>OW028735.1:5204740-6505925 GCA_932294355.1 Aporophyla lueneburgensis
AATGATAATCTGAAATAGCAAAAACTCATATTAATAAACTAGTTTAGGGAGTACTCTTACAGAGATCTTGCTGCTCACCTTAATTTCCCATTTTCCTACCGAGTCTCTTAATGATAGTATCAAAACTAAATTCCTCAAACTTAAGTATGCTGTAAATATTGTATAGAATAAAATCTGAAAACGGGAAAAACGTAGGAATATTTCGTGTTTAAAAAATATATTTTACTCAATACCTGAAGGTATATGTAATTATTGTTTTTCCGAAAAAATCAATATACATTTACCATTTGACGGAATGTCGTATCTACGCAGATGTATGCCACTTGTATATTCCGGTATACATCAAACATGATATTACAAAATTGTTTTCTTTCAGAATCATCGGTATTTTTTAAGTTTCCAAATTTTTCAATCCATACATGTAGAAATTTCTCAAGTAATTTCAATACTAATAAGGCATAAACAGCATTAATATCATATGCTATAGTGGAAAAAACAATAATACTTTGCACAATACTTATTGTTCCGAAGATAAAAGAGAAGCAAACTATGAAAGTGACACTTATAATATTAAGAATGATAACACAATTTCAGTTGCAGGCAACAAAACCTCTTAGAACGGTGCCATTTATTTGTAAGACTCTGAGAACTTGTTGGATTTTCAAGATCATTAAGATATTGGAGTAGCTGTGCATGATGTTTGAGAAACTGTTTATGAAATCACCAATCAAGAAGACGTTGAAATCAATGACACTACTCGACCAAACGAACATTTTATAAAAGTAATTATGGTCACTAAATGAGCTAATTAAAATTATCGTATTATACAAACAGACACCTCGAAATATTAGCATAAAAATCATTCCGATAAAGTAGTAAAACAAAGTATTAGCAGAGATAAAGTTGTCACGAACAGAATATTTCGCACAGAAGAAAAGATTTTGCATTAGATTCAACGGTCTTACTATTGATTGTAAATCTTCTTCAATCACGTTAGTAAGAACGATTTCGTTAGACGAGACTGTTGGTACATTTTCTATCATTTTAGATTTTCTGTTAAAATTAAAACCGTTATAGAAATACGAAAACATGTTTCCTACATGAAGCAGTTTCATTTCAATTAATGAAGAACGAAGTCGATCGATAGGGATGTAATACACTTATGCTTTAGTAAACAGAATTTAATACCAAGTATCCTGTTAGTGGATGATTATATTCTTATCTGTATTTTATTTTAATTCAAATTCTGTCACTGGCTTTTACTATACAAAAAGCTCTTTACAGAGATAGATCGTACGTCAAATAGACACCATTTCCTCTAGAAATAGAGGAAATGGTTTCTGCCTGATAGACAAGCTGAAAAGCTTGTCTTTTTTTTTTTTTTTTTTAAATCTTTATTTATTTTGGGGTTTTTATCTAAACAGATATGCCAACCCCATCGTGCCTTTAACATTTCATTAGATTAACACTTAAATAAGCATTACATAATAAGTATTTCACACAATTTAAAATTCTTGATTGATAGGAAGTCACAGAGGAAGGACTGTTATTAAACGGCATAACTTTTTGGCACCTTCTAAAGATGGTTGAGATAAAATGGATTGTATTAATCCAACATTCACTTTATTTAGTTCTAAGTCCTTCCAGAGTGACTCCCTCTCACGCCGGTTCCGGACACAATCCATCAGCAAATGTTGCACGTCTTCAATTTGATTACATTCGCTGCAATTCGGCGAATCAACTTTTTTCATAAGATAAGCAAACTTCGCTGATGGATAGTGTCCAGAGCGAAGTCTTAATATTAATTTAATATAATTCCTACTCATTTTTACATCATCAAACCAAGGCACACGAGGAGGCTCATCCTGTATGGTCCTATACCAGATACCCTTTTGCTGACAGATATTAACAAAGTGTTGTTTCCAGGAGTTATAACACCATACTTTAAATTTAGAAATGTACTCCCAATAATCAGGTAAGTAGTTAATAGTTATACCCTCTTCTGCTGCTGTTCTAGATAGACGATCAGCCTCCTCATTACCACGTAATCCAATGTGAGCTGGAACCCACTGCAACTTAATTTCTATGTTATTCTTAACTAAAAAAATAATACTTTCAAGGATATCATATGCAATCGATGTGCCTCTGGAACCAGAGGCGCATCGAGCAATATGCTGTAGTGCGCTTTTGCTGTCTGAAAGAATTACAACTCTTTTTAAATTCTGATTTCGACTATAAAAGATCGCTTGATAAATTGCAATGAGTTCCAGTGTCATTATTGACACATTACAGTTTACTCTAAAACCGAGATCAATTCCTAAACTTTGGTCACTCTGCACCTAAACCGGGAGTACCCTTCGAACCATCTGTAAAAATTTTGTGCCAACTACAATACGTAGAATTTAATTCAGCTAAAACATCGAATACTAATAGATTTTGATTATAACTGGATTTGGGTAACTTTACGCATTCAAGATCAACATTGATTATATTCTTAGTCTCGATAGCTGTTGTCCAAGTTTCTAAACTATACATTTTGTGAACATCAGTTGAAAGAATATCTAAATCTTTTACATCATTATATATTTTAACTAACAAGGGTAGTTTTTTATTTTCCCAATATTTAGTACTACGAAGGGCACTAAGATCTGCAATCAAACTTACTGACATATTATTTGACCATGACATTATTTTTAAACAATATTTGTATGCTAAAAACTCTCTTCTTAAATATAATGGAGGAATACTCAAATCAGATTCCATTACATGAATTGGGGTACTTCTGATATATCCCCCTACAATTCTTAGGGCTTGATTTTGTAATTTATCTAACTTTGAGACATGACATTTAGAACTACAATCATAAATAAAACAGCCATAGTCAATTCGACTTCGAATTAGTGAAATGTATAATCTGCGAATATGTTTTGTGTGTACGCCCCATGAGCTCCCTGTTAAAACTTTTAATAGATTTAAAAAATTTAAGCACTTACTGACAGTTTCTAATATGTTTGCCCCAACGCAGCCCTCTGTCTAGCCACATACCTAGATATTTAACGCGTTCTGAATAAATCAACGGTTGTTCATTTATCTTTAAGTTAGGAAGTATTCTACGCCTACCCCTAGTGTACATACAAAAAGTTGATTTACTTGAAGATAATTCCAAACCAAGTCCATTCAAAACCCCTACAATAGAATCCAATGCATTTTGTACATATCCTTCAGATACTTTTATATCTTTATCTTTAACGTAGAGAACAAAATCGTCTGCATATTGTGACACAGCTACATTTAGTGGAAGCTGACACAGTTCATATGTTATTAAATTAAAAAGCAATGGGGATAGAGGATCTCCTTGGGCCAACCCTTTGTCCACCTAGCTGTTAACTCATTACTATTATCAGATTTAATCTTTAGGTATCTTTCACTCAAAAACGCCCATATATAAGAACAAAATTTTGATCCGATTTTAAGTTTATCTAAAATACTAACTGCTACGTCAATTGAAACGTTATTATAGGCATTTTCAATATCTAAGAAGCATGCTAATGTAGGGATATTTTTAGAAAGTCCAATTTGGATATAGGTGACCAAACGGGTTAGTGAATCGAGGCATGAATAACATTTTCTAAAACCAACGGTGCATGGTGATAATATTTTTTCTTTTTCAGCGTACCATTCTAAACGCTTCACTATCATTAAATGAAAAATCTTACATAAGCATGAGATTAAAGATATAGGTCTTAATTTAAGTTCAGCATTAGAATTACTAAATTTAGGAATTGGAATTACTTGGATATGACGCCACTATTGTGGTACAATACTGAATTTAAAAATATTATTGTAAATTTCAAGCAAATAAAATTTAATAGATACTGGTAAATTATAGATCATAGAATATGCTATCCCATCCTCACCAGGCGCTGAATCCTTTTTTTTAATGCAGTTTTGAAGTTCATGAATATTGAATTTGCATTCCAGGACTTCATTGTTAGAAACAAATATAGGCGCTTGGTTTGAAACATAATCAGGTGTTAGTGCACGCAGTAATTCTTTTTGTTTCTCAATAGGGGGGTAAGTTTTATGTTGCTTATAGCCCTTCACCCATCGCATACGCCGCCACATTTCTGACACTGAAGTTACTTCATCAATTGAATCACAAAATGTATGCCAGCCTGAAGAACTTGCTTTTTGGATTAGTATTTGCGATTCTCTAGTTTTCTCTTCTAACTTGGTCAAATTATCGGGGGTCGGGTTGCGTCTAAAATTGGATAAACATAATCTACGCTGTGCTACTATTTTAGATAACTCCGGATTCTTTTTGGTTTAAAATTATTAGAGGGTTGACAACTACTTTTAATGAATGGAATATATTTATCTGCGGTATTATTAATTTGAAATAATAAATAATCATATTTTTGAACACTGCCACTTGGGGGATTAAAATTTTGTGTTAAGTAGTTCTGATATTCTTTCCAATTAGCCTTTGAATAGTTTCTTTTTTTTTCAATAATGAAATTATCGGTTATGTTAATTGACATTTTAATAATCATGTGATCATTACCAAGATTTTCGTTGAATACTCGCCAGTCAAACTTAATCGCAATGTCTGAAGTTGTAAATGAAATATCCGGTGAAGTTTCTTGCAAATTACCGCATACTAGTTTAACCCGTGTAGCCGAACAATTATTAAGGGAAACAAATGAATTTTCAAGCGCCGCGTCCAATATTTGAGTACCTCTCGTATCCGTTTTAACGGACCAGTTTGTATGATGAGCGTTGAAGTCGCCTGCTATCAAAGTTTTTTTTTTTGAGAACAAAGAAAAAACCTGGTCCCAATCTGAGGACTGCGTTTGGATAGAAGATGGGCAATAAATAGCTACAACATTTTCCATATCTCTACAATTTATCAGTATTACGCAAACAGTTTCTGTTCCACTATTTCGAATTCGAACCGAACATAGGTGAGACCGTATGGATTTATGTACCAAAATTGAGACGCCCCCATAGAAATCATATCTATCTGATCTATATATGTTATAACCACTAATATGAATGTCAGTTTCACTGTCTAACCACGTTTCACTCAAAATTGCTATGTGGACATTTTCTTGATTGAGGAGTTCAGAAAAAGAAGTTAATTTTGGACGAAGACTTTGAGAGTTCCATTGAAATAAGTTAACTTTTACGGTTTTGGGTGTACTATCCATTTAGATTATCAATTAATTTTCCAAAAAAACCTCCACTTATGAACCTACCTAGTAATATCTTCTTAATCTCTTCATATATAATTTTAATCAGCAATATCACTTTATCCTCAAAAGTTCATTCAGACTTGAATATAATTTTTAACTTATTAATAAACTTTTTAAATTCAAACTTATATCTTAATTGTTCGTCTCTTTCTTTGTGTTCTTCTTCATTTGAATGTTTTATTGTTTCCTTTTCGAACGGTTGTTTTTGAGCATACTGACTTTTCCTAATTTTCGTTTTTTTTTCTCCCATCCCCTTTTCTCTGAGTTGTCTGTATTGTTCTCTCTATGTTATCGTGTTGTGATACTTCCATTTCTTCCTCTTCTTCCTGTGCTGACTGTTCGACTGATTCGATCCGATCCTGATCCTGATCCTGTTTTTCTTAAGGCATTACTGGCGCTGGTTTCAGGTCGAAAGGCTTCCAGGTTGGTATTCTTTCGTTGTTTTTCTATAACTTTTTGAAGTGCCATTCGATATGTTAGTTGCTCCCTACTCATTACATTTCTTATCTCTTTTTCTTTAAAAAAAAAAGGACAGGTTTTGTCGATAACAAGGTGATCACCTTTACAATTTAAGCAAACAACATTATTAATATCACAATTCTCATGGTCACCACCGCATTTCGGGCATTGTTTTCTTTTTTTAGGACAATATTTCATTACATGTCCAAATTGCCAGCATCCCGAGCACTGAGTCACCGGGAACACGTAAGCCTCAACCTTAAATCGGCACTCATATGCGTATATATGAAGCGGTAAATTTTTATTTTTAAAACCAACTCTTACCGACTCACTATCAATCCATTTACCCTCCGAATTAACTCGTTTTAATCGTTTTATAGATGCTATCTCAGAGCTACATTCAAATATGTTCATGAGCTCTTCTTCGCTTAAATCAAGGTCAACTCCTTTTATTACACCATAGGATATTGACAACTCATTAATTAATTGGCATCTGAATCCCATTTCCTTAAATTTTGTGCAATTTAACAATTTAATAGTATCTTCCTTTTCTTGAAATTGAATAAGCACCTTGTTAAAACTTTTGTATTTAATTCTTATTACATTTTTAATATTTTCAGATCTCAGTAGTTTTGCTAATGCCATTTGCTTAGGCATGTTTCCAACCGACGTAATACATACTTCGTGTCTATCATTGAAGTTAACATGTTTTTCCACATCTACCCCCATATTTTGTATTTCCGATGAATTGCTTCGAATGAAGCGCTTGGGCTTCCTTCTATTAACAGTAATAAAGTCATCATCCTCGTTACTCTCATCTTCTCTCTCTTTTCTTTTTTCCGCACATCTCTTCTCATGCTCAATTCCTAGATCACTTCGTAAAATACTTGGCTCCAAGGGTTCGACAACTGGTTGTTGGTTGATAGGTAAACTTTCCTCATCACCAGAGTCATCTTCCTCTTCTTCAAGTATCATGATGAAAACTAAATATTATTTCGCTAACGTACGGCAGCACTAATCGCGTGACGTGTGAGGACACCGATAGTATAGTACACGAGCGCACGCTTAGAAAGCGCGCGAGCGACTGGAAAAGCTTGTCTTTGAATTTATAAATGCTTCTACGGGGCGAGCACGGCTACTGTGATAGGCTTGAGTTACACATATTTATCAGAGTTTAGGAGCAAAACTCGTGATAAAATGCGTGACTCAAGCTTTAAAGCACAGAGGTTGTGCTCGCCCCGCTGCCCGCGACTTTGTTCACGTGAAATATCCACCCCCAACCCATCACCACTGGGCACGCCACAATTGCGGCGGTAAGTCCCCTCTTTGAGGAGTGGATAGAGAGGCGCCGCGGCGTCCTCACCTTCCGACTGACGCAGGTTCTCACCGGGCATGGGTGCTTCGGTGGGTTCCTGTTCAGGATAAATCGGGAAGATACGCCCGGGTATTTCCATTGTGAAGATCGTCTAGAGGACACGGTGGAGCATACGGTGGAAGTGTGCTCTGCCTGGGTGAAGCACCGCCGTGTCCTCGTGGGGCGATCGGTGGCGGCGACCTCTCGCGTCCGGCCCTGGTGCAAGCCATGGAACGGAGCGAGAGGGAATGGGAAGCCGTCACCTCCTTCTGTGAAGCAGTAATGCTCGCAAAGGAGGAGGCGGGGCGCGTGAGGGAGTGGCAGGCTCTGCGCCCTCACGTCCCTAGCCGCCGCAGGAGGAGACGCCTCGGGCGTCGGGAGTCGATTGTGGAGTCCCGGCCACCGTAGTCGCAGGCTTGCGGGCGGCGAGCAATGGGTAGCTCGCCGCCCGGTAAGGACCAAGCTCGGGTCGACAGCGCGTAGTGTTCCACGCGCGCCTCAAAGAGATGTCAGCAACAATGAAGGGGTCTACTGACCGATGCCTGCCGGGGTCGCGTGATTGTTCGAAAGAGATACCGTGACGCTGGCACATGGGCAACTGATGGAACACGGGTGAGTTTTAGTCAGTAAAAGTCTGATATGCCCTCCCGCTCCATCCAGAGCGAGAGCAGTCATTTGATGATTTCCCAACCAGAAAAAAAAAACCCAGCCCCATCGGTATCACCCGTTCGAGCTATTACTTCATTAAAACTTACCATTCTTACCTACTTTTTATTTTGCTTGGCTTCTAATGTTCGTAGCATAATGTTAATTAACCTATAACCTTCCCCAAGAATTGTTTGAAGTATTTCCAGAGATTACTTCCCAAAAAAATCTCACAAACGTACAAGCTTTACCTTTGTGTAATTTTGGTAGATTATGGATAAGCATTACAAGATAGATTATATGGAAATTGGTTTATAAAAAAGTTTGCTTGCTTAGTACGAATGATATAGCTAGAAAGGTGATAATAATAATATGGATGTCCGCGAAAGTGCGGAGGTCGAGGCTTTTTAAATTCAAAGACCCTCTACAATCACGAGGTGTGCAGTCTCAGGGAATACTTTCGTGATGTGGTCGCAGTGGACAAGGTCCTCACTTCGCTCTCCATGGAAAAGAGAAAAGGCGCAAACTTGTAGTACTTATTAACGACGACCGCAAGGACGTATGGCCGAAACAAGGAGCTTCACGGGCGTTTCTACCGGGCTCTTCATGAGCCCAGTGTAGATTTCTTAGCGTCCGTATTCTGGCTACGTTTTGGTGACCTTTTCGGGGGATCTGAAGGTTCCGTCTGTGCAATTACGAACGAAGCAATCTTGACGAATAATTACAGGAGACTTATTATAATGGACGGAATGGTTGACGTGTTTTGGGCATGTCACCATCCGGGTAAGTCCGTCAGATATATATCTCTATGTTGTTGTTCATCAAATGATATCACCATGTCAGTGTAAGGTCGAGACGTGCTTTGGTTTAGCATTCATTCCTGTCACCGTTGCACAATTATGGTTGTTCTCGTCTGGCTAACGGCGAATACTTGCACAAGCATAACCAAGTAGTTAGCCACTCAACCGTCCAACCCGCGCGGCGATTATCTCCCCAACTGTCCGGGCGTCAAATTTCACTTTCTTTTTTACGACATTGCGAATTTTTTGCACAAAAACGATTACGACTGAAAAACTACTATAGCTATATTCTAATAAGAAATACTCACGGAAAGCTAATAAGATATCGAATTCTAATTGGAAAAAACTAAATTAATCAAACAAAAAGCTAATTAGATATTGAATTCTAATTAGAAAATAAAGTCGGGGATTTCAAAAAAATATCGTATTTATTTTTTATTTCGTATTTTACAAGAAAAGTATAATAGTTACTAGGCAAAATTATTTTTATTATAATAGTACATAATATACCCTTCAAAATGACACCAATATCTAAATATAAGTATTTAGTTTTCTATCAAGAAAAAACAAATACTTCTCCAAAGGTCCCCGAGCCAACACTAAAATCATGAATTACGAGTTGCGTTTGAATAATTTGTAGACCCCATCTCAATATATTTCGTTTGTAAATAGCTGTTATAGTGCTAATAGTAAAGTATTCTCTTATATTAAAGCATTTATTTAACAAAAACAACTAATTCGAAAAATGGATCAACAACAACCAACGAACAATGTCCGCGCGGTCATCATAAAACTTTTCCAGCTATATTATTCCATGTAAACGTTTCGAAATTGGCGTAGTAATGCATATTTCGTAAAGGAAATATCTTCACGTTTAATTTGATATACAATAACAACATAAATGTGGTATAAAAACAGAAAACTTACCATATTTTAGTTGGAGATCCACACACAAACATAGTTCACTAGACAACACGGATGAACTGTCATTTTCTTTTTTTTTTTTCTAAATTTTATGTTGCCGGTCCATAGATGAAATTCACTCTACTGGATGACAAATCTCATATAGCGACATCTCGTATTTCTCTAATGTACGACTATCAAAGGACTGTAGCGATAAACACGTTTCAAGTGACGAGTGACGCATAAAACGTCCATGGTTACAAAAGTAACCATGGACGTTTCGACGAAATTTTATTTGGTTACTTTTGTAACCATGGACGGTTGAGTGGTTAGGATTATTCACCAACAACTTGCTTTGCAATATAAACTAGTGGATTCTGAGGTACCGTATTACAAGTATGTGCCCGACCCAGTTCTCGAAAATGACCATGTCACTGTTGTACTGGGATCGATTTAACATTACTGACAGGTCAGGACAATATTGTTGCCAATAAGCCTGATATAGTGGTGATAGATAGTGCAGCACAATGCACTCGATGTTACCATTCCGCATGCTGGCAACCTCGTGAAAACTGTATTTTTTTTTTTTTTTTAATAAATGATTATGTTTAAAAATAAATAAACCAAATATTTATATGGATGTAATGGAAATTATCTTAGAATGCAGTTATTCGAAAACAAGGATGATTAGAGTTAAAATACGTTTACTAATTAAGAGCATATATGTTATTTACTTTAATTAAAGAAACACAAATTGAATAAAAACAATAGTATAAGAAATAATGAAGCTTAAGAACAGTATAGGTAACTTGGCATCTACGACGAACAAGCCGCATGCACTCATTTTTTTAAATGACGACCGTTGAACACGTTGGATGTTCTTGCAAACTCTTATAACCGGATCTTAAATAATGTAGTTCATTATAAACAGTGTAAATAAAAAAATGTAAAGAATACAATCATGGCATCAAGTAGATGTAATCAAGATGAGTACATACCAGAATAATGTCTTGAATTCATGAACATTACACAGGTACTCTGAACATTTCTCATCGCTGCATAGAATCTCTCAAACTCTACGCTTAAGAAAATAAATATGACAATACTCTTCATAGTCCAGATTTGAGTTACTGATAACAGCAAGACATACTGAAAAAGTTACATGCGTATATTAAATTATTTTGCCTTACCCAATAAAATATTGGTTCAGCAATGTATTTTTTAGTATAACTCTATCATTGCATGCTGTCATAGAGATTCCTGTTCCTATGCCATGTTGTTGTTCATCAAATGATATCACCATATCAGTGTAAGGTCGAGACGTGCTTTGGTTTAGCATTCATTCCTGTCACCGTTGCACAATTATCATACATAACTGACTCAAAATGCGTGTCAGTGGCGTGTCAGTGTGACGTCATAAAATGACTGCTTTAAGCCAACTATTAAATATAAAATCTTTGTGACTCATATATTAACCGTTTACTTACGTTTATGTCACCTCTTGCTATAAACATTCTTAAAGACAATACTGAAGCCACGTCACGCAAAGATACGAAAGCCGCTGCAAATGTGAAAACTACCATCTGAAATTAAAAAAAAAACTTAAAAGTATGTCTGCTTCCTCAATAGTTGTACTAAGCTATCATTGTATGCAGTAACCGTTAATTACATAGTTATAATCATTATTGCACAATCATAATTAAACTGTCTTTTTTTCTCTTATGAGCTCTTTCGCTTGCCCATAAATTATAATGTATCATGTCACATAAAATGTCCGTCTTCGAGAGTACTAATGTATGAACTTACAGTCACCAAAAGAAACAAGTTACTAGGGTCGTCTGGTATATTGGAAGTATGGTATGCAACCGATGAATGTTTTCGAATAAAATTTTATTTATTGAATAGAAAGCCAACAGTTAATTTCGCAGATTAACTCCATTCGAAAACATCTATCAGTTTTACTTAACTTCAACTATTTCCGTCGACCATGGTTGCTTTCCTCTTTTTGTGACTCTACATAGTATTCAAGTAAAATTGCAATCTTTATTACAAATAAAACATACAATTTGTTGAAATGTTTTCTCTATAATCATGTAAGCCTCCTGTATAGTATAGTATCCATCAAATATTAGATTCCAATACTCTTCTCTTTCGGAATGCTCGGTATTTCTAAACTTTTTAATCCACATACGCAACATTTTTACTACTATTTTCAATAGTATTAAGGTATACAAAACGTTTAAATCCAAAGCGAGGGAAAGGTAAAGCTTTATAAAGTTAACCATTTCTGGAGCTATAATAATAATATGAAATGCAAAAATAATACAGAAAACACTTAGAATGATAACACAAGTCCAATTTCGGGTAGTGAAATATTTGAATTCCTTTTTATTTACGTGTAGGACTCTGAGCACGTGTTGGAGTTTTACGACCAATAATATATTATTATTACTATGCAGGATATTTGAAATATTGTATATTAAAGCCTCGCTCGAAATTATGATAAAGTCTGAAACAAAACCCTAACAATATAATAAAGTAGCAGACCCCCATATATGACAAAATAGACGAATCTTAGAAATCAAATCATGGAAAAGTACGCAATAATATATAAACATGCAAAACACTCTCATAAAATTGTAAATATAAGTATTTCTAGTAATAATGCTGTTCCGAATATAATACTTCGCACAGAAGAAAAGACGTAGCATCAAATTCAACGGTCTTTTTGTTTTTTTTTTTTTTACAGGATGGGAAATCATCAAATGACTTCTCCCGCTCTGGGCGGAGTGGGAGGGCGTGTCAGACTTTTACTGACTAAAACCCACCCGTGCTCCATCAGTTGCCCATGTGCCAGGGTCACGGTATCTCTTTCGAACAATCACGCGACCCCGGCAGGCATCGGTCCTAGTAGACCCAACACTGCGCGCCGTCGACCCGAGCTTGGTCCTTACCGGGCGGCAAGCTACCCATTGCTCGCCACCCGCAAGCTCGCGCCCACGGTGGCCGGGAGTCCACAATCGACTCCCGACGCCCGGGGCGTCTCCTCCTGCGGCGGCTAGGGGCGTGAGGGCGCAGAGACTGCCACTCCCTCACGCGCCCCGCCTCCTCCTTCGCGAGCATTACTGCTTCGCAGAAGGAGGTGACGGCTTCCCATTCCCCCTCGCTCCATACCATGGCTCGCACCAGGGCCGGACGCGAGAGGTCGCCGCCGCCGATCGCCTCCACGAGGACACGGCGGTGCTCCACCCAGGCAGGGCACACCTCCACCGTATGCTCCACCGTGTCCTCCAGACGATCCTCGCAATGGAAACACCCGGACGTATCCTCCCGCTTTATCCTGAACAGGAACCCACCGAAGCACCCATGCCCGGTGAGAACCTGCGTCAGGCGGAAGGTGAGGACGCCGTGGCGCCTCTCTATCCACTCCTCAAAGAGGGGACTTACCGCCGCAATTGTGGCGTGCCCAAATTCAACGGTCTTAGAACTGATTGTAAATCTTTTTCAATCACGTTATTAGATAATACTGCATGAGATGAGTCTGTTGGTATAGTTACGATTATACTTACGACGTTACATCCTCAAGATTTAATAATTACTATGTAGTTCACTTCTCAATGTACTAGGCGTCGCACATAATTTTTAGAGCTGTGGAAATAAAAATCAGATTATAAAATTCAAATTGGTTCTAACATCCGCTGACCGCAGCGCCATCTCCACGTTACTTCATTCATTTTTTATGTGCGGGCGTCGTAACATCGTGTGTTTTGAAAAAATATAGTTTGAGTTCAAAAATAGTGTGTGTTTAGTGGAAAAAACGTGTTATTATGGGAAAACGAAAAAGGGAATGTAGTCATTCGAAAATTCGAAGAAAGATAAAGCGTTTGGAGTGAAAACTACGTGTCTCATCGTGAACAAGTAATGATGAAGAGGGTTAGTTAGTAACTACACATGTTTATGTTGTTCCTAATTTAAATATCGTAGCCAAATATTGGTGTATCTATATAAATCATTATAACTATGAAAGAATTTGTCTAAATATACTTTTTATTCATCCTATCGTTTGTGCGATATTTTTTTGATGTCTACCTTCATTTAAGGTAACTTTTTAATTTTGTTGAAATTGTACTTTGGTGTTTATCACCTTCATAATAAGGATTAGGTTCGTATGTTTGGCGTGGTTGTTTTTCGACTTGTAAGGGTAATATAGGTCCTAACTAGGATCGTAAATTGATTGAGTTCTTACATCTACATAAGTTATACTCCGTGACGTGAGCACGGCTGATAACATTTTAGTCTAGTGGCGTATCGGGAATACGTACAATGACTTTAAAATAAATACACACTGCATACAGCAGCTTGTCAAATAAAAAGTCGAATGGCGTAACGTGAGTACGTACAAAGACTTAAAGACAACACTGTCAACTACAACAGTTGTTCTTTTTCTGTTAACTTACAGAATATGACCGTTATCACTCAAGGTCGCTAACACCAAACTCACTACGGTTGTCGTTGCATTCAGATGAATCAGAAGATAATACTCCAATCAGATCTGGCGTTGTAGTGCCCGCCAGTCCACCGCGTATCGGCGATGCTACAGATAATGCAGATGCATCTAATTTGCTCCTTCAGGACCCTGGTACTAGCTCAAATGAGGTCCCAATAGCTGATTCCGAGGTTTTACCGCCTGAAATATTAGAGGCGCTAGGAGATCCAACGGGCAAAGAAGAGGTCTTAGGCCCGACTATAAATGAGGAGATTTCTAAACGTTGGGGTAGGATTCTAGTAGAAGGGTTGACTAAAGACGTGAAGGAAGCCACTTTAAAGAAAGCTTTAATGCCCGAGAACTTCACTTTATCGAAAGCGCCAAAGCTTAATTTAGAAATTTCTGCCATCATAAGTGACAACATTAAGCATCGGGATAAACTCCTCGATAGAGCTCAGAACCAACTTGGGTTGGGCATTGCTGGTCTTAGCAATCTGGCTTCGTCTCTAATTAAAGAAGACCACCCAAAGGTGGAAATCTTGAAGAAACTGTCAGAAGTTAGCAAGATTTTTCTAGATTTACATTACGAGAGCTCACAACATAGAAGAAAGTTGATAACTTCTTCACTGGATAAAAAATTTACCACTACAATAACTGATATAAAAAGAGATTCATTTCTGTTCGGAGCTGACCTTGGAGAAAAGATTAAGGCGACAAAAACAGCAGAAAAGTCAGGACTTCAAATAAAGCGCAGCAATGTTAGCGTTCCTTCCACATCCAGACAACAGGGAAACTGGAGAGGCCCACCCAGGTTTCAATCAACCAGAGGTACGAAACCGGGTGGGCAGAAGCCGAGGTACACATCCAATCAAGGACACTCGACACAGCAAGGTCGGAGGCAGCCAGCTGCGAATCGAGCCCCTCCTGCCCGGAAGATGGACTACAGAACTCGCAGGAACCAGTAGAGGTAATAGTTCATGCTGGTAGATTGCGACACTATGTTAGCTACTGGCAAGCAATAACCAAAAATCCAATAGTTTTAAACTATGTTAAGGGTTTAAAAAATACTTTTGATGAGGTTCCTTTTCAAAAATTTGAGCCATCTAACCCAAGGTTTAGTAAAACAGAGCTTGAACATTTGAAGCTGTCTATTTCAAAATTATTGTCTTCAGGGGCTATTAAAAAATGCTGTGACGTGCCTAGCTGGTTTATTTCTAATATCTTTTTGATTCCTAAAAGCGATGGGTCGTTTAGGTTCATTCTAAATTTAAAATTTCTAAATAAATTTTTCACTCCGGAGCACTTTAAAATGGAAGACATTCGTACTGCTACTAAATTAATCAGTAAAGATTGTTTCATGACAACTATGGATCTACAGGAAGCATATTTTTTAGTGCCCATTCACAACTCTAGTAAAAAATACCTGCGATTTAGATTTCAAGGTTCTACTTTTGAATTTCAGTGTCCCCCCTTTTGGTTTGTCTATAGCACCTTTCGTTTTTACGAAACTAATGAAGCCAGTAGTAGCTTATCTTAGAAACCAAGGGTTACACCTAGTTATTTATTTGGATGATTTGTTATTTATAAATAACTCTTATAATAGTTGCCTAGAAAGTACAGCAGTAGCAGTACAAGTTCTCGAGAGATTAGGCTTTATCATTAATAAAGAAAAAAGTAGCTTGATACCAAAACAAATTCAAAAGTTTTTAGGTTTCGAAATAAATTCTCAAGATATGTGTCTACTGCTGCCAGATATGAAACGTCAAAAAATACTCGACCAAACAAATCGAATTGCTAAAAAACGGTCTTTAACAATTAGGGATTTTGCAAAGTACCTAGGTTTACTCTGCTCAGTTTGCCCAGCAATTTCTTATGGTTGGTTGTATACGAAACGTTTCGAACGCGAAAAATTTCTAGCTTTGAGTAATTCTGAAGACGATTATGATTGTGTTATGAACCTTTCGCCCAATCTTAACTCAGACTTTTCCTGGTGGGAAAATAATATTTTAATGTAAAAGCAAAGGAAGTAAATAAAAGCAAAGGAAACTCTTTGTTTTTGCTTCTTATATCAAGTCTAAAGAGAATACAGAAGCAGATCACGAATCTAGACGATTAAATATTGACATTGAATGGGACTTGACATTGTCTGCTTTTGAAAAAATCACAAATACCTTTGGTAGCCCTCAAATAGATCTGTTTGCCACACGATTGAACACAAAATGTAAAAAATACATATCGTGAAAACGAGATCCTTCAGCGTATAACATAAATGCGTTTACAATAGACTGGTCACCCTATTTTTTCTACGCGTTTCCCCCGTTCTCACTAATTCTTAAATGCTTAAGGAAAATAGTTACAGATAAAGCCACTGGGATGGTAGTTGTACCTTATTGGCCTAGCCAGCCGTGGTACCCACTGTTTTTATCTCTTTCTCATAAACAGGTTATTTATTTGCAACCGAGTCCCTCATTGCTTTTATCACCTTTCAGGACTCCACACCCACTTTGGAAAGGTCTTACCCCGGTGTCGTCAGTATTATCAAGCAATCGTACGTAAAACAATCGTTACCAGATAATGCTATTAAAATAATAATATCATCGTTAGCTGACAGCACCCTTAAACAATATAATGTAGTTTTAAAAAAATGGTGGTATTTTTGTAGTAAAAAGGAGATAAATATTTTTGATAACAATATTCCTAATATTCTTGAATTTTTTGTTAATGAATATCATTTAGGCGCAAATTATTCAACCCTCAACACCTGTTGTTCCGCACTTGGATTAATACTGGGTAAATGTATAAGTCAAGACGATCGAATTACACGGTTTATGAAAGGAGTCTATAGGACCAAACCTTCCTTCCCTAGATATAAATCTACATGGGATCCTAATCTTGTATTAGATCACCTTTCAAACTATTATCCAAATGAGAACCAAACCTTGGTCTCTCTATCCAAAAAATTTGTAGCTCTGCTCGCATTGTCAACTGCACAATGTGTGCAGACGCTATCGCTTATACGTTTGTCTAGTGTTGAAGTAAGTAGCGCGAGGATAGTTATTAATATAAATGATCTGACCAAAACTTCGGCTCCCAACAGATTGGCGCCTCATTTAGTTATACCTTTTTTCTGTAATAGAGAACAAATCTGTCCAGCAAAAACGTTGTTGGCATATATTGAAGCTACCAAGAATTATAGGAGGCTACCACTAACCGATAGACTTATTCTTACTACCAAGAAACCAATCCATAACGCTAGTGCCGCAACTATAAGTAGGTGGATTAGAAACGTGTTGATTGAAAGTGGTATTGATACAGGGGTTTTTACGGCTCATAGCACCCGCCACGCTTCAACCTCGGCGGCTAGTCGTAAGGGGGTTTCAGTAGACATAATCAAGAGAACCGCAGGTTGGTGAGGGAACTCTTTAACCTTCGCTAAATTCTATAATCGGCCAATTACAGTGGACGAGGATAACGCATTTGCGGAGGCAATTTATAATTGTTAATTTAAGGTAAAAATAATTATTGTTCAATTTTAATTCCTGTCTAACATTAGATAATGGTCATATTATGCAGAGGATGCACTTTTTGTTTATTATGATTAATGTATTTTTATGTACTCAATAAATGTTAATTATATTTAATGATTTCATATGATCGTGTTCATTCTTCGAAAAAACCCTTACCAATCTCGTTTGAATGAAAGCGCTAAACATCTACATAGTAATGATTAAATCTTGAGGATGTAACGTCGTAAGTATAATTAATGGTTAAACGAACTTACCTTAAGTGATGTTCGACCATAATTATACGAGACGTTACATCCTAAGAGATTTAAAGTCCCTCCCGAACCCATAAACTAAAGCCCATCAAACAATTCAACAAACGAGAATAGCGTCTCTAAAAATGAATGAAGTAACGTGGAGATGCGCTGCGGTCAGCGGATGTTAGAACCAATTTGAATTTTATAATCTGATTTTTATTTCCACAGCTCTAAAAATTATGTGCGACGCCTAGTACATTGAGAAGTGAAACTACATAGTAATTATTAAATCTCTTCGGATGTAACGTCTCGTATAATTATGGTCGAACATCACTTAAGGTAAGTTCGTTTAACCATTAATTATAGCATCGGTCCTCTGTGAGTTAAAACAGTTCTTTTTAATCGAAAACATTATCTCTGTGTGTTATGCTTGGTAGTTTGAGGTTGATTGATACTGAAAAGAAAAGTCAATCAATAGTCGAGTAATTTATTTATACTTTAGTAAACTGTGTTTTATTTTTATCTATAATTACCTACTAAATTATTTATGGTGTTTGTTGTTCTTCAAATACATACATGGTAATGATTTTTTTGTAGGGCACTACACATATAAGTCTCCATACTCATTTGAGCATACTACACAATCTACAATCAAGCATCTTACCTGATAATCATCGCAAGAAATAAGGGGTAGTAATGGGCTGTCTGCAGAAATCACATAGAAACGCAGTCCTCTGACTGAGAGTCCACACCCACGACAAACCATTATATGGCCTAGAAATCTCTTATTGGCAGCCTGTTCGATATTCAATACGTTGAAACAGGGGTGACAAATATACGCATCAAGTCGGGATTTTAAGAAGTCAGTCTGTACAGAATAGTAATGGTCGTTAAAACAGAATGCAATAATCGCACAGTATATACAACGAACGCGTAAATACAACGTGGGTCGGGAACTGCAACAGGAATGTTAGACGGCCACCCAGAAATATACCAAGCTGGCTATAAGCTGGTATTGAAAACGAAAAACTAGTACCCCTGTGCTCCGCTGCGGCGCTGCCAATACTGATAAATAATTTGTGTCGGAGATCGCATCCTAGGGAAAAAAAATATATATTTTAATTTCGTGTACCGTTAATAGAGGGCAGTAATTATCGAACGAACCGAAAAAATATCACTTTAAATCTTTTTATATCATAAAAGAAATCTGATTTCTGATTGGATTTTTTTTTCGTATGCATATCTAAACTTTGTCTTTAGTCATTATTCTGTATTGTCAGTGATTTTTTGTCGGTCAACGGCCAATCTTGGTATTTTTGTCTACAAGGACTGAGTAGTCTTGGTACATGGTACGTGACACTGAAAACTAGTATGTTTACCAACAAATTGGTACGTCTGACATCCCTGAACTGCAATGAGTCGTCAAGATCGCATGAGCAACTAGGGATGGCCAAAGACGATCTGAGATCGATAAATCGATTATTTGTGGCTTCTCAAACCTAACACGCTAACATCGAAGTCAGTTGTTTATATTGAATAACAGTGCTGTAGCAGCAATGGCGGTGACAGTGGTAACGACCTCTGAGTTGTAGGTCGTAGGTTTGAGAACCCAGACAAACGCTTTAGTTTGTGTAAATTATGTCATCACCACAAGAACTATATCGTGCGGAAACTGGTATATCCTAAAACCAAAAATCGAAGACATATGACGTGCATAAACCAAACCGCACTGGGTCCTCGTGGTGGATTACGGCCCATTCCCCTCACCGAGAATATGCCTGTGTTCCAGCTGGGGGAGCAGTAGGCTGTCTATGATGATTATGATGAACAAGTCAACTGTAGAAGCATATATTTCAATCAATTATCTTGCTTCAGAAACAGAACTGATATAAGGGCACCAAAACAAAAAACCGGCCAAGTGCAAGTTGGATTCGCGCACCGAGGGTTCCGTACACACCTGTAGGAGTGTAGGTATCCTCGGTTTATGCATAAGGTTTATGTTTATGAAATTAAATGTTTTTTTTTATATTTGACTTGATTGAATGAAAGGTAAATTGTGGTTTACGATTTATGACGAATTAAAAAAAAAAGTACTTACTGGATCTCGTTCAACCCAATTTTCGGTGGAAGTTTACATGGTTATGTACATCATATATGTAGACCACTATGTTGCAAATAAAGCCGAGTTTGTATAGTTTATACTCGTTTAATGCAAATAGTACACTTTTACAACACTATTTCTATAATACCAAGTACGTCTGCACTCTACGAATATTTAAACTCGACTGCCATGTTCCCAAGTGAGGTTAACCACGTTGGCGACAGTTTGACAGCTAGGCAACCGGCATAAGTCAGTTTAACAACTATTATTTAATATTAATTTACTTGGGTACATGGTTACAATTTTGAGAAATAAAATATTAAAACTGCAAATACATGATTATAAAAATAAATAATATTTAGAGTATTGCTTATCATGATTAAACAAAACAATAACAATGTCTAACAGTCGGCCTCTTCTGACAAATTCACGTCCCGTGAAAATCATGAACTTGTATAAGTTTAACCTTTATAAGAAATATTCAATCAAAATAATCTGAATACATTTCTAACATGGGACTGACAATTATACAATTGGACTACAATCGTACCAAGTTTGATTAAAATCCCTTCAGTAGTTTTTGACCCATGCGTGCACATACAGACAGACAGACAAAAAATTTAATGATCGCATTTTTGGTATCAGTATCGATCACCATTCATTCTCCAATAATAATTTTGAATATATTTTCAATGTACAGAATTAACCTTTCTACAGTTTTATTATAAGTATAGATAAGGTAATTGTAACTTAAATTTAAGGTGCTTTGAACACAAGCGGTTATAAATACATTTTGATAAAAATTAAATGGTATAAAGGTTTTTGTTTCGCAAGAAATATGAGATCTTTCATTTAAATGGCACATTTATGTATAAGGTGTATCTATTCATACACGAAATATTTAAAGAGGTACACCTGTAGGTGGTAAAGAAGATCCAGCAACGAAAAAAAAAAATGTCTGAATGTATTTTTTTTCAAAATTTAATATTTATAAATTATTTGATGCACATAAGAAATACTGGCTCCTTATTTTTTACGGCCCGAGACACCGCGGCCATGCTCGTGCCATCCGGTCGCCGCCCTCGCAGCGTCAGGCGGGCCATTCATAGAATTTGGAGTAAAGGTTTTATGCAAAACGTCTCAAGCGCAACATCAAAAACGCTTAGTTAAAAAATTTCTTTTTGCTTCTATAGCTTCTTTACCACCTACAGGTGTACCTCTTAAAATATTTCGTGTATGAATAGATAGATACACCTTATATAACTTAAAATAAATCACAAACAATATCAAAAGTACCAAAAATACCATAAATGCTCAACATTCAATACATCTCCATATGGCATGCATAAATATAAAAATAATAAAATATGGTATTGATACGAGTATCATTTAATCGGTTTCATTACCAAAAAAAAAAGTTGGTTAACGATAAAACCCAAAAAAAACGAATGTATTTAAAAAAACATAAATGCTTAACGCTCGGTTTTTATATGACATGCATAATCAAATTATCTATGATTCGGTATCATCATCAAAAGCATATGCTTCTGGTGCATCTTCGGTTTCTACAGCCGATAAAGGTAACATTCTCCAGAATGCCATTCTGTTTTCTGGCATCAATGGCCCCAAGTTTTTTATTATATTTAGCTTCCTGGTGAAGTGATACTGTACGCTGCCAAGCTAGGCCTCCCAATACGATTTCAAGTGCGCAGTGGAAGAGTTATAATCGTGGGGCTCTAGAGACAAGAAGTGGCGAGCGTTACTATCCGCCGTACGCGGAGCAGACAATACAAGTACAAGGTACAATATACAAACAAAGGAACTTACCTCATGGTTGAAGGAAACTGATCTGGTTCCCACCTGGAGTCATGAATGTAAGTGAGTGTATATGTATTGTGTTGTGACGTTACGAGTATTCTTCAGGTTAGGTCCCGCTTCAACCCGGCTGGAGGCAATCACAGCATGCGGTCTTCAAATCACTCGTTCACAATAGCGTCACTTTGACTTGACCTTCAAATTATTTATCCAAAATATGTCCAAAACCCGTGTTATCAAACGTCAAATTAGGGGTTATTACAATTAATACAATTGGATCACGACTAATTGTCACAAACGGATCGATTTAAAGGGATTAATTTCAACAAAAGCCGCGAGACCCAAAACGGCGGCAAAATCAACAAGAACTGTCAAGTGTCAACGTCAAATTGACAAGTTAGATGTCACTTCGTTACACGCGCATTCCGTTAGGCGCACAGATAATAAACGGTACCGAACATCTACCCCCCCCGGACGGGCCTTCCCGTCCGCTAATCACTTGGCAATCCCGACAAGGTTGCGTTTTATCAGTCCACCTGACGCGCTGCTGGAGGATGTGCAAATACTCCAAGCTCCAACGCTTCCAAAAACTCTGAGCGAGCTGCTGCACCAACTGAAACCGCGACAGCCAATTTTGGCTCACATCGACAAAAGGGTGCTCCGGCAGGGCGACAAGTGGCTGTCAAATCAAAAAATGGCCCGGGGTCAGGGCCTCCAAGACGTTCGGGTCCGAAGACAGCGGGCACAATGGACGCGAGTTCAATACAGCTTCAAAACGGCAAAATACCGTAGCTAACTCCTTAAAGGTGAGAACGGTGTCTCCCAACAATCTGCGCCAGAGTCCCTGTGCCGCTTTCACCGCGGCCTCAAAAAACACCCCCCCAATGGGGACAGGCTGGCGGGTCAAAACAATAACTAACAACAAAACAACCAAACAACAATAACAACCAAACAACAACAACAACCAAATGGCCCTCCTTAGGCAACAAAAGGGGGTGACGGGCCCCATAAGGAAGGCTAAGTGCCTCAACCGTCAACAACCAAACAACAAAGACCCGTATCGTCCAAAAGGGGTTCAACTTAATAACGGCTCCCGACAATATCCAAAACTCTCGCTGCAGAATGGCCAACAGCGCATTGCAACCGGCATGCGAGTTCTTGATGTGACGATCAGTCACCAACAATTCTACAACAAAAACAACAATTCAACAATTTGTCGAGGGAGCTTTATCGACTCAACAAAACTCAGGGTCCTTTGTTCCAACAGCGAGCACCTTGTGCCCGGGCAAAGGACCCGACATCAAGACTGGCGATCGAGGCCAATCATCCTCGGGATGAGTCAGCCAGTCTGGTCCCCACCATAGGGGGTAAGCAAACAAGCGGGGTGCCATGCACCCACGTAAGGCCACGGCGCCTGGGTTCAAATCTCCAGGCACGTGCCTCCAAATCAAAGGCGTTTCAAAATTTTGAATCTGGGACACTCGGTACGCAACAAAGACCTCCAAAGAGTGGGCGGACGTCTTAAACCAACACAAAACAATTTGACTGTCCGTCCAGGCGTAAGAAGCCCGAATGTCCACAGTTCCACCCAAAGTGTGAGCAACGTGGTTCAATAGACGCACAAGAAGCGCCGCCCCTGACAATTCTAACTTAGGGATGGTCAGTGCCGTCCGGAGGGGGGCCACCTTGCTCTTGGCCAAGACCAGTGACAAATTCACCTGGCCTGTGCGCAGACGGTGCGCAGACAAACAACAGCTGCATAACCGTACGAAGACGCATTACAAACAAGGGTAGCAGTGTAGCTCCCAGGGGGGAGGATAGCGCGGGGTAACACGACCTCGTTGACTGCAGGGAGTGCGGATACAAATTGGAGCCAATCTTCCAACCGGGTGTCCCGAATTGGCTCGTCCCAGCCAAGTCCCGCAGTCCAAAGGCGCTCGAGAAAACAATTTTGCCCAAAACAATACAAACAAACAACAAAACAATAGACAAAAGGGCCCTGGGCTCCCATGTCCAAAATGACACGGACCACAACAGAGTCCCCCGTAGGCCCCCAGACCTGACCGATGCCGTTGGCAACAAAACCGTGTCGATCTGAGAGGTACCTTAGCGGGGCAGGCGCCAATGTCCTAACAATGCCTGGGCGGCGACCGATCGCCGCACACCCAGGCTCCGCACCCAAGCTCAAGTCCCTCGCGACGAGGATGGAGGCCAAACTCCTCGTCCGCGTGGTGTCCCGAGCCACGCGCCATCGCTGGATTGGCATATCCCACCGGAGGCCTGAATGGCGGGGGGCGTGACTCCAACCGGGGACGTTCCGCCAAAGGAGGGGAGGGAAGGCGGTGCTGGTCTGGCCAGCGGTGCCTAGCAACAATTGCGTAATCGCCTTTACGCGGGGAGACCAAATGGCGGTCGCGCGGCTCCCGATCAACTTGCGCGGGGGGTGGAGTGCGGCGCTCAAAATTGCGGGCCTCTCCCCGGTTCTGAACCGGCGAGCCAGAAGCCCGGTGACCAACTCCATGGTACCCCCCCGTGCGCGAACCTTCATCAGAGGCTGGTCTGCCAGCGTGGTTCGCGTTAGCGCACAAAATGTCCAAATGGGACCCCCTACAAATTCTACAAGGGCGGGGGTTGGGGCAGTCCCTATGGAAGTGAGCCCCCAAACAAGAGAAGCACAGGCGGCGTGCATTGGCAATTCGGCGGCGGGCACTCACGTGCAACTTCAAAAAGGCCGCGCAAGTTGCCATGCCATGCCCCGTGTCCCTACAAAACTCACAACCAGGACGACTCTGGGTGCCAGCAAAACGAGCGGCGGGGCGACCATCAACAGGCCCGCGAGCCCTAGTCCGTCCCTGGTCTCGTGGCCGGGAAGACGGCTGGCATGACTCAGTGGCAACGCCAGAGTTGTCCACAAACCGACACTCATCCTCCAAAAATTGGACGAGGTCATCAAATGGGGGGAGATGTGTGACACTATCCCCACCATACTTTTGCTCGAAACGAGCCCTCAAATCGGCAGGAAGCCGTTGCAGCACAACATGCACCAAAGGGTAAGACCATTGGTCCACCGGCAAGTCCAATCGCTTTAAAGCGTTGGTCGCTACCACCAACGGGTTCAACAGGTCAGTGCGCAATGCTGACAAACTAGTAATGACCGGTAACCCCAAAATCAATTCAATATGAACGTCAGCCAAACAACGTTTATTTTGGTACCGCTGGGTGAGTAGTCCCAAAGCGGTAGGGTAGGCTGAGTCAGTCAACGACAGATGCTGTACCAAGGCTCGGGCCTCACCTTCCAGGACAGACAACAAATAGGCCAACTTTTGGGCGGGTCTGAGGTCCGAGCGTGCATCAACCAAACTTTCAAACAGGTTTTGGAAACTTAACCACTGGTCCAAGCGACCGTTAAAGTGTGGCAGTTCCAAGGTAGGCAGTCTACTCAATAGTCCGGGACCTGAAACAATCGAGGTCTCCGGTTTGACCTGGACAGGTGTCCGGCTCTCCAATATTTCCCG
Source organism: Aporophyla lueneburgensis (assembly GCA_932294355.1). Classification (NCBI taxonomy): domain Eukaryota; kingdom Metazoa; phylum Arthropoda; class Insecta; order Lepidoptera; family Noctuidae; genus Aporophyla; species Aporophyla lueneburgensis. The sequence goes on from OW028735.1 coordinate 5,229,834, forward strand.
AGCACGTTGACCGATGACATCCCCCAGGTCCAAGATCTGGTCGTAGTCAGCAAGGACCTTGTCACGTGCTGCTTGGTCCAGCACTTCCAGAGCCACATCACAAATGTACTCGTTGTAGCGGGTAAGCAGAGCATCAACGTTGCCGAGTCTCAAGTTCAACTGCTCGAACCGAGCAAGAGTGATCCCCTCAAGATCCTGGCGCTCAGCAGTCGCTGCAGCTGAAGTGAACCACCGTAGCTGTGTGGTCAATCCACTGATTGCCTCTCTCACCGCTTTGTGTGCCATTGCACAGACAATACAATTCAATATACCAAACAAATAATTAAGTATCAAAGTTCAAACAATAAATAACAAGGAAATCCAACGCAAACAATCAAATAAAATAAGCCAAGCAAAAGGTAATTAAGTAACAAAGTATTGGTTTCTTTTCAATTCAACAATACACTTTTATTTTAATTTTAAACCAATATCAACGTTCAACATTCAACTTCAAATTCAATTCAAATATTCAAATTCTAATCCAATTCCAAATGTTAAGTTAACAAACCACTTTGTTAATGGTACAACAACAATGAACCTTTATTCCAATTCAAACAATGGTAATACTCAAAATGCCAATTTCAAATATTAATTTTCACAAATAACCATATCAATGGTACAAACTCAACATTTTAATGTCTTCCTGACATTCAATACAACACAGAGGTCAAATAACAACAACAAGAGGTTATAACATAGCTCAATCTAACCAACTCTGAAGCATATGCAAACCTGGTTGACCCCCGGCAATATGAGTTACTCAACTCAACAAATTTACAAATTATTTCAAACAAACAAGCAATCATTGATACCAATTATTTACAGCGTATTACTACTTCCCTTATAGAGACTGCCAAGTAATTAGCCTACTGTAAATTACCAATTTGGTGGTTATATGTCTTATAACCACGCTCTGCTACCAAAATGTACGCTGCCAGGCTAGGCCTCCCAATACGATTTCAAGTGCGCAGTGGAAGAGTTATAATCGTGGGGCTCTAGAGACAAGAAGTGGCGAGCGTTACTATCCGCCGTACGCGGAGCAGACAATACAAGTACAAGGTACAATATACAAACAAAGGAACTTACCTCATGGTTGAAGGAAACTGATCTGGTTCCCACCTGGAGTCATGAATGTAAGTGAGTGTATATGTATTGTGTTGTGACGTTACGAGTATTCTTCAGGTTAGGTCCCGCTTCAACCCGGCTGGAGGCAATCACAGCATGCGGTCTTCAAATCACTCGTTCACAATAGCGTCACTTTGACTTGACCTTCAAATTATTTATCCAAAATATGTCCAAAACCCGTGTTATCAAACGTCAAATTAGGGGTTATTACAATTAATACAATTGGATCACGACTAATTGTCACAAACGGATCGATTTAAAGGGATTAATTTCAACAAAAGCCGCGAGACCCAAAACGGCGGCAAAATCAACAAGAACTGTCAAGTGTCAACGTCAAATTGACAAGTTAGATGTCACTTCGTTACACGCGCATTCCGTTAGGCGCACAGATAATAAACGGTACCGAACAGATAGATACCTTTGGGGGTGCATCTTTTATCAGGTTTGGGAAGTTATTTTGTATTTTAAACAATTTAATTGACTGTATTGTTCCTAATTAAAGTCTTTATACAGAGTAGTCCGATTTTGATAATTCTTTTTTTGTTGGATAGGGTATATCTTGCCAAGTATTATTAGTACATTAAAGTAACAAAAAATTATAAAATATTTTTTTTAACATTTTTAACACAAAATTAAACCGCCGAAAAAACTGAAAAGCAAAAAATAATAAACCTTTAATAAAAAGTTTTTATTTTATAATTTTTTAATATAGGCAGTAGCTTCCGAGTACCTTTAATTCCACTATAGCGGAATCATCAATCTCAACAGCATGGCAAAAATCGTCGAAATCGTAAACCTTTTTGTTTAAAGATTGTTCCACGTTCTGGTGGAAAGAGTCGGCAGACATAAAAGTATGTCCCGGCTCGAAATACTTCAATATAATTTTTGAACCAGCTATTTCACTACTATTAATAATTCCGATAAATTCGAAAATTCAATATTCATAATCCTGACCATAATAAAAACGGACGAGCCGTTTTTAGTATGGTTAGGATTATGAATATTGAATTTTTCGCACGATTCACTCTCCTCGTGTCCAAGCCTGGCGAAAGAAATATTGAAAATTACTAAAACGCAAATATGACCTGTACTGCAGTAAAATTAGTAAAATCGTTCAAGTTACCAATTATAATGCAGTAACAGAGTGTCATACTGCGTTTTAATTAGCATTTAAGTTATTTTCATCTTTTTAAAAGTACCGACTATACTGCAGTAAATAATGAATATACTGCAATTTAAACAGTTTCTTCACACTTAAAAATCATATTACGATAAAAGTAAAAGAAAGAACTTTTGATTATGCTGCACTTTAGTTGGTTTTCACGATATAAACTTACTTGACTGACACTAAATAAAATACCACATTTGACTACATTGCTGCATTTTAATCTGTAGTTCATGTGAAATAAACTAGTGATCTAACATGCAGTAACAGTGCTGGTACAAAAACTACTTACTGCGTTTTAATTTATATCCCTCAATATTTTTTTGGGTGAAGAATACAGATTTTTTGTGGTAATATAGATATTTACTGCGTTTAACTTGGTAAAGTGACGGATCGTGGTAGACGTAACTGCTATAACTGTATTTTAGTTGGTATTCTAATATATTTAGACATGCAAAGTTAACTTACTGCTTTCACAAATTTGATTTTTTAACCGTTTAAAGCATCCTAACAAAACCTGATTAGATCTTCATGTTCCTTATACTGTGTGCATTAAGGTTCAATATTTAACAAAAAAATGACAAAAAACCTGTTACTGCGTTTTAGGGTCTGCACGGCAGTGCAGCCTCTACATATCTACAACAAATATTTCACGATAATGATTGGAGGACGAAACAAGGGGTTTCGTCCTCCAATCATTATCGTGAAATATTTTCTTCATGTTTTCGCCTCAAAACATTAAATTATGTACAAAATACAATCAATACTGAAGCCCCTTCATGTCTTCAGTATTGTCAAGTCATCTCACTGAAACCTCTACATATTTTCAGTGGTTTGACGGCTACTTGAAATGCATAATTAAGAACTTAATTAAGTCACATTAATCAACTGTAGAGCAAATTAATCATAAAAAGTCGATTCATTCAAATCAGTATCTATTTATTTATTTATTTATTTAATTAAGGTTCACCAACAGTTGTTACAGATATTATACAGGTAGGAACATATAAGTAATAGTGTCTTAAATCTAACTGCACAACCAATTACAGGCAAACACCGCATGCAAAATGCTCTTTTTAATTATAACTTAATTTCTAAACACTTAAAGTACTTACATTCTAGATATTTATATTTAAAAAAAAAAAAACATTACTAATTACGTCTGACAAACGCCGATATTGAGTCAGCGTGGACGTCAAGCAGGTCGCTGCGTTCGTTAATGAGTTTGCACATGCGGGGTATAGGCGAATTAGCACCAGACACTGTACGGCGAAGAGGTGGAACTAAGGGTGTTATAGATTTGCGAGGTGGTCTACGGGGTACTCTGAGATTGAACCTACATACCAATTACCAATCTCGAACTACATCTACCTCACATAAGTTCACTCCGTTTATTTTGTACACCGAATTCACTATATTTACTTTTCTGGTGAATTTTATGTGGTTACATTTCGAACTATTCAACGAGATTTTATTATGATAACACCATGTAGATAATCGGTCGATATCTTCCTGCATTAGGTATACGTCCTGTTGAGACCTAATTGGTCTTGAAATTTTCAGGTCGTCTGCAAAAAGAAATATACTAGTATTGCGAAAACACGATGTTACGTCATTTATAAATATGATGAATAATACTGGGCCCAGATGGGAACCTTGCGGAACACCCGAGGCAATTGCATACCTGCCTGACCGAAACCCATTGACAACCACATAAAACTCCCGACCAGCTAGATAAGAATCAAACCACTTTAAAAGACTACCGGTGACGCCGTACGTAGCTAGTTTTTTAACAAGCAGTTTATGTGAGACCTTATCAAACGCCTTGCTAAAATCCGTATAAACAGCGTCAACCTATATACCTTTATCCATGGCTTCGCATGAGGCTTCAACAAAGGACACCAGATTGGTACTTGTGGATCTTTTCTTTACAAAGCCGTGCTGATGGTCACTTAAGAACTTGGAAAAATAGCGTTGAATATGTGGACAAATCAACGACTCCAATATTTTACCAAAGATCGAAAGGATGGATATTGGTCTATAGTTTTTTACGTCACAAGGGTCACCACTCTTGTAGATAGGTACTACTTTCACCCGTTTCCACTCTTTAGGGAATTGGCCAGATTGGATTGAGGCGCTATAAATCTTCGCCAAAGGAAAAGCCAAGCTAGAGGCACATCTGGCAATAAACAGTGGCGGTATATCATCTGGGCCTGCCCCCTTACCAATATCAAGGCTTTTTAGTTTTTTCTCAACATCTTCATATTTGATGTCCACAGAAGCTATACTGTCTGACTGTGTGGCTACTGCTTCCAGGTGTTCGGAGGCTACATAGTTTTGACCTGAAGGTGCTGTTGTTTCTTCTTTATAAATTTTGCTATAATTTAGAGCAAATAGCTCACATATTTCTTCTCCATTCGAAGATGTAATCGGGCCATTATTCATTGATGCTGGGTATGAACTTTCTCCACCACGTTTATTCTTGACATATGACCCAAAAATTTTAGGACATCTGGCAATAGATTCTTCAGTACTTTCAATGTAACTATTGTAACAGTTTTTAGCGTAATTATCACATCGTTTAGAGATTAATCGGAGTGATAGCATATCAAGGGGATTCTTGTACTTTTTGTATCTAATACGAAGTTTGTTTTTTTCTTTTAATAAATTAATAAGTTTCTTATCAAACCATACTGGAACACTACTACTTTGCTTCCGGATGATAGGTACAAAAGTATTGATAGCTGATCCAATAACGCTGTAAAAAACTTCCACCATTTCGTCAACACTACTATAGCATCCCAGACACTCTTCCCAGTCCTTATCCTTCAAATGCTTGTTTATTGCTTCATAGTCGGCCTTATGAAAGTTTCTTTTCGCAATGCTATTAGATTTTAGTTTTGGCGACTCCGTCACTGTTACTTGTATATCTAATGGGGGATGGTGAGGGTCTACAACACTTAACGGATCCGCTTCACTAACGCAACAACCTGGAACGTCCACCAATACAACATCCAGTAGTCTACTGTTTTTGTTGGTTACATTATTGCATTGTCGGAGATTATTAACTGATGTAAAATCAATAAGAAGTTGATCAAGACTACTAATGTGCTGATTTTTGAGAGGATTGCTTAGGTCATTCCAGTTTATGGTTCTCAAGTTAAAATCTCCCACAATACATGTGTACGCATTATGGTTAGCCTGGTAAGAATTACAGTTGCTAATAAAATGTTCCAACATTGATTTAGAGACCGGTGGTGGCAGATAGACTGCACAAAGATCGAGACGGCGGAGTTGCCTCGAGCGCTCGCACGGTATATCTACAGACACCCATAGATCCTCACAATTACTCTGTCTATGCAGCAATCTTTTTGAAACTAGTTTTTTAGACAGTGCAATCAAGACTCCTCCGCCATCCCTATCCCAGTGGTAGCCCGAGCTTTCCCTGTCTCTTCTGTAGACCAAGTACCTATCATCAAACAGTTCTTTATTGCATACACTCTTATTAAGCCAAGTTTCTGTCAGAATTAGAATATCGTAGTTACATGTTGCGATTTTACATAAAACATCGTGCGTTTTCGTCCGCAGGCCTCTTACATTTTGATAGTAAATCTCAATATTAAACAAGTTGAATTTTATTTTTGTAATACTGCTGACATGCGTAAAAAGCTTCTACAAAATTAAACTTACTTTAACTTATCTAAAGTTGCTAGATCTTTTATAACTATATATTCCGATGTAACGTCTTTACGCATTAAAATACGACCACTTCTGACCCACACAAATTGGTATCCTAATTCTCTAGCTTTGGTTCTTGCTGCGGCGTGGATTTCCTTGTTGGTCGCCGAAAGATGCTCCACTACGTAGATAGGTTTATTAGGACCCGCCAATCCAATATGAGAAGAGTTTAGTTTGTCCTGACTGTTCTTTTTGTTGAATTCGATCGAAGCTGCCATAAACTGATCACGGAGTCTCGGGGAGCTGAACTGAGTGACGATTGATCGAGGCCTCGGGGAGTCTCGGTTTACTTTGGCAATTCGTGTGCAGCTTAAAATATCATTATCCGTAATGGCGCAGCCTATTACTGACCCCAGCTGTTTTGTCAGGTTAATGACATTCTCTGTTTTGTACTCTGGAACGCATTGAATCTCAATATTGCTGGATCTAGCATGTTGTTCCATCTGGTTTACACGATTCGTGAGTTTTACAATAGTGTTGGACATTAGTTCATTCTTGGTTTCAAGATCCTTTATTGTTTGCGCAGATTTTTTGGCTTCCAAGATAGCAGTTTCATATTGACTGTTCATGAAAGACATAGCCTCGTTTACATCCTTCAACTCTTCCCTGATTGATTTAAACTCGGAGTTAATATTAGCATTTAATTGGGCAAGCATGTCAGTCATTGCAGTTTTTATTACTGCCTCTACTATATCTTGTACATCAGCCTTAGTTAAGGTGCTAGAGTTGCTAACCGGTGGTGACGACAGGGCCATTCTTTTTTTGGCACGCGAGGTTACATTTTCTCCCGGTCTGGAGGGGGATACGGTACTTTCAGAGTTATCTTTTGAAGGTGAAGATTCTGATTCGGCCATATTAATTTTTAAAAAAAACTTTTTATAGTTTAATTAAAAGCGCACACTAAAAATTGCCCACACCGAAAAGTGCACACTAAAAAAGGCCCACGCCGAGTGAGCGACTCGGAGTTCGCGGCCAAAAGGTCTTAAGTGCGCGGAAGACGGCGTCGCTTACGCGTTCGCGTCAACGGCTCTGTATTCGGTGCGGTTGGGTACTTTAACAAAAAGTTCACTTGTTATTTCTTAGAATATGTCTTATTTATGATGTTTTTGTGTAATTTCTTTCACTCACAGTTAGTACGTATGTCCAAAAATAAACTCATCACCAACACTGGACTGAGAACAACTTAAAACTGTATAGAAACTATTTACAACTGCGGAGCAATATAAAAGCACAGTACACTTTTGGCCGGTAGACCAATCTATAAATACACATAATAAGTAATGTGCAACAATCAAACATGTACGATATTAATTAACTGAAGAGAGTGTCTTCATTATCGTTACCAGTATTTTGGTCATTATTAGAATCGGTATCGGAATCATTATCAGAGTTATTAGTTCTGCTAAATACCAGCCATGGGTGGATCTTATCTACGGAGAAAATGCCAGTAAAAGGTCTGTTACCTTTTCGGGACAACGGAGTATCTTCAATAACATATCTATCATTATTCAATATCGTTACTATGCGATAGGGACCACGAAGTTTTGGTACAAGCTTTCGACTTTGACCACAGGAAGGAATCTCTCTTTCTATTCTGACGAGATCACCTACGGCATATTTAACCTTCTTTCTATGTTTATCGAAAGATTCTTTTTGTTTATCCTGATTTTTGGCTATATGTTCGGACACTTGATTACGAACGATTTCTATAGTACTCTCATCATGATAGTGCTCGTTATTGGTACTAAGAGAAAGAGACGAATCATTTGTCCCGATTAATTTTAGGCCAAACAACGCCTGTGCTGGTGTTTTCCCTGTCCCCTTATTAAGTGTATTATTTAATGCCCATTGAACCTCGGAAACAGCTTCGTCCCACAATTTTTCGTTTTTATCAAATATTTTGGCTATAAGAGCAGCGAGAACGGTTCTATTGTACCTTTCGACTTGCCCATTTGCTCGCGGCGTAGCTACCGCGTTTAATACATGTCTTACACCTAATGAATTAAGAAATTCGTTAAACTTTTTAGATGTAAAAGAGGTTCCCCTGTCTGATACTATTCTTTGCGGCACACCAAAAGTATGAAAATAGTTTTGTAATACTTTTATACTATGTAAACTTTTGGTGCTTTTAACTGGATAGAGAATTATATATTTAGTAAACGCATCTACTATTATACAAAAGATAAGAATTCTTCTTTTTACTACGCACAAACGGGCCTAAATGATCTATATGAAGTGTATGAAATGGGCGATCTACTTTCGGTATTGGATGCAATTCCCCAGATTTTTTTCCAGCGGGGAATTTCGTATGAGCACATTCAAGACAAGAATCGACATATTTTTTTATAAATCTTCTCATTTTGGCAAACCAATATTGACCTTTTATTTTGTCATAAGTTTTCTCAAAACCAAAATGTCCCAGCATATCGTGATTTGTTCTGAGTAAATGCCACCTTATTCCTTTAGGTACAACCTATCGGTCACCCTCAGGCGTTCTCCTGTACAGCATCCCGCGTTTAACTACAAAGTTTTTTTTAATTTCAATAATATCATCCGTTTCTTTATCGTTAAGTATGCTAATTATTCTTTGTAATTCAGAATAATTTTGTTGAGCAGTAGCTATCCAATCGGTATCAATTAATCTGACTTCTGTACACACGTTTTGCTGAACAGGATTACGACTGAGGGCGTCGACGTGACACATATTTGAGCCTGGTTTGTAAATAATATTGAAATCGAATTCTTGTAAAGCATTCCACCATCTTGCAACCCATGGCAGCATGTCTTTTTTTTTTTCAAATGTAGCTCGCACCGAGTTACAGTCGGTAACTATAGTAAATTTGAGTCCCAATAAATATACACGAAATTGTTGAACAGACATTACAACAGCCAAAGTCTCTAAATCATAAGAGGTGAAGCGAGCCTCTTCGGGGGAAGTCTATCTGCTGTAATAAGCAACAGCGCTAAATGGGGAATCCTTTTTAGACCTCTGCATTAATATACCGGCAATTCCTAACTTTGAGGCATCCGTATGAACTTGCGTTTCGTAGGTCGGATTATAAAAGGCAAGAACGGGACTTTTGTTAGTTCCGTTTTTAACATTTGAAAAGCCGTTTCTTGAGCATTTTCCCATTGCCAAATGGATTTTTTTTTAAGAGTTGTGTTAACGGTCTGGCAATTGTAGAAAAGCCCCTTATAAAGCGCCGAAAGAAACTTGATAAAGCAATGAATTGACGGACTTTATGTTGATCAGTTGGGCGGGGGAAATTTTCTACAGCCTCTATTTTGCATTGCCCAGGCCTTATTCCCTTTTCATTTACTTCAAATCCCAAGTAATTAATAGATTTCATAAAAAAATTACATTTTGACAGTTTTAAAGTTTTTCCAGAAGTCCGGAACAAGTTTAATGTGTTACTTAATTTTTCAAAACCCCCTTCTATAGTGGTTGACGGAATAATAACGTCATCCATGTAAGCAAATGCATCTTTGAAACGCGCATTACCGAGAATATGATTGATTGCTCTTTGAAAGTTTGATGGAGCATTAGCTGAACCGAAAGGCATCCTGTTAAACTCGAAATGGCCATCAGGCGTAACAAAAGCTGTTAAATGTTTGGAAGATTCTGCCATACAAATCTGGTAATAACCGGATGCGAGGTATAAAATTAAAATTAAAATTTAAATTCGTATAAAATTTATAGCCTGATAAATTATCTAATTGATCATCAATTCTTGGCAAAGGATAATGTTCTTTAATTGTTTTTTTATTCAAAGATCTAAAGTCTATGCAAAGTCTGTAATCCCCAGTTTTCTTTTTTACTAATAAAATCGGGGATGCATAGTCAGACGTGGATGGTCGTATGATTCCTGAATCCTCTAACTCTTTAACCATCCCCCTAACTACTTGTCGCTCTGTATGAGCCAATCTATAAGGTCGGTATACAATAGGACTATTGTCACTTAAATGAATATTCATCTCTATCCCTTTGACACATCCTAATTCTTTGGTTGAAAAAGCAAAACAGTCTCTGTAATCGTTTAATAAACGAAATAACAATTCACTATCCTTTTTGTCTAGATCTCCATTAACGTTTATTAATGAGCTGTCTATAACAGGATTGGGTAAGTCCTCGTGGTTACCTACGATTCTATTAACGTAGTATGTCTGCATTTCTATAAACGGAACTGCACGAACTAATAGAGTACCTTGTTTCAGAACAAACTTTAGTGAGGTTGGTCCCTTTACTACAACCCGACCCTGACCATCCGTTAGTTTTATCAAGCTTTGAATGACTTCGTACTCCCTATTGGGTTCGCGACTTAAACTGGGTTCTATAAGCAAGTCACCATTATATTTAGTTTCCGAGTAAATATCAACAACGGTAAATCCCTGTATTTTAATATCATCCAAAACACGTAAAATAATTCTTTTAACCGTTGGCATAGTTTTATCCTTAATTTGTAGCATTTCGTTATTTTTAATAACGACGATGTGATCCTGTTCAGTAAACGTCTGTCCCAACAATAAAGGGACTTGAAGCAAGTGATCAGAGACTATAAGTGTCGGTACTACTACCTTCACGGAATCAACTTCAATATCTAAATCACTTTTTCCTAAACAATTAACCATGGAATCTCCAAAACCTCTCAAAACTGGCAGGTCATTCATTGACCACATTAGTTGTTAAGTTACGGGCAAACGATTCTCTCAACATGGAGCACTGACTTCCGAAATCAATAAAACAATCAAGCGTCACACCATTAATCGAGGCTTCTTTAAAATATTTAAAATCATTGTTATGTTCTGTGAATATACGTAAAACCGTTTTAGAAACCGCATCCTTTTATTGGGACAATCGTTAACTAATTGTCCTACTTTATTACAATTAGTACATCGTTTGATTGTTTGCTTACATTTATAATACGGGTGACCTTCTTCACCACAGTTATAGCATTCAGATATAGATTCGGATGTGTTGGTTTTTATCCTATTAGTTTTATTGCGTTTATTGTCAATTACACCTGCCTGATGGACGGTTTTATCAATTTTTTTATTAATTTTAACTCCCTTTAAATACACTAGTAATTTATCAAGATCCGTATACTGTGCTGCTTCCGCACTTTTTCTTATAGAACGATCTTCGATCCCAAACAATATGCAATCAAAAGCATTTTTTTCGAAAATATTGCATCTATTTAATAAAACCGTCTTCTCGTAAAAATATTCTTCTAATGAATCGCCAAAACGCGCTTTACAAGCAAGCATATCTGACAATAACTGAGCGTAATTCTCGTCACTTGGAAAAGCTGAACGAAGTTTCTTTTGCCATTCAGACCAGGAAAACATGACACTGGGAAGCCCTTGGTACCATCTTTATGCAAAACCTACCAGTTTTGGCAATGCGTAATGAACTGTTTGCCTTTCTGACCAGTTATAAATTTGTGCACACTCATTAACTTTGGTTATCCAAATTTCTACAGTTTGATCTCGTTTTGATGGATCGAATTCGGGAATAACATTAAAAACAGAAAAACGTTCATTGTTTCCATCGGTCTTCATGGTCTGTACAACTTTTTTTAACATCTGAGCCAATAATATTTTTTCACTGACCTGTTCGGCATCATTACCATGAGAAAGCCTCGTAGTGTTGGGGTCGGTCCCGGCTCCGTAGCTATGCCTGATACTGCGCTCAGCAGTACTACGGCCGGGCCTCGCACCGCTACGGCTGCGCGTCGCACCGCTGCGGCTGCGCGCCGCACCGCTCCGGCTGCGCCTCGCGCCGCCCCGGCTGCGCCTCGCACCGCTCCGGCCGCGCCTCGCACCGCTCCGGCCGCGCCTCGCACCGCTCCGGCTGCGCTTCGCACTGCTCCGGTTGCCCCTTGCACCGCTCCGGCTGGGCGTCGCACCGCTGCGGCTGCGCGTCGCATGCCTCCGGCTGCGCCTCGCACCGCTTCGGCTGCACCTCACACTGCTCCGGCTGCGACTCGCAACGCTCCGATTGCGCTTCGCACCGTTCGTACTATGCCGCATGATGCTGCGACTCCGTCTTTTTGTTGGTTCAGGTCCTCGGACCTCTGTATCGTAAGGCAATTCGGGATCAGGTGTATTCAACCGCCTGCCTTGTTTGCTTGTCTGGCCCTCCATTTGGTTAGCTTATTATTTAAGCTTAGCTGGGCGTTCGGTCACACTGTGATAACAACGTATTCTCAGTGCTATCCAACTTCTGAACTGTAGACCACTATGTTGCAAATAAAGCGAAGTCTGTATAGTTTATACTCGTTTAATACAAATAGTACACTTTTACAACACTATTTCTATAATACCAAGTACGTCTGCACTCTACGAATATTTAAACTCGACTGCCATGTTCCCAAGTGAGGTTAACCACGTTGGCGACAGCTTGACAGCTAGTTGGCGCCAACCGGCATAAGTCAGTTTAACAACTATTATTTAATATTAATTCACTTGGGTACATGGTTACAATTTTGAGAAATAAAATATTAAAACTGCAAATACATGATTATAAAAATAAATAATATTTAGAGTATTGCTTATCATAATTAAACAAAACAATAACAATGTCTAACACATATTTTTTTGAGTTTTATCATTCTCTTAAGTTACACGTATGGGTTTGATGGAAAAAAAAAAATTTGAGTGTCAGTTCTAAGTATGGGAAACCCAAAATTTATTGTTTTTTTTTTCTATTTTAGTATGAAAATCTTGATGCGGTTTACAGAATACATCTACTTACTAAGTTTCAACAGCATAGCTCTTATAGTTTCAGAGGAAAGTGGCTGTGACATACGGACGGACAGACAGACAGACAGACATAAGGGTTCCGTTTTTTGCCATTTGGCAACGGAACTCTAAAAAGGCATACTACTAAAAGTGAATACCTCACTTTTACATAACTACAAATAAATCTATACTTATTAAATTTTACACAGTTAAAAACGATAAAATTAAATTAAATTTAGTAAACAATCTATTTAAATCTCCATTTTAGTGAACCGATTTTTCATGCTTCGAATAATCGATTTTCTGACAAAAAGATTACTGCCTCTTTGCTCACTACACAGGTGTCCGCCACTAATATCAGATGGACTGTCAAAGACATTTCTTTGCTGATGCATCTGACAATGTTACAACACTCCTTTACACGCAGTGATTTTCTAAAAAATATGGTGTTCGATCTTAGAAATACACACGTGTCTATAAAATCCTAACCTTACGTGAAGGCCTGTCAAATAAAATTAATTATGTACAAAATATATGTATTCCTAGCCAATAAAATTCACATGATCAACAAAATAACTAGTTTTTACACCTTTATATTAGCTTCACTTGTATGTTTGTATGTTTGTTTGTAAATTTGTATGTTTGTTTGTAACCGACTCCTTATAGCGCGATTTTGACCCACTTTAAACAACCAGATTTCATTCAAACTTTGCACACCTGTCAAAGACCGATGACAATGCAATAATTTCATAAAGGAGATGTTCCAAAATGTATGGAGCCTGGGCCAGGTCCTTGTACACTATACTTAAAAATAGGGAAATTCATTTAAAACAGTTCTCAACTGTCCAATTACTTTAAAATGGCTTGGTTTGCTGGTAAACACAAGAAATTACAGTTGAAATTGCAACACACAACAAAAACCCGTCATGGCGGTAAGCTGTCATTTTGATTGATTAATGACGTTTGACATGTTTATTTCTGTGGAGGTTGAAGGTTGACCCCCGACTTTGTGGTTGTAAATATGGAATACTAAACAAAAGACGGTACCATATGAACAGTTGTGAAAATGTAATATGGACCAAGCAGAGACTACAGTAGTATGGGACCAAGCGACGATAGCGATTGTGTCACTAGGGCCGAAATCTCTTGCAGTCTAAACATAAGCGCTACGAACTTTCGCGCATGTTCTCTCACTTCGCCTCATGTCACCTTTAGTTCCTAAAAATGTTACTGCGCAGCCTTCTTCGCGAAGTTCGGACTCGCCAAGATAAATCGGCCGTGCTGTACTCTCTCTGTGAAAGTCCTAACGTACCTGGTGATTCTCTATGATGAATGTAAATAAATAAAGACCCGCCCCGGTGCGTTGACAAATCTGGATTATTCAGAATGATTTTTTTATTGCTTAATTGACTAACCATAAAAATAAAACCTAACCATAATCCACATAGCAGTATTTGAGGAGAACTTCGACAGAAGTAATGTAGCGATCTTTTGATTTCAACTATCTACAAAAGAGAGTAAAAGTAGACTTCAAGTATATCATGTGTAGGTACACAAATATATTACTAATGTAAACTAAGACATGTAGGTACCTACTAAATAAAACAGCAGTTTATGTTTTATATCCATTTATTTATTTATTTACTATTTATTCATTTTATAAATCTTCTCTCACTAATATGTCATCCAGAAATGAAGCTGGTGCTGCAATAGTCGCCGGATGCCGAGCCCAATCCAAAAACCAAACAATGGTCATAGTATGCGCACAGCAACCTACTGTTCGCTGTCCAGAGATACAGCTGTAGTAATAACTAATTATTTTTTCATCCCATCTTGTTCCTTGTCTCGCCATCAGTATGTATGTGTAATAAGTACTCACTGAATGATGGCGAGACTTTATTACAACCCCTACTTAATACTGGGTTCTGTTGGGATGAGGTCGCTTGTGATACTATTTCCAGGTGCTCAGATATTTGTACCTGAAATGACCCACGTTGTCTCACATGTTCGCCATAATAACTTTGTTTTATTTGATAAATGCCCAACGCAAATATTATTAGATTTGACATTGTCATTTCAGGAAAAATATCTAACTCTGGAAGGTGAGCTCATCAATGTTTGCAGCTCTTTGCACATTTCTGCGTGCAGAGACCCAGCATGCAGAACATACAAGTCCACCTGATGGAATCTGGGCACAAAAAAAAATAATATTATTAATCATTTATCTATAATCAATTAATTCAGTAGTAATGCTAACTATAAATAAACCTCAAAAAAAAAAGACGAGATTCTACCTCTCTGGGATAAATTCTTGTGATAATTTCATTCCACTCAGGTCCTTCTGGTATTGAGTGCCTCCGTCTTCGGCTAAGAGAGCAAAAGCACCATACACAAGTATTCAAAACTGCTGAGGAAGCTCTTCACTAATGACTTCATCTTGTCAGAATGCTTCTTGCTCGAACACAACCATGAATAACATACTAGGCTACCATCCAGTATCTATAATAAATTACTGTATTTATCTTGTGGACCCCTCGAGTGTCATCAAGTCAATGTCAACAACCTAATACTTATGTCTCGTGGTGAAATTCTCTCAGAGATCAGGTTCCTTTAGGGCCATCTGGAAGGGCGTGAGCACGCTTCATATGTAAAGAGCGTCGACACCATACACAAACATTTGTATCACAAGCTCATACTCTTCATGAGGAGGAGAAGACGTCTTCATGTGATATGTCACTGTGTCAGCCGGAACAAGAACAGACATTTTCTGCATTATGTTCGCAAAACAATTTGCACACATGGTACCATTTTCATCCACCTAAAAAGGAATATTAGTTCTGTAATTATTTCAAATTCTGTCCATATAAAAAACAGTAATTCTAAACAATTGGAGTTCTCACCTCATGGCGAAGATCGTTTTCAATTATAGAAATGATGTCAGGACCCATATTACCAAATGTATAATATATATTGGCCATCTTCATTAATAACAGAAGAACATAAAGCACAGGACACCATTTTCATATCACCTAAAACAAATTATTGTCGTAAGTATAATAATATTAGCTAGGTCTAATACTGATGTGCCTAGGTACGATCGTGGCCACAAATTGCAGTCCCAACTAGAGAAGGCCTAACTTTTATCTGTATGTAGGTAAGCCAAGCGAGTCGAATTATTTCTCTGAATTAGGACTGCACGCAATGATAGTACAAAAATATCTTGGCATGTGGAAATTATGGTATGTGTACAATTATAATTGAAAAGTAAATTGTTTACCTGACGATGAAATGATGAATCAGTTGATTTTATATCGAAACAACGCAGTCCAAACCACACGAGAAAATCGAAGTCCTTACAATACGAGTGACTGCTGACACTGTTATGACAGCTGACAGTTCTCTTTCTATGATCAATGGTCGATCTATGGTTTACTGTCATTGTTTTAAACTAAATCGGTGAGACGCCATGTTGAAAATCCATAAAAATAATTGATAAATATCAATTAACTACCACAACAGTATACGTTTGATTGAATTATCTGTATTTTTCCCGAATTCCACGGATTTTTCTCTTTTTTTTTGAGTTAGTGTACACAGACCTGGCCCATTTTGAAACATCTCCTTTGTGCCATTATCCTTGCCAGGGTTACCAGATTATTATAGATACAACGGAACGTCAAAATCAGGATATGCGTTTATGAAAATAGCAGAAGCAATTAACATACTGTTTATTCAGGCATTTTATCGTTGCCTTATGGCCGGCTTAATATAACCATGATAAATAAAATCTTAGTTTTTAAAATATTAGTGTAAAAACTGTAATCCTACACAAGTCCCCGTACTAGATAGAAGGCAATTTCTGGTTATGTTCTGAATTGTATCATATACCTTCTATATGCTTATTTTTTAAAAATGTAAGAAATTGTTGACCGTCTCCAGCTTGAACCTGAAGGTATTAAAAAAAAATTGCGATATAAAAAAAAGATCGACTTCCAAAAAACACCGCAACGTGAAAAATAGCTTTATTTTCGGATTTTGGTGTCTTTGAATCAGTATTTTAGATTTTTTTACCACCAATTTCCGAAATTAAAGTAATTTTTCATTTAAAACTGTTCTTTTGGAGTCAGTTGTTTTCTTTTTTGCAAAGAAGTTTTTGTTTTTCACTTCTTAGTTATGGTATCTAACCCGCACTAATTTGTATACCTACCTCTACCGGATAGGTTAGCAATAGCAGTGACAGGAAGTGTTAGAATGTTATCACAATAAACAAAGTAAATTAAATATGTCGGCGCTGCCAATATTCCAAACTGTCAAATGACGTCTAATACATGTCAACGTCAAAAACGAACACCGAGCACTGGTGAGGCGGCCATCTTAGAAAAACTGGCAGTTGACTTCAGATCGCGAAGAAGTGCGCATGCAACCACGTGCTCGGTAGACGTTGTATTTTCGTTGCATCCCTTATAATCTTAGCAATCTGCAATTATTCTGTAAAGTGTCTGATTCGAATATTGTGAATTATAAGTAGAGTGATTAGAACAATAGCTATTTTATTAAAATACTGTCTTCCTACCCGACAATCCACGCCTACCTGAATATGGAGAACACGTTGGACAATACTCAAACCACTTTATCAGAAGTGGGATTTGAAGGGTCAAATCAACCGGAGGCAGTATCTAACCTTGGAAATAACGACCCTAGTGTGAGCACCCGTGATTTGCTCACCGGAATGGAGTCGATTTTGACAAGATTGCTAGCTGCAACCACTAGCAGCACCAAGCCACCACAGCCGCTACTTAACCCGACCCAGTTGGTTAAATTTGACCCCGACGATGCGGACGCCGATATTGAAGGTTGGTGTAGAATTACTGACATTATAGTCACTAACCGAAACCTTTCCGGAACCGAGTTGTTGCTTGCTTTAATCAACTCACTGAAGGGACGCGCTGCGTCTTGTTTGACTAAATTAAGGAATTCGGAAATAGAATGGCCACAGATTAAGGAATTGCTACTCGCGAGATTTGGAAAACCTATGTTAATGCAGGACTACTTTGACAATGTGATGAGATTTGAGATTGGACCTCAAGAAGCAGCTTCCGAAGCAGCTTTGCGTTTGTGGAATCTCATTGAGCGCATCCCATAAGTAGAAATGACTGAAGAGGTAATTACCGGATTCGTAATATCAGTCCTCAGTCAAAAAAACTCTTTAATCCGTAGAGAGCTCAATTCATACACCATTACAACGAGAGCCCAATTATGCCGCGCTCTTAGTGGCATATCGATGAAGCGCCGCCTTGATGATAACGAAGAGCAAAATTCCAACTCAAAGAAACCACGTACTGTCTCTGATGCAAAATTCGGAGGATCCTGTCACTACTGCGGTCACCGTGGGCACAAGATCGAAGAGTGTCGCAAACGTCGAGATGGTGTCACAGCTGCGAAGACCGAAAGAGAAAAGACAGTCACCTGTTTCACATGTCAAAAACCCGGACACATCAGTACGGCTTGTCCCAATAACAAGGCAGACAAAGAATATCAAGCCAAGAAGGACGTAAATATCTGCGAGCGCAGACTAGTGAAAGGTACTCTGTCCACATCGGCTGGTAAGTCAATGTCATTTTTATTCGACAGTGGTTCGGCATGTTCACTGATCAAAAATAGCTTAGTTGACCAACTCGCTGGTTCCGTACGCAAGGAGACTGTTTATTTGACAGGCCTAGGCGGTGAAGACATAAAATGTTTGACCCAAATTTTTAGTTCGGTTCAGATTCAAGGTATTCAAGTTAGCATATTGTTTCATGTGGTCCCAGATGACGCTTTGGTAGATCCTGTTATTGTAGGTAGGGACATCTTAGAACAAGGGGTACATGTCGAGATTAATAGTGATTCAATTAGATTTACAGCGCGTAAACACATTAATACTTGCCGAACCTCTGGTCACGTAGATTTTAGCTCAGTCGACACTGATTTGGAAGGCAATCAGAAGGAGCAACTACTCAACATCCTTCGTAAGTACAGTGAGTATTTTATAGAGGGCATGCCCACTCGTAGGGTCACTACAGGCGAAATGAAAATCGAACTTATCGATCCGCATAAAACCGTGCAAAGGCGTCCTCATCAGATGTCACCAGCTGAAAAGGTAATTGTTAGAGAAAAAATACAATCACTTTTAGATGCGAATATAATTCGTGAGAGTTCATCTCCTTTTGCTAGTCCTATCGTACTGGTGAAGAAGAAAGACGGCACAGACAGGTTATGCGTTGACTATAGAGAATTGAATGCCAACACACGACCCGAACACTACCCACTTCCTAGGATAGAAGAGCAGGTGGATCGTTTAAACGATGCTCATTTCTTTAGTTCGCTGGATATGGCTGCCGGCTACCATCAGATTAAGGTCAGTTCTGAGTCAATCGAGCGTACTGCCTTTGTAACCTCTGAAAGCCAGTTCGAATATCTCACTATGCCATTTGGTTTAAGAAATGCTGCATCCGTTTACCAACGATGTATCAATAAAGCCCTCAAATCATTGAAAGACACTGTAGCTCTAGCATATATGGATGACGTCCTAACATACTCGTCCAGTGTGAACGAAGGATTACAACGCCTTGACACTGTACTCAGGACTCTGACAGAAGCAGGGTTCTCTTTTAAGACGCCTAAATGTAAATTCATGAAAACTGAAGTCAATTATTTAGGATATATTATACGGGCGGGAGAAGTAAGACCCAACCCCGGGAAAGTCAAAGCCCTTCTCGAGGTCCCATTTCCTAAAACAGCAAGGCAAGTGAGGCAATATCTAGGATTGGCCTCTTACTTCCGACGTTTTATACCTAACTTTGCAAACATCGCTAGCCCCTTATACCCCTTGACCAAACTCAAAGGCCGCATAACTTGGACACAAGAACATTCGGAGGCACATAAGAAAATTGTCAATATTCTATCATCCGAACCCGTCCTGACAATATTCAATCCCAACAAACCCGTTGAGCTTCATACCGATGCCAGCTCAGACGGCTATGGCGCCATACTAATTCAAAGAGAGCAAAACATACCCCATGTTGTGGCGTATTTCAGTCGTCGTACAACCGAGGTAGAGTCTAGATACCACTCATATGAGTTGGAAACTCTAGCGGTAGTACGGGCAGTTGAAAGTTTCCGTCACTATCTCTACGGCCAACACTTCACAGTCTTCACTGACTGTAATTCCCTAAAAGCTTCCAAAGCTAAGACCGATTTATCACCTCGCGTCCACAGATGGTGGGCGTTTCTCCAAGCATATGATTTTGACATCATATATAAGGAGGGGCGCAATATGGCACATGCCGACTTTCTGTCTAGAAACCCGTTACCTGCCCCTTCAGATATTAAAGAAACAGATACTCATTTGACCAACTCCATTGACTTTCGTAAATCCGTAAACTTCGTCGAGTTACACGATACCTGGATCCGGGTAGAGCAAAAAAGAGATTCAGAAATCCAGACCCTTATTAGGCAGCACGAGAACGGTGAACTACCAGAAACAGTTGCACACTCTTACGATGTCCGGGACGGTATCCTTTACCGTAGAGTAGAAAGGAACAAGGTAAGCAGCTGGCTCCCCATAGTTCCACGTTCTCTTGTGTGGACACTTATAAATCATGTACACACAGAGATCAAACATCTAGGTTACGATAGAACCCTCGACAAATTATACGAGCAGTACTGGTTTCCCCAGATGTCAAAAAATGTTCGCAAGTTCATCGACTCTTGCATAGTATGCAAAGCCTCCAAAGGCACCTCAGGTGCACAACAGGTCAGATTACATCCCATCCCTAAAGTTTATGTACCATGGCACACTATCCATATAGACTTTACTGGAAAACTTAGCGGCAAGAGTGATAGAAAAGAATATGCCTCTGTCATTATTGATTCTTTCACGAAATATGTCTTTTAGAGTACACCATTTCGTTAGATGCAGCCTGTGCTGTAAAAGCCTTAAAGAAAGCAGTGTGCCTCTTCGGTTCCCCTAAAAGAATAATAGCAGATCAGGGTAGGTGTTACATTAGCGCAGAATTTAAAGAGTTTTGCACTGATCATAACATAGAACTACATCTTATAGCAACCGGATCTGCCAGAGCCAACGGCCAGGTAGAAAGGGTAATGCGCACCTTGAAAAACCTACTCTCTATTATTTATAGAGAATGACTCAAACAAGATTTGGAGAGACGAGCTAGACGAAGTACAATTAGCATTAAATAGCACTAAATCTAGGATTACAGGTTTCACACCAACAGAACTAATGCTTGGCATACGCGCACAGTCCTTAGGAATGTCCCAAATAGTTTCTAACGTCAGTTCTCCTTCGCGGGCTGACCTTGACATCATAAGAAGGCAAGCATCAGCAAATATTGTTAAGGCGGCCAGTTCACAGGAACAGCTTTTCAATAGGGGCAAAGCTACAATAAAACCATTTGAACTGGGAGATTATGTTTTCATTAAGTGTAGTGAACGCAATCAGACCAAGCTAGCTAAAAAATTCAAGGGACCATTCGTCATAACTAAAGTTTTAGATAACGACCGCTATGAACTAAAAGGCATCAATAGATCTAGTCGCGTTTATAAGTACTCTCACGAAAACTTGCGTGCGGTACCTAGGGGGTTTGAGGGACTGGTAGAAATATCTACAACCTTGATCAATGACGAGGATGACGTGTCGGCGTTCGATGAAAATGACATCGACCGAATAGAGTCTTCGGACACCGATAGTGAGACAGTTTCCGTCACTAGTGAAGAGACCTTGACTGCCGGGTCTGACACGCTCTCAGCCTCAGAAGACGGCTCTAGTATGGTTATAGAACGGGCTCAGGTACATCGAAGTGAGTAGCCTTCCGCCGACTCACACGTAGTCTCTCTCATCGCTGTAATGTAAAGCTGGTTGAAGGGGCCTCGTACGCCCGGGCCATGCTTTGGTGATTGGTTGAAAGGGCCTCGCACGCCCGGGCCACAAGGTAGTAGCTGGTTGAAGGGGCCTCGCACATCCGGGCCACAAGGTAGTAGCTGGTTGAAGGGGCCTCGCACGCCCGGGCCACGCTACGCAAAGAGATCGAAGGGGCCTCGTACGCCCGCACCTGGTGGAGTAACTGGATGAGGGGGCCTAGCACGCCCGGTCCATGTTAATCTGCAATATCAATGAATTTCCTATGGGTCAGGAACAGCCGAACGCATGTAAAAGTGTGTCTTTATTGATCAAACAGGTCGAGAGGAGTAACGCCGCAGCCCATGAATGCACGACATCATGCGCACGAGGTCGTGCTATTGTCAGGGTTGGCCGTGTCGGCGCTGCCACTATTCCAAACTGTCAAATAACGTCTAATACATGTCAACGTCAAAAACGAACACCGAGCACTGGTGAGGCGGCCATCTTAGAAAAACTGGCAGTTGACTTCAGATCGCGAAGAAGTGCGCATGCAACCACGTGCTCGGTGGACGTTGTATTTTCGTTGCATCCCTTATAATCTTAGCAATCTGCAATTATTCTGTAAAGTGTCTGATTCGAATATTGTGAATTATAAGTAGAGTGATTAGAACAATAGCTATTTTATTAAAATACTGTCTTCCTACCCGACAATCCACGCCTACCTGAATATGGAGAACACGTTGGACAATACTCAAACCACTTTAAATACGTATTATTAACTCCATTCGACGAAGTTAAAACAAAAACTAACAAAGAAAAATCAATTAAATTTATTGGACCACTCTTAAGCGTAACGTATCCATTAATATTATTGAATACTAAGATTTTTTTAAATCGGGCCTCAGTTGGCATGGAAACCAGATAATATACATTAAAAAAACAAAAATACAGTGGAAAATTGAACCTCCTTTTTTAAAATCGGATAATTAGTCTAATGTTAAAGATTAAAGCTACACCATGTGCCTCCTTAAACCCCGTTTATAGGGAAATAGGAGTCGCATACGCTTAGGTATTAACCCTTCAAGTTGAATGGTTCCGAAACTCTGCCTTCGTTACCTTTATCTTGATTATAGATACGTCCATATCGTTTCTGCTACAATCAATGTCAGAGAACTCATTATAGCAGTAAAAATTCGTGCTTGATTATGGTTCAATTTTTGAGAAATAAGTAATGTTGATTTATTTGTAGCTTCGATTCCAATTTTATTACATGTTTGTATTAAATACAGAAAATTAAATTGTTGGAGATAAGTTCTCGTACTGATTCTTGGTAAAAAATTAGGCAAAAATGATTATATTAAACGCTTGTTTTTAGATATTGTTCAGAATGCGTCCTCCACTACCTAACTACAACATTAATTGGGACACACACATAGTCCTTAACTTTTTGCCTGATTGGTACTTACTTAAATAAGACAGTTATTGAGAAAATATCTAAAAAAAACAAATAACTTTACTTGCTTTTGCAACCGCACTCAGATTCTTCATTTTTCTTAATACATTCATCTGCAATAGCATCCTACATTAACATAAAACTTTAGATGTATATAACAAAATTCGGAATAAACTTGTTCGTCCGAAAATCATTACCCACACACGTTAGCTATAAACTTCAGTAACCATAATGTTCAAAGTTCTCAATTTTATTTTACTTAATTTTATTCACTTCTAACTATTCTGTTATAATATATGAATTTCCTAATTCTACGTATTGTATTATGTAATGTGTATTATTCGGAATGTTCATCTATACTAATATTATAAAGCTGAAGAGTTTGTTTGTTTGTTTGTTTGCTTGTTTGTTTGATTGAACGCGCTAATCTCAGGAACTACCGGTCCAAATTGAAAAAATATTTTTGTGTTGGGTAGCCTATTTATCGAGGAAGGCTATATAATATCACGCTACAGTCAAGAGGTGCGGAGCAGTAATGAAAAATGTTGCAAAAACAGGGAAAATCGCACGGGTAGGCGATTCGACGCGACGGGAAGGGTCGGGGAACACGAAATTTAACGCGGACAAAGTCGCGGGCAGAAGCTAGTGTTGGATTAACTTTAATACTAAAGACTTGGATCGAATAAAGTAAAGGTAGGCAAATAAACTCACACTGCACATTGCGGGAACATCACAACAGGAACAATAATACTCACTTTAAAAATTACTGACTCGTTTATTTATTAATAATCAATATTTATTCACTATCCACAGTACAATAAATTCGTTAAATACACTTAAGAAGCACTCAAGGGTTATGTCTAAACTCGACAAGAGCTGAAATCAGAATGTCAGTCCCCAATCCCACCGAACATCTCCCCATCCATAATATTTTAAACGTTTCTTTCTTTAACATTACTTCCGGTCAAGCACGTGTTCAAATGTCCCCCGAAAAACAAACTTTTAAATCAAATTAAATACTGCCATTCTTAAAACCCTTACACCCATAATATTTTAAATGTTATTTCCTATTACTTCCGGTCAAGTAAGTGTTCAAATATTACCAGAAAAACAACTTTTAAATCAAATTAAATACTGAAATTCTTAAAAACCTAACACCCATAATATTTTAAACGTTATTTTCTATTGCTTCCGGTCAAGTATGTGTTCAAATATTACCACAAAAACAACTTTTAAATCAAATTAAATACTGAAATTCTTAAAAACCTAACATTCGGCCATCCTGACCCCGTGCATGTCCTCATGCACGCAGTCACGATGACCCGTCATGGCTGTTAATTGTAACCTAACATTCGGCTAGTACGACACTCTGACTCCACTCCTTCATTTTATATAATCTCAATAAAATTACAATATCTCAATACAATTAAACAAATCGCAATAAAATCAGAAAGAACAAAAAAAAAAAACAAAAATAACATGAATTTGAAAAAAAATCTTATTTTGTGAGCCTTTTCATTATCCAATATTTAACATTAAATGCATTGTTTGCGAACCCTTCCTTCTCGCAGACAATACACGTCTCTCCTATCATGTGCTACTGTGAACCCATTCTTCTCACAAATAGCACATTCTAGGTCAATCAGTGATCGTAAACCCTTCTTTCTTACGAATCACATATCATTAAATAATCACTTTCCAACATCACAAACAAATAATCCAACATCACAAACATAAACTAAACAGAATTCTATAGACCTATTTCTCTGGTTCTTTTCTATAAAACACCTGTATATGCTAACTTCTACCGATATGACTCAAGCATTTGACTACGTAAACCATGACATTTTTATAAAAAACTTGACGAATATGATAAAAGAGGTAATGTTCTTAATCGAATTAAATCCTATTTGGACAATAGAACGCAAAAGACAGAAATCACTAGAATTAATATAAACACAAAAAATTGAGAGATATACTTATCAGGTGAACGTCAAACTACTTTTGGTGTGCCACAAGGTATTGTACTGGAACTTCCACTTTTTACAATAAACATTAATGACTTGCCAAAATCAATTCTACACCCTAGGACTCTATTTGCAGATGATAGCACGTTGACAATTTCTAGTAATAGCAATAACATGATCCAGTATAAACAAATAGAATGGTTAAATAATAAAAAAAAATAATGATATTTTTAGATAAAACTAAAATCATACATTTTAGCCAACGACTGACTACAGAAAATATGGACGTAATTTTACATAAAAAAAATGTTGAAATCGTAAATATGACTAAATTACTTGGACTAATAATTGGCAAAAGACTTGACTGGAAATCACAAATCGAGAACTTCGCATAAAAAAAATTGTAGTTCTGCATTTGCATTGCACCCTAGCTGCAGTTGTGAATGTAGATACCGTGATTGCGGCCTACCATGGTATAGTTGCGACTCCCCTAAGATACGAAACCATCATTATGGGGAAATTGTACCGACACTGATTTGGCATTTAAGGCCCAAAAGAGATGCATTAAATGTATGTTTGGGCCAAGAACGGTTGATACATGTAAACCATATTTTAAAATGTACAAGAAATTAACTCTTCCTTGTATGTGTATCCCCGAAACCGCAATGTTTGTTAGAACAAGCACCAATTTGTTTCCACATCTACAGGAAATAGTACCGCGTAATAGATGGGACATGACCATTCTTCGAGTCTATCCAGCAAAAACGGCACACATGAGTATCATCTACATGGCGCCAACTATTTTTAACATATTGCCAAAACGTTGGACTGATGATAAAACGCGATATAAGTAACAATGAAATGTTGACAAATTAGAGATAAAAATAAACTGAACTTAAAGGTATTAAATGTACAACAATTACATCTAAATCGAGTACATTTGGTATTGGAATTAAAATCTATAACAAACTCGCTAAACTGTGTTAAGAATATATCGTCAACAAATATATTGAAATTAAAGCTAAAAGAATTTCTAATATATAAAACGAATTATTTAATTAACGAATTTCTGAATGACCGAATTACTGAATAAATTTGTTTTGATGCATTTATTGTAAATTAGATGACCGTAATAATTATATCTAACTAGCTTCTGCCAGCGGCTTCGCCCGCAAATTATACATATGAACCTTCCTCTTGAATCACTATCTATTAAGAAAACCACATCAAAATCCCTTGCGTAGTTTTAAAGATCTAAGCATACATAGGGACAGACAGAGGAAAGTGACTTTGTTTTACACTATGTAGATAGTTAATATAGTATGAGATTGACTAAAACTTGACATGTTAAACTTATATATATATATATTAATACATATTTTAAATATCTAATGTAAATTGCATGACTGTAATAATTATCTATATGAATAACTGTAATATGAGGTCGACTAAAATTTGACACTTTAAATATTATAATGAATGTAAAATGAAGTTGCCTAAAACAGCCAAAGCAATGGATAATAACCAGCAACAATTGAGAGAGTATTTGTATTATTATTAATTATTTTTAACATAGCCAATTATATAACATTGACTAACAGACAAATATTGTATATCCCATGGGTATGTTTCAGTGATACTAAAATGCTAATTATAAGAAGTGTATCCGTGTCCGTTCTGTATCTGTGAGTGTACCTGTGACAAAAATTAAATAAATGAACATGAAGAGCTAAATACTGAAGCATTCAAACATCCATTGAAAATGTTTCTTTTGGAAAAAAAAGTGTATTACAGTGTTTCCGATTTTTTTTTTTAATGACTGAATAATTTTATCAATCTCCTGACACTAATAATTAATATGTTTGAATGTAGTACTTTGACATTAAAACATTAAAATAATGTCTTATTCATAAACTTTATCATGTCCATTTTATGTAATTCCTTTTGATTTTTGTTATTGTTAGCTCTTTTAATGTTATGGAAATATTTGTACGCCGATACTTACGGCTAAACATGACTGAACTTAAACCATGTAACATCTGTTGTATGTGTGGTGTAAATAAATAAAAATCTTGTATGCTCTTATATGTATACAACGTTTACACAAATAAAGAAATCTTATCTTAAAATTGTAAGCATTGTCTGCGAACCCTTCTTTCTCGCAGCCAATACTCGTATCTCCTATCATGTGCTTTCGTGAACCCTTCATTCTCACTAATCATCATCATTGTACGGTTAAGCAACCGCACATTGTAATTTGGCCTAGTTAAAATACTGCAAATTTTGTTAATTTATAAAATGTAGTATAGTCACGTACTCATGTATGTCAGTCTTCGGTATAATATCGAGCTCGCGCAACATTCAACATTTTAACATTTTTATAACATTTTTTATTATTTTCTTATTATATTATTTTAGTGCAGTTTCGTATTAAAATACCTTTTTGAACATTAACATTTATTTTATTAACATTGAACATTAACTGTAAGGGTTCATGCCCTTACATTTTGGTCCTTCGAGCCGTTAAGTGTAAAATCAGTGCCGTGGTACGTTTTCACTCGCGGGAACATTTGAACATTGAACTCGAACATTAAACAGAACATTCATCACATTAAAAAACAGCGTGAACAGTGATAATCAGTGAGAGTACGCAGAACGAGGTGAAGTATAAGCAGCAGGCGTAAGCAGCGAATCCGGTGAGCACGTTCCATATTACCTACTTTTCTGAAATTTTGGATTTGTGTACCGATAAACAACAATGTCTTCTTACGATGCTTTACTTAACTCTCAATCTGCCAATCTTGACGCTATCAAACGTATAAATGAAAACTTTAAGAAAGATAGTCCTACACGTAAAACCACTCTTGAGTATCATGATGATAGACTTCAGAAGCTGGAGGAGTACTGGAGTGAATTTAAGAAGAACGACATCCAATTAGCCTTGTTTGAAGGCAAGAAGTCTGGACCTTACTATGAAAATCGCATTTACGAACGTTTAGAACAAATATACGAAGAGACGAAGTGTATGATAAATAAATCGAAACAGAGATTATTGGCGAAAATCGAAGACGATAAATTTACTTCGTTTAGTCCGTTACAAAAACAAGAAGAAAGGTCAGGTGCTCAAGAGGATGTTAAAGAACAACGGGAAAGAGAGGAGATCGCGGATGATTTGAAGAACACGTCAAATGAAGAGTTAGTCGTTGACCAACGGACTAAAGATATGATAAATGAGCAGCGGTCGAACATCAAGGCTTTTGAGAGAACAGTGCGTAACATGGATATTGAAAATTTAAAAGAAAAGTGGCAACTTGAAGATAAATTGAGGTCAGTTACGCAACGTTGGGAAAAAGTCGATAACACTTATTGGAAGCTGGACAACATGTTGGTCAACACGCAAGCATTTGAAAGTGATTATAACAGACTAGAAAGGCTGTATGAATTCAGCAAAGAACAAATCAACAAAAAAATTTGGGATAACAAACACCAGGAAAAATCCACGCCCCAAATTGAACTTCCGATTTTCAGTGGGAGCTATGCCCAGTGGACAACATTTAAGGACTTGTTCGTAGAAATCGTGCATCGTAACACTTTTATCTCAAATGCTCAAAAAATGCAACATTTAAAGGCGAAGTTAAAGGGAGAGCCCGAGCGATTAATACAGCACATGAACATTAGTGCTGACAACTACGAAGCTAGTTGGCGGATACTTCAGCAGAGGTACGACAATAAGAGACTGTTATTTACCTACCAAGCCAACATATTACTGAGTCTACCCAGCATCCAAACCCCAACGGCATCACTACTGAAAAGAATGCATGATACAACCATTGAGTGCCTTCAGGCTATTAAGAATCTGAAATATGATACTTCCAGTTGGGATCCTTTAGTGGTTCTCATTTTAATGCAAAAACTAGACGCAGACACACGCCAGTCCTTCAAAGAATCCATGGAAAACCCAAGGGAAATGCCATCATTAAACGAGTTCCTGAAATTCATCGAAACCAAGTTCATGTCAATGGAATCGGGTACAAACCCGAACCGCTCGCGGAACTTTAACAGTCAACAGCAAAACACTCAGCCAAAAACAGTCCATAATGCAACATACAGCAAGCCTAAGGCGCAGCAACAGACCAGTCCAGGTGGAACTAAGAACAGCCCAAGAACATTCCATAACAAGCAAACATCTCATAATTCTATTATAACTTGTCCTAAATGTAATAAACAACACGGTCTCTACAATTGCAGAGAATTTTTAAGTATGTCACCAGACGAAAGGTTAAAAACCGCTAACAACCTACATGTATGTCTAAATTGCCTGTTTAGTCATAACGGCGAAAAATGCACGTCGGAAAAAAAGTGCAAGCACTGCGATGAACCGCACAGCAGCATTTTGCATGATGCGATTGGAATTGCGAAATCGAGAACCAACAGAGCTAATGTAGGTCAACAAGTAAACACGCATTTAGCGCATGACAACTCAAATGAGGTACTACTAGCCACAGCCCAGGTCAAAGCAATAGCCAATGACGGAACTATGGTCATTTTACGCGCTTTATTGGACCAGGGCTCTCAAGTCAGCCTCATTACAGAAAATGCTGCACAAAAATTGCAGTTAAAACGAGAAAGGATGAGCGCGGTGGTGTCAGGTGTTGGTACTTCAGCCACCACCAACTGTAAAGGAGTGCTCCATCTTAAATGCCAAGCATTATACAACAATTTCAACATTAACATTAATGCACTTATTATGAAGAAAATAACGAACAAACTGCCAAGTAAGACAATAAATAAAGATAGTTTTGAACACTTACAACATTTACAACTCGCTGACCCAGATTTTAACATATCTCAGGATATAGATTTACTATTGGGAGCCGAGGTATATTCCGAAATATTGTTAGAGGGGTTAATAAAAACAAACACGTCATCCATCATAGCACAACAAACACATTTAGGCTGGATAGTATGTGGTAATTACAAAACATTCAATTGCCATGTAATTGTCAACAACATTCAGGATCTTGCCCAATTCTGGGAACAGGAGTCTTTGCAAGAAGACAAAGAAGATGTGGACCCAGACAACAAGTGCGAACAGCTGTACAAAGAGACAACAACACGACTTCCTGATGGACGATACCAAGTTCGTCTCCCCCTCAAGGACAATTTTATTGAACAATTAGGAACATCGAAACCACAGGCAATCGCTCAGTTTCAACAACTAGAGCGAAGGATGGTTAAAAACCACGCGTTTGCTAAAAATTATAAAGATTTTATGGAAGAATATGAACAAATGGGTCACATGGAGCAAGTCGAAAACAACACTGGGAGCAAAAACATCGAATATTATCTTCCACACCATGGGGTAGTGCGACCAGGTGCTATCACAACGAAACTCAGAGTTGTTTTCAATGCATCGGCAAAAACAAGTTCAAAACGCAGTCTTAATGACTTAATGGAGGCAGGACCGAATCTACAAAAAGATATCTTTAGTATTTTGCTGAAATGGAGACAATACAAATATGTCCTAACATCAGACATTGAGAAAATGTACCGATTTATAATGGTACATCCAGAACATCAACCCCTACAGAAAATAGTCTGGAGGGATTGTCCACAGCAACTGCTAAGAGAATATCAACTATGTACAGTCACCTATGGTACCAAGGCCGCTCCATTCTTAGCACTCCGAACACTTCAACAGCTAGCAAGGGACGAAGGTGACAAGTACCCGGAAGCTAAAAACATACTACTCAACCAATTTTTTGTAGATGATGCGTTATTCGGAAAGAATACCATGGACTCATCCATCTCAGCCCGAGACACAAGAGACCAACTTATACAATTATTGAAAGAAGGAGGGTTCAATCTCAGAAAGTGGTTGAGTAACGAACGTCAACTGCTAGAAGATCTGCCAGAACATATGATTAGCCCAGTCAGTTTAAGCTTTACAGAGGCATCAGCTTCCAAAACGTTAGGCTTGGCATGGGATCCGAAACAAGATGAATTTATATTTTCAACCACACTAAAAAACAAAACCGACATTGAAACCAACAAGAATTCGTCAAAACGGCAAATCTTAAGCGACATTTCAACAATTTTTGATCCATTGGGGTTGCTATCCCCAATAACAATCAAGGCAAAAATCTTATTCCAACAGATCTGGAAGTATAAAATCGAATGGGACGATACTGTTCCAGATGGAATAGAAAAGGAATGGAGAACATTAAAAACGGAGTTAACAAACATGCAACCTTTCAAAATTAACCGATGGCTTGGATTAGAAGCAAACACGAATTGGGAATTACACGCGTTTTGTGACGCATCGGAAAAAGCGTTCTCGTGTGTAGTGTACAGTAAGATTACAGAGGGAAAACAGCAACAGATTGCGTTGGTTGCGGCAAAAACAAAGGTCGCTCCAATACAAAAACAACAAACACTTCCCAGACTTGAGTTATGCGGTGCTCAGCTGTTAGCTCAACTGGTAAAGAAAATAAAACATTGCTTTGATAAGCCTGACATTAAAGTAACAGCTTGGACGGACTCGATGATCGTGCTTGGCTGGCTGAAGGGAGATGTCTCGCGATGGAAAGCATACGTCGGACACAGAGTTCAAGAGATCATATCTGTAGTGCCCGCCGGGAGTTGGAAGCACGTAAGATCGGAGCAAAACCCAGCTGACTGCGCGTCACGTGGACTACTACCGTCTCAGTTACACAACTTTCCTCTGTGGTTTAATGGACCTGAATGGCTTAACAGTGAAGACATTCCTGAAACACATGACACGATAAAGATGCCTGAAATAGAAGTTAAAAAGGTGCATGCAGTTACGTCACAAACTAATGAAAACAAAAACATCAACTTTGTAACAGAACTACTTAACAAGAACAGCTGTATTATGACTATAATACGCATTGTAGCTTGGGTGTCGCGTTTCATAACAAACACGTCGCATAACAATCGGCACAGGGAAGACGCAGCTATGAATCATCCAAACATGAATGACCCGCACGCGTCAAAACAATGTAATTTAACACTCGCTGATATTCGATGCGCTACTAACATAATAATAAAACATGTACAAAATGAATATTACGAACAAGAAATCCATGAATTAAAGACTAAAGGAAGGGTAAGCAAAAATAGAGGACTCCAGAAATTGTACCCTCACCTGGATGAAAATAACATATTACGCGTCGGAGGAAGACTACAGAATTCAAACTTACCTGAAGAAACAAAACACCTAGCTATCATCCCAAAAAACAGCAAACTGGCGTATCTTCTCGTTGCCCGTGCGCATGCTACAACACTACATGGTGGAGCGAGATTAACTATGGCTACATTGAGACAAAAATACTGGATAACAGGAGGAAATAACACTGTTAAAAAATACCTGCAGGACTGTGTTAAGTGTTGTCGCTTCAAACCATCGAAACAATACCAATTAATGGCCGACCTACCCAGGGAGAGGATAACACAATCACCACCATTCTATCACACAGGAGTGGACTTCACAGGGTTCGTTAATGTTAAACTAAACAAGGGTCGAGGCGTCAGAACGAGTAAAGGTTACGTCGTTGTATTCGTATGCATGACAACAAAGGCGGTGCATTTAGAACTTGCATCAGATTTATCATCTCAAACATTTATACTGGCTCTCAACCGCATGATTGGGCGACGAGGCTGTCCGAAACATATTTACTCTGACAACGGAACAAACTTTGTTGGAGCTGAAAGGGAGTTAGCCAAACAACTGCATATCTCACAAACATTTAACAACGACACCTTGTCAAGAATGAATACCGAGATGGGGATAGAGTGGCATTTCAACGCCCCAAGCTGGCCGACTGCAGGAGGACTTTGGGAGGCTGCAGTTAAGTCTATGAAATATCACCTAAAGCGTGTCCTAGGAGAGCAAAAGTTGACATACGAAGAGTTTTTAACACTGCTTACGCAAATAGAAGCCTGTATGAACTCTAGACCACTTTGCCCTTTAACAGAGGACGTGGACGATATTGATTACCTTACACCTGCACATTTTTTAATTGGCCGACCTTTAACATTCTTACCAACGGAAAATATCGAAAAGCAAAACATCAACATTCGACTTAGGTGGCAGTTATTAGACAAAATGAAACAAGGATTTTGGAGCAAATGGTCATCAGAATACCTTCAACAACTTCAAGTTCGTAGTAAATGGCTAAAAAAAACAAATAACTTATCAATAGGGGATATTGTCTTAATTAAAGAAGACTGCCTTCCACCTGCGAAATGGGCACTTGGCAGAATACAGGAAGTTCACCCGGGGAGAGACAATCTCGTCAGAGTTGTGACGTTAAAAACTAAAACAGGGCTACTAACAAGACCAATAACAAAATTAGTTAAACTCCCAGTACCAGAATCTCATATAGAAGTACCTGACACCACCACCTCCAATGACAAAAGCTGCACTGAAAAACAAAAGGCTACAACAATTAATACTAACAGGAAACAACGTTTTAAATCAAGCAAGATAAGTTCCAGCCTGCTATGTATTCTCGTAACATTACTCACATTATTTCAGCCTACAAGGCAGAGCAGTGACGGCATAAACGTCACACCGTTTGAACCAAATAGAGGAGTGTATTTTGACAAAATCGGCAATTTGCAAACTGTACATGATGACTGGAAGATTGTAACATATTATAATATGACAACTTACTGGCAAGGCATGGACAATATACATAGAGTTGTGAAACATCTAGGAGAAAGGTGTGAGCAATTTGCATACCAAACGTTGTGCAAAACCATTATTACTGAATTCGAACAGGAACTCAACGAACTTGATCATAACAACTACATGTTGGAAACACATCATGGGCAGACAAGGGGGCGCGTTACCCGAGGCCTTATCGATGGAGTAGGTTACCTTGCAAACAGCCTATTTGGTGTACTAGATGAAAGATTCGCAACGCAATATAAAAGGGACATAGAAACATTACACAATAACAGAGACCATTTATTGAATCTGATCAAAGGTCAAACCTCAATCATTGAGGCACACAATAACATTTTATAGAGAAACGAAGAGGCGATGAACACTCAGTTCAATCTATTAGATCAACATCTTAATGCAACAGAGAGATATCTACAGAAATTGGACGAAGCTGTACAGCAAGATGAAGCGTTGAACTATTTCAACATCATGGCTCTGACAAGTTCAACAATTCTATCCAAACTGCGCCACATACAACAAATGCTCTTAGACACAGGTATTAACATACACCATGGTCATGTAGACACCAGACTTTTACCGCAGAACCAACTCTTTCAGGAGCTAAACATTATCTCTGGACAATTGCCACAACAATTATCGCTACCCGTTGACAACATTCAGAACCAATTAGCTGACATTTACAAATTACTAGAGGTAAAATCTCGATTATTTGATAATTATTTCATCATCGAAATTACATTACCACTAACGGGCGACACTCCATTCACTATATATAAAACAGTTCCCATTCCGATGATAAAAAATTACAACCAGTCAATTACAATGAAAACAAACTCAGAATATGTTGCAGTAAATGTAAGAAAAGAGACATACATGCAGCTTACAGACAGTGACCTGGAACATTGTATTAAAATAGAACGAAGGACATATGTATGCTCACTAAACAAACCAACACGCAACATGAGAAATCATCAAATTCCATGCGAAATCGGCGCAATAACAAACATTACATTATCAAAATGTATCTACACATCCGAGTCCTGCAACAACAAATGGACACCACTACAAAAACCAAACACCTGGCTCTATGTCTGCTGCACGGATTGTCAACTGCAAATCATCTGTGAAGGTCGTATGACCACTAAGGCAATACGTTCTACGGGAATTTTAGAAGCCAAAGAAGGGTGCATAATTAGAAACAATGAAGAAACATATTACACACAAGTTTACTACACAAACAAAGTTTATGTCAACCCGGAAATACCACTGATAGACCTGGATGACATCAACAATTTAACATCAGTACAGCCGATTGAATTGTCAACTAGACAACATAACACGCTATTTGTGAGAAACGATTATGAAAAACTTCATAATTCGTTAAAGGAATTGGAAGATCAAACCAAACAGGCTGAAATGTCGCAACACGATGTGCATCAATACATCGTTTCATATTCTACGATGGGACTTTTGATCTTGTCAATATTCGTCGCGGGAGGAGCCTACGTGTACTGCAAACGCTGCGGCAAGCTCGCCGTCAGCGCCGCCGACGCGTCAACCAGATTACCGCCACAGAAGCCACCAAGAGCTACAGCATCCACCTACGCGACACCTCATTCTTTTAACATTTAACTTTATTTACATTTTAATAATTTTATTTACATATTTTTACCTTATGAATTAATTTACATTGATAGAATATTCTTTAATAAGTTATCTTAATTTTTACTTTTTGGCCCCGCCAAGATGTACGGTTAAGCAACCGCACATTGTAATTTGGCCTAGTTAAAATACTGCAAATTTTTTTAATTTATAAAATGTAGTATAGTCACGTACTCATGTATGTCAGTCTTCGGTATAATATCGAGCTCGCGCAACATTCAACATTTTAACATTTTTATAACATTTTTTATTATTTTCTTATTATATTATTTTAGTGCAGTTTCGTATTAAAATACCTTTTTGAACATTAACATTTATTTTATTAACATTGAACATTAACTGTAAGGGTTCATGCCCTTACAATCATCATCATCATTTCAGCCAAAAGACGTCCACTGCTGGACATAGGCCTCCCCCAAGCACCGCCACCTCGACCTGTTCTGTGCCTCTCGCATCCAACGCATTCCTGCAGCCGCGTACTGGAAGACGTAGCGTTGGAAGGCCTCCCACAAGATGAACCGATGACCTGGTTCTCACTAATAGCACATTCAAATTCAAGCAGTGATCGTGAACCCTTCCTTCTCACGAATCACATCATCATTCATTGCAATGCATTGCCTGCGAACCCTTCCTTCTCGCAGACAATACACGTATCTCCTATCATGTGCTATCGTGAAACCTTCATTCTCACTAATAGCACATTCAAGGTCAAGCAGTGATTGTGAACCCTTCATTCTCACGAATCACATCATCATTCATTGCACTGCATTGCCTGCGAACCCTTCCTTCTTTCAGACAATACACGTATCTTCTATCATGTGCTTTCGTGAACCCTTCATTCTCACTACTAGCACATTCAAGGTCAAGCAGTGATCGTGAACCCTTCATTCTCACGAATCACATCATTCATTGCACTGCATTGCCTGCGAACCCTTCCTTCTCGCAGACAATACACGTATCTCCTATCATGTGCTATCATGAACCCTTCATTCTCACTAATAGCACATTCAAGGTCAAGCAGTGATTGTGAACCCTTCCTTCTCACAAATCACATCATTCATTGCACTGCATTGCCTGCGAACCCTTCCTTCTCGCAGACGCTTCTTTGCTTAGATCTTTAAAACTACGCAAGGGATTTTGATGTGGTTTTCTTAATAGATAGTGATTCAAGAGGAAGGTTCATATGTATAATTTGCGGGCGAAGCCGCTGGCAGAAGCTAGTTAGATATAATTATTACGGTCATCTAATTTACAATAAATGCATCAAAACAAATTTATTCAGTAATTCGGTCATTCAGAAATTCGTTAATTAAATAATTCGTTTTATATATTAGAAATTCTTTTAGCTTTAATTTCAATATATTTGTTGACGATATATTCTTAACACAGTTTAGCGAGTTTGTTATAGATTTTAATTGTCTGCACAATACACGTATCTCCTATCATGTGCTATCATGAACCCTTCATTCTCACTAATAGCACATTCAAGGTCAAGCAGTGATCGTGAACCCTTCATTCTCACGAATCACATCATTCATTGCACTGCATTGCCTGCGAACCCTTCCTTCTCGCAGACAATACACGTATCTCCTATCATGTGCTATCATGAACCCTTCATTCTCACTAATAGCACATTCAAGGTCAAGCAGTGATTGTGAACCCTTCCTTCTCACAAATCACATCATTCATTGCACTGCATTGCCTGCGAACCCTTCCTTCTCGCAGACGCTTCTTTGCTTAGATCTTTAAAACTACGCAAGGGATTTTGATGTGGTTTTCTTAATAGATAGTGATTCAAGAGGAAGGTTCATATGTATAATTTGCGGGCGAAGCCGCTGGCAGAAGCTAGTATAATTACAACGGTATAATTATTACGGTCATCTAATTTACAATAAATGCATCAAAACAAATTTATTCAGTAATTCGGTCATTCAGAAATTCGTTAATTAAATAATTCGTTTTATATATTAGAAATTCTTTTAGCTTTAATTTCAATATATTTGTTGACGATATATTCTTAACACAGTTTAGCGAGTTTGTTATAGATTTTAATTGTCTGCACAATACACGTATCTCCTATCATGTGCTATCATGAACCCTTCATTCTCACTAATAGCACATTCAAGGTCAAGCAGTGATTGTGAACCCTTCCTTCTCACAAATCACATCATGATTCATTGCATTGTCCGCGAACCCTTCCTTCTCGCAGACAATACAGTGAAAGATCTTATTGTTTCAAAAAGTCGCACAAAAGCCGTTCACTATTTTTTTTTTCATTCCACGCTTTTTGGCTCTATTAACATATC
Organism: Aporophyla lueneburgensis; assembly: GCA_932294355.1. Taxonomy (NCBI): domain Eukaryota; kingdom Metazoa; phylum Arthropoda; class Insecta; order Lepidoptera; family Noctuidae; genus Aporophyla; species Aporophyla lueneburgensis. The sequence continues at coordinate 5,267,642 of OW028735.1, forward strand.
TAGTTCAATAAGTAAATAATATGTATATATGATTTAAACACTTAACAGACGAAGAGTGATCAAATATTATAAGCGCGGGTTCTGTTGTAAATATTCACGTTTCTACTGATTATGAAATTCGAGAACTTGTTTATACTTGGTTAGTATTACATTACATTAAATCTTTGCGTTTTATTTACCTTAAATCACAGAGAATATTGATCTTAGTGGTAACTAGGTACTGAATTACACGAGGGACAAAAATAGAAGCCTGTCTGAACCTACAGATCACTTCTAAACCTAAATTACTGTACATTATTCTGGAGTGTGGGATGGCAGTATTTTGTTCTAATAACAATTCTAGAAGCCGTAAAATGAAAACATCATTTCTATTTCTCGGCTGAAAGCAGAGTAAATGCTTAGTGATAACTATTGACTTATTTACTAGAAATCTTGTGGCCTATAAAAATATTTACTAATGCAAGAATCATAGACTATAATATTAATTCCGCATATGAAAGTTAGACCTATAAGCTAACTTCAATAAGTCTCGAATTGTCATTATGGCTGTAAAATTCTATACTTTATTTATTTTCATTTCTTTCCACAAACAAAACAGAAAAACGATTTGGTTTTAAGATAAATAAAACGTTCTGAGTATTGCTTGGTTGCATTCACATTGTCATAGATTCGAGTGATTGCAACACATTCCTATATTACTATGAATAAGTCGAAAAAAATGGGGTTCTATAGTTTTAAAAGAGCTGATATGTAAAATAATAGCATACGGATGTCAATTAACATTTGACCTATTCAGACGATCATCTTGCGATATTTACATCACCTAACGCAGAGAAAAGTGTGCCCAAATCGCGTTGAGTGAACGTGAACAAATCATTTAAACGACATTCTGAAGATCCTTCTTACCATCTTTGGCTTCCTCCGGACACGTGTTGGCCATGACTGCCAATATTGTTTTCATCATGATGCCTGCTATGCACCGTTGGACTGCCGGCCTGACGATCGCTGCACACGGCCGCTGATCACCACTCGTGCTCAGCCTTCCGGGACCGGCACGTTGTGACAGGCTACGCCGCATGTGTACTTCTTCCTCGAGCACACGCATGCGAGCGAGCTCTCGTTCCAGCTTGCACTCCGCATCCAACTTCGGCTGCGGTCATCGCAGGTCTCCTGCCGAGTGCGACTATTCTGTTCGGACTCGATCGGCATCATTCAGGTATTGATAGTCGACACTGCAATGAGCTACCATCACGCGGCATTTTTCTGCAACTCACACACAAGGGCACCTATGTATTTATTCAAAAATAAAAACACGAACTCGAGAAAACAATGTATCAAAGCTATATAAGAATATTTCCACCCTACCCAAGGTACATCAGGGCTGTGTAGGATTGTATTAGCAGAGATAACTATTGTATTTTACCCCTTAACATGAAAAATAAAATTCAAACCAGACAAGCACGTGGGTTTGTGTCACTTCTGAATTGTTGGATTAACTTAAATACTAAAGACTTGGATCGAATAAAGTAAAGGTAGGCAAATAAACTCACACTGCACATTGCGGGAACATTACAACAGGAACAATAATACTCACTTTAAAAATTACTAACTCGTTTATTTCTTAATAATCAATATTTATTCACTATCCACAGTACAATAAATTCGTTAAATACACTTAAGAAGCACTCAAGGGTTATGTCTAAACTTGACAAGAGCTGAAATCAGAATGTCAGTCCCCAATCCCACCGAACATCTCCCCATCCATAATATTTTAAACGTTTCTTTCTTTAACATTACTTCCGGTCAAGCACGTGTTCAAATGTCCCCCGAAAAACAACTTTTAAATCAAATTAAATACTGCCATTCTTAAAACCCTTACACCCATAATATTTTAAATGTTATTTCCTATTACTTCCGGTCAAGTAAGTGTTCAAATATTACCAGAAAAACAACTTTTAAATCAAATTAAAAACTGAAATTCTTAAAAACCTAACACCCATAATATTTTAAACGTTATTTTCTATTGCTTCGCGGTCAAGTATGTGTTCAAATATTACCACAAAAACAACTTTTATATCAAATTAAATACTGAAATTCTTAAAAACCTAACACTAGTATAGAATAAAATTGTTAGTCAGTTTTAGTGACGGAAATGAATCGCTGTAAATTTGAATCCACGCAGTCTTGTCTACCCTATCCCTTTTTTTGTGGGTAGGTAATCATCAAAGGACGTCTCAATAAAATTTAAAAGGGTACTAAACGAAATAATAATTGAGAAATATTATTATAAGATTGACGACTTCCTTAATGATGAATCGCTAACTGGTTGATTTATTTTATTATTGTCATAGCTGCTCCTAAATATCTTGATTGACATAATTTTATTCTGAATACATACTTTTATCCTGATTGACATGCATTTATTCTGATTGACATACTTTTATTCTCATTAACATACTTATTATGTTGTTTTGACATAATTGTGATAATTTTTAGAGTAGCCAGTCAAACATTTTTATTCATATATTGTTAAGTATGATATTTATTTAATTAAATTCGATTTTTTTTTAAGGATTTGATATTTATCTGAACTTGTATTGTATTATTTAATTTGAGTATAATTTCAAATTTGAATATTATTTGCATGCATAAGTCCTCCATATTTTACCATCACGTGGGTGATGGTAAAATATGGAGGACTTAGTTATGTAAAAAAAAAAACATTTTTGTACAGACGCTAGCACATCGAGCTACTACAATCTGTCAAATTTCTTTAATAGATTTCAGGGTACTCCCTTGCTTCTCCTAAAATTGTTTGTCCGAAAATCATTATCCATAACACGTTAGCTATAAACGTCAGTAACCATAATGTTCAAAAAATCTAAATTTTGTTTTACATAATTATCTTTACTTCTAAAACTATTCTGTCATAATATCAAATACTATAATCATTAAATCTCCTAATTTTGGATGTTATAAAGTTATATGTCCTAAGTATTGTATTATATGAAGTGTATAATTCCGAATATTCATTTATAATAAAATTGTTAGAAGTAAAAAAAATGCTTCAAGTTAGGGGTAGGGCATACAAGACTACTCCACGTAGTCTTGTATGCCCTACCCCTAGAGTGTAATTTAGATTCGCGTAAGCGTGGAGGGGCGAGGTGGCCCGCGAGCTGAGGAGCAGGTGGTTGTAACGGTCGCCGCCGCAGCTGAGGCTGGCCGGCAAAGCCGGCCAGCAAGACGAAGCTGCGGTGGTGATCGTTAGACCGTCTGCGACGATAAGCTCGCGTGGGTCCGCCGGAGCCCCGCAGCGCTGGAGCCGTGACAGAAACCATGCCTGCTGCATGATGCATGCTTGCTTGCATGTTTGCTTGCATGCCACTTGCCTGCTTGCATGCATGCTTGCTTCAATGCTACATGCTTGCTTGCATGCTCGATTGCATGCTGCTTGCTTGCATGCATGCTGCATGCCTGCTTGCATACATGGTGTATGCTTGTTTGCGTGCTTCTTAGAGGGAAATAAAACCACATGTTTACAATCAACTGGTATTTTACTAAGTGATATGATAATACATGTAGCGCCATGCCAGGCCTTGACAAATGCTATATTGCTTTTGCATCTTTACTATATTTTATGTATTGTATCAGTTGAATTTGGTAAAATAATGAAGTTCTTAATGAACTTTGTACTACTTTGTTTTAAAAATATAATTAGGATAAATAAACATAAAATAATTTGAATTTAGGTATTTTAAATTTTATTGAAAACAATATTATGTATTTTGTATAGTATTGATTGTAATATTTATGACAAACAGATTTAGGGTATTTTGTATTTAGGGATTTCAATTTTATGATATGTGATATTATGTGACATTTAGTTCGGGCAAGTTATCATTCGGACAAATGATGATTATGACAAAAAAAATTATGTCACTTTAGATTATGGATAAAAAAGTTAGGTCACACAATAGAGAACCAGATTTCAGCTTTATCGCTAAAGCATTAAGTGCAAGATTGATTGGGAGAATTTGACAGTTTCGGGTACCTTGATGTGCTTGCGCCTCTGTACTAATTATCTATATTTGCAAAAAATAAATGATTTGAATTGGCGCGAGAGGTCGCCGCCGCCGATCACCTCCAAGAGAACACGGCGGCGGTGCTCCGCTCAGGCAGAGTTCATCCCCACCGTATGCTCCACCGTGTCCTATAGGCAATCCATGCAATGGACCCGGGCGTTTCATTCCGCCTTATTCAGAACAGGAAGCTCTCGAAACAGCCATGTCCGGTGAAGACCTGCGTAAGGCGGAAGAACCCTACCCCTAGAGTGTAATTTAGAATCGCGTAAGCGGGGAGGGGTGAGGCGGCCTGTGAGCTGAGAAGCAAGGGGTTGTAACAATCGCCGCCGCGTCTGAAGCTGGCCGGTGAAGCGGGCCAGTAAGACGAAGCTGCGATGGTTAGCGTTAAACCATCTGTGACGATAAGCTCACGTGGGACCGCGCAAGTCGTGACTGAAACCATGCTTGCTGCATTTTGCTTGCCCGCTTGCATGCTGCATGCTATATCCATGATTGCATGCTGCATGCTTGCTTGCGTGCTTGCTTGCATACTGCATGCATGATGTATGCTTGTTTGCATGCTTGTTACAGGGAAATAAAAACCAAACGTACACTTTCAACAATGTTATTTTTATTAGCCGTTGATGTCGCATTGATGGGTGAAAGCCTCCGTACTCTCATTCCACGTCTCTCTGTCCAGAGCTGCCAAGGACCAATCTTTATTGATTGATAATACATGCAGTGCCAGAGCCGTGACAAAAACCATCTTGCTTTTGCATCTTTACTATTTATGTATTGTATCAGTTGGATTTGGTAAATTAATAAACAATTGTAATAGAAAATCAGAAAATATGTAATTTAAAACGAAAAGTACTTAACCGTGGATACATAATCCGTATAATCGTGATCTGGCAGTTTGAGTAATTTATGCGGCGTACCCAAATGTCCTTTCTTTGATGTTGGTCGCCAAATCATTGAACTTCTTAAGTTCTGAGTGATAAATGCTTGAAATAACAAAGCTTCACTCAATCTGTGTGGATCTTTCCTCAAAAGACTATTTCAGTCACCAATCTATGTAGACTTTGGTGACTGAAATAGTCTTTTAGACCATGTGGTCTTCACATGATGTGACCAAGATTATGTGTGGACTTTAAAAGACGGTGACATCAGAGTTTGTTTCGGCCTTTCTTCTCAGACTAGTCAGTTAGGAAAAGCCGACCTCATCTAGTTTAAAAAAATATGATAAACAAGTAAAAGTGTTTGTACAAACCTACTAACAAAAATAAAATCATTTATCAAAAAAGACATACAGACAAATTGCAGACCTCCGTTTTTTTTTAAGTCGCTTAAAAATACGACGAATGGTAAATGTGGTAATATTTAAGAGTATATGATCTAATTTACTTTAAAACTGTGTACACTATGTATTTGAAACTCTGGCAACAAGCTCTTTATTTGATAAGTCGCACAGTACCGGTTGATATTTTAAATAAAGCTAAAACAAACTAAACTAAACTTTCGTTTCTTATTTTCTATTTTGACCCCCAAAAGCGACCAGCATATTCAACATTAATTTATTCACGCTACAATCCATGTCTGGTTCGAGAAATTCATATGTGATAAGGTGATTATTTGGATCTAATCGGCTGTGGCGGACAGACGGAAACACATAATTTAGGGAACAATGTAGATGAAACCGAAAGAAACGGCTTTCAAGGTACACTATTTAAACTACAAATACGTAAATTGTAAGAAAATAATAATATAAAAAGTAATAAAGCTTAACACTCGTAAAGGTAGCTTAGCGTCTATGATGAACAAGCCGTACGCGCTCATCTTCTTAAATGATGCCTTCTGTACACGTTGGACATTCTTACAGATTATTATTTCTGTATCTGAAAATTCCAAAAAGTATGTTACATTATTGTTTTCCGTTCATATGTGTTTCAATTTGCACTACATGGTAATAGCAAGGTTTGCCCAGTTTGAATATTATGAAAATACAGGAAACATTTTTAACCAGCGCGCAAATTTTTTTTTGGTGGGTCAGTATCACTAATAGAACACATTTCAATTATTTTTTCAATCCTTTTTAAAAAAAATATCCGACCTTACGTAATATGATATCGACAAGAGGAATAGGTCAGGAACCGCGCGCCGGCGTAGATAGTTCGAACTTCTTAGAATTTGGACCGACCGAACAGCTGATACCTATCAGCCGAGTACCTACTCCTAGCTACGCTCGGTGGTTCATCTTCGCCGCCGCGCCGGCGTAGGTACTTTAAACTTCTTAGAATGTTGACCGATCGAACAGCTGGTAAATACCTACTTACTAGCTACGTTCACCTTCGCCGCCGCCGCGCGCAAGTTACCATAAAAACCAGTTCCAAAATAAACATCTTTCGTTAACAATAACTTAATTTTTTTGTACTAAGATATATCAAAATAAAAATTGCATGGTTATTATAACTCGTTTAGGTTTAATTTGTTAAAATTTGCGCACTGGTTGAAAAGTTATCCTGTATGAGTGCATTTTGCATACAAATGATACTTGCGAGAACAATTCCTTGACATTTTAAGTGTTACACAGGTACTCTGAACATCTCTCATTGCTGCGTAGAATCTCTCACATTCCACGCACAAGGTTGTCAGTATGATGACGTTCATCAAGTTCCAGATTTGACTTAATATTAGTAGCATAATCATCTGAAATATAAAATAATTACCATCATCCACAGATCGCTTCTTAACTATGTTTGAAAGAAAGAAAGAAAGAATACCGTTTATTTGTCACAGTCCGTAAAACACAAAAGTTTGTTGATTGATATGTATGTATTTATGTAACGGAAACTTGGAATATGATTTTCACCCCCTTTAAAACGTCGGATTAATTTGAAACTTTGCTCATGTACCAAAGACTGATGATAATACAGTAATTTTATAAATGTGGACCATTATCCAAAATACGCTTTAGTAGCTAACCGAACTAAAACGTAGAAAATTATTAGAAAAAATTCAACGTAGCGATAGTTATTAATAAATTAAACCATTTTAATGTAAAAAAGCGCTAACGCGGGTGCATGATGTCAATTGATGTGAATATTTTGTTGACAGCTACTGATAATAGTATAATCCGTATAAAAATATCTCAAAAATACCTCAAGCTTTTTACATTGAAATGATTTAATTTATTCACCACTGTTCGCTTGTTTTATATATTTTTATAAATTAATATTTACATTTTAATTTGGTTTTCTATTAAAGCGTATTTTATAGTTTTAAAAACTATTGTTTATTATAATATTTTTTGGGTAAATTTGGATCTATTTTCTGACGGGTGTAAATAGTGACGAATATTAATACTTTGGTAGGGGGTGTTAATTTACTGATGCACTACTGACCGTTTTATCACCTCGTTCTACCAAATCCCTTGAAGATAGTACCAGCATCAAGTGCCGTAAACATTGGTAGGTTAAATATATTATGTGAAATAAAATCTGCAAGTCAATAAATATAAAATTAATATTTTACTTAAATAAGTTTTATTTTAATAAAGAAGATGAAAATTGCATAATTTCTTCGTAATTATTCAACAAACTGATTATAAACTTAACATTTGTCGCGATGCTGCCATTAAATCCAAGTAAATTCTCTGTATTTGTGCGTATACAACAAAAACTGTATTCCAGTAATCTTCTCTTTCTAAATCTTCGTTATTTCTGGACATCTGGATTTTTTCAATCCATGTACGAAGAATTTTTGTGATTAATTTCAATATAAAAATAGCATAAAACACGTTACTGTCGAAAGCAATTCCATAAAAAGCCACTACATTGACAAATAAATTAAAGGGTTTAAAAATAAATAAGAAACAAATCAATATATTAATAAATACAATAGTTAGGGTGATAACACACGTCCAGTTGTAGACTACTAAAGCTTTGAGCTCGCTATAATTTATTTGTAGAACTCTAAGAACGTGCTGAATTTTCAAAACCATCAAGATATTATTATTGAATCTCTCTAAGAAGGTGTTCATTATATTTCCAATCAAATAGATAATGAAATCAAAAGTACTGCACGCACAATGAAATAAACCCCAAGCGTCCCACCTACTACTGTATTCTATTAATAGTGCGATCAAATTATATAAACATATACATTGGAATATAATTAAGCAAACCACTCTAATGAAATTATAAAGAAAAGTATTATCAGCGATAACATTGTCACGAATAGAATACTTGGCGCAAAAGAAAATTCTTTGCATGAGATTGAAGGGTCTTAGTACTGATTGCAAATCTTTTTCAATCACGGAGCTAAGAAATATTTTAGTGGATGAGACTGTTGGTAGATTCCCGATTATAATAGCGTTTTTGTTAGATTTGAAGTATTTTTCTAAAGCCGAAAACATGTTTGTTGTTGTACTGTTTCGGATGAACTGAAATAAATGAAAATCGATCGATGAGTCAAGAGATACGAGAGACTTAAGCAAATGGTTTTAATATTTTAGTGTTTAATTAAGTTGAAATAACTATTACTACTAAGTTGTTGTAGTTGTGTTTTAGTTGAAGTTGAAATTTGGTAAACGTAATGAATTACTCCCTTCGTTTATAAACTTACATATACATATGCTTGTTTTTGCCCGCAGCTTCGCCAACGTGGTTGTCGAAAATTATGATAAGACGACATACTACCTGAACAAAATGTATCCTATATACTAACCCAGATCTTGGTCCTAAACTCTCATCTAAATCCGTTCAGCCGCTAAGGCGTGAAACGTAACAAACGGATATCATTCCGCATTCTAAAATAAAGCCTGCGACGTCATCTTCGTGAAATTAAAGACTGAAAGACGACATAGTAGGTACTATGTTTTTTTTTTCGCCAATACATATGAGGGGTTTCGAATAAAAAAGTCTATCTAATATTGTTTCCCCATACAAACTTAGGACCCCCGTTTTATACCCATAGTGGATGGATTTTCGAGAATCCTTTCTTAGAACATTTCTACGTCATAATAACTGTCTGCTTGCCTAATTTCAGTGCAATCCGTTCAGTAGTTTGAGCTGTGTGTTGATACATCTCTCAATTAGTAACGTTTGCCTTTTCTATATATAAATTTTTTGCCTGCACTGAAAACGACCTAACCAACACCAATAAAGACTAAAATGTTGAAAAGAAGGGGAATAAGTTTTCCTGATAGCTGAGAATTCTAATATCGTGAGGTGCTCATCGCCGGTACCGAAACCCACTGTGTTCATTTTCGCTTATTTGTCCTCAGAACTTATCGCTTTGGGGCACTTTTTGGTACACCTTCCATCCTTTGTGCACGGAGATTGACATATTGAGTGCCTTGCATGAACAATAGAGCATTTTTTTTCTTCACAATGGTGTCGTGTGATATTTTTTCAATGTTAGCATCATAACGGAATTCCGTACTAATAATGTCGTGAATTTGGCTAGGATGAAACTTTCTTTTAGCCACAATAAAATATTTACGTGATTAAGGCTCGCTTTTGCTACTCTATGGAGGACATGAACTACTGCATCTATTTAAATATGACTTTTCGTAAGAAAAGCAAGTAACTTCTGGATTTTAATAATAAAAAGAAACTAGCAAGTCACGAAGCAAGCGAGATCATATCTGACAGTAGCTCTTGTGCCAGGCATAAAATCGATGGAAAACCGTGTCTTTACCGAGTGGTCGCCCCGAGCTAATCAAACGGATGCAAATAAGTATATGTTTTATTTAGGAACAAAAACACATTGACATAAATTACAATAGGAACGATGATAGTTACAAAAGTTATAAACTATGTTGCAGCTTTCAACGCCCGTCTAAACATATGAAACAGTTTAGCTGAGAATTTAAATATAAGCGTAAATAAAATTAAAAATATACAAAACAAAACCTAAGTGTGTCTATTTCTGCCAGAGTCGCGAGATTGTTTGAAAGAGATACCGTGACCCTGGCACATGGGCAACTGAAGGAACACGGGTGGGTTTTAGTCAGTAAAAGTCTGACATGTCCAGAAATCATTTGATGATTTCCCATCCAAAAAAAAGTGTGTATTTTGAGTAGTGTTGTAGTGTGAGTGAGGGCATGTGTGAGAGTAGGTAAGAGTGAGCAAGTGTGTGTAAGTTAGTGAGGCTATGTGTTAGGGTTCTTAGTCTAGGTATGTTTCAAGTTTTACAATTTCTTAAGTTTCATCATTTGATAGTGATTTCAACCAGTCGGTTAACTTTACTCTTAAGATCTTATGAGATAAGCGATAAATATCGATCGAATCGTAAACGGCGCTTTTGTTTCCTTTATTATAGATCTTGGGGCTAATGAACCTAAAGTGTCGTCTCGCTACTGCTGCTCTACAAGACATTATTTTACAGACTCTGTCGGAGAGACGTTTCCTTGTATTATAGGTTAGATTGCAGGGAACGGGCTTGTGTTTTTTGAGTAAAAATGGGAGGCTGGCTTAAAATGCCTGGGCTAAAATGCAATAAATATTATCTTGCTGATACTCAGCATGAGGAGGTGTGTATTCAACCATTTCCTGACCGTAAGTATCCTAAATACATATTGTATGTACTTAATTCAACCATTTCCTGGCTGTAAGCATCCTAAATGCTTCTTGTGTATACTCAAGGAGGTATCTTGTGTATACTTTTTTTTTTTTTTTCAGAATGGGAAATCATCAAATGACTTCTCCCGCTCTGGGCAGAGCGAGAGGGCGTGTCTGACTTTTACTGACTAAAACCCACCCGTGTTCCATCAGTTGCCCATGTGCCAGGGTCACGGTATCTCTTTCGAACAATCACGCGACCCCGGCAGGCATCGGTCCTAGTAGACCCCTACACTGCTGCTGACATCTCTTTGAGGCGCGCGTGGAACACTGCGCGCCGTCGACCCGAGCTTGGTCCTTACCGGGCGGCGAGCTACCCATTGCTCGCCACCCGCAAGCTCGCGCCTACGGTGGCCGGGAGTCAGCAATCGACTCCCGACGCCCGGGGCGTCTCCTCCTGCGGCGGCTAGGGGCGTGAGGGCGCAGAGACTACCACTCCCTCACGCACCCCGCCTCCTCCTTCGCGAGCATTACTGCTTCGCAGAAGGAGGTGACGGCTTCCCATTCCCTCTCGCTCCGTACCATGGCTCGCACCAGGGCCGGACGCGAGAGGTCGCCGCCGCCGATCGCCTCCACGAGGACACGGCGGTGCTCCGCCCAGGCAGGGCACACCTCCACCGTATGCTCCACCGTGTCCTCCAGACGATCCTCACAATGGAAACACCCGGACGTATCCTCCCGCTTTATCCTGAACAGGAACCCACCGAAGCACCCATGCCCGGTGAGAACTTGCGTCAGGCGGAAGGTGAGGACGCCGTGGCGCCTCTCTATCCACTCCTCAAAGAGGGGACTTACCGCCGCAATTGTGGCGTGCCTAATCTTGTGTATACTCAAGGAGGTATCTTGAGTTGCTTACGATTGAGGAGGTATCGTTTTCGTGGTTTTTGAAGGTTCTAAAGCCGTGGGATCCAAATGAAAATCAAAGATGATGGCTGCGAAAATTTCCAAATTTTCCATCTTGCGGTTCGGTTTCGTAGTTTTCGAGAATGCTAAAGCCGATGGTGAGGTCAAAATTAAAATCAAAGTTAGTGGTTCCAAAACATTTAAAATTTTGCATCACGGGTGTCGCTTTCATGGTTTTTGAGGGTGCTAAAATCCGCCATATCGTAGTCACCAGCTTCGATTTTTTTTAAACATGTATAGTATTGACAAACAATACAACTATACTATTTTTGGTTTTATAACTTTACTCGCCAAACTTTATAGTTTGATAGCGTGAAGCACTTGTTAATTAGTACATTGTTTTATTTAATTTTATACTTGTAGAAAAGCTAGATTTAAAATAAAACTACTAACATTTGAATACTATAAGGTACGAAGTGTGTTCTTTTTTCTCCATTGGCTGAATCCTCGTTATCGAGAAATATATTAATTAACTTTGATTTTAAGATACCTATGTTCTTGCCACTAAATATCTAGAAAATATTTCCAGTAATGTGTTATTTTCGGTTAATCTAGTATTTTTGCTCTTCTTCTATTATTATATTTATTTACTTACCACTAAAGTACTGTTCTAGACTTATCAAAACCTCAACTTTCCTATCTACAAGTAGGACTTCACAAATGGGAATAAAACCGCTTACCTATCATAAGTTCGAAAAATATCTGACCGAATTTCATTTCACCTAAAACTTTTCAACTATTGTCGTCTTGTTTTTTTTTTACTTCATCGAAGTCACGTCTGCCACTGTATCAGTTGACCTATTATGATTTCGATCTTTTTCGTTACTCCGACGTTTTATTTAGTCGAAAAAGTTTTTACCGAAGTTACACTTAGCCGAAATAACATTTGTTCGAAGTATTATGCTTCCGAACATCCATTATACCACTGTTCACATTAACCTCTAAAATGAAAATCAAAATCAAAAGTCATTTATTCAAACTAGGCTGAGAGTCAGCACTTTTTGAACGTCAAAGTTACAAAAGACAGTCCCCCCAAAACGCCCACCCTTCGACACTTCCTAGTGCTGTAGCTGGGAAGAAGAAGTGGCGGAACAAACTCCCCAGCAGCACAGCTGTCTGTTAAGTTAGAAGAACTTGATTCTATACAATATTGTGTAAGTAATTAATATTATAAAACAAAACATACATTATTCGCCATATGTCAGCTAGCACACGCCAATATACCAACAAAAAAATTGAATACTAAAGTCAAGCTGAAATAATAAAACAAAAACGTAAACAAAACTTAAAAACTAAATAACGCCTCCAGGCATAAAGGGCGTGCCCGCTTACATGTTCAACGACGCAAAATGATCCATATACATACATTGATGCATATAGCTAAGTTGAAGTTACAATAGTTAAACTAGCACCTCCGGAGTCGAATAAAATAACAGTTAATACAAATAACAATAACAAAAACCATGGTCAGCAAGACGACCAGTCACCACAAGCAGCACCCGTTCACGAGCATAACGCAAAGGTCAGCCATTACCCCCCTCGCCATATTTGAGGGAAGGTGGTAACCCGACCCCCGACGCTACCGCAAGCAGTGACATCTAAGGGAGCATGACGAACTTGCTGCCGGTTTGTCAGGCAAGAATATTATGAACAGCTGACGAGGTCGCTAGCTAACTACATGTTGCAATACAACTCATTTAAAATCATTGTAATGAGTAGATTATGTCCACAATAAATGAAATTAAAAGAAAATAAAAATAAATTAACAAAATCTGTTAAATAAAAAAAAAATAATAAAAAAACAATTATATGAACTACCCGTATAAACTGTCAGTAGGAAAGCTAATTCTGGATTGAAAGAACATAAACATTGTCTTGAGTTTGTCTTGAGTTAATCACAGCGACCAACTATTCTTATCGTTTAAGTAGTCGTTGATAGAATAGTATGCCTTTGAACAAAGGTTGGATTTTATTTTAGCTTTAAACTCATTAAACTGAAAATCTAGTAAAGCAGAGGGAAGCTTGTTATAAAAGGTAATACCAAGACCAACAAAAGAATTATTAACCTTATGAAGCCGGTGAAAGGGGGCTCGTAGTTTGTCCTTATTTCTAGTATTAATATTATGAATATCACTGTTTTTAGTGTACAGGTGTATATTTTGCCTAATATAGAAGATGTTGGCGAAGATGAATTGTGATGCCACCGTAAGAATACCAATATCTTTAAACAAATCTCTCAGAGAAACTCTAGCACCTAGTTGGTAAATTGCTCGAACAGCTCGTTTTTGAAGAACAAAAATATTTTGAATGTCCGCGGCTTTGCCCCACAGCAGAATGCCGTAAGACATTATGCTATGAAAATAACTAAAATAGACTAATCGAGCTGTATCAACGTCCGTATACTGTCTAACTTTCCTTACTGCGTAGGCGGCCGAACTGGGCCTTCCCGCTAGGCTTGATATATGTGATCCCCATTGAAGTTTGGCGTCTACTGTTATGCCCAGAAAAACCGCCGAGTGTACAGTTTCAAGCACCTCATTATCTAAAACGACATTGGGTCCCAGATTCCTAACATTCGGTAAGGCGAACTTTATACATTTCGTTTTCTTAGCATTGAGAACTAGGTTATTTGTGGTAAACCATTCCGTAGCCATTGAGAGCGCACTATTTATGTCGTCAAAATCTTGTCTATTTCTGTCTACTTTAAAGATAAGTGAGGTATCATCAGCAAATAGTACAATGTCACAGATATTCTTTAAATAAAATGGTAAGTCATTAATATACACTAAGAATAAGAATGGACCCAGTATTGATCCTTGAGGTACACCTAACTGAACTAGTAGCCCGGAAGATTTTACACCATTGACATCTACACATTGGTGCCTATTTTGCAAATAAGAACTTATGACACTGAGAGCTTCGTTTTGAACACCGTAATGACGTAGTTTACGCAAAAGTGTGTCATGGTGAACGCAATCAAAAGCTTTGGAGAGATCACAGAAAACTCCGATAGCATTTTGAGAGTTCTCCCATGCGTTGAAAATATGTTTCAGCAGAGCAACACCCGCATCTGTTGTCGAACGACCTTTTGTAAAGCCATATTGCTCATTATGAAGGAGGCTATTTAAATTAAAATGTCTTAGCAACTGCTTGAGTATTAACTTTTCAAATATTTTACTAACTGCAGGTAAGATAGAAATGGGCCTAAAATTGCCAACGTTATTTTTATTACCTGTTTTAAATAATGGTATGACTTTACTGCTCTTCATGAGGTCAGGAAAAGATCCCAAATCAACACATTTATTAAAAGTTACAGCCAGATAGGGGGCTACGATATATATTATACTACTTAATAGTTTAACAGAGATGCCCCAGTAATCACCAGTGTTTTTTGACTTGAGTGTGTTAAAAATATTAATCACATCACGAGGCGTTACATGTTCGAAACTAAATAAGCGACTACATCCGGGCACACTACTATGCAAAAGGTTTTCAACTTTAGACGGGGACGAATTTAAGGAACAGGTCGTAGTTATAGGTATGTTGGCAAAAAACTCATTAAATGCCTCAGCTACGTCGGCTGCTTTATTAACCAATTTGTTGTTAATCATAATCTCTAGTTGTTTTTCCTGTTTAACCGGTTTACCCGTTTCATTATTAATAATTTTCCAAGTGGTTTTTATTTTATTATTGGATTTTTTTATGGTATCGCTTAAAAACTTTGATTTAGCTAAAGCGCAGATCTTTTTAAATAATTTTGAATAATTACTGACATACTCTAGAAAAGGAGTATCAAATCTGTATTTTTTCAAACCATATAACTCGTATAGTCTTGCTCTACTTTTATAAATTCCTGGAGTAGCCCATTGGTTGAAGCTAACGGCAGTGCTATTAATGTCAATAGTTTTGGTCTTGAAAGTAGATTCGTATTCTTTTTGCACAATATCAAAAAGGGCTTCATAGATTTCATTAGGATTCTCGCGTTCTACTATAGATGGTGTAATCCTATGAGCTATATTATTTTTAAATTTATTACAACGACTAGCTGTATAAGGCCTGCATTCTATTTTATGCGGCTTTTTAAGTAGTGGCAAAGGGAAGCTGGCTAATAATCCACAGTGGTCAGACGTTAAGTCACTTAAAACTAACTTATTTTTGGCATCACAATCACTAAATATATTATCGAGACAAGTCGACGAAGAAGCCGTGATCCTAGTTGGTTCAAGGAACAAGTTTATTAAATTAAAAGACCTAAACAGATTGAGCTTAATGGAGTAACATCTAAAATATTAATATTAAAATCTCCACATAAAATTATACATTTATTAATTGATTTTAATTTATTGAGTGAATCCTCCATTATCGATTCGAAACGAATAAAATCCCCAGAGGGGGGCCGATAAACGCATATTATGACGTAACGCTCCAATTCAACGCAAGACAACTCAATAACGCGCTCAATGGAAAGATTAACTAGATCTAACCGTTGTTTACATTTCAACTTGTTCGAAACAAGAACTAATGATCCTCCGCGAATAGCACTTTTCCTCACAAATGCACTTTGCACAGTAAAAAAATCATCATTCATAAATACTACTTCATGTTCCTTCAACCAGTGTTCAGTCAAACATAATACCTGAACATCATAGTTTTCAATAAATAAACTTAACTCTAGCTCTTTGCCGGACAGACCCTGCATATTTTGATGTACAACATTCAACACATGCGGCTTACCCGTTGTCGCATCTAACAGTTTAAACTACTAGGTGTATCAAAAGTGGCGTTAGTACCACTACTAACAGTAATCGCTGGTACCCTACAAGTACCAGTGTCACGGTGTAAATTGTATGCTAAAAGATTAGCAATTTGTCTCCTACAACTAGGTGGCAAATACAAAGTATAATTTGTTAGTTTGTAATCAGTAATAAATTGATTACAATCAAAAAATGAAATAGCGTCACTGTGACAACTAGTCCTATTATAAATTAGCATATTTAAATAATAAATGTGTCTGTTTTGCTCATCAGACAAGTATCGAGAATAAGGCAAGGCACAGAAAATGAATTTACAATTGTTGGTCTCATTGAGAAGTAACATCAAATGGACACATTGAGATACCACATTCTACCATGAACAATAATATAATCAAAAGACTCACGTCTTTTGATTATATTATTGTTAGCTCCACGCACGGCGGACAAGTTCGCTAGCCACTCTTGTCTCCAGGGCCCCACCATCATAACTTCCACTGCGCTATTGAAATTCTATGGTGAGGCCTGGCCTGGCGGCGAACAGAGACAAACATAGATTCATAAGATTTTACGTGGGAGAAAATGAGATAGGAAATACATGACGTCATGACCATGGACGAAAGAAATATGGATACGGCAAATATTGTCACATCTGAACTTCAAAAAATTAAAACTCATTCAAACCGTTTTATGTACCTGTATATATTAGAATTTAATCAAAAATGTTTTATGTATTTGTACAGACGCCAGCAGGTCAAGCCACCCCAATCTGTCAAATTTTACCAATCGAAAATTAACCTTCCACTACTGTGATATAAGGTTGAAAATCTATTAAAGAAATTTGACAGATTGAGGTAAGTTGATGTGCTGGCGTCTGTACATATTATTATTTCAAGTCTATTATCGTACCTATATATTATGTAAATACGGAAAAAAAATGAAAACTAAAAAAGAAAAGAAAATTATAATTGCGATGGCACGACGAACAGTGATGCTGGTAACGGCCAGTCATTGTCCAAAAACCTGGAACAAAAGCAGTGTTGCAGTACCTGAATATTTAGAGATAAATGGAAATTAGAAAACTCCGTCAGTAACTAACATTGCCGGTGGCTGCAAAATCATGTCAAGTGGTGGTGGTGGTGCCCTTCCGCCACCCCGCGTCCTCTGGCATACGAGCTGGAAAAATACAAAATTTCAGTTGCATTAACAGTAACATTACATACCTACATACATGTCCAATAACCTCTTTTTTAAGTCGGTTAAAAACAAATCACCCAAAAATTTTACTACTAAAATGTACGGAAGTCATATCCACACGTTTCATCATTCGTGCAAAACACAATAAAAATGGCGATGTTGGTGTCACGTGACCTCAAATTCCCGGTTCAACAATCAATCTCTATCTTTTTAGGTTGCGTATTTTTCATTACAATGTTACGCGAATATCTTAAATGCATAATAACAATAATACAATACATAGTAACCTAAATTACATCAATAGTTTGCTATCAATAGTAGAATTATTACACGTAATACTGCGAAATCCGACGCCGGCCGCGGAAAAATGGCGGCAAAATGGATGACGATGTTTGTTGAACTAACTATTTACGTGCAAATCTTTGTCAAAAACACAATCCTGGCAATAAAAACTGTATTTTACTTACCTGTCCATCTTACGTTTCAACAAAAACACTTCACACACACAACTTTGCACTTAAAACTTAATTATAATCGTACGATGCACCACACTCATCGAAATGTTTATGTCAAACTGTCAACCTTCATTGGCGCGTTCCAGGGCTGAGACTTATCTCAAGTCTCAAGTAATTTCATTTTTACAGTTTTTAGCATTAATAATCTGCATTTATGATGTTATGCTAATTGCTTACGATTATATTGCATTGCCCGTCTATTGTGTATTCACTCGTCCATGCATAACCATCATAAATGCAGATTATTAATGCTAAAAACTGTAAAAATGAAATTCCACCGCTAATCGGTGAACCATCGCGACCAATCGCGTCTGACAGATCGAGTTATTTTTGCGATCAAGAAACTTCATCGTTTTTGGCCAAAGATGAGAGGCGTTTGGGCGCGCACGCATCTGTAGTACAAAGCTTGAGTAAAGGCATCACAAGTTGTGATGCCTTTACTCAAGCGGTTGACGTCAACCATTTGACAACTATTTGACGTTTTTCGAGCAGAGTTTTTGGACAAATAGACATTTGACTTTTTACATTCGTCTCATTATCTTGAAGCCAAAATTTTAGAAGGTTTCACTTCTACCACGTGTGAATTGCACACATGGGTTTTTTTTTGGGCCGTGGTCGTGGTATGGTAATTTTATTTTAGGATGCACCTAAAATAAAATTCGTCTTCACATATACAAATATTAATATTATAAAAACATTTTAAAAGAGTAACGGCGGAGTTTCTTGCCCATTCTTCTCCATACGAATCTACTTTTGGAAGGAGTAACTAGAATCAATTCTATTTTAATGTAACTGTTGACGTTCAAAAATGCCTTTTTTTGGGCCTTTTGAAATAAATGCTTTGACTTGCGTTATTGATTCTTTTTTGTGAATTTCAATATAAAGGATTTTCTTAATTTTTTAATTAATAATCGAAAATCAAGTATCAATCACGATTCCTATAAATAGCGGTTTTACAAAACCATTACAATTTCTGCATCGGAATTGAAAAAAAATCATCGATATGGAGTGACGCCATCATTTGATACGAGATGAGATGATGAGAGCCGTCGGAACTTTGTAAGCTAGTTCGTCGTTTTAGTGTGGCTCTTGCACTACGCAGAGCGCCATAAGCTGCGCTGGATACGCTATCGTATCAGGACTAGCGTGGCCGAGCACAGCTCTTTTCACGCTTGCTGATGAGTGACCAAACCATCCGAAATCGTTTACGTGGAGTAGATCTGCATTCCCGAAGGCCGCTGAGAGTTCCACCTATAGCATCTCGTAATCGTAGGACCCGTTTACAATGGGCTCCGAAACACAGAAATTGGTAGGAAGAAAACAGGGGTTCGGTTTGCTTTTTCAATTTACCTCGTATCGGTATGAGGCCGGATACAAGACGTACTAGGGTTTGGAGGACCTCTGGACGTCAAGGTCGTTTGAAATGTTGTCAGGAATGTACATTAATATAGAGGGCAAACAATATTGGTTTGGCCTGGTATTTGGATCGGTGGCAGCACCGATCTCATTTGGAGTAGGGACAACCTCAATGCTCAGATTTATGCAGAGAGGATTGTTTCAGATGTGATAATCCCTTTGCGAAGCAGTTTAGGTTATTCGTTTCAACTAGTGCACGTCCACACACGGCAAGAGACGTAACACGCAGTCTTGCCGATGAACGTTCTGCCGTGGCCTGCTCAAACACCAGACCTCAGCCCAATTATGCACACATGGAATACGCTCCAAAGAAGAGCTCTGACACATTGATTACTTTTTCTGTGTCTGATAAACTTACAAGACTAAATCTAAATCTCACCTCACTCGGCTTACCATAATTATTTCTGTCAATAATTTTATGTCGCTAAACGTATTTAATACCTCAAAATTCCTCAGTGAAAGTTTTTTGGAAAATTTGTTGAGGTTTCAGTAG
This sequence comes from Aporophyla lueneburgensis, assembly GCA_932294355.1. Taxonomy (NCBI): domain Eukaryota; kingdom Metazoa; phylum Arthropoda; class Insecta; order Lepidoptera; family Noctuidae; genus Aporophyla; species Aporophyla lueneburgensis. Next base: position 5,287,601 of record OW028735.1, read on the forward strand.
TGGATTGTGTTAGTTTTCTTATATGCCTTAAAATCAAGCGAATTGAAACAACAGACATCTGAATTACCACCTGTCCCCAATCTAATGCCCCGACTGCGAGCATCGTGAAAAACGCAGCTTTATTTGACGTCAGAGTCAACAGCAGTGGACTTTTCGAGTTACAAATTCAGAGTTACAAGCCGGCCAAGTGCGAGTCGGACTCGCGCACCGAGGGTTCACGTACCGCCGTAGTCACCTCTTACGACACCCACGGGAAGAAATGTGGATCTAAATGATAAGAAATAGAATACTTGATGTAAATCTCTATTTATAAGAAAATTTATTGCCTATTGATTCACATCGTCATCGTCGTCGTAAAATTAAATGTCAAAATTAGCTCCAATATTAACATTTCGAAAGCAATGTTGTTAAGAAATTATTAAATTTTCTCCCAAAAAATGTTTTATCCTCGAAAAGTTAAGTTGTCTGTGATAATCGTAATTTTATACATGTACGTCGCTGATGGCAAAGTTTACTTCTATTGGTAAAGTTGCCAGGTTGACGGTACCTGACGGAACTGTGCTAATTTTGCTATAAGTTTATTTAATAGTTAGTAAGTGATTGTTATTTACCCGATTATTATGGAAAGTGAATAAGCATTTATTTTACTGAACTCGATGTGTAAGATTTCATCACATTTGGTAATAGTGTAGCTTACTATGGGTGAATTTTTGAAATCGGTTATAAACGGCACAGTACAGGCGATACGTGACAGATTGGACGGAGGTCCATGGTCATAGAGCAACACGGACCACCGGCGGACCGGAGGGGAGACGCCATAGCGTTTTTTCCCGATACAAAACTGTCTGTCATTTTTTGCGGGGGGAAATCTGCTCTACCCACACTTTCTCAAATTCTCACACAAAAATAATCGTCTGTTACTACGAAACTCACACATAAAAATTAAAGCATACACTATCAATTTCACACACACATAGATCTATGTGTCGTAACAATACAATGAGATGACGCAACTACACTGACAAGTTGCTAACAGCCGTGGTTGCAACTACTGTCGATACGCATTATCGATAAATTCAAGAACTCGGTTCGGAAAAATACGTTTAAAAAGGGATACAAAGATAGATATTATAATAAAGATTGACTTTATTTATTATGTACTACAATAATTATCATTTAACAAATAAAATGAAGGTTTACGTCATTGTCTACAATCATCGATTAAAACAACGCCATCTAGCGGCCGCGCTCCGTGTCAACGCCCAAAACGCCACTGAGCGAAGATGCGAGAGCGGCGGTTGGTTGGACGCGTCGCGACACTAGCGACGCGCATCGGATTTTCACTGACACCAATTTTCTCTCACACGCAACGTGCACAACGGGACTGTATCACTGTAAATTTCGAAATAAAGGCTGGTAAATCAGATTTTCAATCATAATTTTGCATTTGCATTAACATAATTGGTCCTCCGAGCCGAACAACTAAAAAGAAGCAGCGTCACACTCATAGAGCCGCACTTTCTGGAGATCTGGAGAAGCAACGCAGCGACGGTCAGGTCAATCGTTCCCTTTTATTCCTGTCGGATTCCAGTAAGTCTCAATTTGTGCTAATACCTATTGTTCAATTGTGATATCGTGTAATATTGTGTTAAAGTGCATCGTAAAACCGCAATCAAGCAAGTAGGTACTTGACTTCTTCCTCTTTCGAGCCGCCATTATGGCAAAAAAGTGTGACGATATTATTGGCGATCTAGTCAAAAAACGTGGGTCGATTAAACGTAAAGTCACTTTATTCTCGAAATACGTGCAATCGCTTATTAGTTCTGACTCGGAGATAACAGACGCGCAAAAGGCCGAGTTAGAGGACCGTTTCGGTGCCTACAAGCTATTGTTCGAACAATATACAAAGATTCAAGATGAGGTAGAATTATTTTTGCCCGATACGCAGCTAGACGATGAGTTGCTTGAAAGGGAGGAATTCGAGAACCGGTATTATTCTATTGTAGGTCAGTGTAAATGCATCTTAAAATCCAAAGATAGTAATGGTTGTACTCCGGCACAGATCGCGCAGAGTCAGACTCGCGTTCCGAACGGCATGAAACTACCTACAATCACTTTACCTAAATTTGACGGTACATATGATCAATGGCTCGAGTTTCGAGATACTTACCTATCCATGATACACAACTGCGACAGTTTAGAAAATATTCAAAAGTTTCATTACTTGCGTTCGGTACTCACAGGCGATGCACTACAAGTAGTCAAGGCGCTGGAATTTACGGCAGACAATTATTTAGTGGCGTGGAGCTTATTAGAAAATAGATATAATAATGACCGTTTGTTACAACAAAATTACGTAAATGCTATACTGTTCGCGGAACCGCTAGCTAAGGAATCGGCCGTGTCAATTCGTAAGCTAATCGATTTAATCCTTAGAAATATTCGGGCTTTAAAAACATTAGAGGAACCCACCGAACACTGGGACACACTACTTATCCTCATAATTGTTCCAAAGCTAGATTCCTTATCAGAACACGAATGGGAACGTTACAAAGGCACGCTCCCGAAAGACAGAAAATTAAGGTTTTCCGATATGATGACGTTCCTCCAGAATCGTGCTGATTTCTTAGAAGCGGTGGTTAAGCCTAACAAAAAACAAACGGCAGACGCTCCCAACACTCACACAAAGAAACCATCAATCACAAAGTCACACAGTCACGTTGTAACACACAAAGATAACCAAAGGAAAACAAGTAAGTCGCAACGTTTTAAATGCGATCGGTGCGGTTCCAATCACCCGTTATTTTCCTGTGAAGAATTCCTTAGCCTATCCCTTCAAGATAAATTAAATTTAATTGAAGAGAAAAAGTTATGTCGTAATTGTTTACGAACAGGCCACGCATTGAACGAGTGTTGGTACGGACCGTGCAGGCATTGTAACAAAAAGCACAACACATTAATACACAGAGATGCTGACGTAGACACTCCGAGTACATCATCAGCTGTTGCTCAAATCACGCAAATAGTGCCTCAGTCTGAACGTCATACGAGTACTACACACATACCTACGCCGCTAACTATTTCCCACAAAACTCACACATTGTACAAGGATGATAATAATATTAATACGCATTGTTTTCAAAATCCTGTTTTATTATCAACCGCATTGGTGGAAATAGCGGACGTACATAATAAATATCACACAACGCGGGCTCTCCTAGACAACGGGAGCCAACACTGTTTCATATCCGAATCGTTATGTAAACAGCTTAATCTTCCATTGATACAGTCCACTGTTCAAGTAATAGGGGTAGGTAACACTATCTCTAAATCCACGCAATCGTGTCACATTCAATTGCGGTCTAAGACTAACTCGTACAACACACGTTTTAATTGTTTAGTTTTGCCGCGCATTACCGCACAATTACCATCAATTGGAGGTATGTATAACATTGACATACCAGACCATGTTCAACTTGCCGATCCTGAGTACTATATGCCTAACGAAATTAATTTATTGTTAGGGGCAGATAGGTTCTGGGATTTGCTTAGTGAAGGTCTGATACGGTTGCCGAAGGGACCCTATTTACAAAACACGCAATTAGGTTGGGTCATATCGGGAACCGTCCACAAAAAGGTATCACACGTTAACTCAACTCATTGTAATTTCACGCAAACATTAGATTCAGACCTCAAAAGATTTTGGGAACTGGAAGAAATACCAGAAACACACAATAATTTAAGTAAAGATGAAAGTGCATGCGAAAATTTGTTCAAGGAGACGACAACACGCGACGATAAAGGTCGTTTTTCCGTGCGCATGCCGTTAAGTCAATCAGCTGATGTCCTGCACGATACATTTACTATGGCAAAAAATAGGTTTTTAGCGCTCGAACGCAAACTTTTGAGGAGCGCGCCTAGCTATAGGAAAATGTATAATGATTTTATGAGTGAATATTTAGGTCTGGGTCACATGAGTCGCATTTCAGAATATTCTTCACCATGTTATTTTTTGCCGCATCACGGTGTTTACAGGGAGCATAGTTCCACTACAAAACTTAGGGTGGTTTTCGATGCTAGTGCTAAGTCCACGTCAGGTAAATCATTGAACGACATACAACACATTGGGCCTACATTACAAAATGATTTGTTTTCAATATTACTTAGGTTTCGGCAATTTAAATATGTCGCGTGTGCCGACGTAGAGAAGATGTATCGCCAAATCTTAATTCAGCCTGACCAAAGGAATTTGCAACTTATACTGTGGCGGGAAAATCCTTCTGACGTTCTCGGTGTATACCAACTTAACACCGTCACTTACGGAACGGCGTCCGCGCCTTATCTCAGTATTAGATGTTTAAAACAACTCGCATTAGAATGTGAAGATGACGTCATCGCGCAGGTAATAAATGACGATTTTTACGTCGACGACCTAATAACGGGACATCAGGATCAACAACGGTTATTAGAAATATGCAATAAGGTTTCTCAAGTACTAGAATCAGGTTGTTTTCATCTAAGAAAATGGATATTTAACTCATCAATTCCAAAGTCCGAGTTACTGTCTGCATCTAAGGAACTGTCATTAGATGAAAACTGCCATACCAAAACATTGGGTATGGGGTGGTTTTACGCATCCGATAAATTGCATTTTACTACTAAATGTGATCATGACGTAACACGCGCTACTAAACGTCATATTCTATCGGTTGTTGCACAGATTTATGACCCTTTAGGTTTACTCACACCTACTATAATTATAGCTAAAATTCTATTGCAAAAGATGTGGCTTTCTAAAATAGACTGGGATGACTTAGTACCTAAACCTATACTGGTAGATTGGCAAAAATTCATTGATAAATTACGCTATTTACAAGACATACGTATTCCACGCTACGTAATTGGAGAAAGTACACACATAATCGAATTACACATTTTCTGCGACGCGTCACAAGACGCATACGGCGCGTGCGCATACATACGTAGTTATACCGATCAACAAAATATAACAGTTCATTTATTGTGCGCGAAAAGTAAAGTCGCGCCTGTCAAACCGGTGAGCATGCCGCGCTTAGAATTATGCGGTGCAGTTATAGCTGCCAAGTTGTACACAAAAATTACTCACGCATTAAGATTAACTTGTAATAACGTATATTTTTGGTCAGACTCCACGATAGTTTTGGGATGGCTTAAGATGGCACCCAATTTATTGAAAACATTTGTACAGAATCGTGTAGTGCAAATAAATGAACTCACAGGTGACAAACCGTGGGGTCATGTCGCAGGTAAACAAAATCCTGCGGATCTCTTATCGCGCGGCGTACATTTAGATGTACTTAGATCCTGTGACTTGTGGTGGCGAGGCCCGCCTTTCTTACACGTTCCAAACACGCAATGGGAACATGTTAGTAGTTCTGGTAATAATAATCACGTTGAATTGCCTGAATTAAAATCACTTAAAACTTCATTACTCGTTCAAATAAATTCAGATAATTCGATCTTCGAACGATATTCATGTTATAATTGTCTGCGACGCGTAGTGGCGTACGTTATGCGTTTTATTAATAATAGTCGCACAAAAATAAAAACAGAGCGCCTTACAGGATGTCTCTCCGTAGAGGAATTAAATATTTCTGTTCGAGTCTTAACTCGCCTTGCGCAACAACATTCGTTTCCAGATATTTACATTCAATTAAAGGAAAAGAGTCAGTTAAAATGTCCACGCAGTATTTCTAGTCTGAACATATTTTTTGATGATCACGGATTGATCAGAGTAGGAGGCCGAATAGAATACTCTGATTCGTTCTCGTACGATAAAAAACATCCTTTGTTGTTGTGTGGTAAACATAGATTCACTCGCCTTATATTTGAGCATCAGCACAAAGTGTTATTACACGCAGGGGCTCAATTATTACTGGCCACTATTCGAGACACCTGGTGGCCTCTTAGAGGGCGTAACTTGGCCAAACAAGTAGTGCACGCCTGTATGAGGTGCAAACGCACGAGACCTCAACCATTAACAATTCAAATGGGTAACTTGCCTACTGAACGATTGAAGCCAGGGTATCCATTTATTCGCAGTGGTGTGGATTATGCTGGGCCATTGTTCATGTTGAACCGTGCCGGGAGGGGGGCAAAACTCACAAAGTGTTACATCTGTCTCTTTGTCTGCTTTGCTACTCGCGCAATACATTTGGAATTAGTTACAAGTCTATCTAGTGAAGCATACCTACTGGCACTGAAACGGTTCATTTCTCGACGCGGCAAACCATTGCAGATTTATTCTGACAATGGTAAGACATTTGTAGGAGCACAAAAGGAATTTTCAAATTTTTTAAATTCGTCTAAATCAGACATAATAAATTACACGACCGATAATTCTATAGAATTTAAATTTATCCCGCCTTACTCGCCTCATTTTGGCGGTTTGTGGGAGGCAGGAGTCAAGTCTTGTAAATCGCATTTATGTCGTGTCGTGGGTAACGCACATTTAACGTACGAAGAGTTGAGTACGGTATTGGCACAAATAGAGGCTGTCCTCAACTCCCGACCAATGTTCCAAATGTCCCCCGATCCAAATGACCGACTTCCCTTGACTCCTGCTCACTTCCTGATTGGCCGGCCACTCACTGCACCTGCCAGCCTCGACCTCACCGCGAAGGCTACACAACGCCTGCCGCGCTACGATCGCATAGAACAACTTAGGCAGCACTTCTGGCGTCGCTGGTCAACCGAATACATCTCCGAGCTCCAGAAGAGGACGAAATGGCAGCTTAATCAAGACGCGCTAGTCCCTGGCACCCTCGTCGTGGTCAAAGACGACAACTTACCTCCTCTGAAATGGCGCCTCGGCCGAGTACTGGAGACGTTCGCCGGCAAGGATGGTATATCACGCGTGGCCACCATCAGAACAGAGGCGGGTATCATACGAAGATCATACCCAAAGATATGCCCGCTTCTGCATCCGGATGAAGATCAAGCTCCTTTGGAACCTGGTGCTTCCAAGGCCGGGGGCATGTCTACAATCATCGATTAAAACAACGCCATCTAGCGGCCGCGCTCCGTGTCAACGCCCAAAAACGCCACTGAGCGAAGATGCGAGAGCGGCGGTTGGTTGGACGCGTCGCGACACTAGCGACGCGCATCGGATTTTCACTGACACCAATTTTCTCTCACACGCAACGTGCACAACGGGACTGTATCACTGTAAATTTCGAAATAAAGGCTGGTAAATCAGATTTTCAATCATAATTTTGCATTTGCATTAACAGTCATTTTAAAAGCTAGTTATAGTTGTATCTATCACTGGTTTTTAAAGTGGATTAGTTTTGTATAAATATGAATACATTTTTGTGGGTCTGCTTTTTGACTTGATTGACGAATAACACGGAGATGTCAACGAATCAGGAATAGTGAGAGTGGCACTAATAGCATCATAGATGATAGTCTGTAATTTGGTAGAGTGAATGATTTTTAATGACTCTGGTAAATTAGGTTTAAAACTGTAAATTTTTCAAGTTGAGAAATCTAAGCTTCATTTCGCCACTATGACTAATGTGTAGTACATCAGGTGGACTGTACGCTGTTTTACCTTTTCCGTGATATAAAAAACTTCCAGGACAAATACAGTGTAGCGTTAGAGTTGGTTTGGTGCCCTCGACTAATCTCCACCTATTGTTCGCCAACACATGAAAGTCAGAGGTCTTGAAATGATTTGAGCAAATAACACCTGCAATAAATAAATTAAAAAAGGATTGTGTGGTTTTCATAAAACCACGATAAAAGTGAAACTTTTTTCACATTATAGACATTAAACTAAAAATTTTCGGAATATATGCAATAGCTTAATAAAAAGACTTAATTTAATGTTCATACGAAATAAGTTAAATAATAAATTCAAGCACTCAAAATTGAAATAAATCCATAAACAACAACATGCACCAGCGAGCGCCTTTCACTTTATCCCTACTTCGCGGCCGACCATCACGCGACATGCAACACACAGACGGAAAAATGTGAGAAGTGAGGAAGTAATAAAAGTTTCACTTTAAAAAAAAAAAATGGTTGAAGTTCACACTAAGTAATTTTAATAAAACGTGTTAACTCGTAAGTTTTGTAATATATTTAATTTATACAACTGTGTATATTAATATACAGCTTATATTATAATATTTTAAATGGGTTCCCTCTATCTGGCAGAAACTTGATGCTCCGAATTTTATTTGGCATAACACACTTGGCATAATCTTATTTAAACGAATATTTGTAAGGCATAAAAAATGTTTAGCATAATCATTGTTTGGCCGAATGTTTATATGCTCGACTTTACGCTGGCATACTTTTAAGATGGCAGAAATTTATTTCGCATAATTACCTTTGGCAGACTTACAATTCCGCATAATTTCGATTAGCATAACATTTATTTAGAGCAATGATTATTTGGCATAATTTCACTTGGCATACTATGAAGATGGCAGAATTTCATTTAGAATAATTTTGTTAGGCATATTTTCATTTCTATTAAATTGCATTTTAACCTTAAATAAAATGAAATAGTGTCTCAAAAAGTCAGTAGGTATATGTTGTGCTACAAAAAATATTGACAGAAACGAATCGCTGCAGAACCGACTCCACGTAGTCTTGTCTGCCCTACCCCTAGAGTGTAATTTAAGCCCGCGTAGGCGCGGAGGGGCGAGGCGGCCCGCGAGCTGAGGCGCAGGTGGTTTTGACGGTCGGCGCCGCGGCTGAGGCTGGCCGGCGAAGCCGGGCAGCAAGCCGAAGCCGCGGTGGTGAGCATAAAACCATCTGCGACGATGAGCTCGCGTGGGACCGCCGAAGCCCCGCAGCGCCGGAGCCGTGACAGAAACCATGCATGCTGCATGTTGCATGCTCGCCTGCATGCTGTAAGCTTGCTTGCATGCTGCATGCTTGCTTGCATGCTGCATGCTTGTTTGCATACTGCATGCTTGTTTGCATGCTGCATATTCGCATGCTTCTGATAAGGAAATAAAAACCACATATGTTGACAATCAAATGTTTTATTGAATATTCCTACATGCAGAATGTGTGAATGTGTGTTTCAATTATTATGGATATGAAATGTATGCCAAAAGATGATTCTAAGTTTAAAGTTTCTGAGATATGATAGTTCTGCCTTTTAATAACTATCGATATGAAATTATGCCAAGAGACGATTCTGACTGCGAACTTTCTGCGATATGATGGTTCTACTTTTTAATTATTATGGAATAAAATGTATGCCTAAAGATGATTCTGACTTATAAAATTATGCGTTTTGAATGTATGATAAATGAGTGTATGCCAAACGATTATCTGCGAAATGAAGTTTATGCCATCCGCTTTTATGCAAAATAATATTATGACGAAAAAAAATCTGCCATAAAGGGTGGACCCATTTTAAATAAATCAGAAAACTTATCCTCAAAAATGTCTCTGTATGAATATAGACTCCTTTGCCAAATTTATCGATAACTATCTACTAACAAACCAGTAACAACACTATCGCTCGGTGACAGCGTCTACTCGGAAACAAACTCGGATTAGTCGCTCGACCGATCCGCATATTGTATGAGGGCGACCGGCCTGTGTTGGTAAACAAATCCAAAACAACACGACCGATAATATTGTAATTTTTAAGTTTTATGGAAGTAAATGGGAATAATGTGATCAAATATTAGTTACATATGAAAGGTAACGCCATCTTATTGTAAATTTGACGTGGCAGATCTCTTTTTGCAGCAAAATACAGAACAATTCGTCATTTTTGTAGGACATCAATTTAGTCGCGCAACTAGATTTAGTCTACCGAGCAGTGCGGCTGCAACTAGTTTTATTATACGCATAGGACCGCGTGGACTTGTACTTTGACAGAGGGGAACGCCTGCGAATGGCTACTCCCCTCTGGTCCGTGTTGCTCTATGTCCATGGTACACCAACATGTCGTATGGTTATGTGAACGTTCGAAGTAATAGACGGTGAATCTATTGCCGTCATCCGGGCACTAATATAGACTTTTCATAATAAAGTAAGCAGTGACGTCCCAGCCCTTGAAATAATTTTCTACGGTCGCTCGAAAGCCAATCACCCAGTAGAGTGGACCACAGACTGTGACCCTTGGATTAAATTGTAACTAATAGAAGGAACAAAAAAAAAAAAATTTAATGTAGGTATCATATATAATTCAGACAGCCCCATTCATTTACAGACAGAAGTTCTTGTATCAAAGCTGATAATTGTAGTTTATAAGAAAATCATAGTGTTACGAAAAAAAAGCAGAGTAGATTTAATCAGGTTTATAAAAGCGCGAACTGCAAAATAACGATTGTATAGTTAGTCACTAAAGCTAACATTTTTAATGGAAAAGCAGCATCAACGTAGAACATTTCACAGATATTCAATTTGTTGAATTTCGCTCGATGTAGGCGTTTAATATTGCTGCACATTTTTTTCTCAGCATCTGCAATAATAACATAAGCGACTAGAGTCCCGTATTCATTGGGAAATGAAGGTTTTTGAGTTGAAATCACCAAAAAGGCCCTAGGGGTATAAGCATAGTGAATTTGCCCTTGAAAGATATTGGTACGATACTTAGAAAATTTTTAGGTATCAAAAAGGTAATAAGATCCTGAAAGTTTCAGATCTCTAACCCATTTGGTTTTTGAGAAAAAGAAAAAAAAAGAAAAATCTGACAAAATCTGAAAAAAATAATTTTCTCAAGAACGCGTGAATCGATTCATTTGAATTTTGGATATGTTTTGGAAGCTGATAGTAGCTTCTAAGGAAAAAATTAACACCTTTAACGGTTGATAAGAACCTTGAAAAAAAATGCACTGTTTTTTTAATTTTGATTTTAACTATGATACGATTCTGGCACAATCATGAAACTATTTTTTTTGAATTCCCCTTTCATTTTTCTATAGATTTACATGCTTTTAAGATTTTAAAAAAAGGTACGCCATATTGCAAAAAAATAAAAACCATTTTTTGTGCAAATATTTACTTCATGTATTTTAAGCCTGCATCTTTATTTGTGTCGCTCGTTTATGTCTTTTAATCTTTTTTAAAGTAGACATGTCTAAACCAATAGTTAAAACTTAAAATATCAGTGAATATCAACTAAAATATTATAAATATTGTACACAAAGCGACAAATCGAGCATTTCCAGTCAAAGTGGACTTCTCATTGTACGAAAAGCTTATACAATAGGAGGTCAGCTAACACTGGAAATGTATAGCTTGATATGTAGCAATGTATACACTTCTAAAATAAGAAACAGATTTTAATTGATAAATTATAAATAAAAACAACAAATGTTTGAAAGGTATATTTGCAAAAAAAGTTTATAATCACATTTTAGCGGTTTTCATCACTATCATCTTCAATCACAGGCGACCTGCCAGGGTCGCGAGATTTGTTCGAAAGAGATACCGTGGCCCTGGCATATGGGCAATTGAAGGGGGTGTGTTTTAGTTAGTAAAAGTCTGACACGCCCTTCCGCCCAGAGTGGATGACGTCATTTGAAGATTTGCCACAGATAAAAAAACACAGGCGAAACATTGTCTGCATCAAATAATTTGCTTAGTATTTCAGCAGGCCTCAGAATCTGTTAAAATATCTTTCGTGTGACAAATAATAAACAATACCAGCAACGTGAGAGAAGCATCTAATTGTTCTAAGACCATTTGCCCACTCACAGATATGCCTCATGCTTTTGGGACCAATAGCGTTTTTATTTTTATACTCAATAAAACATCTATAAACCTTCTTATTGATATGACGAGACTGAATTTGAGCTTCGCGTATGTTTGACTGGTCTTTTACGTATTGAATGGTATGATTACCTGTTTCATCAAGCATTGCTGCTATCGCTTGATTTGTCGCCGTGCGTACAATGTTTATAATATTTTAGTTGAAATTCACTGATATTTTAAGATTTAACTATTGGTTTAGACATGTCTACTTCAAATAAGAATAAAAGACATAAACGAGCGACACAAATATAGATGCAGGCTTAAAATACGTAAATCAAATATTTGCACAAAAAATGGTTTAAATTTTTTTGCAATATGGCGTACCTTTTTTTAAAATCTTAAAAGCATGTGTGTCTATAGAAAAATGAATGGGGAATTCAAGAAAAATAGTTTCAGGATTGTGCCAAAATTGTATCATAGTTAAAAATCGTAATTTAAAAAAAAGTGCAATGTTTTTCAAGGTTCTCATCAACTGTTAAAGGTGTTAATTTTTTTCCTAGAAGCTACTATCAGTTTCCAAAACATATCCAAAATTCAAATCAATCGATTCACGTGTTCTTGAGAAAATTATTTTTTTCTGATTTTGTCAGATTTTTCTTTTTTTTTCTTTTTCTCAAAAACCAAATGGGTTAGACATCTGAAACTTTCAGTATCTTATTATTTTGTTGATACCTAAAAATCCTCTAAGTATCGTGCCAATATCTTTAAGGGCAAATTCACTATGCCCCTAGCTTATACCCCTAGGGCCTTTACTCATGTTTTGTACAACACTAATTACTGAATAAGTTTCAGTAATTAGTGTTGTACAAAACATGTCTGGCCACAAAATTGAACAAATAAACAATTAACCTTAGAAGCCCAATCATAAGACAAATTAACGTTCAACAATAAAAGTGCCTGGGTGTAGTGTTAAATAATAAATGATTTTATTTCTGCAAGTAGGTTTGTACAAACACTTTTACACGTCAATCAAATATTTTTTTAACTAGATGAGGACGGCGTTTCCTGACTACTCTGAGAAGAAACGTCGAAACAAACGCAGAGGTCACAGTCTCTTTTAAGGTCCAGACATAATCTTGGTCACAACATGTGGAGACCATGTAGATTGGTGACTGAAATGGTCATTTGAAGAATGAACCACACAAATCGAGTGGACCTGTCCAGTCAGTGCAAGCGTTTGTCACTAATCGTTTGACTCAATTTTAAACTTAAGGAGCTCAACGCTTTAACGAACAATACCAAAGAATGGTCATTTGGGTAGGCCACATAAATTACTCAATCTGCCAGATCATGATTACTGAGAAAAAAGAAAAAAAAAATTATGATAGATGTTACGGGCTGGGATGAACAATGATTCTAATAACTTTTTAACTACGAAAACGTTATGTAGGTTTGGCAACCTACCATACATGAAATGTTTTTAGCCAAAAAAAAGTTTATCTTCTTTATTCTTTATCTTTTCATCGTAATCTAGCTTTCATAACAAATAGAAGGGGAGAATAATTATTCTCTTTGATAGTACAGTATTAATGATCAGTAAACCAAAACCTTTTGAACGAGACACATCTCAAGTCTGTTTATTATCCTGCCAGGGTCGCGAAATTTGTTCGAAAGAGTTACCGTGGCCCTGGCATATAGGCAACTGAAGGAAAATGGATGGGTTCTAGGCAATAAAATTGACACGACCTTCCGCTCCACCCAGACGTTATACGATGATATCCCACCCACAAAAAAAAAAGTCTGTTGATTATATTTTTGGACGCTAGGACTCATTGTCCTATCATTAACTTAGGTTACATGTCCGTGACAAGAGAATCGAGAAAATACAATAATTTCAGCTTAATCAGTTTAGTAGATTCAGAGCAAATTGGATGTGACTGGCGGACAGGTAGACAGACAAACATACAATTATCACTATAGTGCTTTTTTAAGATGTACGGAACCCTTAAAAGACGTACACCATTGATGATAATACTAACTAACGTTTAGACAAATATCATACTATATTATGATGACTAAAAAATGGTGGTCGGTACTTGCAGCAGTCTTCTGTAAGCTTTTGGTGGCTACACAGTTGGTTCAAACGATCACTGCGATCAAAGCAAGCGTGAGAAAGAGATCGCGAATATCAATTTATCATAACATAACATCACGCCTTATTTCCCCAAAGGGTTAGGCAGAGGTGTACGTATAGTACACCCTCATTTCGCCAGCTATGTTTAAGTCCCATGTAACAGAGGGCGAGCCTATTGCCATCAACCAGACACAAATCCAGACTTCAGGCTGCTACTGAGAAACTCCAGCTGGAAAAACCCAATAACACTTTGCCCAACCTGGGAACCGAACCCAGGACCTCAAGTTTAGCAATAGCGCTTGCTACCACTAGACCAACAATGCAGTTAATATCTATTTATGTGTACATCAAAACATTGCTTTCGCTGCCAGGGTTAAGACCAGCTACAGTTTTACTAATCGACTGATATTTCTACCCACATGAGCTATTCTCATATATAACTATGTTTTAATTATCTATGTTAGGGTTCCGTACTAAAAGGGTAAAACGGGACGCTATTACTAAGACTCCACTGTCCGTCCGTTCGTCCGTCTGTCATCAGGCTGTATCTTATGAACCGTGATAATTAGAGAGTTGAAATTTTGACAGATGATGTATTTCTGTTGCCGCTATCACAACAAATACAAAAGAAAAACCGAATAAAATAAATATTTAAGGATATTTATGGATGGATTTTTATGTTATTATTGATATTTTTGCTCGTTTTTGCTTGATATTGATAACGTAAATTATTAAGTTAAAATAAAACAAATGTTTAAGGGCGGCTCCCTTACAACAAACGTGATTATTTTGCCGATTATGGTAGAGGCGAGTCCGACTCTCACTTGGTAGGTTTTTTATAAAATAAACTTTCTATATGCAATTACCTGTACAACCAGATTTCAGAATAAATGTGCATGAGCTTAGGACGTCATTCATCGCTTTGTAGAAGTTTTCACAACACAAGCTCAATTTAATTTCATATATCAAAGTTTTTATAACCCAGACGTATAAAGCGATGATAGAAAAAACTGCATAAACCTGCAAAAAGAGCTTAAAGACAACATTCAATATTATGGTCGTCCATATTACAGATAAAAAGATGTCGTTTTTATTTGAAGCTAGCTTTTGCCCGCGGCTTCGCCCGCGTGGATTTCGGTAATTAACGCAGGTGTTTTTCTAAAATAAAAGTAAGTTACTCCATATTACATCAGCTACCTGCCAATAAAAGTCCCGTCAAAATCGGTACAGCCATTTCAGAGATTAGCCGGAACAAACAGACAGACAGACAAAACTTTAAAAAATGTTTTTTTTTGGTGTAAGTACCGTATTTACTTTCATATGCATTTAGTGAAAAGCTGTAAATTTGAAATTAAAATTATTTGTATGTATGTATAGATGAAATCCATTATAAGAATAACTATAAAAAATAAAACGGTATAATTTAGAAATAAACTGTTACTTACAAATTCCCTTTCGCTTCTATTTCCATTTACAGAAGATTTTAACATTTCAATTGATAATTGTAATTTACACAAGGCATGACCTAAAAACTCCATGGCTTGAAACGCGATCTGGAAATAAAGTATTTGTAAGCAATTAAAATAACATTGATATATAATATTTTAATTATAATTTTATAGAGTAATTAGACGTACTGCATACTGAAAGGAATTCCTATATAATTCATAACAATCCAAAATATTAACGTAAGCTTGATACTTTCTTCTGCAATGAGTTTCATTGTCGCCCTGGTCCGTTTTTGGTTTAATTTGAGCTTGAATGTTCCATAAGTCTACTTTATTGCTTAATAACTCTATAAGTCTAATACCGTAAATAATGTTAAAGTCAAAACATAGAACACAATACCCAAACAATAAATAATAAATGGGAAAACTAAATTTAATCCACACTATGATGGCACCAATAATGAAAGAACCGTAGAATATGATAACACAGATCCAATTGTAAATGATGAAACGCTTGCAATGAGTCTTTTCTTTAAGAAATCTGTGAATATCCTGAAATTTTAGGAAAAACGATATATTTTTATCCGTTTCAAAAACATTGATGACGTAATTGACGACGAATCCGATGGAAAATACAAAAAAATCTAAGTAAGCGCTGATGTATGCTATATTAGAATGACTGAATTTATTTTTGTTGAAATGTAGTTCGTAAATAGGAAGAATGAATAAAAATATTGATATTAGCGAAACACATAATGAAAGCAACTTCGATGCATTGCTGTTTGGATAAATTAATTTATTCTTGATCCGATATTTGGGACATAAAAAAATGTTTTGCAAGAGGTTTAAAGGTAAAAACATAGATTGAACATCTTTGTCAACTATATTATCCAATGGATAAGTCACAAGATTACTTTGTATTTTGTTTAAATGTCTTTTTCCTCTTATCGACATCATTTCATTTTCGTTATAGGAACACAAATGAACAATTAAGTACCTACATAGCTTTTATTACAACAAGTAATAAATGTGTAACTGATGAATTAAATTGAATGTAAGTAATAGTCAATTTGACAATTGGTCTGTGTCGACCACTATTATAAAGAATCAACATCAAAGTTTTAATTTAAGAAAAGAAAGCTCTTCACGGTTTTCTATGTGGATAATTTTAAATTGATCCTAATTCTTTCTTTCTTTTCATCATAATTTTATTTTGCAAACAATCAATGGTTTAAGCTGATCAGCGCTTTGCAATTCGCTAGGCCTAAGGACCTAAGAATGGTCCTCGACAACCGGTCGAACTTCGTAGAGCATTACCGACGTTTGGCTCCTAGAGTGGAGTGGGCCGGAGTTGCCTTAAATCGCCTGCCCAATCTAGGGTGTGCAAACCCGTCCTGCCGGAAGCTTTACGCAGGGGTCGTGTGGTCCATGGCCCTGTACGGGGTACCAGTGTGGGCGTGCTCCTTAAAGCGGTGACCAGCCCACCGGATGATCGCGTCCCAGAGGGCCATGGCTGCACAGTATGAAGCCACTGCTACATCGGATCGACACTACAGCTCATTCACACTGTTTCTAAGTAGGTATTGGGGTGCTTTTCTTTTCAGTCTTGTGAAGAAGAAGATAACTAGGTTTGACATTAGTTCCACTGCTAATTGATTTGGATGGACTCCTAATCTGGCCAACGTACTCCGTTGTAAAATTGGCTTTGATTTCCTCTTTGACAGTTTTTATTCTTAGGTCCTTGTGGATTCCCCCGTATATCTCGTATCTGTCTCAGTGTTTTTGATTGAAGGATTTGATGTTGGACTTCGCTGCAGTTCCCCAAAGCTAGATAAAATAGCACCAGATAGGCTTGGCTTATTACTTCTATACAAATTCATTCTGCATTTATTTAATAGTTTGCTTTCCAGAGACATTGGAGACTTTTTGTTCAGCATCCAGTGTAAGCTACGGAGTTTTTGCCCTAGGACTTTACGTTTGATTAATATGTGGTATCTCCATGTAAGTCGTTTGTCAAGGTATATTCCAAGGTATCGTGTGACCTCAGCTTGAAATACCTCTGTTATATAAGGTCACGGGTGGGCATGTTTCTTGCGTGTGATTATGACTTGGACTGACTTTGTTTTGCTGGCTTTAATCTTTCAATCTTTAAACCATTCGGAGATCAGCTTGAAGCTATTTGCCGTATTACAGAGATCTTTTTCGGGCAGACATTAGTAGCCAGTATAGCCGTATCCTCGGCAAAAGTGGCTGCAAGGATATTTCTATCTAGCGGCTAATCGGCAGTAAATAACAGGTACAAGGTAGGACCCAGAACTGAGATAATATGGCCTGAATCGCACGTAGAGTTGTGAAATCATCTCCCTGCTTAACTAATTAGACTCTTGCCGAAGTAGGAGCGCAGGAATAGGTAGAAATTTGATGGAAGAGAAAATTTATTTTAGTCAGCAGACCCTGATGACATACATCATCAAAAGCCTGTGAAATGTCCAGAAAGATTGCAAAGTAGTACACTTTATTAAAAAAAAAAAACAAAGAACAGAGTATATGAAGCGAGGTCCAAAATCCGTAGACCTATGATATATCTGTAAATCCATAGGTCTGGTAATGTAGGGTGACGCTAGCCACAAATTATAAAACCTGTGGTAGTGATGTTACCACTTCGATATAATGTATCGATAATATTGAAAAGTGCCCATGATAATTTTTTCACATTATAATAGATTGAAACAAATACCACAAAATTTGGAAGGCAATAAAATCATAGCAAGTTATTTATTTATAAAAATCTTTTTACATAATAACTAAAAAAATATCAATATTATAGTCTTGTTATCCAAGTGTCAGATTGCTGATGACGACGACCGCGTGATCAGCAGTCTGACATTTGGATTACTAGACCGATTCTCACTGGACACATATGTATATGTGATTAATTAAAATAAAAGCTTAGGCCCCATTAAATAAAATCAGTTTTGTTAACTTTTGTCTTCTAGATATGTTCTGAAGTCCAGGGTCGAATTTTGTAAAAACAGAAGTATAATATTATATCTCTATGATAGATATTCTCAAATAAAGTCTATGACTGAGCATCGCAGAGTTCTCAAAGTAGTGGAAAACAAGGTTTTCAAAAAACGTCGAATTCAGGAATACTTTGAATACTTTCGCTTTAATACAATCGATAGTGTGTTTTGTAAATACATCTATACCCTTATCCTTTTTTTTTTAAGTGATCGGCCAGTCTTTTCGATTTCTCTGCACAACCTGCCTCGAAAACTTAATTAATTATTTGTTGCTGATATTGTTTGTGTGTTGTATTACTAACATTAGTTATAAGTTATTTTTTCACTAACAATATGGATTTTATTGTTGTCCGAAATTGAATAAATGAATTAAATTAAATTAAAAATATTTCTTCAATTCGGACCAGCAGTTCCTGAGATTAGCGCGTTCAATCAAACAAATAAACAAACAAACTCTTCAGCCTTATTAAATTAGTATAGATTAATATCGTAGTATTTTAAAAAGTTACCATAGAGAGTAGTCTTCAAAACCAGTGCACATGTATCTTGAACACTTTGTATAGCTTTGTAAAAATATTCGCATCGTTGGCTCATCATTGTTTGCAACAGCAATTCTTTTGTCATCCAAATGTATATAGAAATTGACATCATAGAAGCTGTATTCTGTAATAAAATGACATTAGGAAAATTACATTAGAAAACTGTATACCGATTAAAGTAGAAACAGCTAGAAAAAGCGACTATGTACCGAACTATATACCGATTGAAGTAGAAAGAGCTAGAAAGAGCGAGACCACAATGATTCTCCTATTAAAATTACTTACTTTCTTATTAAAGACTATTTCTGTTTGAAACACGTCAACTGCCACTTGAATGTTTATTAAAGAGTGGATGAATACTTCTATAATGTAATAAAGCATCTGAAAAGTGTCCAAAATGAATACAAATTTTATTTAATTCCAAATATGTCATTTTTATATCAATAAGACTCACCTCATTCTTACAATATATTCCGTTCACGATACTATACAGAACTAGAAAGAGTAAATACTTACAAATTGTTGAACACAGACTTTATGGATTTCATAACATTCTGATAAATCAATGTAAGCCTGAAACAGTGTGTTGCTGTAACTTGGATCGCGCGTCATTTCCGTTTCTTGGAAACTTGTAACTTGAATATTCCATAAAATGAGTTTATCTTCCAGCAAATTAAAAATCCGTATGGCGCAAACTACATTTAAATCGAAAAAAACTAAAAAATATGCATTAAACATATATTTGAACGATAACTGTGTGTAAAAATATGTGAAAACAACGACGTAGCCACTGACTGTAACCACAACATACGTCCAATTTAATATAATGAAATTTCTAAAATTGGTTTCATTATTGAGAATTCTGTGCACTTTTTGAAAGGTCAAGACGAATTTTATACTTTTTTTGGTGTAAATTAACCCGACCACGAAATTCATGGCGAATCCAAAACAATAATAAATGCAGTCAAAATTAGAGACGACATAAATGAAAGTAGTAATTTTGACATAATTTTTAAACATAGAAACCAAATAGTTGCGATATACGAATAAAGATATAAATACTAAAGTTGCAACTGTAGAAATAATGTTGGAGAAGAGGCTGTTTGGAATGATACAATTCTTCTTTATGCGATATTTAGGACAAAACATAATATTTTGCATCAAATTCAAAGGTAAAAGCATCGATTGCACATCTTTGTCCACCGTATTATTTGAAATATAATTTACAGATTTTTTTTTTGTAATAATACTGAATTTCTCCATAATTTTATGATCTGTGGTCCATAAGAACACTAGTAACTATAATCGATGGTTAACGAATTAACTTCTACAAATACATGAAAATATGAATGGAATTCATTTGATTACAAAATGAATATGTAGGGTATGAACTTAGATTCTTAAAGTATTTAATGATTATATCCACTTAATGGATCTGGTCCAAACTAGATCATCTAAAGCAAATAAGTATATTGTTACCGGGTACAGGGTACATTAATATTCATGTAAGCACCTAAGTACTCCCATCGTTGAGTTGTTTCATTTAAGTAATGTTGCAGTGACAGCCATTTGTTATGACACATTTGACAAACATAGTTGTTAATGACAATAAGTAATTGTTATCAACCTGTCCTAGGTTGATATTTCAAATTAATCATTTTAATATTGTTAACAGCGGGTAGACTTTAATGTCAATATTAATATTTTAATATAATCTTACTCAGTTTATTACTACTCCATGACGACATTCTAATAATAAACAGTCCAGAAAATTACACGAACAATAATAACAAAACATGCGGTTTTGGGACGCGGAGGTCCCCCTAACGAGGGAATAAAGTTTCTTACGTGTTACTTACAAAACGACATCAATAATGAAACAGTAGCTTCGTGAGATACAGCTGTCGGCTTCTTTCTTAAAGTTCTGTCTACCATCCATATTTTGCCAATTATATTTAAGTCCCATGTCATGTAGAACGAACCTTTTTCTACAAAAAAACAACCAACTTCCTTAAAAAAAACACCACAAAGTCAAAAATAACTTTAATTTTGGAAGTCGGTGGCAAAATCTTAAATACAGATCCTAAGACACCGTCTTTCGAAATTAAAGTTATTTTTGACTTTGTAGTGTTTTTTTTGGGACGAGTTTGTTTTTTTTTTTGTAAAAAGTTTTTATTTTTAACTTTTTAGTTGTGGTAGATACCCTGCACAAATCTAATCGCATTATTCGTTCATTTGTTGCGCAAATACGTCATGCAAATGTAAGACTTATATGGTTTTCACATGGACCCCATTGTCCAAATGGAACCAAATTAAAATGGGAGCATTCGGAAAGATCATCAAATCAGAATCATCAAATGACTTCTCCCGTTCTGGGTGGAGCGGGAGGGCGTGTTAGACGTTTTCTGACTAAAACCCACCCGTGTTCTTTCAGTTGCCTATATGCCAGGGCCACGGTTATTCTTTCAACCAAATATCGAGACCCTGGCAGGTTTCGCGACCCTGGCAAGTCTCGCGACCCCGGCAGGTAAACATCTTGCCTGACCTGGGTATCACACCCAGGACCTCATGCTAAATGGTATTGGGTGATTCCATCAGGAACATCGTAGTATCAGCCCAGATTCCGGATTTTTGTTCTGGGTTGACTATAAGTATATCTCTACCTAACCCTCCGGATATTGTAGGCGTGATGATATGTATGTTAATTTAATTAATTTAACAAAAAAAAAAAGGGTATTTAAAATGATATAGTAGCGTCCTTAGCAATGATAAGATCAGTCCATACATATTCAAATGCAATTATGTTTAGTTGTCTCGCCACTGTAATATTAATAAGCTATGATTTCACGACAGGAAAGAAATTTAGTCTGGGTAGCTGTCACGGGGTAAGGTGAAGAAGGTTATATACCTAGTCTTGCCATAAATATTGTAAGGAAGATTTTTTTTTTTTATTTCATATAATATTTATTACTTTTACAGTGTGTTGGTTAAATACATAAATATAAAAAGCTTATTCGATGTAGTCTCCATTGGCTGCAATACAGTCCTTTAAACGTCGAGGCCAGTTATCAATAGAAACACGCACTCTTTCCATGGGAAAATTCTTTACTGCCAGTCGTATGGATTGTTTTAGGGACTCCAAATTATCATGGCCTTTAGAGCAAGCCGTACTCTCTAAAACTGACCATAAATCATAATCCAGCGGATTAAGATCGGGACTAGACGACGGCCAGTCTTCAGCTCTGATGAAGTCCGAAATGTTCACTTCCAACCAAGACTGCGTGGACCGAGCTTTATGACCCGGCGCCGTGGCGCCGCTCTATCCACTCCTCAAAGAGGGGACTTACCGCCGCAATTGTGGCGTGCCCTGCACTAAGTTGCGACGATCGTACCCACCTTGTCGCCATGAGATCCTGCCGGAGCTCTGTCCGCCATGCCGCGATTTGTCGCGGCAGCGGAGTTTCGCCCCGGCGTTTCGCCTCCTCGCGCCACTCCCACATTTGGGTGAGGACCTTTGCCTCCAGATACCATGGCGGCACTCCGGCCAAGGAAGCTTGCCGCCTCGCTGGAGACGGTGTGGTATCCCCGGATTACCCGGATGGTCATGACCCTTTGGGCCGCACTCAACCGGCTCGCTGGGCGCAGCCTCAATTAGGGCGCCCACACTGGTGCCCGTATAGGGCCATGGACCGCAAGACCCCCGTGTAGAGCCTCCGGAGATTAGCGCGTTCAATCAAACAAACAAACTCTTTAACTTCATAATATTATTATAGATACTTCCATAAGTTATTATTTTTATAGATTTAATCATTTGATTGGATCACTACGTTAAGTAATTATCGGCTGTACTGAGTCAGCTATAACTTAAGTATAGAGTGGCTTTGAGTCTATACTAACACAATGTCTCAAATACGAACATCGATTCCAGGGAATTTAATACAAACTTCATTGCCCAATAACAGACTAGATGAAGAAATAAAAACAATAGCGTACTCTCTTAATTTTCCACTTAATCTTTTTTTAAGCTCCAAATATTGTATACAAAATAGTCATATTTATGCAAGTGGACAAAAATATCGCGTATTCGCATTTTGTTTAATGTTATTTTTAAATGTTTTGTGTCTATTTAGGATTTTCATTGTACAAGATGTAAAAGTGAATAAGTCACAATTCAAATACGACATCTTCTCGCTTTATTCTATTATCAGTTTCATCTTCTTCTCATTTGGGTTCACGATGATGTTTCTTTTGGACCTTGTACATAAAAACAACAACTTCTTCCTTATCTTGAATATACAAACTATTCACAGGAGTATTGATTTCAGTAAGAGTATTCGGAGTTTTACTATTTGCAACTGGATCTCTACGACAACTATTATCTGTGTTCATATTTTTCTAAGTGTTTTCTATTATACTCCCTTGTTATTTTTTGACAACGGGTTTGTTATCGATGTTGTTTGCGACATAATGTGTATCCCATTGGATCTTAATATTGTAATAGCCATCCGAATTATAATGTTGTTGACAAAATATCTAGAAAGCTGGATCAATGAAGTTAAGATGATGAATAACCAAAATGACAATGAATTTCAGTATCTTAAACTGTTCAGGATATATGAAAATATATTAAAAACTTACAATCTGTACAAAGAAATTTTTCAGGTATTGGTAAGTTTGAAATTTTATTATAGACAAACGTTGGTCTAACTAAATATAAGTATGGTGCCTTGACACCTAAATGAGTTCGAGATTACTGATATCTCAGACAAACACAAAGACAAGCCATGATTTTCGGACACGAAAAAAATAAGCAATACTAATTTCTGCTAACATTAGAAGTATAAGTAACCAAATGAAATTTCCATAAAATGCCAAACCATTATTTAATGACAGTCTTTCCATTGAATATTTGCATGTGACTTCTGTTTAAACAAAGGCATTTATTGTATGCAAGTTTTGCCTCTTCTAAACCGAGTTGCATGTCCTAGCATAATTGATTTAAGCATTGTCCGTGTGTGAGCTAATGTGGTTTTATTGTCTGTACGATTTAATTGTACATGCTGTTCAAACCTATACCAGTTTTGAACATTAACCAACTGATCCGTATTGAACAGCTATTGTACATATTGTTTAGTTGGTGCCCAACAATTTTATTGTTGCTTCTATTTTATGGTATACAAGAGGCAATAAACTTATAATACGTAAACGAGGCCTTAGGCACCGTCTCACTTAAGCGATCGACCTCCACTCTTTCTGTTTTGTGTCAAAGTTCACCTAAGATAAAAATGATCATTATTTGTATATTCGCAGGTATTATTTCGCATTTTTGTCGCATTTCAACGTACTTTGTGTGATGTCAACTTTGTGGTTTATGTGATGAACAAACCAGCTGAATTAGGAAATGTAGTAAGTAATAAATGTTTTTTCCAATTCATAAAATTCCTTTGTGTGTGATCATTTACTAGCTTCTGCCTCTTTGTTTTATTTTCAGGCTCTGATTCGCAGTGTTGGTCTGATTTTATTTTTCACAAAGGATATAGTATTAGTTATTATACATTGCATTTACTGTGAGAAGTTCTATATTACTGTAGAGGAAGCTGAGACGGCGTGTACACAGTTTATAAAGAACAGGAACTATTTAAGTATGCATTATTAAAACCAATATTTGATGTAGTTACTCAGTAGATCCATGATATTAATATGCAATATTCGATTCAAATATCTAGACAGATGAAAGTACCTTAAAAATTGTTTCCAGAGTATCAAGGCAGTCTTTACAAGAACGTGTTACGTGCTAATCGATCGTTCAGTAAGCTGTCCGCGTGTGGCCTGTTCTATGTAGACGCTATGCTACCAATGTATCTGATGGGCGTTATCTGTCATTATGTTATAATGCATGTGCAGTTCTATTTTCTATGAATTAAATAGTTTTGTTTAACTTTTAATTTTTGTTTATCATTTAATCATCTCTACATCGGCTATCATCTTCAACATAATAAGTGACAGCGTTGTTTTACCTACTGCTTAGCATATGCCTCTTTTATTCCCTTAAGTTACTATCTGTATTTTACTGTACTCCTGTATAATAGTAAAATATATTTGTTTTAAAATTGCCACACGGTCTCGGGTTTCTTAGAAAACATATTATATGTAAATTTTATATTGTGACCACTCATCAGATTACCCTAATTAATAACAAATTTCTGTAAAAGTAGAATGTTCGCGATCGATACTATTTATCCTACCGGCCTACCCAGCGCAAACAAAACATATCTTAGTTTTTTCATTATTTGACTTACATCCATGACTAGTATATTATGTTTTTTTATTTCAGTATTTAACTTAGTTAAAATTATATTGCTTTCTTCAGACGAAAAATTTTGTTTCTGGAATTGAAACAAGATTATTTCTTTCGTTTTCTTTTTTATTTTAAATGATCATGATACAATTCGTAATTTGGCGATGGTCCATAGCCCATGTTATTCATATTTGATACTAACTTTCACCCGCGTGGATGTCGGAAGTTCTCAACGAGAACTTACTATCAGAATAAAAAATATCCTATGCCTAACCCTTTCATCCAAATCCGTTCAGCCGTTTAACCCCCGACAGAAACAGAGGGGTGTTTTATACGGGTTCCCTCTATCTGGCAGAAACGTGATGCTCCGAATTTTATTTGGCATAACACACTTGGCATAATCTTATTTACACGAATATTTGTAAGGCATAAAAAATGTTTACCATAATCATTGTTTGGCCGAATGTTTATATGCTCGACTTTACGCTGGCATACTTTTAAGATGGCAGAATTTTATTTCGCATAATTACCTTTGGCAGACTTAAAATTCCGCATAATTTCGTTTAGCATAACAATTATTTCGAGCAATGATTATTTGGCATACTTTCACTTGGTATACTATGAAGATGGCAGAATTTCATTTAGAATAATTTTGTTAGGCATATTTTCATTTCTATTAAATTGCATTTTAACCTTAAATAAAATGAAATAGTGTCTCAAAAAATCAGTATTATGTTGTGCTACAAAAATTATTGACAGAAACGAATCGCTGCAGAACCGACTCCACGTAGTCTTGTCTGCCCTACCCCTAGAGTGTTATTTAAGCCCGCGTAAGCGCGGAGTGGTGAGGCGGCCCGCGAGCTGAGGAACAGGTGGTTTTGGTGGTGAGCGTAA
Organism: Aporophyla lueneburgensis; assembly: GCA_932294355.1. Lineage (NCBI taxonomy): Eukaryota > Metazoa > Arthropoda > Insecta > Lepidoptera > Noctuidae > Aporophyla > Aporophyla lueneburgensis. Next base: position 5,313,649 of record OW028735.1, read on the forward strand.
AACCATCTGCGACGATGAGCTCGCGTGGGACCGCCGGAGCCCCGCAGCGCCAAAGCCGTGACAGAAACCATGCATGCTGCATGTTGCATGCTCGCCTGCATGCTGTAAGCTTGCTTGCTTGCATGCTGCATGCTTGGTTGCTTGCATGCTTGCTTGCATGCTGCATGCTTGTTTGCATGCTGCATGCTTCTTCGATATGAAATGTATGCCAAAAGATGATTCTAAGTTTAATGTTTCTGAGATATAATAGTTCTGCCTTTTAATAACTATCGATATGAAATTATGCCAAGAGACGATTCTGACTGCGAACTTTCTGCGATATGATGGTTCTACTTTTTAATTATTATGGAATAAAATTTATGCCTAAAGATGATTCTGACTTATAAAATTATGCGTTGTGAATGTATGATAAATGAGTGTATGCCAAACGATTTTCTGCGAAATGAAGTTTATGCCATCCGCTGTTATGCAAAATAATATTATGCGAAAAAAATTCTGCCATAAAGGGTGGACCCGTTTTATACGTTTAACGTGTGTATGTGACATACCCAATTACTAAGCATACCCGACTATCGATAATTTTAATTTAAAGCAATTTTTGATCAAATGTACTGTCAGGCACGAAAATGTTTTACAAAAATAATACATGTATATTGATTGTAAGTATATGTCTAATATTAAATCATAACTATATTTATAACATAAAAATGATTTTTATTGGATGTACTACCTATGTTTTGAAAAGTGAAAGTCTTAGTATTTTTTTCATTATTTATTTATTTATCTTAATAAGAAATCTAGTAACATAAATGTATCTGAATCACCTATAATCAAAATAATCATTTATTTATTATATTAATTTTAATTATCAGTCTCATTTCAGCCGTTAAACGTCCAATGCTGGACATAGGCCTCCCATTATTTAGGGGCTTCGGAGTTATCAGTCTCAAATGTAATAAAATAAGATAGCAGAAAAAATGATTATTAAAAATGATTATCTTATCTTATCTTATCTAGCAATTTTAAATAATCAGTCTTAAAAATGACTGCAGAGCAACTAACTGTTTACATAGTGAAATGTTCTTTTTATCTTTGTAACAATAATAATTGAACACAACCAACTGAGAAACCTTAAAAAAATGGGAATCACTTTACCTAATTATATCAGTCAGTTTCAATAGCAATAACATATCAAAATAATCCGGTTTAAAAACAAAGGTACTCGAAGAGTAACTTATTTTTTGCATGTGAAATGTTATCAAATTTTGTAAGCATAAAAATAAATCATCTGTACTGTTTGATTCACTCATAAGAATTTTGATGTCGATTTTTAATGCATCCGGCTGACACTCAGGTTTATGTCCTTTTATCATTTGAAAGTTGTCATTTTTAACCGACGAAAAAAAAAGGAGGAGGTTATCAATTCGACGCGTATATTTTTTTTTTTTTTTTTTTTTATGTTTGACCACGCATAACTTTGTACATGGTAGTCCGATTGTGACAATTCTTTTTTTATTGGAAAAGGTGTACTCCCAAGGTGGTCCCATATAAATTTGGAAAACAAAATCGAACCCTAAGGGTCGGAAAACAGGGGATGATTGATTGTTCACTCACTGATTGTAATGTATAACCAAGCATAACTTTATACCGAGTAGTCCGATTTTGATAATTCTTTTTTCATTGGATGGGGTATACCTTGCCAAGTATTATTCGTACATTCAAACCACAAAAAAAAATAAAATAAAAACTTTTTAACAAAAAATTAAACCGCCGAAAAAACTGAAAATCACTCAAAGCGCCGACTCATAATTTTAAGGTTTATTATTTTTTGCTTTTCAGTTTTTTCGGCGGTTTAATTTTTTGTTATCATTTATCAATTTAACTGCACCACCACACTGGTCATGTCATTTATTCACTCACAGTCATACAATAGAGTTTTGATTTTTTTATGAATATTATACGCAAATTCAGCATGCAAAAATAATAATAATAATAATAATATATATATATATATATATTTTTAAATGTTTTTGTATATTTATTTTGTAAAAATATTTAAAAATGTAACGAAATATGTATGAAAAAAAAAAATAAAAAAAAATAATAATAACCTTCACTCGTCATGGTAAGATGACACACCAATCTGTCTTATCAGTTGCATATTGCAATATTAAATAACATGACTCTGGTGTGATAGACGTAATATCTTATATATATATAAATCTTGTGTCACGATGTATGTTGCCAATAAACTCCAAGACTACTAAACCGATTTCAATCAAATTTCACATGTACCCGTATTTTGGTCTAACTTACTGGATAGGATAGTTATCATCTCAATTATACTTCGTATTATGTTACAATATTATTACCATTAATAAAAAAAAAATATTATTTTTGTTAGAGAATTATTAAAGTATTGGCGCCAAATTTTAATCAATGTTTCATGATCTGGCCATCAAATTCTATCGAGTCGCCATCTCTGGTTTGAATGTCCAAAGCTTTGGTATCACCTTTGTTCTCGAGAGCTCCTCTGAGCGTAAACAAAGCTTCTTCTCGAACAATCGAGACCCACTATTTCTAACAATCGATCAATCGATTCTTCTCGAAGCATGCGAACTAGAACGTTCGGGAAATTCAAGGTTCAGGTATAAATACTGGCGCCGAGATCTTAGGAACTACTACTCCAAATAATTTTTTTTTTTATTTGTTAGGTAGCCTATTTATTCAGGTAAACTATATAAAATCATGCTACTTTCAAAAGGAGCAGAGCAGCAATGAAAAGTGGACGAAAACTGGCAGGCAATTCGATGCGACGGGAAGGGTCACGGGAGTAAAAATTTGACGCGGACGAAGTCGCGGGCAGAAGCTAGTTTATTTATATTTCCTTATTGTTTTCGTTTTTGTGGAAAAAGACGGACTTTTTATTGTTTGTTAATAATAACCGTTTTGGCTCATTTATTTGACGAGTTTGTTAAAGTCGAAAGATACAATTTCCATATGGTAAGAATAGAATAAAATGATATCAAATGAAAGTACTTGAGAAGTGTATCATTTCATTGTACGACAGCAAACCTATAAAAGATGGGGGAAAAAAGTTATTAAGACTTAAAAATCTAAATCCTAAGGAAAAATACTTTATTATTATGGTGAAACAATTTTCTCCTTTACTGTACTAAGTGACATAGTACAAATTTTCATTTTATCAAATTAATCGAATCGGGGGCGTCCGCCACGGGTGCCTCGACCACTGGGGGCCTAAGCCACGGACCCTAATATTATTTACGGAAACTCCTACGTGATCAGAAAACACGTTGATTACTTGTTTTTCTTTTTCTTTTTGTTTGATATTTCGCAGGTTAACCTATGAGGTTGTCGACTGCTTAAGCAGACTTACCTCTGGCTATCTTAATAAAACAAGGTGGGGGTCAGGGCTTAAAAAAAATTAGAGCGACTGCTCACTAAGGGCATCGCCTGTGGGGTACGGACCTCAGCTTAGGGCATCGCTGGTAGAGGGAAGCAAGGGACGGGCTGGATCGGAATGATTATTATTTAGGGGCAAATTTAAAGCTACAGGCTCAGCGGCGTGGGCTGGCTCGAGCAAAGGTCGGGGTGGACATGGATTGGATGGCGGTCTGTGTCTGTGTGTCTTGAGTGTGCCAGGTAGATTACTACTCTCTTGGAGAAGGGTTGTAGCATCATCGGGAATGATTAAAGTTAGTTTAGAGATAGATTACTAATGCAGGCGCGAGTGTAGCAGGCGGCAGTCGCAATCAGGGGATGGGGGTACTTCACAGCAGAGCTATAGAAACGCTGTGAAAGACGTTTCATGAACTAATTAATAGTGGGCATTCTAAGATCTAGGTGAAGATTCTCGTTTCAGACATAGAAGGGGGCTCTCGTAAGCTTTTTAAGGAAACGGTTTTGAAGGGTTTGCATCCTATGGATGTGGTGTGGCTTAGCGTATACGAAGACGACGTCCGCATAAGTCATGATCACCGCGGTGTAGATACGCAATTTGCACCTACAGGACAAGATGCTACGGGCGGTTAGAATGAATTGGAGTCTACCAAGAGCGCATGTGGCGCGTGAACGAGCCGTCGATATGTGCGCTCTGAAGGTAAGGTAGTGGTCGAGTATCGCACGTAAGTATTTGGCTCGCTTCGCCTAAGGGATCGAATTACCGTACATAATGATCGGACTGAATTGATTTGTTGGTCTCAGCTGTCGTTACAATTAGAGAGAATTTAAAAAATGGAAAAACCAGTCTTGCCAAGGGATATTATGTTATGGGTTTTGAAGGCAGATTTGTATTCAGTTGCGTCCGGTAAGAGTTAAAAATAAAGGTAAAAGAAGAAGGTGCGCATTAATAACAATCAACACGAACCTTATCAAATATACATTATAGTGGCTTCAAAACAACGATGAATTCCTCGTTGGTTCTTTGTTCTAACACAACAGCACTGTAACATCACACACTCCAGCGTAACACACTATTAATCAATCTGAATCATTTTGATGCTTATCATCCATACTTTCACATGTTCAAAAAAAATATTTGAAACGCCATAATGTTGCCAAACTGTCAAAATGAAAGCGATTCTCTGGTTTAGGTTTACACATCAATGTAAGAGCGGTGTGAAACAGCCCTGCCCCTGACCACTGTCATACTATGGAGACACAGTCTCCAAAATAGCAATCAAGTCGATATATCTACAGGTTCAAATTATTAATATAAACTGCGATTTACGATAAATGAAAACAAAAACACAACTCATGATTTCGAGTAACTATGCAGCTACGTAGTCAACCACTGATACCGAAGACCATGCAGACGAAGTTGCGGGCAGAACATTATCATATATGGTACATACGCATTTCTCCCATATGACCAGTCTTGAATCTGTATATTTTAACTGCTGAGTCCAAAACTACAAAACCCAGTATGCAAGGAATATTTACAAAATGTGGCTGTTATTTTAGGTATATTGTGGTGTCTTACGATCTCGACACGAAAAAAGTCATTGACAGAATCTAGTTTACAATAAGACAGGGACTAGGTAAGTGGCAAATTCTTTTACAGCATTTTATATTTGTGCGCATTTAAGCTGACTTTGTACGAAAAATATATACAAAAATACGGAAAATATATACGAGCTTAGCTAAAATAGAATATGTGTAGCTTGATATGTAGCCCCGTGTACAAACATAAGTAAACTTTTTGGTAGCTATGACAATCCAATATGTCATCTTTGACTTTGGCACCATCGTCATCGCTGATAGAATGTCACTTTGTCTAAACAATTTGATCAGGAAGGAGGATAGGAAATAAGATTACACAACAAGATTAAAATCGGTTAAAGGAATATGTATTACAAAACTGCGAACTGAAGTATCACAACGATATAGGTAGTTAGAAGACTCATCAGATTTAACTGAAACGCAGCATGTACATAGAACAAGCCACATACACGTAGTTTGCTGAATGATGCTCGATGAAAGCGCATTACGTTTTTACACCGTTTTATCTGCTCATCTGTGGAATATTAATTACATTAAAGACAAACTAGTCTTAAGAGTTCGATAACACGTTTATAACGACAGTGAATTTGACGCCATAAAAGAAATGCCTGCGCATGATATTACCTGAACAATTGGACATTAAAAGGTGCGCGTATTAGATATTTCATTCTGATATTTTATAATTGTTGGGTAGATAATGACATCTATAACATTAACGAAGCATTGAACTAATATAGAAGTACCTAATTTAACTAGATAGTGCTTACAAAAACTGACTCGTCTTAAATAGTAAAAGTAGATTTTAGTACTAGAAATAATTCATAAGCATTTAATTATGATTGTAGTATATCCTAGGTTTTATACTGCCATTTTACTTTATTAAGCTGATCCAAATGACTGGTATAATACAGTCAGTTCATATTGATATTCTTTTAATGATTCCTAACTACGAAGAAGTTACGAATCAGTCCTTATTAAATTGCTAAATTACCTTAAAATGTTTTTAAACTGTTTCACTACATAACAATGGTTTATTATTATCTGTCTTAGAAGTTATTAAGCCAAAATGTGTAATGGTCTGTCATTTGTTCAAAATGGCGGGAGATGTCTGACGATTTTGTTAGATTGACGTTTGTAGGATATAAAAAGGATTGTAATTACTTTATGGAGGCAGTTCCTCGGAAGATGTTTAGTTGGTTAGTTCTAGTGCTGTTGCTGTGTGGAAATATCAAGCAGAGGTCACGTAAGTTAAGTAATTTGATATTATGTAACACTTATTTTTATTTATTTATTTTATTATTTATGTACACACAGTAAAAAAACAGAGTGATAAGGCATATTAAAACAATTGAGTACAAAGGTACTACTTATTTCTTAAGAAATTTCTTCCAGCAGACCTGCGAAAGGAGAAATGAAAAAGAAATGTAGACAATAGTGTGTGAAAACAAGAAGAGAAGATATGAATATGTGAAGTCTTAACCTAAAATATACTTATACAACATTATTTTTAGTATATGCGAAACCTGAATATAGTTTGTTCAGAATCAGTAACTGAATCGATTCCAATAATTTTTACACCATGTTATATTTTGTACCAAAAATATTTAATTACGCTTAAAAGTGGTATCCGCAATCATCTGTTTGCACACAGGGGTCACGAAAGTTCATAACGGCCGCGTACGGTGGCGTAGGCGCGGGACCGCGCGACGGCGCCCCCCCTTCCTTCAGTCGCCCGAATGCTACGGACTGATGTGCACGTATCAGTCACGTCACGCAACAATACGAGATCGCGAGTGCGCGCACGCCGAGGCCCCGGGGCTAGTGTTTAGATTTTAAAATTATCATGTCTCTCTCGTACTCAAACGTCCGTACACTCGCTGTTTGTGGTGGTGTGGCAGTGCGTCAGTGAATAAGAGAAAAACGGGCCCTTTTTTAGGGTTCCGTTGCCAAATGGCAAAAAACGGAACCCTTATAGATTCGTCATGTCTGTCTGTCTGTCTGTCTGTCTGTCTGTCTGTCCGTCCGTATGTCACAGCCATTTTATTCCGAAACTATAAGAGCTATGCTGTTGAAACTTGGTAAGTAGGTGTATTCTGTGAACCGCATTAAGATTTTCACACGAAAATAGAAAAATAACAATAAATTTTGGGGTTCCCCATACATAGAACTGAAACTCAAAAATGTTTTTTTTTCATCAAACCCATACGTGTGGGGTATCTATGAATAGGTCTTCAAAAATGGTAATGAGGTTTCTAATATCATTTTTTTCTAAACTGAATAGTTTGCGCGAGAGACACTTCCAAAGTGGTAAAATGTGTGTCCCCCCCCGTAACTTCTAAAATAAGAAAATGACAAAGATAAAAAAAATATATGATGTACATTACCATGTAAACTACCAACGAAAATTGGTTAGAACGAGATCGAGTGAGTAGTTTTTTTTTTAAAACGTCATAAATCGTAAACCGCAATTTACCTGACATTCAATCAACTGAAATGTAAAAATTAAAAAATATATATATTTTTAAACCGAAAATACCTACAGGTTTGTACGGAACCCTCGGTGCGCGAGTCCGACTCGCACTTGGCCGGTTTTTAACAGTTGCTTCAGTTTGTTTGAGTGAATAGTGATTACGCCAATTATTGTAGATAGTGATGACTAACATTTTTAAACACGCAAAGATAGTCAAGGGTGCAAATTTATTATTTGTTTACAGCCTGCTGTGATTCAGTAATGCGATGTTTAACAATTTTCATCCATTTTGAACTTTAAGTTGTTGACATAAGGTGCAACAAATTGCAGCATTGATTACATTTTACCACTTACTACTGCATTTACGAATAAAGTACATAATAATATCTACCTACACTTGACCATTACGACAGTCCAAAGCCTGCAAGTGTGATGGAAAATGTTCATCACCAACTAATACATAAACAATCACTGTGGCAAATTATTATCAATGACGCTGACGGCGCGCACGCGGCCGGGTGGCGCGGCCGGCCGGCCTCCGCCAGGCTGAATATGTTTTAGCGTGGACTATTAGGTAACGTAACCAGCTTATAACTTTGTGATTATTAATGATACAGTTTTGAAATTTTTTCCATAGATTCTTTACATAAAAATACTAAACCCGTGTTTCGGGTTTCGCATAAACAAAAATTAATGTTGTATATATATAATGCAAAAAATTAACATATACTTAAATAAATACATAAAGCTAAAATATACAAATAAACATATATATACATGTTAGCGCCATCTATTTTTATTTTGTTAAACTACTACGCAAGATGTCAAGCTAGTCCTTTTCCCTGCCATCTGCCAATTATATCGTGCACCTCGTGAATTTCTCCTTGACAAGTGTCGCCCACTTTATGGCTTGCTCGAGAAAGATATTATAACAGTCAAAATATGGATTCCGCCGTGATCGCATCTCCGCTGTGCTCTTTTTATCCGCTGTGTTAATTTTATCTCAGAACGATATAATTTGAATATTATAAGTTCATAGCAGTCCCGCTGTTCCTATAGTGGTGTTTTTGTGACTTCGACGGTTGAACTGAAGTGCTGTGTTGTGCTTCTGGACTTTGCCGACACGTGGTGAGCCGAACTGTGAAGACTCCGGACCAACTCTAGATTCTGCTGGTAGATCGAGCGGCTTCACGAGGAGGTAGGTGCACGATTCCCTCACCCTTGGCCCTAGGCGCGACACTTGCGTTCATCAGTTTTTCGGTCCGCGTCGAAGGTACCTAATTCGCCTTCCGTCGGAGCCCCACCATTAATGTGGTCGTTCGAGCCGGATTGATACAGCTTCCGCCCCTTTTAGGTCACCTAATAGGAGATTTAGTGTTAAAACCCTCCGTTTTTAGGTTTTCGTTAGCCTAGAAAACGTACCTCCGCCATTACGCTCGCTGTGTACCGCGAAGGTATTTATTTCATTTTGTTACCGCTTAACACTAAGTACTTATTTACCCGCTGTCGTACTAATATTTCATCTTATTATTCGCTGTAATATTCATATTCTCAGTGGTATTCGCGAAATAAGGTTCTATTTCGATAATTTTCGCTGAGATTTGGTAGATACCTACCATAACTGACGTCGGTCTACCTACAAGTCGATACGTGTCGTCGAGCCGCGCTCGGCGCTCGCCAGGCACGATTCTCGCTTACCCACTTGTGGTTACTTTTATATTATTCGCAAATTCACAAATAAATTATTTTGTATACTTTTTAATTTAAAATTCTCATTTCATAATGAAGAAAGCTATTAAGTCTAATAGTACGGAGTTTTCGTTGTTGGCATTGGAAGCCAAACGGAATGCTTTATTCGAGTGTTTACAGTCTGCCTACGATTTATCTAAAGACATAGGCACGGGAGATGATGCGAGAGAGGCTTTTCTGGACGCTAGCTCAAACATTGACGCTATTCGTTCCGAATTTCATGAAGTTATGGATCAGAATAATAACTGTCTACTGACAGCTGATCGACGATCTGACACTTAAAACGTTTGGTTGCTTCCAATACCAATGCAGACGTCGTTCCGTCCATCTTAGAAAAAAAATCTTCTATCATTAAGTTACCGCCGATTGAATTAATGAGTTTTAACGGTGACATTCGTTCATGGCCATTGTTTTACTCAAATTATAAATCCGCTGTTCATGATAATCCATCTCTCTCGGATCATCAAAAATTACATTATTTACAGGGCAAATTGACCGGTAAAGCGCTAGCCGCATGCGCCGGCATTGTACCTACCGCTGAGAATTACGAACTCATTTTCAATACGCTAGTGAATAGGTATGAAGACAAACGCACACTAGCGGCCACTTATTTAAAACAGGTCATAGATTTTAAACCGTTAACTTCCGTTACTTCCGATACTTTGGACATTTTTAATGATAAGTTTGCTAACGCCGTCCGTGCCTTACAACATTTAAAAATTCCAGATTTATTGAATTTAATTTTCGTACAAATAGCTATTACCAAGTTAGACAGTGAAACTGTTCGTAACTTTGAAAACATCAGGATCAGTCTGATATTCCTTTATTTGATGATTTAGTCGATTTCGTTAATAAACAGAGTAAAATATTGTATCGCGCTCACGCTTTAACAGCCGGCGCGCAAGTACATAAATCCGCAAACTCAGCTGATCGCTCCCGCAGTTCTAATGATAGTAAAAAACCGCAGTCCTCCCCGCGTTATAACACGTATGTTAGCACGGCCGAATCTGATTCAACAGATAAATGTTTGTGTACTAATGTCACACATCAATACTTATTTAAATGTCCTGATTTTCATAAATCAACTCCGTATGAACGCTTACAGGTTGTTAGGAAAATTAACGGTTGCGTTAATTGTTTAAGTATTTAACATAAAATATCGAGTTGTCAATCCGCATCTGGCTGTAGAGCGTGTAAACAACGTCACCATTCACTATTACATTTTACTCGGGATTCGAACCCACGGACCGCGGAAGCGGCGAGTTCCACTATACCTACGCCGCAGTGCAAGGCGCCCGATCCGGTGACGTCAACGCAAGTGAACGTTGCTGTCGTCCCTTTCGCACCCGTGCCCGCGTCCGAGCCGGTGCACTCCGCCACGCAGCCTGATGTAGCTTTGTGTTCGATGTCCGTTGACGCTCCGCGTTCTGTTTCCTCTAATGCCGCTTGCAGCGAGACACCACAATGTAATTCGCATACTACTGTCTTACTCGCTACAGCGCAAGTCGTGGCGTACGATAATACTGGACGTGAACATTTAATAAGAATTTTACTTGATTCCGCTTCGCAAAGTCACTTCATTACTAGGGAATGTTGTGAACGTTTACGTTTACGTCAACACAATACACGGTCTACGACTGTAAGAGGTTTTGGAGGCACAGAGAGGACGTCGTTCGGGACAATAAATTTACGTATATTTTCACGCTTTAACAAAAATATCCGATTTGATATTGACTCGTTAGTAGTTGATCAAATTACGGACAACTTACCTTCCGCTTTTGTTGATATTAAGGCCCTACCTTACTCGAATAAACTTCAGTTCGCTGATGATAGTTTCGCTATTCCAAGTAAAATTGATATTTTAATTGGAGCATCGCCGTTTCCGCATTTACTTTTGCCTGACGTGGTTCCTGGTGGCCCGTCAGTGCCCGCCGCTGTCAATACGGTGTTTGGCTACGTACTCATGGGGGTCGTACCTACACTCAGTAACCGCCCAGCATGTGTCACATCGTGCTGCGCCATAGTCCCTTCGCCTATGGATAACAATTTGATTTCCCGCTTCTGGGAACTTGAAGAAGTTCCTGGCCCGCCCGTTCAGCATCCTGCTGATGCTGAATGTGAATATTTTTATCGTTCAACTACGCAACGGGACCCAGTTACTGGTCGCTATACCGTGGGTCTACCGTTTGATAAGGATGTGTTCACACTGGGTGACTCATTCAATATCGCTCGTAGACGTTTTTTATGCTTAGAGAGGAAGCTTGAAGCTTCACCTGAGCTACGCGCCGCTTATGACGAAGTTTTAAATGATTACCTTTCTAAAGGTTATATCTCGCCCGTCTCAGTTCTCCCGCATGAAACTGCAGATGTGTACCCTACTTATATAATCCCACATCATGGGGTTCTCCGCCCAGACAAGTCTTCGTCTAGGTTGCGTCCCGTGCTGGATGGCAGCTGCAAAACATCGTCCGGTGTTTCGTTAAATGATTTGCTGCACAGTGGGCCCAACCTACAGGGTAATTTATTCAAAATTATTTTAAATTTTCGTCTACACTCTGTAGCGATGACCGCTGAACATTGAAACAAATGTTTTTACAAATTATGATTCGCGAATCTGATCGACGTTATCAGAGAATTCTTTATCGTTTTAATCCTAACGACCCGCTTCGCTTATATGAATTTAGTAGAGTTTGTTTTGGCTTAAAGTCCAGTCCTTACCACGCTCTGCGCACTGTGCAGCAACTCATCACTGACGATGGCGCTGAGCATCCCCGCGCTGCTACCGTCACCTCCTCGTGCCTGTATATGGATGATATTGCATTTTCTGTCAATACCGAAGACGAGGCGATGATGTGGGTACTTTAATAATATTGGTGGTGGGTTAAAAGAGAAGTATTAAATATGGCAGCCATTACTGGAGCTTGTCGTTTGATTTACGTTCCGCATAACCTAACATGGCGCAGCCGGTAATTAATAAAGTACTATAGAATTTAATAAGCAGTGAGTGAAATAAAGTAAAACAGACAATAAAATAGTATAAACCAGTTAATAGCAATAATGGAAACAGTGTTAACACCGCCGTCACCGTTCCAATTTGATGAGAACTCGATTGATGTGGCATCGGGCAAGCTGAGTGAAAGTTGGGAAAGATGGAAGAAGGGCTTCTCGATATATTTTAAAGCGTGTGAGTTATCGACAAAAACACCAGTGATACAACTCAATATTTTTCTGCACATAGTAGGCGAGCAATGTCGTGAAATATTAGAACAAAGTAAGGAAACAACTTTAGACGGTGCGTGTAAAAAGTTAGATGAACATTTGAAAACAAAGAAAAACTTAACGGTCGAACGGCATAAGTTCTTTACGCGAGATCAGCAGCAAAATGAGTCAATAGATCAATATGTGTTATTAAATTATCTAAAACTTGTGAGTTTGCAAATTTGAATGACGATCTCATAAAAGATCGACTTGTTTGTGGGGTGACAAGCCCAGCAATTAGAGAACGATTATTGCGAGAAGGGGACCTAACATTGCATAAAGCGTTGGAGTTATGTCGAGCAGCGGTAGTATCAAGAATGTATTCAGAGAACATAAAGAAAGAGAATGAAGTAGTTCACAGTATCAAACAGGACAGCAACACACAAGAAGAAAAACACGAGATTTGGGCATTACGGCGTAATAATAAAGTAGGATATGGAGTGTCATCATCAACAAGAAAATACGACGGAAATATACAAGGAACAATGCGGTCACGCGGTGGGCACGAGCGAGGTGGCGCAGGCTGGCGCGGCGGGCGCGCGGGCGCCGCAGACGCCGCTCCAAACGCCGCTCGTGCGATGCAGCAGCCGACAAACAGACAGCGCACGACGCCCCCGTGTGGGAGATGTGAGAATGTGCACGGGAGGAATGCGTGCGCGGCGTATGGTAAGAGGTGTCTACGCTGCTCGAAAATGAACCATTTTGCAAAAGTGTGTGGGGTATACTTTGTGGAGGCATCAGACGAAAAGGTAATATTTGCATTAAATAAAGACTTGAGTGATTGGACGATAGATTTAAACATTAATGAACATAGCATAAACTTTAAGTTAGATACGGGCGCGGATGTTAATGTGTTACCGATGCGTTTCTTGTCAAGATTAGGAATATCCGTTGATAAATTATTGCAAACAAATACTAAATTGAGCGGTTATTCAGGTGATCTAATTGCTGTCTTAGGAAAAACACATTTAAAAGTATATCATAAGAAGAAGTTGTATTTATTAGAGTTTAAAATTGCAGATGTAAATAGCACTCCTATATTGGGACGTGATGCGTGTGTAGAAATGAATTTAATTAAGAGGGTTATGTCTGTGCAGAGGTCTAATATCAAAGACCAGATAAATAAAGAGTATAAAGATGTTTTTGAAGGAATAGGTTGTCTACCGGGAGAATATAATTTACAACTGAGGGATGACGCCATCCCCGTAGTGCATGCGCCTCGTAAATTGCCGTTTGCGATTAGCGAGGACGTTAAAAAAAAATGGAAATGGAGTCACAGGGTATTATAGCAAAAGTAGAGGGTCCATCAGATTGGGTTAGCAGTATAACAGTGGTTAAAAAATCGAACGGTGATTTAAGGATTTGCCTGGATCCAAAAGAATTAAATCAGGCTATCAGGAGAGAACATTTTAAGCTACCAACTATTGATGAGATTGTGTCAAAATTAGCTGGGGCTAGGTATTTCAGCACGTTGGATGCTTTGTCAGGGTTTTGGAATGTGAAATTAGGGGAAAGTAGTAAATTTTGTACGTTTAATACACCGTTTGGAAGATTTAAATTTCTGCGAATGCCGTATGGCATATGTTCGGCCTCAGAGGTCTTTCATAAAAAAATATATGAACACTTTGATGATATAGAAGGTGTGTGTATGTATATTGACGATTTATTAATATACGCCTCAGATCAAAATAAACATGATAAAATCTTGAAAACAGTACTAGAAAGGTGTAGAAAAATAAATTTAAAATTAAACATAAATAAATGCAAATTTGGATTACAGGACATAAAATACTTAGGTCATCGTATTACAAAAGATGGGTTGAGCCTTGATGATTATTGCACATTTGTCAGCAATAAAAAACATGCAAGTACCAAAGAATAGGAAAGATGTAGAACGATTTTTAGGATTGATTACGTACGTCGGCTCGTTCGTTCCGAATCTTTCAGATAAGACATTGCCACTAAGAGAATTACTAAAAAAAGAAATAGAATGGCATTGGGATGACCGACATGAGCAATGTTTTTCTTATTTGAAAACGTGTTTAACGAAACGGCCTGGGGGCCTATTACGAACTCTTATTTCCAGGCAGTTTACGGCGTAAACTGAACTGCCTTGCAATTTCGTATTATGAACTCGCCAAACAAGCCAGTCAGCGGTCACGTGACACGCTGGCCGACTTCTCACCGAATATTGCCTGGCAATACCGTAATACGACCGTTCGTTTGACATTTCTTTTCGTATTAGAACTGTCAAAAAGTAACTTCACAATCCATTTTGTTTACGCTGCGTCAGAGGAGCTTTTATTGAATTGTTTTGAGTTTATTTGGCGAAATTATTCGAGTATTATATATATTAGCAAAAGAAAATATCATGTGTGACGAATATGAACTATTTGAGTTCCTGGAAAGTGACTTTTCTCATCGAAATAGAGTGTCAAGGAACAAAACAAGACGACTTCGTGATGAATGTAATGCGTTCGACATGGATGTTGTGCAATTTATTCAAAGATATCGACTTAGCAAAGACTTGGTACTGAATCTTTGTGAGGAGTTGAGACCGCTTCGAGTACTCTCGTGCTTGGGCAGATTTATTGTACCCAATCGCCACTTTGTGGGAATTTAAGAACACCTACAATGTTTCCAGCTGCACATAAGTTACGCGCCGACGACGGCTAGAACTCTCATGCACTGAACTATAATAATTACAAATATATTAATATTATATCATGTTCAAAACTGAATATTAATTAAAAACACTCAATAACACTTACCCATAATTTTGTTTATACTCCGAATATATTACGAACGGAAGTATCAAACGAACAATACGTTATCTGTCTTAGTTTGTGAAACAATACTTCCTAACTTGTTGAGTACGTTCGGAAACATAATCTCGCGTTACAATTTACAAACATAGAAAATTATAATATGAATTAATTGTATGTCGCAATAAATATTGTGTTTATATTTTCACCTACTTTTATACTAGTGTAACTAGATTATTATTTTTATCATAAAATAAATGATTTAAATAAAACCGTAACTTACCGATAAATATTTAATTCTATTTCTGAACGTTGCGACATAGAATTACAAGCCAGCCATAGACAAACTAGCCAGCGTCAAGTCGGGCAGAATTTGAAATGTCATAGTACGAAATTTAACCAGCCAGTGAAATGAATTGCTTGGAACTTGCCTGGTTTTTTAAAAGTTCGTAATAGGCCCCCTGTTCTCCAATATTATAGTTTGGAAAAGCCAATAGTCATATCCGTGGATGCTAGTTCCACAGGGTTAGGTGCATGCTTAATGCAAAATGGGCTTCCTGTATATTATGCTTCTAAAGCTTTAACTAGCACAGAACAAAGGTATGCACAGATTGAAAAAGAATTGTATGCTTCCGTCTTCGCCTGTGAGCGATTTTATGCATATATTTTTGGACGTTCGGATGTTACAATAGAAACGGACCATAAACCTTTAATTAGCATTATTAAAAAACCAATTATAGATGCTCCGTCCCGCCTACAGAGGATGCTGTTGAGAATGCAGCGCTATACATTTACGTTAGTTTATAGACCGGGAAAACACTTGTACATTGCTGACGCGTTATCTCGTGCTTATGAAACGACGCCGCATGTGAGCGAAGGGACGTCACAAACCGATATGGGTAGCGGAAACGATGAGGTATGTGTATTGACCGAGAGTGTAAAAAATAAATTCGAATATCTTACGGACGCTCAATTCATAAATATTCAGAAGCAGTTAGAAATGGATGAAGAGATGACGGAATTAAGTAAATATGTTTTACAAGGTTGGCCTGAAAATAAGGATAGATTAAAAGATAATATAAAACCATACTGGAAATTTAGGGAAGATATAACTTTATCTAACGGGTTGATCTGGAAATCTGATAAAATAATTATACCTAAAGTAATGAGAAAAGAGATGTTAAAAAAAAATCATATTGGACATATGGGAATTGAAAAATGCAAGTTACGAGCTAGAGAAATAATATTTTGGCCCGGTATTAACAATGACATAGAAAACATGATTTCTAGTTGTAATACTTGTTTATCGCATAGAAAAAATAATCAGAAAGAAGAGCTCAATTGTCACGAGGTTCCTGACAGACCATGGGCTAAGGTTGGTGTAGATTTATTCCAATATAAAGGTACGGACTACTTGTTGCTAGTGGATTATTTTAGTAAATATTTTGAGTTAATCAAATTACGTAGTACAACTTCTGGGTGTGTAATTAATCATTTAAAAAATATATTTAGCCGTCAAGGAATACCTAATACTGTAATGTCAGACTGTGGTCCACAATTTTCATCATTTGAATTTAGAAAATTTGCACTAGATTGGAATTTTACTCATAAGACGTCATCTCCTTACCCTCAGTCGAATGGACAAATAGAACGCACAGTCCAAACAGTAAAAAATGTTTTCAAAAAGTCAACAGAAGACAACACGGATTATCGTCTAGCATTGTTAGAATGCTTGAATACACCGCTGGGAAGTGAGCTAGCATCACCAGCCGAAATTTTACAAAGTCGAAAATTAAGAAGTATTGTACCGACACCTATATCATTATTAGCTCCAAAGGTGCATTATAACATAAAAGAGAAATTAATAAATAGGCAAAATAAACAAAAAGAATTTTATGACAAAAGTAGTAAGAACTTAACTCCGTTGCAAGTCAATCAAAATGTAAGATATTACGATACGATAAAAAACTATTGGGTACCAGGCGTAGTTGAGCGAATTCTAAGAGATAGGTCATATGTAATTCGTTTACATAACGGAAAATTAATTGTACGGAATAGAAGGCACATGATAGCAGATCCCTCGCACAGACACAGCCCTCCTCGAGACTATGAGTTTGACAATGATAGTGAGAATTCATTGAGTCATAGAAATGAACATTGTGAATCGTCATTTAATAATAATTATGTAACTCGTTCTGGCAGGACGGTGCGACCGCCGAGTAGATGGGGGTATCCGTGAAATTATCAATACAGAACGATGTAATCTTCATCCGTACTATCAACGGCTACGCAATATTGATATTAAGAATGGATTTAAATGTATAATAAAATAATGGTGATTAGAAAATAACAAATATAACTTAGTTTTAAATATATATATCAATCCTTACATTAAATAGTTATGATACTGAGTAAATCGTTCTTGCTAAACAAAATATAAAATTAATACTGAAATACATTAATTAAATAAAATTGCTCAAGTTTAGGATGCAGTAATCACGATGTTACTGTTTGCTGTAAGCATTGAGATAACTTACTTGTTAAGCTTAATTATTAGGAGTGCTCATAATATAATTATTGATTATGCTTGTTAAACTGAAATAGTCATATACATAATTGTGTATATCATATTTGTTAATAGTTAATGTTTTTTTTTTAAATTGTGTATTAATGGAATTAGTTTTTTTTTTCGTACTTATATTATTATTTTTTTTTGTTTAGGGAGGAAGATGTGATGATATTCTGATGTGGGTACTTTAATAATATTGGTGGTGGGTTAAAAGAGAAGTATTAAATATGGCAGTCATTACTGGAGCTTGTCGTTTGATTTACGTTCCGCATAACCTAACAGACACCGCTAAAGATTTAATTGCTCTTTTTAAGGGCGCTCAATGGGACCTTGTGAAGTGGAACAGTAATTCAAAGTCTGTTCTTAATGAACTTCCCGCCTCTCATAAGGTGACGACTGAGGTTGAATTTGACAAAACCGCTGACCATAAAATCTTGGGTCTTCGCTGGTCTATAGACCAAGATATTTTCTATTTTAAAATCAACCCGCCAAGTTCGAATATCGCGTGCACTAAGCGCACCATACTGTCAACCGTCGCGAGACTGTGGGATATCATGGGATTCGTCGCTCCTTCTATTTTAGTAGCTAAACTTCTTATTAAGCAGTTGTGGCAGTTGAAGGTGGATTCGGACGTCCCTGCTCCTACTCATATTGTCAAGGCTTGGCAACAATTTACTTCAGAGTTACCAGCCCTAAACGAAATTAAAATACCGCGTTGTTTAGAAGTGAAGAACGACTGTGAATTGACATTGGTCCGGTTCGCTGACGCCAGTGGCGAAGCTTATGGTGGCGTAGTATACCTACACGTTGGCTCTGCCTCCGGCAATATTGTCCGCCTTTTATGTTCCAAGTCAAAGATCGCGCCTTCTTCGCCCATTACGATTGCTCGTATGGAACTTTGTGCAGCACTTTTGCTGTCAAAATTGCTGCGGACTGTTCTTGAGACTTATGACAACCGTTTTGCAATTAAAATTTACGCCTTTACCGATTCAAAAGTCGCACTCTATTGGATTAAAGGTTCACCGCATCGTTGGCAAACGTTCGTTGCCAATCGAGTTATTAAAATTACTGATACTATCTCCGCAGATAACTTTTATCACGTTGCAGGGGTTGAGAACCCGGCAGACTGTCTGTCACGTGGTGTCTCTCCTGCTATGTTAAAAGACCACCCTCTGTGGTCCCAAGGGCCCCCCTGGCTAACATTACATCCGTCGCAGTGGCCTATTACTGAAGGTACGGAACCGCTCACGTTGGACGAGATACCTGAACAAAAGAAACTCGTTCACGCTGTTTTAATTCCCGCTGACGATTCTTATGTTTATGATACTCTTTGCCGCCTTTCGTCATGGAGTAAAATACTCCGTACGATTGTTTACATTTATAGATTCGCTAATTTGTTACCACGGCGCGATTCCGTACATATAACCGCAGCTGATTTGAGTTTTGCAGAAAACAAATTGCTGAAACTGATCCAAAATAAACGTTTCAATAAAGAAATTTTAAATTTAAAACTGAACACGCAGGTTTCATCATCTCTTAATAAATTAAGACCGTTTTTACATAACGATTTAATCAGAGTTGGTGGACGTCTCACCCATTCTGATCTAAGTTACTCACAGCAGCACCCGGTACTTCTGCCAAGCCATGACTTTTTTGTCAACTTATTAATTGAATATTATCATAAGAAATATTTGCACGCTGTGCCTGAACAGCTCATGTCACTATTACGGCAGAAATACTGGATAATGTCTGCTTGTCGTGCTATTCGTAAGGTAGTTCACGATTGTAATATTTGTTTCCGCGCTCGACCGTGTCCCGTCTTCACGCTCATGGCTGACTTACTGGACTGTTGGACGCGTCAGGTTATTAAGCCGTTTACTCACACGGGCTGTGATTACGCAGGTCCTATATCTTACACTCCCATTCGCCGTCGTGGTGCAAAGGCTTTGAAAGCATATATTTGCGTGTTCACTTGTCTCACAATTCACGCGCTACATATTGAAGTAGCCACTGATCATAGCACCGCCAGTTTTTTAGCTGCACTTAAACGGTTCTTGTCTCGCAGGGGCCCTGTCCAAGTAATGCACTCGGACAGAGGCACTAATTTTGTAGGCGTTAATTCTTATTTACGCGACTTATATAAATTTCTTAATAATGTCGAGTTCCGCTCTCGCTTCGAAGAAGAGCTTGCTGAAAAGCGTATCACATGGAAGTTTAATTGTCCGGCCGCCCCACATTTTGGCGGATGTTGGGAGAGTATGGTGAAGGTCGTCAAGACGCACCTTTTCAAGGTCATCGGTCAACAGCTTCTCTCTTACGAAGAGCTAGTTACAGTGCTCGTTCAGATCGAGTGTTTGTTAAATTCTCGGCCTCTTACGGTTCTGAGTGCTGATCCCGCAGAACCTACCGCGTTAACGCCAGGTCATTTTTTGCATACCGCTCCTTTACTCTCATTGCCCGCGCCTGAAGTAGAATCAGATAATCTCAACTTGCTTCAGAGAAATTCTCTGCTTGATAAATTAGTGCAATCTTTTTGGAAAAGATGGAGAATGGAAAATTTACATAGTTTACAAATGGAATACTCCGTCTGTGCCAATCAAGCCTGGCACAGTTGTTGTTATTATAACTGACAATTCACCTCCTTTATCGTGGCCATTAGCGATAGTAGAGAAGATTCTTCCTTCCAACGATGGTATAACGCGTATAGTTTCTGTAAGAACAGCTAAAGGTACATACGTGCGTCCGGTCGTACGTTTGTGCCCATTACCTACGCAATAAGATTGTTTTTTTTTTTTTGTAACCACAGTAGTTTAAGTGCTAGCAGTTAGGTAGTTTAAGATTGTCGCAGTTTATCTTATATAAATCGCAGTTTCAATATTATATTTTCGCAGTTCTTTATTACACTTTATGATTGGGTTTAAAGGTGACCCTTTAAAAGGGGGAGGAAATGTTAGCGCCATCTATTTTTATTTTGTTAAACTATTACGCAAGATGTCAAGCTAGTCCTTTTCCGCCAATCACCATCGTGCACCTCGCAAACTTTTCCTTGACGAGCGTCGCCATCTTTATGACTCGCTCGAGAAAGACATTATAACAGTTCAAATATGGATTCCGCCGTCATCGCGTCTCCGCTGTGTTGTTTTTTTATCCGCTGTACTATTTTATCGCAGAACGATATAATATGAATATTATAAGTTCATAGCAGTCCCGCTGTTTCTTTAGTGGTGTAATTTGTGGCTTCGGCGGTTGAACAGAAGTGCTGTGTAGTGCCTCTGGACTTTGCCGGCACGTGGTGAGCCGAACTCTGAAGACTCTGGAGCAGAGCTGCTGGTAGATCGAGCGGCTTCACGAGGAGGTAGGTGCACGATCCCTTCACCCCTGGCCCTAGGCGCGACACTTGCGTTCATTAGTTTTTTCTGTCCGCGTCGAAGGTACCTAATTCGCCTTCCGTCGGAGCCCCACCAATATATTTATATCCAAAATTGTTACATGCAAATTATAAAATATTTGTCGTAAATTAAATAAAAAACTTACGTACTTTCAGAGAGTAGCCGTGGTCGTATGCTACTTTGCTGTAAAGCATGACTCACTTTTGATAGATTTATTGTTTGTTTAGAATTACTGGCATGCGAAAAATTTAAAAAAATTAAATAAGAGGAATTTGTTTTGTAAAAGTTTTATTAATGTAGCCGAACTGCATTTGAAAAAGTCATAATTATCGTATAATTTATTCATTATTACAAAATTGCGAACTGCAGCAACACAACAGTGTAATGAGTAAGTAAACTAAGCAGACTTAATTGTAACGCAGCATCTACGTAGAACAAGCCAGATGCACTTATCTTGCTGAATGATACCCGATGCAAACGCAGTACATTTTTGCACAGTCTTTTCGAATAACCTGTAGAATAAAATTATTACTATTAAACATATACATGAAATATTAGTATTGGACTGATATATTGATCAAACCAGCAAAAATCTAAATAATTAATTATTATACATAATAAGTATTGTAAGGGAAGATTGTCATCACTATTATAGATGTTACTATAGTACCATAATTATCATAAAAGGTGATATCATGATGTTGATGAGCGATATATGCGTTATCCCTTCTTTGTTAACAGTCAGCAAGTAGCAAGAACCAGATTAGAAATACGGCTTAAGTCACCGAATCCTGCATTGTAAAAGCCAAACGTAGCGCCATGACCGTTACAACTAGACACATATGTACATTTGTAGTTAAAGCAGTCAAGGTAGTAAAGAAACTTCGCACTGTTATAAGCTTTCGCTTATAACACCTTAACTACTACCTACTAACAATGCAAACTCAGCTTTATACTGGACATGTCAAGTATCAAGTTCCATTGTGTTAACTACTCTCGATGTTATCATTGACGCACCAACGAATACTATGAATTCAGCATAATGACATGGTTCTAGACCCAAAGCATGAAAAATATGGTTGGTGAAAAAAAAAAACTGTTGTTTCAAACAAAAACTTAAAACAAAAAATTAAACCGCCGAAAAAACTGAAAAGCGCTTTGAGTGACCTTTGTTCATTGATTTTTCAGCGCCGACTCAAAATTTTAAGGTTTGTTATTTTTTGCTTTTCAGTATTTTTGACGGTTTTTTTAAAGTTTTTATTTTATTATTTTTTTATGGCTTTAATATACTAATTATACTTGGCAAAATATACCATATAAAAAAGTATTATCAAAATAGGACTACTCTGTATGCGTAGTTAAACATTACAATCAGTGAGTGAACAATCAAATATCCCGTTTTTCAACCCTTAGCGTTCGATTTTGTTTTCCAAAGGATACCGGCGAGAGAATTGTTGATGAAATTATTAAGCATCTACATATGTCACCCTACTAGATACCAACGAAATAATTTACTAAGTTTTATCAAATCAAACATAAGTACTATCAAAGTCTGAAAAAAAAAATCTTCATAATAAAGAGCTTATTTGACTAGAATCTAGATTATTGATGCTAAGAAATAATCGTGGCTTAGTTTTTTTCTTTCTTGCTCGACTTCATGACTTTTGGCTAAGCGATACTTTTAATGTTGCCATGTAATATAAATCTTAGTCAACTTACATACGCTGTGGCTTTACGTATTACATTAATATACTTAGGAAAAATATTTCTGTATCAGAATACAAATGTTAAAATAAAAATGATTGCTTGTGCTAAAGATTATACCGGTCATATTTTTTTAATACGTACAACGACATCGTAGTGTGTTTAAGATGTGTTGGGAATCAAAATGATAACGCAAACGTCTTGAGAATAAATAATTATTCATAAATCCAGTTACATTAATATTAAGAAACACGACAGTAAAAATGTCCGTGATGCGGACGCAGTGAGAGCCGGAAGAAGAAAGTGTCAAAAAACGATGTTGCCATGCGCGAAAATGGTGTCACTATGTTCCGAATGGTGTTGCCCGACATGAAGACGTCGATAATGCCTGGAACACACTTGTTAGACGTTAACATAGTGCAATTCGAGTATAGCAACATCGCAAAAAAAAACATGACATTTCAATTGTCAATCGGCCGGCACTGATAACTTGTCGTTGTCTTCGCGTGCGTCTCGTTATTTTGTTTTCCATCGATTTTCCGTGATTTTCTACTTCATCGACTGCTTCTGCTTATGGACTCTGAGATTTACGGTTCCTTGTGTGACTAGTACTTGCCTAAGGATTCTGATTGTTTGCCTATACGACTATTACGACGACATTAATTTGTGACTCTGGATTCCGATTCTGCGTGATACCTTGGATTTTGTTGTGTGTACATCGATTTGTTTATAACGATGAGTAGCCGTGTAAGGCCTACACGCATCATGGTGTGTCAACTGCAACATATAATGTGTGATAAAAATGCGCCGATACCCAGCATTGGCACTTAACTCGAGAGTTGGGTGTTGCGCTTGATATATGTAATTATTATATATTATATGTAATTATTATGTGTGTAATATTGAATTATGGAATTAGTATATGATTTTTATTATAAACTTATTTTTGTAAAACTTAAACACTGATTTGACTCAATCTGTCAGTTTTTGAATCATACTTGTTTGTTAACGGGTATAAAAGGCCGGATCCACAATGAAACAGTCAGTTGCTTGGCAGATGTTCAGTTGGCTAGTTCTAGTGCTGTCGTTGTGTGGAAGGATCGTCCAGAGGTCACGTAAGTTAAGTGATTGATATTATATCCTAATTATTGCCTATTATGACAATGTTGTTGTACTGTTTATAGTGTTGCCAATATTGCTAATGTTTTAAATCCTATAAATGGAATATTCATATTCTTTTCCTGAGTTCTCTTGGACTATGGTCCAAGAGATAGAATTAATGTATTTAAGATAATGATAATGTATGGCAATGTAAGAAATGTGTGGATATAATACTTCAATACTGTTTTCATGGAGTTTCTTGTCCTTCTTCTCCATGAAGACCTAGTTTTGGAATGGACGACTAGCTTTCTGATTAATTGCTGACAAGCGTAATTGAAATAAATGTCTATTCTTGTCTTTCTGTGCTTTACTTAATGAAACCCTTTCCTATACACAGTAAATAAGCCGTTACCATTCTGACATTCAAAGCTTGATAATTAGTACATATATATACAATTATAGTTATATACTGCTTAATATAACACGCTCATACAATGACAGCAGTATGATGTCTAGGATGGGCCAGACATCAACCATATATCACAGCACCCGCAGGTTTTCTTGATGACATTGTGCCAAGCGTGGTGATTATGGCAAATCCCCCCAAAAATTGTACCGGTCAAATTGACAGTGCTTGGGGGAGGCCCATGTCCAGCAGTGGACTTCTTGCAGCTGAAATGATGATTGTGGGTGTTTTTTTTTTCAGGATGGGAAATCATCAAATGACTTCTCCCGCTCTGGGCGGAGCGGGAGGGCGTGTCAGACTTTTACTGACTAAAACCCACCCGTGTTCCGTCAGTTGCCTATGTGCCAGGGTCACGGTATCTCTTTCGAACAATCATGCGACCCCGAGGAATATTAATATTTAAAAAACAAAGTTGTTTTATTATTCTATACCTACCAATCACCTACCGTTATCATGTAATGAATCATACTATATCTATTACTAACTGCTCTAAAGATAGTTGCCTAAGATTATTAAATAAATATTCTTCTGAACAAATAATTAAGTAAGTAAGTACCTGCCTACTTACGTGGACCATGTGGCAGACCTACGCACGTCGGTTGGACTTAATATTCTGAATACGTAGTCCGTAGTTTATTCTATATTTAAAATGCATTTCTATCAATGATATTTTGAGCAATAAGTTTCTATATACAAGTATGTTTCTCGATAAATCTGTTGTTGACGAGACAACCTCTAAAACTTCAACCTGAAATATCTTAAATTCCTGACTTCCTATAAAAGTATAACTGAAGATAAACCTGTTCAGCAATTCAATCTCTATACTTTTACATATTTTTCATAGGCAGACGCTAAAAAACATGTCAACAAAAATTTGTTCGGGAGTTCGCCACTGTTCTTTATATGGGACCACCTTCGGAGTATAGTAGTAGTCCCTTTCCAATAAAAAAATAACTATCACAAACGGACTACTATAAAAAAGGTATGCGTGGTCATACATAAAAAAGATATATATGTCGGAGTTGGTTGTCAAATACAAATTGTGGGTAGTCCGCTTAATTTGCTATTCTTTGTTTTGATTATGATTAATTTACGTGAGTTTTCAACATCGTTTTAAAATCCTATCCTGTGACTCTATCGTATCTCCATCAAAAGTGACTCTATCCTGTCTCTATCATAGTATGACTCTATACTGACTCTACCCAGTGTGTGTATCAGTGCGTCGTCTAAACCACGTCATTACCGCTGTATCCAGTAGCGATCACACCGAATTTCTCCGAGTTGGTTAAAGTAGCCAACGAATCTACTAAGCCTTTCGTCGTGTACCTGGGTGAGTTTAAGGTTAAGCCAACCCCTTCGTTGCCATCCACGGATCGTCCAACTGCTGCTAGCTGCTGCTGCTGCTGCTGCACGTCTGCGCCGCTGTTGAGCGCGCTACTCACCGAGGTCTGCGTTATGACTTCTGTTTACCAAGCCATCACCTTGCTGTGAGTAGAACATTAATTTTTTGTTGTTGCCACATAGGTCTCCTTGTTTTCCCAAATCCCCTAAATCTTTGAGCTAAGTGTTACAATTGAAACACCCATTATAATGTCTACCTCAAGTGATAAGAAACAACTAACTCCTACTATCTCCGAGCCATTCCCGATACAAGTCCTATGTAACTTTATAAACCCATATCAAGGGGAACGAGAAACCTTGTCAGCGTTTTTAACAAACTGCCAAAACGCTCTTGGCCTAGCATCTGAGGGTCAAAAGTCCTTATTGCTTAAGTATATCATATCAAAGTTACAAGGAAAGGCACAGGTAGCTTGTTCGAATAAGATATTTGACTGCTTTGACGACTTACGAACATTCTTAAGGCAGAATTTCGGCGAAAGAAAACATTACAATAATCTTTTATTAGAGCTACAGTCATGCAAGCAATTGCCAAGTCGGTCTCCAAGTTGCAAGAACTGGGGTTGGAAGCTCTCCGTCATCCGCCCTACTCACCAGACCTTGCGCCTACAGACTACTACTTTTTCCAGAATTTGGATAACTTCTTGGCGGAAAAAAAATTCAATACCCGAGAGGCAGTACAAAATGCCTTTGAAGAATTTGTTGCCTCCCGTCCAGCTGATTTTTTTAAGAAGGGCATCAATAAACTGCCACTGCGTTGGCAAAGATGCATTGATTGCACGGGTGATTATTTCGATTAATACAAATAAAAAATACATGAAAAAATTTCGTTTAATTTTTTTCATACAAAACGGCATTTTTATAGGTAAAACCTATTATTTGGAAACTTAGATCAATGGAGTTGGTGAAACGCGACAAGAGAATTCCGTAAAATATGTTCAGAAACTAAAACCTAAAATATATAACAACAATATATTTATATCCAAAATTGTTACATGCAAATAATAAAATATTTGTCGTCAATTAAATAAAAAACTTACGTACTTTCAGAGAGTAGCCGTGGTCGTATGCCACTTTGCTGTAAAGCATGACTCACTTTTGATAGATTTATTGTTTGTTTAGAATTACTGGCATGCGAAAAATTAAAAAAATTAAATAAGAGGAATTTGTTTGTAAAAGTTTTATTAATGTAGCCGAACTGCATTTGAAAAAGTCATAATTATCGTATAATTTATTCATTATTACAAAATTGCGAACTGCAGCAACACAACAGTGTAATGAGTAAGTAAACTAAGCAGACTTAATTGTAACGCAGCATCTACGTAGAACAAGCCAGATGCACTTATCTTGCTGAATGATACCCGATGCAAACGCAGTACATTTTTGCACAGTCTTTTCGAATAACCTGTAGAATAAAATTATTACTATTAAACATATACATGAAATATTAGTATTGGACTGATATATTGATCAAACCAGCAAATATCTAAATAATTAATTATTATACATAATAAGTATTGTAAGTGAAGATTGTCATCCACTATTATAGATGTTACTATAGTATCATCATTATCATAAAAGGTGATATCATGATGTTGATGAGCGATATGTGTTATCCATTCTTTGTTAACAGTCAGCAAGTAGCAAGAACCAGATTAGAAATACGGTTTAAGTCACCGAATCCTGCATTGTAAAAGCCAAACGTAGCGCCATGACCGTTACAACTGGACACATATGTACATTTGTAGTTAAAGCAGTCAATGTAGCAAAGAAACTTCGCACTGTTATAGGCTTTCGCTTATAACACCTTAACTACTACTAACAATGCAAACTCAGCTTTATACTGGACATGTCAAGTATCAAAGGGGTCTACTAGGAGTGAAGGGGTCTACAAGGACTGATGCCTGCCGGGGTCGCGTGATTGTTCGAAGGAGATACCGTGGCCATGGCACATGGGCAACTGATGGAACACGGGTGGGTTTTAGTCAGTAAAAGTCTGACACGCCCT
Source organism: Aporophyla lueneburgensis (assembly GCA_932294355.1). Classification (NCBI taxonomy): domain Eukaryota; kingdom Metazoa; phylum Arthropoda; class Insecta; order Lepidoptera; family Noctuidae; genus Aporophyla; species Aporophyla lueneburgensis. The sequence goes on from OW028735.1 coordinate 5,341,548, forward strand.
CCCGCTCCGCCCAGAGCGGGAGAAGTCATTTGATGATTTCCCATCCTGAAAAAAAAAAAAAAAAGTATCAAATATCATTGTGTTAACTACTCTCGATATTATCATTGACGCACCAACGAATACTATGAATTCAGCATAATGACATGGTTCTAGACCCAAAGCATGAAAAATATGGTTCGTGAAAAAAAAACTGTTGTTTCAAACAAAAACTTGTAACAAAAAATTAAACCGCCGAAAAAACTGAAAAGCAAAAAATAAAAAACCTTAAAATTATGAGTCAGTGCTTTGAGTGACCTTTGTTCATTGATTTTTCAGCGCCGACTCAAAATTATAAGGTTTGTTATTTTTTGCTTTTCAGTTTTTTTGGCGGTTTTTTTTAAGTTTTTATTTTATTATTTTTTGTGGCTTTAATATACTAATTATACTTGGCAAAATATACCCTATCCAATAAAAAAGTATTATCAAAATAGGACTACTCTGTATAAAGTTATGCGTAGTTAAACATTACAATCAGTGAGTAAACAATCAAACATCCCGTTTTTCAACCCTTAGCGTTCGATTTTGTTTTCCAAAGGATACCGGTGAGAGAATTGTTGATGAAATTATTAAGCATCTACGTATGTCACCCTAATAGATACCAACAAAATAATTTACTAAGTTTTATCAAATCAAACATAAGTACTATCCAAGTCTGAAAAAAAAATCATCATAATAAAGATTTTATTTGACTAGAATCTAGATTATTGATGCTAAGAAATAATCATGGCTTAGTTGTTTTCTTTCATGCTCGACTTCATGACTTTTGGCTAAGCGATACTTTTAATGTTGCCATGTAATATAAATCTTAGTCAACTTACATACGCTGTGGCTTTACGTATTGCATTAATATACTTAGGAAATATATTTCTGTATCAGAATACAAATGTTAAAATAAAAATGATTGCTTGCGCTAAAGATTATACCGGTCATAATTTTAATACATACATATGACATCGTAGTGTGTTTAAGATGTGTTGGGAATCAAAATGATAACGCAAACGTCTTGAGAATAAATAATTATTTATAAATCTATTTACGTTAATATTAATAAACCCGACAGTAAAAATGTGATGCGGACGCAGTGAGAGCCGGAAGAAGAAGAAAGTGTCAAAAAACGATGTTGCCATGCGCGAAAATGGTGTCAATATGTTCCGAATGGTGTTGCCCGACATGAAGACGTCGATAATGCCTGGAACACACTTGTTAGGCGTTAACATAGTGCAATTTGAGTATGGCAACATCGCAAAAAAAACATGACATTTCAATTGTCAATCGGCCGGCACTGATAACTTGTCGTTGTCTTCGCGTGCGTCTCGTTATTTTGTTTTCCATCGATTTTTCGTGATTTTCTACTTCATCGACTGCTTAAGCTTATGGACTCTGAGATTTACGGTTCCCTGTGTGACTAGTGCTTGCCTAAGGATTCTGATTGTTTGCCTATACGACTATTACGACGACATTAATTTGTGACTCTGGATTCCGATTCTGCCTGATACCTTGGATTTTGTTGTGTGTGCATCGATTTGTTTATCACGATGAGTAGCCGTGTAAGGCCTACACGCATCATGTGTGTCAACTGCAACATATAATGTGTGAATAAAATGCGCCGATACCCAGCATTGGCACTTAACTCGAGCGTTGGGTATTGCAGTCATACAATAACTGCAGTATGATGTCTAGGATAGGCCAAACATCAACCATATATCACAGCACCAGCAGGTTTTCTTGATGACATTGTGATTAGAGAAGATGAGGAATAAATATTTAAAAAACAAAGTTGTTTTATTTTTCTGTACCTACCAATGACCTACCGTTATCATGTAATGAATCATACTATATCTATAACTAACTGCTCTAAAGATAGTTGACTAAGATTATTAAACAAATATTCTTCTGAACAAATAATTAAGTAAGTAAGTACCTGCCTACTTACGTGGACCATGTGGCAGACCTACGCACGTCCATTGGACTTAATATTCTGAATATGTAGTCAGTAGTTTATTCTATATTTAAAATGCATTTCTGTTAATGATATTTTGAGCAATAAGTTTCTATCTGTCATATATCTTTCTCGATAAATCTGTTGTTTACAAGACAACCTCTAAAACATAACAGAAAACAAAAGTATAACTGAAGACAAACCTGTTCAGCAATTCAATTTCTATACTTTTACATATTTTACATAGGCAGACGCTTAAAAACATGTCAACAAAAATTTGTTCGGGAGTTCGCCACTGTTCTTTATATGGGACCACCTTCGGAGTATACCCTTTCCAATAAAAAATAATTATCACAATCGGACTACTATATAAAAAGTTATGCGTGGTCATACATAAAAAAAATATATATGTCGGAGTTGGTTGTCAAATACAAATTGTGGGTAGTCCGCTTAATTTGCTATTCTTTGTTTTGATTATGATTAATTTACGTGAGTTTTCTATCAGATAGTGTCTAATAAAACAGAACATAATTTATTGAGTACTTGGTGTACTCATTAATTCATTTTTGGAAACTTATTTCGATAATTGTAACCAGTAGTTTTGTTCAAAACTATAAATGACTTGTCACTTTAAATTTTAAAATGATTTACGTTGTGAATTCTCCTTTTATTTATTAACGACAATGTACGCTGCCAGACTAGACCTCACAATACGATTTCAAATACGCAGTGGAAGTGTGATAATCGTGGGGCTCTAGAGACAAGAAGTGGCTAGCGAAACTAGTCCGCCGTACGCGGAGCAGACAATACGAGTACAATTCAAGTGAAGACGCAATACAATTGACAAATGACTCACCTATAATACAGCAAAATAACTTACCTGGTGGTTGAAGGACACTGCTTCTGGGGTTACCTGGAGTTATGTATGTAAGTGAGTGTATATGTATCGTGTTGTGACGTTACGAGTATTCTTCAGGTTACAATCCGCTGCAACAAGGCTGGAGGCAATCACAGCATGCGGTCTTCAAATCACTTAACCTCCAAAGTTTTTCAATGTCAAGAAATATCCAAATTCAACCCGTATTATTTCACCAAGATAGGGGTTATTAACACAAATAACTGGGTCATGACCTATTGTCCACCAAAACGACCGGGGTAAGGGGTTACTTTACAAAAGATCGCGAGATACAACCCGGCGACGTGTTCCCTTTTTTCCCACCAAAAACCAAGAGAAGTGTCAAGTGTCAAAATCAAACTGTCAAGTCAGATGTCATTCCGTTTTGGCGGCGCGTTCCGAAGGCGCATAGAGTAACAAAGTGTTCGGTCCGAAACATCCAATTATTCTAATATTATTTGATTACTTTATAATATGAGTCTTATTTTGTTTAGAATGACTGAATGACTGTCGGTTTACCTGGTACAGCACTACTGTATATTCACATAGCTGTATTGATTAGCTGATAGCGAAAGATACACTTTGCATTTGGGTGGCTGAGGCCTCTACACGAACTGTAACCTTCAGGGTTTGTTCGTTGTACTGTATTGTTATTACCTACATCATCTTTTACCTTTTTCTTGTGTTTCATTTTTGTCGTGTAATTATATTGTAATACAACTTGGTAGTTGTTCATAATATTGTTTATCCCATCAAAATGGGAACTCCAAATCCTGACGATATACCGTTCGGCACTCCCAATCCGACTACGAGTATATATACATACTAGCTTCTGCCCGCGACTTCGTCCGCGTCAAATTTTTGCTCCCCTGACCCTTCCCGTCGCATCGATTTGCCTGCTAGTTTTCGTCCACTTTTCGTTGCTGCTCGCTCCTTTTGAGTTATAGTGAGTCAACCTTAAAAGATAGACATATGCTCTCGCGGACTTTGTTTTAGAACTTTTTAAAAGAAACAATTCCGTCATACATGTTTTTTGTGTTTCTTTAACCGTTTACGCAGCGCACGCAACGGAAACTCTCAAAAGGAATAAATTTTCCCCGTTTTTGAAACATTTTTCATTACTGCTCTGCTCCTCTTAGTTGTAGCGTGATGTTATATAGCTTATAGCCTCCCTCGATAAATAGGCTACCCAACAGAAAAAGAATTTTTCAATTCGGATCAGTAGTTCCTGAGATCAGCGCGTTCAATCAAACAAACAAACAAACAAACTCTTCAGCTTTATAATATTATATATATAATATATAATATATAGTATAGATATAGATAGATATATACGCGTCGAATTGAGAACCTCCTCCGTTTTTTTCATCAGTTAGAAAGAGCTATAGCCACCGCTCCAAACATATGCGATATTGATAACCGATAAAAAATTAAATGCTGGTGGATCTAGAAACGTATACTGAATTCACGGTAGCAGTTCAAAATTCAACAGTATTCATCAGGTCATTTTGGCAATGACCATCCAAAAATATCACCCATCTGGTCCAAAGGTCATCCCATTTTGAAAATTATACGAAACACTTTCTTCCTCCTCCAAGTAAACTCCAATAAACAAAATCAAATTTTAAAATCAATTACCTGAGCAATTTGACATCAAAATATGTGCGCAGGAATCTTGAATATTTTTAACGGCTAAGTAGAATTTCTCATATTGGTGGCTCAATATTGTTTGCCAAATCAAACATTTGGTCACCCAACAGAACAAGGGCACTGCATTCTGCATTGCTCCATCCTATAAAAAAGTCCAATTAAAATGCCGTGAAGTCATCCGTTACAATTTGATTTCACATAACATAACATCACGCCTTGTTTCCCCGATGGGTTAGGCAGAGGAGTACCTATAGTACACCCACATTTCACCTGTTATGTTTAACTCCCATGTAATAGGGGGTGAGTCTATTGACATCAATCGGGCACAAATCCTGACTTCGAGCTGCTACTGAGAAATTCCAGATGGAAAAACCCAATAAAAATATTCTATAATAAATACACTTATCAGATTGAATATAGTGTTAAAATGAAATATAGTTTCAAAATATGGTGGCATATTTTGAAACGATATTTCATTTTAACACAGTGTTGGTGTTGAAGGTGTTGAAAGCGTTGCAATCGTCCGTTTTGCGGAAAGATGGTTTGACAACATTGTTGCCATTGTGAAATTAGACTGGCATTAGGAGCGCGGTGCTCCTGCACATGCGCAGGAGGATTGACACAGAAAATCCTATACAGTGTATGAGATCAGAGTCAGAATGATAATGTACTGATGTAATAAAGTCAGTAAAATATATTATATAAGGCCAAACTACTTACAGTATTATTATACATGTTGTCACTTTTCAACATATCGATTGTCACTTGAAGGTACAACAAAGAGTGGATGAATGCTTCTAAAATGTGAAAGAGTACCTGAAAATAGAATTTTGGTCAAATGAGACATTTTTAAAATCATTCTGGAACTTCGCCTTTGGCTTCATGCCTCGAATAGATTTCGTATTTTCTCCTTGGTGGGTGTACATTGTAGCAACTCTATTGAAGGTAAGCTGGGAAAATTCAGCGTATAGTCTTTCAATATAAAACTGCCATATTTAAGGAATTTTCTTTCATTCTATGGATTATTAATAAATAGATACTCACAAAGTGCTGATAACAAAATTTATGGATGTCATAACACTCTAGTATATCAACGTATGCCTGAAACATCTTTTTGCCATATCCGTACATGTCTCCCGTTTCTTGAGCTTTTTCAGTCCATAAGTAAACTTTATTTTCCAATAAATAAATTACTCGAGCGGAATAAATTACATTCAAATCAATAAAAATCAAAAGGTTGACACATAATGTAATATAGAAAGGTTTTTCAAGACGTATGAAGAATGTTGTATGAACAAATATGTTACAAAACAGAAATACAATTATAATCATCCAATTCCGAATGATGAAGTGGTTAAATTTGGTTTCATTGTTTAGAAATCTGTGCACTTTTTGAAGTGTAAGGACAAACTCGATAGATTTTTTGGTTTGAAATATCCCGTTTACAAAATTAAGAATAAATCCTAAAGAATAGAGGATGCAGTCGAAATAAACGCTGATAATTAAGGACAAAGCACATCTTTGACAGACGTCGGTAAAACAGACCATATAGGTGCGGTACACAAATAAAAATATGTATACAAGTGTTCCAATCATTGAAATTATCTTCAAGATGAAGCTGTTTGATGTTATAACACTATCCTTGATACGATATTTAGGGCATAACATAATATAATGCATCAGATTAAAAGGCAAAAACATTGACCTCACATCACTGTCCACTATTGCGTTTGGAGTTTCTCCTATGTTACAGATTTTCATTTTACATAAAACACAAACAATAGACTCCTAGTACCCAAGAGTTTTTGATAATTTATGAACACCGGCCATCAAATCCATTTTTTGTATATAATATAATTTACAGATGGAATCAGTAATTTCCTTTAGTGTATTCGACGAAAGATTAATATACAAAGTATCGGTCGTACCTATAGTTTTGACATATTTTGTTTTTATAATAATTTAACCAAACCCAACCAAAGGGGCCATACTCTTGATCTAGCTTTTTCCAACTTGCCACTTGAAATAACTGAATGTCTATCACCCCTTGTGAAGCCTGACCTACCTCATCCAGTAATTACTATCGAAATATCTGACATTACAGTTTCTCCGCTCCGTGAGTTGTCCACTCCTAGACATAATTTCCGCAAAGCTGACTTCGAACTATTGAACAGTTATTTTTCTGAACTTGATTGGAGCTCAATTTTAGACAACACATCATCAAATAAAGCCGTGGAAACATTCTATAAAATAATTCAAACAGGAGTTGATAAATATGTACCTTTGAATCGAAGGCTAGGATCACGTAAATATCCTGTCTGGTATAGTAACTCTTTAATTAAAATTATTAAAGAAAAAAGCAAGGCACGCTCGCGATGGAAACGGTATAGTTACTTATTAGATTATGACGAATTCGCATTATTACGACAAAGAGAGCGACAAGTTCATGAGATTTGTTATAATAAATACTTGCAGGAAATGGAAAGTAATTTGAAGAATGATCCAAAAAAGTTTTGGACCTACATGACAAAAACATGCGTGGAGGCTCCAATTATCCTAAAATGTTATCTCACAATAACATCAATTATTCCGAGGGTCGAGAAATCTGTGAGGCTTTTTTTTTTTTCTTCCACTACGTATTTGGTTAACCCTCTGACTATAGCCTCGTTAATTCATTAACAGTGGACGAAGAAGATCACTGTCCTGACATAATTTCCAACTTACAATTCTCTTCGTCAAGAGTGGAGAGGTGGTTGAATGCCTTAAACGTGGACAAGGGCCCTGGATGTGACGGTGTGTCCCCAGTATTTTGGAAGAACTGTGCAAAATTTTAGGCAGCTCCAATTAATACTATTTTTAATATTTCTTTAAAAGAAGGCACCTTCCCAAATGAATGGAAAAAAGCTCTCATTGTTCCAATTCATAAAAAAGGTTCGCGGATATTGATAGGAAATTATAGGGCTATTTCTATACTAAACACAATTGGTAAAGTATTTGAAAAACTTATATACAACGCTATCTATCCATATATTCTCAGAGGAATGTCTTGCAAGCAACATGGGTTTTTAAAGAATCGATCGACTGTCTCTAATTTAGCCAGTTTCTCTAATTTCGTTCTTGAGAATACAGATAACGGGGGGCAGGTTGACGTGATCTACACAGATTTCGAAAAAGCTTTTGATTGTGTGGATTACGTCATCTTGCACAGAAAGCTGTACAGACTAGGTATACGCGGATCTTTTACGATGGGTACAGTCATATCTATTTAAACGCTCACAAGCTGTCGTTCTGGGAGGTTACCGATCCAACTTTATTGAAATCCCTAACGGTATTCCCCAAGGATCTCATTTGGGACCTCTTTTTTACAACGCATATCTATTTGACATCACTGATTCTTTTGTACACTCTGATCACTTAATGTACGCTGATGACAAAAAAGTATTTTATAAAATAAAATCAGCCGATGATTGTAAGGCCCTTCAAGAGGATCTTAATAACTTAAATAATGATTACGCAAAAAACAAGATCACTGTGAATGTTGCAAAGTGTCAGTGTATCAGTTACACACGTAAGAGGAACCCGATTGATTACTCATATAATTTTGATGGAATTGTCATAAATAAAGTCCAGGTGGTTAGGGATTTAGGAGTTATGTTTGACAGTAAATTAATGTTCTCAGATCACATAGACCTTATTAGCACAAAAGCTTATAAGAACCTAGGATTTGTTCTTAGATCATATAAGGTATTTTAAAATATTGGAGCTCTTAAATCAGTATACTTTGCTTATGTGCTTATGTTTTAGAATATGCGTGCCAAATCTGGTCTCCCCAATACATAATTTATAAGAACCAAATAGAAAGGATTAAATAAAATCACTAACCATCTTAACTATCGCCTCTGTTAAACCCCTGATGTCTTACGCAGATAGCTGTCGAACCTATGGTCTGCTAACACTCGAGGAGAGACGTAAAGTGATGGACATGTGTTTGCTCTATGATATACTCACTGGGCGCCTTGATTGCCCGGAATTAGTCACACAAATAACTTTTAATAATCCTCAACGGCGCACTCGTTACACGCCTATGTTGCGCGACCCTAAGCACTCCACTAACTATGCTGCGAACTGTGTACTGACTCGCATTGCTCGAGTTTACAACTCAGAATTCTCTCAAGTTGATTTATTTAACTGCAATAAACCGACATTCAAAAAAAGAATAATGGAAACCATAGGCGGAGACAAATGACAAGCACCCAATCTTCTTCTTTTTCTTCTACTACCTTTTATTATTCAACCATATATGTTTAAAAATTTTCAAAAATGTTCGAGCAAGCAAAGCTTCTTTGGATACGCTCTAGCCTATTTACGTGAACACGGTAAGTAGGGTTCTGTTACGGGGTAGGTCCAAAGTCACTTTAAAAAAAAAGACAATTTTGAAACCTTAAAGAAACTTTTATTGAAAATTAATATGTTTAACAATAATTCGATTTTAATGTGTCCACTACGAATTTCAGAGTATGACTGCCGGAAACCAACGTGTCACAAAATGCGACAACTGTGGGAAACGTTACTTGATGCCTACGTGTCAAAAAGTGCAACCATTGTGGGAAACATCGCATGACGCTTGTGAGGCGTCAGCGTTTATATTTTGTATGCTTAGGGCTGTCTAACAATTTATAACAACCCCCCCGATAAGATTAGTCATCACGGTTAAGGGCCGATTTTTCAATCCTCAGATAAAAGTACCAATAGCTACCTAAAGAATAAAGTTATTAGACTCTTTATTCTTCTGATAAGTGGTCGTCAGTTTTTCAATCGTTATTTTATTTAGGAATAACTATCTGACCGAATATCACATCTGTGAATACGCTAACTTCAGAGAGGTGAAACAAATATACAGAATAAACCAATGTTAGAACGGGACAGACTATTTCATTGTTTACTGTCAACGTTATAAAAAAATCTGCGGCAGCCAGATGTCCCTTTTTTACGTTGAGAGATTGTTTTTTTTTTGGTTGTGTGGTATTTTTATTTGAAATTCCGTGATTTCTTATTGTATTAAAATAATCATGAAAGCAAAACTGAATCCCACACTTTAAAGTGTTCGACACTCGGTCTTACAATTCTTTCTTTTCGTTCATATTCTTTCTTTATTTTCATTCATATACTTATATTTATTCATTACAACTTCATCTTAATCGCCAATACTATCGCAAACATCCATTTTCATTAACAAAAACTAACCTCAAGTTTGGTAGCGCCAACGTCGTTTATCAATGGAACAAGCGGTTATCTGGCTGTCAAAGAGCCAAATAGATTTATTCCTTCGTTAAGGGAATTATTCGAACAATAAAGCCTATTTGACGATTGAACAACACAGTTTTTTACTATCTATTGAATAAACCCTATCCGTCTGTTTATCTGAGGATTGAAAAATCGGCCCTAAGAGTGATGAGAAATCTAAGATGAAACTTTGAACTTCGTTTTGGTTACAAACTAGGATTCAAGTAATTATAAGAAGTATCTTAAATGTAACTATTAGTAAACTTAGGTTTAAACTAGAATTAGACATAAGAAATAGTATTAATACAATTATAATCATTTAACCGAGACGTTAACTATTTTATAACAATAAGTATTACAATTGATAGGGTCGTCGGGAAACTAAGTCATAACATTACGTCTTAGTGGAGTTGGCAAAGATTTACATGATCCTTGAACATCTTCGTCAGAAGATTCGGTAAATCGATTATTTACTGACTGAACAGACTGAACTGTTTGTTTCTTTTTAGTGTAACACTGATTAAACACTTGGATAAATTTCGAGGTTTTGTTGAACAAAATAACTTCTTAGATCTGTACAAAAGATAAATGAGGACAATGGTAGAGATAATGTATGTCAACGAGAGGTAGTGAGTACTATATTTATGTAGATGAGATGGTTGTTCAATCTTATTTAATTCCTTTTCAAACTCATTTAAATGCACACTTGCTTGTAACAGAGAATCAAAGTCGTTAACATTGGATAACTTTACAAAAGGGAGATGTCGTACTGTTTTATTTATTCTCTGATTGTCGCAGCAATCGTCTTCAATAATATTAAAATTAGATATATGATTAGTAACATTAGATATAACATAGTCATTAGGAGTAAACTTTAGAGTTTTAAAGAAAGCTACACAATATTTTGGCAAGGCCAACATGCCTGTGCCGAAGAAGATCTCATCATAATTGCTAGGATCATTTTCACATGTAATATGAGCCTTTCCGGGCTCTGATTGTACAAACAACCATTTATTGTTGTTTAACTTGAAACATACATCGATTGAGCCATGTAGTATTACAAGAGTCTGGTAATGAACTTATAGCTTCGGTTAAGATTATTGTTTCACAAGTTGGATTTGCAATTGTAGAGTACACATTTCCTAAAGAACACACATAACACTCATTATGAATCACTTGACACTTATCCACTGACTCTAATAGTGAATAGAACATACGATCTATTGTTACAGCCACATAAGGTTTATTTGGAGCAATGAGTATATAAGTATCAGGTTTGTTAACATCGTAAGGAGCTGGAAGAGGAACATTATGGTAAAGGTTGTATATCTGTGGAAGGACGAGCGGAATTTTAGTTATAATGATAATCTTATTAAGATGATAATAACAAATTAAATCAGATATGTCAATAATAACATGTATGTTTTCTAAAGATAAACTTGTAGGAAGTTCGCAGTGTTTAGGTAGCTTATCTTTATGTAAGTCTAGTTCTTGGAATAACTGATAGGGACTGAGAACAGCTGGATGAAGAATGTTGAGCTTGCTAAATAAGATAGCGTTGTTGACGTCATCAATGTCAAAGGACAAGACTATGGTAATACTTTCCAAAGAGTTCATTAGCATTATTAAATTATCTTTTATTTCTAACTTATCACTTGAATATGCTATGCGAATAGTATTTAAATTTTGATTTAGTTGGTTTTGATTTTTGTTTACTTTTGACATTGTGTTAATGAAGGTTGAAATAGTAGATTGAATAACGTGAATATTATCTTTCATTAAGTGAGTCAGCTGTTTTTCGTCCGTTTGTACTTTAGTGATAGCATCCGAGAACATTAAGGCATCGTCAGAGTCTAAAGTTCCGAAGATTGTTTTTAAAGGAGAGCCGCCAGCGTCAATGAGTCCTCGTTTAAAACGGTTTGGTTTTTGATCTTGAACTAGGTAAGATATCGACAGGAACTTACGAACATTATTAAGATGTTGATTTTGTAACGGCGATAGTTGATTAGTACATTCTAGTTGGACTTTACTAGAAGAGCTAGTAACACAGAAATTACTGACTTCTTTGATTAGAGCTTCGACTTTATCTAAATGTGGCTTTATATGGCTAATGTCTAAGTAGGTTACGACATTCCAATGATCGTTTGTGAACTTAACGTTCAATAGTTGGTCAAAGTATAGGCCTGGACTACCTACGATTGGAGTAACGAATTTGTAGCTCGAAGACGGCTGAAGTACTAACCTGAAATAGAAAAGATAAGGCTAGTCATCTGTTGCGATTTTAATTTCGTCGTAATGATGACGAACATGTTTTCGATTAATTAAAAGTGTGACTGTATGGTTACCATTGATCTTGACTATTTTGAACGGCCCTTTCCATATAGGTGACATCACCTTGTTTTGTTTATGATGTCACCGTAAGTATACCATATCACCTATTTTATACGTCACGGGTTTAGCATGAACATCGAAACGTTGTTTGGATTTTTCTTTAGATGATTCTATATTCTGCAAGGCTTTTTGTCTACTATAAAATAATCTATGATTAAGAGCACGAATATAGTCTGTATAGGTGTTTAGGTCTAAGGTGTCAGCACTTTGAGGCATGTAAGGCTTGAATCCGAACAACAATTCCATCGGTTGGAAGCCGGTAGTTGAATGTACATTAGTGTTGTACGCTATCATAGCAGTTTGTAAGTATAAGCTCCAGGTATGTTGGTTATCTTCGATGTATGATCGCAAGTACTGTTTTAAAGTCGCATGGCTTCTTTCGAGAGCGCCACACGTTTGTGGATGATAAGGAGAGGCGAAGATATGTTTAATACCAAATAATCTCTCTAATTGTTTTAAAACATCGGATGTAAAATTGGTTCCTTGATCGTTTACGATCATTCTAGGGATACCTAGATGAGAAATGAAAAGTACAAAGTTTTGAGCAGTTTCTTCTGCGGAACATGTTGACATTGCATACGCTTGCGAATACTTAGTTAAGTCGTCTTGCAACGTAAGTATAAACTTATACCCATAATCGTGAGTTTCTGGTAATGGTCCTACTACGTCTAAGAATACTTTTTCCATGGGTTTTGTGGCTGTAGATGTGATTATCATAGGAGCGCGATTTGTTTGACGTAGTGGTTTGTTGATTTGGCAGGACTTACAACTCTTGACATAGTTTTCTATGTCTTGACGCATGTTTTTCCACCAATAGAGTGTTTTTAACCTATCGTACATGCGAGAAATACCCGGATGTCCTGCCGAAGGTGAGTCATGGTTAGCTTTTAATATACGGGGAACCTCCGCGGGAGTAGGAAATAGTATGTTATTGTGATAGATATGAACTTTGACACCCGTGTTATGAAATAAAAATCCTATAATATTGTACAATTTGGTAAAGGATAACTTCGTGAATGGGTCTTGGAAATCGGAAATAGCAAATTCCTTTTCTTCGGAATACCACGCGGTTATCATTTCTCGATAGTCTCTTAACATATTAAAAATATCTTTACAACTCATTTCGTCATAATGATGGACACGTAAGAATAGGTGTGTGAAAACGTATTTTTCATTGGACGTACTTTGAAACGTGTATAGTTCTCTTTCTAAAGTACGTATATCAGGTAAGTCTTCATCAAACATAGAAAGCTGTAGAATTTCAGAGCAGTAAGAATTGAGTCGTCTAAATCGATAGCAGAAGGATACGTAATCATTTTACATTTTGTTTTAAGTAACGAATCGTTATGTTCCTCTATAACAGTGTCATAGGAATTATTACGTTGTTGACTAACTTGTAAATATTTTTCATAAGTTTCAGAAGTAGTAGAGACATTAGGATCAATGGTTAGTACTGGGTTACGAGACAGGGAATCGGCGTTACAGTTCATCTTGCCCTTTTTATAAACTATTTCGTAGTCAAATTCTTCTAACTTTAAGCGCCAGCGAATTAATTTCAAACTAGGGTCTTTGCAATTGAATAACCACTGTAGTGGTTTGTGGTCAGTGACTACGGTGAACTTGTTACCATATAAATAAGCAACATCATAGACAGTGGAAAACCCAAGTGGATCTTGGATAAAATTATCTGTTATTCCTTTGGGAGGACTAATATTTTCCATTAAATTGGTCATTGATTTTGCAGAGCTAGTAGGGATTGAGTCATTGATTATTCTAGAGCTAGTAGTTGATTTGGTAAATGATTTAGTAAGGAAAGAGTCATTATTAATTCTAGAATTAGTATTTGATTTAGTAAATGATTTAGTAGAATTAGTAAGGATAGAGTCATTATTTATTCTAGAATTAATATTCCATTTAGTAAATGATTTAGTAGAATTAGTAAGGATAGAGTCATTATTTTTGGAATTAGTAATATGTTTGGATTTAGAAATAGAATTAGTTATTGGGGAATTGCGATCACTAGCGACTTCAGAATTAGTAGCATAATTTTGAGAAATAGAATTGGATTTAGAAATTGAAGCCCCTAAGAAAACATTCCCACAGTTAGTGCCTATGGTAACAGAATTACGTCGACACCGGCTCGTAATCCGATCATTTAGTTTAAATCATCATCGGCAGGTGTTGAAACCTGATTAGCTTCTACGTATTTTTGTTCACTTATTATGTTCCCAGGATTCCCGCAGTCGAAGCGAGAATTGTTGAATTGTCTTTTGCGACATTGCGAAATGTCATGCCCGATATTTTTGCAATATCGGCATGTTAGCGGTTGGGAACCAGAAGTTGCGGGTTTTTGTGAGTAATTTGTTTGATTTGATTTAGATGGAGATAGAGCCTTATTTTGATTATTTTTAAACCAACATTCGAACTCAGAGTGACCTACCTTATGGCAAACCTTGCATGATGATCTAATTGAGAAATTGTAGATTTTCTCCTCTTCTGTAGCGAAACCTATAGCAGCATTAAGATTTTGGGGGTCTCGACAACGAACAATAGTGCTTAGTCTAGGGTGAAGTCCCAGACAGAAAGTATATAGAGCTAGATCTTCTGTCATAGCAATGCGACCCGGAAGTTCCTTTTTTAAGGAATCCGAATTGTGGATTTCGGACTGCAGATCTGTTAAACAGGTTTCAATCCTCAAGGCGTATTGTGAGACAGTTTCGTTAGGCAATTGCTTGCATGACTGTAGCTCTAATAAAATATGATTGTAATGTTTTCTTTCGCCGAAATTCTGCCTTAAGAATGTTCGTAAGTCGTCAAAGCAGTCAAATATCTTATTCGAACAAGCTACCTGTGCCTTTCCTTGTAACTTTGATATGATATACTTAAGCAATAAGGACTTTTGACCCTCAGATGCTAGGTCAAGAGCGTTTTGGCAGTTTGTTAAAAACGCTGACAAGGTTTCTCGTTCCCCTTGATATGGGTTTATAAAGTTACATAGGACTTGTATCGGGAATGGCTCGGAGATAGTAGGAGTTAGTTGTTTCTTATCACTTGAGGTAGACATTATAATGGGTGTTTCAATTGTAACACTTAGCTCAAAGATTTAGGGGATTTGGGAAAACAAGGAGACCTATGTGGCAACAACAAAAAAATAATGTTCTACTCACAGCAAGGTGATGGCTTGGTAAACAGAAGTCATAACGCAGACCTCGGTGAGTAGCGCGCTCAACAGCGGCGCAGACGTGCAGCAGCAGCAGCAGCAGCAGCAGCAGCAGCAGCAGCTAGCAGCAGTTGGATGATCCGTGGATGGCAACGAAGGGGTTGGCTTAACCTTAAGCTCACCCAGGTACACGACGAAAGGCTTAGTAGATTCGTTGGCTACTTTAACCAACTCGGAGGAATTCGGTGTGATCGCGACTGGATACAGCGGTAATGACGTGGTTTAGACGACGCACTGATACACACACTGGGTAGAGTCTGTTTAGAGTCATACTATGATAGAGACAGGATAGAGTCACTTTTGATGGAGATACGATAGAGTCACAGGATACGATTTTGAAACGATATTGAAACGAACAGTTGGGCGGACCCGAAACGCGACGAATTTGGTTTTATATAGTTTTATAGATAGCTAGTAACGATATACACTGACTATCCCACTTTTGACACCACTGTTACGGGGTAGGTCCAAAGTCACTTTAAAAAAAAGACTATATTGATACCTTAAAGAAACTTTTATTGAAAATTAATATAAATAATTCGGCCGGGCAGTTGTTGTGTGCGGACGTGTGTTGCTGTTCTCTAAGTGTTTTACTTAAACTGTTTGACTTTAAATTGTGATTGGACGAAAGTGACTGTTTTTAATTCCTTGTTACTCATTAAGCGTGCTTACCAATTGTACCCGCCCACTGGGCGGTCCTAGAGTGAGATATCAATATTATAATATATCACTCCTAAAAACTTTGAAAAAGACATTCTGTGATTGGTGTGGATTCGATCCGGGTGCCTGTTGTTTACGGCCGGTGTCGGTCGCTCGACCACCACGCCACGGAGACATTAGTCGGCGCCGCCAATATAACCGTTTCGTTCAATGGAGAAGTGACGTGACTCACTGTTTACGTGAACTAGCTTCGACTTTAAGTTGCATAAGCGCGTCTATATCTAATCAGTTAAACATTATTTTTAATAAAGTCTAACAATGACGCAACGTACACCACCGAAGGTACAAATGGATAACCTAAGTAAGTCGGAATCTGACTTAAACACGGCAATGCCAGTTAAACAGGATTTTGTCAACAAGAGCAGATTCAAACGTCTACGAAGTGGAACTTCCTCGTCATCAGGGGATGATGATGGGGTGGTGGAGGACACAAACAAAGGGGAATTGGAGCTTTTTAAGGAGGAAATTAAAAACATTCTCGAGTCTTGGAAATCGGATCAGAATGCAATGATGTCTTAACTGATAACCGATATTGCTGAATTGAAACTTCAAAACTCAAATATACAGCGATCTAACGAAGAAATTGAAAAATCAATGAGCTTTATTAGTAAACAATATGAAGATTTAAAAAGTGAAGTTGATAGCTTACAGAAAGAGCGCCAGACTCAGAAACTTTACATAGAAAGTCTTGAGAGAAAAGTTCAGAACATTCAGTTCAAATCGCGGTCATCTACGTTGGAAGTCAGAAATATTCCACTGAGAGAAGGAGAAGCCACAGAAGATTTGTCACAAATGGTGAGTAATATCGGGAAAAATACTGGTATTGCTATTCCAACCTCCGAAATACGAGATGTGTACCGCCTCCCGGGGAAAACTAGTTCTGCACGTCCCATTGTAGTGGAATTTGTTACAGTCAAAACTAAACAGTACTTGCTATCTACTGTTCGAGAATATAATAAGAACACAAAGAGTAAAGAGGACAAACTCAACACTGAAATGGCTGGAATTCCTGGGCAACGCCAGCCAGTTTATATTGCAGACTACCTTCCTCCAAGCTCAAAAAAGCTGTTCTTCTTGTCTCGCGAGTTTGCTAAGAAGAACGGCTATAAATTCTGCTGGTCAAAAAATGGAAACATCTTTGTACGTAAAGAACAGGGTGACAATCAAATTATCATAACATCTGAGAAATGCCTAACTGAGTTACAAAATAACATATGACTCATATTTGTTGTTATTGCTCCATTACTGACTCCGCTTGTGTCGCTAAAATTGTTTTCACTTCTGTGGTATATTGTTAATACGTGTCTAAACGTTATGTTTAACCTAGTATACGTCTACTATTCTATATTACGAGCTAAGAAAACATACAATATTTTTTCATATTTACCTGTTACCACTGTAAGCAAACATAATATTTTCTATTTACTATTTTTTTCTCATAAAACATTACAAGTTATACGCCTATCTAATCTTAGACATACACCTATAAACACATGCCTTCATACCTACATACTTATTTCACATATACATAACATTTTAAAAGTCATACGCCTATATACTCTTACACATACATTTATAAACTCATGCCTACATACATATATACATATTCCTGCAAAACTAAAATGGTTACTATCATCATTACACATCCCCAGAAACAGAATAGCACAAAATGGTATTAGATACTTACATAAGCTATCTGGCATTGGCGCAATATTTTTGGAAACACTTTTGTTATAAATGGCTAACATAACTGAAATAAGCGAAGAATTGGACTCGATTCCTGGGGCCAACTCGCATATATGTTTACCAGAAGATTGTAGTGTACATTTAATTAATCCGGATAAGTCAATTAATATTTTACATATAAATATAAGAAGTATCAACAAACACTTTGACGATCTAACTTTACTCTTGGCTACTATTAAAACAAGATGTGACATAATTATCCTAACAGAATGTTGGCTTAGCAAAGTCAATAAAATTCCAATTTTAGAAGGCTATACCTCATTTTATACCAAGCGTACAAAAAACCAAAATGATGGCATTATAATTTACAGTAGCAAGGATTTAAAGTGCAAGGTGTCTGAACCAGATTTTGTGGGTGCCAATTGCCTTGTTTGTTGCATAGATCAGAAATTAGCGCTGGTAGCTACTTATCGCTCACCATCTAACCGGGGCCAAGATAAGTTGGATGAACTTTTAAATAGCTTGAACACTATCTACACCCAATATGCAAATTATCCCAGCATAGCGCTAATAGGAGACATTAACATAGACATCAAAACTGATACTACAGACGAGAGAAGTAATGACTATCTTATATTGAATGCTATGCATGGCCTAATACCTGCCCACCTATTTCCCACTAGAATCGATAACTGTCTAGACCATATCCTTTTAAAATCTAAGTTGCCTTCTACCTCTATAATATTAAAAACCGACATCACCGATCATGCACCCATTATTTTATCTCTGCAAAATATAAGCTCAAAAGACCAAAAAAGTAATAAATTTTTCACTCATATAGATCAACAAGCTATTAAAAATGATTTAGAAAATACAAACTTTGATGATATATTGAAATCGGGTAATGCTAATGAAGCAACAAATATTTTTTTAACGATAGTCACGTCCATCGTAAATAAACATACGTATACAAGAATCGTTTCTAAGAGAAAAAGAAATATAAAACCCTGGATTACTCCAGGGCTCTTACGCTGTATTGCCAACCGGAATAAACTACATAAAAAAACTTGCAACTCGCCAGATAATCTAATACTTAAATTAACTTACACGCGCTACCGTAACTTCTGCAATTCCCTTCTTCGTAAGCTAAAAAGAGAATACGAGAAAGGGGAAATTGCAAAAGCAGGAAATAATCCAAAAGCTTTATGGAATGTGATTAAAGATATTACTAATACCAAAAAAAGCCATTCCCAACCCTTGGAACTTCTAAATATTTGTACTGATCCTAAACTCTCTGTTAACCACGTTTGCTCATATTTTACAGATATTGGCAAGAACCTTGCAGATAAAATTATCTCATCGAACCAAAACACACACACGAAACTTCAAAACAAGTCAGTTCCTCCTGTTAATTCTTTTGTCCTATCAGAGACAGATGCTAATGAGGTGGAATCAATCATTCAACAGCTACGTAGTAACTGTGCTACGGGCTGGGACAAACTATCGTCTAGTATTCTAAAATATTGTCGAAATTCAATAATTCCCTCTATAACGCACATTTTTAATCTGTCTATACAAACCGGAGTATTTCCCAATGCATTTAAGAAAGCTATAGTGCACCCAGTTTACAAGGGAGAAGACAGAGACTGTGTAAGCAACTACCGGCCTATTTCAGTGCTATCAGCGCTATCAAAAGTGCTAGAGAAAATATTAAATATAAGACTCAATAAATACCTAAACCAAAATAATTTAATTGCCAGTAACCAATATGGTTTTCGAAACGGTGTTTCTACTGAAGATGCTGTGCTTGATCTCACTCAATTTCTTGCAAATCAATTAGACAATAAGAATAAATTAGCGCTGGTAGCTACTTATCGCTCACCATCTAACCGGGGCCAAGATAAGTTGGATGAACTTTTAAATAGCTTGAACACTATCTACACCCAATATGCAAATTATCCCAGCATAGCGCTAATAGGAGACATTAACATAGACATCAAAACTGATACTACAGACGAGAGAAGTAATGACTATCTTATATTGAATGCTATGCATGGCCTAATACCTGCCCACCTATTTCCCACTAGAATCGATAACTGTCTAGACCATATCCTTTTAAAATCTAAGTTGCCTTCTACCTCTATAATATTAAAAACCGACATCACCGATCATGCACCCATTATTTTATCTCTGCAAAATATAAGCTCAAAAGACCAAAAAAGTAATAAATTTTTCACTCATATAGATCAACAAGCTATTAAAAATGATTTAGAAAATACAAACTTTGATGATATATTGAAATCGGGTAATGCTAATGAAGCAACAAATATTTTTTTAACGATAGTCACGTCCATCGTAAATAAACATACGTATACAAGAATCGTTTCTAAGAGAAAAAGAAATATAAAACCCTGGATTACTCCAGGGCTCTTACGCTGTATTGCCAACCGGAATAAACTACATAAAAAAACTTGCAACTCGCCAGATAATCTAATACTTAAATTAACTTACACGCGCTACCGTAACTTCTGCAATTCCCTTCTTCGTAAGCTAAAAAGAGAATACGAGAAAGGGGAAATTGCAAAAGCAGGAAATAATCCAAAAGCTTTATGGAATGTGATTAAAGATATTACTAATACCAAAAAAAGCCATTCCCAACCCTTGGAACTTCTAAATATTTGTACTGATCCTAAACTCTCTGTTAACCACGTTTGCTCATATTTTACAGATATTGGCAAGAACCTTGCAGATAAAATTATCTCATCGAACCAAAACACACACACGAAACTTCAAAACAAGTCAGTTCCTCCTGTTAATTCTTTTGTCCTATCAGAGACAGATGCTAATGAGGTGGAATCAATCATTCAACAGCTACGTAGTAACTGTGCTACGGGCTGGGACAAACTATCGTCTAGTATTCTAAAATATTGTCGAAATTCAATAATTCCCTCTATAACGCACATTTTTAATCTGTCTATACAAACCGGAGTATTTCCCAATGCATTTAAGAAAGCTATAGTGCACCCAGTTTACAAGGGAGAAGACAGAGACTGTGTAAGCAACTACCGGCCTATTTCAGTGCTATCAGCGCTATCAAAAGTGCTAGAGAAAATATTAAATATAAGACTCAATAAATACCTAAACCAAAATAATTTAATTGCCAGTAACCAATATGGTTTTCGAAACGGTGTTTCTACTGAAGATGCTGTGCTTGATCTCACTCAATTTCTTGCAAATCAATTAGACAATAAGAATAAATGTCTCGGTATTTTCTTGGATATGGCAAAGGCCTTTGACTCAGTCTCTGTTTCCAACCTCTTAACCAAGCTGGAGAATATGGGCATTAGGGGTACACCTTTACAATTGTTCAAAGATTATCTAAGCAACAGAACCCAACAAGTTAAACTTGATTCCTATCTCAGTGAGGAAACACTCATAACGTACGGAGTGCCCCAGGGGAGCGTTTTAGGCCCAACGTTGTTTAAAATATACATTAATGACCTTTGCACAATGTCCATGCCTAACGCAAAAATATATACCTACGCTGACGACACAGCTATTGTGATAAACGCTCCCACCTGGGACGAGGTCAAGGTAAAAGCAGAAGATTGTTTTGGGGAAGTTATAAAATGGCTCAACTCCAACCTTCTCACACTTAACCTGGACAAAACAAACTATATTACATTTTATATTAATAAGATAACTCAACCACCTGAAACTTTTAGTATTGTCGCCCATACTTGTTTAGACAGAACTCAAAATTGTAATTGTCAAAAAATTACTCGGTCTACTACTGTTAAGTACCTTGGAGTAGAAATTGACGACAAATTGCGATGGGACAAACACTTAATTAAAATAAAAAAGCTAGGTTAAAGCTAGGTATATTTTTAAAACTCTTAGAGAATCTGCATCAACTGAGCTTCTTACAAAAATATATATTGCACTATGCCAATCTGTCATTCAGTATTGCATCACAGTGTGGGGGGGTGCTGCAAAAACAAGGTTCCTCGCATTGGAACGGGCACAGAGAGCTATCCTTAAAGTGATGACCCGAAAACCGTTTCGATACTCGACCACACAACTATATTCTGACTGCAAGGTGCTTAGGGTCCGACAAATCTATGTGCTTGAATCCATCTTGAGAAAGCATCGATCGGCTCCCCCTCCTGATACTACCAGACGTAGACCGAAACTAGTTTGGCATACTACTTCACATCACACAGCATTTGCGAGAAGACAGTATTATATAACAAGCACTATACTTTATAACAAAATAAATAAAAAACTTAATATATTACATTTAAGCAAGCATGATGCCAGGGTTTTAGTAAAAGGATGGTTATTACAATTGGACTACCTAACAACAGAATATCTTTTATCTCCACAAACATATTAAACATTTTAATAAAAGACACACACACACACACATACACGCCCACACCCACATACACGCACACACCCACATACACGCACACACACACATCCCCCATACACACATACTTTTATTCACTACTTGAATTTTATTTTTAATAAAAATATATATACATTATTAATCATTTAAAACAGTAGCACACAATATTTTTTAGGTTACAAAATAATGAAATTGTCAGCTGAATGCTATCTTCTGAGATACAGGCCTCGCCTAGTTCAGAAGATAGAGTCTACATAAGCAAACCTCTTTTTACCACCACAAATGCTGCTGGATTATTGTTGTTTATTGTATACAACATTAGTATTAAGTTCGTTTAATATGTAATTGTTGTTACTATGCTGGTGAGAAATAAACTCTTTTTATTTTTTTTTATTTATTATTTATATATGTTTAACAATAATTCGATTTTAATGTGTCCGCCACGAAGTTCAGAGTATGACTGCCGGAAACCAACGTGTCACAAAATGCGACAACTGTGGGAAACGTTACATGATGCCTACGAGTCAAAAAGTGCAACCATTGTGGAAAAAATCGCATGACGCTTGTGAGGCGTCAGCGTTTATATTTTATATGCTTAGGGCTGTCTAACAATTTATAACAGTACCCCTTTGCCTCGGAAAGTACGTTAAATCGTTGGTCCTGCGCCTGATCCCTCTCCAGTCGTGTTGGATTGCCGTCCCATCGGACTATGAGAGTGAGGGAAGAGCGAGTACACCTGTGTCTGTGCACAAACTTGTGCACTATAAATATCTCCCACGTCAATGGCTAGTATCCGTTTAAATTGGCTGTCATAGTTGAAATACGGCCTGGTGGATTCTATACACCGTGATATTTTAATCGTCTTTATTATATTTGAATGACTAAAAAATAAAAATATTATTAATTATGATGACGCATGACGTACTTTGTAATTGATATTTTGACTCATGGAAAACGGAGATGGAATATTCTAGTCGACTCGTGCGCTAGGTAGACATGTTCTCTACCGTCTGATACGTAAACATTATTTACAGGATGCTTCATAATTCTAATGCATTATTGGTTTTTCTTAGTACCTATTATCTTAATTAACTCTTCGTATGCCGTGAACGTGGATCTACGCGAGACACAGTGGTTTTTAATTGTGTCTGTAATTAGCGGCATTCGATGTGTTAACGACAACAATTTTTTAATCACGCCTAGAGGTATATTACGTCAGATACATTGAGTGGACAGTCTTTGTAAGACGACTAAAATGTCATGGTGTATAATCCAGCAAGTTTGTTTAGTACTTTATACATTAACCTTTCGTCGAACACACTAAAGGAAATTACTGATTCCATCTTTGAATTATACTATTTACTCAAAATGGATTTGATGGCTGGTGTTCATAAATTACCCAAAACTCTTGGGTACTAGCAGGCTTTTGTTTGTGATCTATATAAAATCAAAAAAATCTGTAACATAGGAGACATTAATAAATAAATAAATAAAAAATAAAAATGTTTATTTGTACAAACAGAAAAAACATATATATGTACACATTAAGGAAAAAAAATTGTACAATAGAGTCACAATAAAGGCAAACTGATGCCTCCTAAACTAGGCCAAAAACCTGTGCTTTAGGAGACAAAGTTCCTCCAATTATAATAGCATACAATTTGTATTAAGTGTCATGCAAGTACTTATAGATAACAAAAAAATAAACAACGCCTTAATTTAAATACAGTAATTAGATCTATTAAGAGACAATTGTAATAAGATTCTCGGTTTCGTCACATGTTAACTTCTGCAACCAGTCAGTAAGTTAGAATTTAACTTCATGTTTAGTCAGGGGGTAAATGGAAATAATTTTATTAATTTTGTTGATACATTTCAAGAAAAACAGTGAACAGTGATGTCAGGTTAATGTTTTTGCCTTTTAATCTGATGCATTATATTATGTTCTGCCCTAAATATCGTATCAAGGATAATGTTATAACACCGAACAGTTTCATCTTGAAAATCATTTCTATGATTGGAACACTTATATACATATTTTTATTTGTGTACCGCACATATATGATCTGCTTTACCGATGTCTGTCAAAAATGTGCTTTTTCCTTAATTATCAGCGTTTATTTCGATTGCTTCTTCTGTTCTTTAGGATTTATTCTTAATTTTGTAAACGGGATATTTCAAACCAAAAAATCTATCAAGTTTGTCTTTACATTTCAAAAAATTCATAGATTCCTTAACAGTGAAACCAGATTTAACCATTTCATCGTTCGGAATTTGATGATTATAATTGTATTTCTGTTTTGTTATATATTTATTTATACAACATTCTTCATACGTCTTGGACAACCTTTCTATATTATATTATGCGTCAACCTTTTGGTTGTTATTGATTTTAATGTAATTTATTCCGCTCGAGTAATTAATTTATTGGAAAATAAAGTTTACTTATGGACTGTAAAAGCTCAAAAAACGGGGGACATGTATAGATATGGTAAAAAGATGTTTCAGGCATACGTTGATATACTAAAGTGTTATGACATCCACAAACTTTGTTATCAGTATTTTGTGAGTACCTATTTATTAATAATCCATAGAATGAAAGAAAATTCCTTAAATATGGCAGTTTTATATTGAAAGACTATACGCTGAATTTGCCCAGCTTACCTTCAACAGAGTTGCTACAATGTACACCCACCAAGGAGAAAATACGAAATCTATTCTAGGCATGAAGCCAAAGGCGACGTGCCAGAATAGTTTGAAAAATGTCTCATTTGACCAAAATTCTATTTTCAGGCACTCTTTCACATTTTAGAAGCATTCATCCACTCTTTGTTGTACCTTCAAGTGACAATCGATTTGTTGAAAAGTGACAACATGTATAATAATATTGTAAGTAGTTTGGCCTTATATAATGTATTTTACTGATTTTTTTACATCAGTACATTATCATTCTGACTCTGATCTCATACACTGTATAGGATTTTCTGTGTCAATCCTCCTGTTCATGTGCAGGAGCACCGCGCTCCTGTGCCAGTCTAATTTCACAATGGCAACAATGTTTTGAACCCATCTTACCGCAAAACGGACGATTGCAACGCCTTCAACACCTTAAACGCCAACACTGTGTTAAAATAAAATATAGAACCTATATTTCATTTTAACACTATATTCAATATGATAAATGTATTTATTATAGAATATTTTTATTGGGTTTTTCCATCCGGAATTTCTCAGTAGCAGCTCGAAGTCAGGATTTGTGCCCGATTGATGGCAATAGACTCGCCCCCTATTACATGGGAGTTAAACATAACAGGTGAAATGTGGGTGTACTATAGGTACACCTCTGCCTAACCCATCGGGGAAACAAGGCGTGATGTTATGTTACGTGAAGTCAAATTCTAACGGATGACATCACGGCATTTTAATTGGATTTTGTTATAGGATGAAGCAATGCAGAATGCAGTGCCCTTGTTCTGTTGGGTGACCAAATGTTTGATTTGGCAAACAATATTGAGCCACCAATATGAGAAATTCTACTTAGCCGTTAAAAATATTCAAGATTCCTGCGCACATATTTTGATATCAAATTGCTCAGGTAATTTGATTTTAAAATTTGATTTTGATTATTTTGTTTATTGGAGTTACTTGGAGGAGGAAGAAAGTGTTTCGTATAATTTTCAAAATGGGACGATCTTTGGACCAGATGGGTGATATTTTTGGAGGGTCATTGCCAAAATGACCTGATGAATACTGTTGAATTTTGAACTGCTACCGTGAATTCAGTAGACGTTTCTAGATCCAGCATTTAATTTTTTATCGGTTATCAATATCGCATATGTTTGGAGCGGTGGCTAGAGCTCTTTCTAACTGAAGAAAAAAACGGAGGAGGTTCTCAATTCGACGCGTATATATATGTATATATAGTCGGATAACATCAAACATCATGAGGTCGAGTCGTATAAAACTCCTGAGATACAAGCCATAAGCGTTGTTGTCGAAGATTGGAGGGGACATTTGACTGTCACTGCACTGTATTCTCCTCCAAAACATGCTATCAAGAAAGAAGACTACGTCAATTTCTTCAAGACACTGGGACCAAGGTTTATAGCAGGAGGAGATTATAATTCCAAAAATACTCAATGGGGCTCTCGTTTAACAACTCCAAAAGGACGTCAATTACAGGCAGCTATAAATGACCTACAGCTAAATACAATATCGAACGGG
Source organism: Aporophyla lueneburgensis (assembly GCA_932294355.1). Lineage (NCBI taxonomy): Eukaryota > Metazoa > Arthropoda > Insecta > Lepidoptera > Noctuidae > Aporophyla > Aporophyla lueneburgensis. The sequence continues at coordinate 5,368,006 of OW028735.1, forward strand.
GAACCAACTTACTGGCCGACTGATCCAAAAAAAAATCCCAGACTTGGTAGACTTCAGTGTCGTAAAGGGAATTCCGAATAATTGTTTCAAATGTACTTCCCTTCCAGACCTCTCATCTGACCATAGTGTGGTTCTGCTTGAGGTTTCCCAGAAATTCTTACTTGTTAAACCTATAGCAAGGCTACATGAACGTAGGACCAACTGGGATATGTTTCGCTCCATAGTAGATTCTACGATTAATATTAACTTGCCACTTAACAATGAAGAGGACTTTATGGCAGCGGTTGAACATTTCAACGAGTGCGTCCAACATGCTGCTTGGGATAGTACTCCTGCTCCCAAGAAATACACGGAACCAGACTGCTCAAAACCCATCCGTGATCTAGTAGCCGAAAAAAGACAAGCTCGTAAACTGTGGCAAACTACTAGATTCCCCAGAGACAAAACACGGCTGAACTACCTATCGTCTAAACTTAAAAATCTACTGCATACTGAGCAAAATGATAATATCCAGAAAAACCTACGTAATCTGGACGCTACGGCTGCTAGCGACTATTCTCTTTGGAAAGCAACCAAAAAACTGAAAAGACCCACTGCTTCGAATCCCCCGATACGCAGGAAGGATGGTTCCTGGGCAAAAAGTGACTTAGAAAAAGGCGAAGCATTTGCCTCTCATCTAGCCGATGTCTTTGTACCAAACACAGCTCAGAACTTATCGAACACCAACAACGAAGAACTCATTAGCTGCCTTTATGAACCGTATCAACTCGACCTGCCCATTGAAAAGATTACGAAACGAGAGGTAATTGACACCATTAGAAATCTTAATCAAAATAAAGCTCCAGGATACGATTTAATTACTGCTAAAATACTCCGCGAAATATCTGATATAGCACTAAATTTTTTGACAAATCTGTGTAACTGCATACAGATCAGAGGAATCTTCCCACCTCAATGGAAGGTAGCTCAAATTAAAATGGTCCTTAAACCTGGTAAAGCTCCTGAAGAGGCATCTTCCTACAGACCAATCAGCTTACTACCCATTTTGTCAAAAGTTATGGAAATACTTTTTTTAAAGCGATTAAAATAAAATAATAGCAGAAAATAAAATCATACCTGACCACCAATTTGGTTTTAGAAAACGCCATGGCACGATAGAGCAGGTGCACCGACTGGTAGAAGAAATCCATAGGGCTTTTGAAAACAAGAAATATTGCTGTGCGGCTTTTCTAGATATCTCGCAGGCTTTTGACAGAGTTTGGCACGAAGGTTTACTATACAAGATAAAAAAAACAGCTCCCGACCAACTATTACATATTCCTGAAGTCGTATCTTGGGGACAGGTTATTTTATGTCAAGCAAGGAGATGATATAACCAAACCTCACAGGGCTCATGCAGGAGTGCCACAGGGAAGCGTGCTTGGTCCGATCCTCTATTTGATATTTACGTCAGACCTACCAATGACAGACGGCGTCGTGATCGGCATTTTCGCAGATGACACAGCAGCCTTAACTGCACATGAAGATCCAACACAAACAAGCAAAATGCTTCAACGGTCTCTAGACAACATCACGGAATGGCTAACTACCTGGCGGATAAAAGCAAATGAGACTAAGTCAGTACAGGTGACTTTCACAACGCGACGCGAAACATGTCCCCCTGTGTCACTTAATAGACAACAAATACCCCAAGCAAATGAAGCCAAATACCTGGGCATTTATTTGGATCGTCGTCTCACTTGGAAAAAGCATATATTCACAAAACGAAAAGCACTCGGAATCCAACTAAGAAAGATGTACTGGTTGCTCGGGAAAAAATCACAGCTGTCGCTGGAAAACAAACTGCTGCTGTACAAATGCATCCTCAAACCAATCTGGACTTATGGAGTTCAACTCTGGGGTACAGCCTCCAACTCAAACCTGGAAATACTCCAGAGGTTTCAGTCCAAAATGCTGAGGATACTTACTAATGCTCCTTGGTTCATAACAAACCAACAGTTACACCACGACCTTGAAATCAGAACAGTACAAGAAGAGATTAAGCACTCAATGAAATCATACAAAGACAGACTAGACAATCACCCAAACATACTAGCTACGCTCTTGATGAATAGTAATTCAACATTCAAAAGGCTAAAAAGAAAGGCCCCTAGAGATTTATAGGGAGATCTGACTACCCTCCAAGACAAAAATTATATCGTGTTTGCATGGAACAGATTGCAAGATAAACATCGAAAAAAAAAATAAGTTAGGACCCCTAAATAATCTTATCTTCGTATCGTAAATGATACGGTGTAGGAAGCTCCCATAATTTTGACCGGAATAACCAAAACAGGGCAGTAGTCCCTAGGCAGGAAATTCGTTGTTTCGGCCCCACAATCCAACTTTCAACTTAGTTTTGGTTTCACCAAATTATAAATTTTGATTGACAGATGATGAGAAAAAACTATACAAGAACATACTGCGCTTGCAACAAGCCTCATTCAGCAAGATACGTGTATGTGGATTGTTTTACGTAGACGCCGCGTTACAAACGAGTCTGATGAGTCTTCTTACTAATTACACAGTTGTATTGCTACAGTCTGCAATTTTGTAATCCTGTTTTCAATCAGTGAATAATATTTATTGTTAGTATGGTTTTTAGGGTTCCGTTGCCAAATGGCAAAAAACGGAACCCTTATAGATTCGTCATGTCTGTCTGTCTGTCTGTCTGTCTGTCTGTCTGTCCGTCCGTCCGTATGTCACAGCCACTTTTTTCCGAAACTATAAGAGCTATGCTGTTGAAACTTGGTAAGTAGATGTATTCTGTGAACCGCATTAAGATTTTCACACTAAAATAGAAAAAAAACTATAAATTTTGGGGTTCCCCATACATAGAACTAAAACTCAAAAATTGTTTTTTTCATCAAACCCATACGTGTGGGGTATCTATGAATAGGTCTTCAAAAATGGTGATGAGGTTTCTATTATCATTTTTTTCTAAACTGAACAGTTTGCGCGAGAGATACTTCCAAAGTGGTAAAATGTGTGTCCCCCCCCCCGTAACTTCTAAAATAATAGAATGATAAAAATAAAAAAAATATATGATGTACATTACCATGTAAACTACCACCGAAAATTGGTTTGAACGAGATCGAGTGAGTAGTTTTTTTTTAAAACGTCATAAATCGTAAACCGCAATTTACCTTACATTCAATCAACTGAAATATAAAATAAAAAAAAAACATTTATTTTTAAACCGAGAATACCTACAGGTTTGTACGGAACCCTCGGTGCGCGAGTCCGACTCGCACTTGGCCGGTTTTTTAGGGTTCCGTTGCCAAATGGCAAAAACGGAACCCTTATAGATTCGTCATGTCTGTTTGTCCGTCCGTATGTCACAGCCACTTTTCTCCGAAACTATAAAAGCTATGCTGTTGAAACTTGGTAAATAGATGTATTCTGTGAACCGCATTAAGATTTTCACACTAAAATAGAAAAAAAAAAACAATAAATTTTGGGGTTCCCGATACATAGAACTGAAACTCAAAAAAAAAATTATCTTCAAACTCATACGTGTGGGGTATCTATGAATAGGTCTTCAAAAATGGTATTGAGGTTTCTAATATAATTTTTTCTAAACTGAGTATTTTGCGCGAGAGACACTTCCAAAGTGGTAAAATGTGTGTCCCCCCCGTAACTTCTAAAATAAGAGAATAATAAATCTAAAAAAATATATGATGTACATAACCATATAAACTTCCACCGGAAATTGGTTTGAACGAGATCCAGTAAGTAGTTTTTTTTAATACGTCATAAATCGTAAACCGCAATTTACCTTTAATTCAATCAACACAAATATTAGAATTAAAAAAAAACATTTAATTTCATAAACATAAACCTTATGCATAAACCGAGGATACCTTCAGCTTTGTACGGAACACTCGGTGCGCGAGTCCGACTCGCACTTGGTCGGTTTTTTTTATTCCAAGCATTCCTAGGTAATGAACTTTAAATAACAAGTATAATGCACCTGTCTACCCCGTTGGTCTCGTAGTCGCAAGCGCGTCTGCTGAGCGTGGGGTCCTGGGTTTGACTCCCAGGTCGGGCAAAGTATTGTTGGGTTTTTACATTAATCATTTCTTATTAACAGCCCGGAGTTTGGAAGTTGGCCGTATGGTACCCACTTGCCTCAAAAAGCACGTTAAGCCGTTGGTACTGCGCCTGATCTCTCTCCCGTCGTGTTGGATTGCCGTCCCATCGGCCTATGAGAGTGAGGAAAGAGCGAGTGGTCCTGTGTCTGCGCACACACTTGTGCACTATAAATATCTCCCACGCCATTGGTTCGTCAATTCATTCGCCAATCCGTTTAAATTGGCTGCCATAGTCGAAATACGGCCTAGTTGGCTCTACACACCGTGACATTTTAATCGTCTTACAACGGCAGCCCACTTCATGTATCCAGTGACTACCACACTACACATCCATAAGAAAAAAAAATGAACATTTGAATAACTAAAAAAAAAATATTATTCATTATGATGACGCATGACGTACTTTGTAATTGATATTTTGTCTCATGGAAAATGGAATGATCTTGTCGACTCGTGCGCTGGGTAGTTATGTTCTCTACCATCTGATACGTAAACATTATAAACAGGATTTTTCGTAATTCTAATGCATTATTAATTTTCTTAGACCTATTCTTTTTTATCTTAATTTATATTAAAGGTAACTATTTTTAATCACGCCTAGATGTATATTATGACGGATACATTAAATGGAAAACCTTTGTAAGACGTTTAAAATATCACGGTGTAATCCAGCAAGCTTGTTTAGTACTTTATACATTAATCTTTCGTCGAATACAATAAAGGAAATTACTGATTCCATATTTGAATTATATTATTTACTCAAAATGGATTCGATGGCTGGTGTTCATAAATTAACCAAAACTCTGGGGTAGTAGGAGTCTATGGTTTGTGATCTATATAAAATGAAAAAAATCTGTAACGTAGAAGACATTTCAAACGAAGCAGTGGACAGTGATGTGAAGTCAATGTTTTTGCCTTTTAATCTGATGCATTATATTATGTTCTGCCCTAAATATCGTATTAAGGATAATATTATAACACAAAACAGTTTCATCTGGAATATCATTTCAATATTTGGAACACTTATATACAATATATTTTTATTTATGGATCGCACCTATTAGATCTGCTTTACTAACGTCTGTCAAAGATGTGCTTTTTCCTTAATTATCAGCGTTTATTTCGATTGCTTCCTCTATTGTTTCGGATTTATTCTTAATTTTGTAAACGGGATATTTCAAACCAAAAAATCTATTAAGTTTGTCCTTACATTTCAAAAAGTTCATAGATTTCTTAACAATGAAACCAGATTTAACCATTTCATCATGCGTTATTGGATTATTATAATTGTATTTCTGTTTTGTTACATATTTATTTATACAACATTCTTCATACGTCTTGGAGTACCTTTCTATATTACATTATGCGTCAACCTTTTGGTTGTTATAGATATTAATGTAATTTGTTCCGCTCGAGTAATTAATTTATTGAAAAATAAGGTTTACTTATGGACTGTAAACACACAAAAAATCGGGGACATGTACAGACATGGTAAAAATATGTTTGAGGCATACGTTGATATACTAGAGTGCTATGACATCCACAAACTTTGTTATCAGCACTTTGTGAGTACCTATGTATTAATAATCCATAGAATGATAGAGAATTCCTTGAATATGGCAGTTTTATATTGAAAGACTTTACGCTGAATTTACGCAGCTTACCTTCAACAGAGTTGCTATAATGTACACCCGCCAAGGATAAAACACGAAATCTATTCGAGGCACGAAGCCAAAGGCGAAGTGCTAGAATGGTTTGCAAAATGTCTCATCTCACCATAAATCATTTTTTCAGGCACGTTTTCACATTCTAGAAGCATTCATCCACTCTTTGTTGTACCTTCAAGTGACAATCGATATGTTGAAAAGTGACAATATGTATAATAATATTATAAGTGTTTTGACATTATATTAATATTTTTAACTGGTTTTATTACATGTTAGACATGTAGTAATACAAGAACTTTAAGCCCATACTTGGCAGGTTTGTTAGGCATATATATAAGGAATTTGCACCTACCTCTGAACGGAATACGCATTTCGTCAATACATGTGTTTGGTCCAGGGATGTAGTTTTGTTGAGAGTTTGAAACAAATTTGTCAAATAACCATGATACTGCTGCTGATCGATCAGACTTCAAACGTTCTTGGCGATCGGTTCCATTGTCACATCTCAAACAATTGAGTAATTTACAGAATCTGTATTTAGACATCACACAGCGGAAAATTTCGTGACCAGTGCCATCTGTAGCAAATAAGTAGTTGGCGTCTGTGTCGTTGCATTTGAATACTGAGCTATAGTACAAAAGGCCAAACAAACTTCGCATTTCAGTTTCATTTGTATCTTTGAGTTCCTACCTGTTTGTGTTCCGAAAACGTTCTCGATACGTTTGTAATTTTTGGTTGGTGTGCAATACAACAGTCTCTAGCATTTCGAGGTCGAAAATTTTAAACCCAAGGTCCTGAAAACTTCTGAAAACAAGCTCTTCTCTTGGACAGACAATATGTATAATAATATTGTAAGTGTTTTGACCTTATATTAATATTTTTAACTGGTTTTATTACATGTCTAATCTCATACACTGCATAGAATTTTCTGTGTCAATCCCCCTGCTCTTGTTCAGGAGCACCGCTCTACTGTGCCAGTCTCATTACGCGATGGCAACAATGTTGTCAACCCATCTTTTCGCAAGATGGACGGCCTTCATGATCGGAGTCATACAAAAAACGATTACACCACCTTCAACACCTTCAACGTCAGTATTGTGTTAAAATGAAAAGATAGTTTCAAAAGAGAGTGGATATTCACTGTGATAAATGTATTTATTAAAGACTAGCTTTTGCCAGCGGCTTCGCCCGCGTGGAGGTCGGAAATTATCCCGCGGGAACATACTACCGAGATAAAAAGTAGCCTATGTCCTTTCTCAGGCTTTAAACTATCTGTGTACCAAATTTCATTTAAATCAGTTCAGTAGTTTTAGCAGTAAAGTGAGACAGACAGACTGAGTTACTTTTGCATTTATAATATTAGTATGGATTATCCATACTAATATTATAAATGCAAAAGTAACTCTGTCTGTCTGTCAGTCTGTCTGTCTGTCTGTCTGTCTGTCTGTCTCGCTTTCCTGCTAGAACTACTGAACCGATTTAAATGAAATGTTGTACACAGATAGTTTAGAGCCTGAGAAAGGACATAGATTACTTTTTATCCCGATAGTATGTTCCCGCGGGATAATTTACGACCTCCACGCGGGCGAAGCCGCTGGCAAAAGCTAGTAAATTATAAATATCTGGTTGACAGAGCTTTGCTCGGTATTTTTTGATAAATTGTGTTTAAAATAATAAGTTTATGTTCAAGTTGATTATCGATAAAGTTGGTCAGTGAAAACATGATGAAAACGACATTGTATAAAAATGAATCCTAGCTAGATAGATTTATCGCCCCCAAAACCCTTTGTATACTAAATTTCATGAAAATCGTTGGAGCCGTTTCCAAGATCCAGATTATATATATATACAAGAATTGCTCGTTTAAAGGTATAAGATATTATAATTATATATTATAAGTGTGGATTATTATTAGATTTTTTATTTATTGGGTTTTTCCATCTGGAATTTCTCAGTAGCAGCTCGAAGTCTGGATTTGTGCCCGGTTGATGGCAATAGGCTAGCCCCCTATTACATGGGATTTAAACATAATAGGCGCAATATGGGTACTATAGGTAATCCTCTACCCAACCCTTCGGGGAAACAAGACGTGATGTTATTTTATGTGAAATCAAATTGTAACGGATGACATCACGGCATTTAAATTGGACTTTGTTATAGGATGAAGCAATGCAGAATGCAGTACCCTTGATCTGTTGGGTGACCAAATGTTTGATTTGGCAAACAATATTGAGCCACCAATATGAGAAATTCTACTTAGCCTTTAAAAATATTCAAGATTCCTGCGCACACATTTCGAAGTCAAATTGCTCAGGTAATTAATTTAAAAAAAAAACTTATTCGTTTATTACTTGGATGATAAGGAAATTATTTAGTATAATCTTTGAAAAGGGTAGGTCTTCCAAACAGATGGCTGATATTTTTGTAGGCTCACTGCCATAACAACCTGATGAATGCTGTTACATTGAACTGCTACTATGAATTCAGTACACGTTTCTAGATCCACCAGCGTTATTTTTTTTATCAGTTATCAAAAAGGAATTCAACTGTCGCATACGTTTGTACCGGTAGCTATAGCTTTTTTGTTTGAAACAAAAGTTTTTTTTCACTAACCATATTTTTTCATGCTTTGGGTCTAGAATCATGCCATTGTGCTGAATTCATAGTATTAGTTTGTGCGTCAATGATAACATCGGGAAAAGTTAACACAATGATACATTATGTTTGACATGTCCAGTATAAGCTGAGTTTGCAATGTTAGTAGTAGGTAAGGTGTTATAAACGAATGCCTATAACAGTGCGACGTTTTTTTGCTACTGTGACTGTACGACAATTACCCCAGGCTGATAAAATTTTCGTTTTTCCTAATTACGATAATATCAGTATTTAAGTCGGTCCCCCCCGTAGGCGGCAGGGCGGCACCCCACCCCGTACCACCCTGTAGAGCTCGTCACCTGACCTGGTCACTCTCCCACCGACAGAGATAAAATGAATTCCAAATATGAGGAAGTCCAATTCCTTGTCACATCTAAGGAGCAAGGAAAGGATTGAAAGAAATAGTAAATAAAACTTAGGAATTCATACTTATAGAAATACATTGGATGTGGTTCCAGAAAGCTAATAAACAAGGGAGAGGGAAGTTAAGTGAATTTTTATATAAACGTAGTAGTAACATATACGCTAGCGTAATAGGTATTAGGTCAATGGTAACTCACACGATGCCTCACTTCAACACTTGCAGTACTCAGGGCAACGCTTCCATAAAGTGACGCAAGCGGCTTTTCAGCGGCTTTACGTCGTACTTGTTCATATGGAATAAGGTCTCTAGCAGTTCTCTCGAACTGAAAAACGTGACGTGGCGGCTTTTCAGCGGCCCTATGTCGACATCATGCTCTAGGAGACATGGTCCCTATCAGTCCGTAGACTGAATATGTGATAGATGTAGCCACCCAAACCCCTGGAAGTTCACCCGTTGTGCAACAAGCATATCTGTACGACACGTGCTACTGTTAGTCTGACCGAATTATCGAACTGAGATTAAGAATGCAAACATTCAAGAATTATAGATAATAGCTGTAAATAAGACATTGAGCTGAGAGTCGTGACTCAAGAATAATTTGATAGAGTTGTGGAGCAACTCTCTTGTAGATCTAGACAGCCCCAAAGAGCCCACCCTTCACCACTTCCTATTTAGTCATAATGACTTTAATAACCCTACCAACCTAAGGTAACTATTATAATGAATGTCTCATTCAGTCGAACCTCAAGCACACTCACACATAATTCAATTAAATATATTAAAAAATATTAAAAAAAATATTTCGGAACAAATAACACAGGACACGTTTGACAAGTAAAACGATGGTAGCTGCAAAAGTATAAACTGTAGCGCAGCTAACAACGCCCTTCTCCAGATACAGAATGGAATGATGTTCCATGCGAAAAATGCTTAATAATTTAGATTTATATAATTAATACAGAAACAAAACAAAAAATAAGTCTAAAATACACAATATAAAAGGTGTGATTTGGGATGTATTTTGACGTTGAGTTTATGTGGTGAGTGTAGGGTGAATGGGTGTGTAGTTGAGTGACAGTGAGGTGTGCGAGGGGTGTTTGTGGTTCTGTGTGTGAGGGGGTGATGAGTATTTTACACTTCCACGAGTTTCTCTGTTTCATCATAATTTTGGGATTTTAACCAGGAGTTAAGTTTCATTTTGCATTTGCTCTTTGTAAGTGGGTAGATGAGCAAGCTTTTGTTTAATTTATTATAGATTTTTGAGCTCATATGTTTGTAGTGACGACTTGCAGCTACGGTTCTACGAGACTCAGTGTTACAAACCCTATTCAAGCGACGTCTAGAACAATGTTTGGGATTTAACGGAAGTTGGCTGTGTTTGCGAAGGATAGTCTGCAGGATAAATAACTGTCTGACGGTGAGGACCTGGCAGAGGGTGTACAGAGAGGATGTCGAATATCGGATTGGTTTCCTTGCCAGGACCTACAGGACAGCTCTCTGCGCTCGCTCGACCCGTAGCATCGCTGTTTTACCGGCACCACCCCAGACCGTGAGGCAATACCCCAGAACAGACTGAGCGAGCGCAAAGTAGACTGTTATCAAACAGCTGAAATCGGCCGCGCCTCTGAGTTTCTTGAAAATATAAATAAGTTTTCTCACTCGAGCTACAGTTGCAGCAATATGTTGTTTCCATTTCAGATTGCTATCAAGAGTGACTCCAAGATACTTAATAACTAAGGTATTTTCCAATTGCTGACAACCGCAGTCTGCATGTAAGTTTGGGCAGGTGTGAGCACGAATTTCAATCGGTACAGAGGGCTGATTTGACTTCATAGTAGAGAATGTGACAAATTTGGTCTTATTAACATTTAGAGTGAGAAGGTTTGTGGTCAGCCACCTCATGACAGTGGTCAAGGCAAGCTCCGCGTTATGGCGAGTTTCAGTCCAATCCCGGCCATGAACAATTAGAGCTGTGTCATCGGCATATGCGATAATTTTGCAGTTGGGTAAGGATAACTGACACAGCTCATTCACATATATAAGAAAAAGTGAGGGTCCCAGGACACTGCCCTGGGGGACACCAAAAGTAATAGTTTCCGGGTTGCTGAGGAAGTTCTGAAGTTTTATTATTTGTTTACGACCTGTTAGATAACTCCTGAAAAGATTGTGGGCCGGCCCGCGAATACCAAGATGCTGTAGCTTCGAAAGAAGTTTGGGAATTGAGACAGTGTCGAAGGCTTTGGATAGATCTAAGAAGAGAGCAAGAGTCTTGTGTTTATTTTCCCAATGACCAATAATAGTTTCTGTAAGTTCCAGTACAGCGTCTTCGGTGGATTTTCCAGTCCTAAAGCCATATTGATTATTAGAAAGAAGTTTAAATTTATTTAGGTAATTGGTGAGTCTATGGTTAATAACTTTTTCAAATATCTTTGAGAGGGTGCTCAAGACTGAAATGGGTCTGTAGTTAGCAACATTGTCCTTGTCACCCGTCTTATAAATAGGGTGGACAACCGCAGTTTTAAAAACATCCGGAAAAGTTCCTGTTGAAAAGCAGAGATCGAAGATGAAAACAAGGATGGGAATAAGAATGTGACGAGTCGCCTTAACGACTGAGGGGGAGATACCGTCAAATCCAACAGCACAATTGTCATTAAGGCTGAGGATGATGTTTTCCAGCTCAGCACTATCCACGCTGAGGAGGGCCATTGATTGTGGTGCAGATGGTATGGAAGTACCCGGGAACTCAAGGTTGGGACAGCTATCCGAGAGAAATTTATAGAGGCCAGAGTATTCGATTTTAGCCGCTAAGAGACCACCAACATTCGCAAGGTAATTGTTGACTTTGTCCACAGACTGCGACGGATAGGCACTACAGTTAAGCAGCTCCGAGGCCGAGTCACGGTTTTGGCTCATGCTTGCTACCCGTTTAACAAGTTTCCATGTAGCTTTTGGATTATTTCTAGCTTGCCTAAATTCAGATCGTTCATATTCACGCTTGACTTTTTTTAAGAGATTGTTGCAGAAGGTGCGATAGCGACAGAAAATCAATTTGTGCGTCTCATCCTCTGGGTGTTTTTTAAATTTGCGATGCAACTTATCCCTGTGACGTATGCACTTCAGTAAGCCAGGAGTAATCCATGGCTTAATGATGCGCTTCCTACTGGGGATGTGTGAGATATGTGTGTTAGATTTGATGACTACGGACATAATGGAAACAAGAGAATCCGCAGCTTCATTCGGGTTGTGACACTGAAAGATAAGGGAAAAGTCTGTGTTGTTAATTTGGTCCACAACCCGTGGCAAATTAATTTTTGATCTGATGAGGTGGGGAGTTTTAGTTGTTACATTTAGATTGCAGACGATAATAATAGGGCAGTGGTCGGTGATGAGAGAATTAATGATTAGTGCAGTAGCAAGGCTTTGAGTGCGGAGTATCACATGATCAAGGCAGTTCGAGAGTCTAGTTGGGACAGTGTATGCTGGCAGCATTGCATGTAAAGCTGTAACATTGAGGTAATCATCAGCATTTGAGTCGGTGCTCCCAGGTGTAATGTTCAGGTTGATGTCATCAATGATGGCTACAGTTTTGAATTGAGTTAAAGCACCAAGCAAACTGTCTAAGCTGCTAAGAAAATTAGTCAAATCTCGGTGTGAGGGAGAACGATAGATTGCGATAAAAGCAGCTTTATTTGAGAATTTGAGAAGGAGAACGTTTGCCTCACTAAACAGGGGTGTTTCGACGGTGACATCAAAGCAATCTCTTACATAGACTACGACGCCCTCATTCTGTGTTTTATACGAAGAGGTGTGCGAGTTATAGCCGGTAAGTAAGGGAGTAATTGGGCATTTGCTCAACCAGCACTCAGTCAGAATAATAACATCAGGCAAGTACGTTAATCTTCTCATGAACACTACCAGGTTATCAAAATTGCTGTTTAGACTACGAATATTCGTGTGTAATATTTTAAAATCGTGGAGAGAACAATCCAAAAACGACTCACTTGCTTCTGGGGAACAAGTATAGCAATTTGAGACGGTAATGTCCTCAACTTCACTAGTGATCACTGTAAGATCATCCATTATTTATTATAAAAACAAAAAGGAAACAAAATTTTAAGACTGAGTAATCATACTCTTGGTCGCAATGCGGCGGCCCTGGGTTAGTTGAGCTAACACTAGAACAACTCACTGTGGGGATCACTAAGGTGTCTCTTAAGCATGGTAAGGCTTTTATATGGGGGATTAAACAGAGTTCCTGGAAAGTGTGGCAGTGTGTGCGGAGAATGTGTGATAATATGTGTGAGTGTGGAAAGTGAGTAGTATACAGTGATGTGAGTTGAACAATAGTCCCAATTTCAGAATATTTCATTTTATATCGGTTAATTAGCAAACAATACAACACTAAGTTTACGAGATAATTAGGTAATAAAGTTACATAATAATAATAAACAATTAGCCACGCGCCTTTTATTATACGTCCGAGATCGGCTTCATTTTGCACATGAAAGTGAGGACAACCGACTTTTTCCCGCACTAGGATCTTTCTATGCGAGACCCAACAGAACTGAAACTCGTTTGTCTTTGCACGGTCTCTAGCCAGAAAGAACAACCTTTTGTTTTTAGCTGATAAGTTTTCAGATACATAAATTGGTTTTGCTGGGCCAGGAATTTTGAGGTGCTCTGTTGTTAACTTAAAGCTATTTTTGTTATGGTTCCTGAACTTAACTAGGAATTCTCCCTTAAGGATTACGGTGGTAAAATCGACAATCATTGTTTTATTGGCTCTTTTGTTTTAATGCGGAATACATCCTTCACGTCCCTTGGTTGTACTGCAATATTCAATAGGCTACCAATGTCAATGACCGTCTTTAACAGAGATGACTTTGGTTCTTCTTTGGTGCACGGAATATTCCGAATCTCTAGACAGGTGGACCTCGAGCTCTGCTCCATTTTCTCCAGCTTGTTTTCGAGATCACTTATATAGGAGAGGCTTTCCTTGCGCTCCGATTCCAACAGATCAATTTGAGATTTTAGGTTGTCATGCTGAGCAGAGAGGTGATCAAAAGAATCACGAATGCTGTTCACAAGGGAAAACAATTTTTCGTATTTTTCATCCTGGTGAGCCTTAAAGTCTTTGAACATTTGCCTCATTTCCGACATAAAAGTGCATAATTTGCTCTCTTCGCTGTCCTCCAAACGCCTGCGATTACCATTTCTGAATGTTATATTTGGTGAGATGTCATCTGCAGGTGAATCCAGCCCTGTATTTAAGGATGGTTCTGAAGAGCTAAGTGGAGTGACAAGCGCCTGCTCGAATGTGGCGGGCAAAGTTGTCGTCACAGGTGTCACCGCTGTCTGAGTTGTTTGTAGCTGCACCGCAGGCGGCGTGCGATTTAACGGCATCTTTAAGCAGGAATTACTATACTAATAATATAGATATACTGACTTATTTACGCCGCGCAGGAGTAGTGAGATCGTTGTTGATAAGACTTCGTGTGTTCGGTGATTTCCGTGAGCCCGAGTGACCGAGTCCGAATCATCGAGTGCGCCAAAGGCCGGTCGTTGACCTTGGTACGTCACCGCGTCGCTCAGCTGTACGAAGACGCGGTGATTCAAGCGCACGACAGGTGGGTAATTGTTTATTTGCACTGGTTATTACTTGAAGAAAACTGTGTTTACTTGTTTATCACTGGGTGGAATTAAAATTAACTTTCGCAACATGTGTCTTGGACACTTAGCCACACAACGGTATAAGTTTTAGGGTATTATTTAAATTTTGACACTAGTAATGGATTTTAGTACGAGAGCACAGAAAAAATACGTGTTGTTGCGCGAACGGATAAGCGGGGGGGCTCAATCAATGAATACTAAATTATTCTAATCTGGACTTCAAGCCGAATACATTCAACTTATCTAATTATAATTTCTCTCTTACAACATCTCACTTGAACATAACATGGCCTCTTGGCTTATACCCAGTCTCCTCCCTCACAGGTGAGCGCTAATCCCTGCAATAAAGTCTTAATTATGTGGAGAGGTAAAGGAATCGTTGCGCTTGCGCTTAAATTCATCTTTTATAGCTACGTTAATTTATCAGTGTACAATTTACCCACTTCAGTGAGACGGGAAACCGTTTTATAACGTTTGTCTCCTTGTACGTGCTCCATTAGACCTAACGCATAGAACCTCTGAGGACACTAATACGATTCTAACGAAACACGTTCCCTAAGCAGCAATTAAATGTCTTACTCAATCCTACGGCAGTGTACTGCAACGTCCACTGTTATATAGAAAAACAAGTGTTGAGTAGCTTTAAACACTTACTCATGTGAATGACACCCTTATAGCAGTCTCTATAGTACTACTACAGTCCCTTTCTGAGGTAACACAAAACTAGCACAAGCGCACCGTAGACTCAGTCTGTAGCAAAACTCATTGCGATCGTTCTTGTTGCATACCGAAGTGGAATTTCGTCACTTCACATTTCCTTACTCTTCCCCATTAGAGGATGACTGCATCCAGATTTCGTGTCTCGCTAAATAGTGTCGATTCAGTAAGAGGCCTATAGCAGCCGGGTGGGGTTTTAACGAGACACGGTCCCAAGCGTTCTTAGAACGACTACAAATTCACTTAGTGAACGTGTGTGAAGCCTACCCCCTCGCCCGGAAATGCGCATACAACGAAACCTCACGCAACGCGTTATGTGGTGAGACCTTTTTGGAAACAGTAATCATCACTAACGTTTGATTGGTTTATAAAGCAAATATAGGCCTGCTTTTATAGCCTAGTTATGAAGTATCTACGGTTCTGCCTCCCGGCTATCATATGTGATATGTCCGTACTCAGGTAATGAAAGGCGTTGTTCTTTAGCAAGCGTATAATGCGAACTGAACCGATACATACTGTGACATCTTATACTCTTGACTCCTGTATGATAATTTATCAATGTGGGTACTAATAAATTACAACTCTCCACACTAAACAATACATATCCGTAGATGAAAATCGTTAAAAACTATAACACAATCGTTTCGAACAACAATCCAATACAATGTAATTAACTCAATACAATTTCACAAAATAATGTAATACTAAGCTAATAATAAAACATCAGTGACCTTCCTTACAATTACATAATACTATTTACCGGTTCATCTTATTATTACATACATACTTATTAACTAACACCATATTATATAATAATTTAACGATTACAATATTTTGGTGGCTTTTTTACACGACATTCCCGTATAGGATGGGTACGAATTAATTCTGGAACATTCTCGGAATTAGGAGCACTTATACATTATATCAGGGCTGGAATCATTAGGGAGAGGAACGGGGCTGGCCGCGGATGTGGACGGTAACACATCGTCTGTAGCGGTTTGGTTCGTACTACCACCCCCTACGCTCTGGGGGGCCCGGGACTCAACCTGTGGATGTGGTATCTCTGTGCTGACTATAGCCGGCGTCACCTCCGGCACCTCGGGACACTCTGGTTCTAGAGAACTCCGTTCTGTCGTACTGGTTGGACAAATCAAAGAACTACGCGATCGCTGTCTTATCTGGTCAATATGCCTATGTGTTTCTTTCCCGGATTCATCTACGACCCTATAATCTGTAGCTCCCATTCTTTTTACTATTTTCCCAGGAAGCCAGTTTTCATTACCTCTATACTGCTTCATCCATATTTCGTCCCCTAACTGTAAGGAACGTTCTCGTACCGGCCCTTTGCTGCCGCTCCTGCACCCTTTTCATTTTCTGTTTTCTGTTGGGCCTTAGAGCATCTAATTTTGTACGTCTCCTACCTAACATTAGTGTCGCCGGATTTTCTCCGGTAGAACAGTGTTCCGTGTTACGGTAATGTAATAAAAAAGTACTCAATAATGCTAGAATATTTTCTTTTCGTTTTACCAGACACTATTTGTCTGGGTAAACCCCATCTAGAAAAAACCTCCCTGAGTTTTTCTATAGTATAACTAGCAGCTGTACTGGGTACAGGAAATACTTCCAACCATTTAGTCTTTGCATCTACCATTACTAAATAGATTTTACCCCAAATAGGACCTAGAAAATCTAAATGTACTCTCTCCCATGGTCTGGAAGGCCAGGGCCACGGTGTCACGGCATGTCGCTGAGGCGAATCTGCCTCCCCCGCGCACACCGCGCACTCCCGACACGTCGCCTCCACCGCCTCGTCGATGCCCGGCCACCAAACATAGCTCCTAGCTGACGCTTTTGTCTTTACAATGCCCATGTGAGGTTCATGTAATTCACGTAATACCCTAGCTCGACATCCTTCCGGAATCACTACCCTGTGTCCCCACATGACGCAGCCTAACTCTTCGTAAAGCTCGCTACGACGGTTAAAATACGGCTGTAATTCCCGTATTTCATTATCCGTAGGCCACCTATCTCGAATATAACTTATAACTCTGCTTAACATCGGATCCCTTCCTGTCTGTTGCTTAATTACATTATAATCTAGTAACAACGCATTCTGAGCGAAATGTAAATAAGTTTGCTCAGGTAGTGCGTATGACTCATCGCTACTACTAGGAACAGGTAATCTCGACAGACCGTCCGCACCGTTTTGTTTTGTGTTGACGTATTCTATATCATACGTATAAGCAGATAAAATGATTGCCCAACGCTGCAACCTACTCGCCGCCATGGTCGGTACGCCGTGCTTGGGACCAAATATGCTTACTATTATCTACTATATGCTTACTAATGGCTTATGATCAGTTCGCAGTGTAAAACGTCGGCCATAAACGTACTGATGTAATTTTTTTAAACAAAATACAATAGCTAACGCTTCGCGATCTATCTGAGAATAATTTTTCTCCGCGCTATTCAATGCGCGTGACACATACACGACCGGTCGGTCCCGGCCGTCGGCACTCGGCTGTGTGAGTACCCCGCCTATACCCCGCGCACTGGCGTCACATGTCAACACTAACGGCTTATTTGGGTCGTAATGAACCAAAACTTCAGCACCTGTTAATATTTTTTTTACTTTTAACATTGCTTCTTCAAACCGCTTACTCCAATGCCAAATTACCTCTTTTTTTAAAAGATCATAAAGTGGTGACAGTATGCTACTCAAATTCTTGACAAATTTTGCATAAAAATTTACTAACCCTAAGAAAGAACGCAACTCGGTAACATCTCTCGGCCTAGGAATTTTTACTATTGCTTCTACCTTGTGCGAATCTACTTTTATACCGTTTTTAGAAATAACATATCCTAAATATTTGACCTCATTTACCATGAATAGACACTTAGTTCTTTTGAGCTTCATTCCGTAATCTTGTAACCTTTTTAGCACTCTTTCTAAAGTTTCTAAGTGTTCATTTTGTGTTCCTGACGTACTTATGATTACATCATCAAGGAACACTTCCACGCCAGGTATTTCATTAAGAAGGTTCGACATAATCCGCTGGAAGATGCCCGGACTTGAGGATAACCCAAACACGAGCCTATTATATTTAAAAAGACTAAAGATTTAACAGTAGTTAACACACATCGAGGTGTGTTAACTACTGTTAAATCTCTAGTGTCATCCAATTCTATCTGGTTATAAGCCTGGGATAAATCAATTTTCGAAAAGAACGTAGCCCCGTTTAAACTCAGTAACACATCATCAATCTTCGGAAGCGGATACCTATTGACCAGTAATACAGGATTTAACGTGACTTTATAGTCGGCACAGATACGCAGTCCTCCGTCAGCTTTACGTAGCGGTACCAAAGGTGTCACCCAGTCCGAGCACTCGACAGGCTCGATGATGCCCGCGCGCAGCACTGCATCCAGCTCCGCATCCACTTGACCCTTCAGAGCGTAAGGCAGCGGCCGCGCCCAGCAGTACACGGGAGTCGCCCCCTCCCACAACTGGAGCGTTGCCTTACCGCCTGTGTACCGTCCCAATCCGCCGCTGAATAATTCTTTATACCTATTTAACAAAACAATGACAGAATCAGATTTTTTATTTAAAATTTGGCCATAATTAATAGTTTGTTGAAATGGGGGTATTTTTATTTCCATTTCACATAACCATTGCCGGCCTAATAACGACGTTGTACCTCCATCGATCACAAATAGTTCTAAGTATTTAATTTTGCCTTTGTACTCAACTTTCGGCCTTATGACACCTAACGGCTTAATATTACTTCCGTCATAAAACTTTGACACTAAATTAAATGGTTCAATTGGTCTAGTACTGAAATTGTACGCTGCCAGGCTAGACTAGACCCCTACCATAGGATTTCAATTGAGTAGGTGGAAGCATGATGGTGGGGTCCAGGAGACAAGAAGTGGCGAGCGCAACTAGTCCGCCGTACGCGGAGCAGACAAACAAATCAAACAATTACAAATACAACAAAAGCACTTACCTGTTGGTTGAAGGACACTGCTCTGGTGCCAACCTGGAGATTTGTATGTAAGTGAGTGTATGTGTATCGTGTCGTGACGTTATGAGTATTCTTCAGGTTAGATTCCGCTTCAACCCGGCTGGAGACAATCACAGCATGCGGTCTTCAAATCACTCGTTCACAATAGCGTCACACTCAACCATCGGGTCATGACAGATTGTCCACAAAACGACCGGTTAATTAATACAATTGGATCACGACTAATTGTCTCAAACGGATCGATTTAAAGGGATTAATTTCAACAAACGCGTCGCGGAACTCAACAGGCGACCGACCTATTTTAGCGGCAAATCAAGAGAGCTGTCAAGTGTCAACGTCAAAAAATGACAAGTCAGATGTCACTTCGTTACACGCGCATTCCATTAGGCGCACAGATAATAAACGGTACGCAACATCTACCCCCCCCGGACGGGCCTTCCCGTCCGCTAATCACTTGGCAATCCCGACAAGGTTGCGTTTTATCAGTCCACCTGACGCGCTGCCGGAGGATGTGCAAATACTCCAAGCTCCAACGCTTCCAAAACTCTGAGCGGGCTGCTGCACCAACTGAAACCGCGATAGCCAATTTTGGCTCACATCGACAAAAGGGTGCTCCGGCAGGGCGACAAGTGGCTGTCAAATCAAAAAATGGCCCGGGGTCAGGGCCTCCAAGACGTTCAGGTCCGTAGACAGCGGGCACAATGGACGCGAGTTCAATACAGCTTCAAAACGGAAATATACCGTAGCTAACTCCTTAAAGGTGAGAACGGTGTCCCCCAACAATCTGCGCCAGAGTCCCTGTGCCGCTTTCACCGCGGCCTCAAAATACCCCCCCAATGGGGGCAGGCTGGCGGGTCAAAACAATAACAAACAACAAACAACCAAACAACAACAACAACAACTTAACCAAATGGCCCTCCTTAGGCAACAAAAGGGGGTGACGGACCCCATAAGGAAGGCTAGAGTGACTCAACCGTCAACAACCAAACAACAAAAGACCCGTATCGTCCAAAAGGGGTTCAACTTACTAACGGCTCCCGACAATATCCAAAACTCTCGCTGCAGAATGGCCAACAGCGCATTGCAACCGGCATGCGAGTTCATAATGTGACGATCAGTCACCAACAATTCAACAACAACAAACAATAATTCAACAATTTGTCGAAGGAGCCAAATCGACTCAACAAACTCAGGGTCCTTTGTTCCAACAGCGAGCACCTTGAGCCCGGGCAAAGGACCCGACATCAAGACTGGCGATCGAGGCCAATCATCCTCGGGATGAGTCAGCCAGTCTGGTCCCCACCATAGGGGGTAAGCAAACAGGCGGGGTGCCATGCACCTACGTGAGGCCACGGCGCCTGGGTTCAAATCTCCAGGCAAGGGCCTCCAAATCAAAGGCGTATCAAAATTTTGAATCTGGGACACTCGGTACGCAACAAAGACCTCCAAAGAGTGGACGGACGTCTTCAACCAACACAAAGCAATTTGACTGTCCGTCCAGGCGTAAGAAGCCCGAATGTCCACAGTTCCACCCAAAGTGTGAGCAACGTGGTTCAATAGACGCACAAGACGCGCCGCCCCTGACAATTCAACTTAGGGGTGGTCAGTGCCGTCCGGAGGGGGGCCACCTTGCTCTTGGCCAAGACCAGTGACAAATTCACCTGGCCTGTGCACAGACGGTGCGCAGACAAACAACAGCTGCATAACCGTGCGGAGACGCATCACAAACAAGGGTAGCAGAGTAGCTCCCAGGGGGAGGATAGCGCGGGGTAACACGACCTCGTTGACTGCAGGGAGTGCGGATACAAATTGGAGCCAATCTTCCAACAGGGTTTCCCGAATTGGCTCGTCCCAGCCAAGTCCCGCAGTCCAAAGGCGACCAGGCGCGCGGTAGCCGTGGCGAGCGGACGTGCGCGCGGAGCTATCTCGCGCTCCGTGCCTCGAGTGACGCAATATTTTTATAAGACTACCTACATAAGTTACATTCATATGAGTGTGGAGACTAAGGGAGGCCATCCAGGCCCTCCCGAACACAGTGAAACTAGTGAAATGGACACAGATAGTGCAATTGTGAACAATAAAAAAAACAGTGATTATAAATTAACTAGTGTAAGTGAACTTTCCCCGGACCATGAAGGACAATACGCAGTTGCTTGTTGGTACTGCGCAAAAATTAACGTAATTAAAAAATTCCATGAGTGGCAAGGACTCCAAACTAAGATTAAACAATTAAACTGTAGATTGTGTAACAAGAGAAGTGCCGTGAAATGTTTTATAAAAACTTTAGCAAATATTTCAAACGGACACCTAATGAACAGTGTAAACGAAATTATTATATATTCGTGTAATATAAATTTCTGTAAAATAAATAAAATAGACTGCCGCAAATGCAACGAACAGTTAAATGTTAAGTACATGCCA
Source organism: Aporophyla lueneburgensis (assembly GCA_932294355.1). Lineage (NCBI taxonomy): Eukaryota > Metazoa > Arthropoda > Insecta > Lepidoptera > Noctuidae > Aporophyla > Aporophyla lueneburgensis. Next base: position 5,389,658 of record OW028735.1, read on the forward strand.
ATTATTGGACTTGAAAGTGAAGAAAACGTGACCTGTGAATGTGGCACAGTGAACCAAATAGTATCGAAATAAATAGATGTATCCAGCACCCTAAGTTCTAGGGCTGAATCATCGCTGTGTGGGTCGGGTCGCACTCTCTGGACGCCGCGTCCCGCCTTTGGTGGCACGATAACTGCGAACTCGCCCAGCGTAACGCTGATCCCTAGCGCCGCACGAGCGAAACCAAATGAAGCCACCGCTGTTGCACGAGCTAGCAATGGTGTTACGGCTGCGCGCGCGCGCGAGAACATGACTGTCTCGAAACCTCTGCGCGCCGACTCCGTAACCGCGCAGCTCGGTCACGCGACGGAGCAGGCGCGCGCCACTAGTCCGACCGTGGCCTCGCAGCGACAGCTCGGCATAACAACAAGCAACCGCTTCTCCTCGCTCCCCACCGAAGAGGACCACAAAGGTGAGTTCGAAAGGGAAAAAGATTACGCACACGCGACTTTTACCTCACCCAAACCCAAGAAGAGAAAAAGAGGTGTCATCACTCCTAATTCAACAGCGACCCAGCGACAGCCGAGAGTGAACACAACATCCATTCACATCCCTGACATAATCATAACAGACGTCAAGAAAATCAATGAACCAGAATACCTTACTAAAATTAGAAAAATAAGCACAGAGCATGGAGCAAGACACGCTATGGCTAGTAACAAAAGAACCATCACGATCCGCGTATACACCGCGGATATGAGGAAAATCATTATAGAAGAGCTGAGGAAACTTGACGATGGGCTCCGCTTCGTGGCACGCGTCCCTAAAGCCCAGCAGACTCACCAGACGAAGGTTGTGCTCATCACGAACATCTACGATGAGACGAACGAGGCATGCCTTGATGAAATGGAGAGGTGCATCGGTGTAAGACCGATCAAAATGAGAACTATTAAAGGTAACCTACAACTATTCATCTTTGATGGTGCCCACCCATACGATGAAATTGTCACGCTTATGAAGACAACAAAGCATGCCTACTTCGGGGCCTTCAGCATGAAGCCTCAGGAATACAAAGATGACCCTAGAAGAGTAGTACAATGTAAGAGATGTTTCCTCTTCACACATGCGACATCGGCGTGTCACGGTGAGAAGAAACACCCCACCTCCACAATTCAAAACCAAGAAGGCATAGATATCGAAATATGTATAGCATGCAAAAAACCGGGCCATGGGGCCAACCAAGTCAAATGCGAGAAGTTCCAGAAGGCAGTGGACCGTCAACTGGCACAACATGAAGAAAAAGAAAGGAAAAAAAGAGAAGCAGCCGACCGTAGACAGGCAGCAGTGAGATACCGTCGGGAAAACGTCTCGTATGTGAACGTAACCTCCACCTCACAATTTCCACCATTGGCCAAACAGGAGCCCCAATTACAAAAACAACCACAACGCCAGCCACCAATGCAATTAAATGACCACACAACAAACAAAGAAAATAGCATGGAGCCATTAGGGCAAGAGCTACAAACAACTATGAAACAAATATTACACCAGCTACAGCTACAACACGAAATTCTCTTAAAAATTCTCAACAAATAATCCGAGAAATCAATATCATAAGTTGCGTATACTGCACCTCAATGCGCAAGGATTGAAAGGTAAATTCCTTGAGCTAAAATCCTTAGCCGACCGCCACAAACCACATATAATCGTAGTTAACGAGTGCCGGGTGGACTTTTCCAAAATCCGTATGAATCTCCTGAACTACGATAAGATCACGCACTCGATCGCGTCACATCTTACTACAGCCATGTATGTGATGAGAGGAATACGCTGGAGTCAGTCCGACGTAACCCCAGGTACCGAAGAAAGAGACCGCCTCATCGAAGGCGTCGCTATCAACCTCACATATGATCATCAGACCGGAGATTCCATAAAAATTAAGGGCATCTACATACCGCACAGATCAGAGCACTTCGACGTCGCAGCGCTTAATGATGAGCTAGAAGACATCATAACCGAAGCTCCTAACATCACTATCGGGGACCTCAACCTTAAAATGACCGCACTCAACCAGACGAGAGACGAAGGGGCGGGTATTCTCGTCCGTGACCTCTGTAAATCTGACGTTTGCACCATACACCACACTGGCCTACCCTCGCGACCTAACAGTGCAGGCTATGGTATCCTCGATGCAGCCATCTTCTCGCACGATGCGCAAGCTTTCGACACCATAACATGCCGACAAACAACACCAGTTGGCTCCGATCATGTGCCCTGGTTACTGGACCTAAGCATAATGGTGGACAGAGAGAAAACACTGGTAAGAAACACTCGCGCTATTGCAAACAACGAAGAACTCAGACACAGATTCCAACAAACCCTATGGGACAAAACTACACACCTTCCTAAGGAAATCACAACCGACGTAGAATGCGAGGAATATATAGTACATCTAGAAAAAGCCATCATAGATACCTTAGATGAGTATGCGCCACTACATGAAAACAACAGACGCGATCAACTTCCAGAAGATATCAATGAAATAATCGACAGAAGAAACCAAGCAAAAAATAAAGCGTGGCGACTACGCTTCAACCAAGACAGAATAACGGAACAAAAGAGAACCTACAATCATCTAAAACGCCAGGCTCATCAAGCACTCGTGGAATATAGCAGTGAAAAATGGACCCGAATAATAAACGACCCACAGAACAACAGAGCCCAGATGTGGCGAATCCAACGCAACCTGAAGGCTCCTGTACAGAGACTCCCCCATATTGAGGGCTGCAACAGCGAGAAAGAAACCATCGACGCTCTGGTCGACGCAGCGATCGTCACAGAAGCCGAGATAAACAACGAAGATAAGAGCACAGAGAAGACTACACCGTTCCAGCCTCTCGACCCCACCTCCATAGAGGAAATCAGATTCGCACTGAGACGCTTTAAAAATAAGAAGGCGCCTGGCCCAGACAAAATCAAATCAGACGCCCTCAAACTTGGAGGCGACCCCTTCCTCTTCAGGTACAAAGTGATAGCTGACTACCTGTTACTGACAGGTTACTATCCCAACAGATGGAAAATCGGAGAGTGCATCTTCTTGCATAAAGCAGGCAAGAATCACCGTGATGCCAAATCGTACCGACCCATCACTCTTCTAAACATTATGGGTAAACGCCTGCTCTTGTCGCGCCTGCAACAAACCGCCGACAGACTCCAACCACCGTTTCAACATGGCTTTACCAAGAACAGAGGGACAGGCACACAGATCCTTCGCACCGGCAAGTTCATCACGGATGCGCTGGAAGCAAGGCAAAGTGTGGCTATGGTCATGACGGATCTTTCGAAGGCCTTTGACTCAATAAACCACGAAGGTCTGACGAAAAAGCTTCAAACAGCTGACGTCCCGAACAACATCATCAAAATAATAGAAAATTACCTGAGCGGTCGCAAAACCTACGGGCGCTTCAGAACCACCAACAGCGACGAAATACTGGTGCCACACGGGGTTCCCCAAGGCTCTATCCTGGGTCCAGTCATCTTCAACCTGTACGTGTATGACGTCTGGGACCAACGGGACCGTATCCGCGGACTTAAGCTGTCCCAATACGCCGATGATCTGTGCATCCTTAATAGGTCTCCCGACCCAAACTGCGCCACACGCCGCGCGGGCTGGGCCGCCGACACCGTCATCGACTACTACCGTCGCTGGGGGCTAAAATGTAATGTAGACAAAACGGAGTGTGCAATGTTTACTCACAAGAGAAATTACCACAGAACCATTCGCATCAAAGACGAGGCAATCGAATATCAAAATAGCATAAAATATCTGGGCGTTCACTTAGACAAGACCATGACCATGGGCAAACAGACGGATTACGTCGTGCAGAAGGCGCGACGAGCACGCGGCGCGCTAGCCCCTATCATAGGTTGGCACGCCAAAACAGATATCGCTGTGAAACTTGCGGTCATCCAGGCCTGCCTACTTCCTATATTGGATTATGGCGTGGTACAATTGATCTCACGTTACAGTAAGAGCAATTTACAAAAAATTGAACGCCAATATCGAATGGCTCTCAAGACCAGCGGACAATTCCCAAGACGCCTAGAAACCTCATTGCTCTGGGATATGCTCGATTGGGATCCATGGCACCTTCGTGCACAAGATTTGAATGAGGACATGCTGCGCCGTCTTCGCGAAATACACATCGAGGATCTAGAGACCCCTGGTGACGCCTACCTCGGATACGGACAGCACAACCCCCTCCTCACTAATACTAGACTAGGTGAAATCGACTATGTACCCAAAAAAGACAGGAGTCGGCTGCTCAGCAAGCGAACGACCGCTCCACGTCCCCATAGATTATAATTAGCTGTAAGTAGTATAGGGTAATATATAACAACATTATAAATTTATATAAATTGATTCTGTACACACTAACAAGCACACAGCACACACTACACGACACTTATATAGATCTCTCTCAGACAAACATAGGTAGACTGTAAGTAGCTGACACACCCACAGGCCGAATACACCATCGACCTGTGGACATAATGTACCATATGAACCAGGGAAATAAACATCTTTCTATTCTATTCTATTCTATTCTATTCCAAAGGCGCTCAAGAAAACAATTTTGCCCAAAACAATACAAACAAAACAACAAAACAATAGACAAAAGGCAACCCTGGGCTCCCATGTCCATAATGACACGGACCACAACAGAGTCCCCCGTGGGCCCCCAGACCTGACCGATGCCGTTGGCAACAAACCCGTGTCAATCTGAGGGGTACCTTAGCGGGGCAGGCGCCAATGTCCTAACAATGCCTGGGCGGCGACCGATCGCCACACCCAGACCCAAGTCTTTCCCGACGAGGATGGAGTTCAAACTCCTCGTCCGCGCGGTGTCCCGAGCCACGCGCCATCGCTGGAAGGGCATATCCCACCGGATGCCCGAATGGCGGGGGGCGTGACTCCAACCGGGGACGTTCCGCCAATGGAGGGGAGGGAAGGCGGTGCTGGTCTGGCCAGCGCTGCCTAGCAACAACTGCGTAATCGCCTTTACGCGGGGAGTCCAAATGGCGGTCGCGCGGCTCCCGATCAACTTGCGCGGGGGGTGGAGTGCGGCGCTCAAAATTGCGGGCCTCTCCCCGGTTCTGAACCGGCGAGGCAGAAGCCCGGTGACCAACTCCATGGTACCCCCCCGTACGCGAACCTTCATCAGAGGCTGGTCTGCCAGCGTGGTTCGCGTTAGCGCACAATATGTCCAAATGGGACCCCCCACAAATTCTACAAGGGCGGGGGTTGGGGCAGTCCCGATGGAAGTGAGCCCCCAAACAAGAGAAGCACAGGCGGCGTGCATTGGCAATTCGGCGGCGGGCACTCACGTGCAACTTCAAAAAGGCCGCGCAAGTTGCCATGCCATGCCCCGTGTCCCTACAAAACTCACAACCAGGACGACTCTGGGTGCCAGCAAAACGAGCGGCGGGGCGACCATCAACAGGCCCGCGAGCCCTAATCCGTCCCTGGTCTCGTGGCCGGGAAGACGGCTGGCATGACTCAGTGGCAACGCCAGAGTTGTCCACAAACCGACACTCATCCTCCAAAAATTGGACGAGGTCATCAAATGGGGGGAGATGTGTGACACTATCCCCACCATACTTTTGCTCGAAACGAGCCCTCAAATCGGCAGGAAGCCGTTGCAGCACAACGTGCACCAAAAGGTAAGACCATTGGTCCACCGGCAAGTCCAATTGCTTTAAAGCGTTGGTCGCTGCCACCAACGGGTTCAACAGGTCAGTACGCAATGCTGACAATCCAGTAATGACCGGTAACCCCAAAATCAATTCAATGTGAACGTCAGCCAAACAACGTTTATTTTGGTACCGCCGGGTGAGTAGTTCCACAGCGGTAGGGTAGGCTGAGTCAGTCAAAGACAGATGCTGCACCAAGGCTCGGGCCTCACCTTCCAGGACAGACAACAAATAGGCCAACTTTTGGGCGGGTCTGAGGTCCGAGCGTGCATCAACCAAACTTTCAAACAGGTTTTGGAAACTTAACCAGTGGTCCAGACGACCGTCAAAATGTGGCAGTTCCAAAGTAGGCAGTCTACTCAATAGTCCGGGACCTGAAACAACCGAGGTCTCCGGTTTGACCTGGACAGGTGTCCGGCTCTCCAATATTTCCCGAGCACGTTGACCAATGACATCCCCCAGGTCCAAGATCTGGTCGTAGTCAGCAAGGACCTTGTCACGTGCTGCTTGGTCCAGCACTTCCAAATCCACTTCACAAATGTACTGGTTGTAGCGGGTGAGCAGAGCATCAACGTTGCCGAGTCTCAAGTTCAACTGCTCGAACCGAGCAAGAGTGATCCCCTCAAGATCCTGGCGCTCAGCGGTCGCTGCAGCTGAAGCGAACCACCGCAGATGTGTGGTCAATCCACTGATTGCCTCTCTCACCGCTTTGTATGCCATTGCACAAACAATACAATTCAATATACCAAACAAAATAATTAAGTAACAAAGTTCAAACAATAAATAACTGGTTCTAATTTAATTAACAAAAATAAAGTTTTATTTTAATTCAAACCAATGTCAACGTTCAAAACTGTCAATATGATATTCAATTCAAATATTCAAATTCTAAAAGTTAAGTTCACAAACCACTTTGTTAATGGTACAACAATAATGAACCTTTATTCCAACTCAAAACAATGGTAATACTCAAAAATGCCAATAATTTTTCAAATATTAATTTTCACAAATAACCATATCAATGGTACAAACTCAATATTTTAATGTCTTCCTGACGTTCAATACAACACAGATCAGACACAAAAAGGGGCTACAACAAGGGGCTGCACCACAGCCCAATCCAATCCACTTTATTAGCCCGGCTGACCTTGGCAACATCAGGTTACCCGTCAATATGAGTTACTCAACTCAACAAATTTACAAATTATTTCAAATACCAATTAATTACCATTAACAAACATTTACAGCAAATTACTACTTCCCTTATAGAGACTGCCAAGTAATTAGCCTACTGTAAATTACCAATTTGGTGGTTTTATAGGTTAGAACCACGCCTCTGCATACCAAAATGTACGCTGCCAGACTAGGCCCGATCTCACAATACGATTTCAAATGCGCAGTGGAAGAGTTATAATCGTGGGGCTCTAGAGACAAGAGTGGCTAGCGTACTGTCCGCCGTACGCGGAGCAGACAATCAAATCAAACAATTACAAATACAACAAAAGCACTTACCTGTTGGTTGAAGGACACTGCTCTGGTGCCAACCTGGAGATATGTATGTAAGTGAGTGTATGTGTATCGTGTCGTGACGTTATGAGTATTCTTCAGGTTAGATTCCGCTTCAACCCGGCTGGAGACAATCACAGCATGCGGTCTTCAAATCACTCGTTCACAATAGCGTCACACTCAACCATCGGGTCATGACAGATTGTCCACAAAACGACCGGTTAATTAATACAATTGGATCACGACTAATTGTCACAAACGGATCGATTTAAAGGGATTAATTTCAACAAACGCGTCGCGGAACTCAACAGGCGACCGACCTATTTTAGCGGCAAATCAAGAGAGCTGTCAAGTGTCAACGTCAAAAAATGACAAGTCAGATGTCACTTCGTTACACGCGCATTCCATTAGGCGCACAGATAATAAACGGTACGCAACAGAAATATTGTACTGAAATATTTATCATAGGTTTTTTTATTTATACAAGAAACAGCTGAGCCTGTATCAAATCAAAATCAAATCAAATTATTTCGGGCTACAAAGACCCATAACATAAATACCTTACAGACTAACATACATACAAATAAAAAACAATGTAAAAACTATTGTACACGAAGTGACGGCGTCGTGTTGCGTTGCGTGGTGTCACGTAGCCTTCCGCGGAAACGTCGATACATGACACCTTTCGGCCAAAACTCTGCCTAGAGGAAGGTCTCGATTTCAAAAACTGGAACTCGCACCACGAATGACTTGAAGTTCGTGTTGTGGCGCGATTCCAACTTCTCGACCCTCAAAGTCCAGTTGGTTTTCAGTCGTACATACTCCACGATCTCCTCAACCTTCGTGGTGTAGTGTAGACGGGACACATAGAGCTGCGTCGTCGGTGTAGCTGGACGCAGCTGCATGTTGGGTCCTGCAAGCGCGGTTCCGCACTGGTTCCGACTAGGAGGCTTCCTCCTCTTCTTCCTCTCCACCTTCACGAAGCCATCCTTGTCACACGTGCCTGAAGCCGGGCCTAACTGCTTCGAACCCCTGTTATCAGGTTCATTGCATCTCTTCTCATCCCCCTTCCTGGTTTGAGACACAGGTTTGTGCGTGGCGACGGTAGCAGCGTAGGCACGTTTAGGGGTCGACGTACCTACACGAGTCGCTACCTCGACCGGTGTCGAGTCAGCGACGGCGGCGGCGCATGTTGCAACGCGCGCAATATCAGCAGCGGGTGACGCAGTGGAGCTCGCCGACTCGAAACTGCCGTTGCTAGCGTTACTCGCTCCGTGACGTGTGGCCACGTTGGAGGCAACAGGCGACCTATTTACCTTAACAGAGTTGCGTAACAACTCTACTTCGGCACGTAGTTCACCAATGGTGTTATTCGACACCTCCAATGTAGACTTTACCTCGGCCAGGCTTGCCTTGAGAGTTGTAATGTCCTTCAGCAACCTGGTGACATCGACGTGGTCAAACGTGACTGGGGGCAACTTATGTAGCTCCTTCGCCACAAAAGCAGGAACGTCGTCCGGGTCGGTGCTCTTCAACATCGTGATGATGTCTTGATAACAATCGATCTCCATCTTGATAACATTTTCATCAATCAGTAATGATAAGCTTTCCGGGTTATACTCGTTCAAACACAGTTGGTGTAATTCATCTTCTAGCTCGTCCGAAATAGAATCGCCTCTTGATCCACCCGGCTGCCCTCGCCCCGCAGCTTCAACGTGGTTCACTCCGCGCCTCTTCCCTCTTCCTGTGCTCGACTGTGACTTAGGGCACACGCACCGCAAATGTCCACTTTGTTTGCATTTACTGCATATAAAATGCTTGTAGCGGCACTCATCAGTGGCATGCCCGCGCCAACCGCACGCCGTGCAGCTCCCGGCGCCTTTGCCCGTTTCCTGTACCGTGCCCTTCCGACCCCCGCGCAGATCACGCTCTCGACGTTTTGTATTCAAAACATGTACGTTTGCTGGTACCTCCGCATTTGCTTTATGCTCCACCACGGCTGCATCTCACTCCGCCGCTTCCAGTCCACATGCCAACTTAACAGCCCCTGAGTACGTCAAATTGTCCTCTGCGAATAGTGTTTGTCGTATGACGTCACTTTTAACTCCGCACACCAACTGATCCCGCAGATTCTCCTCCAAATTCCCGCCAAACTCACAAGTTTTCGATAGTTTTTTTTATCTCGGTTAGGTATTGAGTTATATTCTCGTCGTCCTTTTGTCTTCTTTGACGAAACCGGAAACGCTCCGCCATGACAGCCGGTTTCGGTTGAAGGTGATTTTTCAACATTGTAACGGCTTTTTCGTAGGTACTCCGACGGTTTGCTTGGGCTGCACAACGTGCTCAGTAGCTCGTACGTCTGATCACCAATGCCGGTGATCAAAATTGCCAACCACATGTTCTTGTCTACGTTATTGACTTTAAAATACGTCTCTAACCGTTCGACGTACAAAGTCCAATTTCCTGACGTCATATCAGTCTCTGATTTTACCAATCTGTCTACTCGCCATTTTATTGTCTTTACACGTTCACTGCACACAATTTACGAAAGGTAATAATAACAATATACGGTTAATCTCGTCGCCAATAATATGTCCGTACTCAGGTAATGAAAGGCGTTGTTCTTTAGCAAGCGTATAATGCGAACTGAACCGATACATACTGTGACATCTTATTAATAGGGACTACTGTATGAAAATTTATCAATGTGGGTACTAATACATTACAATATTCCAATTTCCTATAACCAACCGCCAATGACAAATATCTGTTAAGGTACGGATTAGGAAGTGGGCATGCTATTTCTAGATAATCTTATATCGTTGGTTAAAACATAAAAGTAGCTTCGTCATGCCAAAGTAAATGGTCAATAATGGATTCTTTGCGATAACACTAAACTTCTATGTATAATTCACAATATATGATCACCCTGCTAGAACAATAAAGTAATTTAGTTCTTAGTTACGCTGAATGCACTATTACTAAAGATAAAAGTTAACACTTACCAGATAACTCCTTGGAGGGAATTACTTACGAAATACTATGTGTATTACCAGCCACCTTAGCACCATTCCTCACAGTTTTCACGTCTCCTAACTTCCAACTCTCTAAGATTCACGCGCCTTTCATTAACTCTAGGCTAATATAGCTTAGTCTTAACTAAACACCTATCAAATATTTAACGTAATAATAACACTCTCGCTATCACGACCTTTCCACACACATACATTCACACTCTCTATTATAAGTTCTAACTTTCTCAGCCTAGCCTAAATCGACCGCCTCTCCTCGTGCCCTTAAGCTAACTGCCAACCTCCACACATCTTTCTCCCATCCCAAAATCCCCACAAGCCTGAGAACCGTCCCAATTCTCATACTTTTGTAGAATTACTTTACGACCATATTTTTTTTTGTGAAATTTCTCAATTGTTCAAAAGGATCTGCTTGGGTCTTGTTTATGCCTACCAGATGTGCGCTAATGCACCCTTGCTATTATGCATTCACCATCGGTTCTGGCAATTTGTACCAATTAAGGGAATTTAAATATTACTTTCAACTGATTGTTGGCACTTTGCTGCTCGTAAAATATAAATGAATGGCTTTGTAAGTAGTTCGATATTGCTTTGGGATTTTAAAGAAATATATTACTTCGTTATTTATTACGGTAACGTGTCGAGCTGTCAGGCCATAAAGTTAAGATTTAATGTGCTTCCTCCCAAGAGGCACGTTATCGTGTCACAATTTTAGAAGAAATATAATATTTTTTATTAAATAGGTGACATACCGTCAAATAAGCCAGTTAAAAATGATGAAATCCTTGAAATTCTTCTTTTCGTTAAGAAATCTGTGAACGTCTTGGATTTTCAAGACAACCGAAATATTCCTTTTCGTATTTATCACATTGGCGAAATAATTGATGCCGGATCTGGTACTAAATAAAACAAAGTCAAAATAGGAAAAGATGTAGATAATGTTAGTATATTTTCTTTTAAAATCGGCTTGATATAGATCGTAGATGCGATATAAGAAAATAGAGCTGAATATTATTGTGCCACATAATGACACCAAGCTCAATGAAGAGTTGATTCGATATATGAAGTTGTCCTTAATACGATACTTCGGACACAATAAAACGTTTTGTATGAGGTTCAAAGGCAAAAGCATCGACTGCACATCTTTGTCAACCAAGTTATCTGCCATGACTGTCACTCGACAAGTTTTTCTTTTCATTGAATATATTCCTCTTTTCAACATAATTTCAATAGTAACTTTGACAAAAATACGCAACTGAATCTATGGAAAAGGTTATTACCAAACATGCAATTAATTAGAGGTTGCATTTTAAATGTAAAGTCCATTCGAAATAATTACGCTTGCTCTACCACAATTCATTTTATATAAACAGAGACTGTCGTTTGGTGGCACCGTAACGTATTAACCGTAATGGGACCACCTAATTTTATATTTTTCACTTTTGCCAAATACTTGAAGGAGCACTTTCATTTACTTTGACGTGTACAAAAAATTAAAGTAGAATCGTTTTTTGCTGTCTTTTCAACGTTATTATTTAAAATATCGCATTTAATGGATTCTGATTAATACAAGTGATTTTAAGAACTCAGTGATGGATGTATTTTATTTGCATTTTTATTTTATTTACGATAACATAAAAAACACTTGAACAGAGGTTAGAGTAACGCAAACTGTAGCAATACAATGGTATAGTTTGAAGTTAAAGCTATCATTTTTAACGGGAAAGTTGCATCAATATAAAACATTCCACAGATATCAAATTTGTCGAAGGTCGCTCGATGTAAGCGTTTAATATTCTTGCAAATCTTTTTCTCAGCATCTGAAAAATATATTTTCTTTAGATGCTTATTTTATTTTAAAGTCAATAATATTATGGTAAATGTAATTTTGGAAATGACTCCATGATTCACATGGAATCAATCAATTCACCTGCCTAACCTTTTCCCAAATACCTTGTGGTCGGCTTGCAGTCTATTTAAAATGAATGCTAAACGATTGAAAAGCATTTCAATAAAATTACCTGTACAGTTTGATCCTAAAATGAGCGCGCATGAGTTTTGAACACAATTCATTGCTATGTAGAATTTTTCACAGCACAAGCTCAAAATAATTTCAAATATCCAACTCTTGATCGTCCACATGTACAAACAGGTAATCGTTAAATATGCTGTTTGCTGTAAAAAAAACAGACTCATATTTATAATTAATTTCTTAATTATTTTTCTTTTTGCATCATAATCATCTACTTAGCCTTCTCTCAAATATATTGGGGTCAGCTTCCAGTCTAACTAACTGGAGCAAAAACGAACACCTGTCATTATTTTGCTTTGGTCTGACTCTCGATTTTTTGATGTGAAATTAGTATGCAAATATGGAATTTATGTTGGATAATATAGCTGAAGTGAAAACTGAAACAGCTAATAGAAGAAGGAAGATAAAAAATGTACCGCAGCGACCAAATCAAGGCTTGAAAAAAAAAAACAGCTCTGTCAGGGTGCATTGTGTTTAGGGTTTTAAACTGTGTGAGCTTATATGGAATTGTATTTTGGGAAGTTACAAGTAAAAGCCATAATTATGCCCTTAACTTGTTGCTTGATTTTGAATCTTATCCAATCTTGTATTTGAAACTACATTCCAACTGTGAGGAAAAATGGGATCCGAGTACTGTTTCATCATCATCATTATCCTGCTCTTATCTCAATATATTTGGGGCCGTCGCAACATGTCTTTTTCTTCAACACTTCTCTCTTAGTCCTCATCACAGTACCTAGCCACCTACCATCATATTACTGTTTTTTGAAATGATAGAGTAGTGTATTCAGAGTTGAGTTATAATGTCATAAGAAACCGGTTGAGCTAAAAAATAATACTCACATACATGCCACTACTAGCTGCAACATCGTAAATTGTAAGCGATATTTGAAATTTGATTATAACGTGAAAGAATAGCTCAAATGTGTGAAATATGATCTGAAAATTAAAACCTTAAGTTAAGTCCTTTATAACCACTAATTTCCAAAAAAAAGAAGTAAATTTTCATACCATATACTGGAAATAAGTAGTGTAGATCTCATAACACTTTAAAATGTTAACGTAAGCTTGAAACATTCTTTTACAATTTTCGTTGTCACTGTGATCCATCCGTTGCAAATATTGAGATTGAATGTTCCATAAATCAACTTTACTACTTAAGAGCTTAATTAGTCTGATAGCGTACACGAAATTAATTTCGAAAATCAATAAAACTAACCCACAACAGAATTCGTAGGTAGGAAGCCAAAGCGTTATGTTTGAAAACGTGATGATGTTCAAATAAAACCCTGACGTCAAAATGATACTAATCCAATTCCAAATAATAAAGCGTTTGAAGTAGGCCTTCTCGTTGAGATATCTATGAACTTCTTGAAGTTTTAAGACAAACGAAATGTTTATTTTTGTTTGAAGCACGTTGACGACGTAATTCATAATGAACCCGATACCAAACGAAATAACATCAAAGTAAGAGCTGATGTACGTAACATTGAGGTCTTTTCTTATATCTTTCTCTAAGCCCAGCTTATAGACGCGATAGACGAACAGAAAAGTAAATATCATCATGGCACACAGTGAAACTAATTTTGAAATAAGGTTGTTAGGATGTATGTAGTTATCCTTAATGCGATACTTAGGACAGAACAGAATGTTCTGCATAAGGTTTAAAGGAAAAAGCATCGACTGAACATCTTTGTCAACCAAATTATCTAATGGGACTTGGATACTTATTTTTTTGTGATGCTGTTTTTGTTTTTGTATAGTCTCCATTTTTTCTGGATTATCTAGGCATGAACTAAAAATAATTGTAACGAAAGATGTATGTTTTCTAATCGATAAGTTTACAGAGTATTAAAATTCGAGAATTAAATAAAAAGTTATTAAAATAATGTACTCCATTTACAATATTAACTAATATTGTAAATGGAGTACATTATTTTAATAACTTATCATATTCAGAACATCAAATTTGAAAATGAAGTGACGAATTGTAATTATATTAAACATAAAATAAATAAACGTTGATCGCTTTCTTTAATAAATACAATCTGAAAATAGAAATTGACATTCACAATTATTTCATGTTATTTTCTGTAGTACGACTATACTACGTTAACATCGTTTTTCTGTATTAATTTCAGTCTGTTCTAGAAAATGCCCACAAAACAATATAATCAGTCAGAAATTCGCCAGTATTGTAAAAATCTTCTTCAAACAGAAGACTTTTTAACCTACTTCTTAATTTTTGCTTTATCTCTAACTAGCTTCTGCCCGCGACTTCGTCCGCGTTAAATTTTTTGTTCCCCCGACCCTTCCCGTCGCGTCGAATCACCTACCCGTGCGATTTTCACCGTTTTTGCAACATTTTACATTACTGCTCCGCTCCTGTTAGTTGTAGTGTGATGTTATCCTTTTAGCCTTTCTCGATAAATAGGCTACTCAACACAAAAATAATTTTTCAATTCGGACCAGTAGTTCCTGAGATTAGCGCGTTCAATCAAACAAACAAACTCTTCAGCTTTATAATATTAGTATAGATGTTTTAGCTACATATTAATATTATAAAGCTGAAGAGTTGGTTTGTTTTTTTGGTTGAACGCGTTAATCTCAAGACCTACTAGTCCAAATTGAAAAAATATTCTTGTGTTGGGTAGCCTATTTATAGAGGAAGGCTATAGGCTATATAACATTACGCTACAATCAAAAGGAGTGGAGCAGC
The DNA here is from genome assembly GCA_932294355.1 of Aporophyla lueneburgensis. NCBI lineage: Eukaryota > Metazoa > Arthropoda > Insecta > Lepidoptera > Noctuidae > Aporophyla > Aporophyla lueneburgensis. The sequence continues at coordinate 5,404,680 of OW028735.1, forward strand.
AATGAAAAATTGATGAAAATTGGTAGGTAATTCGATGCGACGGGAAGGGTCAGAGGAGCAAAAATTTGACGCGGATGAAGTCCCGGGCAGTAGCTAGTATATTCTAAAGGATTGGCGCCATACAGAAAATTCATCTTCCTATGTATTATACACGCATATGGCTTACGAGGCTCGTGGTTAAAAACAACTGCTGCATGGGTTGGTCTTCAAGGTTAGGCAAGGCTTTACAAGGTCGGTTCGAGGATGTGTGACTACTCGTGACATACTGACATCCCTCAGTGCTTCGGAATGTACTCAGCGGTTCTGAGTGTAATTTTTTCAACTCTGACAGTCGTTACGGATACTCAGAAGCCTGAAAGTCTGACAACCAGTTTTGCGAAGGTTTGTCGAGTTACTGTGTTGTGGAGTTCAGATAAATAATCATAATATCTTAGGACAACCAACACACTTTTCGTGGGTGCGTGTATATAGTCTTTAGGTGTGTGTGTACGGAGAGAAATCAAATGCGGATTAGATTGGAATGTGTACTTTACTTTACGAAAGGATTTACATAAGGAATTTAGTATTAAGATCGTAAGCGCGTCTATAGGCTATGGTGTCTGCGGGCGAACTGTCGGTCGCCGGGCACTGCGCATTTAACTCGAATACAAAATGAAGCGTCAGCGCCCACAACACTACTCTTCCCTTTTTTAAAAAAAAAAACAATTTTTTTTTTTTACAAATTACTATCATCATTCTAAAATCGAATATGTAACAAAATAACATCACCAAACACATTTCTGACTAACAGTACTACAAGTTACAAAGAATTTGCTTATACATCATTTAGGTTCTATAAACTATGTCGTAATCTGATATCTGTGCGCCTTTGCGCAACTTACAATGTACACTTTAAACAATGTTGTGACTACTGTAATGAAAGTTTTAAGTTTTATCATCACGCTACGATTACAAAAGGGTATCAGCAGTGTATATCTGTTTATTACAAAAATCTTGTCACTTATTTGTAGCACAAAAATACAATAAAAAAATCTTATGCTAACAACTTAATAATCTTACTACTAACCGTTTAAGGGTCACCATGACGAACTACTCTGCAAAAATAAATTGGCACCCGTGAGAGTCCACAGTATTCGTCATGATGACGCCAAATAAAAATACATTCACAACTGGGTTTTACAGTAGCACTATTACACACATTGATGAATTAAAAAAAAATTACACATATGTACTACGCATCATTTGACTTGAATGGACGTTGGATGTTTTCTGAGCCGATTATCTTAAATTAGTTTTACTAAAATGTGTAGACTAGTGTCTTAGATTTACTGACAAATATATTTTTAATGACATTCGATGTACGAGTATTTGACCTCAATTTAGTTACTGCTAATTTAACGATATTTTAATGGTCTTTTGCTTACTCGACCAGTTCGCGTTGTATATGTTTCGCTACTGGGTTTGCTCCTTTGAAAAGTTACTTTTTTCGGTTTTATATCTTTTAAAATGTCAGTTTTATCCGTTATCTGTTTATCATAATTCTCCGATGGCGATTCATTTTCTATCAATATATATGCTGGTTTTAAACGGTCTATAGATACATTAGTTTGTCTGTCTGGCAACTGTACACGGTATACTTTATCATTTCTGCTGATGACGCGATATGGTCCATCATACGGAGATTGTAATGGTTTCCGTACTGCGTCATTTCTAATGAATACATAATCGCTAGTGCATAAATCTTTGTGTACAAAAATCTTGTTGGGTGACTTGGTTTCCCTACAGGACGGTTTTATTCCATCTATCACGTCCTTTAATTTTTTTACAAAACTGTTATCATCGTATGATTTCACATTACTGGCGTCGTAAAAGTCACCTGGTAACCTAATATTGCTACCATACAACATTTGAGCTGCGGTTACGCCTGTGTCAGACCTAATAGTTGTGCGTACACCTAACATTACCGTTGCCAACTCGTCTACCCAGCTTTTGCTATCTAAACGTGCTTTTAACGCAGATTTTAATGATCTATGCCATCGTTCTACCGCTCCATTGCATTGAGGATGATAAGGAGTGGTACGCGTTTTTTGAATTCCCATTAACAACATTAGCTCTTTAAATAAATTACTTTCAAATTGTCTTCCCTGATCACTTGTGAGCTTTACTGGACAGCCATAACGACTAATCCAACCGTCATATAACGTTTTGGCTACTACTTCTGCAGTTATTTCTTTTATCGGATACGCCTCTGGCCAACGCGTGAATCTATCTATGATTGTTAAACAATATCTATATCCTTCAGGTAACGTTGGTAAAGGTCCTACAATGTCTATATGAATATGTTCAAAACGCTTACTACTCTCAAAAGTTCCTAAATCTGAACTAGTATGTTTTTGAACTTTCGCTTTTTGACATCTAATGCAAGTTTTTGCCCAATTACCAACATCCTTATTCATGTTTGGCCAAAAATACCTATTACTAACTAATTTCCTACTTGTCTTAATACCTGGATGGCTCAAATTATGTATCGAATCGAAGGCTAAACGTCGGAATTTTCCAGTCAGGTACGGACGTGCGGTATCGGATGACATTTCGCACACTACGTGCTTATCCGTTCCGAATAGAATAACACGTTTCAACAACACGTTGTTATTGTCATTTGAATCGCTTTGCATTTTTGCAAGCTCGACGTCCGTTTCCTGCGCAGCTGCAAGTTCTGAGAAATCTAGCATCGTGGGACACGATATAGTTGATACTCTAGATAAAGCATCTGCAACTATGTTATCGTTCCCTTCAATGTGCCTTATGTCTGTACTAAATTCGCTAATGAACATAATTTGCCTAGCTCGACGCGACGTTTCCCTATTCGTACCTGTTTTATTATATGCAAAAGTTAAGGGCTTATGATCTGTAAATATAATCAACTCTTGACCTTCAACCATATTACGAAAGTGAATTATAGCCAAATAAATTCCTAATAGTTCTCTATCATAAGTGCTATATTTAATTTGAGCATCTGTCAACTTTTTAGAATAATAACCCAATGGTTTCCACTCGTTATTAACGTTTTGCTGTAATACTGCACCTACACAAGTGTCTGACGCATCGGTCATCAATGCCAAAGGAGTATCTGTCATTGGATACGATAGCAAAACTATATTTCTTAGGTCTTCTTTGCATTGTTCGAAATTGCGTTCGGCGTCTTCTGTCCAGTTAATTTTAGTTTTATCTTTACGCCTAGAATTTCCTAAGTACTTGTTTAACTCTGTTTGGTGATCAGCTGAGTGAGGAATACTTGCTCTATAAAAATTCAACATTCCCAAAAACCTTCTTAGCTCCTCAATACTTTGTGGTTTGGGGAAATCTAAAATAGCTTGAACCTTATCTTCTAGGGGTCTAATTCCCTCTACGGATACTTCGTATCCTAAAAATTCTAATTTTTGTTTACCAAAACTGCATTTAGAGAAATTAATAGTTATGCCATATTCATTGAATCGTTCAAAAACTTTTTCTAAGTGCTGTTTATGCTGCGTTTCATTGTCTGACGCAATTATTACGTCATCAATATAATTAAATAAAAAATCTAAACCTTGTAAAACATTATGATGCATGAAACGCTGAAAAGTTTGTGCCGCATTGCGTAATCCGAAAGGCATGCGCATGAATTCATATGAACCAAACGGTGTTATCACAGCAGTTTTTTCAATGTCATTTTCCGCGACAGGTATACAATTGTATGCTCGATTTATATCTAATTTAGAAAAAAATCTTCTTATTTGCCAAAATGTACGTAAAATCATGAAGACGGGGCACGGGGTAGCGATCCGGTTTAGTAATCGCATTTAAACGTCTATAATCACCACATGGCCTAATATTACCGTCCTTCTTGGGTACTACGTGCAAGGGACTTGCCCAAGCGCTATGGCTCGGCCTACAGATCCCAAGCTCTTGCATAACCCTAAATTCATTTTTGGCTTTTACATACCTGTCCGGTGGAAGCTGTCTGGCTCGCGCGTGCACTGGAGAACCTGTTGTCTCTATGTAATGACAAACGCCATGTTTAGGTGTCTCCTTATATGAAACAGGCTTAGTTAGATCTGGGAACTTACTCAATAACTCGTGATAGTGGCAATTATCAACAATGGTTTTTACAGTGGGCTCAGTCGAACTAGAGAGATTTCCTCTCGTGCTTAAATTAGTAACCTCATCGACTAGCCTTCGTCCGTTCAAGTCAATTAATAACTTATGATTAGCTAAGAAGTCAGCACCTAATATTGGTTGTTGTACGTCCGCTATCGTAAATAACCAACGGAACGCTCTTCTAAGATTTAAGTCTAGTTCTAAAATATGTGTACCGTACGTAGTAATCTCGGTACCGTTCGCAGCGTACAACTTATAATTAGCACTATGTGCGTTAGCACTTTTAAATACGGCCTTGCGAGGTAGAACAGACACATTTGCACCACTATCCACTAAAAAGTTCAAACCTGAATTCCTGTCCCGGACGCATAGACGGTGATTGACGTGCGCGCGGTCACAGCCTCCCGTCGCTGACTGCACCGACTCTAGTTTTCCGATGGCTTGGCGTCTTTCTTCTTCCAGTTGCACGGTTGAACACACTTATTCGCCTTGTTGCGGAACTTGAAGTGGTATCTACACAACCAGTTGGGGTCGTCGTCAGGTGCTCTCTCATCTCTAGACCTGGAACTTGATCTGGATCGAAATCTTCTGGACCCGTAACTTCTCGAGCGCCCTCTGGAACTGTTCTCGATCTTTCTTAATCTGACGCTTAGTTTATTTATTTCTGCTATCACTAAATTATCTATGTCCGATTGTCCTGGTTTTTCCTTAACGCTTGCAACGCTGTGAATCGGGGTGATAGTCTCAGCGACCTTGTCTGCGATCGACGCCAATTTCTCCATGTCTTCCTCATCCGTCACTGCCAAAACGCCACGTACCGATGGTGGTAAATGATTTTTCCACATTACCTTGAGTGTTTCGTCGGTAACTTTTCCTCTGGCCAGGTCTCGCATTTTTCGTAGGAGGTGCGATGGCTGTTGATCGCCTAGCTCCATTTCTCCAATCACTTTCTTGATTTGACGTTCTGCTGACTCCTTGTAGACCGAAATAAGCTTGTTTTTTAAAGCCTCATATTTCTTTTCTTTCGGCGGATCTAGTAGGATATCCGCGACTTGCTCGGTGACTTCCAGGTTCAGTTTTGATAATAAAATCCGATACTTGGAATCGTCGGACATCTTCTGCGGATTTATGAACGCCTCTGCTTTGACGAACCATAATTCCGGTGCCCTTGGCCAAAAATCTTCGATCTTGTCAGTTATGGAGACAGGTGAGAGGACATATTCATCGGTGGACAGTTTTGCTTCCATTTTTGTTCACGGATACGGATGGATATGGACGAAAGTATAACCGTATAGACGCGAGTTGAGTTGCCCGTTCTCTCGACGTACACACTTTAAAGTCACGTCACACTTTTATCACGACACTTTTGATCACGTCGTGGTTTTAGATCGCGTCGGGTTTAGATCACGTCGGGTTTTAGATCTCGTCGGGGTCACCAATTTCGTGGGTGCGTGTATATAGTCTTTAGGTGTGTGTGTACGGAGAGAAATCAAATGCGGATTAGATTGGAATGTGTACTTTACTTTACGAAAGGATTTACATAAGGAATTTAGTATTAAGATCGTAAGCGCGTCTATAGGCTATGGTGTCTGCGGGCAAACTGTCGGTCGCCGGGCACTGCGCATTTAACTCGAATACAAAATGAAGCGTCAGCGCCCACAACACACTGTTATCTGATTTCAAACTCGGCAGAAACTGTACTATGGCAACTAGACTACTGATAAATATGCTTTTAAATTTATCAATACAAACATATATTATAGAGAAATTACACCCAGACACAGAACAAATGATTGTGCTCATCACACAAAGATTTGTCCTGGGTGGGCATCGAACACACGACTTCAGTTTTAGCAGTCAGGTTCACTAACCACTAGCCTAACAGGCCGGTCTAAAGTCTAAGATAGGTAGTTGCTCCATTTAAAATATTAGTATTCAGCTGCATCTGGTGAGACTGAAAGCCGACACAAGAAAGAGTTTTCGCTGATTTAATGAAATACAATAAGATTATACCACTATTCAAATCTGGGAACAACCAAGACGCCAAAAATTATATACCAGTATCCATACTGTATTTAGCAAGGTGTTCGAAAAGATAATGCTCAATCAAATGCTTAATCATTTTAACACCAACGAAACCTGATACGATCAGCAATATGGTTTCACCAAAGAACGTTGTACGATTGACAACGGTGTAACTTTACTAAATCCCACATTTGCAGCGTGGGAGGATTCCCAAGATGCAATAGGTATCTTTTGTGACCTCTTCAAGGCATTTGACTGCACTAATCACGAAACCTTGCTCTTAAAACTTCAGGATATTGGCAACGCATTGAGCGGTCATTAACCTATTTTTTACCGTTTCTTAACAAACGACTTCCAAAAAATACATTACGAAGTGAAAAATAACTTTAATTTCGAGAATCGGACTTTGGATCTGCATTTTTGAACTGAAACGTATAATCAGCAGTTTCATTTCGCACTGCTTTACAATAATTATAATCTTTAACCGTTGACCCAGTGCATTGATAAATGCAAAACGTTATACAATAATACGTGTTCAGTAATTATGTAAAAAACTAGCAATTTTGTAAAACAGCAGATTCAACAAGCAATTTGCGATATTTAACAAGATTGTTTGATAGTACACAAGATTGTTTTTCAATAATAAATTACAAAGTTGAATGAAATATTATATCACCTCAATTTCAAAATAACAAATATTTTATAACCAAACTGTAACTGGAATTATAACAACACAAACTGCAGTAACACAATGGTATAATTAGTAAGTAAGGCCATCATTTTTAACGAAAAAGAAGCATTAACGTAGAACATTCCACAGATACTCATCTCGTCGAATCTAGCTCGATGTAGGCGTTTTATATTTTTGCTAAGCTTCCTCTCAGCATCTGAAATATATATAATGAACTGCATTAGTTTCAGTTTATAGAAATTTATTTCTCAAAAAGAACATACATAGTTCATTTAAATATTAGAAACTTAACAAAATATCCTAGCTATACTTATTACTATTTATTTATTTTACTTATAATATAATATAATATTAAATAAAGCTGAAGAGTTTGTTTGTTTGTTTGGTTGAACGAATTAAATCTTAGTTGATATTAATAACAACGATACGCACTCTGTCAATTACTCTGTTATATCGAAATGGATAATAAATAATTCTTGGAAACTTGCCGAGAATGATAACATTATTACCCTTTTAGTTGTACACACATAAAGTGTAGTCGTCACTCTTGTATTTTCTGTCCTTGTCTGTCTCTGGGCACTTTTGGCCCCATGATATTCCAGCAATCTCTCTCATGTCTTTACTTTAGGCATTATTAGAAACTTTAAAAATATTTTTGAAAAAATTACCTGTGCAATTTAGTTTTGACATAAGCGCGCATGAACTTTGAACATTATTCATCGCAGTGTAATATTGTTCACAACACACGCTTAAAATAATGTGAAGCGTTAAACCCTTTAAAGCCCAAATATACAAAATTGTGCTGGTAAAAACAGCTAAAACCTAAAAAAAAAATCCATGTACTGTTGGGTACTGTAGACTTTACTGTTTTTTTCTGTTTGGTTTTGCCCACTGAATGAAAATAACTGGCAAAGTGTGGATAGTTTATATGAAATGAGGTTATAGTGATTTGTCATCCTACCTACTGCTTGGGAACCAAAGGGTTAAAAACTCACTTAAAACTCACCTCACCTAAGTCATCACAGTGAAGTTTGTGTAGAATAGTAATACTAGGTCATACTTCTTTTTTTTGTGAGTGGGAAGTCACCAATTGACGTCTCTCGCTCTGGGTGGATCAGGAGGGTGCGTCAGGCTCTTACTGTCTAAAACTCATCCGTGTTCCTTCAGCTACTTATATACCAGGACTACGGTAACTCTTTCGAACAATTCTTACGACCCTGGCAGGCATCGGTCAGGTAGCGGGCCCCTTCAATACTGCTGACAACTCTTTGGGATGCGCGTGGAACACAACGCGCCGTCGACCTGAGCCTGCCCCCCTAGCCAAATAACAACCGTTTCGTGTCAAATTCCGTTCTCCAATCAGTAATCCGAGGCGTTACTGATTGAAGAACGGAATTTGACACGGAATTTGTCAGCAATTGTAGAAAACGATAAGTTGGTAGCCATGTTGACGCGCCTGAGTCGGCCGCTCGTTCTACAATGTCTTTAGAAAAACGACATTAAAACAAAGGATGTAGCGTCGAACATTGTAGAAACGATAACAAAATTCATTCTATCATTTTGAACGATGTGAACTTGGTTACCAATTTTCTATTCGTTTGTTCTAACCACGTGACATAACGTTGAGATGATTTCATTCCCATACATTTGATTCCTTTTAGACTAGCGTTAACGATTGCAGATTATCAACTTGGCTAGGGGTGCTGGTCCTTACCGCCCGCAAGACCGCGCCTGCGGTGGCCGGGTGTCCACAATTGATGCCCGGGGCGTTTCCTTCTGCGGCGGTAAGGGGCGTGAGGGTGCATAGATTGCCTCTCCCTCACGCGGTCCGCTTCCTCCTTTGCGAGCATGACTGCTTCGCAGAAGGAATTGACGGCTTCCCATTCCCTCTCGCTCCGTACCATGGCATGTATCAAGGTCGGGCGCGAGAGGGCGCTGCCGATCGCTTCCACGAGAACACGGCGGTGCTCCGCCCAGGCAGACTAAATGATACTTGCTTCCAAATGTGTAAATGGATTTTAATGTATTGAATTTTTTTAAACATAGATTTTGTCAGACGATTTGTGCCTAACAATGTCAAAATCGCCTGCAAGCCAGCGGCAATCAAAGTCGCTGCGAGTATTTCTTACATAAGATAATATTGGTGCTAAAACAGAATCAAGATGAAGAAAAAGATACTCACAAACTCATATCCACTACGTGCGGTTAATTTAAAAATATCTATTATTTGTTGTAATTTGATCAAAGTAAGACAGAAGAACTCTACTGTATGAAACACGATCTGAAAATCCAAAGTTTTTTAATCACCCAGCTTTTGGAATGAAGCACCTAATTGCACGATGCACTTCGTACCTAATTTTTGTGAATAAGAGTTGCCGGTCTAACTCTCAATTGCCAAGTGTATCGTGCATGTCCCTGGACTCCTCTTGACTGTTTTATGGCATTCGATTAGCCGTAATCGTCACTTATAAGTAATATAATATTTTCTATAGGCGACTCGCATGAACTTAATTAATTTGTGGGCAAATCACCAAATCCAGAAATACATATTAGGTATTTGGCATGTTATAAATGATATAAATAAATAAAATTTATTTCAGACCATCAGTAAGTCCATAGTTCGTAGCTCGAGTCAGATGAGTAAAGTCTTGTGAATTGACTAAGAAGTCGTTTAAAATTAAGTGTATTCATACTTACCATTTGCTGATAGGAAGCCCTGTAGATGTCATACCAATCCAAAATTTTAATGTATACTTCTAACATTCTTTTACAACTAGCTTCAATATCGGTATGATCTATCTGTTGCAAACGTTGAGTTTTAATGTTCCATAAGTGAGTTTTCACCCTTAGAAACTTAATAAGTCTTATAGTGTACAAAATGTTTACATCGAAACACAATGCAGGTATCCAACACACAATATAGGATATGCCCGGCTTTAGTTCCGAGTAGATATAAATATGAAGGCAAATATTAAACCCTATGGTTAGAACAAGACTGATCCAATTCCAAATAATTAAATCCCTAAAACTGTTCTGCTCGTTAAGAAATCTGTGAATTTCTTGCATTTTTAAGACTAAACATATATGTCTTTTGGTTTGTAGCACATTGACGACATAATTCATTGCAAATCCAAAACTATAACAGAGAAGACATACGTGAGAGTAGATGTAAAGTGAAGGCACATATTTTTCGATTACAAATTCGTTTATCAAAGCGCGATATAAGTAACATAAGATGGTTACCATCGGCTGACAAAATGACAACAACTTAACTGTAAGACTGTTTGGATATATGTAGTTATCTTTAATACGATATTTGGGGCAGAACAAAATTGTATGCAATAGGTTTAGAGGCAAAAGGATCGACTGCACATCTTTGTCAATCATATTATCCATCGTGACTGTCACACGGTAACTTGTTCTTTTTCTGAACTTAAGCTTCATTTTACTAGGTTGGTGAACACATTTGCGCCCACAGAACAAATAATAAACTGTTCTGTGCTAGCAACAGCGAGTCGTAAAAACTTCATGTTATCAAAACATAATTTATTAGTGGTGAGGATTTATAATGATATGAAAAAGCCATTAGGATTATTGTAACTACTAATCCACCTTCATATCTGAATAATATTATACATGAGAATTTTTTTTACGGGGATGTTTGGATGTTTGTTACTCAATCACGCAAAAACGGTGGAACGGACTTGGATGGAATGGGTTATATTATGTCATTTCAGTTTCCTTGGGATAGTTTTCGACATCTACATGGGCTAAGCCGCTGACAACATTTAGTCTTGTATGAATCTGGTCGATTTGGTTAATGATTGAGTATCTTTTTTTTATTTTGTGGGTGAGAAGTCAGTAAATGACGTCTCCCGCTCTGGCCGGAGCGGGAGGGCGTGTCAGACTTTTACTGACTATAACCTACCCGTGTTCCTTCAGTTGCCTATATGCCATGGCCACGGTAAATCTTTAAAAAAAAACACGTGGCGTAGGCAGAATTATTGAGTATCTTTATATTCTTTATTTTCGAGCAGTGGTGGCCCAGTGGTAACGGCCGCGACTTACAAGTAAATAGGTCGTGAGTTCAAATCAAACAGGCGCATTACTTTGTGTAAATTATTTCATCGCCACTGCTCTCAAAACGGTGAAGGAAAACATTGTGAGGAAACCGGCATGTCTTAGAACCAAAAATTTGAAGACATGTGACATCTACTAACCCGCACTAGACCTGCGTGGTACATTATAGCCCGTTCACTCTCACCGAGAGAAGGCCTGTGTCCCAGCAGTGGGAACATTATAGGCTGATGATGATGATATTCGTAGTAGATCGGGACTCAAAAAGGAAAGTAGGAAGACCTTTATTCAATTAGGCCATATTCCCTGGTATTAGTACTTCGAATACCTGTTAGGTAGGGCGGCGCCAGTCCGGGCGGCGGAGCGAGCCCAGGGGGAACCGCGGCGGGGCCAGCGCGAGGGCGGCGCATCGTAGTGCGCCTGGCGCGCCGCGCACTGCGCGACGACCTGCTGCAGAGCGCGCGCGTGCGGCGCGGAGCCACCACCGCGGACCTAGGACTGTCCGCACCCCCGCGGCGCTTCTTTCTCAACGAGAGGCTCACTAAAACAAACAAGTATTTGTTTTATCGCGTGCGTGAAGCTGGGAGCCGTCTCGGGTGGAGGTATACGTGGACGAAGTTTGGCCGCATCCTGGCTAAGCAGGGTGACGGCAAGCCCACCCACTGCATCCGTTCGGAGGAGGACCTTGCGCGGGTTTTTGGTGGTGAAGTGTCTACGACTAAGGAAGTGTGATGGTTTGGCACCTATCAATCACAGTATTGTGTGTAACAATGTTACTGATAACCAGTACCTATTATTTTTTTTATTTGTTTTGTTCACATCTAGTTTTTTAAGGTTGTCTTGTGCGAGGCCAGCTGTTTTCCTGTTTCAGTATACTTTGGTTTCTTCTAGTGGCCCAGCTGCCCTGCAGATGACTATCAATGTACATTTTGTACGAATCCCACTTCCACTTATATTTGTCACCACTTATATGTTTATTATGATATATTTATTTTTACAGACTATCCACATTATTACACTTTGGCTCATTAAGTATTTTTATGCAATATATTCAATGCTTCACTTGCTATCATTAAAAATTACCTCCAAGACTATGTACCACAATATATTTAAACATTACATAATAATGCAAGACTCTACTCTTATTATGGTATTTATAAAAATGAATAAGACAAAAAATCTAGCCGTTGGGTTGTTTAATGCAGGGTCTTTAGGATCGCGCCATGAGGAGTTTCTAGTCGCTATGGATAACCTTTCGGTAGACATCATGGCTATAAATGAGACCTGGCTCAGGCAGGGCGAGGAGGGTCGCGCGCCGACTGTGCCGGGCTACCGGCTGCGGCACGTGCCGCGCGCGCGCACCGTGCGCGGCGGCCGCGGGGGTGGCGTGGGCTTCTACGTGCGCCGCGGGGTGCGCGTGCGAGCCGCGCCGCACCCGCCCGCACCGCAGGTCGAGCAGATGTGGCTTCGGCTCAATATCAACTCGCAATCAGTCATCATAGGTACAGCTTACAGGCCGCCTTGGCTCGATGTAAATGTTTTCCTGGATGCGATTACTGATTCACTCTCCTCCTTTGCAAGCGCGGATAAGGTTATCTTGCTTGGCGACTTTAATATTAATGTGTTGAACCAAACTGACAACAAATCAAAGTTACTGAATAATTTTATACACAGCTGCAACCTTAGACAAGTTATTTCTGAGCCAACCCATTTCACAGATCATAGTGAAACTTTAATTGATGTTGTGTGCACAGATGCTCGTGTATGTGGGGTCTCTGTATCACATATTCCAGAGCTTGGTCACCATGCAATTATATCGGTGGAATTAAACTTTAAATTGGAGAAGCCTTCCCCCCGCTGGATTTCTTATAGACCACTCAAAGACATCCTCCCTGAATTCTTTAATGACGACCTAAATAAAATGGATTGGGAACATATTGAAAGTCTGGAAGATGTGAACACCATGGTGGCGACGTTCAATCAATATGTCTTGGCACTTTTTGATTTACACTCTCCCCTTAAGAAAGTCTTAATAAAAGAGAAATCTTATCCTTGGATAACTGATACTGTCAAGGAAATGATGAGACTGCGTGACAAGTACCACTCGAGGGCCAAAACTACGAAATCCGAACATCATGTCAAATCCTACAAAGAGTTCAAATACCTTGTTAGAGCTGCTTTTGATAGTGAGAAATGCGCATATTTTAAAACATATATTAATAACAATATTAAACAACCTAAGAAGTTATGGAGTCACATTAAGTCAACTATAGCCACTTCAAAGAAACCAGAGCATAGTCTGCCACATTTCTGTAATAACCCTGAGTCTATCAATCAACACTTTTTGGATGTACCGGGCAGTGGTGAGGTTACTGCTGCAGATTTAACTTATTTTGAGAACCATAGACATGACAATAATCACTTCCACCTTGAGCCGGTTCAACAGGATGTGGTGCTGCGAATCTTGCGTAGTCTTAAATCCAATGCGCAGGGCTCTGACCATATTTCACTGGAGATGTTGATGCTAACACTTCCTCGAACACTTGCAGTCATCACAGCTATCATTAACAGATCCATAGTCACATCTTCATTCCCTGATCTGTGGAAAATGGCAATAGTTAGACCAATTCCTAAAGTACCTAACCCCACTAGTTTAAAAGATCTTCGTCCAATTAGCCTACTGCCATGTCTGTCCAAGGTCCTAGAAAGGGTTGTCTCTGACCAACTCAGGGAATATCTAGAACGCCATAGGATTTTGCCACTGGCCCAATCTGGATTTCGCAGAGCCCACAGCACAGCAACAGCTCTCCTGGACGTAGTTGGGAACATTCTGGAAGCCAGAGACCAAGGTATGGGAACCCTACTTGTCCTACTGGATTTTTCACGTGCTTTCGACTCCATCAATATTTCACTTCTTCTCTCCAAGCTGTCTTACTATGGGTGTGACCCCGATACAGTTAAATGGTTTGAGAGTTACCTGAAAGATCGTTCACAGTTTGTTCAAGTGACAAGCGACAACGGAGACACAGTGTCATCTAGCGTGAAGCGTGTAGACAGGGGCGTACCACAGGGATCGATTTTGGGCCCGCTTCTCTTCATTCTGTACAGTGCAGACATCATCAATTGTTTGGTCAACACCAAGTTCCACCTCTACGCCGATGATCTGCAGCTGTACCTCTCTTTCCGCTCCCAGGATGCTTCTGAAACTGTAAACAGGGTAAATGAGGATTTAGAGAGAATCTCAGCTTGGTCTAAGAGAAACTCTCTGGTCCTCAATCCAAGTAAGTCCAAGTACATTGTGATGGGGTCTAGAGACTTCCTGAACAAAATGCTTGCTTGCAACTTGGACCTCAGGATAGATGGCTGTGGTGTGGAGAGGGTTCTGGAAGCTCGTAATCTTGGGGTTGTATTTGACGGGCAGCTACACTTTGAAACTCACATATTGGAGGCCGTCCGCAACTGCTTCTACCGACTCAAACTCTTATATCGTGTGCGTCCCTACATAAGTGTGGATATGCGTGTCATGCTATGTGAGTCACTTGTTCTATCCAAGCTTAACTACGCTGACACTGTGTATGGGGCGTGCATTCTCGGTAGAACAGAAAAACTAATCCAGCGGGTACAGAATGCTTGCGCAAGGTTCTGCTACAATGTCCCACCACGATCCCACATCACCCCATTTTTAAATAAGGGTAATTTGATGAGAATGTCAGCACGCAGAAAGCTTCACCTGGCTACCCTACTCTTTGGCACTATTCTCACTCAGAAACCAGATTATTTATACAAGAAGCTGTCTTGGTCGCGCGATGTTAACAAGATTAAAACTAGGGCTTCCTCGTACCTCATGTTAGCCTCATCGCACAGAACTGCTGCATTCCGTGGTAGTTTCAAATTTGCTGCGTCTCGTTGCTGGAACGACTTGCCACCACCTTTTCGTGCTATAAAAACAGTTGGCACTTTTAGATATAAGTATAAACAACACTTGTTACGTATACAAAAGGAAACTGGTCAATAAACTCACCCTGGGACTGCACGCAGTTAGTATTGTTCAATCTTTTCCTCTTCACTATAATATCATATATCTTATATTATCACATCACAGTTACATTATTTATTATGCACCACTTTCCTGTCACAGCATTATTCACACAACTATAATTTATTCTAATGCTATGTTTTGTTGGCCGTCCATGGCGTGGTAAATTAATCTGTGTTAAGGTATGAATTTCCTGTTTCTTGTGTAGTTATAATTTAAAAATTTTGTAATCTGACATTTGAGGTAATAATTACATCACCTGCGCCGGCGTCCCTTCGTTTGTCATAGACCATAGATTATTGTCTGTGGCATTGACAAGCGATTTTGGAGCGTCGGGTCTGGGTAGATTGTATAATTAATTAATAGGTAATACGTTTTTATTTATTTACTAGCTTCTGCCCGCGACTTCGTCCGCGTCAAATTTTTGCTCCCCTTACCCTTCCCGTCGCATCGATTTGCCTGCTAGTTTTCGTCCATTTTCGCTCCTTGAGTTATAGTGAGTCAACCTTAAAAGATAGACATATGCTCTTGGGACTTTTTTTTTGAACTTTTTAAAAATAACAATCCCGTCATACATGATTTTTGCGTTACTTTAACCGTTTACGCAGCGCACGCAACGGAAACTCTCAGAAGGAATAAATTTTCCCCGTTTTTGCAACATTTTTCATTACTGTTCCGCTCCTCTGAGGTGTAGCGTGATGTTATATAGCCTATAGCCTCCCTCGATAAATAGGCTACCTAACACAAAAAGAATTTTTCAATTCGGACCGGATTCGATTCGGAGATTAGCGCGTTCAATCAAACAAACAAACTCTTCAGCTTTATAATATTAGTATAGATAATTAGTTGACCCAGCGAACTTCGTATCGCCTCAGATTCAATAAATGTTGTTATAAACGTACCAAGTTTGACAACCTGGTACGCGGTGGTGATCTGGTAAGCGTTTTCTAGCTGACACTCATATGTTAGGTTAGCTCCTACCCAGTTATGATGACCTGGTACTTCGAAGGCATAAAGCGTTTTCTAGCTGACACTCCTTTGTTTGGTAAGCTCCTGTCAAGTTATGATAACCTGGTACTTCGAAGGCAACGTTTTTGTCATAGTACCACGTTTTATAGTGACTTGTATTCTCTTTGACGTTTTATGTGACGTCTCACGGGAACGCGGTCGTAAAAAGGGGAAAAAAAAAAAAAAAAAAAAACGGGATAAAAAGTATCCTATGTCCTTCTCCTGGCTCTAAACTACCTCCCTGCCAATTTTCAGCTAAATCGGTTCAGCCGTTCTTGAGTTATAAGTGAAGTAACTAACACGACTTTCTTTTATATATATAGATATCTTAAGTGTATTTTATCAATTGTTTAATTTTTATATTTAATATTGTTTTTTTATTTCTTTATTGTGGGATTATTTTGTCACGTCCGTAAGTGTGTCCGTGGCATCACAGTGGGCCCTATCAGAATACCAGCGCTGCGGTAATTGTTTTTTTTTTAACAAATATCGCAGTATTATGCTGAGATAGGAGCCTTTTTGGCCTCGCACAGGTCTTATTCTTTTAATTTTATATCTTTTAACTTTTTGTTATCCTAAAAGTTTCTATGTTCTTTTTATTGTTTTTATGCCCTGTGCGTGTCTCAAATAAAATATTTTTCTTTCTTTCTTTCTTTCTAGGTATATTTTGATACATCAACAAACAATAATAGTCTCACATAATATTCATCATCATTTCAGCCGAAAGAAGTCCACTGATAGACACTGATTAACCAGGAATTAGCAGCATGGTTTAACGTTACTTTATAAACTATAAGTGTGCAAAATTTCATACTCCTCCGTCCGCCCAATTTTCGTAAAAATGGATCCAAAGTTTTCGCTTCACGTATTAATATATAGATAAAGGAGGTGGGTAAAGTTTAGAACAATTTTCGCCTATCATAGTCATGAAAATTCAAAGTATTTATTGACGTCAAGTTATTGTGTTTATGTTAAGTTTAGGTATCGACCTTTACATCTACTCTAAAATAGTAAGAAAAAAATTGCAAGTCAAATAAAAAAAAATCATTAAACTTGTCAAATTTGTTGAATATTTGTTATTTTAAGCACTTTTTTAACTTTCATTAAAAAATAAATTGTTATGCGCTTTATTGAGGAAGGCTATAGGCTATATAAAATCACGCTACGATCAAAAGGAGCGGGGCAGCAACGAAAAATGGACGAAAACTGGCAGGCAATTCGATGCGACGGGAAGGGTCACGGGAGCAAAAATTTGACGCGGACGAAGTCGCGGGCAGAAGCTGGTTAATCATAAATAAGCTTGACTTTTGCAAAACTTGTTATCAGTATAAGTATTTGGTTTCTCATAATGCAACTAAGTTTTTGATCTTAGCCGGCTGAATGCACCAAGTGACCTTTTTTTTTTTTTTTTTTTTTTTCTCAGGATGGGAAATCATCAAATGACTTCTCCCGCTCTGGGCGGAGCGGGAGGGTGTGTCAGACTTTTACTGACTAAAACCCACCCGTGTTCCATCAGTTGCCCATGTGCCAGGGTCACGGTATCTCTTTCGAACAATCACGCGACCCCGGCAGGCATCGGTCCTAGCAGACCCCTACGCTGCTGCTGACATCTCTTTGAGGCGCGCGTGGAACACTGCGCGCCGTCGACCCGAGCTTGGTCCTTACCGGGCGGCGAGCTACCCACTGCTCGCCACCCGCAATGCACCAAGTGACCTTGGGCCATTTTTTCGTATGATTTTGTTAAAACGCTCAATACGAAAAAGGGACAAAGTTACTTGTAGCGCTTTAGCGGTTAGTAATAGCAATTTTTTTAGCGGTTAGTAGTAGCCCATTTATTGAGAAAGGCTATATAACACAAAGGAGGGGTATCGATAAGCTAAGAAAAATGACCCCTCTAGAAAATTTTAAAAACTATGTTTTTTGAATAGTATGAGCCGTATACGTAAAGAAAATACAATTCATTTTCCAGAAATATCTTTTATTATTTTTTAGAACACAATTCAAATAAGTATGCGACGTTATAAGATATTTTGAATTTTACTTATATTTGTAGGTTTAGAATGCAATAAATTAAAACTCACAAGAAAAATTAAACAAAATATTTAAAAAATGATATCTATTCTGCATCAGAATCATCTAACCACCCACACTTGGAAGTGTTCACTGCTCCGTCCTGCACAAACTGACTGTAATGAATGTCACGCTCTGTACGTTGGTTTCATGTCTTTGATATGATAAATACCACAGTACTGATGCAATGTGAGCACAGCAACCAATAGTACGAGCTCCTACCTTACATTGACAGTACTAGTACTACTCTTCATTTAAATCGTGTATTGACACGATTTAAATGAAGAGTAGGGAGTCAAGGTGAAATGAAGATAGCAGTAATAAGTAACAAACGATAATATCACAACCCCACAAAAAAATAATAATAATTGTACTTGTTATTAAACCAAATGGTCTTTACGTATTCTGAGCTGCCAAATCCGAATCTGGACACAGAATTAACCCTAAACCCTCCAGTTTTTCTCCAGGACCAAAAAAACTCTTGAATCTTGCAGTAATGTTCAGCCCCACAAAAAAAATGTACTTGTTATTAAACCACATGCTCTTTACGTATTTTGAGCTGTTGAATCCGAATCTGGACACATAATAAACCCTACACCCTCCAGTTTTTCTCCAGGAGCAAAAAAACTCTTGAATTTTGCAGTAATGATAATTTCAAAAAGAAAATTTGAATAATCATAGTAACTTTACGTTTACATTACCTTATAACATATAATATGATATAAAAAGCCCTAAAAAGGACAAGAAGTCTGACAAAAAACATAAAAAAAAATATTTCCTTTTTAATATTACCATTACAGTAGAGTTTAAGCCTTTTCGGCTCCTGGAGAAAAACTGGAGGGTGTAGGGTTAATTCTGTGTCCAGAGTCGGATTCAACAGCTCAAAATACGTAAAGAGCATGTGGTTTAATAACAAGTACATTTTTTTTTGTGGGGCTGAACATTACTGCAAGATTCAAGAGTTTTTTTGGTCCTGGAGAAAAACTGGAGGGCTTAGGGTTAATTCTGTGTCCAGATTCGGATTTGGCAGCTCAAAGTACGTAAAGAACATGTGGTTTAATAACAAGAACATTTTTTTTTTCTTTTTTTGTGGGACTGTTTATTTTTTGAATACGACTGCTCAAGATTAATTTTATGTTTTATTTTTTTCCTACCATAACTCAAATATTGAAGTGCCGCTTTAATTCTATGCCATTAAATATAGTTGTATTACTCTGCCCAAAAGGTGATGGACATATGTATAATGCCCGGTCAATTTGATTATTTGAATAATTTTTATCAAATTGCATTCTCATATTGGGCATTTTTCATAATGACCGGGCATTATGTATAATGCCCAATTTCTCACTTGGTCCATAACATATCTATTCATACACGAAATATTTTAAGAGGTACACCTGTAGGTGGTAAAGAAGGTGGTAAGAAGAAGAAGCAAAAATATTTTTTATCTAAGCGTTTTTGAATTTTCGCAATTATTATAATTTTAAAACTGCTTGAGACGTTTTGCATAAAACCTTTACTCCAAATTATATGAATGGCCCGCCTAACGCTGCTAGGGCGGTGACCGGAAGGCACGAGCATGGCCGCGGTGTTTCGGGCCGTAAAAAATAAGAAGAAGCCAGTATTTCTTATGTGCGTCAAATAATTCATAAATATTAAATTTTGAAAAAAATACATTTAGAATATTTTTTCGTTGCTATAGCTTCTTTACCACCTACAGGTGTACCTCTTAAAATATTTCGTGTATGAATAGATACACTTTATATATATACCTATATATAAAATTTATTAAGTTGTAACACTTTCTCAATTGTTATTTAGTAGATCTGAATAAATGGATATATTATTATGGCTAGATAAAATGTTTAACAGGAATTACGAAGTATCGCACAAAATCAGAAACCTTTGGCTTCCATTTGATTGCTCGTTGAGTTTTACGTGAAGACTCTTATTCATGAAGTACATGTCTACACAGATGCGTTCGAGAGGATGGCGCTTGTGTGTACGTTCGGTCTCGTAATGGCATAGAATCCATAGGCGTACAATTTGTAGTCTCTCGAAATCACTTAGCACCCACAAAACTAACAGTTTTGGTAGGTGCGAAGCTATGTACTAAGTTCAGGAATCGTTCGCTATATCCATTCATGAATATAGATTCTGGGATGACTTATCCATAATCCTGAGTTGGCTTTATACCCTTTTTAATCTATTTTTGGCTTGAAACAGAGTCAATGAGATACAATAAATTACTTGTAGTCATATCTAAAGCTATGTACCGTCAAATGATCTTATTTCTCGTAGTTTCAAGGCCAACGTTATTACAAACACCCCTTTTTGGTAGTTAGACCTTCATTATTAGAGCATTGTGAAAATAAGTAGCTCAGTATGTCAAGAAACGAGAAATATAGCCTGCTGGAAGTAGTAACTCATTCCATTAGTAGATAGTGACAATCAGTCATTCAGTAGTACCCACTCATTCATCAATTATTCATGATTTTTAGTAAAGTATTATAGCTTCACAAAATAAAAACAAAATACATTTACAAATTTAAAATGACCATGACTTATTTACAATATCAAAAATGAATAACAATGTAATTACTCAAAAAAAGAACTAGAAAAATCATTAAATTTTATAATACATTATTCATGGCTTGAAATATTTCTAGAAGCGTATAACTTTTTTTAATTTTGGACAAAAATATTATATTATTGTCATGTATAAGTAGGTTGCTTCCTCTGACACAGTTTATTGACCATATTCATTGGTCATAACCTTTTTTTTTTTTTTTCAGGATGGGAAATCATCAAATGACTTCTCCCGCTCTGTGCGGAGTGGGAGGGCGTGTCAGACTTTTTCTGACTAAAACCCACCCGTGTTCCATCAGTTGCCCATGTGCCAGGGTCACGGTATCTCTTTCGAACAATCACGCGACCCCGGCAGGCATCGGTCCTAGTAGACCCCTACACTGCTGCTGACATCTCTTTGAGGCGTGGAACACTGCGCGCCGTCGACCTGAGCTTGGTCCTTACCGGGCGGCGAGCTACCCATTGCTCGCCACCCGCAAGCTCGCGCCTACGGTGGCCGGGAGTCCGCAATCGACTTCCGACGCCCGGGGCGTCTCCTCCTGCGGCGGCTAGGGACGTGAGGGCGCAGAGACTGCCACTCCCTCACGCGCCCCGCCTCCTCCTTCGCGAGCATTACTGCTTCGCAGAAGAAGGTGACGGCTTCCCATTCCCTCTCGCTCCGTACCATGGCTCGCACCAGGGCCGGACGCGAGAGGTCGCCGCCGCCGATCGCCTCCACGAGGACACGGCGGTGATTGGTCATAACCTTAATCGTGTGGCCGGGAGGCCCAATAACTCCATCTATAGGATTTCAGTATGAAATATCCTATTGATTTACGTAGTAGGCACATACTTACAAAATGCATATTTCAAATGCAACATTTTAAGGTAAAATATCCTGGGCTACACAGTTGTATTTGTTACATATATTACAAAATTATTCGCTTTTAGACGGTAGGAACATATCTGAAGAAGTGAATAAATGTTTTAAATACTTTATGCTTACGGTTCAGAACGTACAACCTTTAATGTGTCATCGAACCAGCTCAAGAACAAAATCTTGAGTTTTGTTTTTGAATAGTTATGTTGACTATGCTGGACTTCTGGTCGCCGATCGTAAAGGCCGAAAAGGCAAACGTACAAAGTCCCATGTGCATCTTTTGTTCTTCTCTCTTTCTCCTCTTTCTTAAGCCTTAAACAATTTTTCAGCACTCGATCCCTGTCGCTTCCTAATTAGACGGCTGCTCTTATCAGTACCAAATTCTCAGGTGACTGAAGCTAACATCATACAAATGGATCGCTGAAACAGAATCCAGCACATCAGGCGACATTTCTGATGTCGGTTTCATAATGAGTACACTTCCCTGCTGCAGGCAGTCATTCCAGGGATAAAGTGAAGCAGGGCAAATGCATTTGTCCCCTCCTAGTCGAACATTGAATAATTCCCCGCTTCAACCCAGGGAATATGTCAGCACACTACATATGCGCCTGATTGACGGCATAAAGGCAGTGGGTGTCGGGGTGCCGATTTCTATATACCTAAACTTCTGCATATATGTAATATTCAAAGTCCTGACTGATATATTAACGCACAGCCTAAGCCGCTGCTCCTTCACACATGATATTTAGAACTAGAACTAGTCTATTACAACATAAAGACTCGAATCACTGGGAATTTGGTTTCTTCAATGATTACAATTTTGATTTTTGAACTTTAGTATAATTTAGTAATAATTCAGAGGACAGAAAATATTTGAACCGCTCGTGCGGCTGGCTAGTTGAGAAGTGTCACAATCACTTTTATAAGTTTTTCACACACCATCACAATTACGCGCCTAGCCAAAACGTGTAGGCAATAATGTCCGGTAAACACACGCTGCTATTTAATTATTAACAGTCGAGCCTAAACATCCTCCCACCCGTTGAAAGGCTTCTCTTTCAACTGTAAATCTTCGGCAGTGGGCAGCAGACACAGTTTTATGATAGGCCGACGTAGAACACCTCTTGTGGTTTTCAACTCAGCAACTCTTGAAACTCCATCCGGACCAGGAAATAATTTAGTAACCCGTCCAAGGCGCCAACACAATGGAGGTACATGTTCTTCATGGATAAGTACGAGGTCACCAATACTTAGGGATTTAGTGTTCGTCTTCTACTTTAGTCGTTGTTGCAGCTCGTGTATATATTCACGCTGCCAGCGTGACCAGAAATGCTGATGAATTTGTTGCAATCGCGCGTATCGTTGCAGGTGATTTTCCTTTAAGTTTTCTAAGTTTGGTTCCGGCAGTGCCTTCAGCGGTCTTCCAATAAGGAAGTGCCCTGGGGACAAAGGGAGGTAGTCATCAGGAGATGAGGATAATGGACACAAGGGGCGACTGTTCAAAACCGCCTCCACTTGTGCGAAAAGTGTCGATATTTCTTCAAAGGTAAGATGGGAATTTCCCATAACTCTTTTTATATGGAATTTTGCAGATTTGACTCCGGCTTCCCAGATGCCGCCAAAGTGAGGAGCGTGAGCAGGTGAGAACACAAATTTTATGTTTTCATGAGTTGCAAATTCAGCTAAGTCCCTATTATGTATTTTAAGAAAAGCCCCTATATCTTTAGCCGCAGCCACAAAGTTACCCCCGTTGTCACAAAATATTTCATTGGGTTTGCCACGACGGGCAATAAATCTGCGTAATGTCATCACAAATGCGTCCTTAGTAAGGTCACAGACCGCTTCCAAATGAACGCACTTGTAACGCAAACACACAAATATGCAAAGGTAACATTTGTTCACCCTTGCACCTTTACCTTTACGATTAATTATATAAAAAGGTCCAGCAAAATCTATGCCCACTGAATTGAATGGGAAACCTGTGCTAACACGTTGTGATGGTAAATCGCCCATTTTAGGACAAAGAGTTTTGCCCCGAACACGACAACATCGCACACAATTGTGCACTGTGCGCCGAGCTAACCTTCTGCCATTTAGCGGCCATACTGATTCCCTTATCATTGATAACAACAGCTGTGGGCCAGCATGCATGAGCCGTAAATGTTCTCTTTCAAATAAAAGTTTTGTTAAATGATGGGAAGAATCAAGTAGAATTGGATGTTTTTTATCAAAACTATAAGGTGAAGAACTTATTCGTCCTCCAACTCTAATTAAATTGTTGTCGTCTAAAAAAGGTGACAACGACAGCTTTGCATAATTTAGCGGCCAGCAAAGCAGCGCAAAGTTCCAATCGCGGTATTGTCATAGGATTTATACGAGCTACCTTAGATTTTGCAGCTAATAGCCGTACCGTGAATTCACGGTTATTTTCCGTGCTCCTCATGTATACACATGCCCCATATGCCTTCTGTGAAGCGTCACTGAAAGAATGAAGTTCTATGAATTTCGGTGACTCGCATAATACTCTTCTAGGTATTTGTAAATTCAATAAACAGTCCAAATTATTTGCAAATTCTAGCCACCGTTCCTCTATTTCTTGAGGGATAGCCTGGTCCCAGTCTATTTTTTGCTGCCATAAATTTTGTAGTATCATTTTTGCTGTAATTATACATGGGCTTAACAGCCCTAAAGGGTCGAAAATCTTAAATGCATTCGATAATATGCGTCTTTTTGTGATGTTATCAGGATTGTGATGTGGTTGTACAGGAAAGTTTAAATTATCAGTTTTTGGCTCCCACCCTAAGCCTAGCGTGCTTGATGCTTCACTTATGGTTAACTTGTCTTTGGTATTTAGAGATGAATCTTTGAATAGATCTTTGGAATTCGTTTTATATTTACGTAAATTAAAACAGGCTGACTTTAGAGCGGAGGATATGGAATTTTGAATATAATTTAATTGTTTTTCATCATCACAACCAGTAATTAAGTCGTTGACATAAAAGTCGTGTTGTATTATGTTTTTTATAGTTTCATCCTCACACTCCTCGCCCACCTGCCACAGACAACGAGTGCTTAAATAGCTCGCACTTGTGGTGCCATAAGTAAGAGTATTCATTTGCATAGTTCTGATGGGCAAGGACTCGTCTTCTCTCCACAGAATTAATTGCAAGTTTCTACAGGATTCATCTACTTGCAATTGTCTGTACATTTTTTCAATATCACCAGTCAGTAAATATTTATATTGACGTGCTCTTATGAGTATGGAGAAGAGAGAATCCTGCATATTTGGGCCCGCCATAAGGATGTCATTGACAGATATACCCGAGGAGGTGGGGACGGAACCATCAAAACCGACGCGGACCTTAGTTGATTCGCTATTGTCCTTAAATACAGCATGGTGGCATAAGAAGTATGAAGGAAATGGTTTACTTTTAGGGGCTACAGACATGTGTCCTAGCTCTTCATATTCTTTCATAAAATCAACGTATTGTACCTTTAGTGTAGGATTTTTTCTAAAACGTGATTCTAAATGAAACAATTTTTTTTTTTGCAGTATTATAGGATTCACCCAAGTTGCTTGGTGAACTATTTAGAGGTAATTTTACATTAAAGCGTCCATCTCTCAAACGGACTGTATTTTGCAAATAATGCTTTTCACAAGCCCTTTCCCTTTCGCTGAGAATGGGTTTTTTCGGGATTTCTTCAATTTCCCAGAATTTCGTAAGTAATTTATCAATGCAAGACTCTTGCGCCTTGTTGATTTCTTTAGTTATGCTATTGTTGCAATTCATGCTATTCAAATTATTTTTATTTATCGGACCGGCTACTAACCAGCCGAATTTGGAATTTCGTAACTTTAGGTTGTCTGGGCCTATAGAAATTTGTTCATTTCCTAGGATATCCCAGAATAGATCACATCCAATCAAGATATCAACTTGAGAGGGTTCATTAAATTTAGGATCGGCTAATTTTATATGTTTAGGTATTTTGAAATTAACATTAACGTGGCCTTTCGGTAAATAACCAGTTAACTCATTCATGACAAGCATATTATAGGTGACATCAAACTGATTATAAATAGATTGTAATTTAACAGTGCAGCTCTCCTCTACCCTATTAGATAAGTGGTTTCCGATGCCTATAATATTAACACTAGGTATTGGAATGGAATCAAGTGATAATTTTTCTTTTAAAGATTTTGTAATAAAACTGCTTTGGCTACCACAGTCGAGCAATGCACGCACTGTTTCAAATTGATTTTTCTTAGGGTTATGAACTTTAATTAAAGCAGTAGATAAAAGAACATTATTGTATTGATTTTTTGATGAGCTAACATTTATAGATTCCGATTCTGACTGTGCATGATTATTAGTTACTGCCTGGCTAGGATTATGCAGGAGACGATTATGTCTTCGTTTGCAATCAGGACATGGTCCAAATCCACAAGCCTTTGCTGGATGTCCCTGTTTAAGGCAATTGGAACATAATTTATATTTATTTACATCTGCCCATTTTTCTTCTAAAGTTTTGTTTTTGAAAATAGGACATTCATATATTTTATGATTTTGACTGCAGATTATACATACAAATGAACTTGATGTATCCTTATTAGTAGCTATTGCTGCTTTAATAAAACATTTTTTATACTTATCCTGATTGTTGTTATGGTTATTTTGTGTATTGTTATTAGAACGGATTTGACTATTTTGTACCTGTGGACCCTTTTGGTGGCTGTAGTCAATTTTATTTCTGTCTAAGGCTTCAAGCACATCAGCGCGATCTATCAACACTTTTTAAAGTGTTCTAATGTAGGAATGTTGTTACCGAGCTGGTTTCTAAATTCCTCCCATTTTAGAAGTGTATTTTTATCTAATTTTGATGTTAAATTAAATATGACACATATATCCCAATTATCTGTGGGCATTCCTAGACTGGATAATGCTCTCAAGTTTTTTGTAACATGGTCCACTAAAAATCGTAAGGACTTTACAGTTTCCCTGCTAAATGAACTTATGTTAAACAATGAATTCATGTGATGATCAATCAGAAGTCTTTTATTATCATAACGATCACATAACATCTTCCAAGCATCATTGTAATTTTCAGATGATAGTTCAAGATTTGAAATTATGAGTGCCGCGTCTCCTTCAAGGTAAGACAATAGATAATGAAATTTATTTACTTGCGAGAGTTGCTTATTACGGTCAATTAAACTCAAAAACGAATCTCTGAACTCGAGCCACCTAAAATATGTACCATCAAACTTCGCAATTTGTATGCGCGGCAGTCTGATACCAGAGTCATGGGGTTCAGATCGGGATTCATGACAGTCATGGCTACATGATTGCATACGGCTATCCAACAAATCCTTTGCAATGGCAAGCGCACTCACCATATCAACCTCAATGTTGTCCCGCTCCTCAAGCTCTAATGACAGGTTCCCACTATTCACGACTTCAATCTGAGTTTGCAACTCATCGAACTTAGCCGATAATTGTTCAAATCTACCAAGTTTAATTTTTAATTCAGCTATTTCGACATTGGTTAATGTGTCCGAAGACGATAATCTATCCACAAAGTTTCTAAACTTGGTAATCTGACCTTTAATTGAGCTACGCCTGACAGTCAATTCGCGTAATTTCTTTGAATCACCTTCTTGCGTCATTTTTTAAAGTTACAATTTAGTTAAGTATAATAATTGACTATCAGAGCAACTCAATTTCAGCACAAAACAATGATTTTAAAAGTTAATTAAAAGAATCTCACGCCCCTCAATTCGACGTCACCCGCCGACCAGGAAACCGGGTCCACGCTGCAAAGCACGGAATGCAAGCTCTGCTCGTACCAATGGTGATAGCGTGATGTTCCGATTTATCTGGAAAGTACGGCGAACAAAATTACAAACTGATTCGGAACGTTACGTTCTCTTTTCTAGAATAAATTGAGAAAAACACGATGTGGGTAGAAGAAAAAACTAGTGAAAATTATTTTAAAATAGTAATTTAGGATGATTATTAGGATAAGTTTCGTATCAATTTACTGAACTTGAATGTAATTGATGGCCTTTAGTGAAACAAGTTAATATTATAATGATTTAAGTTGATTTAAACTAATTTTGAACAAAGAAAACTTTGACCTTGTATGACAATACACAATTGATAGAAATTTTGCACAAGTGGAAGGCACGTTTTTTACACCTTTCACATGGGAATGGGGATAGCTGAGGATATTTCGAGAAATAGGTAGGTAAGAATGAGGAAGGAAGGGCACTTAACTTATGTTGATCCAGTTCACATGAATTTCTGTTCTTGCTAGCTAATTTTTCCGTACACCTGTGTCGATACTTTAGCTGCACCGATGCCAAGGCTTCAGGATGTTCATTGATTCAGCTCCAAGGTGGGACTCGGCCTTTTGTGATCTCGGTGATCCCGCCACGTGCCGACACAACGACACAATTTTGAAAATTTCGAATTTCTGTCCTGTCACGGTCGCCAATTTTTATGTCTATTACAACATAAAGACTCGAATCACTGGGAATTTGGTTTCTTCAATGATTACAATTTTGATTTTTGAACTTTAGTATAATTTAGTAATAATTCAGAGGACAGAAAATATTTGAACCGCTCGTGCGGCTGGCTAGTTGAGAAGTGTCACAATCACTTTTATAAGTTTTTCACACGCCATCACAATTACGCGCCTAGCCAAAACGTGTAGGCAATAATGACCGGTAAACACACGCTGCTATTTAATTATTAACAGTCGAGCCTAAATACATCGGATTGTCACCTTTCAGTTTTATTAAATAGAGGGTCTATAAAAAAAACTGAAAAGTTATTTATTTGATAAAACTTGACAGAATAATGTTTTTTTTTGTTATATCTTTTGTAAAATTGAGCGTATGTAGTATTCTTGTATGCCATTGAATACTTATTGTGGTATATTTCTTTCCAGAAAGTCAAAAACAACTTTGCAGGAACGTAATAAAAGCAAATCGACTGTTCAGTAAGATGACCGCGTGTGGCTTGTTCTACATAGACGTTACGTTACCAATACAATTGATGGCGTTGATAGCTAACTACCATATTGTTTTCCTACAATTTGTTATTCCGTAAAACACCTTATTACCGTGGTATGGGCGGGTACACTACATAAATACGAAAAACTTTATTCCGACAGTCACAAATACGAATTTCAAAATACCGATTTTCATAATTCCGAATGATTCAAAATTCCGAATATAAAAATTCCGACTTATCATTACTCCTATTTTTATGATTCCTAAATTTCAATATTCCTAACGTTTATAATTACTATTCTCAATATACCGAATTTCAGTAGATTGAATAACAAAAAGTCCGACTTAATGATAATTCGAAACATCAAAAATACGAATTCCGATTATTAAAATACCGATAAATACAATTCCCAAATAAAAACACCTTGTAAAACCGATTAGCAAGACAAATAAACACATAATTATTCGTCAGAGAGAAGTATAATATTATGTTTAGTATGAGGAGGTATAATTAAAAAACATGCTAGCAAGCATGCAGCATGTAAGCAGGCATGCAGCGTGCAAGCAGACATGCAGCATGCAAGCAAACTGAAACATGCAAGCAGGCATGCAACATGCAAGCAGGCATGCAACATGCAAGCAGGCATGCAGCATGCAAGCAGGCAAGCAGCAAGCAAGCAGGCATGCAAGCAACCAAGCAAGGATGCAGCAAGCATTGTTTCTGTCACGGCTCCGGCGCTGCGGGGTTTGGGCGGCCCCACGCGTGCTTATCGTCGCAAATGGTCTTAACGCTCACCACCTACTCCTCCGCGCCTACGCGGGTTTAAATTATACGCATGTTTGCAAACTAATTTAGCAGTAAAACTGAGCAGTTAACTAAATAAAAATGAGTCATAAAATAATTTAAACGGGCATTTCAATAAATACTGAGCCGTGGAATAGTTGAACTGGGTGGTAAGGCGCGTACAGTTAACAAATCGTAATAAGTTAGTAATAAATTTTATTTTAAGCAGTTCTATAAACGATGAGGCATACAAGCAAGCATGCAACATGCAGCATGCATGGTTTCTGTCACGGCTCCGGCGCTACGGGGCTCCGGCGGTCCCGCGCGAGCTTATCGTCGCAGATGTGTTTTGCACTCGCCACCGTGGCTGAAGGTGGGTGGCGAAGCCGGCCAGTGAGCCGAAGCTCCCCGCGCCTACGTTTTAAATTACACTCTAAGGGTAGGGCAGACAACACTACGTGCAGTCGGTTATGCAGCGATTTGTTTCTGTCACTAAATGCAGCACAACATATTGAATTTATAAGACAATACTTGTAAAAGTTAAACAGTTATAAAAATTAATGCCCATATTTAATTACTATTTTTTTATTGTTATTGTCATTTAACATAAAATAAACTAAATATTAAACCATTTAAATAATCAGACTCATTATTTGGATTAATTATCAAGGACTTCTAAATTAAGAATTCACTAGTTTTTGCATTTAAAACTTAAGGAAAGTCATAATAGCGGTCTCTGATTGGTCAAAGCGTGCCACGCAATGCGTGCCTCCCTCCCCGCCCTCACACCGCGTCATATTTAGCTTTATTATCAAATTGCTCAATTATCATGTAGCAATATAATAATGACCGTGCAATGTGATAAATAATGAAGTTAAGATAGTATTAGTCACTTTGCCCAACAGAGCTAGACTTTATTCACAATGCTCGTACATTATGTATAATGCCCGCATTAACCACCTGGTCCATAACAGATACACCTTATAATAGGTCTTTACTTTACCAATGAAAATGCCGTTTTGTATGAAAAAAATTAAACGATTTTTTTTCATGTATTTTTTATTTGTATTAATCGAAATAATCACCCATGCAATCAATGCATCTTTGCCAACGAAGTGGCAGTTTATTGATGCCCTTCTTAAAAAAATCAGCTGGACGGGAGGCAACAAATTCTTCAAAGGCATTTTGTACTGCCTCTCGGGTATTTAATTTTTTTTCCCGCCAAGAAGTTATCCAAATTCTGGAAAAAGTAGTCGTCTGTAGGCGCAAGGTCTGGTGAGTAGGGCGGATGACGGAGAGCTTCCAACCCCAGTTCTTGCAACTTGGAGACCGTCTGCTGTGCAGTATGAGGTCGCGCGTTGTCATGCAGGAGCAGCGGAGACGAGCGATTGACCAATGCTGGTTGGAGATGTGCCAGCTTCTCCATCATTGAGTTCAGTTCTTCACAGTACACATCTGCAGTAATGCTCACCCCGTTTGGTAAGAAGCTGTGATGAATCACACCGGCGCTAGATCACCAAACAGTGACCATCACTTTTCTAGGGGTAAGTTTTCGTTTAGGGCATTGTTTAGGTGCTGAACCAGGATCCAAACAACTTGCTGAGTGCTTGCGGTTATCAAACAGAATCCATTTTTCAT
Source organism: Aporophyla lueneburgensis (assembly GCA_932294355.1). NCBI lineage: Eukaryota > Metazoa > Arthropoda > Insecta > Lepidoptera > Noctuidae > Aporophyla > Aporophyla lueneburgensis. The sequence goes on from OW028735.1 coordinate 5,435,612, forward strand.
TGCAGGTAACAATGCGGTTCAAAATTCCTTCATTTGTGTGTCTGTTGAGCAGTGCAAGGCACGTCTCGACGCGTACTTCGCGCTGGCGATCATTGAGTTCGTGGGGCACTCATTTGTCAAGCTTTTTTACCTTGCCAATTTAACGCAAATGGACCAATATTGTTTTGACGCTAACGTCGAAAGCTGCTGCTAATTCAGCCGTAGATTGTGTATCATCAGCTTCCACAATCGCCTTTAATTCGTCATTGTCGACCAAAGTCTTCGTACGACCGCGAGGTTCATTTTTCAGGTCGAAATTTCCAGAACGGAAGCGAGCAAACTAATAACAGGTGGTGCGTTGGTTTGTAGTGTTAGCTCCGTAAACGTCGTTGATGTTGCGTGCCGCTTGTGCCGCGTTGCTGCCACGACATTACTCATATTCCATAATTACTCGAATTTTTAACGTATCAGTGATGACGAAAAAGATTGAAATGCGATGAAAATGTAACACTAATCAATAAACAAATGACTACTTTTGGAAAAAGAATTCCATGTTTTAAAATAAAATTAATTTGAAATTAGAATTCTTAGACAAACAAAAAATATTTTGATTTGAAATGGCCGTTCTGCAGAACGGCAATTTTATAGGTAAAGACCTAATTATATAGATCTCATGCCACCTTGTTTGTTCAGTATTTTCGGAGTTTACCCGTGTATATTCCGAAAATATTGAACAAATTCTTAACAAACTTAATTATGTGTATTTTTGTCCAACTTAACAGATAGGATAGCTTTTATCTAAATTATATTATCATTGTGATTGGTATTTGGAAAAAAAATGTTTATTATACGAAAATAGTGTATATTCATTGGTTACTTCTAGTAATCCCTAATAGATGACAGTGTAAGTTCGATACAACTCTCTCACATCGTTTGACATCTAGGTTGCGTACCATCTACTAGATGGCGTTCTGTATCGATTTCTAATAACTACAAACTATTTGTAAATATTTAATTATTCGTGATAGTTCGTTAAAAACAGCGTGTATTTACCATGCACCATACCACTTACTAATACTAAAACATCGGTCGCTATCGTTTTACTACGCAAAAACCATTTATTTTACATATGATTGGCTAGTGATTGATTAAATCGGAAAGTTTTCGATTCTCACATCTATAGTTGTTCTAAAAAAATGGGGTACTGAAATTAAAATTAAAACAAACACTATACGTCCAGAAAATAATATAATATAAATAAGCAAAATGTAGCTGAAAGAAAAACTTGGTAAATAATGAAAATATTTGTTTTACTTCTTTTGGTGTATATTGTGTGCCTTTTAGTCTGTGCTTAATAAATGCGTTTTCTTTCTTCTTTCGTTCTTTTCTTTCTTTCATACTCAAAACTTTCCTCACGATACTTTCCCCAGTCTTCCGCAGCATATGCCCATACCGGGAACACCCAAATAATCCGAAATATTTTATTCCGAATTTGATGTTCCGATTTTCAAAAGTTCGAATTTCATAATACCTAAGAATTATAATGTCTATTATTAAAAATCACGAAATTTATTTTATCGAAAGTCGTAAATGCGATATGTTAGTTTTCCGATTTTTATACATTCGAAGAATCAAATGCTCGAAGGGTTCTCGGTCCGAAAAACGACATTCCGATTTTCAATACTCCGAATAAAATAAAAGTCAACATGTTGTGCTACAAAATTTAGTGACAGAAACGAATCGCTGCAAAACCGACTTCACGCAGTCTTGTCTGCCCTAACCCTAGAGTGTAATTTAAACCCGCGTAGGCGCGGAGGAGTGGGGTGGCCCGTGAGCTGAGGAGCAGGTGGTGAGCGTTAAGACCATCTGCGACGATAAGCACGCGCGGGGCCGCCCAAACCCCGCAGCGCCGGAGCCGTGACAGAAACAATGCTTGCTGCATCCTTGCTTGGTTGCTTGCATGCCTGCTTGCTTGCTGCTTGCCTGCTTGCATTCTGCATGCCTGCTTGCATGTTGCATGCCTGCTTGCATGTTGCATGCCTGCTTGCATGTTTCAGTTTGCTTGCATGCTGCATGTCTGCTTGCACGCTGCATGCCTGCTTACATGCTGCATGCTTGCTTGCATGTTTTTTAATTATACCTCCTCATATAAACATAATATTATACTTCTCTCTGACGAATAATTATGTGTTTATTTGTCTTGCTATTCGGTTTTACAAGGCGTTTTTATTTCGGAATTGTATTAATCGGTATTTTAATAATCGGAATTCGTATTTTTGATGTTTCGAATTATCATTAAGTCGGACTTTTTGTTATTCGATCTATTGAAATTCGGTATATTGAGAATAGTAATTATAAACGTTAGGAATATTGAAATTTAGGAATCATAAAAATAGGAGTCGGAATTTTTATATTCGAAATTTTGAATCATTTGGAATTATGAAAATCGGTATTTTGAAATTCGTATTTGTGACTGTCGGAATAAAGTTTTTCGTATTTATGTAGTGTACCCGCCCATACCACGGTAATAAGGTGTTTTTTTACGGAATAAAAAATTGTAGGAAAACAATATGGTAGTTAGCTATCAACGCCATCAATTGTATTGGTAACGTAACGTCTAAATAGAACAAGCCACACGCGGTCATCTTACTGAACAGTCGATTTGCTTTTATTACGTTCCTGCAAAGTTGTTTTTGACTTTCTGGAAAGAAATATACCACAATAAGTATTTAATGGCATACAAGAATACTACATACGCTCAATTTTACAAAAGAAATAACAAAAAAAAAAACATTATTCTGTCAAGTTTTATCAAATAAACAACCTTTCAGTTTTTTTATAGATCCTCTATTTATTAAAACTGAAAGGTGATAATCCGATGTTCTGAAAATTTCGTAAGATTTTAATTACTTTTTATTTTTACTTGTGTGAATACCTTGATATTTTTCCTATTTACTTTGACATATGAATGGCTATTTTATTCAAGATTTTCAATATTTAGTTAAGAGTTCTAATTTGTAATGCTGATTGCTTTATGTAGTGGACACATTTATATTTTAGACACCGTTGGGGAGATACATAACTTTTGTAATAATTTTATAATAATTTAGTACATCATCTTGCATTCCATGTCTGTATAATAGTATACCTACTCTTGGTTTAGAAAAATAAAAATTGTTTAAATATAACATTATCTTAAGACTTCTTACTTGAACAGTTTCTGTTCTTCATAAGCTGAATACACACTGACTTAGCTTCCTCAACAGTTATATAGAATTGCTCACAGTAAAAACTATGAATGACAATTAGTCCTAAGTTCTTTATCACCCATAAAACTGTCGCCATTTTGGAATACAGAGCCTAGAAAATGAAATTCAATATTATTGAAACCTTAACTTACCGTGCGGTAGGAGTAAACTGGTAGAGATCGTAACATAACAAAAAATGCCTCCTTGATGCGACTATCGTATATTATATCTTATAATTAAAAACTTGGAGTATATTTTAAAGATAGATCAAACGCCGTTTCATTCGGATTTCAAAAAACCGTATGGAACTTCAATCCTGAAGCAGGTCTTCCGAACTTACAAGTTTATACTATTACACATAGTGAGTTACTTACTGAAACTGATCTATTGAACAACTTTTTACACTTACTTTGCTTCCATATTCTAAACTAAAATCTGCTGCTCCCTGTGTCGCCATGTAGACATAACATATGGTACGTTGAAATGCGCCAACTATGTGATATAGTGCCTATGCAAATAACATAAAGAAGTAAAAGATTTTGCATTCAGGATGAAAAAATATCAAAGCCTATTTTATAAATATTATTGTTTAATATTTTATTGCGCGCGAACAACGCAGGTATAAAAAATATTTCGAATAATTACTATCTTCATCCGCCTAGCCTTTTACCAATCCTGTTGGGTTTGACTTCCAGTCTAACTGAATGCAGCTGATTACCAATATTTTACATGGAGTGACGGCCTATCTGGCTGGAAGTCAGAAAGTGTGAATGTCACTCACAAGTGTGAGTGTCCCTTATATGTCACTCACAAGATTAATACAAATCGGCCCACGTATCCAAAAAAAAATCTCCTTGTTTCAAATTGTTATTACCTTTTTTTTTTCATATTAATGTATTTCCCTAAATAAATAAATGTAAATATTGGCCTCACTTGGGAAGAGACTGGACCTCACGGGGAATCCTAGTGTGGGGTCCAGGGCATTTGTAAAAAACTAGCTCCTAAGGCTTATTATAATATGTTCTTTGTTTTCCTAATATTGTACTGTGTTGTATATGAACTGAATAAATTTATGATTTAAAATTTGGTCTCTAGAGCATAGGCAAAGTCGGTTATATGAAAAATACTTTTGAAATTAGTAACTAGGTACAATGAAACCACTTACCAGTACTTGGCCAATGGTTTTAAATAGATCGTAAGCTTTTAAAATATTTTGATATATCTCAAGCATTTTGTGACAATCCGCATTACTCAGTTCAATATTCATCATTAGGACATCTTTTATCCACTCCTCTAGATATTTCCTTAGCAGGATTATAATTCGGGTGACTATCATAATATCAACATCGCATACAAATACCATTGTTCGCTGCCAGGCTAGACCCCCTACAATAGCATTTCTATAGCGCAGTGGAAGTTATGATGGTGGGGTCCAGGAAACAAGAAGTGGCTAGCGAAACTAGTCCGCCGTACGCGGAGCAGAGCAATCAAATCAAACACTTACAATACAACAAAAGAACTTACCTGTGGTAGACGAACACCTGCTCTGGTACCTGGAGTTATGTATGTAAGTGAGTGTATATGTATCGTGTTGTGACGTTGTGAGTAAGTATTCTCAGGAACAATCCGCAACGAACTGCCAGATGTTTTCATGGCACGCGGCTTCAAGGTCACTTTCACTTCAAAGTTTCAGTTTCAACAAACTTAACCCGTATTATTACGTTGAATTGGGGTTATTAACAATCAAAGCAATTGGATCACGACTAATTGTCAAAAACGGATCGATTTAAAAGGATTAATTTCAACAAACGCGTCGCGGGGTCCCAATACGGTGACGGACCCTTTCAAGCGCCAAAATCAAGAGCAGTGTCAAGTGTCAAAATCAAACTGACAAGTCAGATGTCATTCTGTTACACGTTTAGAAACGTAGGCGCATAAAGTAACTAATTTATATGGTCCGGAACTACCATGATGTAAGTAATGATATCAAAAATTAAAACGACACCACCAGGGTACCCCCACGATGAAAAGAACAAGATTATTACAAAAATGTCAAATGAGATAATAGAAATTAATGAGATCCAATTACAAGTAACAAAACTCGAGATTTTACTAAACGCGATACCCTTGTGTATAGCTTGAATTTTCAGAATAAGTAATACGTTGTTGTACTTATGCACAAAGCCCAGAATGAACATCATCGTGAACCCCATTGCAAAAGTGAAGTAGAACATAGTAGTTGCGATTGACACAAGGCCATACATCACACGATTCTTGTTAAAAACAGCATAATCCGAGAAAAACATCAAATAGTAGCACATCACGTTCAAAAGTAACATGCAAATGAATGCAAATAGTTGGTATTTGTTTCCATTTGGATATACGTGACTCTTTTGAACATTATATTTTGAAGTCAACAACAGATTTAATGGAATGTTGAAGGAATACACCAGTCTTTTTATATCTTTTTCTAATCGATTATCATGCAACTCTTGAAATGTCATTTTTGGATTTTTTGTTTGTCTTTGTGACATGGTTTTACTGTTAAATTCAACTGTCGCTGTTTAATAGAGGAACCTAACTACTTATTAATTGTTTTGATGTACTGGTGACTGGATAAAAATATTAAAGACGCAGATAATATTTAAGTAATTATACATTACTAATATTAAAAAAAATCCAACGAAAAAGTAAATGCTAAGTAAATTATAAACATTAATGTAGTAAGATACACAAAACTGTTTTTTATACGTGTGTATGTCCCTAAACTTTTCCTAAACGGCTTGACCGACTTTCATGAAATTTTGTGTGTGTTTGAGTGGGCGGTATAGATTCACAATTAGACCTGGTAGGTAGCACTACGAGCGAGTTTCGTTGGGGCAACGTCTGTCGGGTACGCTGCTTATCATATAAAAATATTAAGATGCATAGGGTGGTGGTGGCCCAGTGGATAACACTGGGCTCTGATTTATGAATTATAATTTCATCACTACTGCTTTTAGTCAGGCTGAAATTCATTTAGTCAGTTCCTGCTTTTTAGATAGCGTATGAAAGTCCGGTTAGACAATTTTTTTAAACGCTTTCTTTAAGTTTGTTCACTGATACCATCTGGTGTGGCGGCGTGTAAATAGCCGACCACATGCGGGAAGCTCAATTATGAAGAATTATGGTTTGATAGTAATTATATTGATTCCTATGAAACCCACCCTGTGAGCTGAAGAATGATAAATGGTTTCGACGTCAGCACTGAAACCTATTGGCTCACTAACCTGTAGACCAGCTCAGGAACGCTTCGCCAGGAACTGTCAGCAGTTCACACCGTGAAGCACTTTCACGAAACAGATTGTCAAATCATTGTTGGGTATTTATAACGAGTCTCTTCAAACTTTAGCTGTCCATCACGGTGAAAAACCAACTTTTCCTCAAAATTACAGGAAAAAAGCACCAACTGTGACTTTCGAACAAAGGAGACTGAGGGGTTCACATTAGTCGGCACTCGGGGAGACGTGGCCAAAACTATGGCGCCAGCGTCGCCAGATTAAGCGAATCAAAACGCGATTCGAAGGCGCGCGAACCAAATAGCCACAGATACTAACATATTGAAACCATTTGAAACGAATTAATTATTGCTAGAGAAATGACCTTATACTTAGGTATAACAAAAATAAGTATTAACAAGTCAATTTGGGTCACTTAAGGTGCCCAACCATACTGCCGGCTTTGGAAGTTGGCAGAACTAACAAAAAGAGACAAATTAATAAAGGTAAATTAATTATGATTGTAAGAATTATGTATATTAAATTAATGGCATTACACTAAATAATATGAGAAAAGAGAAAATGTTATTATTGCGTTGGTATGGGACACAGTTTTACAACCGGACGCTTGAAAATTCCAAATTTCGTTTTAACCGTCGCAACACGAACTACCTTATCAGAACCGGAATGGATTTCCGTAATTACACCTAATGGCCATCTTAAAGGAGGGTAATCATCCTGTCCAACAAGTACGACAGTTCCGATTTCTATGAGATGGTCAGGAGAAGTACTGTAATGGGGTTGACATTAAGAAATGCGCAGGGATTATCAATTCTGGTGAAGGATCAGAAGACAACAGTAAGTGGACGAGAATTCATAATGCGCTCTATCTGAACCAATACTGTCTGTAACTCCTCGTAAGTGAGAAGCTGATCTCCTATCACACGGTGAAGGTGAGTTTTCAAGCTCTTAATGTTCCCCTCCCAAATCCCCCTGAAGTGTGGGCTCCGAGTCCACGATGGGCCGTTCCACCACAACTCGTGCGACATGAGCTGCGAAGGTAACATACCACGCGAAAGACAATCACTCGGGTTTTCATACACAGCGACGTGATAATAATTTTCAGGAGATAAATTTTCCTGACACTGGGCAACGCGGTTGCTGACAAATACTGACCACCGATGTGGTGAAGAATGTATCCACGAAAGAGCGATGGTAGAATCCGAGAACTTGAAAATTCCTGCAATAGGAAAACGCTCACGATAAGTTTCATGAACTGTACGTATCAGTTAAGACATAAGAACCGCAACGCAAAGTTCCAAGCGAGCAAGTGTGGTCACTTTGGTAGGGGACACCTTTGATTTCGCACACAATAATCTCACTGTGATATTCACAGCAGGATCCGTAGTGTGTAGGTATATGACACATTCATACCCATTCATACTGGCGTCACAGAAGGCAACGATCAGCACAGTGCTATCACGTAAAACGCCTACATGTCGAAGAATTTTCAGAGATGAAATTAATGGAAATTCTTGTATGAATGCCGAGAACTTTTGAATAATGCTTTCGGGTGAAGTGTCATCCCAACTAATATTGGATAGCCACAACTCTCTGATAAGCAGCCTGGCATATAAAATCATAGGGGCTACTAAGCCGAGGACATCAAATAATCGAGCGACTAACGACAGTATGCTCCGCTTCGTACACTTCTCTTCTACATTCAGAGTCTTGAAGAAAAAGCTGTCAACGGCCATTGCCCATGAAAGGCCTAATACCTTCGAAGCATTGTTAGAAGAATCTTCACAAAAGTCTACCGTACTGCGATGCGAATCCGACAGGTCATCAAGTAGCACTTGAGAATTACTCGTCCACTTTACTAAATCAAAGGCTCCGGACTTAAACAACGAGATCAATTCTTGTGAAAGAAGAATGGCGCTGGATTTGTCTGCAATAGAATGAACCAAATCGTCCATATAAAGAATAGACTCCGCCACAGTGGCAGCATCCGGGAAATGTGGCCCCATATCGTGGGCTAATTGGCGAACGGTCCGCATTGCCAAATACGGGCTTGACTTGAGTCCAAGAGGGACCCGATTAAATTGAAAGGTTCGTATTGGATCATCAGGACTGAATCTATATAAAATTCTCAAATATTTACGATGTTTATCAGAGACTTCTTTCTGCAAATACATTTGCTTTATATCCGCAGTCATAGCGACAGGGAAAAGCCGAAAATCAAGCAATAGCAAGAATAAATCCGCCTGCAAGTTAAGACCGGTATGTAACACGTCGTTTAATGACAATCCGGTGTGAGTTGTGGCACTAGCATCAAGTACGATCCGAGGCATCGGCTTATCCGGACGTGTAACAGCGTGATGCGGGATGTAGTATCCCTCGTCAGTAATATTGGACTCGGTGACTTGTGACAAGTAACCCATAGCGACATACTCATTTATTACGTTATTATAGTTTTTTTTAAGTCACGCGACTGTTTGAACTTATGTTCCAAGGCCATCATCCGACGTTGAGCAACAGTGCGAGAACTACTCAGTGCACTCGGGTCTTTAGAAAAAGGTAACGTGACAGAATACCGCCCATCGTCAGCACGAGTGATCGACGATGCAAAAAAGTTCTCACATTCCGGACTTAAAAAACCGCATATTAGGTATTTCTTCCAGTTGCCAGAATTTTTGAACTAAATAATTAAGTGCGAGGGCAGAAAAAGAAGTTTTATTAATTTTATTTTTAGACTCATTACACGGATAGTCACCCATCATCACGAAACCGAACACGGTCAAAAAAGTGGGGGCGCGTTCGTGCCCGACTCAACTTTGTTACCTAAGTACATATACGGAAACAATTGCGCACCTAGTACGACGTCCATGTTCCCGGGAATATTCCACGTCAAATCAGCAAGAGGCAATCCCTCTAAGTACCCTACAACACCCTTGGTTATATAGTGTGTAAACAGCTGATCCGTTATACCGTCAACGACAAGTGCATGCATCGAGTATTTATTATTTGGGTATACGCGAGACTCAATGTCCAAATTAATGTACCCCAATATCGGCTGCGAAGCCGAACCAATTCCCTTGACAAAAGAATTACTCAAGGGAATTATAACTAAGTTAAGCGCCTTGCAACAATCAACGGTTATCAAGTTATTTTGAGAACCATTGTCAATAAGGCAACATATCATTATTTTATTACCATTCATAGATTTCGCGTAAACTTGCGCGGTTGACAATAAAACAAAAGAATTAGGTCTAACTTCAGCACTCAATGACAGCGAGGGAATACCTGAGGAAACATCAACATTATGATTCGAGTTATCAATACGCAACCCAACCGGAGTAGGTGCGCTGTTATCAGCTGAGCAATTTGTCATAACGCGCGAGTCGATATTCACGTCGACCTGTCCGGGCGAAGCGCGCGACGAGAAGACAGTTGACGTCAATGATCCTTGACCGTTTGGGAGTTGAGACACTTGAACGTAATTATTTGATCTAATATTATGATCTTTTTTTATCATCAAAGTGTAAGTAAGTGTGATGTTTGTTCTTGCATGTATCGCAAACATGCGTAGATTTGCAAGACGCAACTGTGTGTGACCCACTTAAACAGTTAACACAACCATGTTTTAATTTAATGAATTCAAATCGCGCTTGAGGAGAACTTAAGTTCTTGAACTGAGAACAAGCGTAAATTAAATGATCGGTTTTGTTACAAAATTCGCACGGTTTCGTCGTTGAAGAAATAGGCACACTCTCATTACTCGCGACGAACGACTTGTAGGTATGAGGACGAGACGACGGATTAGTGAACGGCTTACCTGCGCACGCGACAGTGTTCGATGCCCGCGTCGGGTTATTATTTAAACGTTGCAATATTTTTGCTTGGTCTTGTACGAAAGATACCAAGTCATTATAAGACGGAATTTCTTTATTACAAAACGCTAACTCAAACGCTTGTACTGTTTGTGAATCGATTTTCCTAAGTGCACAATGAAATAAGATGAAATCGGACAAACCCTCGATACCTAATTGTTTTAATGCCGCCACGGAGGAGGTATACATACCAAAAAATGTATCAAGACTATTAGACGAGCTTGTGCAACTCTTAGAGTCAAGAATATTATTTAAGTAATGTGTGTTCACGTTTATCTTGAAACTTTTTTACTAAACTGTCTCAGATAATATTATAGCTTTCACCCGTAGGCACAATGCCTGCCGTGATCTTGAGTGCGTCGTGCGTAAGCTTACCTACTAAATTCTGTATGCGTTGCGAGTCAGTCAGCTAACTGTTGGTATGAATGTTAGATTTAAAACTTTCGTAAAACTTAGGCCAATTTTGCGTTTTGCCATCAAAACTCGGCAATCCTATTGGTGGCAACTTAATGGTGCATGTGACATTAGAATTAGAGCAGTCATTTCGCGATGAAGATTCATGTGATCACAACGCCTGAATAATATTATTTCGGGTGTGTTTTACTCGATCATCGAATGCATCTAAAGGCTTATAATCTGGTTAAAACGTCAAATTAAGTGTTAACTGGAGACCATTTAAATCATCTAACAACGTTTCAAACTGACTACGCATCTCATCAATTGATTCAGACTTAGCCATGAAAGTTTCATTACTACTTGACGCGTAATTAGAAATGTTTTTTGAAAGATCAAATAAATCATTCATCCGCTAAAAAAAGCAGTTCTTTTTAGTCGTCAAAAGGACGAACCGTTTATATATCGAATCACTAGACATATTGTCTTTATCCGTAGGCATTTTAAAGCAACAATTCACGACGAATTTAAGAAAAAAATTACAAATAAATATTAAAGAAATAAACAATGGATCGCCCACTACCGATTTAATTTTGTCAATCCATCTCATGGGTGACCGTCCGCGTGGTCTAGTGCCCTCCACTGTACCCTGCACAACAAGGCACTCTATACAGTCACCGTCACGCCTCAAGACGTGTCCGAAGTATTTAAGAATGCACATTTGTTACATACACGTGCATAAATGCGTGCCTGTTTGCCATGGGAGTAGATAGAGACTTTGTTAAAAACACTACCTACTACGGTCTTAACATGCTCCTTCCCCATTGATGGATACATATAAGAAATTGCTTTCAAATAAATAACGAACTTACCAAGGGAGGAAATATTTTCTTAAACAGATCGTAAGCTATTAAGATATTTTTGTATTGATCAAACAAATTCCAAAAGACTTACCGGTTGCTCATGTCTTTGTAAACCTCAAATATTTTTCTGGTGTCCAGATCACTGTACTCATTCTTCGGCAAATGCATTACTATTACACCCCATAGTTTAACTTCCTCAGACAATAATTTAATTAAGACAATGGCATAAATAAGATTACTATCAAGACTTATCAAAACCAATAAATTGAACACAATATGCCATGGAGCAATACACATGAATATAAACGTTACGATATAGTACGCTAGGATTAATGTGACATGTATCCAACTTCTTCTAACATACCACTTAAAACAGTCGTCATTGTTAATAAATCTATGCACTTCTTGAAAGCTCAAAACAAATGTGACCATGTCCTTTGTTTTATTGAAGTTTATGATAAAGTTAATTATGAATCCCGTAGAGTAGAAGACGAAATCAAAATAAGATGCGAAATACAAGAAAGAAATCGTGGTTTTTTTTTCTTAAATTTATATCCAGATAAATTTCCATTACGCGATATACATAAATGTTATCATTGCACACAATAATATGAAATTATGGAAACAATTATTCGGACTTATGAAATTGTTTTTGATGCGATAATTTGGATTTAACACTAGTTTCTGCATTAAATTTAGGGGGAAAAGCAATGACTGCACGCCTTTATCAACTGTGTTACACAAAATGGTTTCAAATGGAAAATACTTTCCAATCTGATGTCTGACTTTTCTTTTTATGGACCTCATTTAATGGCAATTTACCTAAACCAAATGCGAGAGTAATTTTAATTTATGGAAAAGTACTTGCAAGTTCATCACACTTAACTAAATTGTGTTATTACTATTATAACTCTAGACTAGACGCATGTAACAGCGTCAGAAAAAATAATTAAACGAAATTAACAAATAATTATGCGTCGCCATGAAATATATTGTTATCAGTTGCGTCCATCAGTTGTATCCATCAGTTCACGTAACGGCAACATATTTAAATGTTGCTTATGGAATATCACCACGTCCACACTTCAACGCAGTAATCTATGCATCTCCATCTGAATAATTGGAGATAAATTTGAGTTTGAACTATGATAGGCTTTAAGAGAAAAAGGCCAACAAACAATGGGTGGTATTAAAGTCGAAATGGTAAGATACTGGGTGACGACTAAAATTATTGAGAGAAAGTTAAAATTTAGTTTTAAAAAGTTAAAAGTTTTAGTAGTTAAAAATTAACATTGTTTGGTTATTTTAGGCCTCAGGTAGGATAATTAAAACTAATGTCACAACAACTTTTTATTTTATTTTAATACAAGTTGAAGCAAATCGAATACTCCTTCATTTAATTCAATTATTTGATTATTATGAAAATGACGAAATATTTTAAATCGTCTTGCTTTTTATTTTAACCCAATCATCGGCTTCAGCACCCTCGAAAACTATGATACCTATATCTGTCTCGCTTCGTCTGTTTTAGATTCAGCACCATCAAACCCATGAAAACTATACTCAATATCTCTCTCCCTCTTTCTCTCTTTGTATTATGTGTACTATAATGTCGCACAGAGATTTTTTATGTTGTATATATTAAAATTTGTATATTTGATATTATTATTGAAATTCTCAAACAATTTCATCACGTTATTCTGATCAACTTGAAACGTCGGAATTCATTTGATCCATTCATCCAAATACTTCGCTAACAACATAAAATAAAAAAAATGAATACCATAAACGACATTAACATCAACCGTCATATAGGTAACGTCCAAAATGAAACCTATTCAATCAAGTCACCTTTCCATATATAATAGAAAGACAATAAAAAGAAACTAATGCAAAAAACGAAAACTGTGGAGTCTGAAATCAATTTCCATATTACACAATTGCTGATACGTCAGCTGAAGCCAATGCTCATGCTATGAATCATTACATTAAGTGAAAAATTGAGACTAAGTATAAAACGAACATCAACTTGAAACCATAAATGGAATAGTTTAATTTTACATAGGATATCACAATGCTGTTGATATTACGGTTATGCTCGAAAGTAAAGAAAATCAAATGATAAGTACATATACATAGAATAACAGAGACAATAGGGAACCATATTACAGTACTCTTATTTCCAATCGGAACATTTTGGTTTTGATACTGAATTTGGGAGTCAGTAAGAGAAATGAAAAGGATAAACTATTGTTTGGACTTTCTTTTCTAGAAAATCACTATTATTAGTATATACAGCATAGTCATTTCAATAACTTGCTGTGTTGAAACTTAAGCTACTACTACACTACACTACTTCTACTTGTGTTATACGTCATGTCTGTCTTTTCTAGATTATAAGTTATTGAATAGTATAGATAGTGCTTCTATATTTTACTAATTGTTAATTTAAATTCACATGTTCTTTGATTTTCTTTCGCCACGACAAGATAGCAAACTGTATTATTACAAACAAGTACTTTATTATCAGACTATTAAACACATGAGGTAGACGTCCATCGATCGTGAATATTCGACAAGCAGTCATCTTGTGGAAGGCTGCATAGTTCAACCGCTGCACATTCTTACAAAGCCTCTTCGTTTCCACTGGAACAGAAACAAAAACTATTAGCAAAGGGATAGGTTCAAGAGCTTGCCAGCTACCCTCTATTGAAGCAAAAAGTTAAAAAATCCGCTGACTTTAACCAGTGAATTACCGTAATTACAGACACAATTAAAAAACCATTATGTCTATACCAAATGTGGTATCTCAGGGACTTAGAGGTTAAAAAGACAAAAAATAATCATCATTATTCTTTGGCTCGTGTCCCAATTTGTTTAAAATTTGTTTATTAATTTGAAAAATGTAAGTAATTTTTCACTTTGTAGTTTTTTTTGGAAGTCAGTCGTTTTTTCTCCTTCCATACTTCGTTTTTTTTTCGTATTGAACTACTCTTATAGCTTATATTTTTACATTAATGTCCAAATATTTTCACACATTTTTTACAAGTCATACTATAACGGCATATTTCCACACAACCGCACTTATATATCTATTACATATGTATATCCATTCGCGTAATACCTCACATCCCTTTTTGTATTCTCATCTCAGCAACATGTTGCCAATCATTCAATCTGTGGTAAACGATATACTATAATAATAGACGGCACTAAAAAGGAAATGTATATAAAACTGCATATATTAAAGACAACGACTTAACTTAATTTTTCTGATCTTACCAGTACTTTGCAGACTCCTCAGCTACCTACTACAAGTAGCGTCGACTTCAGATAGAGACATATAAAATTTTTCACAGTAGAAACTGAATATACTGACGAAACCCACATTCTTCATCATCCATAGGAGTGTAACCATTTTAAAAGTTTCAATGTCCGTCTGCAGAAAAGAGTTGTTGGTCAAGAGTCAAGCAACAAGAAATCAAGGTAAGCAATTATAATTACAAATACTGGTTGGACAAAGAGTAGTAAGTTAATCGACATGAAAACTTGTAGATTTTTTTATTCGCCTTTTATTTATCCTTCGAATAAACCAAAAGAAATATCTTTTCCAAATCATGTAAGCAAACTATTTTATTTTAGGCTACATTTTTTTTACTTCATCTTCTTATAATAAATTACAACTAATTTGAGTCTTAAACCTCAAATTAATAGTCACAATTTTTTTCAGATAAAGTCATTTTTAACTCAATTTTGCAATATTTTTAACGTCGACGACCTTCACATAAACTTATGCTTCTAAATCATAAACACAGTAATCATCTTTTCAAACTAAATTGGGGCTGCGAGCCCCAATTTAGTTTGAATAGGTGATTGTTTAATACACTATAACATTGCATACCGAGCCATAATGATTTACACCAGACAAAGATAATTCTATTATTGTTTGGATGTACAGTAGACTGTGGAAAAATGTGTCAAATGCTTGATATAAAGTCTGGAAGAAAATTAAATTTAGCATTACATAATACTCTAGAACTAAAATACAACACACGTAGCACATTTCATTATGGTACATTATTTAAAAAAAAATAGTCAATCTAACCGAGAACTTAAATATTTTCTTGAAAATTTTAAATGCTTCCATTAAATTGATATAAGCTTGGAAAAGCTTTTTAAAATTTTCATTATATTCATCTTCTTCTAGCTCCAAGCTTAGTTTACTACAGAGTTCGACCTCAGAGATCCATGCAATGATGCCATCTCTTATCAAAACCATAATGAAAACACCGTAAGTCAAGTTCACATCAAAGTAAATCAAAGTAAAAAAATAGACTGCAATTTCAAAGTTGCGTGTTAGTGACACACAAACGACGTAACCAAATATATGGCGAAAAAAGCCACCCCAACTCTTTATGATAGACTTCTTGTATTTTTTGTATTTAAGTAATCTATAAGCTTTTTGAATGTTCAGAAGAACTGACACGTGGTCCTCTCTTTGCATGATATTAAGTAAATAAAAGGCAACAAAAGGAATCACCAACAAGATAACATTGAGCTTTTTAAAGACGACGATAAATGGATTAATTATTCCATCATATTCGTTTGTCAGAAGGTGTTGCAAATGAAATATTATAAACCCAAGAGTGCCAATGAGCGACACGATGTAGTAAGAAACACGATGAGGCCTTATGCAATTGTATTCAATTGAAAAACTTGATATGAAAAACATGTGCTTTTTTTTTTTTTTTTTTTTTTTTTTTTCAGGATGGGAAGTCATCAAATGACTTCTCCCGCTCTGGGCGGAGCGGGAGGGCGTGTCAGACTTTTACTGACTAAAACCCACCCATGTTCCACCAGTTGCCCATGTGCCAGGGTCACGGTATCTCTTTCGAACAATCACGCGACCCCGGCAGGCATCGGTCCTAGTAGACCCCTACACTGCTGCTGACATCTCTTTGAGGCGCGCGTGGAAAACTGCGCGCCGTCGACCCGAGCCTGGTCCTTACCGGGCGGCGAGCTACCCATTGCTCGCCACCCGCAAGCTCGCGCCTACGGTGGCCGGGAGTCCGCAATCGACTCCCGACGCCCGGGGCGTCTCCTTCTGCGGCGGCTAGGGGCGTGAGGGCGCAGAGACTGCCACTCCCTCACGCGCCCCGCCTCCTCCTTCACGAGCATTACTGCTTCGCAGAAGGAGGTGACGGCTTCCCATTCCCTCTCGCTCCGTACCATGGCTCGCACCAGGGCCGGACGCGAGAGGTCGCCGCCGCCGATCGCCTCCACGAGGACACGGCGGTGCTCCGCCCAGGCAGGGCACACCTCCACCGTATGCTCCACCGTGTCCTCCAGACGATCCTCGCAATGGAAACACCCGGACGTATCCTCCCGCTTTATCCTGAACAGGAACCCACCGAAGCACCCATGCCCGGTGAGAACCTGCGTCAGGCGGAAGGTGAGGACGCCGTGGCGCCTCTCTATCCACTCCTCAAAGAGGGGACTTACCGCCGCGCCGCGCGCCGCCGCTTAACATGTGCTGTAGACACCGGACAGGAAAAAGTAAGTTTTGAAATCTTCTATCCAAAAAATTGTTTCTAATAGGATCTAACTTGATCTGTGACTTCATATTGAATTTACTTTACAAAGGTACGAGTGCGTAGTAGAATGCGAATGACTTGACTGCCGTTTAAAAGTACGATTTAGTGAATTCTGTACGGTTCATTTTAATCAAGTAAAAGGGTGTCAATTGAGATACGATGCGGAAGTATATTGACCAAACAATTAAAGTGGATTGCATGTTGCTTTATTAATATTTTACAATTTATTTTAAATATTTTATAAACTATTAATAGTTTACAAATTTTTACGTGACAAGGAACGATTGGCAAAAACATAATTTGTCATTTCAACATTATACAACAACAAGTTTTACAAATAATTCACTTTAAAAAATAATTATACGATAAACTTTTTTTAATAACGTATTTGACAAAAAAATCATTTAATTTTTCATTTTATTTCATAAACAACGTTTGGAATATAAGTTATTCGGTCATTAGGCTATTTAGGTTGTGATTTCTTTAAGCCTAGGTTAGGTTAGGTTAAAAGTGTGACTGTCACCACTGCGTCGACTGCCGGGAGGACACGGCGCTGCATACGCTGGCAGAATGTGCCGCTTGCGAGGGGCGGCGTCGTGCCCTCGTCTTAGAAGCAGGCAGCGACTTATCGCTTCCGGCCGTGGTTGAGTCCATGGTTGGTGGCGAGGAGTCCTGGAACGCGGTGGTATCCTTCTGCGAAACAGTCATAACGCAAAAGGAGGCTACGGAAAGGGAGCGAGAGATATCTTCCGCTCACCCAGCCCGCAGTAGGTGCACCGGGCGTCGGCGTAGGGCGGACAACGCCCTCTTTCAGCCCCCCTATATGGGTATAGGGGCGACGGATCTGGGGATATCCGTTGCCCCCTATTCCTTAGGATCCGAGATGGTGGCGCGTAGTGTTTCACGCGCGCCTCTCTGTGATGTATGGGTTTAACACCTCACTCCCCCCTGACGTGAGGAGGCCCGCAATGGCGGGCCGGCACCAGTCGGGGATCGCAGAAGACATATTGGTTCCCGTGATCCCCGATGTAGGTGTGGGACGGAACACCGGGGTGATTTTAGTCAGTAAGAGTCTGACAGACCCCTCCGCCCACCCCAGGGCGGAGAACATCCATGAGGATTCCCACCCCGAGATCAAAAAAAAAGGTTAAAAGTGTGACCTCCTACAAAACCAGGTCAGAAATGACTAGATTTTAGGGAGTTAGTTCTATAAACCTTCCTTCCTTTAGTTACGTGACTCGCAGTACATTAAAACGAATAATGGTACCGATTCCCTTGTTCACAAACTAAACTAAATTTAAGTTCAGTGCATCTTTTTCTTTGTATTTCATTAAGAAGAGGACTAAAGAAAAATGTTAGTTTAGTCCTGTCAAATTAATCAGCGCCTGTCACTACTCCATACAAGTTTAGACGTGATTAAAAACTTGCCTACTAAAATTACGTCAATTTACGTCAAGCGCTGATTAATTTGACAGGACTAAACTAACATTTATCTTCTGTCCTTTCCTTAATGAAATAGAAAAAAAAAGATGCACTGAACTTAAATTTAGTTTAGTTTGTGAATAAGGGAATCGGCACCAATGTCTTCTTAAAATATTGTATCGTGCCACGATGCGAAAATACAAGTGTTGCTACACCGGACAAATTGTTAGTTTGTACCCCAAAAGACCCAAAAAATAGAAATAAGTGGTGTACTTTCATGAGGAGCGACGCCCCATAACCCCTTAACTAAAAGTACTTTATACTGCTGTAAGTTTGCCGGTTTTCACCTAAAATGTTGACTATAATCATTTATTTTAACTAAATCTGACTATTTTTAATTGCGATTAAAATGGTGTGGAATAAAACTAGTGGTCATGAACTAAAATTCACACCAACGAACGCCTCGCCTTCACGTGCAAAAACAGTACTATATTTTGTTTTCCTTTTCTTTTGCTTATATCTCGAAAATGGCGTTTCCTATCGCAATAATAATGAAATTTGCGACCCCCTTTATAACTCCCTCACATATAAATCTCAACACGCGGGTAATATGTTTTTTTTTATTTTTCGAAGAAAAAGTGAAAAATTCCATATAAAAACGTGTTAACAAAAATTAAACCGCCGAAAACCTATACCTTGCCAAGTATTATTAGTTACATTAAAGCCACAAAAAATTATAAAATAAAAACTTTTTAACAAAAAATTAAACCGCCGAAAAAACTGAAAAGCAAAAAATAATAAACCTTAAAATTATGAGTCGGCGCTTTAAGTGATCTTTGTTCATTGATTGTTCAGCGCCGACTCAAAATTTAAAGGTTTATTATTTTTTGCTTTTCAGTTTTTTCGGTGGTTTAATTTTTTGTTAAAAAGTACTTTTTCACTAATAATATTTTGGGGACATAGGTAAAAGGATTCTATCTGTGTCCTCTTACGAGTATTGTAGGTGAGGTTGTGGAAGCCGGAAGTAAGAATCATGCTTGTAGGTAATAATATTATAATTATTACACACGTAGTACAGTTTAGAATTACATAGACTATTTAACACAGTTATATAAGTAATTAAACTAATAGGACATAGATAGAACATTAAAACATTTACAATTAGCAGTTTCTGTTTCATTCCATAAAAAAATCTAAAATATTTTTTTTTCCGGGCGAACTATCAGTTTTAGAGAAAAACTTGCAATGACAATTATTCATTGGAATGACGAGATCTTTCGATAAGTACAGACGCCAACACATCAAGCTACTACAATCTGTCAGATTTCTTTGATAGATTTTCGACTTTATTTCTAGAGCATTAGGTTCAAGGTTCATCGGGAAAAATTGACAGTTTTGGGTAGCTTGACCTGGTGGCGTCTGTACATATAAAAAAAAAGATTTGTAATTAAAAATGAATGTCCGTCATATAGCAGTTTCGATCCACTGTGCACCGGCACCCCGCCCCGCCCCCTCTGAGTTGTATTCCAACTCGGCGCGGCGCCCGCGCCGGCGTGACCGGTCGCGACGAGCGCTCTGTGTGAAGGCGTCCGTAATATCTAGTACATTACAACTACTCAGCGTTGCGTCGCCGTCACGTCACGCCGCGCCCCGCCAGCTGTGTGAAGACACCTTTAGCACGCCGCAAAATGATAGTCGATGTTACCATTCCACATGATGGCAACCTCGTGATTGCTGAGAAAGAGAAACAGATTAAATATCTCGACTTATTACACGAGGTTGTTGACATGTGGAATGTTGACTCGGCTGTCATTGTGCCGATTGTCGTATCAGCCAATGGGCTGATGGCCGATACCCTCGACCAACATCTGTCGAGGCTATCGTTAGGCGGTTGGATCAAGAGCCTGGTTCAGAAGGCAGTACTCCTCGATACGGCTCGCATTGTGAGGAGGTTTCTGTCTCTGGAGCCCTAACCACCGGTAGCTTGGACCTTGCTCCCGCTACCGATGGACCGCTATTTTTTATATTTTTAAATGTTTTTGTAGATTTTATTGTAAAAATATTTAAAAATGTAATGAAATATGTATGAAAATAAATAAACATAACAATTTACTACGTATTACCAATCTTTTCACTGTATACCGAAAACAAAAACAGTCACAATCATTATTTATACAAAAACACACTCTCTATAACTAAACACCTAGGTTGTTGCACGGCCTCTACAAGAATAATTCCAATTTACTTTTTAATATTAAACTTTTTATTATGTCCTGATCCTTACACAAAAATTCATACTATTTATAACAAATATTCTATTTTTTGCACGCCCCGTATAAAAACAATATTAATTTGCGTCTGTTTATCAATCCCTCACATTCTATCATTAATTATAAATATCTGGTTTACCGAGCTTTGCTCGGTATTTTTAGTAAATTGCGTTTAAAATAATAAGTTTATGTTCAAATTGATTATTGATAAAGTTGGTCATTGAAAACACCTTGAACCTAATGCTCTAGAAATAAAGTCGAAAATCTATCAAAGAAATCTGACAGATTGTAGAAGCTTGATGTGTTGGCGTCTGTACTTATCGAAAGATCTCGTCATTCCAATGAATAATTGTCATTGCAAGTTTTTCTCTAAAACTGATAGTTCGCCCGGAAAAAAAATATTTTAGATTTTTTTATGGAATGAAACAGAAACTGCTAATTGTAAATGTTTTAATGTTCTATCTATGTCCTATTAGTTTAATTACTTATATAACTGTGTTAAATAGTCTATGTAATTCTAAACTGTACTACGTGTGTAATAATTATAATATTATTACCTACAAGCATGATTCTTACTTCCGGCTTCCACAACCTCACCTACAATACTCGTAAGAGGACACAGATAGAATCCTTTTACCTATGTCCCCAAAATATTATTAGTGAAAAAGTACTTTTTAACAAAAAATTAAACCACCGAAAAAACTGAAAAGCAAAAAATAATAAACCTTTAAATTTTGAGTCGGCGCTGAACAATCATTGAACAAAGATCACTTAAAGCGCCGACTCATAATTTTAAGGTTTATTATTTTTTGCTTTTCAGTTTTTTCGGCGGTTTAATTTTTTGTTAAAAAGTTTTTATTTTATAATTTTTTGTGGCTTTAATGTAACTAATAATACTTGGCAAGGTATAGGTTTTCGGTGGTTTAATTTTTTGTTAACACGTTTTTATATGGAATTTTTCACTTTTTCTTCGAAAAATAAAAAAAACATATTACCCGCGTGTTGAGATTTATATGTGAGGGAGTTATAAAGGGGGTCGAAAATTTCATTATTATTGCGATAGGAAACGCCATTTTCGAGATATAAGCAAAAGAAAAGGAAAACAAAATATAGTACTGTTTTTGCACGTGAAGGCGAGGCGTTCGTTGGTGTGAATTTTAGTTCATGACCACTAGTTTTATTCCACACCTTTTTAATCGCGATTAAAAATAGTCAGATTTAGTTAAAATAAATTATTATAGTCAACATTTTAGGTGAAAACCGGCAAACTTACAGCAGTATAAAGTACTTTTAGTTAAGGAGATATGGGGCGTCGCTCCTCATGAAAGTACACCACTTCTTCCTATTTTTTGGGTCTTTTGGGGTACAAAATAACAATTTGTCCGGTGTAGCAACACTTGTATTTTCGCATCGTGGCACGATACAATATTTTAAGAAGACATTGGTGCCCATTTCCTTATTCACAAACTAAACTAAATTTAAGTTCAGTGCATCTTTTTTTTTCTATTTCATTAAGGAAAGGACAGAAGATAAATGTTAGTTTAGTCCTGTCAAATTAATCAGCGCTTGACGTAAATTGACGTAATTTTAGTAGCCAAGTTTTTAATCACGTCTAAACTTGTATGGAGTAGTGACAGGCGCTGATTAATTTGACAGGACTAAACTAACATTTTTCTTTAGTCCTCTTCTTAATGAAATACAAAGAAAAAGATGCACTGAACTTAAATTTAGTTTAGTTTGTGAACAAGGGAATCGGTACCATTATTCGTTTTAATGTACTGCGAGTCACGTAACTAAAGGTAGAAAGAACGTGCGCGGCGGTGCTGCGGACGCGAATGTGGTAGATGGCGTCATCAACGAATTGTGCGTATTGGCGAGTGTTTTTGAAAATGCAAAATTAAAACCACTCTAACTTCGTCATTTTTGGTCCAATTTTAATAATTCTTTCACTGAAATAATAGGTTTAGGTATGACTGTAATTCTACATATTTAACTAAAATCTTCGCTGATCCTCATTGCGTATTGCCAGAAATCATAGATCCTAGAAAGGCAAGATCAATGCCTTTATGACAAATATTTATTTAACGAAGTGTAAGTCATTATTACTTGACAATAATATGTTTTTGCTTTATTTTTTTATTTTTATGATATGTACTTTACATAACATATATTTTTACACACTAATAAAAATACAAATACTGGATAAGTGAAAATAAGTATTTTCATAAATCTCTAAATACCGCATTATAATTCTAACTGCTCAAGATTGTTTAGGCCGTCTCGACACTCGCGTTACACTGCTTATATTGTATATGAGGAGTTTCAAAAAAATGGTACAACTGGTAAAAATATGACTTTAAAATATAACTTCATGGTAGGGTCTGTTGATGAACTACATTTAAAAGTTTATACTCTCTAATTTAATAAAATTACTATTTCTCTTAAATGAAAATACTATTTCAGGAAAAAAATAGGCATTATGATAGTAAGGTGTTGATTAGGTGTCAGTTTTGTTACCACGTCGTTTCAGCCGTAAGATGTCCACTGCTGGACTTAGGCCTCCCCCAATTTGGGGGGCTTTTCCATAATCGCCACGCTTGGCAGGCGGGTTGGCGATCGCAGTATGGTGGTAAAATGCATAGAGAACGCTGCTGCCCATTCTCTAGTAAGTCCCTTAGTCGCCTTTTACGACACCCACGGGAAGAAATGGGGTGGTGTTTTTCTTTACGTCCGGCACCACACGGTACCGGACGGTACCGGCACGGTATTTGTTACCACAAATAAGGTCAAATATAAAAAAAAAAACTATGATGAATTCTGCCACTCCAATGATTTTTTTGGATAAATACAGTTATTTTGTATTGCTAGATGAATCAATAAGGAAAATAAAGTATTCAAATACTTTTTTACGGTTTTGTTACCATAGGTTCCAAAACAACATTTGTTTTTCATGCTATCGATGTAAAATGGGCAAAAAAATACCAACGAAACAACCAAAAAACGCCAGTTATTTCATTACTTTGAACCAAAACCTAAAATATTTGTAAAAGTGTAGTAAGGTATGAGAAAATCCGTTAAACTCTTTAAAAAATTTGGGGACACAATTGTAAAGCACGGTTTACATAACCTCAAGGCAAATGAAACATTGCAATTAGTATTAAAAAAAATCATTTATTACTTAAAAATATACTTTGTTCTAAATTAACATGTAGGAGATCCGTAAGTACTTACTTCTAATTTTTCAACATTGATTATAAACTCGGTCTTCTTTGGACGTTTTTATAAAGGACCGACGCAATCTTCACATTTGTGTCATTTATTGAAGAGTTCCATTATCTATCTCTGAAGATCTTCAGCGGATCTTCAGCAATTTTAAATAAGACTACATCGGGAAAGCATTCTTTAAAAAAAAAACATTAAAATCGGTCCCCAAATGGCGAAAACATAGCTGAAAATTAATGAACTAACAGTTGAATTTGGGGCAATCCTTTTTATTGACGTCAGTTAAAAAAATCTTAACACGACTATTCAAACTTTTCACTTCTTAAAGAGAATAATCATTTCAGATTCAAATGCCATGTCTGCCAAGCTTTATGCTATCGATTTTGTTACTTTGTCGGTCAGTCTATATGTTACCGTACTTTTAGTAACAAAACTGAAGTAACACAATTGTCTACCTTCAATTCAAAAAAATATATTAGCAGCCCAGTTTCTCGGTAAGTTAAACAGCATACACCAAGTTATTCATTTAAAACATAGTATTTCTTTGAAAATACATTTAAGTAAAAAATGTGTGGTAAAGTTGTGATTGTAATATAACAAACCTGGACAAGATTTTCTCTCCAGTCCAGCCAGCCGCATAAACTCACTCATATTACCGAAAAAATGACACTGAGGTTTTTTTGCATTTAATTACCAATTTAATGTAAGCCATGTGGGTGGCCTTTGCGAAACATAAAATTATTTTGGTAGAATATTTTTAAAGATAATGAGATAACAAAACCGACATGTCCAGAAGTAACAATTTTCGGGGACAACATTTAGGCGCGATTTTAAATAGATTAAAGTTATTTTAAGCTATACATAGAACACTTAGCAATAAGAACAAGGTTCAATTTTTATAAAAAATAACCTATCATGTCAAAGTGTTTAAGAAAAAATTCAGTAATATTCAATCTAAAATGTTACAGTACACTGGGGACATACGAAAATTAAAGGCTCCGGCTTAGTAAATATTTTTACATAAATTCAATTTTCATTTAATCATACCAAATTTAAACTAAAACCCAAGTATGTACAAAAGTTGAATAACCAGATAAGTAACAAGTCAACTTATAATAATGCTCCGAATTTCGGTAAAAAAAATATGAACTTGAGGGACATGCTAAAATGACCATTGTACCATTTTTTTGAAACTCCTCATATGTGTGCCGGCGAGACGGGACGTGATCGCGCCCGCAGTGTGAAGGCTCTCGCCGCGCCGGCGCACAGTGGGAAAATCGCGTATGTTTCGTCTCAAAATTCCGTATCTCAGTTGTTTCAAAACGAAATGAGCTGTAATTTTGCACACATACACTTGGATATATAAAGTTTAATAAAAATAATTTTGATTTTGAAAATTATGTTTATTAATTAATTATAAAATTAAACTTAAAAAATACATGCATTTTATAAGAAAAAAATACAAAATATGTTTGTTCAATTTACATAAAACGGAATATACAGTACCAAACAAGAAAACAGAGACGTACTCAATTCAACAAGCTACTACAGATTTTCATTGACAGCAAGAAGGGCCTTGGCTTCATCTAAAATTTCTTTCGATATTGTTTCTGACGTATTTCTCAAACTTGATATATATGGATCAGAAGTGTATGGAACACGTCTTCATTGGTAGCCGCTCTAGAACACTTTCTAGAATGATGAAGTCTAAATTTTTTATAATCCTTATTTCGGGATTCTTGCGCGTCTTCGGACAATTGTCCGATAGGTAAAATAGCATAATACTCAATGATTTTTTCGCCATGAATAAGTATTTTATGCACGGAGGAAGGCATATAATACCAGTTATAGTTATTTACGTACAGTTGGGCTGTACTATATGCGTATTCACCGATTTTTTTTGAATCAATAGCCATTCCAGATGACATAGTTTGTAGTATTATGTACATTCGTTTTATAAGTTCTACGTGTACTCCTGTAATGTCTGCGGAGCAAGAGTAATTCTGAAAAAAATTCCGAGCTGTGTTTCCGTCATTACTATTTCCAGTGCCTTGTCGAGGTTTATCGACATGCAGTCCCATTTCTTCCCTAAACCGCTTTTGTACCAGTTTTTTCTTTTCATCTTTGTTTTTTTTATTTTTGGGTATAGTAGCTGACCACTTTTCAAAAGACAAATTATAAGAAATGTGTAAGATCATCTCCATACTCCTAATCCAAGCATGTAGTGTTGACAGTCCGTATTGAAATGAACTTTCGTTCACATCTCTTGTCCTAACTGCCTCTAAGTTATTCATTTGCCGAGGAGTAGCACCACAAACTGTACAAGAAGCTTGAACGAGTTTCAGTTAAAACTTGTGCCACTTTACCATCAATCATGGTTAAAAATAATAGGTCATGAGTAATTTCGATTACCTCACCATTCTTATTTATCAGGGAAGGAGACAGATTTTGTTTCTGATTGTTGATATCAGCCACAACAGACGTGGTTTTTTCAGGAGTTTCTTTGGCAAATTCTAACAGTATAGGTCTGCAATATCTTACAGATGAGCAAGTTTCATTCTTCCAAACGACAGTATTAGTTGTCTCATCTATGAGTCTAATGGGTACAAGTGAAGCAATAAAAAGGTTTGCATCTGATATTAAATCGCTTTCTTCGGGCAAAACTTGCTTGTATTCACTCTGCACAGATGACCCGTCACAACCTCATTTACAGAATAGTTTCAACTTTCTTAAACCGTTTTTGTAAACTGAACCAATTAGTATTATACGTGCCACAGTATGATCCAACAAGTCTTGCAGATTGACTTTTGCACTTAGGTTATGCTCGAATCTGGTGGTAACACATCTTCTTCGCTTCGAGTAAAGTTGGATAAGAAGGAAACACTGAGCTAAACAAAGTCGAAGTTTTCCATACTGTTCTGTGTTAAGGTCTAAGTCAATAAATGTCTTTAGTGCTTCTTCCTTTGTAAAAGGTGTAACGTCTTCAGGGTTCTCAGTTACGTATTTAAGAAAAAAAATTATTATAATTTCTTGATGCAGTTCGTATGATATTAACGATTGAGGCCTCCTCCGTCTCACCAATAGACCGTAATTCCTGAGCATATGCATTGAGCACACAGTCCAATCCGTACTCTTGTATCAATTCCATGTTTTTTGTTTTTTTTTGTTTTGTCTGAAGATGCTTCGTATGATTTTGAAGGTCTGCCAACACTACTTCCAGAGAAATTATTGTCATTAACCGCGACTCGACACTATAGTGGAACACGAAATTGAACGTCTAACCAGTGGACGTTCTTACTTTCAAAGCGTTATTTTCTTCGAGATGCATTTCTCCAGCATTCGTTACATTTAGATACCAAGTTTCTTTGAATGTAGGAGATCACAGTAGCCATATCCTCTGGTAACAAATTAAAATTTTCTTGTAAGTTCTCTTCTACATTGTGCCCATTTATCAACAAATTGCACAACTCTCGTTTGCTACAAACAAATTCACCCATTTTTGAAATCAGTCAACTTCTGCGAATATTTGAAAATAAGTAATAACTGCTTTTTAGGGCAACTGAATATCTGACCAAGAACTGTGAATGTTTCAGGGTTCGCCTTCTTTTTATTGGCCAATGAAATAGTGCTATGTGCAAAAAGATAACAAACCAATCTTTTGCACTCTTCCCATAACCAACCTGTTTCAAATTCGACCCTAATAGATAATTGACCATATTTTATCAAGTAAGGTAGTCAAAACCACATAAAAACTATTAATAATACTCATCGCTGTATATAAATTTGACCTAAATAAGTAAAAAATAATTTTGTGGGAAATAAAACGATTTTGAAATAATATATAATTTTATCTCACGATATGTTTTGATCCCGTGTCAGAAAAAGCGCAAGTATGCGCAAATTTTTATTTTTTCCTTGTATATACTAATGTATAAAGATCTTAATACAACAAATATCTCGACAGCGGCAAGCAGCGGTAAAGGGTAAAAGTCTAGTTAAAAAAAAATTGCACTAAAAATATACCATCTTAAACTATATTGGTTAATTTTATTTTATTAAACCAATGTATATAATATTAATTAGTAAACGTTATGGGGGCACTATAAGCATTCCGAAACTGTATAATACTTGTACATTTAAATCAAAAACTTGCGAGTAATGTGGCGTTGAATTATGGTAACGTATTGCGTTTAAATTACGTTATTGAACATGAGTTAGCGTTGATGCCTATTTATATACATTACGGTTAACTAAAAAAAACTAAAAATTACGAAAAGAAAGCTTATTTATTAAACTATATTAATTTATTAATTTTATTCCATTATAACGAATTTCACGTAAAACAGTTTTGAGACGGCTTTGTATGGGGCTTTCCCACAGTGCGGCGCCCCTTCACGTCGCGCCCGGTCACGCCGCGCTCGCTGTGTGAATAAAGCTTAACCGGTCTATCACCACTATATCAGGCTTATTGGCGACAATAGTCCTGTCAGTAATGATAGACCGATCCCAGTACAACATGACATGGTCATTTCCGAGAACTGGGTCGGGCACATACTTGTAATACGGTACCTCAGAATCCACTAGTTTGTATTGCAAAGCAAGTTGCTGGTGAATAATCCTGGCTACTTGGTTACTTGGTAATGCCTGTGCAAAAATTGTTATAATTATTAAAGAAGCCGTGCTTATTATGCGCTAGAAGGAGTATGTTTGTGTGTGTGTATGAATCGAGAGAGTTTAAATAATAACGAGCATAACAAAAAAGGTTTGATAATAGCAAGCAAATGACGAAATTACCTAAGTTATATATACTTTTCGCCGGACTTTTTATACAACATAGAGTAGGCAAAGTTACAGATACTGTCCAAGTAAGAATATATTTTAATAGGAAAGAAACAGATCCCACATTGAACAGAGAGGATGATTTGACCTGACGTGTGCTGCTTTCGGTGGGTTCCACCTGCCAAAGGGATGATTTCCGGGATGAATATACGTATATTCAGATTTTGCAGTATACTTGCTCAATGTTTTAATTTAATTAAAAATACATTTTTTGCATTTTAAATTCTATTGAAAATGTTGTTGTGATTGTTGGATTAACTTTAATATTAAAGACCTAGATCGAATAAAGTAAAAGTAGGCAAATAAACTCACACTGCACATTGCGGGAACATCACAACAGGAACAGGATACTCACTTTAAAAATTATTAACTCGTTTATTTCTTAATAATCAATATTTATTCACTATCCACAGTACAATAAATTCGTTAAGCATACTTAAGAAGCACTCAAGGGTTATGCCCAAACTCGACAAGAGCTGAAATCAGAATGCCAGTCCCCAATCCCACCGAACATCTCCCCATCCATAATATTTTAAACGTTTCTTTTTTTACATTACTTCCGGTCATGCACGTGTTCAAATGTCGCCCGAAAAACAACTTTTAAATCAAATTAAATACTGCCATTCTTAAAACCTTTACACCCATAATATTTTAAATGTTATTTCCTTTTACTTCCGGTTAAGTAAGTGTTCAAATATTACCAGAAAAACAACTTTTAAATCAAATTAAATACTGAAATTCTTAAAAACCTAACACCCATAATATTTTAAACGTTATTTTCTATTGCTTCCGGTCAAGTATGTGTTCAAATATTACCACAAAAACAACTTTTATATCAAATTAAATACTGAAATTCTTAAAAACTTAACATGATGTTACCCTTGTGTGACGTCAGATATTATCTTAGTTTGTTAGTTGCAATTAAATCATAGATGACATCGCATCTTCATAATTTAAAATATCCAGAATAAAGTCTTCTACCAAGTACTTACTCCTCCTTCACCAATATTTAATCTTATTTCTTTTTGTCTTACAGAAAGTCAAAAATGTCTTTGCAAGAACGTTATACGGACAAATCAAACATTTAATAAAATGACTGATGTGATATTATCTTAGTTTGTTAGGTGCAATTAAATCATAGATGACATCACATCTTCATAATTTAAAATATACAGAATAAAGTTTTCTACCAAGTACTTACTCCTTCTTCACCAATATTTCATCTTATTTCTTTTTGTCTTACAGAAAGTCAAAAATATCTTTGCAAGAACGTTATACGCACAAATCAAACATTTAATAAAATGACTGATGTGGCTTGTTCAACATAGATGCAAAGTTACCAATATCTGTCATGAAAGTGTCCACAAATTATGTGATTGTTGTGCTGCAATGTAATTTTCAATAAAATAGTAATTAAGAAAAATATAGTGACTTTTTGGAGTGATTTAATGCACTTGCACAGTTATTTTTCTGTGAAGGTAAATAGCATCATGTAGTAACGTAACTGAAACTGACTTAGAGAAGGTAATATCATTTTTAACCCCCGACGCAAAAAGAGGGGTGTTATAAGTTTGACGTGTCTGTCTGTCTGTCTGTCTGTCTGTCTGTGGCATCATAGCTCCCGAACGGATGATGCGATTTCAATAAAAAAAAAACGTATTGAAGGTGACTTATCTGCGAGTGTTCTTAGACATGTTTGATGAAAATCGGTTGAGCCGTTTAAAAGTTGTGGGGGGGAAAGTGGGGAAGAGTAACCGAATGTCAGGAAATATACTCGAGTGGGGTCTCAAATGAAAGCGCACTGAAAGAGAATATTGATGAATTAATCGAGAGTGTTCTTAGCTTCGTTTGATTGTACATTATTTTAAGTATATACCTATAAAAAGTACAAAATAAAAAATTAAATTTAAAATTTAAAAAACCCCCGACACAAAAACCTAATTTCCCTTTAAAAAGTAAAAAATAATAAAAATAACTCAATCTTAAAGTACCTAAGAATGTATTAATAATTCAAAACAAAACGTCGCGTTGGGGGACCGCTCCGCGAGTGCAGACGTCGTTGACTGCTTAGTTAGGTAATAAGATTATTGGTAATTAAATTGTTAGGTTTGAGGCGGTCCCCCAACGCGGCGTATTTTTTTGAATTATTAATACATTCTTAGGTACTTTAAGATTGAGTTATTTTTATTATTTTTTACTTTTTAAAGGGAAATTAGGTTTTTGTGTCGGGGGTTTTTTAAATTTTAAATTTAATTTTTTTATAAGAAAAGTATCAGGCAGAGAAATGATTAAATGACGGATGGCTGGAGAGAGCTTTCAGGGTAGTTTTAATTAATGCACGTACATTAATATACCTTCAAACGAAGACAAAAGCTAGTATTCAATCAAATTAACCTAAACTTACGAATATATACCCTACCGTTGTACAACTGCAAGCAAACTATAACTAAATGGCTTCACACCTTAACTTATGACGCAACGGAGGAAATTCTTGTCAGATCTGGCTAAACATACACAAACACTACACGCAAGCACACGCGCACCGCACACATACACGCACCCCTGCATACTCCCACACCCAAACATACACAATTACACCCACACACCACTTCACACACTCACTCCCACATTCACTCCCACACCCACGCACCCATATGCATGCACCTATATTTTTTTTTTTTATTTGTTTTATTTTAATTTGTTTTATAGTTGATCTTGTATTGTATACGGTCTCAACATTGTTGTGTTAGATTTGTAAGGGTAGTAGCGAGACAACCCCAACACAAGTATTTCGGTAACTTACTGGGGCTGCCTCAATTTATGTTATAAATGCAAAGTTTGTAGATGCAATAAAAACATTTATATTATTTTTTATTTTGCACCATGGTAAAAGGAGTCGCGTCGATATCTATGCCACCCTGTAGAAGTCATTACTGTGATGGTTGAATTAACAGTAATTACGAAATTACTTCTTGCTCGCGGTACTATTTTATTTACCAACTTCAAAAAGAGGAGATTCACAATTAGACAAAAATCAAAGAAAATAGGTACGTTTATTTGTGGTAAACATGACGCAAATAAAAACCAAACACACACAAACAAAAAGGAAAGTTGAGGGAAAATACTCGACATGATGATGTGGTTGGATGACATGATGTTCGTGTGTATTTTTTTTTTTTTTTTATAGGTTAGCAATATTTCCGGCAATTGTAGAAGGTGCTTTTTAATCAGTTAATTTTTTTAATGGATAAAATATTCCTCAGGGGTGGTCGAAAATAAATATTTACTTTATTTGGGTACTTTTTGAATTGCTTTCAATAATTTGACTATGTATTTATTCTATTTAGTGTATGTTGATGATGTTATAATAACTTCCTGTCACTATTAATTACATAACAAGTGTTACGCGAGCCCAGTGCGAGTTGGCAGATGTCACATATCTTTGAATTTTTGGTTCTAGGACATACCGGCTTCCTCACGATGTTTTCGTTCACCGTTTTGAGAGCAGTGGTGATGAAATTATTAATACAAAGTAATGCACCTGCCTGGGTTCGAACCCACGATCTACAGCTCGTTAGTCGGGGCCACTGGGCCACCCCTGTTCTCGAAAATAAATAGATGTTTATCATCAAAATGGCATGACATTTTGTTCTTTTGCAGGAAACGAAATAAACATTATTTAAATGTTTATCTGCAGGCGTAGCACGAGCACAGTTTGGTTGACTGAAGAGTAGACGACGGACGCAAAGTAGAGAGTCAAGTGCATTTTTTAGGAATTTCACTCTCATACTGAATTTGTCTCAGAAATCTTAGTTATGATTCTAAAATTTTACCGATACTAAGTCACATATAAAGACAACTGCAACATTTTTCTTAGTCTGAAAGTATACTGTACTTTTATTAAAACAAAAAAATCTTACAATTATATTGACACCTTAACAGTTTCCTTGGTAATGCCATATTAACTAAATGATGTAATAATCATAATAATAGGAGAAAATAGCTTTATTCTTCTATTAATGATAACAGTTTTGCATACAAGACGCTCTCCTGAAAAATCATGATTTTGTAAATAAACGTAGGTATATACTTCAATTAGAAAGTTTTCTGCTGCCTTTAGCATTGCGTTTACAAAATCAAATTGTTTTCAATACCTAAAACTGTCAGTTGTCAGTGTTATTTTGACTGAGAAAACTTTCTTCTAAAGTAATCTACGTAATAAAGGACCTAGACAAGGGTCTTTGGAAAGGAAAGACAAAACGACAGATTGTATGTTTTATTGTTATTCTTTTTATTTTAAATCTTATTGTCTTTCGACTAAATTTGTACACCAGCCATGGTCAAACATGTTGAGTCACAACCAGCCACTTTGTTACAACCATACTATATCATGTATATTATCTACACATGTTTTTGCAAATAAATAAATCTGAATCTGAATCTGTAGAAGGATTTCTACGGTGAGATGTAAAAAATGGAGAAAAGAAATGACACCTTGTATAGAAAGAGCTGTGTCTATTCTTCGTAGAAATAGAAAGCGATTATGCCTGCTGGAATACATGCAAAGTTTTAAATAGTAGATTTAAGATTTTGTCACATAAGTAAATTTCATTCTTACATTTTTGTATTTGAAGTGTCCTTGAAAAGGATTTTATTAAAACATAACAAATATTTTCACATTAAATATCTAATTAATGCACATTACAAAAGTGCGAACGCTATTAACACAACAGTATAGTCAGAGAAAAGTATTAACAGACTCAATTGTAACGCTGCGTCTACGTAGAACAGGCCACATACACGAATTTTGCTGAATGATGCTCGATGTAAGCGTAGTATGTTCTTGCATACTTTTTTCTCATCATCTGTCAATTATCATAATTCAAACAATGAAATTATATGTAGTACTGAGACAAAAAAAAATAAAATAAAGTAGTAACATACATATTTAATATCTAATAACTGTTGTAGCTGCCACCTGTAAAGTATGAGCACATACAGATTAGCGGGCGCTCCACTGACGATCGTTTTTTTTAAATGACCACTTACAGGTCAACCTATGAGGCTGCTTAATCGGACTTGCCTGTGGCTACCTAAGTAAAGTAAGACCTCCAGCAAGGGCTTAAAAAACTTAAAACTAGAGCGACTACTCGCTAAAGGCACCCCCTGTGGGGTACCTCAGCTTAGGGCATCGCTGGTGGAGGGCAGCAAAGGACGGACTGGATTGGAATTATTATTATTCAAGGGTGAATTTAAAGCCACAGGCTCAGCGGCGCGGGTTGGCTCGAGCAAGGGTCGGGACGGATATAGATTGGGACGTCGCAATGGGCCTCGACGGCGAGGATGGAAGGACGGCAGTCTGTGTCTGTATGTCTTGAGTGTGCTAGTAGTAAGGAAACGATTGTGGAGAGTCTGCACCCTAATGATGTGTTATGGCTTAGCGTGCGCGAAGACGACGTTCGCATAAGTCATGATAATGCGTATCACCGCGGTGTGGATACGCAATTTGCTACGGGTGTTTAGAACGAAGTGGAGCCTACCAAGAGCAAATGCGGCGCGCGAACGTGAGCCGTCGATATGTGCTTCCTGAAGGTAAGGTGGTGGTCGAGGATCACACTTAAATATTTGGCTTGATTCGCCTAAGGGATCGGCTTAACGTACTATAACAGCCAAAAGTCGACTTACAATCTAACAAAACTATGGCATAGGCGTATCAGTTGTTACTTATGACCTTCTTCTTTAAGAACGTTTGAAAACACTACACATTGGCAACTTGTTGCCCGCTTATGATTGTTATTACAAATTTCAATTAGTTGAGTAAGCGTTACGGTGGCTAAAGAGGTTAGCACTGTGCCTCGCATGGCGAACGTTCAGGTTCGAGTCTCATATCAAACATGAAACATATTTTTTAAGTATTACATGTGAAATAAGAATGCTGAGTTGCCACCAAATATGTTAAATATTCCACACGTAAACGAAGATTCTTTCGTTTTACAATTATTTTCAATCATAGCGTCGTTATTAAAATATGAGGGTAGATTTGTAACAAAGTCATAATTTCACTTTGTAAATCTACCCTCATATTTTAACTACTTTACTAGTTTACATAAATTATTCCACTATTCGCTGTTGTTGGTTGGTGAACATAGTTACGAGCGTTTGTGTTATATTGTTGTTGCTATTTTAGTATTCTTCTGAATTCAATATGCAGGCTAATATTAGTATTGAAGCCAAGGCAAATATTGTGACCCTATATTCGAATGGCCTTAATATATCTCAAATATCGAATGAAACCGGCTTATGTGTAAGTTTTTTTTTAATTTTATGTGATGATACCTTCAAAATATAATGGTAGATAAATCGCTTGTTGCAAGTGTCTAATATAGTTTTTTTTTAGACAGAGACTGTTAGTCGTTTGGTGAAGAGATTTGAGGAAGAAGGTAGCCTGAAGAGTCGTGAGAGGAGCGGAAGACCACCTCTTATTAGCCAGCCTCAGCGACGTTATATGGTAGCTGAATATGAGACGAATGGTTTCATCCCAACAAGGCGTTTTGCCGATGAGTTCGGCACATCAGTACGCACCGTTCGCCGCATACTCTATGCCGAAGGTCTTCATCACCGAACGCCAGCTAAAAAACCGTTTTTAACGCAAGGGCATAAAGAGGCGAGGTTAAGTTTTACCCGGGAATATTTGGACTTTGATTGGGAGACGACAATATTCACCGACGAAAAATCTTTTAAATCGTGCCAAAAAGGAAGGCTGCATTTGTGGCGTAAAAATAACACGCGTTGGTCTGAAGGCAATGTCAGACTAAATACGGAGTCAGGCAGAATCAGTGTGAATATGTGGGGGTGGATAAGTGCTCAAGGGCCCGGTGAATTAAGTTATATATCGACGCGAGCCAACAGTGTCAACTATATGAAAGTGTTGAACGATATAATGTTGCCTACGGTGCGTAATGTCTACCCCGCAGAAGACTTAAACGAGATAAGTTTTGTTCAAGACAATTATTGTCCTATTCACCGTGCCAGCATTGTTCGCGAATGGTTTAGCAATCATCCGGAAATTAAAGTTATTCCTTGGCCAGCTCGGTCCCCTGACTTAAACCCCATAGAAAATATATGGGGTTTAATGGTGCAAAGATGGGAAGCTCGGGACGAAAGATGGCCTGAGCTACTCAAATCCCATTGCATGCAGTTATGGGATAGTTTGCGCGGCACAAATATCTGTGCAAATATTGTGGCGTCTATGCGTCGACGTTTCATTAGCTGTATCGAGGTTAACGGAGGTCACACGAAATATTAAAAATCATAGACAGGTAGGGTAATTTTGTGTCAGGGGACATAGTGGCCGTAACTTTAACAAATTTGTATTAATATTATTGTAATATTGAGGTTAAGTTTCAATCCTCTTTTCATTGAGAAAATGAATAATTAAGCTATAACCTCTTAAATGATATCAGAATTTTCATAATATATATATATGTAACCTAAAATGTGTTTTTTAACATTCAATACTATAATAATAACATAACTAAGTGTAAAGGATTTCTTTTGTATAAAAAATATTACAATGTTACCATATCAAAATTTGTTTCATTAAGTGAAATTGTTAAAGAGCTGTGGATTTTGTGATTAAATAAATAAATAAATAAATATATTAATACGTGAAGCGAAAACTTTGGATCCCTTTTTACGAAAATTGAGCGGACGGAGGAGTATGAAATTTCGCACACTTATAGTTTATACAGAGAAGAAGTGACGAATGCTAATATTTTTTTTAAATTATGCGTAAAAATACATTTTCAATAAATGACACGTTACACACACTACCATACGTTTGACAAACACACAACATAAATTCTCTTTTATTTATGGTTGAAGTCTGTGGTCAAAATGAGAAGAGACTAATATTATTTGTCTTTATTGTCTATAGTCTTACTGAATGTCAAACAATGTGTCAAATAAGATAATGTTATTAGGTCATTCATATCATTCAAACTTAAAATTAAAATGAATTATAGTCGAATTTCGACTACTAGGCGACCACTAGTAAAAATAAATTACCTATAATGTAATATCTATTTGTTCAAAGTAATTTACTAAAATAAATTACTAAACCATACAAATAATAATAATAGGCCCAAAACTAAGGATTCGAACTCACATCTATCCGGATCATATTAGCGAGTGCAGCCTCGTTACCGATCTAGCTAATGTTAACTTATATTCACTAGTTGAAATTTTGCATTACTATGAAAAAAATAAACAGACTGCGATAAAAAAACAAGTTACTGATATTGTCATCCTTGTCTAGCATTGACCACATCTATAACTACTCGTAGCGCGATGCTACACGAGATGTTAATTTGTTAGCGTTGGAACATCACTCACACAGATAAAAATGCGTATGTGTGTATAGGCGCCGCAGCTCGTATAGCGCAGGCGATAATGGTCATTGCGGTGTAAGTGGATTTCTGGCCGTTGACTGTACATAGTGATCCAACTAGGAAGGGAGAAAGTAGCTTGCGCGGTTTCGAGAGAAGAACCACCTGACTCTTGTCGGGTCTCACTTCAATTCTTAATTTCCGGAACCAAACGCCTGATACGTTTGCGGAGGCTTGGAGAGTACGAGCGATAGAGTCTTGACAGCGACCGGTGTAGTAAATGACTGTATCGTCGGCGAATAGAGCCAAGCCTTTTTACATTTCGGAATATAGCTGGTGAAAAGTGTGAAAATGAGGGGAGATATCACGGAGCCTTGGGGGACTCCGGTGCAAATGGTATGAGGGAAGGAGAGAGAACCCACGATGCGATAACGGAAGGTGCAATTCGATAAAAAGTCTCGTAGGATGAGAAAGAGACGGTCAGGCACACCGAGTTGGTAAAGCTTGCATAATAAGCCATTGTACCAGACTTTATCGAAAGCCTTCGCTATGTCGAAGAAGAACGCGCCCGTCATCGTATTATGCTGGAAGCCAGGGCTTATGTGCTTTACGTTGCGGTGGGTTTATTGGACGCACGAGTGTTGGATTCGGAAACCAAACTCCTCGTTGGGGATGAGGAAAAAAGTAAATCCCCATAGTATGGCGATTTGAAGTAAAAAAAGTCGGCAGCATGGATTACATTTTATTTGAATCATCGCAGAAAGAGCAACATTTCTTCAATGACAATAAAGCTCCAATGAATTTGTGAACAAATATAAACAGCGATCTTTAATAAAATAAGACACAAATATAAATAATAGCTTCTACCCGCGACTTCGTCCGCATTAAATTTCTTGCTCCCCCAACCCTTCCCGTCGCATCGAATCGCTCGAGCGTAGGCAATGGAATCTTTCAAATGAATACATGTTCCCCGTTTTTGCAACTTTTCATTGCTGCTCCGGTCCTATTGGTCGTGGCGTGGTCTTATGTAGCCTTCCTCGATAAATGGGCTACCCAACATTAAAAGAACTTTAAAATTTCAATCAGTAATTCCTGAGACTATAGCGTTCAACCAAACAAACAAACTCTTCAGCTTTATATTATTATATAGTAACTAGCTTCTGCCCGCGACTTCGTCCGCGTCAAATTTTTGCTCCCCTGACCATTCCCGTCGCATTGAATTGCCTGCCAGTTTTCATTTATTTTTCGTTGCTGCTCCGCTCCTTTTAATCGTAGCGTGATGTTGTTAGCCTATAGCTTTCCTCAATAAATATGCTACCCAACATGTTTTTCAATTCAGACCGGTAGTTCCTGAGATTACCGCGTTCGATCAAACAAACTCTTCAGGTTTATAATATTCTTATAGATACTAGCTAACTGTACAGACATTGTTCTGTTTCCTAGACCTCGATAGCAGCGCCACCTGCCGAGTCCAATACTGAATCTAAACCATCCAGGGTGCCACCCAAACGCATACAAAAAAAAAATTATTCAAATCGGTGCAGCCGTTTAGGGGGAGTTCAGTGACATACACACGTACAGTAGAATTATGTATATAAAGATAGTGTAGATTACCCGAGACATCAGCATTCAGTAGCCGCGCGCAAGAATCTTGAATTTTATTAAGAGCTAAGTAGAATTTCTCGCACTGATAGCTCAGTACTGTCAGCCAAATCAAATTCTTTATTATCCAACATAACATCGACACCGACCCAAAGACTCCTACATTCTGAAACACAATAAAAACTATGTAGCACTTCTCAAGCTTGCCACCATGGAGCGAACTTGGCCGTGCTCCAAGGATTCGGCCCCCAAGAAGTGTCACAGGGGAGGGTTGTGGCATGGGCAGGGTGGGCCCCTGCCTGCCGAGGACCAGGTGCTGACCCTCGTGCAGCAGGAGCTCACTACCTTCCAGATTAGGTTTTGTACTTTGGAGGCCATTATCCTGCACCTCCTGCTAGTGGCAAGCCGGCCACCTTCGGGTCAGCCGAAAGTGGCCTCGAATCGAAAGAGATACCGTGACCCTGGCACATGGGCAACTGATGGAACACGGGTGGGTTTTAGTCAGTAAAAGTCTGACACGCCCTCCCGCTCCACCCAGAGCGGGAGAAGTCATTTGATGATTTCCCATCAAGCCCAGTCGGAGGCGGCCTCGTTTACCGCCGTCACGGCTGTCCCGGTCAAAAGGTCAGAATAGACAAAAAGCTGGCCCAAGCACGCAACCATGGGGGCACCAGCACAGGTGGTGACAGGGCCGCCAATGCCACCCCCATCTGCTAAATCTCTTTCTGCCAACGCCAAAATGCAAGTGGTTGGGAAGAAGCAGAATAAGAAGAAGGCGAGCAAGCCGAACGGGCGGCCAAAAAGAAGGCAAAGCAGCAGCAGCGCAAGAGACGACGCGTCACGGCTAGGCTCCACGACCCGAACTCCACAGCTGTAGTTATTATAACACTACATCCGGAAGCGGAGAAGAGGGGCGGGACCTACTGCAACATGGTCGCCAAGGCAAAGACGGCGGTGAACCTCCAGGAGCTCGGCATCTCCGAAGGCCCCCGGGTGAGGGTCACTTAGACTAGAGCCCGGATGCCGAACGTCCCGGGTGTGGCCAGCGGTCCAACTGCTGACGCTCTGGCCGAAAGGCTCAGGGCGTCGTTAGACGCGGAAGAGGCCCACCAAGTGCGCTAACGTGCACATCTTGGGCCTGGATGACTTCGCGACGGAGACTGAGTTAGTGGCCGCCATCATTGAAATGGGGAAATTCTCTGCCGAGCAAGTGAGGGCAAGTACCATCCCTCCTGACAAATCGGGGATGCGAGCCGTTAAGGTGACCTGTCCCGTGTCGGCGGCCCAGAAAATCATCGGGGAGGGTCAAAGGCTCCTGGTAGGCTGGGTTTCTGCGCAGGTCAAACTGCTGGAACCTAGACCTCTGAGACGCTTCCGCTGCCAGATAGGCAACCACATAGGGGTGTAGTGTACTTCAGAGGTGGATCGCAGCGGTCACTGCTTCCGCTTCGTTGAGCCCGGTCACAAGGCCGGCTCGTGCATGCCGCAATGCCCCCAATCTGGGCGGCTGACCTGATTGCCGGCAGCATCGCTGTTTTGCAAAGACCGCAGAGACTAATGACCGTCAGAGTTAACAGGGGATATTGCACGATCTTCCACGAGGCGGCCTGTGTACTGCCTAGATCCCCACCGTGGGACCTCGAGGTGAAAGTACTCGCTACAATGTATCGGTGGCGCGAGTAAGAGCGGGAGCGGGGCGAGTGACTGACGGAGCGACATATGGAACTCCGTCGGTCGCAGTTTCACGCAGCCCTGGTGGCAAGCTGGCTGGGCAGGCTTTCACGCCTCACTGCCAGCCTCGCCACCATCGAGGCGGTCCAACCAGCACTAGGGCGCTAGTGCGAGAGGAAGCACGGCTCTCTGTCGTTTCGGGTGACGCAGTTGCTCTCAAGGCATGGTAGCTTCGGGAAGTACCCGTGTCGCATAAACAGGGAGCCGGACGCCCCGTCTCACCACTGTGTCGACTGCTGGGAGGACACAGCGCAGCATACGCTGGGAGAATGTGATGCTTGGGAGGAGTGGCACCGTGCCTTCGTCTCAGGAGTAGGTAATGGACCTGTCGCCCCAGGCGTGGTCGATGCTCGGAGGCGAGAAATCCCGGGACACGGTGGTATCCTTCTGCGAAACAGTAATTTTGCACAAGGAGCTTGCGGAAAGGGAGTGGGAGATATCTTCAGCTCATCCGGCCCACAGCAGGCGCACTGGGCGTCGGCAAAGGATGGATAACGCCCTCTTCGAGCCCGTCTAAATGAGTTCAGGAGCGATGGATCTGGGGACATCCGTCGCCCCCTATTCCTTAGGACCCAAGATGGTGGCGCGTAGTATTCCATGCGCGCCTCTCTGTGATGTACGTAGGGAGAGTTTTACACCTCAGTCCCTTCGAGCGTGAGGAAGCCCGCAGACGTGGGTCGGCACCAGTTGGGGATCGCGGAAGACGCATTTGTACCCGACGTAGGTGTGGTATGGAACACCAGGTGGTTTAAGTCAGAAAGCGTCTGACAGACCCCTCCGCCCACCTTAGGGCCGTAGACATCCATGAGGATTTCTACCTCGAGATAAAAAAGAAGGGGTTCACATAGGTGTCGAGTTGACGATGAAGTACCTGGGACTTGTCCTCGAAAGCCGCTGAAACTTCGTTGAGTACTTCCGACGTTTAGCTAGGAGCGGGCTGGAGCTACCTTAAAGCGGCTCTTGCCCAATCTGAAGGGTTCAAAGGCCTCCTGCTGGCTCTACACGGGGGTCGTGCGGTATATGGCCCTATACGGGTCACCGGTGTGGGCGCCCTTATTGAAGCTGTATCGAGCGCGCCGGTTGAGTGCGTCGCAGAGGATCATTGCCATCCGGCTAGTGCGGGGATACCACACGGTCTCCTGCAAGGTGGCGAGACTCCTTGTCGGAGTGCCGCTATGGAATTTGAAGACAAAGGTCGTTATATGTGGGAGTGTGGGAGAGGCGCGAGGAGTTGAAACACGGGGGGAAACTCCACTGCTGCAACAAATCGCGGTATGGCGGACAGAGCTCCGGTGTGATCTCATAGTGACAAGATGGGTACGACCGTCACAACTCAGTGCTGGGCATGCCACAACAGCGGTAGTAAGTCCTCTGTTTGAGGAGTGGATAGAGAGGTGCCGAGCATGGGTGCTTTAAGAGGTTCCTTATCAGGATAAGGCAGAACGTGAAACTGAACAACCATCTTTATAGGATCAGCACGATTATGATGTTTGTCCTGTCCTATAGAGATAGTTATTCAGTGAGATGTTCTGTACCACAGACTTATATATGGCCACAGCTTTCTGATACACGTGAAAATTACAATGAATAAATTACTTACTGTGCCATCAAGTATTTTTCCAATGCTTATTGCTTCAATTGCAAATTGCTCGTAAACCAGGGAGTGAATGAATGCTTCTAGGATGTAAAAAAGTATCTGAAAAAAGCAAAAGTGCTAGTACTAGTTTTCAGGGATTTGAGATATGTTGATAAGTTTGCTTCAAAACAGTTCCAATAGACTCTATTGAAAGGAACTTACGAATGTCTGAGAGCAGTTTTTGTGTAAGTCATAACACTGTAATATGTCAACATAAGTCTGAAACATTCGTTTGCTATAACTTTGTCTGTATGTGTATTCCATTTCTAGCATACTCAATGCTTGAAGATTCCATAAAACCATCTTGTTTTCCAACAATTTATAGACCCGAACAATATAAACTATATTAAAATCGAAAAAAGTTAAGAGCCAGGTAACAAATATATAATAAAAGGATAAACTCATGTATGTGGCAAAAGAAGTAGAAACAACGACGCAAATAAACAGAGCCAGAATTACACTGATCCAATTCCAAATAATGAAACATCTAGTACACGTTTCATTGTTTAAAAATCTATGGACTTTTTGAAGAGTTAATACAAACGTGATGGATTCATTCATGTGGATTATACCAATAGTGCAATTAATAATGAATCCAAAGGAATGGAATATTAAGTCGAAATAGGATGAAATATACATGTAAGTTGT
The DNA here is from genome assembly GCA_932294355.1 of Aporophyla lueneburgensis. Lineage (NCBI taxonomy): Eukaryota > Metazoa > Arthropoda > Insecta > Lepidoptera > Noctuidae > Aporophyla > Aporophyla lueneburgensis. Next base: position 5,478,593 of record OW028735.1, read on the forward strand.
ATATTCAAGATAATCATTGCAAAAGAACAGCATATAGTTTCGGTACACGTACAAACTTATGAATGCTAGTGTACTAACTATTGAAACAAAGTTGGAAATTAAGCTATTCGGAGATATGACATTATTCTTGATGCAATATTTAGGACATAACATCATATATTGCATGAGATTTAGAGGCAGTAGCATAGACTGCACATTTTGGTCTACCGTGTGGTTTATTGCAAAGTTCGTAGGATAATTTCGCCCGATATGAAAGAATTTCTTAATTTTTGAATACATCATTGACAATAGAGCTCCTTTGTACGAATGATATACAGCTGACGATGGTAAATGGACTAACCACATTATTCAAAGCTATGGTTATAATACCATGGAAATTATCGATTACGAATTACTTTGAAGTTATGAATTTAATCGCAAACAAACGTACTTAGGAAATTATAAACATATTGCTTAAATGTAAACACGATTATTTTTAATCCATCATAATAATAACCATTAAACGGACATGCATTAAGTACTATAATGAGAAGTCAGTATAATTATGCTAGTGGTATGTATATTGACTAGGATATATTACGAATTCTTACAAGGTCGTTCTGCAAGAACCGCAGCCGCTAATATTTGCAGTGTGTTCAAGGCCAACATAGTTCGTCATTCAACGATATCCCGTTGGTTTCAGCGTTTCCGGTTTGACGATAAATCTTTTGAAGACGAATCTAGGGCCAGCAGGAAATCATAAAGATAAAGATAAAGGCAAAGCGTAATACGTCGTCACGGGAGTTAGCCCACGAACTCGGCTGTAGTTATCCCACAATTCTCCAACATTTGTCATCTGTCTCTCACTCCTGCAGCGTCCGCACAGAAAGGATTTTCTTTAAGGAATAGTCACTGGAGATGAAAACCGGGAGCTTTATGTTAACTCCACACGTAAGCGACAGTGGATACCGAAAGGAGAAAATCCAGATCCGACCCGAAAGCTGCCCCGTGAAGTGAAGAGAGTTTTACTCTGTTGTTGGTGGGACTCTGAGGGCACGGTATATTACGAACTGCTCCCACCCAACACTACAATAAATACAAAGACTTACTCTGCACAATTGCAAAAGTTGGCTGAAGTTATAGAACAAAAGTTCGGCTTCTCCACGACAATGCTCGACCTCACGTAGCTAAGTTGACGCAACAATCTATTTTGCAGCTGGGGTGAGAAGTTTACCTCACCCACCGTATTCACCAGACCTAGCACCTACCAACTACCATCTGTTTCGAGCTTTATAATATTATTTAAAGGATAAAAAATTTGATGATATCGCGGAGTTCAAAAATACCCTGGTTGATTTTTTAATTCACAACCCAAAGAATTCTGGAATGCAGGGGTGCAATGCAAAGTGTACCAGTCACTGGGCACGAGTTGTAGATGCAAGGGAAGCAGACGTTACTGTATAATTGTTTATTGTTAAATAAAATAACAATAAATAATTATATATCGGCGCTTTGAGTGATATTTGTTCATTGATTGTTTGGCGCTGACTCAAAATGACTGACAGTTTTTTTTATTTTTTGCTTTTCAGTTTTTTCGGCGGTTTCATTTTTTGTGGCTATAATCTACTAATTACTACATGCTTGCAAAATCGGACTATTCTGTAAAAAGTTATGCATTACAATCAATGAGTAAACAATCCTCAGCGGCACTCAGGTAGGTTGCTCGATTGATGAAGTTTTTGTTAACAATATAAGTTACACCGACGATATGATGCTTCTAAGCCCATCGATCAGTGCCCTCAGGTGCTTAATAAAGATATGTCAGTGCCATGCGGCAGCCTATGGGCTCAGGTATAACACAACCAAGAGAGAGGCGATGTTATTTTTTGGTTGTTTCTTTTTGTACGTGCAGCCTATGGGTGAAGAAAACGCAGAAGACTTGAGTGACGTGAGAGTGCCCTGCGTGTCCAATACAATAGCGCGTTTAGGATGTTGATAGGGTTGCTAAGCTTTTGTAGCGCATCAGGTATGTTTTCAGACGCTCAAGTGAATGGCTTTTAGCGATACATCCCAAAAAATTGATGTGGACTGCTCCTTCATGGAGCATTGCACAAAACTACATGTACGAGTAGCGCGGTCTTGCTGATTGCTCTACAAGTATGGATGAATATAATATGATGTAACGATTGTAATTTATTGTAATTAATCTGAAAAAAATAATAATTGGAATTTCATATGTCAAAACTTTCAACATCTTGGTGTAGAGCTGATGCAGGTGGTCCTCGTGCTGCTCCTGGTCTTTCGAGAAGGTAAGAAAATCGTCGAGGTAGCAATAACAGAAGTCGAGCCCACGCGTCATTTCATCGACGAACCTCTGAAATGTTTGGCCTGCGTTCCTCAGACCAAAGGGCATAAATAAAAACTCATACAGACCAAACGGAGTTGTTATCGCCATCTTCTGGATGTCTTTTGCATTGACTGGCACCTGGTTATAGGCCTTAACCAGGTCAATCGTGGAGAAGACCTTACAACCGGCTATGCTGTGAGTAAGGTCATGGACATGTTTTATAGGATACCTGTCAGTTATAGTCCTCGCGTTGAGCAGCCTGTAGTCGCCGCATGGTCTCCAGCTGTTGTCCTTCTTCGGAGCTAGGTGAAGGGGTGAAGACCAAGGGCTCTCAGATGGTCAAGCAGTGCCGTTACTAAGCATGATTTCGAACTCTTGCTTAGCGATCTGCAGTTTGTCTGGAGCGAGCCTGCGAGGGGAACAAGATATGGGCGGACCGGGTGTGGTGCGTATGTGGTGTACTGTGTGGTGTATAATTTTTCGGTGTATGCCAGTGGGTTGTGTGATCTCGGGGTACTTATTGAGTATTAAGTGATACCTGGAATCACCAACGGAGACCTTTACTGTCAAAGGTCCTCGCCCACATGTGGGAGTGGCGCGAGGAGGCGAAACGCCGGGGCGAAACTCCGCTGCCGCGACAAATCGCGGCACGGCGGACAGAGCTCCGGTGTGATCTCATGGCGACATGGCGGGTACGATTGTCGCAACCCAGTGCTGGGCACGCCACAATTGCGGCGGTAAGTCCCCTCTTTGAGGAGTGGATAGAGAGGCGCCACGGCGTCCTCACCTGCCGCCTGACGCAGGTTCTCACCGGGCATGGGTGCTTCGGTGGGTTCCTGTTCAGGATAAAGCGGGAGGATACGTCCGGGTGTTTCCATTGCGAGGATCGTCTGGAGGACACGGTGGAACATACGGTGGAGGTGTGCCCTGCCTGGGCGGAGCACCGCCGTGTCCTCGTGGAGGCGATCGGCGGCGGCGACCTCTCGCGTCCAGCCCTGGTGCGAGCCATGATACGGAGCGAGAGGGAATGGGAAGCCGTCACCTCCTTCTGCGAAGCAGTAATGCTCGCGAAGGAGGAGGCGGGGCGCGTGAGGGAGTGGCAGTCTCTGCGCCTTCACGTCCCTAGCCGCCGCAGGAGGAGGCGCCCCGGGCGTCGGGAGTCGATTGCGGACTCCCGGCCACTGTAGGCGCGAGCTTCCGGGTGGCGAGCAATGGTTAGCTCGCCGCCCGGTAAGGACCAAGCTCGGGTCGACGGCGCGTAGTGTTCCACGCGCGCCTCAAAGAGATGTCAGCAAAACTGAAGGGGTCTGCTAGGACCGATGCCTGCCGGGGTCGCGTGATTGTTCGAAAGAGATACCGTGACCCTGGCACATGGGCAATTGAAGGAACACGGGTGGGTTTTAGTCAGTAAAAGTCTGACATGGCCTCCCGCTCCGCCCAGAGCGGGAGAAGTCATTGGATGATTTCCCATCCAAAAAAAAAAAAAAAAAAGACCATTACTGTGCACGTCGCTGAAGCATTTGAACTGTGAAGGCTTCCGGTCTCCGAGCTCCTCGTGGATGAGAAGCTGCTTCACTCTCTTCTGATGTGACGTGGTCAGCCTCTTAATGAGCTCCTGTTTCAGCTTTTGGTATTTGTTGTGCTCGGGCGGGTTAAGTAAAATATCCCTTACTTGTTTCGAGTACTGATGTTCCAGGCTGCCGATGACGTGGTTAAATTTTGTCGCGTCGCTGCTGACGTTTGCGTTCGCAAACTGAGCCTCCACTTGTGCGAACCAAACCTCAGGGTCATCTGGCCAAAATGGTGGTATTCGTACCGCGACACGGAAAATGTCGGATGGCTCGTCAATGGACACGCACTTTGCGCGACGTGATTTTTGACGAGTACGGGTCGTTGCCGACGATTCTGCGGAGTCACTGCTATCACTCATAGTGCTACTGTACTTTTCCATCGTTATTTTAAAATACGGAACTTCCTTTCCGCGCTTTTTCTAGCACGTGGTCGGGCCTTTCTAGCGTCTTCTACTCGGGGTCACCAATTTAGTGTATGCGTACACTAATCAATGTGTTTGTAGGGTGAGCAGTGTGAATAAAAGATGAAAGTTCGTCACGGTTATAATGTCCTCACAAAACACAGTCACGTTCCAGAAGGAACAGGCACACAAGTTCGACACACAGAGATGAAAGTTTATTTTACAGCAAGGTATACAGCACGAATACAGATAGACACACAACATATAACACGAATCCTGAGGGATTACAAAGGGTCGAAGGAGAGCGGTATAGCATGGAGTTGCGTGGGCTTGGCGTCGGAACGGACTGAAGGTCGGTCAAGTTGATGGTTCGCACGCGTTCGGCGCGACCCCACTCCAGCGCATCACCTACCTGGGCGTGTGACGTAGGCGCGGCACGATTCCATTGTACGGTGTAGATGTGTACGTTGCTGATGAATAATATTATATACTTGAGTAAATATAATGAGTGTATTATTGTATTATGTATGTGTCATGTTTATGTATGTGTATAGATGTTTTGTGTATGTTATGTGGTAGGGATCGCCACAAATTAAATTAAATTATAGTAACTGGCAGTTTGACACTTGAGCAAACAAATGCGCTCACTAATGACTCGTTGACCTTTTGTGCTTGTCTGTCACCCATAAAGTTTGCGTATCTGTGTACCCATGTAGCACTTAAGAATGATGGAGTATGCCACGATCATAAAAATGTATAATGTTAACCTTTTAACTGAAATAGATTGATTACTTTGCGGTTAATACATTATCTACACGCAACCGAAAAACATAATGTCTTATGCCAAGAGATGGAACAAGCTGCGTGAAAAGTTTTGTGTCTGAATTGATAAATCATCAAATTATGGCTCCTTACCCAGCAGATATCTTACTCAATAATCGTCTAGAAAAAGATGTCCAAAGAATGTTTTATCCTTTCAATATTCTGTTCACTCTGTTGTTTTCTTCAAAATATCATATAAGAGATAACTATATTAATTAGTCCAACCAAAAAAAAGTTCTGTGTGCTAAGCATTATTACTATTTGTTTTGTTATTCGTGTCACTATTAATCGAGTGTATAACAAAGATATTTATCATCTTACTCGACATGATAATACCGCTACTGTGTTATTTCTTTCATTTGTCTTACCCATTACGCGTTGCCTTGGTTTTTTAATAAACTTTGTTCTTAATGTAGTGTACAGCCATAAAAACATTTTGCTCATTGTATTGATCCAAATGATCTATATGAACATCGATTATAGTAAGAACGTCCAAAGTTATACAAGATGCAGTTTGAACCTGCAAAACATTTCAGGAAGTTGTTATGAGACTCGTAAATAATCATATAACAATACGTTATCAAGTCAATAATCAATAGTACTTTTTATTTTAGATTTTTCAGAATAACTCTCTTAATAACCCTATTAAAAAAATCTATGACAGAAATGTCGGTTGCGTTTGTTTGTGTGTGTGAAAGCACAGCTTAAGGACACGTACAAACTGGCCGCGTTTTAAAAAAGGGAGTTCACACTTACCGATTGCCGTAAATAAGAATAAAATGAAAAAAAAAACCTACCCATTTTATTGTTGATTCGGGTCGAGAATCACTAACATAATTACCTCCTAAAATGTTTTGCAAATCCAAAACTGCACCTTGTATTTTGTGGAATTGGGCCTCGGTAGCAATAATTTTTTGAGTTCATTTGTTTTGTTTTATCATTTTTGGTGCATCGTTTTTTTTACTTCGATTTGATGAACTGTGTTATTGGGATAATATTTATTAGTTTTGATATTGATTTCATTTACGCAATTCGAATAATTATTTTGTTCATTAAGTTTCTCGAACGCTGGATTCAACATGTACAAGTAATAAATGATGAACAGAAAAATGATGAAATATACTGTAGATAGCTGTTTGAAACATATCAAAATATTTTAGCAGCTTACGATGTGTAAAAAACCGTGTCTCAGGTTATGGTAAGTTTTTCAACGGATACCTAATATCATTATAGGAAATAGAAAAATGATGAAATATACTGTAGATAGCTGTTTGAAACATATCAAAATATTTTAGCAGCTTACGATGTGTAAAAAACCGTGTCTCAGGTTATGGTAAGTTTTTCAACGGATACCTAATATCATTATAGGAATAAGTTAACTTCACTTTCTATTGTTAATATTTCATCAGTGCAAACTGATCTTTTAGTCATACAGGTATAATAAAGAATAAACAACAATAATCTTTATTGGCATAAATTTATACATATATTATATTTTTGTGAATTCCCTAGCACCTGCGTTAGTGTACACTGTATTACAGGAGCTAGTGTCTTCCCCTATGTATAGATCAATTTGCAGCATTCAAAAGCAATTTCCTCCATAAGTCGTCCGTTATAATACTATGTCATGTTTGTCTCACCGCCATTTTATGTTTTACGTGTGCAATAAAAATAAACATTTGTTTGCTTATACTTAATTTATTTTCATACATGAGAATAGAAATAATATTACGTAATCCTTTAATTAGATTCATGTACTTTTTATTAAAAAAAAAAATACATGGACAGTGTCTATTTTTATTACAAAATTATACGCAAACCTGACATAATTTTTTCCAGATACTACATCGCACGTTGAATGCGTTTTGTCGTAACTTACGTTTATTTGAGCTGATATTACAAATGTCAACATCTAAAGGACGGTCACATGACGAAGTAAGAATTACTATTTGACATCATTACTTGGATAGGTTTCTTTTTCAAAGACAAAATATCTTACATTTTTTTTACAGTAGTCCGCCCCATTTATAACAATGAGCATTATTTCAATACTTGGAATGATAAAGGACATATTACACATATTTATGCATTGTGTGTACTGCCAAAAGTTCTACATAACCATCGAGAAAGCTGAGCTAGCCTGCATAAAGTGCATGAAGAATATAAACTACACAAGTAAGCATGAAGAACAATTATTTTGCTGCTAAGGCAACATGGCCTCTCTCAGAAAATGTAGAGAAAGATCGTCACCCTTCGTACGCGGGGCACATTCATACAGTCAAAATAAAACTTGAAAGAAACAACGTACGGTCTTGCTTTTGTATGTGTGCATGAGTCGAGGTACCAACTTTACATCAACGTAATATCTCGCCATTCGCACCGGTGAGAGTGAAGTGACAGGCACGAACATATTTTCTCGCTAGGTAAGTAATTTTTTGATCAATGTTTTTGTCTATTGTTACCGTAGATAAAATAAGTTTTCGTGTAGAGTATTATATCAGTAAGTAGCAAAATATACTTAGGATACGTTTTCAATACATAATATAAGACGTTTTCCTATTAACATTAAAAGAGGTTATATTTTGTTGTTATTTAGTTAGTGGGGTACTTTCGGACAGAACTAGATAGGGCACGTTTGAACGCGTACGAATGTGCCCCAACTGGTAGGTAGGTACCTACGATTTAGTGTGTTAGTGTACTAAATTACTAATTAGTAATTTTTGCATTAACTTTGTCTTGTGTTTTGCTATCGTCGATGTACGTATATATATTTTAATACCTATTTCTTATTATTTTTTCACAGAAACATGGTGTGGACTTATAAACCAAAAAAGACTAGTAGACAAGCTGTGGATGAAGAATCCATGCAGTCAGCAATACAGGATGTTATGCAAGGAGTATTGTCATAAAGAAAAGCTGCGTATAAGTACAATTTGAAATTGTTAACATTAGAAAGCCGAGTAAAAGTGCTAATCCGCACCAAAGATTAAAAAATATGATTTTAAAGTTAAGATAACTAATTTACGTAAAAAATGAAGCAATTTATGTTTTATTATTAGAGAAAAGTAATTTAATTTTCGTTCATTTTATGAAAAGTCATTTAAGTTTTGTTTTACATAAGAAAAGCTATGTAATTTATGTTGACTATAAGAAAAGTATTTTATTTTTGTTTAATAGAAGGTAAATCTTCATTTTTGGGTTTATTTTCATTGCTAATAAAATAATTTTGATTTAAATGTGTCGTTTTAATCGCACGTACGGAACTACCTCACAGCGTACGAAGGTACCCCCAACACTGTATACAGGTGCCCCGTCGTTGGGCAGATTCGTACATATTCCAGATTTATTTTAAATCATTATGGTTGAAACATCAGATGAAATCATCTGTCATTTTTTTATACGAATCTCAGATAGTTAGACTATATATTTAAGCTCTCAGGTGATTGATTCATGAAAAAAATAAAATGTGGAAACCGTACGAAGTGTCCCGACCTTCCCCTAGTCATTATACGATTGGGTATTTTAAGTCTCTTCAACTGATCATATCTATATAAACAATTGGTTAATTTTGAATGTGGGTCACAAAGATCTTCTCCGTCAGGAGTTTTAGGATATCATAATCTCGAAACAATTCCTGAAGTTCGACATAAGTATACCTTCATTTAGTATTTTTCTTTCAGAGGTGGAGCAAAAATTTTGCAAGAGTGTTTTAAAGGAAAACCGATTGTTTACCAAGATATCTGCTTGTGGCATGCTCTATATCGACGCTGGGTTACCAATTTCTTTAATGGGACTACTAACTAATTACGCTGTGATACTTTTGCAGTTTGCTTTTCTTTAAATTAGTATTTATTGAATAAAACAAGTACCAAACTCGACCTAGACATGATCATTTTAAGTTGTTATTTAGAAATAAATAAAATAAAACAATAAGAAACATAATTAAAAAAAAAAAAACTCTTCGGCCTGCCTGTTATTTTATACCGTTAACAAGGTGTATAGCGTTAATTATTGTCCCAAAAGTCATCGACCAATTTAATACCAATCCACTTATCGCATCGATTTAATACAAAGCAGGGGTCATAAATTGGCATCAATAAACAATGCTGTTATAATCTTATTCTTCATATCGATGACTTTACCTATCATCTATACTCGGTGATATTGACGCGCAAACTGTAACTGTTAATTTAGCACATTATTTTAGACGGCTGCTTCTAAGAAAAGTGCAATACCTACGCAGTCAAAAGGCATGGAACAGCAAATTAATAAAAAAAAAAACTGATGAAAAATTTGAACGCGAGGTGGTTTAGAATCATTTACTGAATCTATGGTAACAGGTTTCGCATCGATGTCCTGCAGCCTAATTGCGGAACACATTTAATTTCTGATAGATATTCCGAATTTAAACAAACTCCAGTCGATTTCGGTTTACTTAATCGGAATTGTGTAAATAAAATTAAACAAATTCTGCCAAGTTGTATAGGGAGGGTACCAAAATCGTATCCAATCGTTTTCACATATGCGTTTTGTTTCATCAAATATGAACTTGTAAACAATTTTACAATAATATAACATTGTTTTAATGACAACTGATGGTCTACTACTGCGTATAAATGAAAAAGTACAATGATTTCTTAAAATATTAAAAACCAATTTATAAAACACTTTCTACCAAAAACTAGCATATTTGAAAAACACAACGAAACGTTATTATCTTCACGTTTTAGTTATCTGTGGCCAGTGGAAAAATAGTAGAAAAGCAGGGTTGTCAACTTATTGAGATTTCCACTAATTCCGGGTTGGTCGGTATGGACACCGCAACTGGCGGACTATTTGTACAAACAGCACCAGCTACAAAGCTGGTGATTTTGTTTTGGTTAGTCTAATTTAAATTGTTGAAAATAATAAAATTCACTGCTAAAGCTTTGACTCAAGAAAATATTATATTAACACGATACTGGCAAGCTGTTTTATTATCTTCAAGAAGCCTGTGGCACTTATGATTATTTTTAAATGCCGAAACCACTTTGAATACAAACGTTGATTTGAACACTGGGACACCTTAGGAGGACATACCTTTTTGGTGCTGTTCTATGTTCTATGTTATGGGGTTTTGGTTTCCGCACTTAATCCTTTGAGTGGACCATTGTGCGTGGGCCATGGCGGCCGTCGGTATTACTCCAACCAGCCCACCTCCCTCCAGAAGTTTATAATGTCTCCTGGTCTACTAAGAACGTCCGTGTAAGATTTGGGTGTCCCGAGGGTATCTGTCCTAATCTAGGTGACACCTGTACATTCGAAGAGTACATGCGAAACGGTTTCCTCAGCTTCCATGCAGGCCCTGCACAGGGGGCTGTCCGTTATGCCTATTGTGTAAAAGTGTTTGTTTAGCGGGCAGTGTCCTGTGATGGTGCCCGTCATCAGACGCAGACCATCCCTGTCCAAGCGTAGCAGACGTCTGGTTAGCCTGCCATCCGGGGATGGCATAGCTTCCCTGGACTGCCTGCAGCCTGGTGCCGAGGTCCACCAGCTCTCCGCTTGTGTGTGGGTAAATTCCTGCAGCCACCTGCGTAGCTGGTTGAAGGGGATGGGCACGATGGGCTCGGGGCCGCAGACTGACGCGCTGGATGCCTTTCTGGCCAGTTCGTCAGCAGCATCATTGCCTAGTGATCCACTGTGTCCTTTTATCCATTGCAGTGTCACTTTGTTGCGATTAGAAACTGTTACCCGTTCTAATGCATTATGACATTCTAGTGTAAGGCTCGAGGTTATGTATTGTTTGGCTAGGGATTGGAGGACTGAGGCGCTGTCGGAGAGTATACGTATATGGGTGTCCGTAACTCTTCTGGCTTCTATGGCATACGCCGCCTGTATGATGCCCACGCATTCCGCCTGGTAGACGGTGTTGAGCATTCCCAGTGGGTTGGATATTTTTATGTTTAGGTCGTGTGAGAAAACTCCGACTCCGGTTCCAGAGGAGGTCTTTGAGCCATCAGTGTAGACTCTTAGCTCCTCCGGGCCCGAGTGGTCGTTTTGTTCTTCTGTGAGTATAACGTCGTAGTGCTTTTGAAAGAAGTGTAGTTTTGGGGTTTTATCGCAGGGTGATGCCATCATTGGTTGTCGCTTGATCTCATCGTCCCTAATGCGTGAGTGCTTGACTCTCGAGTCATTGCTTAGGGTCCCTGCTATGTTCAGTCTTAGGGCAGCCAGGGCAGCCTCCTCCCGCACGATCAGGTGTAGAGGTGGTAGCCCAAGCATTACCTGTAGGGCAGCGGTGGGTGTAGTCCTCATGCAGCTAGTGATGGCTACACAAGCGAACCGCTGCACCTTTTCAAGGTCTTTTTGGGCTGTGCTCAGGGCTGTTCTGGGCCACCAGACTATTGAGCCATATGTAATAATTGGTCGAATAACTGTGGTGTATAGCCAGTGGGTGACTTTGGGGCTGATTCCCCATTTCCTGCCAAGCATTCTCTTGCACTGCCACAGGGCTATGCTGGCTTTTGTAGTAATGTAGTTGGTGTGCTTTGCCCAATTCAGCTGTTTGTCCAAGAATATGCCCAGGTATTTGGTTTCAGTTGATAGGCTGAGGGTGGTGCCAAACAGACGTGGCAGTTCGAGTTTCGCGAGTTTTCTCTTTTTTGTAAAGAGGATCATCTCGGTTTTTGTGGGGTTTACTGATAGTTGGTGTTTATTGCACCAGTCCTCTACTATTTTCAGGGCTTGGCGCATGAGGTGGCATAGGGTATTTTCATGGGTGCCATTTATTATTATGGTTACATCATCGGCGTATCCTACGGTGAAGTAACCTTTATCGTTGAGTGTTTTGATGAGGCTGTCTACGACCAGGTTCCATGGAAGTGGCGAGAGGACGCCCCCTTGCGGGCAGCCCTTCGCCACTACCGCCCTTGTAGTGTCGTTCACTGTAACTTGTACAGCTCTCAATTTGAGCATGTTGGTAATCCACCCGCTCAAGGTCGGGTTTATGTTGTGTCTGTCGAGAGCCGTGCTGATACTATTGAACATAGTTTTGTCGAAAGCGCCCTCTATGTCAATGAAAACCGCCAGTGCTGAGCATTTGTGGTCCACTGCGTATTCAATTTTAGAGACCACGCTATGTAGCGCAGACTCTGTTGATCTGCCCGTGGAGTACGCGTGCTGTTGTTTGTGAAGCGGTTTTACTCGGAGAGGTCCGTCTCGGATATGTCTATCGCAGAGTCTCTCGAGGGTTTTTAGTAGGAAGGATGTGAGACTTATAGGCCTATAGGCTTTTGGTTGTGTATAGTCGGGTTTGCCTGGCTTGGGTATGAAAATGACTTTCACTCCTCGCCACGCTAGGGGTATGTATCTGTGCAATGCAGGTCCGGTAGATCTCCACCAAGCATGGTATCAGGTGGTCAGCTCCCCACTGTAGGAGGGCTGGAAAAATGCCATCCAGCCCTGCAGATTTGTAGGGTTGAAAGGTGTCAATGGCCCACTTTATCCTTTCTTCTGTTACCATACTTTGTGCCCTGGACCAATCTAGGTTTGTTGGGGTCCATTCTGGTTCAGCTTCCCACGACCTGACCTCTTGGAGGTTACAGACGGGGAAGTGGGTTTCCAGGAGAACCTTACTGGTTTCGTGGTCACTTAGTGTGTATGAGTTGTCGGGTTTTTTGAGCGCACCAAGGGTTCGATCCTGATCAGTAGAGAGGATTTTTCTTACCCTTGCGGCTTCGTTGTTGGTTTCGATGGATTCGCAGAATTTCCGCCATGCTGCCCTTCTGGCAGTTCTGATCTGCTTTTTGTATGTGTATTGGGTTTCCTTGTATTGCTCCCTGTCGTCCGGGAGCCTTGTGTTTTTGGCCCTGTTGAATTGTTTGCGTAGTGTATCTCTGAGTTTACTAAGGTTGGCGTTCTACCAGGGATTTCTCTCGCTGTTGTTTTGTGGCGCCCTTAGTTTGCAGCATGCATGGTATGCTTCGATCAGGTATTCGGATAGTTTTCTGACGGTGTATTCTAGTTGTTCGGGGGTTTTTACTGTTACTCGTGATAGATGTCTAGCTAGTAGGGAGTCCAGGAGGCGTTTGTACTCGGGCACATTAGTGCGCCGCGGGTTACGTTTCGGTACGGGTTCCCTAGTGTGGGTAGTTAATGTGAATCGGATTCTTCTGTGGTCGGAACAGGATGGTTCATCCGAGACGTGCCAGTTTGTGATGAGGTTTGTCGCGTTTTCTGTAGCAAGCGTCAAGTCAATGATTGTTTGTCCTCGGACTGTGACCCAAGTTGGTTCAGAGCCTCGGTTAACAATGTTAAGGTTAGTAAAGAATAAATAGGTGGATAGTACCTCTCCTCTAGAGTTCGGCGAGTCGCTACCCCAGAGCGGGTGGTGGGCGTTGGAGTCAGTGCAGATGATCAGGTCCAGTTTGGCACGTTCGCAGTGCTGCACTAGGTCGGCCATCTCCTTTGGCGGGCAGTTAGCGTCCTCGCCTGGCATGTATACCGAGGCTAGAACGACGTCTGGAACGTTACCATCGGTCTGTAGCCTGACTGCTGTCAGGTCTCTGGAACAGAATTGAGTGAGTGGTGTGGTAGGGATTTCTTTGGGTATGTAGGCGCAGGTTCGTGGTTTGTCTGCGCCGTGTGTGTTGAGAATTAGCTTACCTCCGATGTTACTGAGGCCGCAGATTCTGTTGTTCCTGATCCACGGCTCTTGGATCAGTGCGATGGTTCGGGGCTTAACCTCCAGAGCTCTGCGTAAGTTGGCCGTGGCAGTTTGGCTGTGTTGGAGGTTGGTCTGGATGACATGTATGGGCGTTGACGGTGGTGGGGTGGAGTTAGTCTGAGCCGCATCCATCAGAAAGACTTTGTTCTACTTCCACCCTGAGCTGGTCTTCGTGTAGGGCACCCGGCGACGAGGCGAGTAATCGTTCGTTCCAGCCGGGTGATGAGGGCGGTAAGGTGTCGCTGTCGTCCTCCATTGCTGCTCGGGCCATGACCTGCTCGAGTTGGGCAATGTCGGTGTCAGTCGTCTGTGTCTGTGTCAGTAGTTGTGCGGTTGTCACGTCAGTGCTGTCGGTCTTGGTGACAGAGGGTAGGGTCGTGGGCCAAAAGCGCACGTATATCGACCCAAGGAGGTACGATATCCGTCGCTCCCGGGCTAGGACCCTGTCAACTTCCTCCGGTGGTACACCTAGGGTCAGATACGTACCGTAGTTGTCGCCACCGACGGTAGTTGCTGTGTACAATGACCACCTGGCAATGTCGTACCAAGTATTCTGACGGATCAGAATACTCTGGAGCCTGGCCACGTCACCTTTGTAACGAGGGACGAATAGCGAGGCTCGGACACGGGTGGGCACGTCGGACTGTTTCAGTACGGTCAGTGTTAAGTCAGTGTCAGGGAGTCTGATTTTGGGTGCGGCTTGTGTCAGCCAGGTCAGGGCATTTTCGTTCTCGCACCACATCTGCACGGTGCCTTCCGCTACCCGTGGGTACCCACGGAAGGCCGGGAGTGGTGTTGTCGGGTCGGTGTCCATTAGAAAGTCTTCTAAGGCCGTGTTTATGTGTTCGGCCTCTTCCTTGGTCAGGTCTCTGGAGGGGGGAGGGAAGCAGATCGCTACGGCCAGCCTCGCAGAAATATTCTTCGTGGCTCGCGCGTAGGTTCTCTGCTCCCCCTGAGCAGAGTGGACCCTCACACGCTTGGCGTCCCCTTGGAGCATGCTCGGTGAAGCCGTATCGTCCGGGCGTCCTCTTTTCACCGGCCCTGTACCGCTTGGTCCAGGCTGCGGCTTGGAGGGCCCTGGCAAGGTGTTTGTTGCCGGTGGTGCCTGTGCGTGTGTTGGTCTAGGCCGCCACCCCCTCCTCGTCCTAGGTACGGGTTGGTCGTGGGTCTTGTCGGAGGTCAGGGGTCGTCTGGTGATCCTGGCAGATCCCGCCGCGTGCGGAGGCTGTTCGCGCTGGGTTTCCCCCGCGCGGACTTGCCCTCGCCCGCTTTGATGCGCGTCCGGCCGCGTTTCGCTCGGAGTTACCCCTGTGCGGACTGACGGCCGATCGCGTGGCTCTGCACCTGGCCGCGTTTCGCTCGGGGTTTCCCCTGTGCGGACTGATGGCTGGTCGTGTGGATCCGCGTCCGGCCGTGTTTCGCTCGGGGTTTCCCCTGTGCGGCCCGACGGCTGGTCGCGTGGCTCCGCGTCCGGACGCTTTTCGCTCGGGGTTTCCCCTGTGCGGACCGACGTCTGGTCGCGTACTGCTTGTGCCTTTGCCTTTTTTCTTTCTCTGGGTGTGACTTTTCCGCGCTTGTGCAGCAGGCGTACTCCATCACCCGAGAAAGTTTTAGAGCTGCCAGGCTCGCCATCCTTCCCCGTCCCTCTTTGTCTGTGTCGGTCTGTGTCGTTGTCTGGGTTAGTCACGCTATTCCGCACGATGCTCTGTTGCCAGAGGCTCACGGGAGGCGCATGTTGCATCGTGGGGTTTGGCACGTGGGTCGCAGCCGTGGGGTTTGGCGCGTGAGTCGCAGCCATGGGTGTGGTTATTGGCGCGTTTGTCGTAGCCGATGTCGAGGGTCTGGGCGCGTTTATCGCTGCCTGTGATAATGGCGCTGAGTCAGCAGCCGAGTGCGCTGAAGAGCGCGGCAAAAAGTTGCAGTCGGTTGCCCCCCCCCAGAATACGATGGGGGCTGACCGCCGTGACGGTGTGGGATTCCCCGGCTTGGCCGGAACCCACCTGGGTAAATTCTCTTTCCTGCTGCATTTTTTAATTTATTTTTTTGATTGGGGGTGGGCTTTTTTGGAGTAGAGGTTACCCCTCCTCTGGGACCGATGGGATGGATGAGGATGGGAGGGAGGAGCTTTGTGGGACGGAATGGGTTCGTTGGGGTCAACCTAGGTCTGGGATCTGGCCTAGGGGTTTTGGATGGACGGGATAGAGGAGGGATGGTTTGGTTGGATAGCGGTACACGGGGGAGATGGTCATTGGTTACCCTATGCCTGGGATTTTGGCCTTCGGGAACTTCTCTTGTCCGGGATCTATTTCAAGATGCCCCGAGTGCAGGATCTTCCGCAAGATGGTCGATCCCCCAGCCGGAGTTGGGCTATCCGCAACCTGCCCACCCGCTTGGTTGCAGGAGAAGAAGTGCCTGGCAGTCTGAGTTGCCCCACCGCGGATGTACATATACATCCGCGTTGGTGCAATCCAGCTAGCCCCGAGTTTTGGTTGGGTTGGTTTTGGTGCTGTTCAGAAAGGTCAGGTGCGTAATACTGGTAACCGGCGTGCGTGTATGACCAGATGTATGAACGTAAACAAAGCAAAAACAGTATGCAAGGATCATAGGTGGCATTCTGTACTTTCTGCCTACCCCTATGGGATAAAAGAGTGAGTTTATGTATGGATGCTAAGAATCAATTGGCAACTCATAATTATGAATACATTTATTTAGGCAAATTAAATAAATCACATCATATATTTTATGTATAAGTATTGATTGTCATTCTAATTTAGTGTTATGTTCAATAGAAATAGCTGATCAATAAAAATTGGCGAAACAACTGCCAGCAATGACTAGGCCTAGAGCTTTTGCCCAGCCGTGGGTTGATGAAAGTCTAGTTAATGAGCCTAGTTTGCTGCATTATTTATTAAGTACTATAATTGAGTAGAAAATAATATGATGTTGTTTTAAAACTGCAGGAGAGTCCTCAGGCGTTTCACCTGTGAAGATTTGAAAGCAGCATGAATGATGCTGTTGCTATTTCCTTCGGCCACTGTTGAGATCTACTTCTGACTGCACTGTTACTGCTGCTCCGCAACTCCTTCAGTTTTCAAGCTTCTCAAGGGCAGAAATAGGAACTGAATATTGTTCATTAAAGATAATAAATGTGTTTAAGAAAACCATTCAATGTTAGGTATTTCAACAGCGATAAATTATGTACTTACTGTGTTGATTAAAAACAGTGTTAACTTTAACTGGCATTCATTATCACCTTGATTACCATAATCTGCCTATATAATTCCCACTGCTGAGACACAGGCCTCCTCTGTGAGATGGAGTGGGCTGTAATCCATGGACAAACAATTAAGGTGTCTTCATACAGCGGGCGGGGCGCGGCGTGAAGTGACGGCAACGCGACGCTGAGTAGTTGTAATGTACTAGATATAACGGACGCCTTCACACAGAGCGCTCGGTGCGACGGACCACGTCGGCACCGCGCCGAGTCGGAATACAACTCAGAGGGGGCGGGGCGGGGCGCCGGTGCACAGTGGATCGAAACTGCTATATGACGGACATTCATTTTTAATTACAAATTGTTTTTTTATATGTACTTATCGAAAGATCTCGTCATTCCAATGATAATTGTCATTGCAAGTTTTTCTCTAAAACTGATAGTTCGCCCGGAAAAAAAAAATATTTTAGATTTCTTTTATGGAATGAAACAGAAACTGCTAATTATAAATGTTTTAATGTTCTATCTATGCCCTTTTAGTTTAATTACTTATATAACTGTGTTAAATAGTGTATGTAACTCTATATCTGGTTGACCGAGCTTTGCTCGGTATTTTTTGGTAAATTGTGTTTAAAATAATAAGTTTATGTTCAAGTTGATTATCGATAAAGCTGGTTATTAAAAACACGAATAAAACGACATTTTTTTAAAAATGAAACCCAGCTAGATCGATTTATCGTCCCCGAAACCCCCTGTATACTAAATTTCATGAAAATCGTTGGAGCCGTTTCCGAGATTCGGATTATATATATTGTCGTATCCCCAAGTTCGATCTAACGAACTAGCCCGGTCGGAGCCAAGGGAATACCTGGACGTGGGCTGCTGTCACCAGGGCACCTTTATGGTTTGGTCCGAAACCGAGTCAGATGAATCTGGACACCTTGATTGGGAGTCTTAATAGTGTTTGGCTCGTCGATTGGAGTGCGCCTTCGGTAGTAATTTCAAGGTCAGAGGCTCTTTTGGCCTTAGGGTTCCACTGCCCCAATACCCTCTTGAGGTTTGATTAAAACTTGAAGATTTAATTATTTAATTTATTTGTGGAAAACACTTTACATTACTACTTAACACTATTACTCTAAGGCTTAGCAGATAGCTACTGGCTAACTGTCCGGATACTGACTACTGGCTGGGGCTCGCAGGCCGCCTTATATAGTATGGTTTAAACAAGTTGTTTATGTTACACAATGTTTTTTAATTATTGTGAAATTATCTAGAACATGTTGTTTGTTTTGTTCAATCCTTCTTAGAATTGGATGATGCAATGTTTAATTTAATTGTGAAATAGGGGTGTAGGTTGGTACAACACCTCCCCCTTTAATTAAATTTTTGTTTTTTGTTTTTTTAATTATAAACAAAAATTTTATTTTTCAAATTTTAAGAGAGGTTTCATTCTTTGATTTTCTAGAGATAATGTTCTCCTGGGGGTAATGCCCGGAGTGTCAAATGTTACATTTTCAATTTCACGTGTATTAGGAGTATACCTAACAATATAAGATGGCGTGGAATTATCTCGAGGTTGTAAGCATTGATTGAATACTTGTACACAGGGGTTACAAGTGTTTCGGATCCTTTGTTCTGGATCTTGTGGTTCTTTTGTGAAACAGCATATTTTTCTTAAAATTTTGATAATTCCAAACCATTTTACAACATTATATAATAATACTAGTGCTCCTATACTTAGAGCTATAGTTACAATAGTTATTAGCCAATTTGAATGTTTTATAATGAATGGCTTATTTAAATGTTGCTGTAGTATTTCATCAAATTGTTGTAATTTACCCTGAGCATATTTGAGCTCATTTAAATCTAAATTAGTAAGCTTAATGGGTAAAAATTTTAATTCTTCTGTAATGTTATCTCTTAGTTTTATACAACATTCGTCTTGTGTTATATCAGTTAAAGGAATCCTATTTGTTAATTTAATAGTAGATAACAATGTTTGGGCCTCTAGTATGGCGTGATCCGTGTAAGCTTTACAATTTAATTCTAATTCTAAGATTCCTATGGAATTTAAAATTTCTTCTTTAGTTTCATCCTTATCTTTACAAAGAACATTAATGCTTACAGGTTTACTTAATATAAATAACCATTGATTATTATATAGAGGGTGCCATATCTCCGTTTCAGCGATTATATTTTTAACTTGACATGTTTTAGGAATATTTGTAGTTACTAGAGAAAATAATTGTATTTCACATTGAGCTGATTCTGCTCTTCTGGATATGGTAACCTCTTTACAAAGATATTTTTTATCTTTGTATTCAATACACGCGTTTAAATCATTAAGTAAGGAATAAATTGTTCTTGTATTAGAAATTAATATATAAGGTTTATTTGGTTCGATATATGAGTAAAGATTAGAACTACCATTATGTGGAGTTGGTAATGGATACATTTCATATAAATCGTAATTATACATGTTTACAATTGGAATATCAAAAGAGATTATTAATAAATTATCTTTTAGAAATGCTTTTGTTTTAAGCAATCGATAATAATCATAGGTATTTTCTAATGTTGGTTCTATTGGTAGGGTATATCTCATAGATATTTGTTTGAGTTCATACTGTAAATCAGAAGGTGGTAATATTTCAAAATTAATTATTCCATATGTCACTAAAGATAATGTGTTTAAGTATTTATTTAAAACATTTCGTATTTCTGAAGTCATTTCAATTAATAAAAGGATGTGTTCGTTAATATCGAACTCAAAATTCAATCTTTCTTCATTTGTTACAGTTTTCATTGCAAACTGATCAAAGTTTTCTAGATTATGGTTCATTATATCGACGTTTTTCTGAAGGTTAGATATAGAATAATTAAAATTATTTATAGTAGATGAAATGACATTAATTTGTTGTTTCATTAATATTTGTGTTTCTCTTTCATCTTTTATTAGGGCATTAATAGAATCAGAATAAAATTTTGCGTCATCGGCATCTGGTGTACCAAAAAGCCATTTGAGACCTTTTCCTATCCCATCTATTAGTCCTCGTTTTGTTCTTTTGACTGAAGGATTATATTGATGTGCTATAACACTATAATCTTGCAAAATATTCTTAATAGAATTCTGTATGTATCGCATTGAGTTTTGGCAATTAGTTTGCAAATGTTCGCGGCTCAACTTAGTACATAACATTGTTGACTTCTGATAAATTTTTTGTATCGTTTTTATTTGTTCGTTAATTAATGAAATGTTATTATAAGTTAATAATGTAAATTTTTGATTACTTAGTTTTGCTGCTCCTAAATGATTAAAGAATATCCCACTGGATTTATTTAGTAAGGTTATCTTATAACAGTTTACAATACTTATTAAAGTTAATACTAAGATTATCTTACTTATGTTATTCATCTTCGCTTATTTCTACTTCAGATTCAGGTTCTGGTGATCCTGAAATATGATAAGGCTTTAATAAGTTTAGATGATAAGTTTTAGTTTTATTTGGGGATATTTGTAATGTGGCAGTTTTATTATTGTGTAACTGAATTAATGTGTAAGGACCTTTATAATTTGGTTTTAATTTCTTATTTTGCGCTTTAGACAATGAATCGTAGAGTAAGACTAATTGTCCCTCTCTAAATTTGGTTTCTCTATGATGAGTTTTATCATAATTTTGTTTAGATGTGGTTTTGGCTTGTAATTAATTTAGACGAGCAATTTCTCTTATTTTATTTAATTTGGTTGAAATATCTTGAATGAAATCATCATAACTACGATGAGATAATCCTTTTGGGATTTTAGGGTCTTTCCCAAATACTAATTCATATGGTGTAAAATTTGTACTTTTCTGTATATGTGAATTATATGCGTATACAGCTTGATTTAAATATTCATCCCAATCATTAGTATTTTGATTTACATAACATCTAAAATAATTGTTTAATGTTAAATGTGTCCTTTCTAATGATCCATTCGTTTGAGGGTGATAAGGACTTGTTGTGGTATGTTTTACATTTAAAAGTTTAGTAAATTCTTTGAAGGTAGTAGAAATGAACTCTCTTCCTTGGTCGGATAATATTCCTTCCGGGAAACCAAAGGAAGTACAAAATTTTAGAAATTTTTTAGCTACTTCTCTTGCGTCATGATTGAACAAAGGATACGCTTGAATGTATTTAGTTAGATCGTCTTGAAGAGTCAATATGAATCTTTTTCCTTTATTTGTTTCTGGCAAAGGTCCCATTATATCTAAGGCTATTCTTTCACAATACCTAGAAGACGTAGTTGTTATTTCCATTTCAGATTTGTTTGGCTTAAAGTCTGTTTTAGACTTTTGGCAAATTGGACAATTTTTTATATACTCCTCAATGTCTTTTTTAATATTTTTCCAATAGAAATATCGTTTAATTTTATTATAAGTTTTGTAAAATCCAGGATGTCCTGCAATTGGATGATCATGGTGATCTTTTAAACAATTAGTTATTTCTGTTTTAGATTTTAATATAACTCGTTCATTATTTAGTAATTCGTATTGAAAATCCGTGAAAATAAATTGTAATATAGAACAAAATGTTTCCCATTCTATATTGGTATGTCTGATAGTTAGATCGACTATAACGAATTTTTTTACATGGTTTATATCAAGTAAGTTTTTAAGTTTTATTAAAGTAAATAGATCTTCAGGTTTTAAAATATCTGTTATCATTCTTCTAGTAAATAAGAGATATAGCTTTTGTCGTGGAAGAGTTAAAGTTATTATATCTCCGACATCATGATTATTTAAGTTTTCATTTGGAAATTGTGTTTTTATGTACTTTATCCCTATGTCTTCTGGTGAGACACTGCAGGATAGTGGAATAATTAAATTAGGAATTTTAGTTTCTGAAGAGTTAGTATATTCTGGTTCTTTTATTTCCGTTATTATTTCTTTATATTGTAAGTATTCTTCATAAGTTACGTTTGTAATTACTTGGATAGGACGACTTAATGCGTCAGCATTAGAATTCGATTTTCCCGCTTTATATTTAATTTCATAATCATACTCCATCAGTTTAAGACGCCATCTAACTAGTCTGCTAGAAGGGTCCTTGCAGTTCATCAACCAAGTTAATGGTTTATGATCTGTTACGATTATAAATTTTCTACCAAAAAGATATGGTCGATAATGTTTAACAGCGCTTACTATAGCTAACAGTTCTTTTTCAGTGGTGCTATAGTTTTGCTCGGCTGAATTTAATGTTTTAGAATAGTATGAAACAGGTAAGTCTTTTCCAATTTCTCCTTGTGAAAGGACTGCACCAATTGCTTCATTGGATGCGTCCGTTGTTAAAATAAATGTTTTTGTGAAATCTGGATATTGTAATATCGTTTCACTTGTTAAATATTTTTTTAGTTTATTAAAAGCATCATTGCATTTATCATCCCAATTGAATGGTACTCCTTCTTTAAGTAGTTTTGTTAAGGGTTTAGCGATTTGTGAAAATCCTTTTATAAATCGTCTATAATAGCCTACTAGACCTAGGAATGATTTAATGTGTTTAACATTTTTAGGAGTTTGGATTTCTTTGATTGCTTTTATAGTAATGGGATTGAGTTGAATCCCTTTTTCTGTGATAACGTGTCCTAAATAAGTCACTTCTTTTTTTAGGAATTCGCATTTATCAGGTTGTAGTTTCAAATTATGTTCCCTGAGTCTTTGGAAAATTTCTTTTAAATTATTATTATGGGATTCTAACGAGTCTCCGTAAATTACAATATCATCTAGATATACAAATGATTTTATTCCTGTTAGTCCTGATAGAACTACGTTCATTAATCTTTGGAACGTTGATGGTGCATTTTTAAGACCAAAAGGCATGCGCGTGAATTCATAATGCCCAGGCGGTATGGTAAAAGCTGTTTTAGATTGGTCTTCAGAGTTCATTTTAATTTGATGATACCCTGAGGCTAGATCTAATGTTGTGAAGTAAACAGATCTTCCTAATTGATCAAGGATTTCTTCAATATTAGGAAGTGGATAGCTATCGCTTACGGTTATTTCATTAAGTTTTCGATAGTCTATTACTAGCCTCCATTTTTGTTTTCCCGTTGCATCTAATTTTTTAGGTACTATCCATACTGGACTACTCCATGGTGAGGTTGATGGTTGGATAATATTTTGTTCTAACATTTTATTTATCTGATTTTTTACTTCTTCTTCGTGTATTTTGGGATATCGATAACTTTTAGTAAAAATTGGTTTGTTTGTTGTAGTTGGGATTTGATGTTGCATGGTATTCGTGTGAGTTAATTTATCTCCTGGTAGAAAGAAAATATCACTGTAATCTTTACAAATTTCAATTAGAGTTTCTTTTTCTTCGTTGTTTAGGTGTTGAACTCTAATATTTTCTTTTAATAATTTTTCTCTATTTTGAGAGATTTTAGGATCGTTTTCAATATTATTTATTTGATTATTGGGTATTTCGAATTCCTCTAATTTTATTTTTGGTATAGGAATTTCTTTGGTTTCGTTGGAGATATTGATTACTGGTAATTTAGTGTTTTGAATTTTATTTATAATTAGATCTGGGATGAATACGTCTTTTTCCAACTCTTGTTTAGGAATGTATCCTTCTTGGGGTGAATCATTAGTTATTTCGAAACTAATAAATTGTTCCTGCCTAGGGAGTAGTTTAATATAGTTTATTTTATTACTATAATTGAAAAATAAAATAGTTTCGTTTATTTTTAAGGAATTATCTTCATAATCAATTTTGGATTTAAAGGCCTTGAGTAAATCTCCGCCTATTAAACCATCGTAAGGAAATGATATTTTAGTAGCATTAATGATGTGAAATTTAGGATTTATGTTTAAATTATCTTTTTTTAGATTTATTTCGGCAGTCCCTAATGTAGAGATTAAAATAGAGGAACTAATTCCTTTAATATTTTCTTTTTCTTTTTGATTTAACCATGTTTTTGTTTTGTCTATAACATTATGTTTAATTAAAGAGATTGATGCTCCAGAATCTATTAACAAATTTAAAGGTTTAAGAGAGTTATGAGATTCAAAGGTAATAATTTTAGGATCTGTTTGAGTGCAGAAAGAAATTTGTTGAAATTGTTCAGCTATATCTTCGTCGTTAATTTCGTGACCTTTAAATTTACAATAATTACAAAATTTATTAGAATCGTATGAAGATTTTTCGTGTCTGAATGAGCCTTCAGGTTTTTTATTGGAATTTCTTTTTTTACATTCTTGATATGAGTGATTATTCTTTTTGCAGAAAGAGCAAAACTTTTTATTAGTAGAAGTGGATGGTTTTTTATAGTTTAATATTTTTTCTTCTTGCAAAGCAATTGAAAAAGCTTCGTTCAGTGTTTTTACATCCCTAGCTCTTAGCATTTGAGAAATTTGTGGGTCGCAATGTAATATGAACCTACGTAATGTGGTCCTTTGTATTGCCCTTTTTAAAGCAGGGAGTTCATCTTTATATTCGGTTTGATTTTCTTCTGCTGAAATTACTTCATTTTTAAGATAATCTAGTCTCTTATAATAATCAGTAATGGACTCATTATGGTTTTGACGTATAGTTTCTAATTCTTCGTGTAACTGTGTTACATTTTTAATAGTACTGTAATATTTTTTAAGAGTGGAACGTAGAAGTTCCCATGAAGTGATTTCTTCTATATTAATTTCGTTAATAACATTACTTGAGATTTGTGATACAGTATAACAAAGTAATGGCCCTTTTTGTTTTGGTAGGGCTAGTTGAAATGCACTGTTAGCATTTATTATAAATTGGGACAGGTTTTTTCTGTCTCCATCGAAAGGTTTAATGAATTTAAATAAGACGTTTCAATCTAGTGTAAGATTTTCCTCATCATCAGAAAATTCTAGTGCAGAGCTGTCTGCAGAATTAATTTCATTAGCTGATTTGTTATTTAAATGTTTTTCAGTGGATTCAGCCATTTTAGCTGTCATGGATTTTTTATCCATCTTAAAATAAAATTAAGTTCTAGTAACTATACTATGAAAGATTCTAACCTTAGGCTTAAGGGTACTGAAGTCTTCCTCGCAGTATCTCGACTGCCCGTTGCACGTAGCGGAAGGAGGAGGACCGTTGATTTCTAGAAGGTTCTTGCTGCAGTCTGTCAGAATAGTTTCGAAGCTCGTGCTGGTGCGTCTTCTTTAACTAATTCTGCTCGTTACACGCAGTGAGTCTTGAAGCTCGTGCTGGTGCGTCTTCTTGACTTGGTGCAATCGAAGAGTCTTGAGGCTCGTGCTGATGCGTCCTCTTGACTACAGTTCTGTCCGATGTGTCTCGGTGAGCAGGAAGTCTTCTAGATTTTTCCAGGCGTCGACGTGTGGCGTCCCACCGTAACGCTGGGTTTGGTTTTTGAGGTGTCCCACCGGGTATCCTCTTGTGGTGTCCCACGGGGTATCCTTTCTTTTGGTATCCCACCTGGGTATCCTCTTGCGATGTCCCACGGGGTATCCTTTCTTTTGGTATCCCACCTGGGTATCTTCTTGCGATGTCCCACGGGGTATCCTTTCTTTTGATATCCCACCTGGGTATCTTCTTGCGATGTCCCACGGGGTATCCTTTCTTTTGGTATCCCACCGCTGTCACCAATTTTGTCGTATCCCCAAGTTCGATCTAACGAACTAGCCCGGTCGGAGCCAAGGGAATACCTGGACGTGGGCTGCTGTCACCAGGGCACCTTTATGGTTTGGTCCGAAACCGAGTCAGATGAATCTGGACACCTTGATTGGGAGTCTTAATAGTGTTTGGCTCGTCGATTGGAGTGCGCCTTCGGTAGTAATTTCAAGGTCAGAGGCTCTTTTGGCCTTAGGGTTCCACTGCCCCAATACCCTCTTGAGGTTTGATTAAAACTTGAAGATTTAATTATTTAATTTATTTGTGGAAAACACTTTACATTACTACTTAACACTATTACTCTAAGGCTTAGCAGATAGCTACTGGCTAACTGTCCGGATACTGACTACTGGCTGTGGCTCGCAGGCCGCCTTATATAGTATGGTGTAAACAAGTTGTTTATGTTACACAATGTTTTTTAATTATTGTGAAATTATCTAGAACATGTTGTTTGTTTTGTTCAATCCTTCTTAGAATTGGATGATGCAATGTTTAATTTAATTGTGAAATAGGGGTGTAGGTTGGTACAACAATATATATACATATATACAAGAATTGTTCGTTTAAAGGTATAAGATAATATTATTACCTACAAGCATGATTCTTACTTACGGCTTCCACAACCTCACCTACAATACTCGTAAGAGGTACACAGATAGAATCCTTTCACCTATGTCCCCAAAATATTATTAGTGAAAAAGTACTTTTGACTCAGGTACTTTTTTTTTCATTTTTACGAACCTCATAACTCTTGAACGGGCAACTATGAGCGCGCGCTAATAGCGTAGAATTATAGCCAGCAAGTCAAAGAATAAGAATATAGTAGTTTGAAAGCCTGGTCTTATAAGACATGGCCAAATTTAAGCAGTTTCTGTTTCAATTCTTACAAAAATATCTAAATATTTTTCCGTAAACAATATTTTAGATATTTTGCTACTTGTATTGATAATTATTTATCGGAATGACGAGATCTTTCAATAAGTATTAAAAAAAAGCAATTTGTAAAAAAATACGAATGACCCTCATATAGAAGTTTCGATCCACTGTGCACCACTTTGTGTTGAATGGTTTACGTATGTAGTAGTACGCTCGTATCGTGAATGCAAAAATATACTACGACTACAACATTTTGCTACTCTTCCCATTTATTTATTTTTGTAAAAGATAAGAGTTTCGTTTATTATCATGTATTATTTTAATAGATTGTAGCATCATATTATACTTTTGTTTTAATTGTTTAGCAATGGAGTCGGGTCGTTTATACCATTGTGTCAAAAAAAGGCAAAATAACCACTCTGCAGCCGTACCATAATGAGGATCAATTCGACAAAAGGATATAGCAATTTTGAATACTACATCGAATACGATATAAATAACTAAGTTAATCTCTTTTTGAATCACTTAAATCCATCGAGAAATTAGGGAGATATTAAAGTTTTCAGAAAACGAGTTTTAAAACGCACGCCGGCCGCGCGAATCATGTGATGACGTCACGAGCTACGATCGCCCGCCACCCACCGTACTGCTTTGTTATTATTTGCGGAGTAAAGGCGTTGTTTCTTGTTTTTTATAATAGATTATTTAAGTTTTAGAGAGATAAATAAACAACAAATTATTACCTACTTTAAGTTTTATAGAGATTTCAATATAGATATAGGTCATATAGGTAGATAGGAAACATGGAAGTCGGATTTACCAATGCCCAGTCGGAGAATCTCGCGAATGTTGATTCGTTTATGGTTGCAAAGTTTAAAAAAATATACATATATTCCAGTGCATAGATAAGATGAGATAAAATGACAAGACAAGTAGATTTGCTTTCGTCTACAGTTCTTGATCCACTAAGTACCTATACGTAGGCAGGTAGTACGTTTTAGAATATTTTGATTTGGCAGGTAGGTACCTTTTTCGTGTTTCTACAGTGTGTAGGCACCTCTCTACCTATTTTAAATATTATTTCTTACTAGCTTCTGCCCGCGACTTCGTCCGCGTAAAATTTCTTGCTCCCCCAACCCATCCCGTTGCATCGAATCGCCTGCCCGTGCGAGGTCTTTGCATGCGTGACGTTTTTCTTTGTGCTCGGCTCCTAAGGGTCCTAGCGTGACGTTATATATATAGTCTATATATGGCCTTCCTCGATAAATGAGCTATTCAACACGAAACATACTTAACTCTTCAGCTTTTACTCGTGTGCGCTACGCAATGAATTTTTTGCGAGACGTTTTTTATATGGAATTTTTCACATTTTCTTCGAAAAATAAAAAAAAATGTTACTCTCGTGTTGAGATTTATATGTGGGGGGGTTGTAAAGGGGGTCGAAAATTTCATTTTTTTTTGCGATAGGAAACGCCATTTTCGAGATATAAGCAAAAGAAAAGGAAAACAAAATACAGTACTATTTTTGCACGTGAAGGCGAGGCGTTCGTTGGTGTGAATTTTAGTTCATGACCACTAGTTTTATTCCACACCTTTTTAATCGCGATTAAAAATAGTCAGATTTCGTTAAAATAAATTATTATAGTCAAAATTTTTGGTGAAAACCGGCAAACTTACAGCAGTATAAAGTACTTTTAGTTAAGGGGACATGGGGCGTCGCTCCTCATGAAAGTACACCACTTCTTTCTATTTTTTGGGTCTTTTGGGGACAAAATAACAATTTGTCCGGTGTAGCAACACTTGTGTTAGCTTTAAATTAGTCCCAAAATAATTTAACCCAGATCCAGCCAGTCCCTTGCTGTCCCCCTATCAGTGATTGCCTAAGCCGAGGTTCGTACCCCCCTCGGGGTAACCCTTAGAGCTTTCGCTTTAGTTTTAAGTATAATAAGCTCCGGCTGGAGGCCTAAAAAGGTAACTTTTTAGAACTCGCCGGGCTACCATCCGTTTAAATAGTAAGAATCTTTTCAGGATTAACTACGAGATGCCAGACAAAAAAAAAAAAAAAAGCAACACTTGTATTTTCGCATCGTGGCACGATACAATATTTTAAGAAGACATTATTCGTTTAAATGTACTGCGAGTCACGTAACTAAAGGCAGAAAGAACGTGCACGGCGGCGGTGCCGTGGACGCGAATGTGGTAGATGGCGTCATCAACGAATTGTGCGTATTAGCGAGTGTTTTTGAAAATGCAAAATTAAAACCGCTCTAACTTCGTCATTTTTGGTCCAATTTTAATAATTCTTTCACTGAAATAATGGGTGTAGTTATGACTGTAATTCCACATATTTAACTAAAATCGTCGGTGATCCTCATTGCGTATTGCCAGAAATCATAGATCCTAGAAAGGCAAGATCAATGCCTTTATGACAAATATTTATTTAAGAGCCCTCTTACAAAATTTGAACGCTCGAGTTTAGGTAAAAGACGGCAATCTTATGTATGTGTGCGTAGCTATCCACACATGCACAATACAAACAGTGTAACGCGAGTGTCGAGCCGGTCTAAACAATCTTGATCCGTTAGAATTATAATGCGGTATTTAGATATTTATGAAAATACTTATTTTATTTATCCAGTCTAATAAAGATTTCTAGACTAATAAAAAAAAATACAACTATATGTTATGTAAAGTATACAATAAAAATAAAAAAATTAAACAATTACATATTGGTGCCGATTCTGTTGTACACCGAACTAAACTAACAAAACTATCTCTAAAATTGCTTACTTTTAGCCATGAGAATTGTTACGCTATTCTGCAAGAAATAATCTCTTTTAAAAATTATTTTGACACGACTAAAATCAAATTTGACAATCGCGACTCAACGTGGTATTTTTAGGGTTCCGTTGCCAAATGGCAAAAACGGAACCCATATAGATTCGTCATGTCTGTCTGTCCGCATGTCACAGCCACTTTTCTCCGAAACTATAAGAGCATGCTGTTGAAACTTGGTAAGAAGATGTATTCTGTGAACTGCATTAAGATTTTTACACTAAAATAGAAAAAAAAACAATAAATTTTTGAGTTCCCCATACTTAGAACTGATACTCAAAAAAAAAAATTCCTCAAACCCATACGTGTGGGGTAAAATGGTATTGAGGTTTCTTATATATTTTTTTTCTAAACTGAAGTTTGCGCGAGAAACACTTCCAAAGTGGTGAAATGTGTGTCCTCCCCCCGTATCTTCTAAAATAAGAGAATGATAAAACTAAAAAAATATATGATGTACATTGGTGCCGATTCTGTTGTCACAAAATTCTCTAAACTAAACTAAAAATCACTAAGATTTGGTTTATTCCTGTCAAACGACGATTTCCTATTCTGAAAATAGACTAAAATGACACAACTTAACTATATTTTAGTTTGACAGCACTAAGATTGCACGAGTTATTAGTTTAGTGAAAATGACAATTTTGCTTTTCTGAGTTTGCCGGTTTTCACCAAAAATCTTGACTAAAATAATTTATTTTAACTAAATCTGACTATTTTTAATCGCGATTAAAAAGGTGTGGAATAACACTAGTGGTCATGAACTAAAATTGATTTTTTTGAGATACGAAGGCGCGCGCAAGGGGGCGTGTTTTATATGGAATTTTTCATTTTTGTTTGAAAAATAAAAAAAAATATTACCCACGTGTTGAGATTTATATGTGTGGGGTTTTATAAAGGGGGTCGAAAATTTCATTATTTTTGCGATAGGACACGCCACTTTCGAGATATAAGCAAAAAAAAAAAACAGTACTGTTTTTGCACGTGATGCGAGGCGTTGCCGTTGGTGTGAATTTTTGTTCATGACCACTAGTTTTACTCCACACCTTTTTAATCGCGATTAAAAATAGTCAGATTTAGTTAAAATAAATTATTTTAGTCAAATTTTTTCTACAATCTATTAAAATAATGCTTTACTTGATAATTAACGAAACTCTTATTCAAAAAAAAAAAAAAATAAAATGCGAAGAGTAGCAAAATGTTGTAGTCGTAGTATATTTTTGCCTTCACGATACGAGTACCCGTAAACTGAGACGCGGGAAAAATTGACATAGATCCTTTCCCGTTGGGCGCTTGCGCCGTACTAAACGCTGCTCGCTTGTGCATCGTAATTTATTCTAATTTAGAGTGATTTCAAAAACGATATTATGTCTAATTAAATGAACAGATTTAAATAAAACTTTAGAATTCGATTTGTTATAAAGCATACTTTATATTGACAAGAATTTTTTAATGTAATTATTCTTTATTCAAACCAAAAAAACGCGATAAACTTGCGAATAAATCGTAAAAATTGCCATAAGACTTTATTTTTTTTTACTAATTAATGTTATTAAAAATCAATATTCTTGTACTAAATGTAACAATTATATTATATATCTGTTGTTTTGTGTATTTTTTTTATTCAAATTTCTACATATTAATGATAGAAATAGGAGTCTGAAATTGACCCTTTGCTGATTTTTACGAAAACTAGTTGTGGGAGATTAATTACTACAAAGTAAACAAACAAGTTTTTGTAAATGTTCTACTAAAAGTGACAAAACAAAAAATTGATCTATTTTTTACATGTATTCGTCAATGCCAGAGTACTTATAATGATGAGATGAGAGGTAAATAAGGCGACTAAAATCTTAAATATTCGCGCAAAAATGTAAAATGGCTCTTAACGAAGTGTAAGTCATTATTACTTGACAATAATATGTTTTTGCTTTATTTTTTTATTTTTATCATATGTACTTTACATAACATATATTTTTACACACTAATAAAAATACAAATACTGGATAAATGAAAATAAGTATTTTCATAAATCTCTAAATACCGCATTATAATTCTAACGGCTCAAGATTGTTTAGTCCGTCTCGACACTCGCGTTACACTGCTTGTATTGTATATGTGTGCCGGCGCGACGGGACGTGATCGCGCCCGCAGTGTGAAAACTCTCGCCGCGCCGGCGCCACTTCACGTCGCGCCCGGTCGCGCCGCGCTCGCTGTGTGAATATAGCTTTATTGGCTTCGATATCCTTAATAATGAGAAAAACATTTAAGGTACATACAATATTTAGGTAGGTAGCTACTTATAGTGAGAATATTCAATGCTAAACACTTTTAAAGAAAATAATATTGAAAATTAAGTAAGTATGGTACCTTATAAACAGACATGTTGTGGAAATAAGTCTAAGTATGGTGTGTGTGCACCTATGTTCATCGAAGTCCTATAGAGGTAGGTAATCATTGACATTTACTGCTTCAATTTTGTTTTCTATTGTTGTTCCTCTTTGCATTGATCGCTTTTTGCTTTACCAAATAAGTAACAAGCTCGACTGGCTTGCTCAGCTTGCCGTAGATTAAGCCTTATTACGATACGAGTTACGAATTTTTCTTTCGTAAAACTGCCACTAATTTATCTCGTTTCTGAATTTTCCTTATAAAATCACCTCGCTCTTTCGATATTCATTATTACTAACAGTGAATTATTATTAGAGTTTTACACAAAATCACATCCACAATTTATTTTACGTTTAAATCCTAAAATATGTGGAACGGAAAACGATAGCGGCCTTTAACTTGCCTTCGGTTTCAATACAATTACTCGTTGGTTTGAGGACAACGATTGAAGCAAAAAAAAACCGGCCAAGTGCGAGTCGGACTCGCGCACCGAGGGTTCCGTACAAACCTGTAGGTATTCTCGGTCTGAAAATAAATGTTTTTTTTTTATTTTATATTTCAGTTGATTGAATGTAAGGTAAATTGCGGTTTACGATTTATGACGTTTTAAAAAAAAAATACTCACTCGATCTCGTTCAAACCAACTTTTGGTGGTAGTTTACATGATAATGTACATCATATATTTTTTTTAGTTTTATCATTCTCTTATTTTAGAAGTTACGGGGGGGGGGGACACATTTTACCATTTTGGAAGTGTCTCTCGCGCAAACTATTCTGTTTAGAAAAAAATGATAATAGAAACCTCATTACCATTTTTAAAGACCTATTCATAGATACCCCACACGTATGGGTTTGATGTAAAAAAAAAAATTGAGTTTCAGTTCTATGTATGGGGAACCCCACAATTTATTGTTTTTTTTTCTATTTTAGTGTGAAAATCTTAATGCGGTTCACAGAATACATCTACTTACCAAGTTTCAACAGCATAGCTCTTATAGTTTCGGAAAAAGTGGCTGTGATATACGGACGGACAGACAGACAGACAGATATGACGAATCTGTAAGGGTTCCGTTTTTTGCCATTTGGCAACAGAACCCTAAAAAGTCGCTTGTCAAAAATGTTTCGCAATTCCCAAAAATAGACGAAAAAATTTTTTGTGTTGGGTAGCCTGTTTATTGAGGAAGGCTATAACATCACGCCATGATCAAAAGGAGCCGCGCAGTAACGAAAAATGGACGAAAACTGGCAGGCAATTCAATGCGACGGGAAGGGTCCGGGGAGCAAAAATTGGACGCGGACGAAGTCACAGGCAGAAGCTAGTCTATGAAATAAAAATCTTAAATCAAAAACAATTATGACACTCCATAAACTCGTCATGTGAAAAGATTGTGGTATGCATAGTGCTCGGAATGCCAAATGCGCCTATTATTTGCCAACGGAGTCACAATGTTCAACCTTGTCGGTAAGCGATTTTTCTCCTTTTTTTATCTCGAGGTGCAAATCCTCATGGATGTCGTCCGCTCTGGGGTAGGCTGAGGGGTCTGTCAGACTCTTACTGACTAAAACCACCCCGGTGTTCCGTCCCACACCTACGTCGGGGACCACGGGAACCAATATGTCTTCCGCGATTCTTGACTGGTGCCGGCCCGCCTTCGCGGGCCTCATCACGTTAGGGAGAGAGTGAGGTGTCAAACTCCCCCCGAAAATCACAGAGAGGCGCGCGTGGAATACTACGCGGCACCATCTCGGGTCCTAAGGAATAGGGGGCGACGGATGTAAGCGATTTTGATCCTAGGTCGAATGGGCACGCCACTATTGCGGCGGTAAGTCCCCTCTTTGAGGAGTGGATAGAGAGGCGTCACGGCGTCCTCACCTTCCGCCTGACGCAGGTTCTCACCGGGCATGGGTGCTTCGGTGGGTTCCTGTTCAGGATAAAGCGGGAGGATACGTCCGGGTGTTTCCATTGCGAGGATCGTCTGGAGGACACGGTGGAGCATACGGTGGAGGTGTGCCCTGCCTGGGTGGAGCACCGCCGTGTCCTCGTGGAGGCGATCGGCGGCGGCGACCTCTCGCGTCCGGCCCTGGTGCGAGCCATGGTATGGAGCGAGAGGGAATGGGAAGCCGTCACCTCCTTCTGCAAAGCAGTAATGCTCGCGAAGGAGGAGGCGGGGCGCGTGAGGGAGTGGCAGTCTCTGCGCCCTCACGCCCCTAGCCGCCGCAGGAGGAGACGCCCCGGGCGTCGGGAGTCGATAGCGGACTCCCGGCCACCGTAGGCGCGAGCTTGCGGGTGGCGAGCAATGGGTAGCTCGCCGCCCGGTAAGGACCAGGCTCGGGTCGACGGCGCGCAGTATTCCACGCGCGCCTCAAAGAGATGTCAGCAGCAGTGTAGGGGTCTACTAGGACCGATGCCTGCCGGGGTCGCGTGATTGTTCGAAAGAGATACCGTGACCCTGGCACATGGGCAACTGATGGAACACGGGTGGGTTTTAGTCAGTAAAAGTCTGACACGCCCTCCCGCTCCGCCCAGAGCGGGAGAAGTCATTTGATGATTTCCCATCCTGAAAAAAAAAAAAAAAAAAAAAATCCTAGGTCGAAGCGGTATATGACGATACTTTTAGTATTTATAACAACCAATCATGTAAATATTCGCATTTATTAGCATTTCTTCCCATTTCTTCCCGTGGGTGTCGTAAGAGGCGACTAAGGGACTTACTAGAGAATGGGCAGCAGCGTTCTCTATGCTTTTTGCCACCATACTGCAATCGCATATCCGCCTGCCAAGCGTGGCGATTATGGCAAACCCCCCCAAATTGGGGGAGGTCTGAGTCCAGCAGTGGACGTCTTACGGCTGAAACGATGTAAATATTCATTATATCGAAGTCCCAGAGGTGTCTGTGTAAATCTCATTTGTCCACACCAAATTTCATCCGTTTACTAAGTAAGTTTCAGCAGCGCCATCAGTTGAAAATTGTTAGTGGTTGAAGTTTGTACGACAGTTTTATTTTTCTCCGTCAGTTACGTGATTGTTATCTACCAATCTATTCTATTTCAATACAAAATTGAAGTGTCTGTTTGTAACTTCAAAATATCAGCTTACTACTAAATGCGTTTAAAAATATGGACGGTACCTTCTTCAAAAAAGTATTTTCAATAGTTTTGACTAGTTGGGTCTAATATTCAAGCTCAGACGCATGCTGCCAGAATTTGCAGATATCCTAGAGTCATATATAACTAATAGAATGTTTAAAATACGGCAGGATGATGCTTATTCCGAGCTTAAATCTATAAAAGCTGGTGTGCCTCAAGGAAGTGTCCTAGGCCCAATTTTGTACTTGTTATACACATGTGACATCCCAGAACTGGAAAACAACACCATTGCGACCTTTGCAGATGATACTGCAATTATGGCTACTGGATCAAGCCACAGAGAAGCAGTAGAAAAAGTTCAACTAGCAGTAAACAAAGTTTATGACTGGACACAAAAATGGAAGGTCAAACTGAATGAGTCAAAATCAATTCACATTGACTTCACAAACAAACACTTGGACTATCATCCAATCTACATAAATGACAAGCAAGTGCCTTATGCTAATACAGCCAAATACCTTGGCATAACTCTCGACGTCAAGCTGCGTTGGAAAGCTCATGTCAAAAAGAAAAGGCAGGAGCTCGATATACGTTATAAAAGTATGTATTGGTTACTCGGAAGGAAATCCTGTCTATCATTACATAATAAAATAACCCTATACAAGCATATTCTGATGCCAATATGGACGTATGGTATCCAACTTTGGGGCTGTACTAAACAAAGCAACGTCAAAATAATCCAACAATTCCAAAATAAAGTACTCAGGGATGCTGTCAATGCACCCTGGTACATAAGAAATGACGACCTTCACCGTGACCTAAAAATGGAATTCGTCACCACCATTATCCAAAAATTTGCTGAAGCCCACGAAACCAGACTTCACCGCCCCGTGAATGTTGATGCAATCCAGCTGCTAGATAACACAGACTTAGTGCGAAGGCTAAAAAGAACTAAACCTTTTGAATTAGTGTAGTGTACAAAGTGACTTAAAATAGTAACAGTATTTATTTTTTTTTATTTTTTATTTATTTACATAATTATTACCTACACTACCATTACAGATCAGCGATCCAATGCGATAGCGTGGCCTTACATGCTAAATCCTTAATATAATATAAGTACATCCTATAAAAAATAATAAAAATCACGTGCTACATATTCTTAAATCTTAACCTACATCTAAATAAAATATTATATATAATGTAACTCTTGCGAATTCACTCAAGTTGCACCACAATACATCGACCCTCTCGTGAATCGTGAACCGAAGTATTGTGCTATACATATAACACATGAACATAGTGTTTTAAAAATTGTATCAGACTCTAAGAAAGTGCTACGGACTTGTATATAAGTGCAATTGGACACTATTCTTAGTTTTAACATAATCTATTACGTGACATATTAAGTTAGAGTTAAATTGCTTATTAGCCTTTTTGGCTAGATCGTAATTAATTACTAAGAATTTTGTTCTTACTAATAAAGTATAAAAAAAAAATATAGTTTTGACTGTCTGTTTGTTTGGGCTAATCTCTGAAATGCCTAAATCGATTTTGCCGAAACATTTACTGGCAGATAACTGATGTTTTTGTAATAATTGCAGAAATGATGATGATGATGATGAACTGATGTTTTAAGGAGTAACGTAGGTTTTTTCGGTGGCACGTTCATTTCCAACATCCACGCGGAAGAAGCTGCGGGCGGCTATGACAGCAGTGATGGCTCAATGGTAACAAACGCGACTTAAGTGTTGTAGGTCGTGGGTTTGAACCCAAGGAGGTACTTTACTTCGTGTAAATTATTTCGTCACAACTGCTCTCACGGTGAAGGAAAACATCGTGAGGAAACCGGGATGTCCTAGAACTAAAAAAATCGAATGCATGTGACATCTGCCAACACACACTGGGCCAGCGTGGTCTATTATAGCCCACTCCCTCCGACTGAGAGGAGGCTTGTGCTTCAGCAATGGGAACAGTGAAAGCTAATTATAGATTAAAGAGCAAGTATATGAACAGAATAAAATAGGTAGAAAAAATTGACTGCGTAGGTAATTCTGTAACATAATCCACCTATAATATTTTCACAACTGACAGTCAACCTAGGTTCAAAATCACGATCTACAATTCGTTAAATTCAGGATAGGCAGCGTTAAAAACATAAATAATGGAACACTCAAATTATTCCGTGCGGTTGATGGCAATTAGGCTCGCCCCTATTCCATGGAACTTACAACTGTAGTCAGTAACTGTAACAGTGAGAAGAAAGTAATTGCAGAAATACAGAAGCACCTTTCTCTTACATGCGATTGTGACTGATCAGTTGATATTAGGTTGAAAAGGTTAAAAGGGTCGACTGGTGCCTACGCAAGTATGAAAGTGAATGTTGGGTGACGCAAAAGAAGGATTGCTGTGGAAATGTGTTCCTTGCGAAGTATTAATGGAGTATCTAATGTTACTATTAATTATAGATTAAATAATGCTGTGATAAGGCAACGTAGTAGGTTTTAAAGAAAACTACTGATCGCTCATTGGTCGAAATTCGACCATACTTCATTTGAATAGAAATACATGAAATCCACACTAATATAATATAATATAATATTATAATATTTTATTATAATATATTAATATATATTATATATATAATATTATATATTATTATATTATATATTATAATATTATAAATGCAAAAGTAACTCTGTCTGTCTGTCGGTCTGTCTGTCTGTCTCGCTTTCCTGCTAAAACTACTGAACCGATTTAAATGAAATTTGGTACACAGATAGTTTAGAGCCTAAGAAAGGACATAGGTTACTTTTTATCCCGGTAGTATGTTCTCGCGGGATAATTTCTGACTTCCATGCAGGTGAAGCCGCTGGCAAAAGCTAGTAGGTTATATATCTATAAAATAAATTTATTAGCTATGGTTATACTTGACATTCAGTAACACTATAGACACAAAATATTAAAGACAGATGTTCTCGATTGGACCACAGATTTGTACCATAAACAAAAGAATATCTATGCATGTGTGTATTAAATACACGGTACTGAATAGTAGTGTAACATGCTATTTATTGAAAATAATGTATTTTTATGCATTTTTAAAAAAAATATCAGCGTTCGTCACTATTTCTCTGTGTAAACTATAAGTGTACGAAATTTCATACTCCTCCGTCCGCCCAATTTTCGTAAAAAGGGATCCAAAGTTTTCGCTTCACGTATACTTAGATGGTTTGCTCTTGTTGAAGGAAGGAATGAAAGGAAAGAAAGAAAACATTAGAAATTTACAAGGGATATGTGAGTGGAAATATCGGGAGAAACCGTTCTAGTCCTAAAAAGAAAATTATACTAACTGTTTTTTTTTTTCGTGTGGAAATCATCATGGATATTCTCCACCCTGGGGTGGGTGGAAGGATCTGTCAGACTTCTACTGACTGTAAACACACGGTGTTCTGCTGCTACCTTTAGCCGGGGTGCTGGAGTGCTTGCGCATTTCGTCACGCTCCCCCGGGCAGGTCTTAGCTCACATGAATTCATGCGAGCCCCGTCACCCTCGTCGACCGCAAACGGCCGCAGTTCCTCTAAAGGAGCGCGCGGAACATGGCGTGCTGCCGTCTCGGGCCTTTCACTGTTCAGGCAACAAACTTGGGGAGATTGTTGCCTGCAGGCCTCAACCTAAGGCGGCCAGAGATCGTTTCGCACCCTCCGGCACCCGGTCATTACTCTACGGATTGGAAGGGAGGTTGTATTCTCCCTCTCCCTTTCTGCCGCCTCCTTTGCAACCATCACTTCCTCGCAGAATGAGGCGACGGTGACCCACGCGCTCTCACTTCCGACCATGGACTGGACCATTTCCGGAAGCAAGAGAGTATCTGCAGTATCAACCACCGCGACGAGGTCACGGCATGGAGTACCACGGCACGGCACTTGGGCAGTAGCTCAAGCAAGGCATTCCTCAAGGGTGTGCCACGCCGTATAGTCACGGCAGTTGCAATGATGAAAACCAGGTGTCGGTTCCCGACCCATGCGGCATAGGTATTTACCGAAAGACCCATGTCCGGACAATACCTGTGTCAGCCGGAAAGTAAGTGTGCCATGCCGTCTCTCCAGCCACTCCCTCAGAACAGGTCTGACCGCCGCTATGATGTCATGCCCTGCGCTGGGTTGCGCAAGTCGTTGGTCCCACTCCACCACTAGTGTCTGGCGGAGCTCAGCCCTGTACACCTCAACATGACGAGGCATCAGGTGCTCGCCTCGCTCCAGCAGGTCCCGGCGCCACCGATATAGTGACGCCAAAACTTTGCCATCAAGATCCCAGGGTGATGATCCGGTCAAGAGGCTCGCCGCCTCAAAAAAGACCGTACGGTATCCCCTTATCACTCTGACGGCCATTGCTCGCTGTGTTCTTCTCAGTATTGCAATTTTGCCGGCCGTCAGGCAGTCTGCCCATACAGGCGCTCCATAGAGCGCCATGGACCATACGATCCCGACATAGAGCCTCCGGCAGGAGGTATTTGGCCCCCCGAGATTAGGCAGCAATCGTTAAAGTGCATTTGTGGTGCCCATCAATCTGGGGGCCAACCGCTGAAAATGCGGTCCGAAGTTCCACCGGCTATCGAGGATGAGTCCTAGATACTTCATCGTCGACTCGATACCGATGTGGACACCTCCTACCATGATGTTGGATCTCAAAGGTCACTTTTATGGGCCCGTGGAAGCATATAGCTTCCAACTTGTGCAATGCCACCTGAAGATCCAACCGCCGGATCCTGTCCACTACTTGCGTGACCCCAGTTGTCACTAAGACAGTTGCCTCTCGAAGCGTCTGCCCCCGTGCCATTACCAGCATGTCATCGGCGTAACAGATGACGCTGACACCATGGAGGAGTGCACCCCGCAGCACCCAATCATTTCCGATGTTCCACAGGGGTGGCCCCAAAACCGAGCCTTGTGGAACACCGCATGACATGTCTTGCCGACCCCATTCCTCTCGATCCTGATAGATGACAAATCTGTCCATCATATAAGCCCCGACTATGCGGCGGAGTTAGTTTAGCACCCTATGATATAGGAGTGCCTCCCTAATGTAACTCCAGGGCATGACTTCACCCCGGGCCACTGCTTCCTCCGCCAGGATCCTGACGTGCATGATCACGTCTATTGTTGAGCGCCCCCGACGGAAACCAAACTGGTTATCTGCCATATCCGGCCCTTCTAATTCCATGTACTGTATGAGGTGGTCTGCAATAATTCTCTCGAAGAGTTTACCCACTTCATCCAGCAACACGATGGGCCGGTATGCAGATGGAGAGTCCGCAAGTCGCCCTTCCTTTTTCAGCAGGATCAGCTTTCCAGTCTTCCACTGGTGTGGAAACTGGCCCCTCTCCAAACATGCACTCAGGAGTCCTATTAATCGGGGTCCGAGAGCTCTGATGGCCAGCACCCATGCACGAGCAGGAATACCGTCAGGTCCTGGAGCAGTATTTTTGACCGGAAGCCTTTGTAATGCTACTCTCAGTTCTACTTGGGTCACTTCAGACACGTTATCATCTCCATATTACGGATAAGGCACTGTGCAAGGCGAACCATACGTGGTGGTGTGTGCTCCCCTTGTGAGGGGAATAAAGTGTTCACCACTCTTTCGAGAAGCTGCGGCTGAAGGCTACAGGAAAGTGAGGGCGCCCACGACTGAAATTTGCCCCAAACTAAACGGTAAGGATGCCCCCACGGATCACGTTCTAGAATCGTCAGCAATCTATGCTTGGGCTTGGGCCTTTGCCCGCTTAATTTCCAACTGAAGAGTCTTCTTCGCCACCCGGTACACCTCATAAAGTTTCGCCTCTCTTACTAGCGCTTCTGGTGCTCGTCGGCGTCTTCGTCGGTGCTTGGTGTACGGGCGTCGCGCTGCCACGCACGCGATGCGCAATTGCGCAATATCTTGCGACCACCAGTACACCTGGCGCCTGGCCGATGGAGACTGGGCGCGGGGCATCGAAGCATCGCAAATTTGAGTCATGGCCTCAAATTGGGGAAACATTCTACCTCCTTGTCAATATCAACGGGCCTTTCTGGTGAATTCAACCAGGCCTGCACCATTGAGGCAACCAGAAGGGGTTTAGTCACTTGAGCGCCCATCGCGAGCCATCCCCAACACCAGCCGGGGCCACCTGCACGGGGCAACTTGAGGTCTGGGTGGAGACGTCAAACCGGATGTATCTATGATCCGACAACGTCTCCACCTCCTCCAATACACGACAATCCAGAACACGATGTGCGACAGCGGGACTAGCAAACAATAAGTACACTATGGACCCACCCCACTGCCGCACATGTCTGAACGGTTCCCCGGTTTAGCAGCAGTAGGCCTGATTCCACCGCCCAGTCCTCCAATAACACACCCCGTGCATCCGTTGCTGGGGAACCCCAAACCATACACTTGGCATTGAAGTCCCCCATGACAAGGACGGAGTGAGGACGGCTTCGAATGATAACTGTACCCAATTCTGTGATAAATCTTTCAAAGTCGGCTTTCGGCGGTCTTTTGAAGGTCGGTTGGTGAGAAATAAATCTCCACGACCACGATATCTTCGATTAGGGCCGCTACAAAGCCCCGCCCCCGGGTGAAGGTCTCAAGGGGCGGAGTGCCAGCGGCCGGCCTCGAGATAAGCATCACGAGACCATCAATATCACCAACTTAGACATCCCTAGGAGGAACAAAGTATGATTCGGCAACGATTGCGACGTTGATCAACCACTCCACCATGCTCTGGAACAAAAGGTCCTGAGCCCTGGCACAATGGTTAATATTCTTGGAGATTAGTAACGCCTTCCCCTCAGCTCTTTCCTGGGTTTTATTGCTGGAGGTCGGCTGACCACCAGACGGGCAGCAAAACATGCACGTGGGATAAAAAAGCTGACTCAAGTAGCAAAATTGGGCCTTCGAAGTCAGCTCACCCACCGGCTACCAGTAATTAAACCCAGGTGTATAGTACCTACCAACT
Organism: Aporophyla lueneburgensis; assembly: GCA_932294355.1. Lineage (NCBI taxonomy): Eukaryota > Metazoa > Arthropoda > Insecta > Lepidoptera > Noctuidae > Aporophyla > Aporophyla lueneburgensis. Next base: position 5,520,458 of record OW028735.1, read on the forward strand.
CGCAACCGGCGTGCGTGTATGAAAGTAAATGAAGCAAAAAGTGTGTGTGAAGGTCGTAGCGGAAAGTATTTTGTGAGTTTATATGTATAATGTGTGTAGCTTAATGTTAATAAAGATATAATAAAACCTTAATCAATGTTAATAAAGCATTCCAAAAATCTAAGTTTGGTTATCGAAATGGACCTTTTGTTTTAGGAAACTTTTAAGTATTTTGGTGTATTCCAAAGTTTGTTTGCCTTGCTACTTACTTTGATTACTACACATTTTGTACTACTTGAGGGACAAAAATTAATTAACGAAGCCAGCAAAACAAAAATGGATTTGTTGAAATTAAACAACAAGTTATCGATCTGTGAGTAACCATTTATCACTGTTTTATGTTTTGGAATATTAAGATCAAAGAATATAGAACACATAAAATAAAAATAAGCATCGTTTGGGAATTTCCTCCTTTTATCGTCTCTTTAAAAACCATTATAGCTACCTACATCCTTATTAGGAATAAGAAGCACATCCTCATTAGAAAAATTCGCTACTGATAGTATGTTTTGCGAATCAAAATCATAAGCATTTATTCAAACTAGGCTGAGAGTCAGCATTTTTTAAACGTCAAAATTACATTAGACAGTCCACCAAAACACGCCCCCACCTATTTCCAGTGCTTTAGCTGGAAAAAAGAAGTGGCACAACAAAATAAGAATAATATTCTGGATGAACCAGGACTCTATTGAAAAGTCTCAAATTTTGTTTTCTCCGGAATCCAGATTCAAATTCTTTATAGAAGTGGTTTGATGAAATAAAACAATGTACATATTATCAAATGTGATTATCTATATATATATAAAAATGAATCCCTATTTCCCTTGGTCACGCCATCACGCGTGAACGGCTGGACCGATTTCACTTCTTTTTTATTGTTTTTATTGTTGTGTTTGTTATTGTCAGGAGAAGGTTCTTATGAAAGAAAAAAATTAAAAAATTGCGCGGAAAATTAGAAAATTTGACATACAAGTTACTATAAAACGTGGTATGATAAAAACGTTGCCTTCGAAGTACCAGGTGGTCATAACTTGGTATGAGCTTATCAAAGAGGTTTTATGCCTCTGAAGGAAAACGGGTGGGTTTTCTGTACTATAATATTATAAAGAGGAAAGATTTGATGGTGTGTTTGTAAAAAGGCTCCGAAACCAACACAAAAAGATTTTTTCGTGTGAGAAAAAATCTTTTTGTGTTGGGTAGCCTATTTATTGAGTAAGGTATAGCCTTACTCAATAAATAGGCTACCCAACTATATAACGTCACGCTACGATCAAAAGGAGCGGAGCAGCAACGAAAAATGGACGAAAACTGGCTGGTAATTCGATGCGACGGGAAGGGTCACGGGAGCAAAAATTTGACGCGGACGAAGTCGCGGGCAGAAGCTAGTTGCATTATAAATATTATAAACTATGTGTTCCGGAATATTATAAAGGCAAAAAACTGGCAAAAAACCTTAAATACAGATCCTAAGACACCGACTTCCAAAATTAAAGTTATTTTTGACTTTGTAGTGTTTTTTAAGGAAGTCGGTTGTCATTTTTTGTAAAAAAATATATGTTCTTTTTAGTTATGGTAGATACCCCACACTTATCTAATCGCGTTATTCCTTCATTTCGGCGCGCAAATACTTAATTCAAATTTAAGACTTACGTGGTTTTCACAAGGATCCCACTGTCCAAATTAAAATGGAACCATTCGGAAAGTACCAGCTTTCAAATAAAAAGAGAATCATCAAAATCGGTCCACCCAGTCAAAAGTTATGAGGTAATAAACATAAGAAAAAAATACAGTCGGATTGATAACCTCCTTTTTTTAAGTCGGTTAAAAAGGTAACTCATCGTCGTGTTGTCCTTATCTAGCGTGAGATCTAAATGGGTGCCAAGTTCCATGGTCAGTCTTGACTTGGCTAGTTTTCATATAGGAATCATATTATAGCCTTCGCAAGTTTTAAACCTGTTACTTGTCGGTTCTTATTTTATTATTCCGAAAATTTGGCTTGCTGGTAGAAACTAGCCATCGAACATAATAATTCGTATATGAGAACTAGCCAAGTCAGGATTGACCATTGAACTTGGCACCCATTTAGATCTCACTTCTTTTGTCGTTGAAGTCAACAACCAAGGCATATATCATAATATTGAACTTGGCTCTCATTTCACATTTATGTTCTTGATGGGATCTAAAATACTCCATAGTATTGAACGCAATGCAATAACTTTCGATTTCTGGGTGAAACAGAAAATTTAAATCGCCTGTCAGTTATATCCAAATGAGTACTTTGCTATTTGTATTCAAAGTTTGAGTTGGACGGTATCTCAGAAATATAGCAAGAGAAAATAAATGTTACGCAAATCTATAATTTGCCTTGTTAAAGCTGTTTTAAGCAACTTCCAAAGAATGAGAGTTGTAAATGAGCGTACGGATAGTTAAAGATGGTAGTCACTTTGCAAAAATATTATTTTTCCTTACTTCATTTAAAGTATTTACTTATTTTCAGATCCAAAATTGAAATCAAAGGCTATCAAGAACGTATATCAATTAGTTAAAGCTAATCCAATCAAAATAGAATACACTGGTCGAGTGCTCCTGGGAACGTATTTAATTCCAATAATACTTTCTCTGTCTGTCAGTTACGTCATAGTTGCATTAGAATTCAGCCATCTCATTTGATTACAGTCATATTGCAAAAAAATATTTGTAGTTAGTTTTGTTCCATTAATTTAATATCACATATCAGTGTTGCACAATTGATTGTATAAATGTACCGCAAAATTTCAAGTATAAGTTTACCGGTCTTCCTTTCTTCGGTCCACAATACCGATAAATTAACCAGGAATATTTTATTTTCCACACAGGTCGATTTAGAAGTACCGTGTTTGACTGATGCGTTGAATGCTTGAAATGGCTTGTCCAAATACGGTTTTGTCCGACAACCCGTCCTCCCAGAGACAGTGGGACGTGCCGCTCTGTAGTATTATAAGGAATACCCTAATAAACACGTCACTTAATACTGTTGAGCGTGCCCGTCTGCTGGCTGTGGGAGAATGGGAGTAAGGCTTGTGGCTTCAGGCGCTCCCATCGTCCACCATAGGTACTATGATGGATGACTCATCGTTTCGGCTCGCTACGTTCTCCGCTTGGGCGCAACCTGTGTTGCTCCGCACCGTTGTCACTGCGTTGAAGCTTTTGACAGTCTAGGGCACCACGGCCTGTCCTGCTGCAGGAGCGCAGGCTGCATAGCACGGCACGCCAGCATAAACGATATAATTCTTCGAGCTCTTGTCAGTATTAGAACCTAACGGTTTGGTACGTGACGATGGGAAGAGACCAGACGGCATAACGTTGTTGTCGTGGAAGGTGGGTAGGCTTCTGGTGTAGGACGCAATCTGGGTCGACACCCTTGCGCCATCTCATGTTCTTAGCACGGCGGGCTGTGCTGGCACCACTGCTGCGGTTGCTGAGCCCTACAGCAGCGCAAATACTGTAACCTTATAGGTAACAACAGTTTTGAGACGTTTAGGGTTGAAACTCTGGGGTCATGGGGCCCGAGTGCGCGTCTTCTTTTTAAGGAAATTTCTCATCGACTCGTCGACACTTCACGTGACCAGAGGGCTGGGTCAATTTTTGGCCAAAGAATTAGCATTGCCATTCAACGTGGCAATGCTGCCAGTCTTCTGGACACGTTTCCAGGTAACAGTGATGCGGACGAGTACTTCAACGTCAAGTGGCCTTCGTTTTTGTATTTATTTGTATAGTTAGTTACTTATTTTATTTTTAATGTTATTAATGTACATTTGAATAATTAAAAAATAAAAATATTAATGTATCACCCAAAAATATTTAATGGTCTATTAATTTTTATTTACATAAAAGGTAGACGAAGCACAAGGAGTAACTATGATCTGTTCTCAAAGTGCCTGATATAATTTACTTTCATAATTTAATTAACGTTCCCTGTGGTGCTGGACGTACAGAAGAGGACCGTTCCATTTTTTCCCGTGAGTGTCATAAGATACAACTAAGGGATTTACTAGAGAATGGGCAGCAGCTTTCTCTATGCATTATATATAACACCATACTGCGATTGTCAACCCACTTGCCAAGCTCGGCGATGTTGGCGCAAACTCCCACAAATTGGAGGAGGCCTAGGTCCAGCACTGAACGTCTTTGAACTGAAATAATGATGATAACTTTAATAACAAATCCTGTTTAGCCAAAATTCTTACGAAATCAGTCAATCACATAACATATTTTAAAGATGATTATTGGGTTTAAATATTCAAAATTGCATCAAATAGTGATGAAAAAATGACTGTTCAGGTACGTTTTCTTATCCATTCTTAGCATTTTCCTCAGATATTTTAGAGCAGACAATGGTACCGATTCCCTTGTTCACAAACTAAACTAAATTTAAGTTCAGTGCATCCTTTTCTTTGTATTTCATTAAGAAGAGGACAAAAGAAAATTTTTAGTTTAGTCCTGTCAAATTAATCAGCGCCTGTCACTACTCCATACAAGTTTAGACGTGATTAAAAACTTGCCTACTAAAATTACGTCAAATTACGTCAAGCGCTGATTAATTTGACAGGACTAAACTAACATTTATCTTCTGTCCTTTTCTTAATGAAATAGAAAGAAAAAGATGCACTGAACTTAAATTTAGTTTAGTTTGTGAATAAGGGAATCGGCACCAGTATATTATAAACATCTTATATCTTGGTTATCACGTATTACCATGAGGGGCAATACTAATGGCGACGATAAGGAATATAGTAGCAGTAATTTTAAGCCATCAAGTACCTTAAACAAACCAAAAAATATAAATAATTTAATGGTAGTGATGAATCTACTCTGAGTTTTTGCAAAGAACCGACTAGTTGGTGACTACCTGGATTTATGTATTTGATTGAACCTATGTTTGTAGAATGGGTAGGTAAGTCGTTACTCATTCGTCATACAGATAATGGAAACCACATACATGCAATAAATGAAATCACATTCTTGTTATTTTATTTTCGTATTTTTGTAAATTGATGGCAATGTAACAACAATATTTATATTTATTTTTAGTAGAATGATAAAATGATAAGACACTTTTTTGTTTTCCTTATTTTCATCCAAAGTATCTATCTTAGTTAAGTATTGAACAAAAAAAAAAAAAATAAGACGAGAAAATATTTTGTGTTTTAGAGGCACCAGAAAGTACATATTTTTACTTCACTTACTTTTACGGTACTAATTCCTTAATCAATTTAATCATAGGGTCATCAATCAAAATTCCTATCAATAATACATATATCCACTTAAATAATCATTGACCTGCCAGGGTGGCGGATTTGTTCGAAAGTGTTACTGTGGCTCTAGCACATGCTACTGAAAGAGTGTTCGTCAGTTGTTTTCGTCAGTAAAAGTCTGACATTCCCTCCCGCTCCGCCCAGTGCGGGAGATGACATTTGATGATTTCTCACCCAAAAAAGAAAACATCATTGATATGATCGGAACAGTTCTCATTAAAATAAGTTGTAATGTCAGTCAGCACACTGCAGTCATAATAGTGCTCACTTCATTCCCGAACATGTGTTGTAGAGCAAACTTTCATCATGTTTGCTCCACAAAAAAAAAGGAAAATAAAATTATGATATCTGCTGAAAACATAATGAGCGTTTAAAGAAATTACAGTTCAGCTGGAAATCTTCAAATAAATATAATTTTTATGTTGTATTTCAGTTGTGTCCGCGAATTTGTTTGCATCGATGTTGGTAAACAATAATATTTAGATATGTCACTAAGAAAATGTGTGGTTGCCACTCCTTCATTAAAAAAGAAAAGCATCTTGCAATCGTATGTGGTGGAAAGCTCTACCTATGGTTATTTACAGCTCTATCGAATGCAGCACAGTCTGCAGTCACTGCACTGCGTCTTCAAGGTCCATAATTTTTTTAATTAATTCATTTATTTCAGATATAGTCCATAATTATTGTTAACTCCTGACACTTTAATGAATATAGTGTCGATGCCAAACATCTGTCAACGATATTTAATTAGGCGTATTTGAGTGACGGTAGGTTACACAAATTTAGTAGTCCGAAGAAAAACTTCTACCCGACTTATGGAAAAACCATAGCGCAAGAATTCTTACCCACGGACGAACATCGATCCACACATCTTCTTTTAAATTTATATTTAATAATTGTTTTAAATACGTAATAGAACGAAGTGTAACTTTTTCTACTTTATAATAATTAAATTCATAGTTTAAATTAAAAGTCCTTCGTTTTATTGAGCATCAAGCTCCAGTGTCTCGTCGTAGACATAATTGGCGACCGTGACAGGACACGAACCTGCAATCTTCGGATAGGAAATTCGGAGTACTAAGGTCTAGTTGAAGTTGGCCAGCACCGCACCGCAGTTATCAGTCGGGCAGCACCGCGCTGCATTCAGCCCTTGGGAGAACGTACATCGGAAGAACAATGGCAGTACTTAGCATCACCGGACATTGATGCTAAATTCAGCGTCACACCGCAGCGCAGCAGTTTTTCTGCAGCTAAGTGCCTTCCCTAAGTCCTAAACTTCCGTTTAAACCACGTAACCTACGTCTTTATCCAATCTCTGTATGGTTTTCATTGCGTTGCTTCATACTTTTTTAAATGATGTTTTTCTATACATTTTCTTAAGTTTGCTGTTATTTAATATCAGTGCCTATCCATAAGGATATATTCTACGCCTGGATATTTCAGTTTTGTACCGGTATGAGTGGATTTTCGAGCGTATTTTCAAGTACCCACATTGCATATCTCAAGTACCTACACACCTGAAGTTTTTACAAACTTTTGTATTTTTTTGTATTTCTTTTAGGAAATTACTTCCACAGGCTGCCGTGCCTATTTAGTTCCGTTTAGTGATTATTTCGCCGAATATTTGAGATTCGCCTAAGTTTCCCGTGCATCGTTGAGCGCCGTTGCCGCAGCGCGCAACGTCGTCGGTGCAGGCTAAGGCTGTCCGCAGACCGGTGCCTGTGACTTCGGCCTCCCGTACGGCAGAGACCACCAACCAAGGGCGGAGTGTATCCTTTTATTTGGCTTATTTTAACCTATTCTTTTTTGAGTATTTACATAACTTTAATCTCCTTTTTGTGAGAAGTTTGTTTGAAATAACCAGTCATAATGGGTTTGGGCGATGATGCCAAGAATTTGGCGGAATTAATTGTTAGACGTAGTTCCGTCAAGGGTCAAGTTACAAAGTTTAGAATTTATTTAGAAAAAATATTTCGTTTAGACACTTTTACTACAACACACAGGGCAGAACTTACACTTAAACTTAGTAAATTTGAAACTTTATCGTCAAGGTTCGATGACTTACAAAGTCAAATTGAAATTATTAATTCTAGTGGGTTGAAGGATGAACTTGACGAACGAGAAAACATTGAGAAGGAATTTATTAGCAATATTACAATGGCTCAAGAGTTGTTACAAATGCACGATAGGGATGAAAGCATCCACGATTCAAGCAGTGCTCACAATATAATTCATTGCAATCTCGATCATAGTGAAATCGGTTTCAGGCTACCTTTGATACAAGTATCTAAATTCGACAGATCATACTTTCGATGGATGGAATTTCGTGACACATTTCGATCTTTAATACATGAAAATAATAAAATCAGTTCCGTAAACAAATTTCATTATTTAATTTCATATTTAGAAGGTGAAGCACCACGAACCGTTTCGAACTTAGAAGTATTTTTTTTTTATTTTTTTTCAGGATGGGAAATCATCAAACGACTTCTCCCGCTCTGGGCGGAGTGGCAGGGCGTGTCAGACTTTTACTGACTAAAACCCACCCGTGTTCCATCAGTTGCCCATGTGCCAGGGTCACGGTATCTCTTTCGAACAATCACGCGACCCCGGCAGGCATCGGTCCTAGTAGACCCCTACACTGCTGCTGACATCTCTTTGAGGCGCGCGTGGAACACTGCGCGCCGTCGACCCGAGCCTGGTCCTTACCGGGCGGCGAGCTACCCATTGCTCGCCACCCGCAAGCTCGCGCCTACGGTGGCCGGGAGTCCGCAGTCAACTCCCGACGCCCGGGGCGTCTCCTCCTGCGGCGGCTAGGGACGTGAGGGCGCAGAGACTGCCACTCCCTCACGCGCCCCGCCTCCTCCTTCGCGAGCATTACTGCTTCGCAGAAGGAGGTGTCGGCTTCCCATTCCCTCTCGCTCCGTACCATGGCTCGCACCAAGGCCGGACGCGAGAGGTCGCCGCCGCCGATCGCCTCCACGAGGACACGGCGGTGCTCCGCCCAGGCAGGGTACACCTCCACCGTATGCTCCACCGTGTCCTCCAGACGATCCTCGCAATGGAAACACCCGGACGTATCCTCCCGCTTTATCCTGAACAGGAACCCACCGAAGCACCCATGCCCGGTGAGAACCTGCGTCAGGCGGAAGGTGAGAACGCCGTGACGCCTCTCTATCCACTCCTCAAAGAGGGGACTTACCGCCGCAAACTTAGAAGTATCTGTTGATAATTATCGGGAAGCTTGGAACCTATTGCTTGACCGCTACGATAATAAACGTTTGTTAATAAGTCATCATCTTAGCGCATTGTTTAACATAAATTCGATAAATAGTTCTGAGAAATCATTGCGTGTTTTAATTGACCACGTGTCACAAAACCTACGTGCCCTCTCCAACTTAGGACAAGCCACTGAGTATTGGGATGTGCTTATCATTCACTTAGTCGCTTCCAAGTTGGACAATGACAACTTCGTGAAATGGGAAGAACACCGTAACGCGTTGTCGACAGACACCCGCACACTTAAGGAATTTTATAAATTCTTAAATGATCGTGCAACCGTGCTTGAGTCCTTACACCGCAGCAAGTCAGACCACGGCAGTAAATCCAATAATGATAAACAGCGCCCTGAAGTCCATTCAAAGAAACCAGATCACATACGTCATACTAAAGCATATGCAAACATTAGTAGTAGTAACCAACCACAAACACAATCATCTTCGTCATACCTTTGTCCAAGCTGTAATGGTGATCACAAAATATTTGATTGTCCATCGTTCAAGGCAAAGGTTATTAGCGAGCGTATAGCCGAGGCGCATAAATTGAAATTGTGTCTTAATTGTATAAGGTCGGGTCACCCTACATTTAGATGTCGTTTAAGTCGTTGTACTGAATGCAACAAGAGACATAATACTATATTGCACCTTCCCACTGGTAAAGCTGACGATTTACCTAGTACCAGTACCGTCAGTTCTGAGACGTTGGCTAACTGTAACAATCAAGGTAACAAATATGCTCTTCTTTGTACTGCCTTGATTGAAATAGTCAATCCCAAGACTAGCAAATCTGAAAGTGTGCGCGCCCTGCTTGATTGTGGCAGCCAATCCTCTTTCATAAGTCTAGGCCTGAAGCATAGGTTGGCATTAGAGGACTGCCCTATCAACGCTACAAGGGTAATCGGTTTTGGCAACAATGATGCAGGTACAATAACTGAATATTGCATTGCCCAATTAAAATCGTTAAATGCACCATTCAACGTTGTTTCTAACTTTTACGTTATGAAGGAACTAACATCATTAATTCCCAATGCGGTAATTGATATTAGATCGTTTAACATTCCTAAAGATATTATCTTAGCAGATCCTAAATTCTATCAGCCTTCTTTCATAGATATTGTCATAGGCTCAGATTTATTTTGGGACATTATAGGTTGTGAGCAGCGGTCATTAGGCCCCAGTTGTCCTAAATTGCACTGCTCAATGTTGGGCTGGTTGATTGGAGGCCCCCTGCAACATAAAAGAGCTAATGATATTAAATACAATCACGTATTTACCCATTTTTGTCATGATGAAAATATAGAATTAAAATTAAATAGATTTTGGGAGCTTGAAGAAATCCCATCTAAAACATATTTAAGTGAAAGCAAGCAGGCATGTGAAACGCATTTTTTGCAGCACATCTGCCGCTTTGAAAACGGCAGATTCTCTGTCAAGTTATCACTTATTGACTCACCGGATTGTCTCGGTGACTCCTACAAAATGGCCAAGAAAAGGTTTTATAATTTAGAACGGCGATTTAGAAGACAGCCTGAAGTTAAGTCGCAATACATTGAATTTATCAGAGAATATGCAGAATTAGGCCATCTCTCTGAAGTTGCGCTAAATAACTTAGATTCAAATTTATGCTATTTCTTGCCCCATCATCCTGTGTTCAAGGAAAACAGTGAATCCACTAAAATTCGCGTTGTCTTCGATGCATCTGCCCGTACTTCCTCAGGTTTCTCTGTCGATGACATACAAATTGTTGGGCTTAAAATTCAAGACTCTCTTTTCTCCATATTAATTCGAGCTCGTTTCTACAAATACCTTTTAGCAGCAGACGTAGAAAAATTATTTCGTCAAATATTAGTGGACGAGTCAGATCGAAATCTTCAGCTTATTCTATGGAGAGAAGACGAGCGTCAGCCCCTTAATTAAGATCTTACGTTTAAATACGGTGACTTATGGTTTCACAAGCGCAAGTTTTTTGAGTACAAGGTGTCTTTGGCAGTCGGGTGAGGAGTGTGAGGATCCACTCATTAGAATGATTATACAACATGATCTATACGTTGACGATTTAATTACAGGCTGTGATTCTGAGAAGGAACTAATACATATTCAAAAATCTGTATCAGCAGCCCTTAAGGCAGCGTATTTTAATCTACGAAAATATAAATCTAATTCTTCTAGCGTTCTTGAAGCCTGCTCTGAAAATTCTACAGACACGCTGATCATTAGTGAGTCCTCAAATGCTCTCGGTTTGGGGTGGAATTCTAAAACGGATAGTTTACATTATTCCTTCGAAATTCCCCCTATCAATGACAAGATCACGAAGCGTTATATTTTATCAACATCGTTTAAATCTTTGACCCACTCGGTTTTGTCAGCCACTGTATTATTATTCCTAAATTAATAATGCAGTAACTTTGGCTTGACAGGGTTGGCTGGGATGAACCTCTTTCCAAGGAAATAGAAAGAACTTGGCGTAAATTTTCCAATAATCTATCTTGTCTAGCTACATTTACACTGCCGAGGCAGGTTCTATGCGACTCACCTGTTGTTACAGAGCTACATATGTTCAGCGACGCTTCCAAAAGTGCTTATGGCGCTTGCGTGTATATAAGATCTATTGATGAAGGAGGTATCGTGCATGTCAAACTCTTGTGTTCCAAGTCAAAAGTGGCACCAATCAAGGACTGTACTATACCTCGTTTGGAGCTGTGTGCCGCCTTACTAGGTGTTCGACTATGCAAGGCCGTTGTCGATTCCTTAAGGTACCCAATAGCATGTAAACTGTATTGGTGCGACTTCAGCGTCGTGCTGACTTGGCTACATACTAGTTCTAGAAGATTAAAGACCTTCGTGGCTAACAGAACAGCAGAAATACTGGAATTGTCAGATCTTTCTTGTTGGCGTTATGTACCTACCTCTGAGAATCCTGCTGATCTCGTCTCGCGCGGCGTTTATCCCGAAGAACTTAAAGATCGTAGTCTGTGGTGGTCAGGGCCTGAATTTTTACTTCAAGGTGAATCTTCCTGGCCTACCTTACCAAATAAACACGAATTTGAAATGCCGGAAATGAAGTCAAACATTGTTGCTAAGATAGATAACTCCTCAATCATCCCATTTCATAAATATAGTAAGTTAAATAAGATAAAACAAGATTACGCGTATTTTTTAAGATATTTTTATAATATGCGCAATCCTAACTCTCGGCGTTTTGATACTCTTAATTTAGAAGAATTACAAAATGCATTTCATCTTTTATGCCGTAAGGCTCAACAGGAATCGTTTCCAGTGGAGTACGACTTGTTAACTAAAGAAAAATCTATTAGTACAAAATCACCCATCATAGCGCTCACACCTTTCATGGACGTTAATGGGTTGATACGAGTAGGAGACCGGCTAGATGCTTCGGCTATTCCATTTAGCAGCAAGCATCCTATCCTACTACTTTCCTCACACCATCTCACAAAATTAATCTTTGATTGGGAACACTTACACAAACTACACGCTGGCCCACAGCTTCTCCTCGCTAGTGTCAGGCAATACGTGTGGCCTATCAATGGGCGACACCTTGCTAGGAGGACTGTGCGCAACTGCATCACATGCCGAAAGGTACAGGGCAAGACTTTAACACCCTTAATGGGGAACTTACCCTCTCAGCGCGTTACGGTGGATTTCCCGTTTCGTAGCGTTGGTGTAGATTTTGCCGGACCCTTTTATATATCAAATAGGAAGGGTCGCGGATCAAGGGTAACAAAATGCTATTTATGCATTTTTGTCTGCTTAAGGTACAAGTCCGTACACTTGGAAGCGGTCAGTGATCTTTCGAAGAACGCTTTCATTCTTACCCTGCGTAGGTTCGTATCCCGTCGGGGTAAACTAACTGAAATTTTTAGTGACAACGGCCGCAATTTTGTGGCCACTGCCAAGGAAATTGGCAACTTTTTGAAATGTAACCACCAAGCAATTACAAATTTCTGTAACGAAGAAGAGATCAAAATTTTATTTTCACCTGCTTATGCTCCTCACTTTGGTGGTATCTGGGAGTCCGGGGTAAAATCCGCAAAAAATCACATTAGACGTGTAATGGGCAACACGCATTTAAATTTTGAAGAGATTTCCACGTTGTTTGTACAAGTGGAAGCCATATTAATTAGCCGCCCACTTCACCCCATGTCCACGTCTCCAAATGAACTCCTTGTCCTCACCCCAGGGCACTTTCTGCTTGGACGGCTGCTAACTGCGCTACTTTCTCCAAGCCTTGAAGATTGTAAAGCCACTCAGTTGAAGCGCTACCAGCGACTCGAACAAATCCGGCAGCATTTTTGGAGAAGATGGCAAAGGGAGTACCTGGCTGAGCTGCAGCAAAGGTCAAAATGGCGCACCACTTGTACTCCACTAAAGGTCGGAGACCTAGTACTGCTTCAAGAATATGACTTACCCCCACTATGCTGGCGCACGGGTCGAATCAGAAAACTCTTTCCAGGGCCTGATGGAATATGTCGGGTCGTAGAGGTTCAAACGACACAGGGTAGCTACCGCAGGCCCTTCAAGCGACTCTGCCCTCTGCCTGCGACCGAGCATCTGATGGAGTGAGGGTTAAAGGCCGGAGGCCTTTAACGGCGGGGAAGATGTTAACGCCTGACATTTTAATGAATATAGTGTCGATGCCAAATATCTGTCAACGATATTTAATTAAGCGTTTATGAGTGACGGTAGGTCACACAAATTTAATAGTCCGAAGAAAAACTTCTACCTGACTTATAGAAAAATGATAACATAAGAATTCTGAACCACGGACGAACATCGGTCCACACATCTTCTTTTAAATTAATAATTGTTTTAAATACGTAATAGAACGAAGTGTAACTTTTTAAATTTTATCAAAATTATATTAATAGTTTAAACCAAAAGTTCTTCGTTTTACTGAGCACCAAGCTCCAGTGTCTCGTCGTAGACACATGTCGTTTCTTCAATCATTGTAAATTTACTCTCTACAACATATCCAGCTATACATGTCCTGTATATTTGCATATATGATTCAGTGCTTACCTAAATAAATTAATAAATACGACCTAAGGTGACCTCATATTGTTTTGAATTTCCAAAACAATGAGAACTAATATTATACTGACAATATTGAACTTGACGTGTCGTCATGCGTAAAGTGCCTTCTGTTTAGGATACAAACTCCAGCACATCAAGCCACCCGAAACTGTTAAATTTTCCCAATCAATCTTGAACCTAAAGCTTCAGCGATAAAGTTGAAAATATTTTTTAACACTAGGGGGCTCGCGCCCAAAATTTTCCTAGAAAGCTCGCGCGGGGGACATATGCCACCCATCAGTAACAGGATTTTTTCTTACTATTATAATTGTGATGAAAGAAAACAATTTGTAATAAGACTAATCAACTTTATTTCTTACTAAATACTTTAACAAAACTTAACAATTGCCTTAAGTTGAACTAAATATTAACACAAACTAAACATCTGAAAAAAATTAAACATTTTTACTTATGGTGATTAATCAGTCTCTTATTTTTGTTTTAACCATAATTGGGTAAGCTAATCATTCTTTAGTAAAGTTTACAAATGGGTTATTCCAATTCAGAAGCTACGTGATCACAATTAGGGCACACTATGATTTGATGATCGGGACAAACACGCCTATTACATTTGGCACAGGTTTTACGTGTTGTTCGATCTCTTCTTCTACTACAGAAGTCACACCGTCCTTTTCCACTACGTATTTGAAAGTTTTGTACTTGCGGGTTTTCGGGCAATCCCAGAAGAAGCCTTGCTTTCAATTTTATAGCTCTTGGTATAGTTTCCTGGGAAATACGACGTGAAATGTGCGGCTTCACTAATTCATATCCGACTACTACTTACTCCGACTAATTCTTTTTTGCAGTAAGTCTTTGCAACTGCATCGATTTAGAACTGCATCGATGATGGGCAGGGTCCGTGGTAGCACCAACACTGTCCTCAGAACGTTAGCGTGCAATATCAACAGTCCGTTTACTGTGTACTGGGCAAGTGTACACCTGCACAGAAATAGGAAATAGACTTAGTTATTATTGTGCACCTTGTTTTGTTTACTAACAAATTACTAACACCCTTTTATTATTTTATTATTTTCTTTGTGTGTACTACTAACAACCCTACTAACGCTATCTTTGTAAAATTTTTGGACGTATGTCTGAAATAAAGATAAATTATAAATTATTATTTGCTCACAGGTACACTTGTGAACCAATTGTCCATGGTCACATTACATCCTAAATCATATAACGGTTCCAAAACTCTATGAATAATATCAGGCACTTGATTTGACAAGCGATAAGGACCTTCCGGATGCTGACCTGCGTACACTTCGTCGCGTGAGGTGAACCAACTGGAGTAGTTTGCTCTTCTGAAGTATCGTCTTCCTGGTCTTCTGACGCACTACTCTCTGCTGTGACGGCTTCCTCTAACCATCTACTTATCGTAAATTCGTTCGCCATTATAGCCTAAAACAATATGTGTCACTTAGTAGGTATAAAATAATAATATTCACGTAAATATACAACCAATTAGTAAAATACATTTTGTTGATCATA
Source organism: Aporophyla lueneburgensis (assembly GCA_932294355.1). Lineage (NCBI taxonomy): Eukaryota > Metazoa > Arthropoda > Insecta > Lepidoptera > Noctuidae > Aporophyla > Aporophyla lueneburgensis. The sequence continues at coordinate 5,535,654 of OW028735.1, forward strand.
AATAAATGTAAAATAAAAACGATAATGAACTTACGTGAGGGTATCTTTGATTTTTCACCACAACGTTACGTTTCCTAAAAGTTCCTCGAATGCTCACGCGGGAGACATACGTCACCCATGCACTTTATAAATTCACTACTCACACGTCGTTGCACTTAGAGTGACGACGCACTACTGGCGCGTGGACGCGCTACTACTTGAGGAATACCTGAGAGGCCAGCACAGAAGCGCGTTTCGTTCAAAAGTTATTAAACAATATTCGAACCTGGGTGACATATGTCACCCACGCGAGCCCTCCAGTGTTAAAGAAATTTGACAGATTTGAGTAGCTTTGTGTGTTGGCGTCTGTACTAGTATTAGGAAGTGAGTTCCCGGTAAAGACAAGTTTGTAACGATCGATATGAGTGAAACAGTGTTTACTTATGCGTCCATACACAAGGAAACCGGTAAAACGTATGTCATAATTTTTTTCCGGATATTAACTGCAGCAAATATTAATCTTTACCTGAGTCCGGCTCGAAAACACGCTTTTTTATGCAAGCACCGTTTTACTTACAAATTACCTAATATCAAAATATATAACATTATTAAATTCACTATCAGGTGTAAGATAATATTTCAAATGAATACTCACATACTCGCCATTGGATGCTGCTGATTCAAATACTTCAATAGTTGTTTGCAATTTTATCAAAGCGTGACAAAAGAACCCTAGAGTGTGACACACGGACTGAAAATTAAAACAGAAAATCTCTTCTTTTATTTACATGATCATTATATCCATTGATTTTTCAGTCAACAGTCTACAATTTGAATTTAAATTAAGTGGTGAACTTCACAGGCTTGCTGGGTATCTATCTAATCATAATGAGACTTAAAAAATATTCTCTAAACTCATACATTCATGAAAATACACTTCCACAGTTGATTTCGTATTCAATTATTGTCACTTGAAATTATAAGTTTAAAATTACATTTTTTGATATCATATATCGTCATAAGCTATCGCACGTCAACGTACTTTCGCCAGTTAATTTTACATTTTAATCAAATAAAATATTCAGGTATACCATTTGCTGACAACACGACTTGTAAATGTCATAACACTCCAAAATATTTGTGTAAGCTTGAAACATTATTTTACAATAAGTTTCATTGTCACTATGATCAGTCTGTTGGAAATATCGAGCTTGTATGTTCCACAAATTAACTTTGCAACGTAATAGTTCGATAAGTCTGGTAGCGTACACAATGTTCATGACAAACAATATTGGAGCTACCCCACAAATGAAAATGGAAATATCGAGCTTGTATGTTCCACAAATTAACTTTGCAACGTAACAGTTCGATAAGTCTGGTAGCGTACACAATGTTCATGACAAACAATATTGGAGCTACCCCACAAACGAAATCGTGGATAGGTAGCATGATCCTTATGCAAGTATTGGCGATACTTAAAATATAAAGACTTGAGGCTGAAATGATGCTAAGCCAGTTAAAAATGATGAAATCCTTGAAATTCTCCTTTTCATTAAGAAATCTGTGACCGTCTTGGATTTTCAAGACAAACAAAATATTCCTTTTCGTATTTATCACATTGGCGAAATAATTGATGCCGGATCCGGTACTGAACAAAACAAAGTCGAAATATGAAAAGATGTACATGATGTTAGTATATTTTCTTTTAAAATCGGCTTGATATAGATCGTAGATGCGATATAAGAAAGCAAAACTGAGTATTATTGTACCACATAATGAAACGAAGCTCAATGTAAAGCTGTTTGGATAAATGAAGTTATCCTTAATACGATACTTCGGACACAATAAAACGTTTTGTATGAGGTTCATAGGCAAAAGCATTGACTGCACATCTTTGTCAATCAAGTTATCTGGCATGACTGTCCACTCGACAAGTTTTCCTTTTCATCGAATATATTCCTCTTTTCGACATAATTTCTGTAGTAACTTTGACAAAAATACGCAACTGAATCTATGGAAAAGGTTATTACCAAACATGCAACTAATTAGATTAGGTTGCATGTTAAATGTAAAGTCCATTCGGAATAGTTACGCTTTCTCTACCACCATTAATTTTATATAAACAGAGACTGTCGTTGGTAATGGTAATTTTATTGTTGCTCAATGTATTAACCGTAATGGTACCACCTAATTTTATATTTTACTTTACTTGAAGGAGCACTTTCATATACTTTGACGTTTAAAAAAAAAATAAGTAGAATCTTGCTGTCTTTTTAATGTTATTATTTAAAATATCCCATTTATTGGATGCTGATTAATACAAGTTATGATAAGAACTCAGAGATGGATGTATTTTATTTGCATTTTTATTTTATTTACGATAGCATTAAAAACACTTGGGAACAAACGTTAAAGAAACGCAAACTGTTGCAATACAATAGTATAGTTTGAAGTTAAAGCTATCATTTTTAACGTAAAAGTTGCATCAATATAGAAAATTCCACAGATATCAAATTTGTCGAAGGTCGCTCGATGTAAGCGTTTAATATTCTTGCAAATATTTTTCTCAGCATCTGAAAAAAATATTTTCATATGCTTATTTTATTTCAAAATCAAGAATATTATGAGACTTGTAATTTTGAAAAGAAAATGACTCCATGATTCACATGGAATCAATCAATCAATCTCTTAGCCTTTTCCCAAATATCTTGCGGTCAGCTTGCAGTCTATTTAAAATGAATGCTAAGCGATTGAAGACCATATCAATAAAATTATCTGTACAATTTGATTCCAAAATAAGCGCGCATGAGTTTTGAATACAATTCATTGCTATGTAGAACTTTTCACAGCACAAGCTCAAAATAATTTCAAATATCCAACTCTTGATCGTCCACATGTACAAACAGGTAATCGTTATATATGCTGTTTGCTGTAAAAAAAAACAGACTCAAATTTGTAATTCATTTCTTAATTATTTTTCTTTTGGCATCATGATCATCTACTTAGCCTTCTCCCAACTATATTGGGGTCAGCTTCCAGTCTAACTAACTGAAGTAAAAACAAACACCAGTCATTTTGCTTTGGTTTGCCTCCTTTCTCGATTTTTGAATGTGAAATTAGTATACAAATACAGACTTTGTGTTGGATAATATAGCTGAAGTGAAAACTGAAACAGCTAATTTTTTGGATGGGAAATCATCTAATGGCTTTTCCCGCTCTGGGCGGAGCGGGAGGGCGTGTCAGACTTTTACTGACCAAAATCCACCCGTGTTCCTTCAGTTGCCCATATGCCAGGGCCACGGTATCTCATTTGAACTGTATAAGCTACAAGTAGAGGATGGCCTCTACTTGTAGCTCAGCAAAATCAAGCAACAAGTAAAGGCATCCATATGGATGTATGCCTTTACTTGTTGCTTGATTTTGAATCGTATCCAATCTTGTATTTGAAACTATATTCCAACTGTGAGGAAAAATGGGATCCGAGTGCTGTCTCATCATCATCATTATCCTGCATTATCTTTATCCCAATTTATTTGGTGCCGGCGCAGCATGTCTTTTTCTTCCACACTTCTCAATTAGTCGTCATCACAGTACCTAGTCACCGACCATCATATTATTGTTCCTTATTAAAGTTTTTTAAAAATGATATAGTAGCGTATTTAAAGTTGAGTTATAAGGTCATAAGAAACCGGTTGAGCTAAAAAATAATACTCACATACGTGCCACTGCTGGCTGCAACATCAAAAATTGTAAGCGATATTTGAAATTTGATTATAACGTGAAAGAAAAACTCAAATGTGTGAAACATGATCTGAAAAATTAAACCTTAAGTTAAGTCTTTCATAACTACCTAATTTCCAAAAAAAAATAATGAAAATTTTCATACCATATACTGGGAATAAGTATGTAGATCTCATAACACTTCAACGGTTACCTATCATAAGTTCGAAAAATATTTGACCGAATTTCATTTCCCCTAAAACTTTTCAACTATTATGGTTTCGTTTTTTTTTACTTCATCGAAGTCACGTCTGCCACTGTATCAGTTGACCTATTATCAATTCGACTTTTTTCGTTACTCCGACGTTTCATTTGGTCGATAAACTCTTTATCGAAGTTAAACTTAGCCGAAATAACATTTGTTCGAAGTATTATGTTTCCAGACATTCATTATACCTATGTTAAGATTAACATACTCTTTGGTTTAATTAATTATTTATTTAAATGTAATGGCACTTAATAAAACAGTTTATTATGAACAAAAGTGTTTTTAAAGGGTCCCAGTAAGAAGCGTGCAAACAATGCTGCTTGCTACAAGCATGCAACATGCAACCATGCATGCAGCGTGCAAGCAAGCATGCAGCAGGCAAGCAGGCAAGCAGCAAGCAAGCATGCAGCATGCAAGCAAGCATGCAGCGTGCAAACAAGCATACAACATGCAAGCAGGCATGCAACATGCAGCAAGCATTGTTTCTGTCATGGCTCCGGCGCTGCGGGGTTTGGGCGGCCCCACGCGAGCTTATCGTCGCAGATGGTTTTAATGCTCACCACCGCAGCTTCGGCTTGCTGCGGCGGCGGGCCTTCAGACCACCTGCTCCTCAGCTCGCGGGCCGCCCTACCCCTCTGCGCCTGCGCGGGCTTAAATTACACTCTAGGGGTAGGTAGACAAGACTACGTAAAGTCGGTTTGTAAGGCGGGATCTCGAGGAGATATTGAAAGACCGAGAGCTGAATCAATACTAATCTTTATTATATCGAGTAAACAATTAAATGGATTACATTTATATTAAATAAGGCTGGTTACATACTATAAGGTTGATTACACACTACATCTCCTTCCCATGGTGAAAAAAAAGTAAAATTATAACTATAATTTTGCTTTTTTTTTACAGTGTAATGTGTTTTAACTTAAAGTATAGGATAATACAATATTTGAATATGCAATACATGAGTTTTAAAGTATAGATTAATGTTCATTTCAATAATATTTCTTATTTATTCAACTTAGATTAAGTTATACAAATACAAGGTTGTTGTCTGGTGTAAACAATTTTGTACGATTTTTGTGGACTATATCTAGTTTTCCATTTTTATCTATTTGAACATTTGGTGACATATCTTTCACTACTTTAAAAGGACCAGAATATACGCTATCCATTTTATTTATTTTTTCATTTTTTACTAGAATTAAATCATTTGGTTTATAAATTATAGGATTAATACTTTTATCGTAAATATTTTTTCTATGTATTTTACTTTTGAGCAAATTTTCTCTAGCTTCTTTTTGAGTTAACTGCAATCTAAATTTTAATTCCAAAGGATAACTGTCGTGATTATAAAGTGGTTCAACAACATTGTTGTCTAAGTTACTGGGAAGCGAGCATATTTTACCAAAGACTAACTCAAATGGTGTGAATTTAGTTTCCGTATGTACTGATGTGTTGTAAGAAAAACACCAATATGGAAGCCATTGACTCCATGCTTCTGGATGATTATCTGTTTGAATACGTAAGAAAGAGCCTAAATGTTTATGAGTATTTTCCAATGCACCAATGCTTTGGTGGTGGTAAGCTGTGGAATTTAAATGAGTAATTTTTAAAAGTTAACAAACCTCTTGAAATGTTGTAGACATAAACTCGGATCCCCTGTCTGTTGCTATTTCCTTCGGTGACCCGTAGCGAAGAATAAAACTATTAACTAAAGCTTGAGCCACCTCTTCAGACTTTTTAGAAATTAAAGGATGTGCCACAACATACTTAGTCAACTCACATTGTATGGTTAGTATATAAGAATAATTATAATAATCCCTATCTAACGGTCCTACTAAATCTAAAAATATTTTGTCAAATGCCGTTGTAGCCGTAGAAGTAATAATCATCGGCTCCTTTACCAGTCTAGCATATTTTTCCTTTTGGCATTTTGGACATTTTTTCACAAATTCTCGAACGTCTCGTTCTAACCCTGGCCAGTAAAAATACTTCTTAATGTTACTAACCATCCTTCTCATGCCCGCGTGGCCACTGGTAGGCAAGAGATGGAAGTCATTAAGAATAACTTTCCTGTCATCTTTATCGTCTATTCTTCGAACATCATTTATTATGTAAACTCGCGGTACGTACCTATCATTTGACGATTTAATCTCACTTAATAATTCTTCAATAAATTCTTTTTGTTCTCTATTCTTCATAATACATATTTCGTCGACGTCTATTAATTTGCAAAATCTACCTAACTCCCTCACAAATGCGGCTCGCGTCAATTGTGATTGGAAGTCGTGATTAATAAAAATTGTTAACTTGCTTTCTACATAACAAAACGCGTTTTTCTCTTCAGTTATTTTATTTTGCTTTCTCAACATATTTAACTCTTTTTTCTCGATTAATCTAAGTTCTATTGCCTCTCTTGGTTTCGTATGACTTCCCACGACACCTGGTTGGTCAGGCCAAGTGCTGTCAGATGTCGAACTACTCAGAGAGCTTTGCATTTTTCTAGCCTGTGCTCTAGTTGTTACATTTATATATGATTCACCCATATTCTTTAAGTCTTCACTTGTAAAAGAAATCCGGGACAATGCATCTGCAGCTGCGTTGTCTGAACCCTTTACATACTCTACAAAGTAGTCGTACTCCTCTAATATTAATCTAAATTTCATAAGCCTACTCGATGGATCCTGCATATTAAAAAGATAAACTAATGGACGATGATCTGTCAATATTTTGAATTTCCTACCATAAAGATATGGACGAAAATACTTTACTGCCCAAACTATTGCCAACAACTCCTTCTCGATTGTTGGGTATCTCCGTTCTGCACTATTTAAACTTCTACTTGCATACGCAACTGGTTTTTTATTTCCATTACTTAAAATAGCTCCAATTGAATAACCTGAAGCGTCTGTTTGTACAATAAATTGATTAGTTTCCGTAAAATCTGGATATTGCAAAACTGGTGGTGAGACTAAACACTGTTTCAAATCTTCAAATGTTTTCTGACACTCTTGGTCCCAAATTACAGTCGCATTTTTCCTACATAATTTGTGTAAAGGATAAGCTTTTTCCGCAAAATTCGGTATAAACTTCCAAATTTACAAAAGCTGTAAAACGCTTGATTTCTTCAACAGTTTTTGGACAAGGATAATTTTTGACAATTTCAATTTTCTCTGGATCAGGCAAAACACCTTCTCGAGACACTACATGTCCTAAGTATAACATTTATTTTTTGAAAAACTCACATTTTTCGGGATTAAGCTTTAAATTCACTTGCCTTAACCTTTCAAAAACATCTTGTAAATTCTTAACTTTTTCTCCTAAATTACGACCAAATACTATCAAATCGTCTTGGTAAATGAGACACTTATCATATGAAAGACCTGCCATAGCCATTGTCATCATCCGGGAAAATGAAGAGGGACTGGTCTTGAGCCCCATTGGCATTCTTGTCATCTGGTACTGTCCAGAACCAAAGGCTGTATACTTTCGACTATCTTTATCAAGTTCTACATTATAAAAACCTTGATATAAATCTAAATGACTGAAATATATGCATCCTGATAGCGAATCCAGTATTTCTGTTATGTTAGGTAGAGGGAATTTATCATTCTCAATACAATTATTTAATTTCCTATAATCAATGACTATTCTCCACTTTTTCTCTCCGCTAGAATCTATTTTTTTCGGAACTAATAACACTGGACTACTCCATTCACTTCTACATTCCTCTATAATTCCTTCTTGCAACATTTTTCCTATCTGTCTATCTATTTCCTTTTTCTGAGCGTGTGGTAATCTGTAAGGTTTTGAAAATATGGGAGCCGTGTTAGGTTTTAAAGTTATTGAGTGTTTATAAATATCAGTCGTTGTCAAACTATCTCCTGGTAAATAAAATATATCAATGTACTTTGCGCATATATTCTCTACAGATGTTTGTTCCTCTCCATTTAAATGATTTAATTGTAACAATGAAAATAATTTCTTAACTCGATGCGCATTTGATTCGCCTTGAGAAAAGGAACATAAGTTATAGTCACTAACGCTATGTATAGTTGGTTCAATTTCTGTAAGTGTAACATAATCTTCGGTAGTATTTAGTATCTTGATAGGTATCCTACCACACACTGGTTTTACCAATGTACTCGCTAAATAAATACCATCTCTGATATCTGATGCGCAAACTAAGCATTCGTCCTTTATATCTGACGAAATATAATGAACGGACTCACATCTTGGTGGAATCTCTATATTATTGCTAATTATATTAATAGGTAAATTTATTTCATTATAATAAGTAGATAAAGTTATCATGTTACGATTAAAATCTAATACCGCTTAATACTTGGTTAGAAAGTCCTGACCGATGATGCCATTCGCCCTAATTGGTAAGAAGTCAAATACATAGAACTTATGTTTCAATTGATGCCCGTTTACGTTGAAATTTAAATAACAATATCCAATTGTTGTTACTTTGCCTCCAATACCATTTATAGAAATTTTTTCTTTGTAATATGCAATGCGCTCTTCTGTAACATGTTTATACTTTAACGCAGAAATCGATGCACCCGTATCAAGTAACCATTGGAATGCATGATTGTTTATAGGTAGACTAATTGAACAATTACTATTGCATGATAGAATTTTATTCACGAAAAAACTTTTTGTTATTATCACAATTTGAAGTATTGGCCGATTCTACGTTTGCTTCCGGTTCCGTTATCACGTTAACCTTATTAGAATCGTTGTTGCGTATCCTTTGATTTCTATTATAATTATAGTAAGACTTACCTCTGTATCCCTGGCGGTTTCGGCTTGGGGCTTGCTCGTGCTGGTGGTCGCGATGCCCATTCCATCCACCGCGACTGCCGTTGTTATTGTGGTAGCCTCCACGATAAGGTCTACGATGCGAATGACCTTGATCAACGTGACCTCGATGACCTCGATAACCTCGGTTATGCCTGAAACGTCTTGTAAATCTACCGTTATTATTATTATACATACCGAGTACTTCAGCCGACCTTGGAGACGAGCTTATCTCTTCATCTTGCGCCGCCTGAATCGCATCCTTAAGAGAGCTGTAATTTCGAGCTACTATTATAGTGCTCAATCGGCGGTTTCGCAGCCCTTCGGCGAACTTTTTAATCGCATACTGCTCATTTATTGGTTTTAATACATTATATTTCTCGGATTCCCCGTTGGCCTGTGAAACCGTCAATTGCACGAAAAGTTCAGATATTTCTTTACCATAGTCCTGTGTAGATAAATCATTTTGTCTCATTGAGGTCAATTTAGTTTGCAATGCCGTGGCTGATTTTTGAGGTAATAACACCTTTTTCATATCAATCACTAAGTCATCCACACTTGAGTATTGTGGGCATAATCGTAATTTAGCTGCCTGAGATAATCTGCTCTTTAGTACAAAATTAACTAATTGTTTCTTACATTCTGGTGTTGAAAGAGTAGAACTATAATACTCAATATTATCTATTAATTGCCTGGCATTAGCCTCCTCGTCAGTCATGAGTGGCAATAAATTTAACGCAACTTTAAGGTCAAAAGTAGACATTGTTTCAGTTTTAGGTTTACACAATTCTATAACTTCTGCATATAAATTCTGAAATCTCTCAATATACTTGTATATTAATTCTGACTCACTACTTGACACTTTCCCTTTTTGTATATCACTCGTAATTTGAGCTTCATAATGAGAGTATTTCATAAAAATATCATTTGCCTCAGATAGTTTTTTAGTCAATATATTTCCTGTCCTACGATCTGGACCAATTTTAATTAAATAAACTCTTATTTCCTTAATCTCACTACACAAATTTTCTAACTTAGTTGCCATAACTTACCATAATAAAAGCTGAATCTTCTTTTGCATACATGTTTCTATCATACTTAGGTTAATGCTAGATTAAAGTTCATTAAAAAAATATAATTGTCATCATCACACGGAGTCTTGTTGAATATTATATTTATGTCATTGTTATTGAAATGTTGACCGCACTAGACCGCACTTGTATTTTCTAGCATAGCACTGCACAAACACAAACTATTTTTCTCACATCACACTATTCCGTCGTCCACGCCGACGGTCGGTTTTGGAAGTCTGCGAAGAAACGACCGTCGCCTAGAATGATGGTGTATCTGTTGGTCTATCCACTGAAGGTGACATCTTCTATAGATTCTGTAGATGGCATAGACTGACGCAAGCGTTACCAAAGTGAGGATCAACAGCAAGATTATATTTGTAACTCCAATATGTGCCCTCAACTCTTCTATTGAAGCCTGGTTGTTGCCCCCAGCGGCGTTCTGGGCAAGAATCACCTCCTCCTTTGATGTAGTGGTACCCATTTCCTTCCTTCTTTCCTTCCGTCCATTTCCTTTAGACCTACTTAAGAGAGGACTTTTGGCCGAAAGGTGTCATGTTTCGATGCTTCCGAGGACGGTTACGCGACACCACGCAGCGGAACACGACGTCATTACGTGTTTAGTGACAGTTTTAGTTTAATTTAGTTTTATAGAATATGTATTAGTTTATAGTTATTGATTTTATATTATTTATGTATTGTTTTTATGGGCCTTAGTAGCCTGAAATAAAGGATTGATTGATTGATTGATTGATTGATTATTAATCGTATAACCGACGTTGGAGAGTTGTAACCGAAAATTTTGTACTAAGTCCCAGTCACACATACATATATGGGCAATGGTATTTTATACAACTCAAATTACAGCCATCGCGCTTTGGCAGGGTCGCCATGTAAGGCGGGATCTCGAGGAGATATTGAAAGACCGAGAGCTGAATCAATACTAATCTTTATTATATCGAGTAAAAAATTAAATGGATTACATTTATATTAAATAAGGCTGGTTACATACTATAAGGTTGATTACACACTACAGGTTTTACAGCGATTCGTTTCTCACTAAATTTTGTAGCACAATATATTGACTTTTTTGACACTACATATATTTAATTTAATATTGAAAACGCTACCAAGTAACCGGCTATATATTTGTGACCAAATAATATTCCCTAAAATTTTGTTTCACTGTGGTGAAAATATGGCAAACAAACCATTTGGCAAATGAAAAAAGTTCAAAAGAGGCTTCGGCCAGTAGCAAAAAGTTATTTCGTAAATCGGCGAAACATAATTCGGTAAAATAATACCTATGACACATGCTACTTCGATGATTTAAAAATATGTCAAATGATGCATATTGCAAAAAAGACGTCGGCCAATAGTTTTCGGTAAAATGAAATTCGAACAAAAAAAAATCGGAAAAGTAATCGGTTCCCCACTTCAACATGTTAACGTAAGCTTGAAACATTCTTTTACTATAAATTTCGTTGTTACTATGATCCATTTTGTTTCATCCCGTTTAAAGTAGTTACTCTATGCGCCTTCGGAACGCGCCATCGAACGGAATGACATCTGACTTGTCAGTTTGACTTTGACACTTGACACTTCTCTTTGATTTTGTGCTTGAAACAGGGAGCACGTCGCCGCTTGGTTTTCGCGACCCTTTGTAAATTAATCCCTTAGAACCGGTCGTTTTGGTGGACAATAGGTCATGACCCAGTTGTTTGTGTTAATAACCCCTATCTTGGTGAAATAATACTGGTTGAATTTGGATATTTCTTGACATTGAAGAACTTTGGAGGTTAAGTGTTTGAACCGCATGTTGGAGTGAATCTCTGGCGAGTTGCAGCAGATGGTAACCTGGAAAACCCATTTACAATGTCACAACACAATACAATATACACTCACTTACATACATAACTCCAGGTAACCCCAAGGAGCTGGTGTTCGTCTACCCACAGGTAAGTTCTTTTGTTGTATTGTAGGTGAGTTACTTAAATTGTACTTGTATTGTCTGCTCCGCGTACGGCGGACTAGTTTCGATAGCCACTCTTGTCTCTAGAGCCCCACGGTTATCACACTTCCACTGCGCAATTGAAATCCTATTGTACGGGGTCTAGTCTGGCAGCGAACACATTTGTTGCAAATATTAAGCTTGAATATTCCATAAATCCACTTTACTACTTAAGAGCTTAATTGGTCTGACAGCGTACACGAAATTAAATTCGAAACCCAATAAAGCTAACCCACAAAAGAATTTGTAGAGAGGAAACCAAAGCGTTATGTTTGAAAAGGTGATGATGTTCAAATAAAACCCTGACGTCAAAATGATACTAATCCAATTCCAAATAGTAAAGCGTTTGAAGTAGACCTTCTCGTTGAGAAATCTGTGAACTTCTTGAAGTTTTAAGACAAACGAAATGTTTATTTTTTTTGAAGCACGTTGACGACGTAATTCATAATGAACCCGATACCAAACGAAATAACATCAAAGTAAGAGCTGATGTACGTTCCATTGAGATTTTTTCTTGTATCTTCATCTAAGCCCAGCTTATAGATGCGATAGACGAACAGAAAAGTAGATATCATCATGGCACACAATGACACCAATTTTGAAATAAGATTGTTTGGATGTATGTAGTTATCCTTAATGCAATACTTAGGACAGAACAGAATGTTTTGCATAAGGTTTAAAAGAAAAAGCATCGACTGAACATCTTTGTCAACCAAATCGTCGAATGGGACTTGGATACTTATTTTTTTGTGATGCTGTTTTTTTCTTGTATAGTCACCATTTTTTCTTGATTATCTAGGTATGAAATAACAATAATTGTAACCAAAGATAAATGTTTTGTAAACGATAATTTTACCGAGTATAAAAATTCGAGAAGTAAGAGTTTTAAAATTATGTACTCTATTAACAATATTAGTTATCTTTATTATATTCAGAACACCAAATTTGAAAATAAAGTGACGAATTGTAATTATACCAAACATAAAATAAATAAAAGTTGATCGCTTTCTTTAATAAATGAAATCTGAAAAAAGATATTGACATTCACAATTATTTCATACTATTTTCTGTAGTATGACTATACTATGTTTACATCGTTTTTCTGTATTAATTTCAGTCTATATCTAGAAAATTCACACAAAACAATATAATCAGTTAGAAATTCGTCAATGTTGTAAAAATCTTCTTCAAACAGAAGGCTTTTTAACCTACATCTTAATTTTTGGTTTTATTTCTATTGTTTTAGCAATCTATACTATTATTAATATTATAAAGCTGAAGAGTTTGTATGTTTTTTTTTGGTTGAACGCGCTAATCTCAAGACCTTCTGGTCCGAGTTGAAAATATATTTTTGTGTTGGGTAGCCTATTTATTGAAAAAGGCTATAGGCTATATAACATTACGCTACAAACAAAAACAGTGGTGCAGCAATGAAAAATGAACGAAAACTGGCAGGCAATTCGATGCGACGGCATGGACATTCACGCATATGGCTTACGAGCCTCGTGGTTAAAAAACAACTACTGTACGGGTCGATCTTCAAGGTTAGGCAACGCTTTCCAAGGTCGGTTCGAGGATGTGTGACTACTCGTGTATTTTTTCAACTCTGACAGTCGTTACGGAAACTCAGAAACCTGAAAGTCTAACAACTAGTTTTGCCAAGATTTGTCGAGTTACTGTGTTGTGGAGTTCAAATAAATAATCATAATATCTTAGGACAACCAACACACCGTTATCTGATCCCAAACTAGGCAGAGCCTGTACTTTGGCAACCAGACAACATTTAGAAATAGATAAGCACATTTAATGTGCTTATCTATTTCTAAATACAAACATATTATAGAGAAATTACACCCAGACACAGAATAAATGATTGTGCTCATCACACAAAGATTTGTCCTGGGTGGAAATCGAACACACGACCTCAGTCTTAGCAGTCAGGGTCACTAACTACTAGCCTAACAGGCCGGTCTAAAGTTTAAGATAGGTAGTTGCTCCATTTAAAATATTGGTATTCAGCTGCACCTGGTGAGACTGAAAGCCAACACAAGAAAGAGTTTTCGCGGATTTAATGAAATACAGTAAGATTATACCGCTATTCAAATCTGGGAACAACCAAGACGCCAAAAATTATATACCAGTATCCATGCTGCCGGTATTTAGCAAGGTGTTCGAAAAGCTTATGCTCAATCAAATGCTTAATCATTTTAACACCAACGAAACCTGATACGATCAGCAATATGGTTTCACCAAAGGACGTTTTACGATTGACAACGGTGTTACTTTACTTAAACCCGCATTTGCAGCGTGGAAAGATTCCCAAGATGCCATAGGAATCTTTTGTGACCTCTTCAAGGCATTTCACTGCACTAATCACGAAACCTTGCTCTTAAAACTTCAGGAAATTGGCAACGCAATGAGCGGTCATTAACCTATTTTTTACCGTTTCTTAACAAACGACTTCCAAAAAATACATTACGAAGTGAAAAATAACTTTAATTTAGAGAATCAGACTTTGGATCTGCATTTTTGAACCGAAACGTATAATCAGCAGTTTCATTTCGAACTGTTTTACAATAATTATAATCTTTAACCGTTGACCCGGTGCATTGATAAACGCAAAACGTTATACAATAATACGTGTTCAGTAATTATATAAAAAACTAGCAGTTTTGTAAAGCAACAGATTCAACAAGCAATTTGCGATATTTAACATGGTTGTTCGATAGTAGACAAGATATTTTTTCAATAATAAAGTATTAAGTTGAATGAAATTTTATAACACCTAAATATCAAAATAACAAACTTTTTATAAACAAACTGTAACTAGAATTATAACAACACAAACTGCAGTAACACAATGGTATAATTAGTAAGTAAAGCCATCATTCTTAACGGAAAAGAAGCATTCACGTAGAACATTCCACATATATTCATCTCGTTAAATCTAGCTCGATGTAGGCGTTTTATATTTTTGCTTAGCTTCCTCTCAGCATCTAAAATATATATAATAAACGACATTAATATTTCGGTTTATAGACATTTATTTCCCAAAAAAACATGAATAGTTCAATGAAATAAGAGAAACTTAATAAAATATCTTTAAGAATATATAATAGTGTCGTTCTGTCTATCGAATACTTAAGTACAGCAGTAATTTATTGTTGATTAGCCAAATTTAATTTTAACCTATTTTAAAAAATGTTGACTGATGAAGAATCTCTTATTTCTTTCGGGAATTTATTATAAAGCTGCGCTAAATTTGACGAATTAAATCTTGGTTGATATAAATAACAACGATAAGCACTCTGTCAATTACTGCGTTATATCGAAATGGATAATAATTCTTGGAAACCTTCCAAGAATTATAACATTATTAGCCTTTTAGTCGTACAAACACAAAGTGTAGTCGTCACTCATGAATTTTAGTTTTATAAGTCATTTTATTAGTCGGAAAGGCCCTACTCTAGTTTTGTCCCTCTCTAAGCACTTGGACCCATAGTATTCCAGCAATCTCTCTGATGTTTTTTCTTTAAGCATTATTAGAAATTTTATAAATATTTTTGAAAAAAAATACCTGTGCAATTTATTTTTGACATAAGCGCGCATGAACTTTGAACATTATTCATCGCAGTGTAATATTGTTCACAACACACGCTTAAAATAATGTGAAGCGTTAAACCCTTTAAAGCCCAAATATACAAAATTGTGCTGGTAAAAACAGCTAAAACCTGAAAAAATAAAAATACATGTAATGTTGGGTAGTGTAGACTTTATCTGAATGAAAATAACTGGCAAAGTGTGGATAGTTTAGGTGAAATAAGGTTATAGTGAATTTTCATCCTACCTACTATTAGGGAACCAAAGGGTTGAAAGCTCACTTCAAACACATCTCAACTAAGTCATCACGGTGAGATTTGTGTAGAATAGTAATACTAGGTCATACTTCTTTTTTTTGTGGGTGGGAAATCACCAATACGTAATAGACGTCTCCCGCTCTGAGCGGAGCGGGAGGGCGTGTCAGGCTCTTACTGTCTAAAATCCACCCGTGTTCCTTCAGTTACCTATATGCCAGGGCTACGGTAACTCTTTCGAATAAATCTCGCGACCCTGGCAGGCATCGGTCAGGTAGTGGACCCAATTCAATACTGCTGACATCTCTTTGAGGCGCGCGTGGAACACAACGCGCTGTCGACTCGAGCCTGCCCCCCTAGCCAAGTAACAACCGTTTCGGGTCGAATTCCGTTCTCCAATCAGTAACGCCTCGGTGTCAGCAATTGTAGGAAAAGATAAGTTGGTAGCCATGTTGACGTGCCTGAGTCGGCCGCTCGTTCTACAATGTCTTTAGAAAAATGACATTATAACAAAGGATGTAGCGTTGAACATTGTAGAAATGATAATAATTCATTATATCATTTTGAACGATGTGAACTTGGCTACGAATTTTCTATTCGTTTGCTCTAACCACGTGACTTCACGTTGAGATGATTTCATTCCCATACATTTGATTCATTTTCGACTAGCGTTAACGATTGCAGATTATCAACTTGGCTAGGGGTGCTGGTCCATACCGGGCGGCGAGCTACCCATTGCTCGCCGCCCGCAAGCCCGCGCCTGCGGTAGCCGGAAGTCCACAATTGAGTTAGGGGCGTGAGGGTGCATAGATTGCCTCTCCCTCACGCGCTCCGCCTCCTCCTTTGCGAGGATGACTGCTTTGCAGAAAGAATTGACAGCTTCCCATTCCCTCTCGCTCCGTACCATGGTCTGTATCAGAGCCGGGCGCGAGAGGTCGCTGCCGATCGTTTCCACGAGAACACGGCGGTGCTCCACCCAGGCAGACTAAGTGATACTTGCTTCCAAATGTGTAAATAGATTTTAATGTATGGATTTTTTTTAAACATAGATTTTGACAGACGATTTGTGCCTAGCATTATCAAAATCACCTGCAAGGCAGCGGCAATCAAAGTCGCTGCGAGTATTTCTTACATAAGATAATATTGGTACTAAAACAGAATCAAGATGAAGAAAGAGATACTCACAAACTCATGTCCACTACGTGCGTTTAATTTAAAAATATCTATTGTTTGTTGCAATTTAATCAAAGTAAGACAGAAGAACTCTACTGTATGAAACACGATCTGAAAATCCAAAGTTTTTTAATCACCCAGCTTTTGGAATGAAGTACCTAATCGCACGATACACTCCGTAATTTTTGTGAATAAGAGTTACCGGTCTAACTCTCAATAGCCAAGTGTATCACGCGTATCCCCGGACTCCTCTTGACTGTTTTATGGCATTCGATTAGCCGTAATCGTCACTTATAAGTAATATAATATTTTCTATAGGCGACTCGCATGAACTTAATTAATTTGTGGGCAAATCGCTAAATCCACAAATACGTATTAGGTATTTGGCATGTTATAAACGATATAAATAAATACAATTTATTTCAGACCATCAGTAAGTCCATAGTTCATAGCTCGAGTCAGATGAGTACAGTCTTATGAATCGACTAAGAAGTCGTTTAAAATTAAGTGTATTCATACTTACCATTTGCTGATAGGAAGCCCTGTACATGTCAGAATAATCCAAAATTTTAACGTATACATCTAACATTCTTTTGCAACTAGCTTCAATATCAGTATGATCTATCTGTTGCAAACATTTAGTTTTAATGTTCCATAATTGAGTTTTCACCCCTAAAAACTTAATCAGTCTGATAGTGTACAAAATGTTTACATCGAAACACAATGCAGGTATCCAACACACAATATAGGATATGTACTGCTTTAGTTCCGAGTAGATATAAGTATGAAGGCAAATATTAAAACCTATGGTTAGAACAAGACTGATCCAATTCCAAATAATTAAGTCCCTCAAACTGTTCTGCTCTTTAAGAAATCTGTGAATTTCTTGCATTTTCAAGACTACACATATATGTCTTTTGGTTTTTAGTACATTGACGACATAATTCATTGCGAATCCGAAACTATAACAGACAAGACATACGTGAGAGTAGATGTAAAGTGAAGGCACATATTTTTCGATTACAAATTCTTTTATCAAAGCGCGATATAAGTAACATAAGGTGGATACCATCGGCTGACAACATGACACCAACTTAACTGTAAGACTGTTTGGATATATGTAGTTATCTTTAATACGATATTTGGGGCAGAACAAAATTGTATGCAATAGGTTTAGAGGCAAAAGGATCGATTGCACATCTTTGTCAATCATATTATCCATCGTGGCTGTCACACGGTAACTCTTTCTTTTTCTGAACTTAAGCTTAATTTTACAAGTTTGGTGAACACATTTGCACCCACAGAACAAACTGTTCTGTGCTAGCACCAGCGAGTCGTAAAAACTTCATGTTATCAAACTTAATTTATTAGAGGATTATTGTACCTACTAATCCTCCTTCATATCCGATTAATATTATACATGTGAAAGTTTATACGGGGATGTTTGCATGTTTGTTACTCAATCACGTAAAAACGGCTGAACGGACTTGGATGAAATAGGTTAAATATATCATTTAGTTTTCCGTGGGATAGTTTCCAACATCTAGATGGGCTAAGTCACTGACAACAGTTAGTCTTGTATGAATCTGTTCGATTTGGTTAATGATTGTCTTTTTTTATTTTGTGGGTGAGAAGTCTGCAACCGGCGTGTTTGTATGACCAATTGTATGAACCTTAAAGAGGCAAAAGGAGTGTGTAGAGATCGTAGCAGGTGGCGTTCCGTGGTTTCTGCCTACCCCCATGGGAAAAGGCGTGATTGTATTTGTGTATGTATGTAAGTCAGTAAATGACGTCTCCCGCTCTGGAAGGGCGTTGCGGCAGAATGATTGAGTGTCTTTATATTTGTAAGGAAAGAAGGAAGGAAGGAAAGTAAGAAGACCTTTATTCAGTAAGCCATATTCCCTAGTATTCGTACTTCGAATACCTGTTAGGTTTATTTTGATACATCAAACACACATTAGTATCACATACTATTCATCATCATCATTTCAGTCGAAATAAGTCCACTGCTGGACACTGATTACCCAGGAATTAGCAGCATGGTTTAACGTTACTTTATCTTTTTTAACCGACGAAAAAAAAAACGGAGAAATTTCTCAATTTGAGGCGTATACTTTATTTGTTTTTTTTTTTATGTATGGCCACGCATAACTTTTTACAGAGTAAAGCGATTTTAATATTTCTCTTTTTATTGGAAAGGGTGTACTCCGAAAGTGGTCCTGTATAAATTTGGGAAGAAAATTCCAGCCCTAAGGGTAGGAAAACAGGGGATGATTGATTGTTCACTCACTGATTGGAATGTATACCTGGTGTAAGACTAATATTATTTCACGATTTAGGTTATCCAATTGTTATTGTAACTGTGACGCGTATCTGTCAGCTGTCATAGACACGATAAACAGTCTAGAATTTTTCGTCTGGTAACATTGACAGATACCCGTCACTAGTTTAGTAATATTTAGTAATAGACTATTGACTTTGTGTGTTTAGCGGTTTTGAGGGTTGACGTTTGTCATAATAACGTTTAGATTATGTCAGTTTGTGCCTTGCACGGCACTTGGATTCGAACCGTCGAACAGACCGTTGATATTTTGAAGTGATAATTAAATCGAAGAATATCTTGACAATCTTTGTTTTATTTCTGAGTTTGGATTGAGCTCCTACAACTCAGAAGTGGGATTTATACATCACACCCACAAGTTTTGGAAATATCCGTGATTATGGACCGTGACAATAACCAATCGCTTAGGAGTCGGTCTCGTTATACTCCGGACGTTGTGAGCATAAACCTTAAGCATCGCCGTGATAATGAAGCCAGTGCGAATCGCCTGAGTAAGAAGAAACGCCGCAGGCGAAATAGAAGCACGCCTAGCGATTCAAATGACCAGGAAGAGAGGAGTCAACCTCGGAGACGGACTGATGGGCGGCGTCGACGTTACCGGGAACGTAGCAGTGAGGATGAGCATCACTCGCGCCGAAGCCTGATGAGGAAGCAGAGTGAGCAGTGGCATACCGGACGCCGAAGACGGCTGTCTAACCGAAGTAGCTCATCAAACACCGCAGTAAGTGATGAACCACGCGGAAATGATCAGGTAAACAAATCTATGTTTGCTAATAGTGAGACTCAGTTATTTTTGAACGAGTTAGTTAAATCTTTGTCGAATGCAAAACCAGAAGGCAATAAATTTCCGATGTTGGGTAACGTAATTCCTGAATTTGACCCCATGGTCAAGGGCCAGACGGTCCACATGTGGCTTAACAAGGTTGACGAATGTGCGAAGCTGTACCGCTGGGGTGATGATCAGGTTATACACTACGCATTGCCCAGACTGGCAGGTGTGGCTCGTACATGGTACCAAGCCTTGCCTTCAATGTCCTTTTCGTGGCCTGAGTGGAAAACTAAGTTAATTGATTCCTTTCCTAGTAGTGACGATTATGCGGAATTACTTACCGAAATGTTAAATAAACGCGTGAAATACAATGAATCGTTAGAATTATATTATTATGAAAAATTAAATCTGTTAAATCGATGCGAGATTTTTGGGAGGCGTGCCGTTGATTGCTTGCTCTATGGCATTGAGGATCGTTCCTTGAGACTTGGTGCCAAAGCAGCCAAGTGTCAAGAGCCTGAAGAGGTACTTAACTATTTTCAATCTATTTTTTTTTTTCAGGATGGGAAATCATCACATGACTTCTCCCGTTCTGGGCGGAGTGGGAGGGCGTGTCAGACTTTTACTGACTAAAACCCACCCGTGTTCCATCAGTTGCCCATGTGCCAGGGTCACGGTAACTCTTTCGAACAATCACGCGACCCCGGCAGGCATCGGTCCTAGTAGACCCCTACACTTCTGCTGACATCTCTTTGAGGCGCGCGTGGAACACTGCGCGCCGTCGACCCGAGCTTGGTCCTTACCGGGCGGCGAGCTACCCATTGCTCGCCACCCGCAAGCTCGCGCCTACGGTGGCCGGGAGTCCGCAATCGACTCCCGACGCCCGGGGCGTCTCCTCCTGCGGCGGCTAGGGACGTGAGGGCGCAGAGACTGCCACTCCCTCACGCGCCCCGCCTCTTCCTTCGCGAGCATTACTGCTTCGCAGAAGGAGGTGACGGCTTCCCATTCCCTCTCGCTCCGTAGCATGGCTCGCACCAGGGCCGGACGCGAGAGGTTGCCGCCGCCGATCGCCTCCACGAGGACACGGCGGTGCTCCGCCCAGGCTGGGCACACCTCCATCGTATGCTCCACCGTGTCCTCCAGACGATCCTCGCAATGGAAACACCCGGACGATTTTCAATCTATTAAACAAAGTCACGATCTTGATAAATCTAAGATTAGCCATGATAAAAAGAATTTACCATCTACTAATACGAATTCGAATACTAAGCACTTTATACAAACGAACCATAAAACACCACATCTTGAAAGATTTTTTCTAGGTTTTGAATTTAATCCACCACAGCAATTTAATTAACATCATCACAAATTCTTATTATTTACTAATTTCCTAAGAATAAAGAAAACTAGAATACCTTTTCTGTATTTCCAAAACATTACAGACATATAAATAGTTTAATGAGTAATTCCTATTGACTTGCCTTCAAGAATCGATATGTATTTGTTAACCTACTTTTTCCTTTTACCCACAACACTAACGAACCATAAAACACCACATCTTGAAAGATTTTTTCTAGGTTTTGAATTTAATCCACCACAGCAATTTAATTAACATCATCACAAATTCTTATTATTTACTAATTTCCTAAGAATAAAGAAAACTAGAATACCTTCTCTGTATTTCCAAAACATTACAGACATATAAATAGTTTAATGAGTAATTCCTATTGACTTGCCTTCAAGAATCGATATGTATTTGTTAACCTACTTTTTCCTTTTACCCACAACACTAAAAATTGTGTGTCGAATAATTAACTTACTTATTTACGTGTACCTACCTTCCTCATAAGTAATTCTTATATTTAGTTTTAAGATTACCTTGTATTTCTCATATTAAGTGAATTGTATTCTTTTTGAGAAATAAATGTCTTAAACCGTAAATAAAGATATATTGGTTAGTCGAGTTTACATATCTGTAAATGGTTTTGAAATCAACATGTTAGATTTTAGTAACCACGATACGAATTCCGATTTGAATTATGGCGGTCACTTATTTGATGATGAGATATCTAGATTAAAATCCCTACTAAAGCGGTACGAGGGTTGTTTTTCTTCTTGTTTAGCTGACTTAGGGTATACTAACATAGTACAGATGGAGATAGAATTAAATGACGCCAAGCCAGTAGTTTACCGTCCTTATAGACTCTCATATTCGGAACGTGAATTGGTCCGAACAATGGTACAGGAAATGATAGATGCCGATATTGTTTGCGAATCTAACTCACCCTATGCGTGTCCTATCCTTCTCGTGAAGAAGAAAACGGGTGCGAAGAGGCTCTGCGTCGACTACAGAGCCTTAAACAATAAGACTCGTAAAGAGCACTATCCTTTACCGCTGATCGACGACCAATTAGATAGGTTATCAGGCAATTCTCTTTTCATTAGTCTTGACCTCGCATCTGGGTACTACCAGATTCCAATATCATAGGGTTCACAAGAGCTCACGGCTTTTGTAATACCCGACGGTCAATACCAGTATAAAAAAATGCCTTTTGGATTAGCGAATGCTCCTTCACTTTTCCAAAGGGTAATGAGTAAAGTTCTCTCTGACTTGAAATACGTTGTTATTTACATGGATGATATCCTGATTCCTGCTAGTACATTCAATGAAGGTTTAACACGTCTAGAGGAAGTTTTCCAGCATTTGGCCAATGTAGGGCTAACTCTCAAATTAAAGAAGTGCCATTTCTTCCAAAAGGAGATAGATTTTCTAGGGTTTTGTGTATCTGGAGATGGCATACGTCCTGGTACACGTAAAACAGTTGCAATTTCTAATTTTCCCGTGCCGAAAAACGCACATGATGTAAGACGTTTTATAGGACTTGCAAGTTTTTTTCGTCGATTCGTTAAGAACTTTGCAATAATAGCTTGCCCATTGACAAATCTCTTAAAATCGAAATTTCAGTGGAAATGGACAGCAGAATGTACATCTGCTTTTAACACACTAAAAGAGAAACTCATAGAACGACCTATAATAGCCTTGTTCGATGCTCGATTAGAGACTGAGTTACATACCGATGCGTCTAAGATAGGTATCGCAGGCATTCTGATGCAGCGAGGTAGTGACAGCCAGTTAAGGCCTGTAGCCTACTACAGTCGGAAAAATTCAGAGGATGAGCAAAAACTTCATTCTTTTGATCTCGAGACGTTGGCTGTCGTTGCCTCCTTAAGTCGATTCCGTGTTTATTTGCTAGGATTACAATTTAAAATAATAACTGACTGTAATGCTTTAAGAACGACGTTGACGAAGCGAGACCTTATACCCAGGATCGCACGATGGTGGGTTCAGCTACAGGAGTATGACTGTACTATTGAATATAGGTCAGGATCACGTATGGCTCATGTGGATGCTCTAAGTCATGCTCCAGTGGCTGAACACACTGACGATACTATTGCACATATAAATAATTGACGTATTGCAAGTAGACACATCCGATTGGATTGCGACCTTACAGAGTAACGATGAAGAGATAAAGCGAATTCGAGAAATTCTTCTAGATCATGAAACCAAATTCGTTGCCGATGTACGAAAGAATTATCAGCTGAAGGGTGACTATGTATACCGTATCTTAGATGATGGAATTCGTTGGGTGGTACCGAGGGGTGTTAGGTGGCAAATTTTGCGTATGAACCACGATGACGTAGGGCATTTTGGTTTTGATAAAACGCTAAGTAGGTTAAGAGCAACATTTTGGTTCCCAAAGATGTGTCGATTCACAAAAAATATGTGTCATCATGCTTACAGTGTGCTCACCATAAAGCCCCAGCGGGCCAACAGGAAGGGTTATTACACCCTATCCCAAAAATAGAAATCCCATTCCAAACATTACATGCGGATCACCTCGGTCCATTTGTTCGTTCTAGGAGGGGCAATATGTATATTTTAGTTATTGTTGACGCATTCACAAAATTTGTTAATATACGTGCTGTGAAGGATACGAAAACGTCAACTGCAATCAAAATATTTCATGAATACTTTAGTTACTTTGGTGCTCCGTCCAGGCTAATTACAGACCGAGGTACCTGTTTTACTAGTGGGAAGTTCAAAGAGTTTACAGAAAAATTGAACATAAAACACATATTGAACGCTGTAGCTACTCCTAGAGCGAATGGGCAGGTCGAGAGGTTCAATTGAACTATATCTGATGCGTTGAGCACCAAATGCCATGGCAACAAAGAAAATACATGGGATGATTTTCTAGGAGATATTCAGTTAGGTATAAATACGACTGTGAGTAAAGCCACAGGCAAGAGTCCATCAGAATTGTTATTTGGGTTCAAATTAACTTCGACATCAGAGAATATGTTGGGAGACGCGATTTTCGAAACAACTCAATTAGTTAGTGGCGACGACCTAATGCAACTGAGGTCCGACGCTAAAAAGAAAATCGATAGGGATCAGGAAAGGGCGTAATCTAGATTTGACAAGAACAGAAAGAAACCAAAGACATATAATGTAGGAGATCTTGTTAGAATTGAGAGGACTGTCATTGACAAAGAGCATTTAGGTAAATCTAAAAAGCTTATACCAAAATTTCAGGGCCCATACCGAATCGTAAAATCATTACCTAACGACAGATACTTAGTAGAGGACACCCCACTTACTAGGAAAGGAAATAAACGATACGAAAACATAGTAGCAATTGATAAAATTTATCCTTGGCTTAATTTTAATGATTATTCCAGTGACGATGAGAACAAAAATAGTAATAACGACAGTGATACTGATAATGAGTAATGAAATTGATTTTGGCAGCAATATTGAAATGAATAAATTTTGAAATATTCTTTAATTACGTTACTATCGTTACTACATTGTGAGGTTATTAAATAATGTATGAATTATTAAGATGATTGACCGTATATTGTTTGATTGTATTGATTCGTGCAGTGATTGGAACTGTGACATAGTTCCGAACAGATTATGATATAGATTAAAATAGAGTTATGAGCACCGGCTATGAACAATCAGTACAGAAACGAATGGTATCAAGTAATTGGTATCGTACAGATGACTGTAGACCATACATAGCAGATCGTGCAAGATGTATGTGTATTTAAGATATCTTTACTATGAGCATAGACTATGAGCAATTAGTGCAGAAGCGAATGATATTGAGTACAGATATCGCACAGATGATTGTTTCATAGTGGATCATGCAAGATGCGAGTAAAGAATTGATAACATGATGATTGATTAATGTTTGATTCTTTGATTGATGATTGGATTAAAACATATGAGATATATATATATAATGTAACTAAATTAATATATAGATTTATTATTTTATAAGTATGTACTTAGATTTTTTTTCTCTTCTCGATTAATTTATTCTCTTTAAGTGAGAGGACTCACTTATTAGAGGATGGCCGAGCTGTAAGACTAATATTATTTCACGATTTAGGTTATCCAATTGTTATTGTAACTGTGACGCGTATCTGTCAGCTGTCATAAACACGATAAACAGTCTAGTATTTTTCGTCTGGTAACATTGACAGATACCCGTCACTAGTTTAGTAATATTTAGTAATAGACTATTGACTTTGTGTGTTTAGCGGTTTTGAGGGTTGACGTTTGTCATAATAACGTTTAGATTATGTCAGTTTGTGCCTTGCACGGCACTTGGATTCGAACCGTCGAACAGACCGTTGATATTTTGAAGTGATAATTAAATCGAAGAATATCTTGACAATCTTTGTTTTATTTCTGAGTTTGGATTGAGCTCCTACACATGCATGTAGTAATTAGTAGATTCTTCTTAGTAGATTCTGTAGATGTCAAATATGTAGTAGTACGATGAGTGTTGGTGTTCGAACAGCTGTTTATGAAACGTTTCATCCAGGCAATGACCCTTGTAATACGAGTCAAATCGCTGTGTCTGTCTAATAACTCAATTACTATTGAAGACGGTTCGCATTTCACAACATACGTTTGCATTTGTTTTTGTTTTGATTCGCATGTTGTCGGTGTAATTGTAATTTTTTCAAAAGTATCTTCACTGTAATTTTTCATCCAGTAGGGACCTTGCCACCACAAAGAATGTTGCAATAGTTGGGAACAACTGATTCCGCGTGATGCACAATCTGCAGCATTTTCCTCGGACTTGACATAACTCCAGTGCTGTTTTGGAATTACGTCATGCACTTGCTGTACTCTATTGCTGACGAACGACTTCCATTTTGTGACGTCACCATGCAGCCAGCCTAATAAAATCATAGAGTCCGTCCAGGCGTATGTATTTTTGTGCACATTGTCCCATTTAAAGGCTGTCAGGACCTTTTTCATGAACCGTGAAAGTAGCAGCGCTCCACATAATTCGAGTCGTGGTAGGGCAAATTTTTTGTTGATTGGCGATAACCTCGATTTTGCAGCGATAAGTCTTGTCACAGGCTCGTTGTTGTCATTTGTTGTCAGCAGGTATATAGCGCATGCGTAGGCTTTTTCGGACGCATCGCAGAACCCATGTACTTGGAATGGTTTCGTAATATCTCCCAGCCACCTTGGTATTTGGTATTGGGTTATGTTGTGTAACTTGCTAGTAAACTGCTTCCATTCTTCTTGCACGCTGTCAGGTAAGGTTTCATCCCACTCGCATCCTGATAGCCAGACGCTTTGGAACAGCAGTTTTGCTTTTACTGTCAAGGGTGTCAGCCAGCCCAGTGGGTCGAAAATTTTCGAGATTTCCGATAGTAGCTTTCTTTTTGTTTGGTTTTTATTGTCAAATTGTATTTTGTTTGTAAACGAAAATGTGTCAGTTGTAGGATTCCACTGGACCCCCAGGGCTTTTGTCATTCCATCGTTTGTAAAATGCATTGTCGTTTGGTAAAGATCTGAAGAAGATAAGCTTTCAATCAAGGTCTTGTCGTTGCTTGACCACTTCCGTAGTGTAAGGCCAGCTCCACTCAGCATGTCGATGAGTTGCTTTTGAATTTCTTGTGCTCGTTCGATAGAGTTGCTGCCACTTAGGACGTCATCAACGTACATTTCGTTAGCAATGACATCCGCTGCTAACGGATATTTCTGAGCATCATCGTCCGCAAGCTGTTTCAGCGTTCGAAGAGCTAGAAATGGTGCTGCCTTGGTGCCATACGTCACTGTGCATAACTGGAATTCCTTTAAAGGACCTTGGTTGGATTCCCTCCACAGGATCTTTTGCAAGTGTTGGTCTTCTTCATGGACAAGGATCATGCGGTACATCTTCTCACAATCTGCAGTGAAGACGTACTTGTATAGCCGCCATCCGAATAATAACGCCAATAGATCTTGATGAAGCTTAGGGCCACACTCCATCAAGTCATTCAGGCTGTAATCTGTGTCAGTTTTCTGGGAGGCGTTAAAAACCACCCTCAATTTTGATGTCACTGAGTCCTGTTTTAGGACTCCATGATGAGGTAAGTAGCATGCCGTGTTACAGCCATGTTTGCTCTCCTTCATATGTCCCATTTCCAGGTACTCTTGCATAAATTTGATGTAACTATCTGATAATTTGTCATCCCTGCCTAATCTCCTTTCTAATTGCATAAACTGTGCTACAGCTCGTGGCTTTGACTTGCCCAGCAGCTGATTAAAATTAGGCTTCATTGGCAAACGAACTGCATATCTGCCATCACCTAATCGCTTGGTTGTTGCAGTGTAGAACTCCTCACAATATCGTTCCTCTGACGTCAGAGAATTGCATGTATCTCCATTGATGTCTTCCACTTCCCAGTATTTTGACAAGTCGTTAACTTCATTAACTACGACGTTGCAATTAAATGTTTTTGTGACATTGCCTGACAATATCCACCCCAACCGTGTTTGTTGAGCGATGGGTTCATTAACCTCCCCTTTGACTAAGCCATTCATGAGTATTTCGGAAAATACGTGTGCATCCAGAAGTATGTCAATGGGCCTAGATAAGTTGTAATCTGGGTCAGCTAGTGTGATGTCTGTCACATGAGCCCAAGGTTTCTTTGCAAATGTAATGTTAGGCAGACTGTTTACTACCCGTGTCATGATTAACGCTTCCGTTGTAAACTGGAAGTCGTTATGTAAGGACTTGCAAAATAGATGGACCTTTCCTTTACTCCTGTTGGATAAAGTACCGATGCCGCTTATGTTTGCACTCAGCTGTTGACGCTTTATGCCCAATCTTTGAGCTGCATTCTCCGTTATCAACGTAATTTGTGAGCCTTGATCAACTAGAGCCCTAAGTGTAATGTAATCACCTCCAGCTGTGGCTACTTGCAATAATGCTGTTGGTATTAATATTTCTTCATCATTATTTGAGGCAAAGTTGTTTTGCAGATTTTTATTTGACCTAGTTGAAGTCGATGACGACGGTTTAGGTACTGTTTGTGTTGCTGAGGGCGTTTGCGCTGACTTCACAATATCGCTGTGCAGAAGTGTGTTATGTTGTTCATTGCAATCTCTGCATCTTTTCTGTGACGCACAGTAACCCTTAGTATGCACATACAAACAATTTTTGCATATTTTATTGTTTTCTATAAATGCTATTTTTTCCGGAATCGGCATGTCAGCGAATTGAGTACATTGAAATAATGCATGATTCGTTTTACAAAATGGACAAATAATCTTGCTGAATTGTCCAGCGTTTGACGCATGGAAATTGCGAGAATAGTTTGCTGAACTTTTATTGGGTTGTGACTTGGAATTTTTTCCGAACGGATGTGACGTGTTAAAATGTGGTTTTGATGCAGGTTTATCACCGTTTTCTTGCTTTTTCCTGTGCAATGGTTCTAATGCCATAAACTTGTTTTCGACGAAATCCATAAAATGATTGTATGTTGGTATCTCGCGCGGATCCAACCTGGACTGCATGTATTCCGAATACGTTTCGGAGTCTAATTTTTCGCACAACACGTAAACTAGAACTGGATCCCATGAGCTTGTATCAATGCCCAAGTTGTGTATCGCGTTTATGGTTTCGTTAGTGGTGTCATACAACCGCTTGAGATCGAACGCAGATTGTTTTTGCAAATTAGGTTGACGCATAAATACCTGGAAATTTCTGGTAAATAACAGAAACTTATTATTATACCTATGGTTCAAAATTTCCCAACACGTGTCATAATTTTCGGGTGCTATGTGTAAATGCTGCACGAGCTTTTCCGCTTCACCGCGAAGTCTACCCTTTAGATGCTGCATTTTTTGGGTTTTTCCAATCGCCGAATTATTATGAATCGCTTCTACGTAGAGATCCATAAAAGTAGGCCATAAGGTATAGTTGCCGTTAAAGGTAGGAATGTCAATTTTAGGCAATGTTTGCTGATGATGTATAGAAGCGTTTAATTTCGTGTTCAGCGCCCGTTTCATGTTTGTAAATGCATTTTCGTGACGGTAGAACTCGTCATAGTAGTCCTGTGAGTTTCCCTCTAATATGCCATCAATTTGTAAGTGTAGTTTGTCAATCGCAGTCCACCGAAACTCTACAGTCTTAAGCGTATCCTCAATTTCCCATTTCTCGTTAACCTCGTCTAGGCTTCGATTTACTAACCTAGTGAATGCACGGAAGTTAGCTTGTTGCAACTGCTGTAACTCGAGTAGCTTGTCCTCTGCTCCTACCGATGTTTCGAACAGGGTTTTGTCGAACTCGATGCTTAACTTACTATGGCCGGCGTTACTGGGTCCAGTAAGAGTCTTGATCTCGAACGCTGCAATCTCCTGACGCGTTCCATGGTACCAGCTTTTCATGACCTCAAAAATGTTACCGGTGAAATATTGATGATTTTGCTCCTCTACAGCACTCAGCTCCCGGTTCTTCTCTTTACATTCCGCCCATAGTAGATCTAACCTCTCAAACCTCTCACGAATGTAATCGGTGGTCTTTCTGCTCGCTGAATCCTTCTTAAAATTTGAATGGATTCTCTTCAGTTCCTTGAGGATCTCCGCTTGACGCACGATAAAACCCTCCATTGTAAAGCCGTAAGATAAATAATGAACGATCTTACTTGAAATTCAGGAACTCTCCCTGTATGCAAATGCAATGCGACGCTCTGGAACCTGGACCGCTGCTACCTTCCCGAATGCTCCTGCACGGCAACACACGTGGCACGGTATGACACGACACGACACAGATCCCGCGCGGCGACTTATTGACCGACGTATCGGACTGTATGGTACTTGCAATAGTTACGAAGGACCAAAAAACTATGTAGGGTGCTTCCCTAACATAAGTAATGTCAATGCAGATGTAAAATGTCAAATGTAAAGTTAAATGCAGAAAATGTCAGTGAATGCTCAACGGGATGAATCTAAATAAAAATGCAAGTTGTCCGACTCAAACCACGTCTAATTGAACACTAAAAATGTAATACATGTAAAATGCATAGAACAATGCAATATGTCAGTGTCATTGCACTGCCAAATGTAGGTCGCGTCCAAAGTGCAAAACGCGAGCCTACTGGCTAACTTATTGTAATAAATATATTTTAAAATCCATGTACGTGCACCGTACAGCCATTAAATTGAAACCAATATAATTAAAAGCATACAGGGTTACATAAATTGTAGTCGGGGGTAAAATATTTTTCAAATAATTCCATTTGTAACATCAATTTTGCAGGAAAGCAAACTGCAAGAGCACAACAGCATAGTGAGAAAGAAGTGACATCTCACGTAGAGGATGACAAATATCTATGTTAAACAGGCCACAGGCACTCATCTTGTGGAATAATGAACGATGCACACGCTGGATGTTTTTGCATAACTTCTTTTGATCATCTGTAAGGAACTCTTAGTGTGAGCAATAGATAAAAAAACAGTGTAGTAGAACAGAATAGCAAATTAGAATAGTGTAGTAGTTAGTGAATAGTTTAATCAACTTGTGCTTATTATTACAGAAAACATAATGTTTACCTGTACAGTTTGATGTCAAAATGAATACACAAGTATTTTGTGCAAATTTGACAGCTTCATAGAATGCTTCCAGACACAGACTGAGTGAGATTTATATCACCCAGGTTTTTAATATCCACATAACAAGAAATGTAGAAATGAAAGGATTTTCCCACTAAAATATATAAACCATATAATTATGTGGCACATGACGTGAATCTCATGGCTCATGGGAGAGAGTTTATACTTAACCAACTTCAAAAAAAGGAGGAAGTTATCAATTCGACTGCATTTTTATTTATGTTTGTTACCTCATAACTTTTGAATAGGTGAACAGATTTTCATGATTATTTTTATTTGAAAGCTGGTACTTCCCATGTGGTCCCATTTAATTTGGTTTCATTCGGACAATATAATCCATGTGAAAACCATATAATAAGTCCTATTTGCGGTGACAAATTAACGAATAACGCGATTAGATTAGTGCGGGGTATCTACAATAACTGGTGGGGCTCCGACGGAAGGCGAATTAGGTACCTTCGACGCGGACCGAAAAACTGATGATCGCAAGTGTCCCGCCTAGGGCCAGGGGTGAGGGAATCGTGCACCTACCTCCTCGGGAAGCCACTCAATCTACCAGCAGAATCTTGGAGCTCCGGAGTCCTCACAGTTCGGCTCACCACGTGTCGGAAAAGTCCAGAGGCACAACACAGCACTTCAGTTCAACCGTCGAAGCCACAAATACACCACTATAGAAACAGCGAGACTGCTATGAACTTATAATATTCAAATTATATCGTTCTGCGATAAAAAAGTACAGCGGAGATGCGATCACGGCGGAATCCATATTGGAACTCATAATGTTTTTCTCGAGCGAGCCATAAAGAGGGCGACACTCGTCAAGGAGAAATCTACGAGGTGCACGATATAATTGGCAGGAAAAAGACTAGTTTGACATCTTGCGTAATAGTTTAACAAAATAAAAATAGATGGCGCTATCAATAACTAACAACCGAATTCCTTAAAATAAAAACACTAAAAAGTTAAAAATAACTTTAATTTCGGAAGTCGGTGGCACAAAACCTTAAATACAGATCCTAAGACACCGACTTCCGAAATTAAAGTTATTTTTCACTTTGTGGGAAAAGACAATATAAAATCCAAGGCGGCAACTTTTTTTAAATATTAAATCTTTTTGGGATTAGAAGGTTTTCTGTCTATTATATACAAATGTGTGTACGTGCAGGCGTATGTAAATACTTAGAACCTATGAACATAGATACTACTAGTTTCTAATTGCAACAAAGTGACACTGCAATGGATAAAAGGACACAGTGGATCACTAGGCAATGATGCTGCTGACGAACTGGCCAGAAAGGCATCCAACGCGTCAGTCTGCGGCCCCGAGCCCATCGCGCCCATCCCCTTCAACCAGCTACGCAGGTGGCTGCAGGAATTTACCTACACATAAGCGGAGAGCTGGTGGACGTCGGCACCAGGCTGCAGGCAGTCTAGGAAAGCTATGCCATCCTCGGATGGCAGGTTAATCAGACGTCTGCTACGCCTGGACAGGGATGGTTTGCGTCTGATAACGGGCACCATCACAGGACACTGCCCGTTAAACAAACACTTTTACACAATAGGCATAACGGACAGCCCCCTGTGCAGGGCCTGCATGGAGGCTGAGGAAACCGTTGCACATGTACTCTTCGAATGTACAGGCGTCACCCAGATTAGGACAGATACCCTCGGGACACCTAAATCTTACACGGACTTTCTTAGCAGACCAGGAGACATTATTAACTTCTGGAGGGAGGTAGGCTGATTGGAGTTATACCGACGGCCACCATGGCCCACGCACAATGGTCCACTCAAAAGACTAAGTGCGGAAACCAAAACCCCATAACATAGAACATAGATACTTCTAGATTTTGCCCGCGACTTTGTTCACGTAAATGTTGGTTATGGCGTACGCAGACAAAATAGCGGAATAAAAAGAAGGTTATGTCCTTTTTGGGGTTCAAACTTATCTCGTACCAAAATTCATCAAAATTTTCAGGCGTGAAAGCGTAACAGAGAGACAGAGTTACTTAGCATATATCTATATATTAATACGTGAAGTGAAAACTTTGGATCCCTTTTTACGAAAATTGAGCGGACGGAGGAGTATGAAATTTCACACACTTATAGTTTATACAGAGAAGAAGTGACGAATGCTAATATTTTTTTTAAATTATGCGTTAAAATACATTATTTTCAATAAATAACACGTTACACACACTACTGTTCATTACCGTGTATCTAATACACACATGCATAGATATTCTTTTGTTTACGGTCCAAATCTATCTTTATTATTTTGTGCAGTGTTACCAACACCCAGAAATATTTACCCCTAAAGCTTAAGTTAAAAACCACTAAAATTGCCACAATTACTAAAAAAATTCGCTAAAAAATTATAATGAAAATAACCAACGAATGTTCAGTAGTCATAGACCGGCACACAGTAGTAATATTTGTCTATATTTATTACGCGACATTTGTTAATCATTCGCTCTGCATTCTTAGTATCAAGGAACCGTACTAGAAGTCGCTAATACTTTTATTGTAATCAAAAACACAATGAGAAATGTAAGATGGCAAAAAATCCCTAAGAATACCCCTAAAAATGGAACGCGCCTAAAAAATCTCAATCCTCTTATTTACCCCCTAAATTTGGGAAGACCCCTAAGTTGGTAAGCCTGATTTTGTGTCTATAGTCTTATGAATGTCAAGTATAACCATAGGTAATAAATTAATTTTATAGATATATATAACCTATTTCATTTTTAAAATCTATGATTATATTGAAAATATTTTTGTCTTTAATATTAATTGTATTAGCGACGATAGGAATTTAGTTTAGATTTAAGAAAGAATAGAAATATTTTATGTGGTTTTATGGGGAGTGTCAAGTATGGCATTAGTAAGTTTCCCATACAAAACTTAGTGTCGTGTGCAAACTGTAGAGGTTGTATGCCTCACGATTGTACAGACTGGTCATAGATTGTACAGGCTGGTTATAATTATGACATTTTGAACTGTCATAATTAATTAAAAATAATAGGGAAAATTCTATAAAAACAGAGCTTTCTGTGATAATTCATTTCATATCCAGCAGTTAAGAAGTATTAAGAAAATAAGGAAGAGAGTCCTGAACAGTATTCTTTACTCATTACACCTACGTCCTGGTCCTGGCCATCACCATCCCGCCAGCGAACCCTCTCCACAGTAGTACAGCGTCAACAATTTGTCTACTGAATGTCAAATACAATATAATGTACCATTGTAACATTTAATAATGTATTTCTATTCAATTGAAGTACGGTCGAATTTCGACCAATGGGCGATCACTAGTAATATTAAATATATAAATATTGTAGTAGGGATATATAATATATCGCTCATTTGCGACAAGAACATGTTAAAGAAAATATGTATCGTTATGGAATAATGATACAGTAGAACCGGCGCATCGCGCTCTACTTGCTGCTAAAACGCGATATTTCTAGCGCCGAAAATGGCCGAGTAATGAGGGAAAAGGTCGGGAGAATCGGGTTTAGCACCATCTTTTTCTGCCCTTAAGTTTAATGCAAGATCGGTTCACGTCAGTTGTCGCCGCTCGCTTAAGGAGGAAAGTGCTGCCCGATTTCGGCAAAAACGTAACAGCTCACGGTGTCATGGTTTTGATGAAAGATAAATACCGCTTTTTGTTTTTTTAGTGTTTTATTTTTGCAGCTATAACGGGTCATTTTGTATGTGGGTCATTATTGTAGTAAAAATAGTAATCGCATGGTATGGTTTATATATGATTGTACCGTTGTTGGTGAAATAAACAATGTTTTTTGTTGGTTAATTTAAGATGTTCCGTTACAGTTGATAATAAAAGTACAAAATGTTTGGTCTTAATGTTGGTTATCTCAAGTTAACACATTATTGATAAAAAATAATAAATTTTTACAACGAATAGCTTACAATATTGCGTTATAAATGATAAAAACAGTGTCTGATTACAATTTATTTTTCAGATGGAACCACGGTCTAGGAAGATTGTAACTTAGAAAAATGAAAAGATAATACTGATTCTCGAAATACGAATGAATTAACAATTAATTTATTTTTTAGCATGTGGCAGGTGGTAGCAGGTGCATTTCTTCATCATCAATACCATCAATTATTGAAGGTATGTTCTCCTAAAATAACAATATAGCAGTATTTTTATTCACAGTGCACACAAATAAAGGCCGAAACACACATGTCGTGGCGTGTCGTGACGCGCCAGTAGCATTCAGTTTCATACATTCGACACCGATATGCTTCTGGCACGTCACGACACGCCACGACACGTAAGTATGTTTCTGCCTTAAGTTTCATTTAGTAAATCACGAAGTATAGTATTTTTTTCAAAGAGTAATTTTGTGGGAATCACAATGAGCAACAATATTATTATTTCGATGGTCCCTACGTAGGTACAAACGGACATGTCAATAATCGAGGTTTACAGGAAAGCATTTTTAACGTTAAATCGCTCTCGAAATCATTATATTTGTACACAGAATTATTTCTAGAGTGATTTGAACAATAAACCCTTTTACCTGTAAACCTTGGTTTTTGACATGTACGTAGGGACCGTTGATTTACTAGGAATGCAAAACTCAAAACAATAGGAAACTTATGAAATTTAAGAACGAGTACGATTTATGATGATTTTCTGGTGTATAGAATAAAGTGTTCTGTCTCTCTCCATGATGATAATTGTTAGTTTCTGTATTTTATTGATAGCGCTATGCTAGGCCCCAGTATTGTAATAATAAAAATAAAAATAAACTTTTGCTACAGACTCTGACGACTCAGTGAAGGATTCTGACTACGAATTAGTTCAAGATAAACGAAGAATTGAGAGTTCTAGTGAAGATGAAAATATAATTATGGATGAAAACGAAAATCCTAATAAGTCTGATATACATACTATAAATAGTGATGACAAACAAAAAAATGAGAACACAACAAATATTATGAAAAACATGATTTTAAATGAAGAAATAGATAATACAGCTAAACAAATGATGACAGAAAATGACGATAGAATGAGACAAGAAATGCTGGATGCCCTTGCAAACATCGTCCCCACAGAAAGAGAAACATCAACATTTGTATCTGAAAATAGATATCCGTCTGCAGAAGTACAGACGATCA
This sequence comes from Aporophyla lueneburgensis, assembly GCA_932294355.1. Classification (NCBI taxonomy): domain Eukaryota; kingdom Metazoa; phylum Arthropoda; class Insecta; order Lepidoptera; family Noctuidae; genus Aporophyla; species Aporophyla lueneburgensis. Next base: position 5,571,774 of record OW028735.1, read on the forward strand.
CCAATGAAGAAGCAGCACCTGCTAAAAATGCAAAAAAAAAGACCATTTAATGAAGCAGTTGCAACTAAAAATCAACTACCGCCTGCAGATGTACAGATTAGCACAAATGAAGAAAGCTTACAAAAAAAGGAAAAAAAAAGACCACTGAATAAGTTTTAACGAGATAAGCTGAGGCTCGTGATGTATACGCTAATATGGCATTCCTAAATATTTAATAACGTTATAATTGCTAACTGTTGTGAGTAAAACTAAAACTACAGATATAGTGTCTGGTTATAATTATAATATTTTTTTTTAATGCGATTATTACTTGTATTTCAGCGAAAGTAACACAATGACTTCGCTAAAATATCTTTCATTTTGTAAAACAAAACACAAAAATATAGAGATTTCTACGACAGTAACGTGTTTTAATTAAAATGTTCCATACTTTTAGATTACAGATTATCAGTAAAAACGTAACAATACGACATAACTTGTAAAGGTTTAGATTTTTATTAAAAAAAAAAATTCAAGAAAAACGGTACATATCTGTTTGTTTTGCAATACTGCAATTTTTACAAGAATAATGCAACAAGGAGGACCCTTTTTTAAATAAATAATTATAATAAATTTAATAACTGAGTTAAAGGTTTCAATGCAGTTTGATCCAAAAAACGAAAACCTTGAAGTTATGTTGTATTGAGCTGAATAGTCCAAACATTATAATTAAAAAGTTACAGGAGTTTCAAACTTTCAAATGCGTTTTACCACAAATTGAGATTTTTACTTTGTCACGTTCTTGTCGCAAATGAGCGATATGTATATCATTGTAAGTGTAATTATATATGTATATAATAATAATTTAATAGTATAAGTAATAAATATAGTATAGTATAGAAGTATAGAAAGTTGTCAGCAATCAATTTGAATGCACTGTATAATATGGTATGTTTAGTGGTTTCTAAGACAGTCCATAAGCGAAAAGTGCGCGCTGGCATAATAACTTCAGTGGGCACGGAAGTCCAACTGTGACTTGCGTTCCTTTGATTTTTTTTAATAACTTCGTTCCTGAGACGGGCGGCCCCCGATCGCGGACGTTTTGTTTTTGGCTGTAGTATTTTACGCATAAATATTCTCCCAGTTGACGAAGAAGACTACCTTTCCATGTTTAAATATGAATTTGCTAAATTGTATTACAACTTCAATATTAATCAAACCCTGACAAAAGACTTCTGTTGTTAGAAACAAGACCTGAAAATAATAATTGAATTGTAAATTGCAGTTTAGCATAGCAGTTACATATACATCACTAGCTTCTGCCCGCGACTTCGTCCGCGTCAAATTTTTCCACCCCTGACCCTTCCCGTCGCATCGAATTTCCTGCCAGTTTTCGTACATTTTTCGTAGCTGCTCCTCTCCTTTTAATTGTAGCGTAATGTTATATAACCTATATTCTTCATCAATAAATTGGCTACTCAACACAAAAATATTTTTTGAAAGAAAGAAAGAAAATACATTTATTTAGCACAGACTAAAAGGCACACAGTATATAGGCTAGAAAGAGTATAAAACATAAAAAAAAAACAATTTAAACATAAAAGTGTAAGGTGCGATGACAAACTAGTATTAGAGTGTGCCTCACGGCTGCGCCAAAAACGTCCAATTCAGCTATAATGCTAGACAACTAGTGCCTGACGCTGATTTTCTACTGGACCTGAAGTGTGAAGTGACGGATGTAAATCAGTTTTATATGTATAAATACAGTAACGTGATGTATATATGCATTCATAAATTAAACAAAGTTGTATGAAACAGAAATAAATCGAATAAAACAGTTAGGAATATGTACATTGAATTCAATCAATCAATCAACAATCAATCATTGATTTCAATGCGTGATTCAGCATTGCATATGTAAGCTGTCACGAGGCTTTTATTTGGTACTTTTATTTACTTTATAAAAATATTTTTTGCTTTTGCTTGAGTATAGATTTCAGTTCATTTCTTGGAATATTGGGTTGGCTAGCTGACATAAGGCAAATCATTTAATTTAATATTTTGTGTCTCGTAATGTTACCTCCTTACAATTGTATAGAATCAAGTTCTTCTAACTTAACAGACAGCTGTGCTGCTGGGGAGTTTGTTCCGCCACTTCTTCTTCCCAGCTAAAGCACTAGGAAGTGTCGAAGGGCGGGCGTTTTGGGGGGACTGTCTTTTGTAACTTTGACGTTCAAAAAGTGCTGACTCTCAGCCTAGTTTGAATAAATGACTTTTGATATTATTTTTTTTTTGATTGGTAAACAGTGTGAAATTTAAATAGTAAATAATTCAAATTTAGTACCTAGTATAAGTATTTATTTGTATTGTAAAAGTTATGCAAGTAAATCAATGAACCTTTGAATAAGAATAAGAATAAATTTATTTAGACAAGTTTACATTCAAATCGATTGAATTCCTGGAACTCACACTAGGATTCCCTGTGTTGTGAGATCCAGGCTACTTCGTTCCGTTTACATTTTTGTAGATTTACATTATTTAACTTAAAAATAGATACATTCTTTAACTTAATAATAGGCATAAAAATAATGAAAGAGTACAGTACATTGTGGTTTAATTTGTGTCAGTTGTGTTTCTGCTAGCTGCTACTATATATGTAGGTACGTAAGTGAGTAAGTGTGTATGTTTATGATGTGTGAACTGTGGGTTTTAACTTAGACCAAAAAACCTTCCGTCTTGTCATAGTCCATTGCGAGAAGACTCATTGTTACCGTCAGTCTGCATTTCCTTTGTGTTAGTTTTAGTATTTTGTGTAGGCCATTGAGTATCGTGTATAAGTGTGGTCCCATAAAACCAAAAGACCTTCTGCCGATAATTTTACGACATTGGAATCTGTCCCAATTTACCCTTCGCCTTGAAAAGATACACGTGCTTAAGGCAGTTTTATGGAATCGTAGCGTCACAGATAGTATGTAAAGTTGCCTAACTCTAAGAACTCCAACTTTCGAATACAGTTTATTCGTGGGGTACCGGTACGGTCGTCTATACGCAACTTTTAGTAGAGCGCGCTGAGCTCTTTCCACTTTGATTAGTAAGGTCTTGCCTGCACCGCCCCACGCTACTATGCAGTAATTGAGAATAGATTGACAAAGTGAAAAATAGATCATCTTAAGGACCGAATCGTCAGCAATCTTGCCTAGTTATTTGAAGATTCGCAGCATTGTTCCAGTCCGGCCCCTTAAAGCACTCAGGTGTGCGGACCACGTCAATCTATTATCAACAATGACTCCTAGGTATTTAACAGAGTCAGTTTGCTCGATGCAAGGACACGAACACTGTTCGGAACCAGTACAGGAGTGCAGCCGCAGACTAGCCACTCTGTTAGGAGAAGAACGCTTCGATACAGCAAAATTTACACTGCCGACGGAAAGTTTCCGGACAAGATGAAAATTTATTAAAACTGTTATTAAAAGTACTATAAATCAAGTTAAAATAAGTTTTATTTTAAAAATATTAAAAGATAGCATTCTACGATTAAAACCATCCACATTTTTTATCTCTTTCATTTTATACTGCTACACTTTCTTTTCATCAAAGAAACCACCTCTGACCGCCACGAATTTTTTAACTACTCGCGGCATTATTTCTATAAGTTTTTCTAATACACTTTTTGGTATATTATTCCAAGACGATTGGAGAGCCTTCCAAAGATCATCCGAAGAAGTGGGATTCAATTTTCTAACTTGCCGATCCAGTTCATCTCACAATAATTCTATTGGATTTAGATCGGGAGATTATGGGGGCCATTCCATTATGTCTAACTCACCACTATCTTCTTTATTTTTTAAATAGTTGAGACAAAGCTTAGATGTGTGCTTTGGGTTATTATAGGACCGATGCCTGTCAGGGTCGCGAGATTGTTCGAAAGAGACACCGTGACCCTGGCACATGGGCAACTGAAGGCACACGGGTGGGTTTTAGTCAGTAAAAGTCTGATACGCCTTCCCGCTCCCCCCAAGAGCGGGAGACGTCATTTTGATGATTTCCCATCCAACAAAAAAAAAACGAACGAGAAGGATCAAAATAATGTACGGCCAAATTGTATAGTTTCAAAAGATCTACAAAAAATCCTAGATGATATATGTCTATTTCCAAGGGATAACACACGGTATGTATTTTTAATATTTACGTATAATTTTTTTTTGCAGTAAATTACGTTAAATACGTTATGCATATTGTGTATAATTTTAAAGTTTTTACAATTAGGTGATGCCTGACGACAATTCCTACGGTAATTATAATATTATACGGAAATAATTATGTTAAAAAGAACAATTAATGAATTATTAAGATGATCAAATACATTATGAGAGATAAATACTGCGTTACACATTTCTAGGACTCATATGATGGATAAGCTTTCATAAAACCATTAAAGAAGCTTACGGCTTTCCATTTGATAAATTACCATCCATTTTTTTTTTTTTTTTTTTTTTTTTTTTTTTTTTTTTCAGGATGGGAAATCATCAAATGACTTCTCCCGCTCTGGGCGGAGCGGGAGGGCGTGTCAGACTTTTACTGACTAAAACCCACCCGTGTTCCATCAGTTGCCCATGTGCCAGGGTCACGGTATCTCTTTCGAACAATCACGCGACCCCGGCAGGACACACCATCCATTACTTTGATAATTTTTTTCATATTTCTTTTTCATTTGCCATCTCACTGTCGTTCAAACGTTACCCAAATGGGTCTTAAAAAAATATACACTAAGTTATTCAAGAAGGAAACATATCCGGCCGTTCACGAAAATAATCTGGTTACAATTATACATTATAATGAAGTGGATAATGATGTGCAGACAATGCTTTTGCCTTTAAACCTTATGCAAAATATTATTTTCTTATCAAAATATTGGGTCAAATGTAATTTTATAACTACAAATAAACCCAGAACCAAATTTATTTCACTATGTTGGACAATATTTCGCATTGTTCTATTTTCAGCTCGTTCAGTTAGTAGAATGAGATTTGAAAAGCAAAATTTTTTTTTAGACTGTCTAGTGTTCTTGGATTTTTTCTTTTACTCTACTTCTTTCGCCATGATGTATATTCTGAACATAGTCCACGCGAAAATTAGCATCGTCGCTGTTCTTGCAATTCAAGAATTTCATAGACTTTTCAACAACACAGACATTATTAAGAGCGTTGCCAAATGGAACTGGGTAGCAGTTATTCAGATTGTGGCATTTCATTTAGTAGTTTTAACTATAAATTATATTCTCGGGTCATTTTGGTACATGCATGTTTGTAATTTTTTTTATTTTGTTATGACGCAAATATGAAATACGCAATCTGATTTATTAGTTGCTTGGAAACCTATATTATTGCGTTGAATACTCAAATTTTAAAACCCCATGTTGATAACAATGCAAATAATATGACTTGCAAGTTTCTTGCTTACAATAAAATATTAGAAACTTATAATATTTTTAAAATATCTTATAATCCTTTGGTATTCATTCTTTGTATGGCATGTGAATACGATGTAGATTTTTTTAAGCAGCTTTTACTAACCGCTTTAGCTTTTGATAGAAATAAGCTCGCTATTTATATCAATAAAAATAGCAAAATGACTGTTTACCATTTTATTATCTTCCTAACTCATCGAGGAAACATGGCGCGATGTAATGTAATGTATTTCTGTGCCATTTTTCATAATTATTTCTGACTAAACTTTGGCAGTCAAAGTAAAGGACGAATACTGTGGTTTTAGAGGTGACATAACGAGTAAGGGTGTTTAAAAGGAATGATTCCAATGGAACAACACAAAAAAAATATACTAATAATGATTTTTAATAGAAATTATGCAATCTGCTTGGACTCTGAAGAGACAGATAAATACATATCACAGCTTTTAAATGGCAGTTTTTCTAAAATACGATGTATGACTTCAATTTTTAGGGTTCCGTTGCCAAATGGCAACAAACCGAACCCTTATAGATTCGTCATGTCAGTCTGTCTGTCTGTCCGTCCGTATGTCACAGCCATTTTTTTCCGAAACTATAAGAGCTATGCTGTTGAAACATGGTAAGTAGATGTATTCTGTGAACCGCATTAAGATTTTTACACTAAAATAGAAAAAAAAACAATAAATTTTGGGGTTCCCCATACATAGAACTGAAACTCAACATTTTTTTTTCATCAAACCCATACGGGGTATCTATGAATAGGTCTTCAAAAATGGTAATGAGGTTTCTATTATCATATTTTTCTAAACTGAATAGTTTTTGCGAGAGACACTTCCAAAGTGGTAAAATGTCTGTCGTCCCCCCGTAACTTCTAAAATAAGAGAATGATAAAACTAAAAAATATATATGATGTACATTACCATATAAACTACCACCGAAAATTGGTTTGAACGAGATCGAGTGAGTACTTTTTTTTTTAAACGTCATAAATCGTAAACCGCAATTTAGTTTACATTCAATCAACTGAAATATAAAATTAAAAAAAAAACATTTATTTTTAAACCGAGAATACCTACAGGTTTGTACGGAACCCTCGGTGCGCGAGTCCAACTCGCACTTGGCCGGTTTTTTTTTGAGTTAATTTATAAGAAAAACCTTTCTGCTTGCAGGTATTATTTCACATGCTTGAGACATGTATACATTCACTCATCGATATTCAGTTTGCAATAACAATGGCAAGCCATGAGTATGTAAGTATTTTTTTGCACCGTCTAAACAATTTTAAGACTATGCATGATATTTGTTGCTTCAATTTATTTTTTGCCATTGGCAAGAAACTTGCATGGTGAAAACAGGACTTAATTTATATAAAATACTATAATATTATCTGTTGTATGTTTTTTTTCAGCATATTCCACTGGTGTTATTTTTTAATCTTCAATGTATCTTCATAAATCTATACTTGCAAGTGCTGTTTAGCTGGCGATGTGAGATGTTTTACTCAGCTCTAACATTGTGTCTAGATTCGTGTACACTTACCATCAATTCGAATTGTTCAGGTAAATATTTAATTTGTAATGATATTTTTTCTTTAGAGCGTGCGTTCTGAAAAATGGTAAAGCTAAAAATAATTGTCAATCATTTTTTGTTTTACTAAATTAAATTATTAAGTATCGCTCTATATTGCACTAAAATATTGATTTTGAATCGCAATAATAAATTTCGTATCAAATATTTTGTACCTCAACAGGGAAAATGGAACATGGTTGTCCATCAAAACCCTTTTTGTCAAGAGCGCGTGGAGGTATTAAGTTTAAATTAATATCATATACGTAGTACTGCTATCACATACTGCTTTCTTAGTCAATGCTTTTAAAAAATACGGCAAGTTTATGTGCCGTGTTTTGATACTTGCAAGTAAACCAAAATAAGTTGGATACTTACTGTAATCATACGGGAAGAAACGACGTACAGCACAATAAAATGAAAAGATGGAACGCTGTTAATTTTTAGTATTAATTCATGCCAACTACGAAACAGCCGGGTCTATCAATACGTAGATAACTTTATCGAACCAATATCTCTTGTCATTATATGAGGACTTAACTCATCATTACATCCGTAGATGAAGAGACGAAAATGTGCAAAAATGTTCAACGTTTACATAAAGTGAATTTTAGCAAGATGGACTTATGTGGTCTGGCTTGCGTTGACGCTTCATTGTCTCTAGGATTGGTGGGACTACTCACCAACTGCACTGTTGTACTTTTGCAGTTTGCGTTTGTGAAAACTTCGGAATAATATTAAATATTTTCTCGATGTTATAACGCTTTTTTTTTTCTTTACTCCTCGATCAATTTATTTTTCGAATACCATTTTACAAAATATTACATAGTTTTTTTACCGACAGCTTTACCTGCCTATGTCATTAAAGATCCATGTAGCACTGTTTCTCCAGATGACAACTAGAAAGAAAGAAAATATGTTTATTTGCGGCAAACATGACACACGGAAAGACCAGCAGCCTAATTGCGGAACACATTTGATTTCTGATAGCAATTCCGAATTGAAACAAACTCCGGTCAGTTTCGATTTCCTTAACCGGAATTGTGTAATTAAAATGAAACAAATTCTGCCAAATTGCATAGGGAGGGTACCAAAATCTTACCCAGTCGTTTTCGTATATGCATTTTGTTTCATCAAATACTAACTATTTGCTTGCGAATAATTTTACAATAATATAACATTGTTTTTAAACCGACTTCAAAAAAGGAGGAGGTTTCTCAATTCGACCGTATACAGCATATTAGTTTAAACACCGTTATCCTTGAAACCCGTGATTTGGGGTCGTTAATAGAACGTAAAATCAATGAAAAAAGAACAACTTTTTTTTTTAAAGAAAATCTGCATTTTTCCACAAGAACATTTCACACTATGCGCGAGGGCAACAAATTTCGGGAATCACGGCGCGTTGCACGACGCCGACTCACGGGTCGCCGACCCCAGTCAGTCAGCTGTCAGTCTCGCTAGCGACCGCACGTAACGCCGCGTCGTAGCGTCGGTCATTTCTCGCGCGTGAATTGAGTGTGTTACAATGTCTTACACAAATGAACAGTGAACCGAAATCGTTCGGCTTTACGCCATTGCGGGTAATAATCTGAACGGGGCGCGTAGGATGTACGCAGAATTGTTCCCTGGACAACCTGTGCCAAACCGTGAAACGATGTCGGCGGCGACACAAAGGCTAGTACCTACGGCCAGTTCACTGTGCCGGTGGATCAATTTTCAATGTTTCCCACTGGTCACTATGGACAATTCTTCTCATCGATCGTCAACATCCATATCATTTCAGCCGGTCCAAGAACTAAATGATAACGATCGCATACCACGGATCGTAATTTCGCAGTGGCTTATCAATAACCTCTAACATTTCCATTTTGTTTGCGGACGAAGCAATGTTTACGAGGGCGGGGATTTACAATGTTCATAATGAACATTACTGGAGCCAGGTAAATGAACACCGAATACAGGAAAATAATGTTCAGCATCGTTTTTCCGTAACGTGTGACGGAACCCATTTTGAACACGTGTTGAGGTTAATGTACGTCGGTAAGTGTTGGATATTTTATTCAATCAGTGTAAATTTAATTTAGTTTTGAATTGAACTGTACATAAAATTGTGATTAACTTTTTAAATACGCCAAAAGTACCTACCCAATGTTTTGGTTTATTAAAAAAAAATTGTTTTCAAATCATTTAGAATTCAAAGCCATTTCGAAATATTTAGACTCGTCACGCAAAACATAGGGTAGGTATTTGTCCTAAGCCAGGAAAAGTAGGATGGGAAAGTTACATCACACAGGTAATGTGTATTTGTGTTGTTTGGGTGGCAGGACGGCCGGCGATCGTTGTGGTGATTACGTCACTCATGCGCATATCCATGAATTTGCGGGCAGTGTGGGATAAAATCCGTTCTAAATCTTTTTAGGAAAATATTTATTTTTATTTTTTTTATTCCCTCTGTTATTTTATATTTAAGTCAAATTATCCATGGGTTAAGTGACAACGGTGTTTACCCTTACATCCTGTATACATATATTTTTTTTTATGTGTGTTCACGCATAACTTCGTCGTTTGTGAACCGATTTTGAAGATTCTTTTTTTGTTGGAAAGGAGATATCCCAAGGGTGGTCCCATGACAAGGAAACCAGGAGCTGATGATGGCATCCCAGAGAAGTCGAAGGGAACCTTCGAAAATCGTAGTTGCAACTAGTGCGTTTTTTATTTCTTTCATTAATTATTTATCTTAACCTCTAAGTCCCTGAGATACCACATTTGGTATAGACACAATGATTTTTAATTGTGTCTGTAATTAGCGGCATTCAACGGGTTAAAGCACTACTATTTAATGAAGGTCTGAAGTTGCTCTGATGATGAAGCCGAAAGACAGTCTATGGAACTCATCGACGACTTACAGCAATTACCCGGTGTTTGGACTTATTTCATACCTATTGATGAGAACTTTGCACCCATATGGGTTATAAGTGCCATTGCAGGTCTGATGATGGAGACCATAGACAGTTGAGGGAATTCCTCAACGATTTACAGTAGTTGCCTATTGTTGGGCTTACTTTTTATGGTTCAAAGTGCCAATTTTATCACTACTATTTTTTTAAGTTCCGGACTTGATCTGATGATGGAGCCAAAAGACAATCGAGGGAACTCCTCAACGATTTACAGCAATTACCCTGTGTTTGAACTTATTTCATTTGTATTGATGAGAAAGCTCCCATAAGGCTTATAAGTGCCATTGCAGGTCTGATGATGGAGACCATAGACAGTTGAGGGAATTCCTCAACGATTTACAGTAGTTGCCTATTGTTGGGCTTACTTTTTATGGTTCAAAGTGCCAATTTTATCACTACTATTTTTTTAAGTTCCGGAGTTGATCTGATGATGGAGCCAAAAGACAATCGAGGGAACTCCTCAACGATTTACAGCAATTACCCTGTGTTTGAACTTATTTCATTTGTATTGATGAGAAAGCTCCCATAAGGCTTATAAGTACCATTACAGGTCTGATGATGGAGACCATAGACAGACAGTCAAGGAAATTCCTGAACGATTTACAGCAGTAGTAAAGTATTAAATTTCACCTGGCGATTAGTGGTATAGGAATTAGTGCGGGGTAGATGCCATATCTAAAAAGTAAAAAATAAAAACTTTTAATGATAACTGATGGTCTACTACTAAAAAACTAGTAGAAAAGCAGGGTTGTCAACTTATTGGGACTACCATTAATTCCGGGTTGGTTGGTATGGACATCGTAACTGGCGGACTATTTATTTGCATCTGGTGGTTTTGTTTTGGTTAGGGCCTGTTTCACAATCGCTAAGTAAAGTTCTTAGTAAGCTACTTCTAACATAACTGCTCAGTAAACTACTTAATTGCGTTTCACAATCCTACAGTAAGGTTAATCACCACTTTATCTGATCAGTAAATTAATCATTGGATGGACTGCCAAGTAGCCGTTTACTGGATAAGTAAATTTGACAAATGCGCTTCAGTAACCTCAAATGCGCTTCGAAACCTGCATTTTTAGTGCTTTCGCGCTACGAAATTAAACACTACTTATACTGTTAATTTTTTTTCTATTTTTTGCAAACATTATTCTTTTTCCCCCCATGTAGCTGCATCACTTTTTTTGTTTTCCAGCGCGTTTTTATATTTATGTACAAGTTGAATTAACGTGTCAGTTTCTTCGCGCGTAAATTACTACCTCTTTCCCGTTTTAAAACCATTTTAACAAATTTTCGGTACGAATCCAAACAAAATCACCACGAAACGCCAGTTAGACTTGACCATAAACTGACACTGACAATTCGTTGCGCTCCGTTCTTACAGAAACATTGATTTTAAAACATCGTTAAAAAGGTGAAATGAGTCACATTACATTACAATGTACTATTTTTTTTACATCAATGTACCTTAATATATTTGGTAATTAAACGAAAAATATTTCTAATGATTATTCTGTGTTTATTACACTTTTAAAAAATCACTTAAATTATGCGTGCCATGAAACGAAACGTTAAACTCTAATGTTGCCAGCACACTCTTGAGTAAGTATTAATTAGTTACTCTTTACTTTAATTTACCGATTGGATGATTGTGAAACGCAAAAAAGTTAACGAAAGGATTTAACCTCTAAGTAGTTAACTCGTTAAGTAACTACTCAAAGCTTTACATATTGATTGTGAAACAGACCCTTAGTCTAATTTAAATTGTTGAAAACAATACAATCATACTAAAGCTTTGACTCGAGAAAATATTACACTGCGGAACAAAAAATAAATAAAAAAATCTGCGGCACTTAATTTGTTAATGGTTTTTGTAAATACTTGTATTAGAAATACTCACTATGTATTTACTTTTTTTAGATTGATTCTGGTTCTTGAGATAAACGAAAGAAAAGAAATAAACGAAAAAATGACAAATACGCTCCTAAAATTAAATATATTTGTTTACACACTAATAAGTCCTATGATTCTTCTTTCGTATTTAATTACAAAGATTCTACTAATCAATTATTAGACCCTGAAATTATCGTTCCTGTCTTATTTCAAGTTTATAAGTGGTTTTTGTCTGGAAGAATATGAGTTCTTTACGAAAACCTTGTGTAAATAGCCCCAACAGTTTTTGTTATATATTGTTATCGACTTCCGGTCCTGCATAAACCAGCTAGACTTTGTATATTAAATAATCGTTCTTTAAATGAATGTTTTAGTTTTTAAAAAGATAATTGCTATAAAATTGTTTAGCCAAATGTTTGATTAATTCTTGGTGATTTAAAATAATCAGAATTATTGAATATTCATTAAGGCGCCTTCAGTTTGACAACTTCCGGCGCGCCAAGTGTTAAGTTTAAATTAATGGCTTAAGATGATTGATTTATATACTTTATTTCATTTATTTATTTGTTAATAATTGTTATTTAAATTTACTCGTTATAGTAAGTAATTCAATCTAAATATTAAGTTATTAGCAAAACGTATAAATGCAGGTGTGTTAGGCAGTTCGAATCAGTCGCTCTGTAACCGTCACCAAGTGTAAAAGTTGTAAGTGGAAACTCTGTCCGATTTTAAAATAATAAAATAATTATAGTGCAAGTCCGAGCAGAGGTGAGAGAGAGTAGAGGGAGCAGTGGTGGCCCAGTGGTAACGACCGCGACTTACGAGTAGTAGGTCGTGAGTTCAAACCCAAGCAGGCGCATTACTTTGTGTAAATTATTTCATCGCCACTGCTCTCAAAACGGTGAAGAAAAACATCGTGAGGAAACCGGCATGTCTTAGAACCAAAAATTCGAAGACATGTGACATCTACCAACCCGCACTGGGCCCGCGTGGTGGATTATGGCCCACTCCCTCCCACCGAGAGGAGGCCTGTGTCCCAGCAGTGGGAACATTATAGGCTGTTGATAATAATATAATAGTGCAAGTCCATCGTTTATTGTGACCATCCCGACTACCACCATTTCACAGTCAGAAGTGGGATTATGTCAGGCCCATATATTGATGTGATTGGCGCCAAGAAGAGGAAACATTATCAAACAGCGTCGTCGGAAAATGACGAAAGCACAGATTTTTTTTCTTCCGATCAAGAGGAGACCGATAGAAGTTATCGTCGACGTAAGAGGCACCGTGTTACCCAAACCGATGCTGAAGTTATTCCAAAGTTCCAGCCGGATGAAAAATCAAGTAACGTCAAAGGGTGGTTGCACAAGATTGACCAATTTGGCGATGTATATGGTTGGGACAACAAGGATCGACAGTTCATCATGCAAATTCGTCTTCGTGGATCCGCACGTGATTGGTATGACGACTTAGAAAATTATAATCTCACTTGGAAGGAATGAAAAGATGCATTAGAGACCGCTTTTCCACGTTCTACTGATTATGTTGAACTACTAGAGACTATGCTCGCTCGAAAAAAAAACTGACTCAGAAACTATGACAAAATATTTTCACGACAAAGCGTCCCTACTCAAGAAATGCAATATTATCGGTGAATCTGCAATTTCATGCATTATCAAAGGTTTACCAGTGGAAATAAGAGCCAACGCTAAAGCCTATCAATGCGAAACCCCAACGCAGCTCTGCCCCCGATAGAAAAAAAGACGCATCTAACATTTTTTCCAGATTTGAGTTATATACATTGCTGGAATCAGAAAAAAAAGGCGCATCTGCCTGTATTTTTAATATTTTTCTAACTTCTTCCAGTGCGGTTTTAGCACAATAAAATAGGGCGCTTCTGTTCATTTTTTAAGACCCGATTGAAGAAGAAAAGACGAATTTATGTGAAACTTAATTAAAAAGTCGCATTTATGTAGATAATGTCCTTATACTTTATAGTTTTTTTTTTAGTTCAGTAATATAAAAGGCGCATATGTCCCTATTTCTATGAAGAAGTAAATAAGACGCAAATAATCATTTGCGTCTAACGTGCTAATAAAACACTGCTTTCACATTAAGAAAAAAACACCACATCTGACTACTTGCGCCCTATTTACTTCGTAAAATTGTTTTAACATAGGCGCAATTACCATAAGCGTCTTAATACGTTGCGTTGAATAAAAAATACAATATGATACTTGATAAAAAAAGGCGCATGTGTGCAGAAACGTCCTTTTTTCTTAGAATTGTGAATCAAGGGAAGATTACGCGGGGGTCGGGCGGGGTATGTTTAGTACGGCGGCTGAGGTTTTATGTCTGTTGCGCCCGAGTGTTGTAGGAGCACGACGTGATGCGGTCGCGCAATATTTCGCAGCGTGATTCGTCATAACGAAGTAAGTAGTAGTACCTATTTATAATTTAAAAAGTTTGTTTGCTGTTTGTGTGTGCAATTTTATTCAATCGTAGTGTACTAAATAATAATATGAATTGTTAAAGACTTCTTATGATAAAAAAAATATATATTGGATGACATTTTTTTAACGTCTTGAAAAAAAATTGGTGTAATAGGTGAACGGAGTAGAAGCCTTTGGCATAGAAATTTTTATTATTTTTATTTTTGAATAACATGCAATGAAATTGATCTAGCAATAAATACTACACATTTAAAGTAACATTTTCATACTAGAACAACAAAAACAGAAATTTGGAAAAAAAATCTATCGAAACTCAAATCATATGCACCCTACTCAATGCGCGGCATGTATCAATGATTTCGTAGCGCGGTCCTACCTTTTGAAGCTGGCCAATAGGCGGCCTAATTGATCTTTCGCAGGCGCACGAGCCGCACACGCATCCCCGTCCACCCGCGTTCCGCGCTCCCTTACTCACCTGCGATTAATCTGAAGGCCTTCTATTCTAGGTACACAACACACCATATGAAGGTCGAGACGGTAAAAAATGTCATCCGGTATGTCTTAGTAAAATTAATAAATTAAAGTAAGTACTTCATTCGGATTTAGATTGTTTTAGGTACTTACATTTTAAAATTTCTTTGAATAACATTTATAATAAATTAGTGATACATATTACTGAAGTAAGGTTTTATTTAGTTATTTTTATTGAATTGTGTGAGTTTTTTGTGATCACATTTAATATTCGTTTAATAAAAGTAACGTTTGATCTGCGTTATATCGCTTGCACATTAAGTGTTTACTTAATGTGCTATAATTAGGTACGCCTTTTTAGTACATTCTAACACTATTGACTGTTGTTACAGGTAAAACTAACATGAAAAAAGGTCGATGCTTTGAGTTACTTACTAAAGCTTTAGCTTCCACAAGTACAGAAAGTACAAATAATACTGCAGTATAAATACAGAGGGAATTTAGCTGTATCCCTTAATTAACGACCAACACCCTTACCAAATAAGCCATGGTGAAGAAATTACCCACGTCTCTACAACTGGCAGTATCGTTCCGGATAAAGACTGCGATAATACCACCACTGCAGCTACTATCAGCAGCAGCAGCAGCAGCAGTTCAACAGTAAATGAATTTGATCTGATATAATCAGTCAGTTACTTTCTCTTATGCCAGATAACCGAAGGGCGTTTTGGCGAAATTTGCCAGTTAATGAAAACTCTGTCGTTTTGATTAACGAATATGAGGAAGATGTTAACAAATAGGCACACAAAGCAACAGTGAAGCTACATTTACTTTGCTGGTTAATGCTATCTGTTTAGATTTTATAGGTTAGACAATATTTTTCCATAAAAGTAATTTTTGTACTTATTTTTAAGATTTGTCCGAGGATTGATAATTGTCTGTGATCTTACGGTAAAGTTAGATTTTAAGAGAATCTAGAGGCGTTAAGACTGATGTTTTTTTAATATTTTGATATTGATTTTAAATTGTTTTTACTTTGATATTTTAGTCATATAATTATCATAATATTGTTTGTACTTATAGTAATGGGATTATTAGCCTAAGAATGTTATTTTTTATGACGTCTTTGTTATAATTTATGAGATAATTACAATTAGATCTGTATCTATTTAAGACTGATTACGCATAGTTCTAACTTTTATTAAATTACAGTAAATTGATAGCATTTTTGTTTATGTGGGTCAAAAGACTTTAAAATAAATACTTGATTATATCAATTGTATTTTATTTACAAATAATAAATTAGGCTATGGCTTATATAACCACGAACCTACTGTACTATTTCAGGTACCTTATATAAAAGGATTATCAAATAATTTTATAAACATTTTATCCAAGCCAAGGATTATCTACATACATTCTAATTATTAAGAAAAAAGGCGGAAATACCTATATGCGCCCATTTTTGTTAAAATCATACACTAGATAGATTAACTAAATACTTAGAAGAAAAGTACATCTAAAAACATTTGAATTTTAAAGGGCGCATCTAGCCATTTACGTCTATTCAATTAAGTATGTAATATTTTTCTTCATTTTTTATGCTAAGATGAAACTATTTTTCATTAATTTTATTAATATAGTTAATAAATTCATATTATTAATTAAATCAAGTTAAAGCCTATTACAGTGGGCATTATTTTAAATTTTTAGTATGTAAATATTTTAATTTAGTCGAAGACAGCAAAAGATTTCCCGTTTCATTCATTAAAACATTTATTTCTCCGTTTTAACTTTTTGTTAGATACGTCTTTTTTATTATCGGGGGCAGAGCTGTACTATGGATATTTATCATCCCTTGAAAACTACAAGCAAGTGGAAGCTAGTAACTCCAAGCGACTTCAACATGGAAGAGAGGGAGCAATATTGCTTCAAATTCTAAAGAAACCGAATTGCTGCCGAAGAAATGCTACGCCTGCAGAAGACAAGGGCACGAGGCAAAGGACTGCAGGACTCCACGCTGCGAGGTGTGTCATCGTCCGGGCCACACTGCCGCCAGCTGCTGGTTTGCGGCCAGCTCCTCACAACAACAGCCGCAAAAGGTTAGTAACGTTATGTTTACAACCTACAATATTTTCATAGACTTGTACAAGAAGGCAGTGGTAATCAATGGACATAATCTAATAGCATATATCGATACGGGCAGTAAGTTAAATATTCTTACAATATCACAAGCTAATAGTTTAAAGTTAAAAATCATGCCTTCTGTAATTACAATGAAAGGTTTCGGTGGTGCATACTCAAATTCTTTGGGAACATCTCAAGTCGATGTTAAAATAGATAACATAATTTTAAGTGGTTTTGTTGAACTAACTAGTAATGATCTAGCTGATATAGACTTAATAATCGGCCAATCAATGATAAATCAGAAAAACATAAGCTTAGTTACTTCAGAGAACTGTGTTAAGTTTGTGTGTAATTTTGATTTAAATAATGAACTACGTCATATGCAGCTGAATGAAATAGATTTCATTTCAAAATACCCTGTATATTTAAAATATCATAGTGTAATACCACCACGAAGTTCCGGTTTTGTACAAGTTTATATAGATGTTAATACTAGCTATACTTTTTTTTTGCGTTCTAATTATTTTGAGCTAGGAAGTATGTCTTATGTCATTATAGGAGGACTTATAAGGTCGAGTGATTGTTTATTAAAGGTAGTGAACATCGGGGATGATATTATAGAGTGGCAACCAAATAGACTCATAGCGCGCGCGGAACTAGTTGGTGATATAAATAATAGTACGTATACGAATATAATGACGATTGATCAATCTAATAACAGAGAGTAACAGTTATCTGATTTAAATGTAGGCGATTTAGAAACCAATGATAGCAATCGATTGCTCCAACTATTAAATAAATTCAGACACTTGTTTGCGGAAAATACCAAAGATTAAGGATGTACCGATGTGCTGGAGATGCATAACAAGCTGCCCTCTGCTTTGCTAGATTTGCAGTTTAATGAGTTTAAAGCTAAAGTAAAATCCAACCTTTGTTCAAAGGCATACTATTCTATCAACGACTACTTATAAAAGGTAATACCAAGACCAACAAAAGAATTATGAACCTTATGAAGCCGGTGAAAAGGAGCACGTAGTTTGTCCTTATTTCTAGTATTAATGTTATGAATATCACTGTTTTTAGTGTACAAGTGTATGTTTTGCCTAATATTAAGATGTTGGCGAAGATGAATTGTGATGCCACCGTAAGAATACCAATATCTTTAAATAAATCTCTCAGAGAAACTCTAGCACCTAGTTGGTAAATCGCTCGAACAGCTCGTTTTTGAAGAACAAAAATATTTTGAATATCCGCGGCTTTGCCCCACAGCAGAATGCCGTAGGACATTATGCTATGAAAATAACTAAAATAGACTAATCGAGCTGTATCAACATCCGTGTACTGTCTAACTTTCCTTACGGCGTAGGCGGCCGAACTGAGCTTTCCCGCTAGGCTTGATATATGTGATCCCCACTGAAGTTTGGCGTCTACTGTTATGCCCAGAAAAACTGCCGAGTGTACAGTATCAAGCACCTGATATTTAAAACGACATTGGGTCCCAGATTCCTAACATTCGGTAAGGCGAACTTTATACATTTCGTTTTCTTAGCATTAAGAACTAGGTTATTTGTGGTAAACCAATCCGTAGCCATTGAGAGCGCACTGTTCACGTCGTCAAAATCTTTTCTATTCCTGTCTACTTTAAAGATAAGTGAGGTGTCATCAGCAAATAGTACAATGTCACAGATATTCTTTAAATAGAATGGTAAGTCATTAATGTACACTAAGAATAAGAATGGACCCAGTATTGAGCCTTGAGGTACACCTAACTGAACTAGTAGCCCGGAAAATTTTACACCATTGACATCTACACATTGGAATATGCTGCGGAAGACTGGGGAAAGTATCGTGAGGAAAGTTTTGAGTATGAAAGAAAGAAAAGAACGAAAGAAGAAAGAAAACGCATTTATTAAGCACAGACTAAAAGGCACACAATATACACCAAAAGAAGTAAAATAAATATTTTCATTATTTACCAAGTTTTTCTTTCAGCTACATTTTGCTTTTTTATATTATATTGTTTTCTGGACCCGCTCGATCGATATTAGGTCTTTACCCATGAAATTGCCGTTCTGCAGTACTGGCCATTTCAAATCAAAATATTTTTTGTTTGTCTAAGAATTCTAATTTCAAATTAATTTAATTTAAAAAAAATGGATTTCTTTTTCCAAAAGTAGTCATTTGTTTATTGATTAGTGCTACATTTTCATCGCATCTTTTTCATCATCATTGATACGTTAAAAATTCGAGTAATTATGGAATATGAGTACCGTCGTGGCAGCAACGCGGCACAAGCGGCACGCAACATCAACGACGTTTACGGAGCTAATACTAAAAACCAACGCACCACCTGTCATTGGTTTGCTCGCTTCCGTTCTGGAAATTTCGACCTGAAAAATGAACGTCGCGATCGTCCGAAGACTTTGGTCGACAATGAAGAATTAAAGGCGATTGTGGAAGCTGATGATACACAATCTACGGCTGAATTAGCAGCAGCTTTCGACGTTAGCGTCAAAACAATATTGGTCCATTTGCGTCAAATTGGCAAGGTAAAAAAGCTTGACAAATGGGTGCCCCACGAACTCAATGATCGCCAGCGCGAAGTACGCGTCGAGACGTGCCTTGCACTGCTCAACAGACACACAAATGAAGGAATTTTGAACCGCATTGTTACCTGCGATGAAAAATGGATTCTCTTTGATAACCGCAAGCGCTCAGCAAGTTGGTTGGATCCTGGTTCAGCACCTAAACAATTCCTTAAACGAAAACTTACCCCTAGAAAAGTGATGGTCACTGTTTGGTGGTCTAGCGCCGGTGTGATTCATCACAGCTTCTTACCAAACGGGGTGAGCATTACTGCAGATGTGTACTGTGAAGAACTGAACTCAATGATGGAGAAGCTGGCACATCTCCAACCAGCATCGATCAATAATTCATAAATATTAAATTTTGAAAAAAATACATTTAGAATTTTGTTTTTCGTTGCTATAGCTTCTTTACCACCTACAGGTGTACCTCTTAAAATATTTCGTGTATGAATAGATACACTTTATATATATACCTATATATAAAATTTATTATGTTGTAACACTTTCTCAATTATAATTTAGTAGATCTGGATAAATGGATATATTATTATGGCTAGATAAAATATTTAACAGGAATTACGAAGTATCGCACAAAATCAGAAACCTTTGGCTTCCATTTGATAGCTCGTTGAGTTTTACGTGAAGACTCTTATTCATGAAGTACATGTCTACACAGATGCGTTCGAGAGGATGGCGCTTGTGTATACGTTCGGTCTCGTAATGGCATAGAATCCATAGGCGTACAATTTGTAGTCTCTCAAAATCACTTAGCACCCACAAAACTAACAGTTTTGTTAGGTGCGAAGCTATGTACTAAGTTCAGGAATCGCTCTCTATATCCATTCATGAATATAGATTCTGGTATGACTTATCCATAATCCTGAGTTGGTTTTCTACTCTTTTTAATCTTTTTTTGGCTTGAAACAGAGTCAATGAGATACAATATATTACTTGTAGTCATATCTAAAGCTATGTACCGTCAAAGGATCTTATTTCTCGTAGTTTCAAAGCCAACGTTATTATAAACACCCCTTTTTGGTAGCTACCCCTTTATTATTAGAGCATAGTGAAAATAAGTAGCTCAGTATGTCAAGAAACGGGAAATATAGCCTGCTGGAAGTAGTAACTCAGTCCATTAGTAGATAGTGACAATCAGTCATTCAGTAGTACCCACTCATTCATCAATTATTCATGATTTTTAGTAAAGTATTATAGCTTCACAAAATAAAAACAAAATACATTTACAAATCTACAATGACCATGACTTATTTACAATATCAAAAATGAATAACAAGGTAATTACTCAAAAACAGAACTAGAAAAATCATAAAATTTTAAAAAACATTATTCACGTGTAACTTTTTTTAATTTTGGACAAACATATTATATATTATCATGTATAAGTAGGTTGCTTCCTCTGACACAGTTTATTGACCATATTCATTGGTCATAACCTTAATTGTGTGGCCGGGAGGCCCAATAACTCCATCTATAGGATTTCAGTATGAAATATCCTATTGATTTACGTAATAGGCACATACTTACAAAATGCATATTTCAAATGCAACATTTTAAGGTAAAAAATCCTGGGCCACACAGTTGTAATTGTTACATATATTACAAACTTATTCGCTTTTAGACGGTAGGAACATATCTGAAGAAGTGAATAAATGTTTTAAATGCTTTATGCTTACGGTTCAGAACGTACAACCTTTAATGTGTCATCGAACCAGCTCAAGAACAAAATCTTGAGTTTCGTTTTTGAACAGTTATGTTGACTATGCTGGGCTTCTGGTCGCCGATCGTAAAGGCCGAAAAGGCAAGCGTACAAAGTCGTATCCGTCAGAATCGCGGGTGTATGACTTCCAAAAAAATGAAAAATAAACTGTATAAATGTACGTAAAATGTACGTTTTTGTACTGAAATAAGTATAAATGTACGTGTCTGTATGCGTAGCAAACATCATTTTAAAGTGTGCCGCCATCCTGATGTCAGGTTGGCGGGTGAATTTTAAATCAATTAACTTTTCTCAAATTTGATATTAGGAATGAAATGTACGTCAATTGTACATATAGGAACACTATTTAGAAACTTCTCAAATGTTATACAAGCTCTGATATTGTAACACGCATGTGAACCGCCACCCTGACGCCAGAATGGCGGGTTGATTCTAAACCGATCAAACTATTTTGATCAACCAAATAACAAATAAATGTACGTCTTATGTTCTTGTCAGATAGTAAAACAAAACTCAAATAAACAATTCATAGCATGATTTAATCAATTTAAAACATTTGACCATAAAGAAAACAATGGGAAATCGCCATTTCTGGACTTCTATTGAATCCTGGCTTCAGATTATCATAGCAAATCCATATATTTATTTATTTATTTATTAAAACTTTATGCACAAGTAAAACTACTGTACAAAGGCGGACTTAATGCCTGAGGCATTTTCTACCAGTCAACCTTAGGGTGATGCAGAGAACAACATGGCAGGTGCAACATAAGGGATAGATAACTCGAAAATCAATGAAAAAATACATACATAGATACATACATACATCCATATAACGAAAATAAACTTTGTGTGGAGACATAACGATCGGTAGAGGAGAAAACGAACCCAGCAAATCAGCGCTGGGCTGCTTCTGCCAACTTCTTCCGAATATGCTCTCGTACTTTCACCTTAAATGATAACTGACTAGTTGCCGTCCTGATGTTCAGAGGAAGCGCATTCCAGAGAAAGACCGCCTGAACAAAGAAAGAAGAGTAAATGAAACCAGAGCGGTGAGAAGGACATCGTAGAAGGCGATTGTTGGTGGAACGAAGATTTTTACTATGCGCAGAGCACAAGTAGTGAACCTGGGAAGTAAGGTAGGAAGGAGAAGTGGGTTTTTCAAGTATAGAAAATAACATTGACAGAGCCCTCAACTCTCTGCGCTGACGAATGGGTAACCATTTTAAGAGCAACCGGTGTGCGGACACATGATCATACTTACGAAGATTGAAAACGAATCGAATGCAGTTATTCAGAAGGCGGTCAAGTTTATTGAGGAGATCTGCATTCAGGTCGTAGTAACACACATCGCCATAGTCAATTATGGGAAAGATTAGGGACTGTACAAGCGTTGCCTTTATGTGCGATGGGAGAACGTTTTTCAACCGATAGAGCGACCGCAACGTTCCGGTGACTTTTTTACTAACAGTCGCGACCTGCTCTCGCCAGTCAAGGCAAGTGTCAATATGTAGACCAAGATCCTTAACGTTGGAGCTAAGCGGGATGATGGAATTGTCAAATATTATGGGTGGCACCGTTTGGCCGCTCAACTTCCTCATACTGTGGAGGCTCCCTATGACGATAGCCTGACACTTTGTAGGGTTAACCGCCACCCCAAACCGATCTGACCAGTTTTTAACAACTTCTAAATCTCGGTTTAGCTCCACAACTGCATCGGAAATATTGTCAACACCTGCCTGACAGTAAAGCTGCAAGTCGTCGGCGTAAAGATGATACGCAGTCCGAAGCAGGGTGGTAATGAGATTAATAAAAATGGAGAATAAAAGAGGAGATAAAATACCGCCTTGGGGGACGCCAGCTGCAAGATCGCACCAACTCGACGAAGAGTCTCCAGCACGAACAGACTGCTGACGCCCTTGAAGATAAGAGGCAAACCATTCCAGTACCTCCGGAGAGACCATAAGATAGGAAAGGATGGATAAAAGGACTTCGTGACTGACGGTATTAAAAGCATTGGAGAAGTCAATTAACACTAACACTGTAACTTTAGTAGCTTCCATTCCCCGCCTTATATCGTCAGTCACTTTTAGGAGAGCTGAAACGGTACTGTGTCCGGGCCTGAAACCAGATTGAAAAGGACTGATGAGGGAGTTGCGGTGAATAAAGTGGGAGAGTTGTTTATGGACACTGGCCTCAAGCACTTTAGATAGAAAGGGAAGGATGGAGATTGGACGAAAGTGACTAGCAAGAGAGGGATTGGGTATCTTAGGCAGAGGCCGAACAAGGGCTTTGCGCCACTGGCAAGGGAAAACACCGGTGTATAGTGAAAAGTTTATAATGTGGGAGATTGCAGGTAGGAGTTGATCAAGAGCCGCTACAATCATATGACGGCTGATATCATCGCAGCCGACGGCTTTGGATTTAATGGAAAGGATAGTCTTTTTGATCTCTCCCGGGTCGACTGGGGTGAAGACAAAGGGATTAATATTGGGGCGCGTCAGACCGGCAAGGTAGTCAAGCGTCTGACATTTGGTTACACTATCAAGAGTGGGAACAGTAGAGAAATGGTGATTTAAGTCGTCCAAACCAATAGTGTGAGGAAGGTCCGAATGCCGCGATTTACCGATGCCTAAAGTTCTAAGAAATTTCCAAATATCGGCAGGCGAAGAGGAAGTGATATTATCTAGAATGTGACGGCGTTTAGCGTTGCGTATCATCTGGTTACACCGATTCCTAGCAGCCCTAAAGACGGCCCAATTGTCCTCCGAGCGATCCTTTTTAAATTTCCGAAACGCGCGGTCCCTCCGTCGCATTGCCATCCGAACTCCCCTGTTCATCCAGGGTGCAGGCAATCGCTTTAGCTTTACTTTTTTTATAGGAGCATGAGCGTCATATAGTTTGACCACAACATCGTTGAAAAACCTGACTTTTTCATCAACTGAAACTGCTTTTTCCATGGGCGACCAGTCAATGTTGGACGCATCTTGTTGAAGCCTCTCACTATTCATACGCGCAAAGGCACGCCTGTACTGGAACGTAGGTTTAGGTTTAGGAGGTTTGAGGAAATAAGATAGATAAATAAGGTCATGATGGGAAAAGCCAGGAGCATGGAGTTGCCCATGCGAGGACACTAGGGAAGGATTAGAGGTGAGGATCAAGTCAAGCCAAGTGTCATCACCAACTAGATTATGATGAGTTGGTTGTAGAGGCAAAACATGCAGGCTGGCAGACTTGACTAGATGCAGAAGTTTACGGGACCGAGTGGAATTGCGGGCAAAGAGGTTGGTATTCAAATCCCCCATAATAATGTGATGTGCATACTCCGAACCCAGAGATTCAAGTACCGATTCGAATTCAGTGAAATAATCAATGGAAGGGGGGCAATAGACGACGCCAAGGACAGTCTTAGCTCCTTTGATGCAAACCTCAAGGAAAAGAAACTCTGTGGACTCATTGGGAGAAGAAGAAGCTAAAATTTTAAATGGAAGATTATCACGAAGGTAGATAGCTACACCACCCCCTCTCCTACCGATACGGTCATTCCGAAGAAGAACGAAACCGGAGAGCGAGTAAGTGGTAGAAAGCAAGTGAGGTTGGAGCCAAGTTTCTGAAATAAGGACGGCGTGAACATCATTGTCGGTAAACGTGTCACATAGTTCGTCATAGTGACTAGGAATACTCTGAGCATTAAGGTGGCATACATTCAATACTCGGCCAGAATTATGGCTGAAAGTTTGGCGTAACTGAACATTTAACGTATCGGTAAGAGAAATGAAACTTTCATCGCTGGAAGAGGCACTAGATTCGTTGGCAGAATAAAATGATTCGTTATCTGATGTCATAAATATAAGAAAATAAATATATATATATTAAATAACGCTAAGAAACACTACACAAATGATTGGCACGATGTTTGCATCTCTGCACCACCCGCCAGCTCACAACATCAACTAAATCTAAAAACTGGGTAAACTAATTTTAAAGGCGAAAAATACATAAAACCGTGTAACTGAGCTATAAAGAACACATTGAGTAAGAAAAAAAAAAAAAAGAAAGAAAGAAGCCAAATGAATAAAATAGGAAGTAGTCGTGAACGCATCCGATTAAGAACACGGTACTTGTTGGTTGTACATAGTCTGTGGAGATTTTTAACTTTTGTATCTGACATTTGACGTTTAAACAAAATTATATTAAAAACATGACTTGTTGTGGGTAAAATACTATTATTCTATTATCCCAACTAAATTGATTGAAATTGTATGGAAATTCAGTTACCTAGTACTAAAAGGACTGAAACCACCATCACCCCTATATCATCATCATCATCATTTCAGCCGATAGACCAGACCAGACCAGACCAGACCAGTTTTGTGCTTCCCGCGTCCAGCGGATTCCTGCGGCCTTCACGCACACGACAAGGTCATCGGTCCACCTTGTGGGAGGCCTTCTAACTCTACGTCTTCCGGTACGCGGTCGCCACTCCAGAACCTTTCCGCCCCATCGGCTATCTGTTCTGCGAGCAATGTGCCCTGCCCACTGCCACTTCAGTTTAGCAATTCTTCGGGCTATGTCGGTTACCTTGGCTCTCCTACGGATTTCGCTCATCCATACATTAACAGCCGTATTTTTTTATATTACCCCAAAACATCATACTTTTTTAATATAGTGAATCGGCATTTATCTGTAATAACAATATTCCGTTACAAATAACCCTCAACGGTAATAATACTTATTGTCCTTGAATATGTACCTACTTCCAAACTTAATTTGTAATTATGATGCAATTGGGCACTATAAAGCGCATTAATATAGGCGTGACTTTTTTTTTTGGATGGAAAATTATCAAATGACTTCTCCCGCTCTGAGCGGAGCGGGAGGGCGTGTCAGACTTTTACTGACTAAAACCCACCCATGTTCCTTCAGTTGCCCATGTGCCAGGGTCACAGTATCTCTTTCGAACAATCTCGCGACCCTGGCAGGCATCGGTCTTAGCAGACCCCTTCAGTATTGCTGACATCTCTTTGAGGCGTGCGTGGAATACTACGCGCCATCGACCCGAGCCTGGTCCTTACCGGGCGCCTACGGTGGCCGGGAGGCCGCTATCGACTCCCGACGCCCGGGGCGTCTCCTTCTGCGGCAGCTAGGGCCGTGAGGGTGCAGAGACTGCCACTCCCTCACGCGCCCCGCCTCCTCCTTTGCGAGCATTACTGCTTCGCAAAAGGAGGTGACGGCTTCCCATGCCCTCTCGCTCCGTACCATGGCTCGCACCAGGGCTGGACGCGAGAGGTCGCCGCCACCGATCGCCTCCACGAGGACACGGCGGTACTCCGCCCAGGCAGGGCACATCACCATATGCTCCACCGTGTCCTCTAGACGAGCCTCGCAATGGAAACACCCGGGCGTTTCCTCCCACTTTATCCTGAACAAGAAACCACCAAAGTATTCATGCCCGGTGAGAACCTGCGTCAGGCGGAAGGTGAGGACGCCGTGGCGCATCTCTATTCACTCCTCAAAGAGGGGACTTACCGCCGCAATTGTGGCATGCCTAGCACTGGGTTGCAACAATCGTACCCGCATATAGGCGTGACTTGGGCAGCGTTCGGAAAGCTACGCAATATCTTTTCCTCCCACATACCGAAGTGTCTCAAGACGAAAGTCTTTGACCAGTGTGTGTTGCCAGTGATGACCTATGGAACTGAAACGTGGTCGCTCACAATGGGCCTTATCAGAAGGCTGACAGCCACCCAAAGGGCGATGGAGGGAGCTATGCTTTGAGTTTCCTTCCGCGATCAAATTGGAAATGAAGAGATCCGTAGGAGAACTAAGGTAACCGACATTGCCCGAAGTATTGCTAAACTGAAGTGGCAGTGGGCAGGGCACATAGATCGCAGAACAGATGGTCGATGGGGCCGATAGGTTCTGGAATGGCGACCGAGTACCGGAAGACGTAGAGTTAGAAGGCCTCGCACAAGGTGGACCGATGACCTTGTCGTGTGCGTGAAGGCCTCAGGAATCCGCTGGATACGGGAAGTACAAAACCGGTCGAAGTCGCGGAGCTTGGGGAGGCCTATGTCCAGCAGTGCAAGTCTATCGGCTGAAATGATGATGATGATGATGATATTAGGGGTGATGGTATATGGATGTGCTATACCTAATAATCTGAAACCAGGATTAAATAGAAGTCCAGAAATGCCGATTTCCCATTGTATTCTTTATGGTCAAATTTTATAAAATTGATTAATTCATGCTATGAATTGTTTATTTGAGTTTTGTTTTACTATCTGACAAGAACATAAGACGTAAATTTAATTGATATTTGGTTGATCAAAATAATTTGATCGGTTTAGAATCAACCCGCCATTCTGGTGTTAAGGGGGCGGCTCACGTGCGTGTTACAATATCAGAGCTTATACAACATTTGAGAAGTTTTTAAATAGTGTTCCTATATGTACAATTGACGTACATTTCATTCCTAATATCAAATTTGAAAAAAGTTAATTGATTTAAAATGCACCCGCCATCCTGACATCAGGATGGCGGCGTACTTTAAAATGATGTTTGCTACGCATACAGACACGTACATTTATACTTATTTAAGTACAAAAACGTACATTTTATGTACATTTATATAGTTTATTTTTGATTTTTTTGGAAGTCATACACCCGCGATTCTGACGGATACTACAAAGTCCTATGTGCATCTTTTGTACTTCTCTCTTTCTCCCCTTTCTTAAGCCTTAACACTTTCAGTGCCGAGCACCCGGCTCCCGGGTCGAACGATAATTCGTTCGCATGCCGACAACTCGCATCCGAGTCCTACATATAAATAGTTATAAGTGTCTTGTGACCATGCCGAGCACCCGCCTACCGGGTGCAAATTATTACGTACTACTAGGGTTGCCAAAATAAGCTGAAGGTTTAAAACAAAGGTGTCGGTTCGTTTTTATGGAGCTTAAAGTTTGAAAACACAGGCGTCAACAAAGTATTTAAACGGTTCGTTTTTATGGAGCTTTAAAGTTTGAGAACACAGGCGTCAACAAAGTATTTAAAAACAAAAGAAGGCAAATGTTTAAATCTTTTCCTTATCTGCACGTGTTTTATTGCGGTAAAAACCATCGCTGAAGGTATAAACAATAAGAACAAAGGCGTCGGTTCATTTTTGATTTAATAATTCACTGATCTTAGATAATTACTTGAGGCGAATCGCTTGAGCGAGTCGTAACCCGCGAAAATCAAGTTTTCTTATGTTTTGATAAATTTAATTTCGCGGATACAACTGCGGAGGCACCTTAGAGATATCCTGTAAGGTTCTCTTGGCGTAAGAGTTATGATTTTTTAATAACTAGGAAAACAAACAAAAATACATAAAGAAAGCACAGTGTTCAATAAAAAAAAATGGCGTTCGACAACCCTACCTGGCAGGCCGGTTGTGGGCGTGGCTTACTGAACTCGGATTCGGGTGCTGCGGCATGGGGTTCCCGTTACGTAACCATCACGCCGATGGACTCAACAGATGGGTTGTTATAGATTTGCGACACACATTTTATGGCAAGCCAATTTTTATGCAATTTACGTACTTAGCAGTGAAAATGTAACAATTTTTCAGCACTCGATCCCTGTCGCTTCCTAATTAGATGGCTATTCTTATCAGTACAAAATTCACAGGTGACTGAAGCTAACATCATACAAATGGATCGCTGAAACAGAATCCAGCACATTAGGCGACATTTCTGATGTTGGTTTCATAATGAGTACACTTCCCTGCTGCAGGCAGAAATTCCAGGGATAAAGTGAAGCAGGGCAACTACATTTGACCCCTCCTAGTCGAACATTGAATACTTCCCCGCTTCAACCCAGGGAATATGTCAGTGCACTACATAATCGCCTGATTGACGGCATAAAGGCAGTGGGTGTCGGGGTGCCGATTTCTATATACCTAAACTTCTGTATATATGTAAAATTCAAAGTCCTGACTGATATTTTCGCTGTTTTGAAAAACAGTTTAATTTTATGGCTTCATTCTACCACTCTATCTATGTCTTCCTGCAATTTCTCACAGTCCGACCCACTCCTGACCTCGAGCAGCAATTTGAGGTCATCTGCTTATAGTTTATACAGAGAAGAAGTGACGACTCCTAATATTTGTTTTAAGTTATGCGTGAAAATACATTAATTTCAATAAATAACACGTTACACACACTACTATTCGTTACCATGTGCTTAATACACACATGCATAAATATTTTGTGTCTATAGTCTTACTGAATGTCAAGTATAACCATAGGTAATAAATTAATTTTATAGATATATAACCTATTTCATTTATAAAATCTATGATCATATCGAGAATATTTGTCTTTAATATTATTTGTATTAGCGACGATAGGAATTTAGTTTAGATTTATAAGATTTTTTTTGTGGTTTTATGAGGAGTGTCAAGTATGGCATTAGTAAGTTTCCCATACAAAACTTAGTGTCGTGTGCAAACTGTAGAGGTTGTATGCCCCACGATTGTACAGGCTGGTCATAGATTGTACAGGCTGGTTAAAATTATGACATTTTGAACTGTCATAATTAATTAAAAATAATAGGGAAAATTCTATAAAAACAGAGCTTTCTGTGATAATTCATTCCATATCCAGTAGTTAGGAAGTATTAAGAAAATAAAGAAAAGAGTCCTGAAGAAGTATTCTTTACTCATTACACCTACGTCCTTGTCCTGGCCATCACCATCCCGCCAGCGAACCCTCTCGACAGTAGTACAGCGTCAACAATTTGTCTATAGTGTTACTGAATGTCAAATATAAACAAGCCTTCTTGTCTATGTGACAGATAGTTTCAACTTTATTGCAGTCCGGTCCGTATAGTTATTTTATCTTTGATAGCAGTATAGCAATAGTAACCTTATTTATCTAAACTAATATTATAAATGCAAAAGTAACTATGTATATCTGTCTGTCTCGCTTTCCTGCTAAAACTACTGAACCAATTTAAGTGAAATTAGGTACACAGATAGTTTAGAGCCTGAGAAAGGACATAGGCTACTTTTAATCCTGGTAGTATGCCCCCGCGGGATAATTTCCGATCTCCACACAGGCGAAGCCGCTGGCAAAAGCTAGTAAATAATAAATCTCATAGTAACATTGACAGACTTGGTAGTAGCGGTTACCCAAAAACAACTTTGTCACGCGAACAGAGATGAATTTTATTTTAACAGTAACGTAAAATCAGAGGTAAAACAAATGTGAAAGGACTACCTTTCACATTTGTTTGCCAATTGCATGGCATTTGGTGTCAAATGTGGTAGGTATAGTTCTATTGTGGGTTGATTACAAGCCAAAAGTAATAAGCAAAAGTGACATTACAGTATGTTTTGGTTTTATTTCTTTTTTGGACCACTGTAGTTTTCCTAAAACTCAAATTAGTAGTTATTATTTAATAGTGCTTTTGTATATTGTGCTATGTATGTAGTTTGCACCAAATAAGATAAACGATTAATCAATCTACTCATTTATTATTACTCTATCACAAGACTTTGCAGGATGATAAGATCTATATTATATATATAGTACGACCTTCCTTGTCATTTAGGAAAACTAACTGCTGTTGTTTGTCTCCACCTACGCCAGCCATACATTAGAAAGGCAAATATTTAGTTTTTTCAAGATCTATTTGGCTAATGGATTACCAACAAAAAAGTAGGTTATTTGGTTATGTTATTGACATAGCCAAATAACCTACTTTTTGTTGACATTCTTTTTTTTACCAATATAAAACAAATGCTATCCTATCTTAAGTTAGGCCATTGCAAAGAATGATATCCACATCCACACTATATTATCCACATCCACACTAATATTATAAATGCAAAAGTAACTCTGTCTGTCTGTCTCGCTTTCCTGCTAAAACTACCAAACCGATGTAAATGAAATTTGGTACACAGATAGTTTAGAACCTGAGAAAGGACATAAGCTACTTTTTATCTCAGTAGTACGTTCCTGCGGGATATTTTCCGCCCTCCACACGGGCGAAGCCGCTGGCAAAAACTAGTTTCTTATAAAGACTACCCTAAGATACTTCAGCCAGCGACTCAATTCTTTTCACTTATACGCGCCAATCCTTATTAAAGATTTGTTATTTTAATTGTTTTGAAGGTTACCGGTTCAGACCAATAGTTTTAATGGCCTTTTCTTTACATTTAATTTCACCCAATTCTTATGAACTGTTTGTTCAACAAAACGTATTTTTATAAATTCAATTGTTCATTTGTGTCATAAGAACGTGAGCGAAATGAAGTCCTTGATATTAAAAAAACGTTTGATAAAAAGAAATAACTATCGTTGTGCGGTTCCTTTAGACAACTTGGTTGACAAAGATGTGCAGTCGTTGCTTCAACCTTTAAATCTTATGCACAATATTTTGCTGTGTCCCAAATATCGCATTAAGAATAACTCCATATATCCAAACAATCTTACCGTAAAGTTGGTGTCACTGTGTGGGACAATTATATGTATTTTTCTTTTCTTAAATCGCGTCTATGAGCTGTATTTAGACAAAACTATAAGAAAATATATTAATTTAACGTTTATTAACTCCAACATTGATGTTGTTTTGTATAGTTTCGGATTCACAATCAATTATTGCATCAATGTGTTGCCAACGAAAAGGAATATATCGTTTGTCTTAAAACTTCAAGATGTTCACAGATTTTTAAACGATACGAAGAATTTCAAGCGCTTTATTATTCAAAATTGGATCAGCATCTTCTTAGCCATAGGTTTTAACATCTATGTTGTCACCTATTTTTATATCAAACTGCAGCTTGCCAGTTTTTTTATCTTTTGTGGATTTGCTATCATGTGTTTCGATGTAAACATCATTAACGCTATCAGACAAATTAAGCTGTTAAGCGAAAAAGTTAATTTATGGAACATTCGAGCTGAAAATATGCATAAAACAGATCACAACGACGATGAAACTAATCGCAACAGAATGTTTCAAGCTTACCGTAACATTTTAGAGTGTTATGACATCTATAAGACCTCTTACCAGCAAATAGTAAGTATTATCCTGTGATAGTAGTTTTCCTCTGATTTTGCATTACAGTGATTGTTAATTTCATAGCTTTGTTAAGGTTGCTGTTTGGATACCGTCAGAAGAAAAAAAAAATTGAAAGGAATGTACCTACTTTTTCTTGTAGACAAAATCATAGTACCTACTATGCTCTAAGAACCTCTTAGCGCTCGAATAATATTAACAGAGTGGCGCTGTTGATAAACATCTATGAAATATTTTATGAATTAAACTGAGAAAACACCGCACTTGTCCACTTTTCTTCACTTAGAGCCTGCTAACGGGCTATGGAACAAAATATACAAGGTGTCAAACTAACACACCGCATTAAGAACTCTATACTTCGTTCTTAAACACAAACCAAAGTGGAACTGGGCTGACCACATCTGTCGCATGTCTGAGCGACCACGCAAAAACCACCACTCGGTGGAATACAAATATCAAGAAACGACTACGCGGCAGGCCCAGAAATAGATGGTGGGATGCGTAGGACGGAAAAGTGGAAAATGGGAAGGGAGGCCTTAGCCCTGCAGAGGGACAATACAGGCTTTTAATAATTAATAGCATTGAGAAAAACAAGATGGCGATGTTATTTCCGATTTTTCTGGCGCGCAAAAAGAATCTGGTGGCGCTTTAAATTGATATTCGAAATGTAATGATATGAAATCTTTGTTTTCAGATCGTGTTTCACGCAAAAGAATTTTTCTATCATGCTTTAGTAAAATTTCAAATATCTCTTAAAATTTTTGAAATAGCTGCATTAATGGGTGAATCAGCGAAAGTGAGTATTTATTTTGAATGTAGAAGGAAAGAAAGCTTATGTAGTTTTTATCTATATATTAATACGTGAAGCGAAAACTTTGGATCCCTTTTTACGAAAATTGGGCGGACGGAGGAGTATGAAATTTCGCAAACGTATAGTTTATACAGAGAAGAAGTGACGAATGCTAATATTTTTTTAAATTATGCGTTAAAATACATTATTTTCAATAAATAACACGTTACACACACTACTGTTCATTACCGTGTATCTAATACACACATGCATAGATATTCTTTTGTTTATGGTCCAAATCTGTCTTTATTATTTTTTGCAGTGTTACCAACACCCAGAAATATTTACCCCTAAAGCTTAAGTTAAAAACGCCTATAACTGCCATAATTACTAAAAAAATCCGCTAAAAAATTATAATGAAATAACCAACGAATGTTCAGTAATCATAGACCGGCACACAGTAGTAATATTTGTCTATATTTATTACGCGACATTTGTTAATCATTCACTCTGCATTCTTAGTATCGAGGAACCGTACTAAAAGTCGCTAATACTTTTATTGTAATCAAAAACACAATGAGAAATGTAAGATGGCAAAAAATCCCTAAGATACCCCTAAAAATGGAACGCCCCTAAAAAATCTCAATCCTCTTATTTACCCCCTAAATTTGGGAAAACCCCTAAGTTGGTAAGCCTGATTTTGTGTCTATAGTCTTACTGAATGTCAAGTATAACCATAGGTAGTAAATTAATTTTATATAACCTATTTCATTTTTACAATCTAAGATCATGTCGAGAATATTTGTCTTTAATATTATTTGTATTAGCGACGATAGGAATTTAGTTTAGATTTTTAGAAAATATTTTTTGTGTTTTTATGGGGAGTGTCAAGTATGGCATTAGTAAGTTTCCCATACAAAACTTAGTGTTGTGTGCAAACTGTAGAGGTTGTATGCCTCACGATTGTACAGGCTGGTCATAGATTGTACAGGCTGGTTATAATTATGACATTTGGAACCGTCATAATTAATTAAAAATAATAGGGAAAATTTTACACAAACAGAACAAATTTCTGTGATAATTCATTCCATATCCAGCAGTTAAGAAGTATTAAGAAAATAAAAGAGAGTCCTGAAGAAGTATTCTTTACTCATTACACCTGCGTCCTGGTCCTGGCCATCACCATCCCGCCAGCGAACCCTCTCCACAGTAGTACAGCGTCAACAATTTGTCTATAGTGTTACTGACTGTCAAATATAACCATTTTTTTTTTTTAATATTTATTATTCTCTATATTTTTCATTTAATAATGAATTTCTATTCAAATGAAGTACGGTCGAATTTCGACCAATGGGCGATCACTAGTATATATAATAGAGAGAGAGTGACATAGTTTCATGGCAGCTATGAAAATTTTCGAATTTTTCATCACAGATATAATATATGATTTTCGAGGGTGTTAAAGGATAGTAGGCATTGCTAGGACGTATGTATTCTTCGAGTAAGAAGCCGAAGCAGATAGTGAGGTCAAAATAAACTTTTATTGTTTTAAACAAAAAACAGTAAACGACATAACATTCTAACCTGTCGGGGATCCCTTCGATCCCACAAGATTTTTTTTCATTTTCTCTCGGCTGCTGTAGTAGTCTCATTTGGCATTTTATTTTCATTTCAGCATGTAGCATGGTTATCCATCACATTTTTCTATATCTGGGTCATAAAGAGTTTCATACTTGAGATTATTTTGAGCTGGAGCTGTGAAAAGTTCTACATAGCGATGAACAATGTTCAAAACTCCTGCACACTCATTTTGAAATCGAATTGTACAGGTAACTAAAATATTTTTTTATTTGTTTAGGGGGCAACCAATAAAAAAATATTAAAATGTATAATTTGTGCGGTGTGGCAAATTATACGGAGGTTTTAGGTTTCAAATATTTGATTCTTTTTTTTGTTAGATAAGGTATAGGTTATAAGGTATAGAACCAGATTCTCAAGGGAATCCGGTTCTGAAAATGGGATCCTGATAAAATAGAGAAAAACCCTCGAGTTTTCTATTAACTTTATATAGCTTAATCAGATATTAGTGTTTAGGAATTCTCACACCATGAAGCTGAGTTGATGATAGGAACCATATATTTCCTAAAAAAATTAAAGTTAGTTATAAAAGCTGTGGATCTATTGACAGAAACCACTTAATATGCTTTGAAGAAAAGACGTCTTGCGATGTCTTTACAATATTGGAGGTAAACTTAATTGGTCAATATCCTGTGAATCTCAAGGATAAATGGTAATATCATCAGCTCAGTGGCAAGAAGAATGATGAAGAAATAAAAAACTAGAAGATATGTAAACATCTACCGACAAAAACTGTAAAAAACTTTTCTCACACATGGAAAGTACGCTCGAAGTTACCTGGAGAAAGTAGCGTAAGTAATACTTTGCGTCCCTTGTCAATAAATTGTTCAATATATTACAAAGAACGGCACTCAAACCTTAGGCTGGTAAAAGATTGAGTACCACAAGACAAGAACTAGGCCCCGGTCATGTATCTACGATACACCTGTGATATTTCTAATCTAGAAAATAATGTCATTGCAACCTTCGCTGACGACACAACTATCATGGCTGTTGGATTTAGTCACGTTGAAGCCGAAGAACAGGTCGGAGTGGGCTGCAATATGGCGTACCTTTAGAACTTAATGAAAGCAAGTATATCCACACTGACTTCACGAATAAAAAGCCACAATAATTCCGGTTATTCATGAATAATCAAAAATATGATACGCGAATACCATTAACTGTATACATTACGTTTATGTTATACTGTATGCCGTCATAACCTTGGATGCAAAAATGCGTTTAAAAGATCATTTCAGAAAGAAAAGCGGTGCATTGGATCTAAGGTATACAGCTGTGGGGCTGCACCACCCAAAGTTATCGTCAAATCATGTAACATTTTCAAAACAAAGTACTTAGGGATATAGTCAGCGTGCCCTGGTACATTAGAAACAGTGACATTTACCAGGACCTCTAGATGGATGTCGTAAACATAGTTATACAAAAATATGCAAACTCTCATGAACACAGACTTCACCATGACGTGATTGTCGAGGCGATTTTACTTCCTGACCACACTAAATTAGGGCGAAGACTAAAAAGGGTAAATCTGTTTGAGTTAGTGTAGTGCAGTAAAAATGAACTTAAACTGTAGTGCAAATGCTATTTTTATAAATACGTATGTCAAGTGTTACGTTACAAGACGATTTCTTAGTTTTATTTAGCAGTTAAATATATATTTAAATTACTTATAAGCTAATAGGCTAGATTGTAATGTGAATAAAGTATCATCACTTGTGATATTTTACGAAGCAAAAAAGGTACCAATGTTGATAGCATTTTAAGGCATATAGTTTAGTATTAAAAGAGAAACGTAAAAGCAAAAATAAATAAACCTTTTAAGTTTTGAGCATTAAATATATTCACATCAAGTACCTATTAAATTTAATATAACTACAAATTTTGAGTAAATAATAAAACGGTTAATTACCCACGTATACATTTATAGCATTCTCCGTTTCTACTGAAATTTTGAGATAAATGAGATAATTCATCTGTTTGTTTCTAACTAGACCTGGTCAAAAAAAGTAGCTTGGCCGTTCCATAAAAATATTGTATGACACAATATAAAAGATCAGTGACTTAATTTCTTACCAAAAGCCCATAGGAGTGACTGTACGTTGACCGCGAAATGGCCAAGCCGTACATTTGACCAATATGTAAGGGTTGCAGAGTTAAGCGTTGGATAAGGGGCTTTTTTGGATGGGAAATCATCAAATGACTTCTCGAGAGGGCGTGTCAGACTTTTACTAACTAAAACCCACCCGAGTTCCTTCAGTTACCCATATACCAGGGCCACGGTATCTCGTCTGAACAGTCTTGCGACCCTAGCAGGCATCGGTCCTAGCAGACCTCTTCAGTACTGCTGACATCTCTTTGAGGCGCGCGTGGATCACTACACACATGGGCCTGGTTCTTAACGGGCCGCGAGCTACCCATTGCTCGCCGCCCGTAAGCCGGGTAGCCGGGAGTCTGCGATCGACTACCTACGCCCGAGGCGTCTCCTCCTGCGGTGGCAAACGGCGGGACGTGAGGGCGCAGAGACTGCCCATCCCTCACGCACTCCGCTTCCTCCTTCGCGAGCATTACTGCTTCGCAGAAAGAGGTGACGGCTTCCCATGCCCTCTCGTTCCGTATCATGGCTCGCACCAGGGCCGGACGCGAGAGGTCGCCGCCGCCGATCGCCTCCACGAGGACACGGCGGTGCTCCGCCCAGGTAGGGCACACCTCCACCGTATGGTCCACCGTGTCCTCCAAACGATCCTTGCAGCGGAAACACCCGGGTTTTTCCTCCCATTTTATCCTGAACAGGAACCTCCCGAAGCACCCTTGTCCGGTGAGAATCTGCGTCAGGTTGAAGGTGAGGACGCCATGGCGCCTCTCTATCCACTCCTCAAAGAGGGGACTTACCGCCGCTGTTCAGTCCCGTTTAAATTGGTTACTCTATGCGCCTACTGGAACGCGCCCGAACGGAGTGACATCTGACTTGTCAAGTTTGACTTTGACACTTCTCTTTGGTTTTTGTGCTTGAACAAGGGAATCGTCGCCGTGTTGAGTTTCGAGACCAGTTGTAAATTAATCCCTTTAAATCGATCCGTTTGTGACAATTAGTCGTGATCCTATTGCTTTGATTGAAAATAACCCCAATTTGACGAAATAATACGGGTTGAGTTTGGATATATCTTTGTTGAAACTTTGAGGTTAATGTGATAGTGATTGGAGCCGCATGTTGGAGAAAATCTCTGGCGAGTTGCAGCGGCCGTGATTGTAACCTGGAGATACTCATAACGTCACAACACAATACAATACACACTCACTTACATACATAGATCCGGGTGGGCCCCAGAAGCAGGTGTTCTTCAACCAGGTGAGTCCTTTGTTTGTTGTATTGTAATTGTACTTATTTGAATTATATCATTGTTCGGCTCCGCGCACGGCGGACAGTTTCGCTCGCCACTCTTGTCTCCAGTGCCCCACCATCATCACTTCCACTGCGCTATTGAAATTCTATGGTGAGGCCTGGCCTCGCAGCGAACAGCCGCAATTATTGCGTGCCGAGCGCTGAGTTGTGACAATCGTACCCACCATGTCGCCATGGGATCCTGCCGGAGCTCCGTCCCCGTGCCGCGATTTGTCGCGGCAGCGGGGTTTCGCCCCGGCGGCATTTGGCCTCCTCGCACCACTCCCTCATGTGGGCGAGGACCTTTGCTTTGAGGCTCACCGCCTCGCAAGAGATCGTGCGGTTTCCCCGGAGAGACCTTATAAGGGGTTTGGCTATGCATTCAACTGACCGAATTCGAATTCTAACAGTGAACGCATTAAGTAAGTCTCGCCAACAGACTTTATTTGAAATATTTTTGGTGGATAACTTATTCATCGTACGCAATACCCTTTTCTTTTTTGATGGAAAGTCATCAAATGACTTCTCCCGCTCTGGGCGGAGCGGCAGGGCGTGTCAGACTTTTACTGACTAAAAACCCACCCGTGTTCCTTCAGTTATCCATATTCCAGGGCCACGGTATCTCGTTAGAACAATCTCGCGACCCTGGCAGGTATCAATCCTTCACATGAGTTGAAGTCGCACTTGACGGGTTTTTTAAATGTATAATTATTGCGACTTCTAAGAGTCTTTGACATTGAAAACCAAGTAATGGAACTCAAATATTCTTAGGCACGATATTTCTTTTTCTGTTGTGGTGAGGAAAGGTGAAGTAGGGTTACAACAGACGGACAAGAACTGGAAGTAGAAAGTTCGATACCTCGACAGCAATATGTGTGGATAACATTGTTGCCATCATTAAACCTGACGGCTTAAAGGTACTGGCATTGTATCAGCTATAATGATAATGACAATTCCAAAAATTTATGGGACTAAGGAACGCAACCGAAAGAAATCCTGTTGAAAACAAAAACCCTGTTGAAAGAAAAACTTAAACCTGTTAAAAGTCCTCGTAGCAATACGAAACGTTTTGAAAGCGATTGTCGGTTATCTAGGCCTTCTTTATGAGATGACACAGGAGTATTTACACAAGTAGAGAGGGGTCTTTACGGAAGCTGTAGGTGAAGCCGGGCAGTCCAAGATAATTATTATGTCTATCAATCTTTATTTGATACTCAATCATTTGAAAAGTCATATTTAATAATAATATTTTAAATATTACAGATGCTGAGAAGAAGTTATGCAAGAATATAATGCGCTTACATGAAACCACATTTGAGAAAATGAATGCTTGTAGGATGTTCTACGTTAATGCTTCTTTTCCGTTAAAAATGATGGTTTTACATGGCAACTATACCATTGTACTGCTACAGTTTGCGTTTTT
The DNA here is from genome assembly GCA_932294355.1 of Aporophyla lueneburgensis. Taxonomy (NCBI): domain Eukaryota; kingdom Metazoa; phylum Arthropoda; class Insecta; order Lepidoptera; family Noctuidae; genus Aporophyla; species Aporophyla lueneburgensis. The sequence continues at coordinate 5,611,304 of OW028735.1, forward strand.
ATAATATAACATAGTGACTGTAGTGCCGTTCTCTCACCATCGTTATCAATGAGATGGCTGATGCTCCATGGATCGTCCTCAAAATTACATCAATGATCGGTTTTGCTTCGGCTAAGAAATCAAAATTAAATGTAATGTTCATGCAATTAATTCTGATGACTTGGGAGAGGCGGAATGAATGCGAAATGAATTGCGGAACTTAATTTTAATAACAATAGTTATTCATTAAAGTGAGTGGCTAGCAATTAACAATAAATTATTTATTATGCATGAAGTAGCTCAGTTTCATGCAAGTCGATTAAGAATATTATACTATGAGTGTTTTAAGTTTATCCCTACTAATATTATTAAGTTTATGAATTTATTTCTTAAACCATTACTTTAAAATAAATTATATATTGGATTGTACCTCCGTGTTTTCCTATTTTGTAAATTTTTTATCTTCCCATTTTCCCGTATGCTAAAAGACTCTTATATGATTATCGAAGTTTATATTACATCTTGTATATGTACCTCCTCGAAGAATTCAGCTTACATATTACGTAAGTAGGCTTACTATGATACTCCTCCCAACGACACACTAGTCGAGGTCCGTATCCCATAGGCATAATGCTCTAAGCGTGAAGTTGAGTCAATAAGTTTTATGCATTGACTGGACACCTTAAACTATAAAAGCACCTACAAGATAACCTCCTAGCCTGTTTTTTTATTTTTAACCTGTGTCATGTTAAAAATAAAAAAAATGTTTAGGAACTGACCAATATTGATTATTCTGTCAGTAATCCATTGTTCATGTACTATTTCAAGCACATTGCGTTTGAGTTTGTCCTTGTAATATCACATTATGATAAAAACTTGAAAGTAATGACGCAATGGGCAATAACTTAATGTCAATATAATCAAACATTTTCAGCCTCCTCCCTGTCAACATTTAATTTGAATATTTTTATATTTCTTTACTTAACATTTTACTGCAATGTTCTTCAGTCAAAATAGAAACTCTGAACAGGGATATTGATAACGAAATTGGAATAACTGATAAAATAGTTTTAAATAACCAAATGGATGAAGAAGTTCAGCAAATTTTTCTTCCTCTAAAGATGCAAATCCTCGTACTTAATCCCAAATATCAAATGAAGAAAAAATTTTTATATCCTAATAACCGTTGCAATAAGTTCGTAATATTATAATTGGGACTGCGTTTACTCATCGTATCTTGGAAGTTTTGCTTGATGTCAATTTCAAGCGGTATAGTAAAATGAATGTCTCGGTATTCGCACCTATCTGTGACTACATTTATCGGTGTTTCGTCCCGTGACAACAGATGGACCGACCAACCGACCGTACGACTTGTTTACTCTGTGCGCCTACACATTATGACGTCTAACGGAGTGGCAACTGTCACTTGTCATTTGATTTTGACACTTGTTTTTGGTCTTTGAAAAATGGATGGTCGTTGTAATTTGCCTTGCGAATATTGTTATTATTAATCCTGTTAAATCGATAGTTTTGTGGACAATTTGTTGTGATCCAATTGTTTTGTGTGTAAACAACCCCTTTTGACGAAATAGAACAGGTTTATTTTGGAATTTGATTGAAATAGTTTGAGGTGATAGTGATTCATTGGGAACCACATGCTGTGAAAATCTCTAGTGTATTGTAGCGGCCTGGAATCCTGGAATACAGCTTCACTACACAATACAATATACACTCATTTACATACATAAATCCAGGTAGGCTCCAGAACCAGTTTTCCTCAACCAGGTGAGTGATTAAATATTTGTATTAATCAGCTCCGCGCACGGCGGAAAGTTCGCGTCACTTTTGCTCAAGGCCGACGATCATCACGCTTCCACGTACTTCATTAAATCCTATGGTCAGGGCCTTGGCCTGGCGTCGAACATGCTTGGTAGCAGAGCGTGGTTGTAAGATATGCAACCAACAAAAATAGTAATTTACAGTAAGCTAATTACTTGGCAGTCTCTTTAGGGAAATAGTAATTCACTGTAAATATTTGTTAACTGTAACTATCTGTTTATTGAAATAATTTGTTTAAATTTTTGAGACAAGTAAACTGATGTTACCAAAGTCAGCCGGGTTACATATACTAATAAAGTTAATTGGAATAGGCTATGTTACAGCCCCTTGTTGCCCCTTGGGGGGGTAAGGGGGCACACTTACCATCTCAGTGCCCCAAGTCAACCTCACCTGCACGTGGTGCACCCTGCTGAATAACAAACGAGGCTCTGACGACCGACAAGTGGCGGGATAACCACTTCTATAAAAACTTCACAGCTAAATGGCACAGACTAGTGATGGGCAGCAGCGTCACCAGCGCAAGAAGCTGTGATCTGCGATCGCCAACCCGCATGCCCAGCGTGGCGATTATGGGCAAACCCTCCAAATGGCAAGTCAAAATCAACCACGGCCCCCAGTTCCCGGCCGCCTTGCTGTTCCTGATTTTGGTGGCAGTCACGGTAACGGCAAGGTAGGGGGTGCGAAGAATACCCGGGTTACGAATAGCTGCCAAACCCAACTGACCTTGGCTACGTACAACGGACGCACGCTACGGCTCGACGAACACCTAGTGCAGCTAGAAGAAGAGCTCGGAAAGATAAAGTGGCACATTCTTGGGTTGAGTGAAGTCCGAAGAGAGGGGGAGGACACCATAACCCTTGAATCAGGCCACCTCCTGTATTTTCGAGAGGGAGACCAGCTATCCCAAGGCGGAGTCGGGTTCCTGGTAAACAAATCCCTTTGTGACAACGTTGTGGAAGTCTCCAGTGTGTCGAATAGGGTAGCGTACCTCGTAGTTCAGCTAACCAAGAGCCTCAAGGTTATCCAGGTATACGCACCGACCTCGGCACACTCGGATGACGAAGTGGAGGAAATGTACGAGGACATTTCCAAGGCCTTGCATTCCACCACTAAGGCCCACTACAGCGTTGTTATGGGGGATTTTAACGCTAAAGTGTGAGTACAGAATTGCAGTGAATCGGTAGTAGGATCCTATGGGTTTGTCAGCAGAAATCATAGGGGGCAAATGCTTGTCAACTTCCTTGAGAAGGAGGGGCTTTTCTTGATGAATTCCTTCTTTAAGAAACAGCCCCAAAGGAAGTGGACGTGGCGAAGCCCCGAAACTATGACAAAAAATGAGATAGACTTCATCATAACGGATAGGAAGCATATATTCAGAGATGTCTCAGTGGTCAACAGGTTCAATACCGGCAGTGATCATAGACTTGTTCGAGGCTCTCTGAATATCAACTACAAGCTCGAGCGAACTCGTTTGATGAAGTCTAGGCTCCGTCCAAATATGTTCCAAACTATGCTAGGATCTGAAGCATTCCAGTTAGACCTGGAAAACCGATTTGCTGCCGTGGAAACCACAAATGACGTCGACCAGGCGCTCGACCAAATGGTGGGAATCCTCAGGGAAGAAGGTGCGAGGTTTTGCAAAATGCGGCGTACGGGCAGGAGGTCCAAATTCTATCGAGACCTGGTCTGTTTTGGAGTCTTTGCAGCGATGCCAAGTCGACTGGCGATACATCCAAGTGCTGAGATGTCTTTATGAAAACGCCTCAATGACCGTCCAAACTCAGGACCGGCAAACTGAACACATCGCCCTGCGTCGAGGAGTGAGACAAGGGGACGTAATCTCCCCAAAATTGTTCGCTAACGCACTGGAGGATGTGTTCAAGACGCTAAACTGGAGTGGACGCGGAATAAACATCAACGGCGAGTGCATCTCACACTTGAGATTTGCAGACGATATCGTCATATTGGCGGAATCGCTGCAGGACTTGCAGCAGATGCTGGACGGCCTAGTTGATTCTTCTGTACGCATTGGTCTCCGGATGAACTTGGACAAATCACAGGTTATGTTCAACGATCACGCAACTCCGGGACCGATTGCGGTCAATGGCGGTGCCCTCAAGGTTGTCGAGAATACGTTTACCTCGGGAAAACTCTGCAGTTTGGTAAGAACAACCTTGAGAAGGAGGCTAACAGGAAAATTCAGCTGGGCTGGGCAGCATTTGGGAAGCTTCGTCGAGTCTTCTCGTCACGTATTCCACAGAGTTTAAAGACGAAAGTCTTCAATCAGTGCGTCCTACCTGTTATGACCTACGGAGCCGAAAGTGGACACTCACGGTACGGCTGGTCCATAAATTTAAAGTCGCTCAGCGAGCTATGGAACGAGCTATGCTTGGAGTATCTCTGAGGGACCGAATCCGGAATGAGGTGATCCGGCAGAGAACCAAAGTTGTCGACATAGCTCATAGGATTAGCAAGCTGAAGTGGCAATGGGCCGGCCATATTAGCCGTCGAACCGATGACCGTTGGGGTAGACGTATTCTTGAGTGGAGACCGCGAATCGGCAAACGGAAGGTAGGACGCCCTCAGGCTAGGTGGAGCGACGATCTTCGCAGGGTGGCTGGTAGCAGCTGGATGAGAGTTGCCGAAAATCGAGCTGAATGGCGTGCAATTGGGGAGGCCTATGTCCAGCAGTGGACTGCTATAGGCTGATGATGATGATGATGACAACCCCTTGTTGGAGGTATCTGACCTGTTGTTGTTGAATGTCTGGAAGACATTAAAATACAGGAGTTGTTGTACCATTGACATAGTTGTTTGTGAAAATTAACATTTGAAATTAACATTCTTGAACATTAACATTATTTTTAAATTAAAATAAAAGTTTATTGTTGTTCATTAAATTGGAACCAATATTTTGTTGTTGTCTTGAGTTGTTGCAGTTTAATTGTTTGCTTTGTATTTCCTTTTATTATTTCTTGAGTTGTTGACTAACAGTTCAGCAGTTTAATTGTTTGCTTTGTATTTCCTTTGTTATTTATTGTTTGAACTTTGTAATTTTTTTTTTTTGTTTTGTTTATTTGAATTGTTTTTGTTTGTGCAATGGCATACAAAGCAGTGAGAGAGGCAATCAGTGGATTGACCACACAGCTACGGTGGTTCACTTCAGCTGCAGCGACCGCTGAGCGCCCGGATCTTGAAAGGGTCACGCTTGCTCGGTTCGAGCAGTTGAACCTGAGACTCGGCAACGTTGATACTCTACTCACCTGCTTTAACGAGTTCATTTGTGAAGTGGATCTGGAAGAGCTGGACCAGGCAGCACGCGATAAGGTCCTTGCTGACTACGACCAGATCTTGGACCTGGGGGATGTCATTGGTCAACGTGCTCGGGAAATATTGGAGAGCCGGACACCAGTCCAGGACAACCCGGAGACCTCGGTTGTTTCAAGTCCCGGACTATTGAGTAGACTGCCTACTTTAGAACTGCCACACTTTGACGGTCGCTTGGACTATTGGTTGGGTTTTCAAAACCTTTTTGAAAGTTTGGTTGATGCGCGCTCGGACCTCAGACCCACCCAAAAGTTGGCTTATTTGTTGTCTGTCCTGGACGGTGAGGCCCGAGCCTTGGTACAGCATTTGTCGGTGACTCAGCCTACCCTACCGCTTTGGAACTACTCACCCGGCGGTATCAAAACAAACGTTGTTTGGCTGACGTTCATATTAAACAGATTTTGGGGTTACCGGTCATTACCAGATTGTCAGCATTGCGTACTGACCTGTTGAACCCGTTGGTGGCAGCAACCAACGCTTTAAAGCAATTGGAGTTGCTGGTGGACCATTGGTCTTACCTTTTGGTGTATGTTGTGCTGCAACGGCTTCCTGCCGATTTGAGGGCTCGTTTCGAGCAAAAGTATGGTGGGGATAGTGTCACACATCTCCCCCCATTTGGTGACCTCGTCAAATTTTTGGAGGATTAGTGTCGGTTTGTGGATAACTCTAGCGTTGCCACCGAGTCACGCCAACCGTCTTCACGGCCACGAGACCAGGGACGGACTAGGGCTCGCAGGCCTGTTGATAGTCGCCCCGCCACCCGTTTTGCTGGCACCCAGAGTCGTCCTGCTTGTAAATTTTGTAGGGCATGGCATGGCAACCGCCGCCGAATTGCCAATGCACGCCGTCTGTGCTTCTCATGTTTGGGGGCTCACTTCCATCGGGACTGCCCCAACCCCCGCCCTTGTAGATTTTGTAGGGGGTCCCATTTGGACATTTTGTGCGCTAACGCGAACCACGCTGGCAGACCAGCCTCTGATGAAGGTTCGCGTACGGGGGGGTACCATGGAGTTGGTCACCGGCTTCTGCCTCGCCGGTTCAGAACTGGGGCGAGGCCCGCAATTTTGAGCGCCGCACTCCACCCCCCGCGAAGGTTGATCGGGAGCCGAGCGACCGCCATTTGGTCTCCCCCCGTAAAGGCGACCACGCAGCTGCTGCTAGGCAGCGCTGGCCAGTCCAGCACCGCCTTCCCTCCCATCCATTGGCGGAACGTCCCCGGTTGGAGTCACGCCCCCCGCCATTCAGGCATCTGGTGGGATATGCCCTTCCAGCGACGGCGCGTGGCTCGAGACACCGCGCGGACGAGGAATTTGACCTCCATCCGCGTCGCGAAAGACTTGAGCCTGGGTGCGGCGATCGGTCGCCGCCCAGGCATTGTTAGGAACTTTGCGCCTGCCCCGCTAAGGTGCTCCCTCAGATCGATATGGTTTTGTTGCCAACGGCATCGGTCAGGGTCTGGGGGCCCACGAGGGACTCTGTTGTGGTCCATGCCATTTTGGACATGGGAATCCAGGGTTGCCTTTGTCATCTTCTTTAGCGGGACAGGTGGGCCTTGATGTGCGTGACTTTTCAGGCACGATTAAGGGAGAGGGCGAAGCAGCTGTCACCACTGTGCAGGGACAGGCTTGGTTTGGGCTCACTCCTCTGAATTGTTTGGACCCTAAAATTATTGCTTCGGCCATTGTTCTGACGAATATTTTGGGTAGCTATGCTCAATGTCAGCTGTCTTCAGAAATTGTCCGGTTGACGTCAGGCCTGGAATTGGCTGACCCCCGGTTTGATTCCCTTAGTACAACGCATTTGTTATTAGGTTCCGATGTACTAGGGAGAATATTTTTGGGTGATATAAAGGTTCTGCAGCCAGACGGTTTGGTGGCTGTCTCGACCATCTTTGGCTTTACGTTGATGGGACTAGTGTTGAGGGTTCCCCCTCCACCTGAACCTGATCTTGTGTTGTCGTCCGGCTCCGCCCTCTCTGACGCCGTTCAGAGGTTTTGGGAGGTTGAAGAGCCCCCTCAGGTAGCCCGTTTGAACCCGGAACATGAGGAGTGCGAGTTGTTCTACCAGAACAACACAGGTCGACTCCGTTCCGGCCGGCTTGTGACTAGGTTGCCTTTTGTTGCGGTGCGACCACCTCTCGGCGAATCCAGACCTACGGCCGAGAAGAGATTGTTGGCAATGGAGCGCCGCATGGTCAGGGACCCGGTGCTGCGGCAGAAATATTTGGATTTCATGCGGGAATACGCAGATTTGGGACACATGTCGGTGTCAAATTTGGATTGGCTCTCAGGTGAGCATTATTTCCTGCCGCATCACGTGGTCCTCAAGCCATCCACCGGTAAGCTGCGCACGGTGTTTGATGGGTCTGCGCGGACTTCGTCTGGTGTCTCCTTGAATGATTGCTTGCATTCAGGCCCCAAATTGTTGAGGGATCTTTGTGACGTCATTACATCTTTCTGTCGTCATCAGGTAGTTTTTGTTGCCGACATCAAAATGATGTTCCGCCAAACGGTTATTCACAAGGATGACAGACGTTATCAGTTGATCCTGTGGCGAGAGAATTCCCAGGACCCCATGATTGTGTACGAGCTCAATACGAATACGTACGGCCTCCGATCGAGCCCTTTTGTTGCTATTTGTTCACTTTGCGAGCTCGCGGACCGAGAGTGTTTGAAGTTCCCTCGTGCGTCCGCCATCTTGAAAATGGACTTGTATGTTGACGACGTTTGTACTGGAGCTCCCACCGTTGGTGAAGCCGTCCTGTTGCGTGACGAATTGATTGGAATTTTAGCTTCCGCTGGCTATGAGTTGCGTAAATGGGTGTCCAACTCGCCAACGCTATTGGAAGGTTTGCCGGAGGATCATAGGCAGGACCCGCTTTTGTTTGAAAAGCCTCCGGACTGCGGAACTTGGTTGGGACGAGCCACTTCGGGAAACCCTGTTGGAAGATTGGCTCCAATTTGTATCCGCACTCCCTGCAGTCAACGAGGTCGTGTTACTCCGCGCTATCCTCCCCTCTGGGAGCTACACTGGTACCCTTCATGGGTTTTGTGATGCGTCTTCGCATGGTTATGCAGCTGTTGTTTATCTGCGCACCGTCAGCGCGACAGGCCAGGTGAAGTTGTCACTGGTCATGGCCAAGAGCAAGGTGGCCCCCCTCCGGACGGCACTGACCATCCCTAAGTTAGAGTTGTCAGGGGCGGCACTTCTTGTGCGTCTATTGAACCACGTTGCTCACACTTTGGGTGGAACTGTGGACATTCGGGCTTCTAACGCCTGGATGGACACTCAAATTGTTTGTGTATATTTGTTTGCCTGTCAACTAAGGCAGTGCACTTGGAGTTGGTAACCTCCCTCTCGACGGAGGCCTTTGTGACGACCTTGGATAGATTTGTGTCTTGCCGTGGGTTACCTACTTTGATCAGGTCTGATTGCGGTACTAACTACAAGGGTACAAGTATCTATTTGAAAGAGGTATACATACGCCTTCCTTGCTGAGAACCAGGCTGACATTGGTGACAAATTAGCTCGCCAAGGGGTCACTTGGTTGTTTGACCCGCCAGCTTGCCCCCATTGGGGGGGTATTTTTGAGGCCGCGGTGAAAGTGGCAAAGGGACTCTGGCGCAGATTGTTGGGAGACACCGTTCTCACCTTTGAGGAGTTAGCTACGGTATTTTGCCGCATTGAAGCTGTATTGAACTCGCATCCATTGTGCCCGCTGTCTTCGGACCCGAACGACTTAGAGGCCCTAACCTCGGGCTGTTTTTTTATTGTCCAGCCACTTGTCGCCCTGCTGGAGTACCCCTTTGTCGATGTGAGTCAAAATTGGCTATCGTGGTTTCAGTTGGTGCAACGGCTCGCTCAGTGTTTTTGGAAGCTTTGGAGCTTGGAGTATTTGCACATCCTCCAGCAGCGCGTCAAGTGGACGAATAAAACGCATCCACCCAAAGTTGGAGACCTCGTCCTGATTAAGGATGCCAACCTTAAGCCTTTGTACTGGCGCCGGGGGCGCATTCTCAATTTGGTGGCCGGCACCGACGGGGTTCCTCGTTTTGCAGAGGTTTTGGTGGACGGATCGGTCATGAAGAGAGCGGTCGCAACCTTGTCAAGATTGGCAATTGATTAGCGGACGGGAAGGCCCGTCCGGGGGGGGGGGGGGGGGTAGATGTTTCGTCCCGTGACAACAGACGGACCGACCAGCCGACCGTACGACTTGTTTACTCTGTGCGCCTACGCATTATGACGTCTAACGGAGTGACAACTGTCACTTGTGATTTGATTTTGACACTTGTTTTTGGTCTTTGAAAAATGGATGGTCGTTGTAATTTGCCTTGCGAATATTGTGATTATTAATCCTGTTAAATCGATAGTTTTATGGACAATTTGTTGTGATCCAATTGTTTTGTGTGTAAACAACCCCTTTTGACGAAATAGAACGGGTTTATTTTGGAATTTGATTGAAATAGTTTGAGGTGATAGTGATTCATTGGGAACCGCATGCTGTGAAAATCTCTAGCGTATTGTAGCGGCCTGGAATCCTGGAATACTTACAGCTCGACTACACAGTACAATATACACTCATTTACATACATAAATCCAGATAGGCTCCAGAACCAGTTTTCCTCAACCAGGTGAGTGATTGAATATTTGTATTAATCAGCTCCGCGCACGGCGGAAAGTTCGCGTCACTTTTGCCCAAGGCCAACGATCATCACGCTTCCACGTACTTCATTAAATCCTATGGTCAGGGCCTTGGCCTGGCGCCGAACAATCGGTGTATAGGATTCATCATGAACTTGATCATGAACTTCACTCAGACTAAGAAAAACATAATGTTTGTTTTGTACTTTCAAGAAGTCCACAGATTTCTTAATGATAAACCAAGTCTTAATAGATTTATCATAAGAAGTTGGATAAGCGTCGCTGCAATCTTTGGATTTTTTGTCTTCATATGTATCTACGTCTATTTAAAGTTCCTCAAGCCACCGTTGAATGTCTTACTCTATTTATTTATTTCGGTGTGTTTTGATTCAAATTTAATTTATGCTATGCGGTTAATTAAGATATTGACTGATAAAGTTATACTCTGGAATATTCAATTACTACTGACAAAGAAAAACGGTTGCAACAAACCGCAAATGGCGAGAATGTTTGAGGCCTATGACCAAATATTAAAGTGCTATGAGGTAAGATACATGCATTTATCAACCACCAGTAAGTAACAAAGAATGTATTTGTCATTTTACGATTATTTATCTGAAATTAATCATTAGTACGCCTGCTTTCTTTGCACCCAGATATGTATATGCTTCAATCGTACCAACCAATATTATATAAGTATAGAATCAAATATATTTATATTTCATAACGCAGAAGTAGGTAACTTCGTAACTGAGCGACTTGCGGCTAAGAAATAACAAGGTCGATCGATCAGGTTAAGGAAAGCAGCAAGTTTGTTTGGTTGAACGCGGTAATCTCAGGAACTACTGGAAAAAATCTTTTTGCGCTGAGTAGCCAATTTATTGAGGCAGACTATAACATTACGCTACAGTTAAAAGGAGCGGAGCAGCTAAGAAAAATGTATGAAAACTGGCAGGCAATTCGATGCCACGGGAAGGGTCAGGGGAGCAAAAATTTAACGAGAACGAAGTCGCGGGCAGAAGCTAGTGATGTATATGTTCATATGTAAGTGCTATGCTCAGTTGCAATTTGTAATTCAATTATTATTTTCAGGTATTGTTTCTAACAAGTCTTTTGTCAGGGTTTGATTAATATTGAACTTATAATACAATTTAGCAAATTCATATTTAAACATGGAAAAGTAAGGTCTTCTTCGTCAATTGGGAAAATATTTATGGGTAAAAACTAGAGCCAAAAACAAAACGTACACGATCGGGGACCGTCACGAAAGAAGTTATTTTTGGATTTTCCAAAGGAACTCAAGTCACAGTTGGACTTGCAAGTGCCCACTGAAGGTTTTATGCCAGCGCGCACTTTTTGCCTATGGACTGTCATAAGAACCACTAAACATACCATATTATACAGTGCATTCAAATTTATTGCTGACAACCTTCTATATTTCTATACTATACCATACTTATTACTTAGACTATTAAATTATTATTGTACATAATAATACACATATATTATATATCCCTACTATATGTATACATATTTAATATTATATATGCGTAAGTAACTCGGTCTCTCTGGTACGCTTTCACGCCTGAACCACTTTACCGATTTTGGTACGAGATAAGTTTGAACCCCAAGATAGGACATAGGCTAGTTTTATTCCGCCACTTTGTCTGAGTCTGCGATAACCATCATTTACGTGAACGAAGTCGCGGGCAAAATCTAGTGTTAACTATGTTCATAGGTTCTAAGTATTTACATACGCATGCACGTACACAAACTCGTATATAATAATAGTCAGAGACAGAGAGAAAATATATAAGATATTATTGTTATTTTTCTTGCACCCCATCACTCAACTATGTCTCTTCATGATCGTATTTTCTTGGATCTAGTTCATGTGCTATTCTAAAAAAAAATTGTACTATTATTTCTGTTATTAATATCATCATCCACATTGCTAGCCTTGTGCCACCCGCTGCAACGCTTTTCTAGTCTATGCAAGTATTATCAACACGACAATATAAAATATACTCTCTCTCCATGAGATTCACGTCATGTGCCACAAAATTATATGGTTTATATATTTTAGTGGGAAAATCCTTTAATTTCTACATTTCTTGTTATGTGGATATTAAAAACCTGGGTGATAAAAATCTCACTCGGTCTGTGTCTGGCTGGAAGCATTCTATGAAGCTGTCAAGTTTGCACAAAATACTTGTGTATTCATTCTGACATCAAACTGTATAGGTAAACATTATGTTGTCTATAATAATAACCACAAGTTGATTAAACTATTCACTGCTACACTATTCTACTTTGCTTTTCTGTTCTACTACACTGTTTTTTTATCTATTGCTCACACTAAGAGTTTCTTACAGATGATCAAAAGAAGTTATGCAAAAACATCCTGCGTGTGCATCGTGCATCATTCCACAAGATGAGTGCCTGTGGCCTGTTTAAAATAGATATTTGTCATTCATTACGTGTGATGTCACTTCTTTCTCACTATGCTATTGTGCTCTTGCAGTTTGCTTTCCTGCAAAATTGATTTTACAAATGGTTTTTTTTTTAAATACGTTACACCTAACTACTATTAATGTAACCCTGTACGCTTATAAATATATTGGTTTCAATTTAATGGCTTTACTTACTTTATAGGTTCCAATCACACTGTTCTTTTCTTGCTTTAAAGTGTAACGACACGTTTAACGTTTTATAGTGAAATAGCAATATTAATCAGTCTGCGAATTTAAATGAAATTGATATATTTTATTTCAACCATAATATCCTTACAATAAAAAAAACTGAAAAGCAAAAAATAATAATCCTTAAAATTATGAGTCGGCGCTTATTGATTTTATATTATTTATGTATTGTTTTTATGGGCCTTAGTAGAAATAAAGGATTGATCGATTGATTTTTCAGCGCCGACTCAACATTTTAAGGTTTATTATTTTTTGCTTTTCAGTTTTTCGACGGTTTAATTTTTTGTTAAAAAGTTTTTATTTTATATTTTTTTGTGGCTTGAATATACTAATAATACTTGGCAAGGGGTGTAAGGGGGAGCACACAACAACCGGACTCCCGAAAAGTCAACCTCACCTGTACGCGATACACCCTGCCACTGACAGACGAGGCGCTGGCGACCGACTTATGGCGGTATAACCATCCAACAAGCCAACCGAAATCCTCCAGAGCGATGCCGGGCAGCAGCGTCATCGCTGCGAAAGGATTGGCACTGCGGTCACCAACCCGCATGCCCAGCGTGGTGATTACGGGCATTAAACCTCGCCATGGATAAAGTGCCAAAACAACGGCCCCCAGTTCCCGGTGGTCCCGCTATTCCTGGTCAAGGTAGCGGTCACGGTAACGGCGGGACGGGGGGTGCTAAGAATCTCCGGGTTACGGCAGGCTACCAACGACGACATCTGGCTACGTATAATGGACGTTCGATGAGGCTGACCTTGCCGAACTAGAGGTAGAGCTATGGCGCATTAACTGGCATATACTGGGGTTATCTGAAGTCCGAAGACAGGGGGAGGATACGATAACTCTGGAGTCAGGCCACCTACTCTACTTCCGCGAAGGTGATCAGCTCTCCCAAGGCGGTGTCGGCTTTCTGGTCAACAAAAGGAACTCACTAACAGCGTTGTGGAAATCAGTAGTGTGTCGACACGGGTAGCGTACCTTGTACTAAAACTCACTGACAGGTACTACCTGAAAGTGATACAGGTATATGCGCCGACTTCGACATGCTCTGACGACACAGCCGAGGCCATGTACGAGGATATTGCCAAGGCAATGCACTGTACGACTAAGGCTCACTACAACGTTGTTATGGGGGACTTCAATGCCAAAGTGGGATTACAGGAACGCGGCGAATCGAGAGTCGGACCCTTCGGTGTGGGGCACAGAAATCACAGGGGGCAAATGCAGGTCAACTTTTAAGAGTCGCAGGGGCTCTTTTTGATGAATTCGTTCTTCGAAAAGAAACCCCATAGGAGGTGGACCTGGCAGAGCCCCGATAACGTGACAAGGAACGAGATAGACTTCATCATGATGGATAAGAAGCACATATTTAGAGATGTCTCCGTGATCAATAGGTTTAATACCGGAAGCGATCACAGACTTGTCCGAGGCAGTCTAAATATCAACTTTCGAGCTGAGAGAATCCGCATGATGAGGCCTACCCTCCGACCTACACCGCTCCAAGCCACTGTAGGGTCCGAAAAGTTCCAACTGGAACTTCAAAATCGATTTGCCCTACCGGAAACCACTGGCACCGTTGACGAGAAGGCCGACGAGTTGGTCAAGGCTCTACGCGACGTTTCCCGCAGAGTTTTTCCGTCGCAGCGGAAAAGTAAGGTGTCCAAACTTTCCTCAGAGACTCTCGGACTTATGAGGGAAAGACGAGAGTTGCAATCCACGCAGCAGTCTTCGTCAGATAAGAGGGCCTTAAACTTAAAGATCAGAAAGCTGACGCGACGTGACCTTCGGTGCTCCAACACCCGCGACATTGAGGTCGCGATTGAGCAGAACCGAGGGTTAAAAGTGTTCGCTCAGCAGCTAGGAAGGTCCCATCTGACGAAACTTAGAACTGGGGATAGCAGAATCGTGACTTTGAAGTCCGAGATACTCGAGGAAATCAAGGATTTTTACGGGCACCTATACTCAACGCGGACGGCAAAACAAGCGGAACATAGTGCGGATGACCATCGAGCCGAACTAACGCGCCACTACACGGAGGACATCCCAGATGTCGACCAGTGCGAGATTAGGGTGGCTCTCGAGCAGCTAAAGAACAACAAGGCACCTGGCGATGACGGAATAACGACAGAGCTCCTTAAAGCGGGCGGGGCTCCAGTCTTGACAGAGCTCGCGAGTCTCTTTAACTCCGTCATCCAAGAGGATACAACGCCCGAAGCGTGGAGCAGAGGTGCGGTGGTTCTGTTCTTCAAAAAAGGTGACAAAACATTGCTGAAGAACTACAGACCCATCTCACTTCTGAGCCACGTGTACAAGCTGTTCTCGAGAGTCGTCACGAACCGTCTCGCCAGGAGACTTGACGAGTTCCAGCCGCCAGAACAAGCCGGTTTTCGAAAAGGATTTAGTACCGTAGACCACATCCATACTGTTCGGCAAATTTTACAGAAGACCGAGGAGTACAACCAGCCGCTGTGTATGGCATTTGTGGACTACGAGAAAACCTTCGACTCCATCGAAATATGGGCAGTTCTGGCCTCTCTGCAACGATGTCGTATTGACTGGCGCTACATCGAAGTGTTGAGATGCTTGTATGACGCTGCCACGATGACTGTCCAGATCCAGGACCAAAACACCAAGCCCATCCAACTACTGAGAGGGGTGAGACCGGGGGATATAATATCCCCGAAACTGTTTACCAACGCATTGGAGGATGTTTTCAAGACGCTGGACTGGACTGGACAGGGTATCAACGTGAACGGCGAGTACATCTCACACCTTCGCTTTGCCGATGACATCGTCATAATGGCAGAGACGCTGGAACAGTTGGACCAGATGCTGCACAGCCTGAATGGAGCCTCCCGGCGGGTTGGCCTCGGCATGAACTTGGACAAGACGAAAGTCATGTTCAACTCGCACGTCTTGCCGAATCCAATCCGCATCGAGGGTTCGCTTCTCGAAGTTGTGAAGGAGTATGTCTACTTAGGCCAAGTCATCCAGGTTGGTAAACACAACTTCGAGAAGGAAGCCAACAGGAGGATTCAGCTAGGTTGGGCAGCATTTGGAAAGCTTTGTCAAGTCTTCTCGTCACCTATCCCGCAATGTCTGAAGACTAAGGTCTTCAACCAGTGCGTCCTGCCCGTAATGACATACGGTGCCGAAACGTGGACACTGACAGTTGGGCTAGTCCACAAATGCAAGGTCACTCAGCGCGCTATGGAGCGGGCTATGCTCGGAGTCTCTTGGAAGGATAAAATCAGAAACGAAGTTATCCGGAAAAGAACTGGAGTTACCGACATAGCTCGCAGAGTAAGCAAGCTGAAGTGGCAGTGGGCTGGCCATATCTGTCGGAGGACCGATGGCCGGTGGAGCAGACGAGTCCTGGAGTGGAGACCGCGTATCGGCAAGCGTAGTGTGGGACGCCCCCCAGCTAGATGGACCGACGACCTTAGGAAAGTGGCTGGGGTAGACTGGATGCGGAGCGCGGAGGACAGGGTGTTGTGGCGCAACATGGGAGAGGCTTATGTCCAGCAGTGGACTGCGATAGGCTGAGTTGATTGAATTGATTGAGGTATACCCCATCCAATGAAAAAAGAATGATCAAAATCGGACTACTCTGTACAAAGTTATGCGTGGTTATACATTACAATCAGTGAGTGAACAATCAATCATCCCCTGTTTTCCGACCCTTAGGGTTCGATTTTGTTTTCCAAATTTATATGGGACCACCTTGGAAGTATACCCTTTCCAATAAAAAAAGAATTATCACAATCGGACTACCATGTACAAAGTTATGCATGATCATACATAAAAAAAAAAAAAAAATACACGTCGAATTGATAACCTCCTCCTTTTTTTTTCGTCGGTTAAAAAGTTAAAGTAACGTTAAACCATGCTGCTAATTCCTGGTTAATCAGTGTCTATCAGTGGACTTCTTTCGGCTGAAATGATAATGAATATTATGTGATACTATTATTGTTTGTTGATGTATCAAAATATACCTAACAGGTATTCGAAGTACTAATACCAGGGAATATGGCCTAATTGAATAAAGGTCTTCGTACTTTCCGTTTTGAGTCCCGATCTACTACGAATATCATCATCATCAGCCTATAATTTTCCCACTGCTGGGACACAGGCCTTCTCTCGGTGAGAGTGAACGGGCTATAATGTACCACGCGGGTCTAGTGCGGGTTGGTAGATGTCACATGTCTTCATTTTTGGTTCTAAGACATGCCAGTTTCCTCACGATGTTTTCCTTCACCGTTTTGAGAGCAGTGGCGATGAAATAATTTACACAAAGTAATGCGCCTGTTTGATTTGAACTCACGACCTATTTACTCGTAAGTCGCGGCCGTTACCACTGGGCCACCACTGCTCGAAAATAAAGAATATAAAGACACTTAATTATTCTGTTGGGTCGCGTTTTTTTTTTCAAAAGGTTTACCGTGGCCATGGCATATATGCAACTGAAAGAACACGGATGGGTTTTATAGTGTTCATCCTATACTTACACTTTAATTCATGATTCCTAATACCTACATATTTATCATCCTTTTTATTTGTTTCTATGTTTACACTTCATGCTTTACTTATTTTATTTTATTTATATGTAAACACTCAACAAATCGATCTAAATACGATTTATTAACTTAAAAATAGCTGAAATAAAATATTAACTCAAATTTTCATGTTGTGACAAGCCAAATTGTCAACTGTCAGTTACTGTTCTGCTTAGTCTATGAATGGCTACTTTTTGGTTTATATAATTTTAAAATTATTTTTATCAATATGTCTAGCTATTTGATTTTATTAATTATTACGATTGTTTACTAAATAGCTTAACTTAAAATTATATTTATAAAATTCTTTACGCACTCATGTGGCCAGCTTCACTCACTCATGTGGCCAGCTACACGCACTCATGGATATGTCCTGGCCGACTACACTTGTCAGATGAGATGATGGCTAAACTAATATTTTGAAAATGTTTGGAAAGGGAAGACGGCTTTGGTATAAAAACGGGCGTCTGAACCGCTGATGACACACTCTAGAGGACCACACTCTGGAGGCCGGGACACTCTAGAGGACCACACTCTGGAGGCCGTACACTCTGGAGGACACACTCTGGAAGACTGTAGACTCTCGGAAACTACTCTGAAGCGCCCACACTCTGGGAAACTACTCTGAAGCGCCCACACTCTGGGAAACTACTCTGAAGCGCCCGCACTCTGGGAAACTACTCTCAAGCGCCCACACTCTGGGAAACTACTCTCTGAAGCACCCGCACTCTGGGGAAACTACTCTGAAGCCCGTCTACTCTGAAGCGTTCACACTCTGAAGCCCGTCTACTCTGAACTCTGAAGCCGGTCTACTCTGAAGCCCTCTTGAAGCGTTCTACTCTGACAGTTTACTCTTTTTCATTTAATAAATTGTATCAGATCTACCTTATCTCATTCACTAAGTAGATACATAACAGTTTTAGTCAGTAAAAGTCTGACACGCCCTCTCACTCTGCCCAGAGCGGGAGACATCATTTACTGACTTTTCACCCACAAAATAAAAAAGACACTCAATCATTAACCAAATTGGGCACGCCACAATTGCGGCGATAAGTCCCCTCTTTGAGGAGTGTATAGAGAGCCGCCACGGCGTCCTCACCTTCCATGTGACGCAGGTTCTCACCGGGCATGAGTGCTTCGGTGGGTCCCTGTTCAGATAAAACGGGAGGAAACACCCGGGTTTTTCCGCTACAAGGATCGTCTGCAGGACACGGTGGACCATACGGTGGAGGTGTGCCCTGCCTGGGCGCGCGGCTTTGCCCATGTAAATGTCGGAAACTATCCCACGGAAACCTAAATGACGTATATAACCCATTCCATCCAAGTCCGTGCACCCGTTTTTGCGTGATTGAGTAACAAACATCCATACATCCCGGTATAAACTTTCTCATGTATAATATTAATCGGATATGAAGGAGGAATAGTAGGTACAATAATCCTAATGGCTTTTTCATTTCATATCCTCACCAATAATAAATTATGTTTTAATAACATGACGTTTTTACGACTCGCTGTTGCTAGCACAGAGCAGTTTATTATTTGTTCTGTGGGTGCAAGTGTGTTCACCAACCTAGTAAAATGAAGCTTAAGTTCAGAAAAAGAACAAGTTACCGTGTGACAGCTACGGTGGATAATATGATTGACAAAGATGTGCAGTCGATCCTTTTGCCTCTAAACCTATTGCATACAATTTTGTTCTGCCCAAAATATCGTATTAAAGATAACTACATATATCCAAACAGTCTTACAGTTAAGTTGCTGTCATGTTGTCAGCCGATGGTATCCACCTTATGTTACTTATATCGCGCTTTGATAAACGAATTTGTAATCGAAAAATATGTGCCTTCACTTTACATCTACTCTCACGTATGTCTTGTCTGTTATAGTTTCGGATTCGCAATGAATTATGTCGTCAATGTACTACAAACCAAAAGACATATATGTTTAGTCTTGAAAATGCAAGAAATTCACAGATTTCTTAACGAGCAGAACAGTTTTAGGGACTTAATTATTTGGAATTGGATCAGTCTTGTTCTAACCATAGGTTTTAATATTTGCCTTCATACTTATATCTACTCGGAACTAAAGCAGGACATATCCTATATTGTGTGTTGGATACCTGCATTGTGTTTCGATGTAAACATTTTGTACACTATCAGACTTATTAAGTTTTTAGGGGTGAAAACTCAATTATGGAACATTAAAACTAAATGTTTGCAACAGATAGATCATACCGATATTGAAGCTAGTTGCAAAAGAATGTTAGATGTATACGTTAAAATTTTGGATTGTGCTGACATCTACAGGGCTTCCTATCAGCAAATGGTAAGTATGAATACACTTAATTTTAAACGACTTCTTCGTCAATTCATAAGGCTGTACTCATCTGGCTCGAGCTATGAACTATGGACTTACTGATGGTCTGAAATAAATTGTATTTATTTATATCGTTTATAACATGCCAAATACCTAATACGTATTTGTGCATTTAGCGATTTGCCCACAAATTAATTAAATTCATGCGAGTCGCCTATAGAAAATATTATATTACTTATAAGTGACGATTACGGCTAATCGAATGCCATAAAACAGTCAAGAGGAGTCCGGGGACACGCGCGATACACTTGGCTATTGAGAGTTAGACCGGTAACTCTTATTCACAAAAATTACGAAGTGTATCGTGCGATTAGGTACTTCATTCTAAAAGCTGGGTGATTAAAAAACTTTGGATTTTCAGATCGTGTTTCATACAGTAGAGTTCTTCTGTCTTACTTTGATCAAATTGCAACAAACAATAGATATTTTTAAATTAACCACACGTAGTGGACATGAGTTTGTGAGTATCTCTTTCTTCATCTTGATTCTATTTTAGCACCAATATTATCTTATGTAAGAAATACTCGCAGCGACTTTGATTGCCGCTGCCTTGCAGGCGATTTTGACAATGCTAGGTACAAGTCGTCTGTCAAAATCTATGTTTAAAAAAAAATCAAGACATTAAAATCTATTTACACATTTGGAAGCAAGTATCACTTAGTCTGCCTGGGTGGAGCACCGCCGTGTTCTCGTGGAAGCGATCGGCAGCGACCTCTCACGCCCGGCTCTGATACAGACCATGGTACGGAGCGAGAGGGAATGGGAAGCCGTCAATTCCTTCTGCGAAACAGTCATCCTCGCAAAGGAGGAGACGGAGTGCGAGAGTGAGAGGCAATCTATGCACCCTCGCGCCCCTAACTCAATTGTGGACTCCCGGCTACCGCAGGCGCGGGCTTGCGGGTGGCGAGCAATGGGTAGCTCGCCGCCCGGTAAGGACCAGCATCCCTAGCCAAGTTGATAATCTGCAATCGTTAACGCTAGTCGAAAACGAATCAAATGTATGGGAATGAAATCATCTCAACGTGAAGTCACGTGGTTAGAACAAACGAATAGAAAATTCGTAGCCAAGTTCACATCGTTCAAAATGATAGAATGGATTATTATCTTTTCTACAATGTTCAACGCTACATCCTTTGTTATACCTAATGTCGTTTTTTTAAAGACATTGTAGAACGAGTGGCCGACTCAGGCACGTCAAAATGGCTACCAACTTATCGTTTTCTACAATTGCTGACACCGAGGCGTTACTGATTGGAGAACGGAATTCGACACGAAACGGTTGTTACTTGGCTAGGGGGGCAGGCTCGGGTCTACGGCGCGTTGTGTTCCACGCGGGCCTCAAAGAGATGTCAGCAGTATTGAATTGGGTCCACTACCTGACCTATGCCTGCCAGGGTCGCGAGATTTATTCGAAAGAGTTACCGTAGCCCTGGCATATAGGTAACTGAAGGAACACGGGTGGGTTTTAGACAGTAAGAGCCTGACACGCCCTCCCGCTCCGCTCAGAGCGTGAGACGTCTATTACGTATTGGTGATTGCCCACCCACAAAAAAAAAGAAGTATGACCTAGTATTACTATTCTACACAAATCTCACCGTGATGACTTAGTTGAGATGTGCTTGAAGTGAGCTTTCAACCCTTTGGTTCCCTAGCAGTAGGTAGGATGAAAATTCACTATAACCTTATTTCACCTAAACTATCCACACTTTGCCAGTTATTTTTATTCAGTGGGCAATACCATACAGATAAAGTCTACAGTACCCAACATTACTTTTTTATTTTTTCAGGTTTTAGCTGTTTTTACCAGCACAATTTTGTATATTTGGGCTTTAAAGGGTTTAACGCTTCACATTATTTTAAGCGTGTGTTGTGAACAATATTACACTGCGATGAATAATGTTCAAAGTTCATGCGCGCTTGTGTCAAAAATAAATTGCACAGGTAATTTTTTCAAAAATATTTGTAAAATTTCTAATAATGCTTAAAGAAAAAAATATCAGAGAGATTGCTGGAATACTATAGGGCCAAGTACTTAGAGAGGGACAAGACTAGAGTAAGGCCTTTCCGACTAATAAAATGACTTATAAAACTAAAATTCATGAGTGACGACTACACTTTGTGTTTGTACGACTAAAAGGCTAATAATTTTATAATTCTTGGAAGGTTTCCAATTCGATATAACGCAGTAATTAACAGAGTGCATATCTTTGTTATTTATATCAACCAAGATTTAATTCGTCAAATTTAGCGCAGCTTTATAATAAATTCCCGAAAGAAATAAGAAATTCTTCATCAGTCAACATTTTTTAAAATAGGTTAAAATTAAATTTGGCTAATCAACAATAAATTACTGCTGTACTTAAGTATTCGATAGACAGAACGACACTATTATATATTCTTAAAGATATTTTATTAAGTTTCTCTTATTTAATTGAACTATTCATGTTTTTTTGGGAAATAAATGTGTATAAACCGAAATATTAATGTCGTTTATTATATATATTTCAGATGCTGAGAGGAAGCTAAGCAAAAATATAAAACGCCTACATCGAGCTAGATTTAACGAGATGAATATATGTGGAATGTTCTACGTGAATGCTTCTTTTCCGTTAAGAATGATGGCTTTACTTACTAATTATACCATTGTGTTACTGCAGTTTGTGTTGTTATAATTCTAGTTACAGTTTGTTTATAAAAAGTTTGTTATTTTGATATTTAGGTGTTATAAAATTTCATTCAACTTAATACTTTATTATTGAAAAAATATCTTGTCTACTATCGAACAACCATGTTAAATATCGCAAATTGCTTGTTGAATCTGTTGTTTTACAAAACTGCTAGTTTTTTATATAATTACTGAACACGTATTATTGTATAACGTTTTGCGTTTATCAATGCACCGGGTCAACGGTTAAAGATTATAATTATTGTAAAACAGTTCGAAATGAAACTGCTGATTATACGTTTCGGTTCAAAAATGCAGATCCAAAGTCTGATTCTCTAAATTAAAGTTATTTTTCACTTCGTAATGTATTTTTTGGAAGTCGTTTGTTAAGAAACGGTAAAAAATAGGTTGATGACCGCTCATTGCGTTGCCAATTTCCTGAAGTTTTAAGAGCAAGGTTTCGTGATTAGTGCAGTCAAATGCCTTGAAAAGGTCAAAAAAGATTCCTATTGCATCTTGGGAATCCTCCCACGCTGCAAATGTGGGTTTAAGTAAAGTAACACCGTTGTCAATCGTAAAACGTCCTTTGGTGAAACCATATTGCTGATCGTATCAGGTTTCGTTGGTGTTAAAATGATTAAGCATTTGATTGAGCATTATCTTTTCGAACACCTTGCTAAATACAGTATGGATACTGGTAAATAATTTTTGGCGTCTTGGTTGTTCCCAGATTTGAATAGTGGTATAATCTTACTGTATTTCATTGAATCCGCGAAAACTCTTTCTTGTGTTGGTTTTCAGTCTCACTAGGTGCAGCTGAATACCAATATTTTAAATGGAGCAACTACCTATCTTAGACTTTAGACCGGCCTGTTAGGCTAGTGGTTAGTGAACCTGACTGCTAAGACTGAGGTCGTGTGTCCGATTCCCATCCAGCACAAATCTTTGTGTGATGAGCACAATCATTTCTTCTGTGTCTGGGTGTAATTTCTCTATAATATATGTTTGTATTGAGAAATTTAAAAGCATATTTATCAGTAGTCTAGTTGCCATAGTACAGTTTCTGTTTTATTTATCTGAACTCCACAACACAGTAACTCGGCAAACCTTCGCAAAACTGGTTGTCAGAATTTCAGGCTTCTGAGTATCCGTAACGACAATTACACTCAGAACCGCTGAGTACATTCCGAAGCACTGAGGGATGTCAGTATGTCACGAGTAGTCACACATCCTCGAACCGACCTTGGAAAGCGTTGCCTAACCTTGAAGACCAACCCATGCAGCAGTTGTTTTTAACCACGAGCCTTGTAAGCCATATGCGTGTATAATACATAGGAAGATGAATTTTCTGTATGGCGCCAATCCTTTATAATATACTAGCTACTGCCCGGGACTTCATCCGCGTCAAATTTTTGCTCCTCTGACCCTTCCCGTCGCATCGAATTGCCTACCAATTTTCATCAATTTTTCATTGCTGCTCCACTCCTTTTGATTGTAGCGTAATGTTATATAGCCTATAGCCTTCCTCTATAAATAGGCTACCCAACACAAGAATATTTTTTCAATTCGGACCAGTAGGTCTTTTTTTTTTTTTTTTTTCAGGATGGGAAATCATCAAATGACTTCTCCCGCTCTGGGCGGAGCGGGAGGGCGTGTCAGACTTTTACTGACTAAAACCCACCCGTGTTCCATCAGTTGCCCATGTGCCAGGGTCACGGTATCTCTTTCGAACAATCACGCGACCCCGGCAGGACCAGTAGGTCTTGAGATTAACGCGTTCAACGAAAAAAACAAACAAACTCTTCAGCTCTCTTCAGCTTTATAATATTAATATGTAGCTAAAACATCTATACTAATATTATAAAGCTGAAGAGTTTGTTTGTTTGATTGAACGCGCTAATCTCAGGAACTACTGGTCCGAATTGAAAAATTATTTTTGTGTTGAGTAGCCTATTTATCGAGAAAGGCTATATAACATCACGCTACAACTAACAGGAGCGGAGCAGTAATGTAAAATGTTGCAAAAACGGTGAAAATCGCACGGGTAGGTGATTCGACGCGACGGGAAGGGTCGGGGGAGCAAAAAATGTAACGCGGACGAAGTCACGGGCAGAAGCTAGTTAGAGATAAAGCAAAAATTAAGAAGTAGGTTAAAAAGTCTTCTGTTTGAAGAAGATTTTTACAATACCTGCGAATTTCTGACTGATTATATTGTTTTGTGGGAATTTTCTAGAACAGACTGAAATTAATACAGAAAAACGATGTTAACGTAGTATAGTCGTACTACAGAAAATAACATGAAATAATTGTGAATGTCAATTTCTATTTTCAGATTTTATTTATTAAAGAAAGCGATCAACGGTTATTTATTTTATGTTTAATATAATTACAATTCGTCACTTTATTTTCAAATTTGATGTTCTGAATATGATAAACATAACTAATATTGTAAATGGAGTACATTATTTTAATAACTTTTTATTTAATTCTCGAATTTTAGTACTCTGTAAACTTATCGATTAGAAAACATACATCTTTCCTTACAATTATTTTTAGTTCATGCCTAGATAATCCAGAAAAAATGGAGACTATACAAGAACAAAAACAGCATCACAAAAAATAAGTATCCAAGTCCCATTAGACAATTTGGTTGACAAAGATGTTCAGTCGATGCTTTTTCCTTTAAACCTTATGCAGAACATTCTGTTCTGTCCTAAGTATCGCATTAAGGATAACTACATACATCCTAACAACCTTATTTCAAAATTGGTTTCACTGTGTGCCATGA
Source organism: Aporophyla lueneburgensis (assembly GCA_932294355.1). Classification (NCBI taxonomy): domain Eukaryota; kingdom Metazoa; phylum Arthropoda; class Insecta; order Lepidoptera; family Noctuidae; genus Aporophyla; species Aporophyla lueneburgensis. Next base: position 5,636,181 of record OW028735.1, read on the forward strand.
TGATATTTACTTTTCTGTTCGTCTATCGCGTCGATAAGCTGGGCTTAGAGAAAGATATAAGAAAAGACCTCAATGTTACGTACATCAGCTCTTACTTTGATGTTATTTCGTTTGGTATCGGGTTCATTATGAATTACGTCGTCAACGAGCTTCAAACAAAAATAAACATTTCGTTTGTCTTAAAACTTCAAGAAGTTCATAGATATCTCAACGAGAAGGTCTACTTCAAACGCTTTATTATTTGGAATTGGATTAGTATCATTTTGACGTCAGGGTTTTATTTGAACATCATCACGTTTTCAAACATAACGCTTTGGCTTCCTACCTACGAATTCTGTTGTGGGTTAGTTTTATTGATTTTCGAAATTAATTTCGTGTACGCTATCAGACTAATTAACCTCTTAAGTAGTAAAGTTGATTTATGGAACATTCAATCTCAATATTTGCAACGGATGGATCACAGTGACAACGAAATTTAGTGTAAAAGAATGTTTCAAGCTTACGTTAACATTTTGAAGTGTTATGAGATCTACACTACTTATTTCCAGTATATGGTATGAAAATTTACTTCTTTTTTTTTGGAAATTAGTGGTTATAAAGGACTTAACTTAAGGTTTTAATTTTCAGATCATATTTCACACATTTGAGTTATTCTTTCATGTTATAATGAAATTTCAAATATCGCTTACAATTTACGATGTTGCAGCTAGTAGTGGCATGTATGTGAGTATTATTTTTTAGCTCAACCGGTTTCTTATGACATTATAACTCAACTCTGAATACACTACTCTATCATTTCAAAAAACAGTAATATGATGGTAGGTGGCTAGGTACTGTGATGAGGACTAAGAGAGAAGTGTTGAAGAAAAAGACATGTTGCGACGGCCCCAAATAAATTGAGATAAGAGCAGGATAATGATGATGATGAAACAGTACTCGGATCCCATTTTTCCTCACAGTTGGAATGTAGTTTCAAATACAAGATTGGATAAGATTCAAAATCAAGCAACAAGTTAAGGGCATAATTATGGCTTCTACTTGTAACTTCCTAAAATACAATTCCATATAAGCTCACACAGTTTAAAACCCTAAACACAATGCACCCTGACAGAGCTGTTTTTTTTTTCAAGCCTTGATTTGGTCGCTGCGGTACATTTTTTATCTTCCTTCTTCTATTAGCTGTTTCAGTTTTCACTTCAGCTATATTATCCAACATAAATTCCATATTTGCATACTAATTTCACATTAAAAAACCGGCCAAGTGCGAGTCGGACTCGCGCACCGAGGGTTCCGTACAAACCTGTAGGTATCCTCGGTTTATTCGTAAGGTTTATGTTTATGAAATTAAATGTTTTTTTTTTATATTTGAGTTGATTGAATGGAAGGTAAATTGCGATTTACGATTTATGACGTATTAAAAAAAAACTACTTACTGGATTTCGTTCAAACCAATTTTCGTTGGAAGTTTACATGGTTATGTACATCATATATTTTTTTTAGTTTTATCATTCTCTTACTTTAGAAGTTACGGGGGGGGGGGGACACACATTTTACCACTTTGGAAGTGTCTCTCGCGCAAACTATTCAGTTTAGAAAGAAATGATGTTAGAAACCTCAATACCATTTTTGAAGACCTATTCATAGATACCCTACACGTATGAGTTTGATGAAAAAAATTTTTTTGAGTTTCAGTTCTTTGTATGGGGAACCCCAAAATTTATTGTTTTTTTTCTATTGTTGTGAAAAAATCTTAATGCGGTATACAGAATACATCTACTTACCAAGTTTCAACAACATATCTCTTATAGTTTCGGAGAAAAGTGGCTGTGACATACACGGACAGACAGACAGACAGACAGACAGACAGACAGACATGACGAATCTATAAGGGTTCCGTTTTTTGCCATTTGGCAACGGAACCCTAAAAATCGAGAGTCAGACCAAAGCAAAATAATGACAGGTGTTCGTTTTTGCTCCAGTTAGTTAGACTGGATCTGACCCCAATATATTTGAGAGAAGGCTAAGTAGATGATTATGATGCAAAAAGAAAAATAAGTAAGAAATTAATTATAAATATGAGTCTGTTTTTTTTACAGCAAAATAGCAATGAATTGTGTTCAAAACTCATGCGCGCTCATTTTAGGATCAAACTGTACAGGTAATTTTATTGAAATGCTTTTCAATCGGTTAGCATTCATTTTAAATAGACTGCAAGCCGACCGCACGATATTTGGGAAAAGTTTAGGCACGTGAATTGATTGATTTCATGTGAATCATGGAGTCATTTCCAAAATTACATTTGCCATAATATTATTGACTTTAAAATAAAATAAGCATCTAAAGAAAATATATTTTTCAGATGCTGAGAAAAAGATTTGCAAGAATATTAAACGCCTACATCGAGCGACTTTCGACAAATTTGATATCTGTGGAATGTTTTATATTGATGCAACTTTCCCGTTAAAAATGATAGCTTTAACTTCAAACTATACCATTGTATTGCTACAGTTTGCATTACTCTAACTTTGTTGAAGTGTTTTTTTATGATATCGTAAATAAAATAAAAATGCAAATAAAATACATCCATCACTGAGTTCTTAAAATCACTTGTATTAATCAGAATCCATTAAATGCGATATTTTAAATAATAACGTTGAAAAGACAGCAAAAAACGATTCTACTTTAATTTTTTGTACACGTCAAAGTAAATGAAAGTGTTCCTTCAAGTATTTGGCAAAAGTGAAAAATATAAAATTAGGTGGTCCCATTACGGTTAATACGTTACGGTGCCACCAAACGACAGTCTCTGTTTATATAAAATTAATTGTGGTAGAGCAAGCGTAATTATTTCGAATGGATTTTACATTTAAAATGCAACCTCTGATTAATTGCATGTTTGGTAATAACCTTTCCCATAGATTCAGTTGCGTATTTTTTTCAAAGTTACTATTGAAATTATGTTGAAAAGAGGAATATATTCAATGAAAAGAAAAACTTGTCGAGTGACAGTCATGGCAGATAACTTGGTTGACAAAGATGTGCAGTCGATGCTTTTGCCTTTGAACCTCATACAAAACGTTTTATTGTGTCCGAAGTATCGTATTAAGGACAACTTCATATATCCAATCAACTCTTCATTGAGCTTGGTGTCATTATGTGGCATAATAATATTCAGCTCTATTTTCTTATATCGCATCTACGATCTATATCAAGCCGATTTTAAAAGAAAATATACTAACATTATGTACATCTTTTCCTATTTCGACTTTGTTTTATTTAGTACCAGATCCGGCATCAATTATTTCGCCAATGTGATAAATACGAAAAGGAATATTTCGGTTGTCTTGAAAATCCAAGACGTTCACAGATTTCTTAACGAAAAGAAGAATTTCAAGGATTTCATCATTTTTAACTGGCTTATTTGACGGTATGTCACCTATTTAATAAAAAATATTATATTTCTTCTAAAATTGTGACACGATAACGTGCCTCTTGGAAGGAAGCACATTAAATCTTAACTTTATGGCCTGACAGCTCGACACGTTACCGTAATAAATAACGAAGTAATATATTTCTTTAAAATCCTAACACAATATCGAACTACTTACAAAGCCATTCATTTATATTTTACGAGCAGCAAAGTGCCAACAATCAGTTGAAAGTAATATTTGAATTCCCTTAATTGGTACAAATTGCCAGAACCGATGGTGAATGCATAATAGCAAGGGTGCATTAGCGCACATCTGGTAGGCATAAACAAGACCCAAGCAGATCCTTTTGAACAATTGAGAAATTTCACAAAAAAATATGGTCGTAAAGTAATTCTACAAAAGTATAAGAATTGGGACGGTTCTCAGGCTTGTGGGGATTTTGGGATGGGAGAAAGATGTGTGGAGGTTGGCAGTTAGCTTAAGGGCACGAAGAGAGGCGGTCGATTTAGGCTAGGCTGAGAGAGTTAGAACTTATAATAGAGAGTGTGAATATGTCTGTGTGGAAAGGTCGTGATAGCGAGAGTGTTATTATTACGTTAAATATTTGATAGGTGTTTAGTTTAGACTAAGCTATATTAGCCTAGAGTTAATGAAAGGCGCGTGAATCTTAGAGAGGTGGAAGTTAGGAGACGTGTGAACTGTGAGGAATGGTGCTAAGGTGGCTGGTAATACACATAGTATTTCGTAAGTAATTCCCTCCAAGGAGTTATCTGGTAAGTGTTAACTTTTATCTTTAGTAATAGTGCATTCAGCGTAACTAAGAACTAAATTACTTTATTGTTCTAGCAGGGTGATCGTATATTGTGAATTATACATAGAAGTTTAGTGTTATCGCAAAGAATCCATTATTGACCATTTACTTTGGCATGACGAAGCTACTTTTATGTTTTAACCAACGATATAAGATTATCTAGAAATAGCATGCCCACTTCCTAATCCGTACCTTAACAGATATTTGTCATTGGCGGTTGGTTATAGGGAATTGGGGAAAGCCTCGTGCTATACCTAACATACTCATACTACCCAAGTGAGGGGAGGAGGAGTTTTAATTGCAGTTAAGCGTGAACTTGCCGCTGACACTTGCAGCGAATGGTGTTCGTCCGCAGAGGATTTATAGGTTACGTTGACGCTGCATCATAAAAAACCCAGAGTAGTTTATAAAATGCACATATGTGTTGTATATATTTGCTGTCAGAATCACGTACATTCTTTAACGGCACAACTGAGCAACTTTTCGGACAACGTACTTGAAATTACCCTCAATCATCCGTCCGATAAGTTTGTTGTTTTAGGAGATTTTAATCAACCCAATATTGTATGGCAGCGGGCCGGCGATGGACCATCATTATACCCTACGAATGTTCATGGCAATGTTCAGACTATTTTAATTGATAATCTAAATACCAGTAATTTAATACAATACAATAATTGTCACACGAACGTCAATGGTAGAATCCTTGATTTAGTTTTTTCTAATGATGAAGTTATTGTCAGCGGCAGTGATGATCCACTTGTGCCGGAAGATTCACATCACAGAGCCTTATGTATTGCCGCGAATTTCGTTGAACTACATAGACTACCAAGTCGGCCCGACGTAAAATTTTTGTACAAAATTGCCGATTACGAAAATATAAAAGGCGAGTTAAATCGTGTAGACTGGCGGTCGGAGTTAAGTAGAAGGTCAATAGATGAAGCGGTAGTATACTTTTATGGAGTAATTAGGAGGCTACATTCCACGTATATACCGACAAAAACGGTTCTCCCCAATTCAAAATACCCTCTCTGGTACAAAAGTCCGTTGATAAAAATCTTAAAAGAAAAAGCAAAGTTTCACTCTAAATTTAAAAAGTACAGGAACTTATCTGACTATCATTCGTTCATTCTACTCCGTCAACGGGCTAAAGACCTAGAGGGGAAGATGTTTGACAATTACATAGCTAAAATAGAATCTGACATACGTGGGAATCCACGGGCTTTTTGGAGGTATGTCAAGTCTAAAAAACAATCTTGTTCTTACCCCTCAGTGATGCAATTTGGCCAGGTAACGTCCAGTGATGGTGACGTTATTTGTGATATGTTCGGTAATTGTTTTCGCTCTAACTTTCTTGATGACACTAGTAATGCCATTAGTCAATTTTCGGCTTATAATATGGTTGATGGACCCAATGACAACACGCACGATATAAGTCGAGTGGAGATAAGGATAAGTGAGGTTTGTAGGCTGCTAAAACAAGTAGATATAAAGAAATCCGCGAGTCCAGATGATATTTCACCCATATTCATCGTCAACTGCGCCACGGATCTTTCTGTGCCTCTTTCCATACTATTTGAAAAATCTCTTACTACTGGCATGGTGCCTAAAATATGGAAGTCGGCATATATAACACCGATACATAAAAAAGGGTCAAGGACATTGATCGAGAATTACCGACCTATTTCAAAGCTGTGTGTGTTTGCTAAAATACTGGAGAAAATTGTGCATGCACAAGTTTATTCGGCACTCAAGCACAGTTTAAGTGAAAACCAGCACGGCTTTGTAAGGGGTCGGTCAACCTCATCTAACCTTACTGTTTGTAGTGACTATCTCTCTCAATGTATGTCGCAGAGGTCCCAAGTCGATGTTATATATACCGATTACAGCAAGTGTATTGATCGGATAGATTATGTGATCCTGTTGCGTAAACTTTTATCGGTGGGCATTAGGGGTGACCTTTACCGGTGGTTCAAGTCCTATGTGGAGAACAGATGTCAGACTGTAGTTCTAAATGGATACTGCTCTAAGCCTATGAATGTCCCATCGGGGGTTCCTCAAGGATCCTTACTAGGACCACTGTTATTTAATATTTTTATCAACGATGTCTCTTCTTCTTTCCGGTATTCAAAATTATTACTATATGCTGATGACATGAAGATAATGAGACAAATCAATACCGTAGCGGATGCCCATCTATTACAGACAGACCTTAATAATTTTCAAGTCTACTGTACTCTAAATAAGTTAGTTCTGAATGTATCCAAGTGTTATGTTTGCTCTTTTACACGGAAACCTATCCCGCTCGTTTATGACTACACGCTTTTGGATACAGCACTAAATAGGGTCAGCACTATCAGGGACCTGGGAGTTACCTTTGACGCTAAGCTCCTCTTTGATGCACATATATACAACATTGTCAAGAAAGCATCCAAAGCACTTGATTTCATTCTCCGGGTGTCCTCGGAGTTCAAAAATATAAAGACTATAAAAATATTGTACTGTTCCTTTGTCCGTAGTCATTTGGAGTATGCTTCTCAAGTTTGGAACCCTAATTATAATGTCTACATAAATCGTATTGAGAGCATACAAAAAAGGTTTTTAAGGCACATTCAGTATCGGTCTAAAACGTTTTTAACTAATTATACATACCGTTGCAAAAAGTTTCATATTCTTCCACTTTATGAAAGGCGTATAATATCAGATCTTGTGTTTCTCTTCAAAATTGCTAATGGAACAACCGGCGTTAACGAGTTGTTACACAAAATTGGGCTGCGAGTGCCGTCTGTGTTCTTACGTAGACCAGATTTATTGCACACCCCAGTGGTGGCCACTAAGTACAGACGGAACTCGTACATAGTGAGAGCGAGTCGTATGCAACGCAACCTGCCGGGAAGCTGATATCGACATTTTTAATACTAGTGTTGCTAAATTGAAAAAAACTCTATCTAATAGCTTCTTCGAGCGTAAATAGTATTATTATTACATTATTATTATTTTTTGTGTTAAATTACCTTTTAAGCTTTGCCAGCGTATTGTGCATGTGGGCCTTCCGCTTGAATCGCTTCGCCTATTGATAAACCGTGTTGGGATCTGTTGCGTGGTCTGGGAGATCGGGACATGCAGGCGCGGGAAGTGGCTTTTTGTACTGTGTAGAGATGGTCTATTGTCTTTTTCATCTGATTTATTACTACATGTGGAAACTTGTAATTGGCCTTATTTTGTAAAAACATCTACTCACTGTATTGTTTAGCTGTAAGTTTTCCTAAAATAAATAAAATAAAATAAAAATAAAATATTGTAATGTATTAGTACCCACATTGATAAATTATCATACAGGAGTCCCTATTAATAAAATGTCACAGTATGTATCGGTTCAGTTCGCATTATACGCTTGCTAAAGAACAACGCCTTTCATTACCTGAGTACGGACATATCAGTGGCGACGACATTAACCGTATATTGTTATTATTAATTACCTTTCGTAAATTGTGTGCAGTGAACGTGTAAAGACAATAAAATGGCGAGTGGACAGATTGGTAAAATCAGAGACTGATATGACGTCAGGAAATTGGACTTTGTACGTTGAACGGTTGGAGACGTATTTTAAAGTCAATAACGTAGACAAGAACATGTGGTTGGCAATTTTGATCACCGGCATTGATGATCAGACGTACGAGCTACTGAGCACGTTGTGCAGCCCAAGCAAACCGTCGGAGTTAACCTACGAAAAAGCCGTTACAATGTTGAAAAATCACCTTCAACCGAAACCGGCTGTCATGGCGGAGCGTTTCCGGTTTCGTCAAAGAAGACAAAAGGACGACGAGAATATAACTCAATACCTAACCGAGATAAAAAAAACTATCGAAAACTTGTGAGTTTGGCGGGAATTTGGAGGAGAATCTGCGGGATCAGTTGGTGTGCGGAGTTAAAAGTGACGTCATACGACAGACTATTCGCAGAGGACAATTTGACGTACTCAGGGGCCGTTAAGTTGGAGTGTGGACTGAAAGCGGCGGAGTGAGATGCAGCCGTGGTGGAGCATAAAGCAAATGCGGAGGTACCAGCAAACGTACATGCTTTGAATACAAAACGTCGAAAGCGTGATCTGCGCGGGGGTCGGAAGGGCACGGTACAGGAAACGGGCAAAGGCGCCGGGAGCTGCACGGCGTGCGGTTGGCGCGGGCATGCCACTGATGAGTGCCGCTACAAGCATTTTATATGCAGTAAATGCAAACAAAGTGGACATTTGCGGCGCGTGTGCCCTAAGTCACAGTCGAGCACAGGAAGAGGGAAGAGGCGCGGAGTGAACCACGTCGAAGCTGCGGGGCGAGGGCAGCCGGGTGGATCAAGAGGCGATTCTAGTTCGGACGAGCTAGAAGAAGAATTACACCAACTGTGTTTGAACGAGTATAACCCGGAAAGCTTATCATTACTGGTTGATGAAAATGTTATCAAGATGGAGATCGATACAGGCTCACCTGTTTCTTGTATAAATAAAAAAACCTATGATAAATATTTCAGTACTAGACCAATTGAACCATTTAACTTGGTGTTAAAGTTTTATGACGGAAGTAATATTAAGCCGTTAGGTGTCATAAGGCCGAAAGTTGAGTACAAAGGCAAAATTAAATACTTAGAACTATTTGTGATCGATGGAGGTACAACGTCGTTATTAGGCCGGCAATGGTTATGTGAAATGGAAATAAAAAAAAAATTTGGCCATAATTAATAGTTTGTTGAAATGGGGGTACCCATTTCAACAAACTATTAATTATGGCCAAATTTTAAATAAAAATCTGATTCTGTCATTGTTTTGTTAAATAGGTATAAATAATTATTCAGCGGCGGATTGGGACGGTACACAGGCGGTAAGGCAACGCTCCAGTTGCGGGAGGGGGCGACTCCCGTGTACTGCCGGACGCGGCCGCTGCCTTACGCTCTGAAGGGTCAAGTGGATGTGGAGCTGGATGCAATGCTGCGCGCGGGCATCATCGAGCCCGTCGAGTGCTCGGACTGGGTGACACCTTTGGTACCGGTACGTAAAGCTGACGGAGGACTCCGTATCTGTGCCGACTATAAAGTCACGTTAAATCCTGTATTACTGGTCAATAGGTATCCGCTTCCGAAGATTGATGATGTGTTAGTGAGTTTAAACGGGGCTACGTTCTTTTCGAAAATTGATTTATCCCAGGCTTATAACCAGATAGAATTGGATGACACTAGAGATTTAACAGTAGTTAACACACTTCGATGTGTGTTAACTACTGTTAAATCTTTAGTCTTTTTAAATATAAAATATCTGGTTGACCGAGCTTTGCTCGGTATTTTTTGGTAAATTGTGTTTAAAATAAAAAGTTTATGTTCAAGTTGATTATCGATAAAGTTGGTTGGTCATTGAAAACACGAATAAAATGACATTTTATAAAAATGAATCCTAGCTAGATCGATTTACCGCCCCCGAAACCCCCTTTATACAAAATTTCATGAAAATCGTTGGAGCCGTTTCCGAGATTCAGATTATATATATATATATACAAGAATTGCTCGTTTAAAGGTATAAGATATCTGGTTGACCGAGCTTTGCTCAGTAGTTTTTGGTAAAATGTATTTAAAATAATAAGTTTATGTTCAAGTTGATTATCGATAAAGTTGATCATTGAAAACACGAATAAAACGACATTTTATAAAAATGAATCCTAGCTAGATCAATTTATCACCCCCGAAACCCCCTTTATACAAAATTTCATGAAAATCGTTGGAGCCGTTTCCGAGATTCAGATTATATATATATATACAAGAATTGCTCGTTTAAAGGTATAAGATAGGCTCGTGTTTGGGTTATCCTCAAGTCCGGGCATCTTCCAGAGGATTATGTCGAACCTTCTTAATGATATACCTGGCGTGGAAGTGTTCCTTGATGATGTAATCATAAGTACGTCAGGAACACAAAATGAACATTTAGAAACTTTAGAAAGAGTGCTAAAAAGGTTACAAGATTACGGAATGAAGCTCAAAAGAAGTAAGTGTCTATTCATGGTAAATGAGGTCAAATATTTAGGATATGTTATTTCTAAAGACGGTATAAAAGTAGATTCGGACAAGGTAGAAGCAATAGTAAAAATTCCTAGGCCGAGAGATGTTACCGAGTTGCGTTCTTTCTTAGGGTTAGTAAATTTTTATGCAAAATTTGTCAAGAATTTGAGTAGCATACTGTCACCACTTTATGATCTTTTAAAAAAAGAGGTAATTTGGCATTGGAGTAAGCGGTGTGAAGAAGCAATGTTAAAAGTAAAAAAAATATTAACAGGTGCTGAAGTTTTGGTTCATTACGACCCAAATAAGCCGTTAGTGTTGACATGTGACGACAGTGCGCGGGGTATAGGCGGGGTACTCACACAGCCGAGTGCCAACGGCCGGGACCGACCGGTCGTGTATGTGTCACGCGCATTGAATAGCGCGGAGAAACATTATTCTCAGATAGATCGCGAAGCGTTAGCTATTGTATTTTGTTTAAAAAAATTACATCAGTACGTTTATGGCCGACGTTTTACACTGCGAACTGATCATAAGCCATTAGTAAGCATATTTGGTCCCAAGCACGGCGTACCGACCATGGCGGCGAGTAGGTTGCAGCGTTGGGCAATCATTTTATCTGCTTATACGTATGATATAGAATACGTCAACACAAAACAAAACGGATCGAGATTACCTGTTCCTAGTAGTAGCGATGAGTCATACGCACTACCTGAGCAAACTTATTTACATTTCGCTCAGAATGCGTTGTTACTAGATTATAATGTAATTAAGCAACAGACAGGAAGGGATCCGATGTTAAGCAGAGTTATAAGTTATATTCGAGATAGGTGGCCTACGGATAATGAAATACGGGAATTACAGCCGTATTTTAACCGTCGTAACGAGCTTTACGAAGAGTTAGGCTGCGTCATGTGGGGACACAGGGTAGTGATTCCGGAAGGATGTCGAGCTAGGGTATTACGTGAATTACATGAACCTCACATGGGCATTGTAAAGACAAAAGCGTCAGCTAGGAGCTATGTTTGGTGGCCGGGCATCGACGAGGCGGTGGAGGCGACGTGTCGGGAGTGCGCGGTGTGCGCGGGGGAGGCAGATTCGCCTCAGCGACATGCCGTGACACCGTGGCCCTGGCCTTCCAGACCATGGGAGAGGGTACATTTAGATTTTCTAGGTCCTATTTCGGGTAAAAGCTATTTAGTAATGGTAGATGCAAGGACTAAATCGTTGGAAGTATTTCCTGTACCCAGTACAGCTGCTAGTTATACTATAGAAAAACTCACGGAGGTTTTTTCTAGATGGGGTTTACCCAGAAAAATAGTATCTGACAATGGCCCCCCATTTACGAGTAAAGAATTATCTGACTTTTTAACAAATCAGGGGGTAGAACATGTATTTTCTGCCCCATACCACCCAGCTTCAAATGGGGCGGCAGAAAACGCAGTGCGCACGGTTAAAAGAACAATTAAAAAAGCGGTAAAACAAAAAGAAAATATTCTAGCATTATTGAGTACTTTTTTATTACATTACCGTAACACGGAACACTGTTCTACCGGAGAAAATCCAGCGACACTAATGTTAGGTAGGAGTTTACGTACAAAATTAGATGCTCTAAGGCCCAACAGAGAACAGAAAATGAAAAGGGTGCAGGAGCGGCAGCAAAGGGCCGGTACGAGAACGTTCCTTACAGTTAGGGGACGAAATATGGATGAGGCAGTATAGAGGTAATGAAAAATGGCTTCCTGGGAAAATAGTAAAAAGAATGGGAGCTACAGACTATAGGGTCGTAGATGAATCCGGGAAAGAAACACATAGGCATATTGACCAGATAAGACAGCGATCGCGTAGTTCTTTGATTTGTCCAACCAGTACGACAGAACGGAGTTCTCTAGAACCAGAGTGTCCCTAGGTGCCGGAGGTGACGCCGGCTATAGTCAGCACAGAGATACCACATCCACAGGTTGAGTCCCGGGCCCCCCAGAGCGTAGGGGGTGGTAGTACGAACCAAACCGCTACAGACGATGTGTTACCGTCCACATCCGCGGCCAGCCCCGTTCCTCTCCCTAATGATTCCAGCCCTGATATATGTATAAATGCTCCTAATTCCGAGAATGTTCCAGAATTAATTCGTACCCGTCCTATACGGGAATGTCGTGTAAAAAAGCCACCAAAATATTGTAATCGTTAAATTATTATATAATATGGTGTTAGTTAATAAGTATGTATGTAATAATAAGATGAACTGGTAAATAGTATTATGTAATTGATGTTTTATTATTAGCTTAGTATTACATTATTTTGTGAAATTGTATTGAGTTAATTACATTGTATTGGATTGTTGTTCGAAACGATTGTGTTATATATAGTTTTTAACGATTTTCATCTACGGATATGTATTGTTTAGTGTGGAGAGTTGTAATTTATTAGTACCCACATTGATAAATTATCATACAGGAGTCAAGAGTATAAGATGTCACAGTATGTATCGGTTCAGTTCGCATTATACGCTTGCTAAAGAACAACGCCTTTCATTACCTGAGTACGGACATATCACATATGATAGCCGGGAGGCAGAACCGTAGATACTTCATAACTAGGCTATAAAAGCAGGCCTATATTTGCTTTATAAACCAATCAAACGTTAGTGATGATTACTGTTTCCAAAAAGGTCTCACCACATAACGCGTTGCGTGAGGTTTCGTTGTATGCGCATTTCCGGGCGAGGGGGTAGGCTTCACACACGTTCACTAAGTGAATTTGTAGTCGTTCTAAGAACGCTTGGGACCGTGTCTCGTTAAAACCCCACCCGGCTGCTATAGGCCTCTTACTGAATCGACACTATTTAGCGAGACACGAAATCTGGATGCAGTCATCCTCTATATGGGGAAGAGTAAGGAAATGTGAAGTGACGAAATTCCACTTCGGTATGCAACAAGAACGATCGCAATGAGTTTTGCTAGAGACTGAGTCTACGGTGCGCTTGTGCTAGTTTTGTGTTACCTCAGAAAGGGACTGTAGTAGTACTATAGAGACTGCTATAAGGGTGTCATTCACATGAGTAAGTGTTTAAAGCTACTCAACACTTGTTTTTCTCAATAACAGTGGACGTTGCAGTACACTGCCCTAGGATTGAGTAAGACATTTAATTGCTGCTTAGGAAACGTGTTTCGTTAGAATCGTATTAGTGTCCTCAGAGGTTCTATGCGTTAGGTCTAATGGAGCACGTACAAGGAGACAAACGTTATAAAACGGTTCCCCGTCTCACTGAAGTGGGTAAATTGTACACTGATAAATTAACGTAGCTATAAAAGATGAATTTAAGCGCAAGCGCAATGATTCCTTTACCTCTCCACATAATTAAGACTTTATTGCAGGGATTAGCGCTCACCTGTGAGGGAGGAGACTGGGTATAAGCCAAGAGGCCATGTTATGTTCAAGTGAGATGTTGTAAGAGAGAAATTATAATTAGATAAGTTGAATGTATTCGGCTTGAAGTCCAGATTAGAATAATTTAGTATTCATTGAAGTATGTGTGAGTGTGCTTGAGGTTCGACTGAATGAGACATTCATTATAATAGTTACCTTAGGTTGGTAGGGTTATTAAAGTCATTATGACTAAATAGGAAGTGGTGAAGGGTGGGCTCTTTGGGGCTGTCTAGATCTACAAGAGAGTTGCTCCACAACTCTATCAAATTATTCTTAAGTCACGACTCTCAGCTCAATGTCTTATTTATAGCTATTATCTATAATTCTTGAATGTTTGCATTCTTAATCTCAGTTCGATAATTCGGTCAGACTAACAGTAGCACGTGTCGTACAGATATGCTTGTTGTACAACGGGTGAACTTTCAGGGGTTTGGGTGGCTACATCTATCACATATTCAGTCTACGGACTGATAGAGACCATGTCTCCTAGAGCATGATGTCGACATAGGGCCGCTGAAAAGCCGCCACGTCACGTTTTTCAGTTCGAGAGAACTGCTAGGGACCTTGTTCCATATGAACAAGTACGACGTAAAGCCGCTGAAAAGCCGCTTGCGTCACTTTATGGAAGCGTTGCCCTGAGTACTGCAAGTGTTGAAGTGAGGCATCGTGTTAGTTAACATTGACCTAATACCTATTACGCTAGCGTATATGTTACTAATACGTTTATATAAAAATACACTTAACTTCCCTCTCCCTTGTTTATTAGCTTTCTGGAACCACATCCAATGTATTTCTATAAGTATGAATTCCTAAGTTTTATTTACTATTTCTTTCAATCCTTTCCTTGCTCCTTAGATGTGACAAGGAATTGGACTTCCTCATATTTGGAATTCATTTTATCTCTGTCGGTGGGAGAATGACCAGGTCAGGTGACGAGCTCTACAGGGCGGTACGGGGTGGGGTGCCGCCCTCCCGCCTACGGGGGGGACCGACTTAAATAATAATATTATCGTAATTAGGAAAAACGAAAATTTTATCAGCCTGGGGTAATTGTCGTACAGTCATAGTAGCAAAGAAACGTCGCACTGTTATAGGCATTCGTTTATAACACCTTACCTACTACTAACAATGCAAACTCAGCTTATACTGGACATGTCAAGCATAATGTATCATTGTGTTAACTTTTCCCGATGTTATCATTGACGCACAAACTAATACTATGAATTCAGCACAATGACATGATTCTAGACCCAAAGCATGAAAAAATATGGTTAGTGAAAAAAAACTTTTGTTTCAAACAAAAAAGCTATAGCTACCGGTACAAACGTATGCGACAGTTGAATTCCTTTTTGATAACTGATAAAAAAAAATAACGCTGGTGGATCTAGAAACGTGTACTGAATTCATAGTAGCAGTTCAATGTAACAGCATTCATCAGGTTGTTATGGCAGTGAGCCTACAAAAATATCAGCCATCTGTTTGGAAGACCTACCCTTTTCAAAGATTATCTATACTAATATTATAAAGAGGAAACCTTTGTATTTTTGTATTTTTGTATGTTTGTATTGAATAGGCTCAAAAACTACTAGACCGATTTCAAAATTTCTTTTACCATTACTTAGAAGGATTCTTCCGAATCCGTACAGGCTATATTTTATCCCGGAAAATAGATAGAATTTTTCGTGGTAGTGAAAATTGTGGAGTAAGGCGTCGAAAAAACTGCCGTACGTTAACGATTCTCGCGAACGCTGCCTAAATGGTTAGAGATGTATGGTTGACTTCTATAGAAAAGTTGTAGAACTCAATAATGCCTACAAAAAAGTCCGCGATAGTATAAACCAAACATTTATATTTTAGCCATTATAACCACTTTTCCATAGAATAAAAGTAATTAAAATTATTAGCCTATGTTTATTGATCATATTATCGTCAAATACTAATCCTTATCCAAATAAACTATTTATTGAGCAAGATTGTTTCAATAGCTATAAATTACTTTTTATTTTATTCCAATCGGACAATCCATTCAAAAGATATTACGAATTTAAAATTGTAATTGGTATTAAAATGAATGATGGTGTCGCACGACTCGCACGGCGAAACCGCAGGGGAGGGGTGTGCACATCTATGAAGCAGGTTGCCTCGCGCGGTCGGCTATCTACGCAGCGGACGCGGCTAAATCGAGTTTTACTGAATTAATGCACTTATTAAAATTGATTTCGGAACTATTTAGATACTCATTATCAAAAGTTCTTTTCAAAACATTTTTTTTTTTCAGAGAGCTTAAAAAATAAATGTCCACCCGTGCGAAGCTGGGGCGGGTCGCTAGTACATAATATTTTCATAAACGAATTGGCAAGGTATCGTCTTAATATTAATCCTTTTAAATAGTGCCCTAGAGATTCACGGCGACTTAGATTATTCATATACATGGCTCTCTCTTTAGCAAAATTAAATGTATTCAATCTATACTTACTAATATTATAGAGCTAAAGAGTTTGTTTGTTTGTTTGATTGAATGCGTTAATCTCAGGAACTACTGGTCCGAATTGAAAAATTCTTTTTGTGTTGGGTAGCCTATTTATCGAGGGAGGCTATAGGCTATATAACATCACGCTACAACTAAGAGGAGCGGAGCAGTAATGAAAAATGTTGCAAAAACGGGGAAAATTTATTCCTTTTGAGTTTCCGTTGCGTGCGCTGCGTAAACGGTTAAAGTAACGCAAAAATTATGTATGACGGAATTGTTCCTTTTAAAAAGTTCTAAAAAAAAGTCTGCATGAGCATATGTCTATCTTTTAAGGTTGACTCACTATAACTCAAAAGGAGCGAGCAGCCACGAAAATGAACGAATAAAGCAGGCAAATCGATGCGACGGGAAGGGTCAGGGGAGCAAAAATTTGACGCGGACGAAGTCGCGGGCAGAAGCTAGTACTAAATAATTTCCTTATCATCCAAGTAATGAACGAATAAGTTTTTTTTTAATTAATTACCTGAGCAATTTGACTTCGAAATGTGTGCGCAGGAATCTTGAATATTTTTAAAGGCTAAGTAGAATTTCTCATATTGGTGGCTCAATATTGTTTGCCAAATTAAACATTTGGTCACCCAACAGAACAAGGGTACTGCATTCTGCATTGCTTCATCCTATAACAAAGTCCAATTTAAATGCCGTGATGTCATCCGTTACAATTTGATTTCACATAACATAACATCACGTCTTGTTTCCCCGAAGGGTTGGGCAGAGGATTACCTATAGTACCCATATTGCGCCTATTAGGTTTAAATCCCATGTAATAGGGGGCTAGCCTATTGCCATCAACCGGGCACAAATCCAGACTTCGAGCTGCTACTGAGAAATTCCAGATGGAAAAACCCAATAAATAAAAAATCTAATAATAATCCACACTTATAATATATAATTATAATAATATTATAAATGCAAAAGTAACTCTGTCTGTCTGTCTCACTTTACTGCTAAAACTACTGAACTGATTTGAATGAAATTTGGTACACAGATAGTTTAAAGCCTGAGAAAGGACATAGGCTACTTTTTATCCCGGTAGTATGTTCCCGCGGGATAATTTCCAACCTCCAAGCGGGCGAAGCCGCTGGCAAAAGCTAGTCTATAATAAATACATTTATCACAGTGAATATCCACTCTCTTTTGAAACTATCTTTTCATTTTAACACAATACTGACGTTGAAGGTGTTGAAGGTGGTGTAATTGTTTTTTGTATGACTCCGATCATGAAGGCCGTCCATCTTGCGAAAAGATGGGTTGACAACATTGTTGCCATCGCGTAATGAGACTGGCACAGTAGAGCGGTGCTCCTGAACAAGAGCAGGGGGATAGACACAGAAAATTCTATGCAGTGTATGAGATTAGACATGTAATAAAACCAGTTTAAAATATTAATATAAGGTCAAAACACTTACAATATTGCTAAACATATTGTCTGTCCAAGAGAAGAGCTTGTTTTCAGAAGTTTTCAAGAACTTTGGTCTAAAATTTTCGACCTCGAAATGCTAGAAACTGTTGTTTTGCACACCAACCAAAAATTACAAACGTATCGAGAACGTTTTCGGAACACAAACAGGCAGGAACTCAAAGATACAAATGAAACTGAAATGCGAAGTTTGTTTGGCCTTTTGTACTATAGCTCAGTATTCAAATGCAACGACGCAGACGCTAACTACTTATTTGCTACAAATGGCACTGGTCACGAAATTTTCCGCTGTGTGATGTCTAAATACAGATTCTGTACAGTACTCAATTGTTTGAGATTTGACAATGGAACCGATCGCCAAGAACGTTTGAAGTCTGATCGATCAGCAGCAGTATCATGGTTATTTGACAAATTTGTTTCAAACTCTCAACAAAACTACATCCCTGGACCAAAAACATGTATTGACGAGATGCTTATTCCGTTCAGAGGTAGGTGCAAATTCCTTATATATATGCTTAACAAACCTGCCAAGTATGGGCTTAAAGTTCTTGTATTACTACATGTCTAACATGTAATAAAACCAGTTAAAAATATTAATATAAGGTCAAAACACTTATAATATTATTATACATATTGTCACTTTTCAACATATCGATTGTCACTTGAAGGTACAACAAAGAGTGGATGAATGCTTCTAGAATGTAAAAAAATGATTTATGGTGAGATGAGACATTTTGCAAACCATTCTAGCACTTCGCCTTTTGCTTCGTGCCTCGAATAGATTTCGTGTTTTATCCTTGGCGGGTGTACATTATAGCAACTCTGTTGAAGGTAAGCTGCGTAAATTCAGCGTAAAGTCTTTCAATATAAAACTGCCATATTCAAGGAATTCTCTATCATTCTATGGATTATTAATACATAGGTACTCACAAAGTGCTGATAACAAAGTTTGTGGATGTCATAGCACTCTAGTATATCAACGTATGCCTCAAACATATTTTTACCATGTCTGTACATGTCCCCCGTTTTTTGTGTGTTTTTGTTTTAACAAATTACATTAAAATCAATAACAACCAAAAGGTTGATGCATAATGTAATATAGAAAGGTACTCCAAGACGTACGAAGAATGTTGTATAAATAAATATGTAACAAAACAGAAATACAATTATAATAATCCAATTCTGAAGGATGAAATGGTTAAATCTGGTTTCATTGTTAAGAAATCTATGAACTTTTTGAAATGTAAGGACAAACTTAATAGATTTTTTGGTTTGAAATATCCCGTTTACAAAATTAAGAATAAATCCGAAACAATAGAGGAAGCAATCGAAATTAACGCTGATAATTAAGGAAAAAGCACATCTTTGACAGACGTTAGTAAAGCAGATCATATAGGTGCGATACATAAATAAAAATATATATATATAAGTGTTCCAAATATTGAAATGATATTCCAGATGAAACTGTTTTGTGTTATAATATTATCCTTAATACGATATTTAGGGCAGAACATAATATAATGCATCAAAAACATTGACTTCACATCACTGTCCACTGCTTCGTTTGAAATGTCTTCTACGTTACAGGTTTTTTTCATTTTATATAGATCACAAACCATAGACTCCTACTACCCAAGAGTTTTGGTTAATTTATGAACACCAGCCATCAAATCCATTTTGCGTAAATAATATAATTCAAATATGGAATCAGTAATTTCCTTTATTGTATTCGACGAAAGATTAATGTATAAAGTACTAAACAAACTTGCTGGATTACACCGTGATATTTTAAACGTCTTACAAAGTTTTTCCATTTAATGTATCCGTCATAATATACATCTAGGCGTGATTAAAAATTGTTACCTTTAATATAAATTAAGATAAAAAAAAGAATAGGTCTAAGAAAATTAATAATGCATTAGAATTACGAAAAATCCTGTTTATAATGTTTACGTATCAGATGGTAGAGAACATAACTACCCAGCGCACGAGTCGACAAGATCATTCCATTTTCCATGAGACAAAATATCAATTACAAAGTACGTCATGCGTCATCATAATGAATAATATTTTTTTTTTAGTTATTCAAATGTTCATTTTTTTTTCTTATGGATGTGTAGTGTGGTAGTCACTGGATACATGAAGTGGGCTGCCGTTGTAAGACGATTAAAATTTCACGGTGTGTAGAACCAACTAGGCCGTATTTCGACTATGGCAGCCAATTTAAATGGATTGGCGAATGAATTGACGAACCAATGGCGTGGGAGATATTTATAGTGCACAAGTGTGTGCGCAGACACAGGGCCACTCGCTCTTTCCTCACTCTCATAGTCCGATATGACGGCAATCCAACACGACGGGAGAGAGATCAGGCGCAGGACCAACGGCTTAACGTGCTTTTTGAGGCAAGTGGGTACCATACGGCCAACTTCCAAACTCCGGGCTGTTAATAAGAAATGATTAATGTAAAAACCCAACAATACTTTGCCCGACCTGGGAGTCAAACCCAGGACCCCACGCTCAGCAGACGCGCTTGCGACTACGAGACCAACGGGGTAGACAGGTGCATACATTATTTAAAGTTCATTACCTAGGAATGCTTGGAATAAAAAAAACCGGCCAAGTGCGAGTCGGACTCACGCACCGAGTATTCCGTACAAACCTGAAGGTATCCTCGGTTTATGCATAACGTTTATGTTTATGAAATTATTATTTTTTTTTAATTTTAATATTTGTGTTATTGAATTAAAGGTAAATTGCGGTTTATGATTTATGACGTATTAAAAAAAAATTACTTACTGGATCTCGTTCAAACCAATTTCCGGTGGAAGTTTATATGGTTATGTACATCATATATTTTTTTAGATTTATTATTCTCTTATTTTAGAAGTTACGGGGGGGGGGGACACATTTTACCACTTTGGAAGTGTCTCTCGCGCAAACTATTCAGTTTAGAAAAAATGATATTAGAAACCTCAATACCATTTTTGAAGACCTATTCATAGATACCCCACACGTATGAGTTTGAAGATAATTTTTTTTTTGAGTTTTAGTTCTAAGTATCGGGAACCCCAAAATTTATTGTTTTTTTTTTTCTATTTTAGTGTGAAAATCTTAATGCGGTTCACAGAATACATCTATTTACCAAGTTTCAACAGCATAGCTCTTATAGTTTCGGAGAAAAGTGGCTGTGACATACGGACGGACAGACAGACATGACGAATCTATAAGGGTTCCGTTTTTGCCATTTGGCAACGGAACCCTAAAAAACCATACTAACAATAAATACTATTCACTGATTGAAAACAGGATTACAAAATTGCAGACTGTAGCAATACAACTGTGTAATTAGTAAGAAGACTTATCAGACTCGTTTGTAAAGCGGCGTCTACGTAAAACAATCCACATACACGTATCTTGCTGAATGAGGCTTGTTGCAAGCGCAGTATGTTCTTGTATAGTTTTTTCTCATCATGTGTCAATCAAAATTTATAATTTGGTGAAACCAAAACTAAGTTGAAAGTTGGATTGTGGGGCCGAAACAACGAATTTCCTGCCTAGGGACTACTCCCCTGTTTTGGTTATTCCGGTCAAAATTATGGGAGCTTCCTACACCGTATCATTTATGATACGAAGATAAGATTATTTAGGGGTCCTAACTTATAATAATAATAATATAATAATAATAAAACATTTATTTTCAGGTTAAAAAGACCCATACACATATAACTTATAAACTAACATACATAAAACTTGTGTATAACTCGTGTTAGTAATAATATCTTAAACTACGTTAGTAGCACTTCACTTTACGAGCTAGTCCGTGAGCTGTCCTGTGGCACTTGTCCGCGGAAGCGACGGAACACCACGTCCTGAAGCCTAAAGTCTTCATCCATGACGACGGGAATATAGCAATTCGGTACACGCACCACAAACGCCTTGAAGTTAACGTTGCGGTGTGACTCCAATAACTGTACCCTCGGCATGTATTTTGTCTTCTGGCATACGTACTCCACAATATCTTCCGCCTTTGTGGTGTAGTGTAGGCGGGAAATGTATACGGGAGTGTTCGGTTTAGCAGCGCGCAAGCAGACTTCGGGCTTTGCGGTAGCTTTCCCGCAGCGGTTCTTGTTGGTTCGCGAACGGTGCTTCCTCCTTTGCACCGTCACGAAACCATCATCATCTGGTTTAGGCTTGATAGTTGGAGCGCCTGGAGCACTCACAGTGACGCTAGCCTTTAAGCTAAGTCCTTTTGTGAGGGCTTTGTCTGAGCTGCAGACACTGGCAGCGAGATCGGGCAAACGGTTCGGGCGGGCTGCGTAGAGGAGCCGTGTTGACGGGCGCGGGGCTGTGACGCACGTGGGCAGGGCGTTCTGCAAGCTCAACAAACGACGGATGCGCTGGCGACGAAACTGCTGACGCGGAATTTGACGGCGATACATCGAGGCTGGCTCCGCGACACATGTTTAAGTTAGACGCATCGACTGATGACCTAGATACCGCCACACTATTGCGCAAGTCGCTAAATTCCTTGCGCAAAAGGGCGACGGTGTTTTGGGACGCATCTAACTTCGCTTGAACATCTGCGAGGCGGGCCTTCAGAAAGATAATGTCCTTCAGAAGGCTGAACAAGCTTCCTCCAGTCACTTTCCACGTGGTCGAAAGTGACTGGAGAAAGCTTGTGCAGCTCCTTCGCCACAAACGTCGGCACGTCGTCCGGGTCGATCTCCTTGAACAGCGTGATGAATTAAAGAGAATAATGTAATGACTGTGCCTTCTCAGTATATTTATGAAAATCTTTTGTATGCACATAAAAATATTAATCTCTTTAAAAGATACAGTGATATCCATAATGTTAATACTAGAAATAAAAACAAATATGTTATTCCTACAACCAGGCTCAAGAAAATAGGTGGCTCCTTTAGATGCCAATGTATACATATATACGTTTTTATAATAAACTTCCCAGCCTCATTCAAGAACTAAGCTTAAATAAATTTAAATCTTTTATAAAGCGGAACTATGTCAAAAAGCTTATTTATTATCATTGTCAAAGACTACATTGAGGATAAAACTGCTTGGGATTGAGCTGCTCCAATAACTGTAAACTGAATGTTGATTTTTATATTATTTTGCTACTTTATTCTGATTTTATTTTGTTTTTTTTTTGTTTTTTACAACTACATGACGTATATTTACTATATGTACATATTATTTTAACTACTGTGAATTTGATGACTACGTGGGTCATTATTTTACTTTCGATTTGTTCTGGCACTTTGAGTAATTTGTGCGGCCTACTCAAATGTCGTTTCTTTGGTATTGTTCGTCGAATCGTTGGGCTCCTTAAGTTCCGAGTTGAGCTGCACGATTATTGACAAATGCGTGCATTGACTGGACAGGTCCACTCAAATCTATGTGGTTCTTTCCTCTAAAGACCATTTCAGACAGCGACTAACATGGTTGTCAAATGATCAGACCAAGATCCTTTCCGGATTTTTCATATACACATTGACATTGATAAATTTTATTTATACAATAACATGAATATTTACTTTGTAAAGTATCATATTGTTTTATTCATTGTGAATGTGAAGACTGTGTGGGTATGTTTCTTTTATCTTTTTTATTTGTCAAGTATGTTGTAATTATGATCTAGCAGGATGAGTAATTTTTGCGGCCTACCCAAATGTCCTTTCTTTGGTATTGTTTGTCGGATCGTTGAGCTTCTCAAGTTCTGAGTTGAGCCGCACGATTAGTGACAAATGCGTGCACTGACTGGACAGGTCCACTCAATCTGTTTGGTTCTTTCCTCTAAGGACCATTTCAGACAGCTATCCACATAGTTTTCACATAATGTGACCAATATTATGTCTGGACTTTAAAAGAGATTGTGACCTCTGAGTTTGTTTCGGCCTTTCTTCTCAGAGTAGTCAAATAGGAAACGCCGACCTCATCTAGCTCAAAAAAATATTATTGACTTGTAAATGTGTTTGTACAAACCTACTTACAGAAATAAAATCATTTATCATTTATTTATCATTTAGAATAGAAGGCAGGAAGGCCTTCAGTTTCATCGCAGGCGACTAAAGGAGCGCGGGACGCGGGCGGACGGGGATGCGTGTGCGGCTCGTGCGCCTGTGAAAGCTCAATGAGGCCGCCTATCGGCCGGCTTCAAAGGGTAGGACCGCGCTACGAAATCTTTGGTACATGCCGAGCATTGAGTAGGGTGCGTATGATTTGAGTTTCGATATATTTTAATTGATTATTTTTTTTTTTCTGAATTTCTGTTTTTGTTGTTCTAGTACCTATGAAAATGTTACTTTAAATGTATAGTATTTATTGCTAGATCAATTTCATTACATGTTATTCAAAAATAAAAATAATAAAAATTTCTATGCCAAAAGCTTCTACTGCGTTCACCTATTACAACCATTTTTTTTCTAGACGTTAAAATATGTCACCCGGTAGAAATAAAATAAATAAAGCAAACGTAACGAACTAGAATTAAGTTTAATTAAATATATAGAGTTTACCAAATTATTACATGTTAACAAACCCTACAGACATGAATTTTTAGGCATTTGTACCCAAACTGACTATCTTAAAGATAACACAATCGAAAATATTCAGCAACTTGTTCCAACTAAAAGATTTAAGCGAGGAATAATTTATTGATCCACTTGGCTCCATGATTAAAATAATCACCGGTAAGTTAGATCATAATGATGCAATCCAATATGATTCACTTATTTCTCAGTTAAAAAACAATCAATTAATAGTAGATAAGAAAATCACATGTGTCTCAAAAATTTTGGATGGGATTTTTAACAGTACAGAAATCTTAAATAACAATACGTAAATTTGGATGAGTGTTTAAAAAATTGAGAGATTAGTTAAAAACTGAATTACGAAAGAAAACATTTCTATTTACTCTACTTACATTTTAGGAATGTTCAATATGTTTTTAAGTAATTTTAGAACAATACATATAATTTTAGGTGAAATTGAGCCAGCTTTAGCCTTCAGTAAGATATCTGTACTGCATCGAGCGATTGCCAATTCGAATGAATTATTACACATGTTACAAATTATTGCCAAGACAGAACACCTGTTGTGTGCTGTTAATGAAAATAATTTAGTTAAGTTTGAAAATTGTATTACTGTTAAAACTTTTATCAAACAAAACCAGATTACGTTTATATTGGAAGTTCCATTAATAGAAAACAATACTTATAATTATTTCAAGCTTTATTCTTAACCTATGTTTAACACTGATTTAAATCAAACTGTAGTAGTGATTCCCAAATATCCTTTTGGTGAAAGACTCAGATTACTTCAGCCTGTGATCAGATTGCAATAAATGACAAATTCCTGTGTACCAATGATGATTTGTTGCCCCAACTAGAGCCATTATGCGAAGAACAGCTAATTAAATTTCATTCCACTGCTAGTGCATGCGAACAGCACACAGTTGACATCGAAGATATTAGAGCCCAACGAATTGGCCGTCGCAGTTGGATTTTATATTCAAACCATTACGGGATAGCAAGTAGAAATTGCTCTGATGACGTGAACCACGAGTCCATATATGCGACATACATAGTTACCCTGGACGATGCCTGCACCTGTAGGACACATACATCTTCGAAATTACCAATTTTCTGCTACACATCTAACTTATCCAATAACTCCAATAATTACCTTACTAGAGTTGAAGCCTGAAAAACGTCCCAATAGTGTCAGTGCAGTGAATGTGAAAGGTATCGATCTTGACGAGCTTAAAGAGTTAGCTCAAGTAGTGAAAATAAACCAGATTAAATTCAGTGAAAATTATAGTGCAGTGAACACTGAAACCATTAATTTAGGCACGGTTATTCTTTATGTAATGTTACTTCTAGGATTAACATCTTTTATAATTGGTCAAGTTTGGACGAAATGATCAGAATTCTAAGAACTCTGATAATTTCGTTCTTGAGGAGGGAGGAGTTATGCAACCTGCACCACAACGAGTGACCACCGTGAGAGCATAAATGCATCGTTGCAGTTTAGGGTGGTCCTTCTAGACGATTCCATACATTATTGTCAATTTAGCATTCTAAGTAACTGTAAGCCCCCCACTATGCCGGTTGTGTGCGGCCCAGAAGGTCATGGCCATCCGGTTAATCCGAGGATACCGCACGGTCTCCTGCGAGGCAGCGAGCCTCCTTGCCGGAGTGCCGCCATGGGATTTGGAGGCAAAGGTCCTCGCCCACATGTGGGAGTGGCGCGAGGAGGCGAAACGCCGGGGCGAAACTCCGCTGCCGCGACAAATCGCGGCACGGCGGACAGAGCTCCGGTGTGATCTCATGGCGACATGGCGGATACGATTGTCGCAACCCAGTGCTGGGCACGCCACAATTGCGGCGGTAAGTCCCCTCTTTGAGGAGTGGATAGAGAGGCGTCACGGCGTCCTCACCTTCCGCCTGACGCAGGTTCTCACCGGGCATGGGTGCTTCGGTGGGTTCCTGTTCAGGATAAAGCGGGAGGATACGTCCGGGTGTTTCCATTGCGAGGATCGTCTGGAGGACACGGTGGAGCATACGGTGGAGGTGTGCCCTGCCTGGGCGGAGCACCGCCGTGTCCTCGTGGAGGCGATCGGCGGCGGTGACCTCTCGCGTCCGGCCCTGGTGCGAGCCATGGTACGGAGCGAGAGGGAATGGGAAGCCGTCACCTCCTTCTGCGAAGCAGTAATGCTCGCGAAGGAAGAGGCGGGGCGCGTGAGGGAGTGGCAGTCACTGCGCCCTCACGCCCCTAGCCGCCGCAGGAGGAGACGCCCCGGGCGTCGGGAGTCCATAGTGGACTCCCGGCCACCGTAGGTGCGAGCTTGCGGGTGGCAAGCAATGGGTAGCTCGCCACCCGGTAAGGCCCAGGCTCGGGTCGACGGCGCGTAGTGTTCCACGCGCGCCTCAAAGAGATGTCAGCAGCAGTGTAGGGGTCTACTAGGACCGTCGCCTGCCGGGGTCGCGTGATAGTTCGAAAGAGATACCGTGACCCTGGCACATGGGCAACTGATGGAACATGGGTGGGTTTTAGTCAGTAAAAGTCTGACACGCCCTCCCGCTCCGCCCAGAGCGGGAGAAGTCATTTGATGATTTCCAATTCTGAAAAAAAAAAAAAGCCCCCCACTATGTAACCGACAGGATGTTCTCAGACAATGCACTAGAGCATTTGCGTCTGCTCACACGTATCCCTATTCTTTTATTTAATTATCGCTCCCAAAAACCTGACTAGGTCGATACTCGAAATTCACAAAAACACAATAACATGACGTCAATAAATACTTTTAATTTTCATGACTATGATAAGTAGAAATGTTCTAAACTTTACCCACCTCCTTTTATATAAAGGTATATAGATATATATATAAATATCTCATGTCACCTTGTTTGTTACGGGTAAACTCCGAAAATACTGAACAAATTCTTGACAAACTTCTTAATTATTTGTATTTTCGTCCAACTTAACAGATAGGATAGCTTTTATCTAAATTATTATTGTCATTGATATTTAGAAAACAAATGTTTATTATACGAAAATAGTGTGTATTCATTGGTTAGTTCTTGTAATCCCTAATAGATGGCGGTGTAAATTTGATACAACTCTTTCACATTGTTTGACATCTAGGTTGCGTACCATCTAGTAGATGACGTTGTGTTATGAATGCAGTGAATGTAGTATTTTTTATTAGTATTTATTTTTTTTGATCTATGATGTACTTAAAATGTTTCAATACAAAGTATTTTGTTATGAAATAACTGACTTATGACTTACGTGTATTGATTTCTAAAAAATACATACTATTTGTAAATATTTAATTAAATTGTGTGTGATAGTTTGTTAAAAACAGCATATATTTACCATGCACCGTACAACTTAATAACACTAAAATATCGGTCGCTATCGTTGTACTACGCAACAACCATTTATGTATTTTACATATTATACGCTAGTGATTGATTAACCCTTAAATTGTTTCTGTCCGTTTAAAAGGACATATTACCAAAACGCACATAACTGTTATTTGAACGAAATCTCACGTGATTTGTGAGATGCTTATCGTTAACTAGGCTATGTTTTTCTAACCTATGTAGTGAGAGCGAACGCGCACTAGACGTGTGTCGAGCACCGGTCCTTCGAAAAATTGCAACCGTAACGTGTTGTGCTCTTCATAAAAATAAAATTGGTAAAGTAAGTAACTATAACTTTGTTTTATGTTATGTTTATTTGTTTATAAGATGCAGTAATAGTTAAATGATAGCATAAAAAACTTTTTACACAAAAAAACAACCGACTTCCTTAAAAAAAACACTACAAAGTCAAAAATAACTTTAATTTCGAAAGTCGGTGTCTTAGGCTCTGTATTTAAGGTTTTTGCCACCGACTTCCGAAATTAAAGTTATTTTTGACTTTGTAGTGTTTTTTTTAAGGAAGTCGGTTGTTTTTTTGTGTAAAAAGTTTTTATTTTTTAACTTTTTAGTTGTGGTAGATACTCCGCACTAATCTAATCGCGTTATTCGTTCATTTGTCGCGCAAATACATAATGCAAATTTAAGACTTATATGGTTTTCACATGGACCCCATTGTCCAAATGGAACCAAATTAAAATGGGACCATTCGGGAAGCACCAGCTTTCAAATAAAAAAAAAATCATCAAAATCGGTTCATCCAGTCAAAAGTTATGCGGTAACAAACATAAAAAAAAAAAAAATAAAAAAAAAAAATACAGTCGAATTGATAACCTCCTCCTTTTTTTGAAGTCGGTTAAAAATAGTAACTGTGCAGAAAAAACTTACTTTTTCGTCTTGATACGTTAAGAAATCGAGGTGTCACTTAGAACGGCCATTGCCTGTAATCCTCTCAAAGTAGTGATTTTATTATTCGTCACTTAAAAAGGACAATGCCTGTACTCCCTTAAAAGTTGTTCTCTTAATATTTGTTATTTATAAGGGACAATGCCCACAATTGGAATAATTAAATTTGTTACGTATTGATTTTATTTATTGCCCTTTTATTTTACTGTCCTTTGTTACAGTGATATGGCGGGAAAAGGGAAAATCCTTAATCATCCAAGAGAATTCTTGCTCTTGTAGGTAACAAGAGATTTTTCTTTAAATGAGGTCCTTTGAACTCTGAAGATTTAGATTTGGAATCTGATAAGGCTGAGGAAAGAAGGATAGGCACATGAGTTTTTTTTTTTCTATGCATATAGTACCTCGTCACCAACTTCATCACCTATATGACATCATGACTCATCATCATCCTTGCGTTATCCCGGTTGCATCATTTCGGAGCCCAGGGTCCGCTTTCCCGCTTTTAGCTCTCCACTTCGGACGGTCCTGTGCATCCCTTATGGTGAGTTTGTTGGTACGCATGTCATCCGCTACGACGTCAAACCTGCACTTTTTGGGTCTGCCCCTTCTACAGATTACCTTAGTGACTATGATATTCTAAATTAAAAACGAGGAAATTCTAGGCCGAATTAAGGTATCAATGACATCTATGTAAATCACACCACGTTGTCATAGTCACTAACTACAGAATCGTCCCCCTCGTAGCTGTTCCTTCAAATCTACCATCATGCTGCATACCGGAAACACTGTCGTCGACATCGACAACAAATTGGTAGGTCTACGAGTATATTATATGTATAAAAAAAAGAAATTGAAAGTCTACACAGAAACCACATAAGTAGGGCTATTTTCTGGTTCGAGCTGGAGGTTCGGGAATAGTCAAGATTTTTGCATACGACGCGCAATGCATGGTTCAAATACATTTTGAAACATACAATTCACTTATTGAGGAGGAAATTATCTCGGTGCTGGGGATAACATAGTCGTAACATTGTGTAAAACTGTATCTAACTCCACTCTACAGTGTAATTCAACAACTTGTTTACTTCGTTGGACTATTTGCGGAATGAATGGGGAATATTGTCCTATATTAAATACTGACACAATCAGAAAAGACCGACTATAAAATTTTTGTCTGAGCAGTGTCAAACTTATGAAGAATAAAGGCAGAGCACGAGCAGCATACGAAGTAGTGTATGATAATGAGAGAAGATTAAAAAAAAACCCTATATCCCTAAGGTAATATACCTTTCATTCCACAAGGAAAAGTAAAGAATGTTTTATGATATTTTAAATACTTTATAAGGAAAAAAAATGTTTTGTTGTTTATTTATTTTAAGAATTTTGTATTTATATGTACTCATTAAAGTTCATGGTTTCTAAATAATAACAAGATCTTAGGACTAGTGATTAAGTAAAGTATTTGTTATTTTAATTATTGGTTTTGTAAGAACGTTTTTATAAGTTCAATGGGCAATTTCCGTCCTGTGTGACTGGTGTCGATAACCCATAGCTTATAGATTAATGGGCACTGTCATTTATAAGTGACATATGAAAAACCCATGAAAATAAATAAACTTTTTCAAATTTACAAAATATTTTTCCTTTCCGTCCCATTTATGGCCATATAATCAGAACTTAAACAAAAAACAATGTAAGAAAAACAGTGTGCCCGTTTAAGGGTTAAATCGGAAAGTTATCGATTTTCACATCTTTAACTGTTCTAAAAATATGAGGAATTGAAATTAAAATTAAAAAAAAAAACACTATACGTCCAGATAAGGTTAAAATATAAATAAGCAAAATGTAGCTAAAAGAAAAACTTGATATATCAAGTCTTTCTTTTTTTGTTTTTTTTTTTTTCAATTTCACTATAATATTGAAATTTTTTATGTTACTTCTTTTGGACGGACGTACAAATTATCATGTATATTGTGTGCCTTTTAGTCTGTGCTTAATAAATGCGTTTTCTTTCTTCTTCCGTTCTTTTCTTTCTTTCATACTCAAAACTTTCCTCACGATACTTTCCTCATTCTTCCGCAGCATATGCCCATACCATAGTAATAAGGTGGTTTACGGAATAACAAATTGTAGGAAAACAATATGGTAGTTAGCTATCAACGCCATCAATTGTATTGGTAACGTAACGTATATGTAGAACAAGCCACACGCGGTCATCTTACTGAACAGTCGATTTGCGTTTATTACGTTCTTGCAAAGTTGTTTTTGACTTTCTGGAAAGAAATATACCAAAATAAGTTTCAATGACATACAAGAATACTACTTATGCTCAATTTTACAAAAGAAATAACAAAAAAAAAACATTATTATGTTAAGTTTTATCAAATAAACAACCTTTCAGTTTTTTTATAGATCCTCTATTTAATAAAACTGAAAGGTGACAATCCGATGTTCTGAAAATTTTGTAAGTTTTTAATTACTTTTTATTTTTACTTGTGTGAATACCTTGATATTTTTCCTATTTACTTTGACATATGAATGGCTATTTTATTATAGACTAGCTTCTGCCCGCGACTTCGTCCGCGTCAAATTTTTGCTCCCCTTACCCTTCCCGTCGCATCGATTTGCCTGCTAGTTTTCGTCCATTTTCGCTCCTTGAGTTATAGTGAGTCAACCTTAAAAGATAGACATATGCTCTTGGGACTTTTTTTTTGAACTTTTTAAAAATAACAATCCCGTCATACATGATTTTTGCGTTACTTTAACCGTTTACGCAGCGCACGCAACGGAAACTCTCAGAAGGAATAAATTTTCCCCGTTTTTGCAACATTTTTCATTACTGTTCCGCTCCTCTGAGGTGTAGCGTGATGTTATATAGCCTATAGCCTCCCTCGATAAATAGGCTACCTAACACAAAAAGAATTTTTCAATTCGGACCGGATTCGATTCGGAGATTAGCGCGTTCAATCAAACAAACAAACTCTTCAGCTTTATAATATTAGTATAGATAATTAGTTGACCCAGCGAACTTCGTATCGCCTCAGATTCAATAAATGTTGTTATAAACGTACCAAGTTTGACAACCTGGTACGCGGTGGTGATCTGGTAAGCGTTTTCTAGCTGACACTCATATGTTAGGTTAGCTCCTACCCAGTTATGATGACCTGGTACTTCGAAGGCATAAAGCGTTTTCTAGCTGACACTCCTTTGTTTGGTAAGCTCCTGTCAAGTTATGATAACCTGGTACTTCGAAGGCAACGTTTTTGTCATAGTACCACGTTTTATAGTGACTTGTATTCTCTTTGACGTTTTATGTGACGTCTCACGGGAACGCGGTCGTAAAAAGGGGAAAAAAAAAAAAAAAAAAAAAACGGGATAAAAAGTATCCTATGTCCTTCTCCTGGCTCTAAACTACCTCCCTGCCAATTTTCAGCTAAATCGGTTCAGCCGTTCTTGAGTTATAAGTGAAGTAACTAACACGACTTTCTTTTATACGCTCCTTGAGTTATAGTGAGTCAACCTTAAAAGATAGACATATGCTCTTGGGACTTTTTTTTTGAACTTTTTAAAAATAACAATCCCGTCATACATGATTTTTGCGTTACTTTAACCCTTAATTTGGCAGGATTTTTTTTACATTTTATTCCTGATTTTCTGAATTAATTTTACTTAATTGTGTGTAAGTAATAGGGGAAAAATACAAAATAAAATAACCAGGCGTGCATTTTTTAGAAACGTTTAGTATAATATATTATACATATCTCGATGTACAAAAAAGACGCGCTTTAAACATTCGTACAATATACTACACATATCTAACTCACAGATCGTTTTGGGTAAAAATTAAAACAAGCAATTGGAGTTAAAGATATTACCAAAAGTTAATCATCATGCAAATTACAGAAACAGTTTCACTTATTTGGGATAAAGTAAAGTCTAAGCTGACATTTGGTACAAAAAACATTTGTTTGCTCCTTTTTACACCGGCTACCGGCTTGCTCATGGCCAGTTTTATTACGACGGATATCATCAAAAGGCGTTCTTCTCGGTACAGCAATCTTTTTGGACGAAGCTATTGCGGTTCTTCAGCTGGTAAATAAGGATTTCCAAATTTTATAAGTTCTTCGCTGCCATTTACTCTGTTTTTTTGCATCATCGGTTTTTCTTCAATCCTATTCATATTTCTTTTATACATAAGCCACGCATTGTTGATGTAAATATTAATAATTTGGGAAAAAACGACAAACACCACCTTCTTGATTTCATCTCAGTTCTGTTTACAGCCATCATAGCATATCAGCTAAATCTCCTCCTCCCATGTGAGCCCTGAAGCTGCAGCAATTGAAGGAACACGGGTGGGTTTTAGTCAATAAAAGTCTAACACCACTCCGCCCAGAGTGACCTCATTTGATGATTTCCCACCCAAAAAATGCATAGTTGGTATTCGTTTTTGGCGAAGCAATGTTTTATAGAGTATGTGGTGGCGAAGGCTTAAATTCAGTATCAGATTCGGGTATAAAACTTGGACGACGATTATGGGAGGGTACAGTTTCATCTTCTAAATTTGATTCTGTTGCAAATAAATTTTGTTCGGGGTCAAGAGTGGGTAGGAAAATGATAACAAGTCCACTCACTCAAGAGAAGAGTGAACTGAAGGATCTTTAGAAGATGTGTCTGAAAATACGCGATTTCGAAAGAAATGAGATTCTTTACCCTTTCTCCTGTCGAGTCACCACTGGCCCTGGATCTTCTATGTTCAGATGGAACCTAAGCGAGAATGTGATGGCTTCTTGTTGCGGGTATATCTACGCTATTAAAAGAAAACACATGCTATAATCCGCAGACCAAGCAAGAAGCAAAGGCAAAACAAAAGTACACCTAGATTTATGCAAGCGTAATGGTATATTTTAACTTGTCACCTACCGAGTAATGAGACACAGTTGATTTTTAATTGTTATTGGACCTCACGAGGTCTTTTTGTCGTTAATAAATTTATAAGAAATGATTAGAAGAATAAACACACATAATTTGTGTTTTTTTCTATACAAACAGTAAACGCGTTACTTTGTAAAATATAACAAAATGTAGCAGTATGTATAGCCCATTATACCAAAAATTGCAACTTAACTTTCTTGTGCATAGCGAATTGTATAGCTCGTTATACAAAGGACTTTGATGTTATCTATCACTCACGTTATTGTTCAAAATTGCATTTATTGATTTTTATTACTATTATTAATCACTGTT
Source organism: Aporophyla lueneburgensis (assembly GCA_932294355.1). NCBI lineage: Eukaryota > Metazoa > Arthropoda > Insecta > Lepidoptera > Noctuidae > Aporophyla > Aporophyla lueneburgensis. The sequence goes on from OW028735.1 coordinate 5,669,935, forward strand.
CAGTAAAATTTCATGCAAAATCCATAAAATTTCCGAATAAAATAAAAATAAAAAAAAAGATTTACCATAGGCGGCCGTTGACGATTCATTTTTGAAAACTTTGACGTGAGATATGTTATGTCACATTGAATGCACAGATCATAAAATAATTTTATTCAACAGGCAAAATATTGCTATAGAGTATGGTCAAAACGAAAATTTGTAAGTTATAAATCCATAAGCTGTAGATTTTTTTTTTGCAAACGTATAATATATTATACGTTGTCAAATTAAGGGTTAACCGTTTACGCAGCGCACGCAACGGAAACTCTCAGAAGGAATAAATTTTCCCCGTTTTTGCAACATTTTTCATTACTGTTCCGCTCCTCTGAGGTGTAGCGTGATGTTATATAGCCTATAGCCTCCCTCGATAAATAGGCTACCTAACACAAAAAGAATTTTTCAATTCGGACCGGATTCGATTCGGAGATTAGCGCGTTCAATCAAACAAACAAACTCTTCAGCTTTATAATATTAGTATAGATAATTAGTTGACCCAGCGAACTTCGTATCGCCTCAGATTCAATAAATGTTGTTATAAACGTACCAAGTTTGACAACCTGGTACGCGGTGGTGATCTGGTAAGCGTTTTCTAGCTGACACTCATATGTTAGGTTAGCTCCTACCCAGTTATGATGACCTGGTACTTCGAAGGCATAAAGCGTTTTCTAGCTGACACTCCTTTGTTTGGTAAGCTCCTGTCAAGTTATGATAACCTGGTACTTCGAAGGCAACGTTTTTGTCATAGTACCACGTTTTATAGTGACTTGTATTCTCTTTGACGTTTTATGTGACGTCTCACGGGAACGCGGTCGTAAAAAGGGGAAAAAAAAAAAAAAAAAAAAAACGGGATAAAAAGTATCCTATGTCCTTCTCCTGGCTCTAAACTACCTCCCTGCCAATTTTCAGCTAAATCGGTTCAGCCGTTCTTGAGTTATAAGTGAAGTAACTAACACGACTTTCTTTTATATATATAGATTTTCAATATTTAGTTAAGAGTTCTAATCTGTAATGCTAATTGGTTTATGTAGTGGACACATTTATATTTTGTACACCGTTGGGGAGATACATAACTCTTGTAATAATCTATACTATAGTATATTCCTATATATACTATATACATTATATAATATTATAAAGCTGAAGAGTTTGTTTGTTTGATTGAACTCGCTAATCTCAGGAACCACTAGTCAGAATCGAAAAAATATTTTTGTGTTTAGCAGCCTATTTATCAAGGAAGGCTATATATCATTACGCCACAACTAAGAGGAGAGGAGCAGTAATGAAAAATGTTGCAAAAACGGGAAAAATCGCATGGGTAGGCGATTCGACGCGACGGGAAGGGTCGGGGCAGCAAGAAATTTAACGCGGACGAAGTCGCGGGCAGAAGCTAGTTTTATAATCATTTTGTACATCATCTTGCATTCCATGTCTGTATAATAGAAAAATAATAATTGTTTAAATATAACATTATCTTTAGACTTCTTACTTGAACAGTGTCTGTTCTTCATAAGCTGAATACACACTGACTTAGCTTCATCAACAGTTATATAAAATTGCTCACAGTAAAAACTATGAATGACAATTAGTCCTAAGTTCTTTATCACCCATAAAACTGTCGCCATTTTGGAATACAGAGCCTGGAAAACAAAACTCAACATTATTGAAACGAATTTCTTTAATGTACCTTGCGGTAGGAGTAAACTGGTAGAAATCGTAACATAACAAAAAATGCCTCCTTGATGCGACTATCGTATATTATATCTTATAATAAAAAAGACGGAGAGAGAGAGAGAGAGATAATTTTTATGTTTTTTGAGGATGTTGCAGCCAATACTGAGTTTAAAATCCAAGATGACAGCTGCGGATTCCTACAGATTTTCATCATGGGTGTCGTTTTCATCATTTTCGAGGGAGCTTTAGCCGATAAAGATATAAAAAACTTGGAGTATATTGTAAAGATAGATCAAACGCCGTTTCATTCGGAGTTCCGAAAACCGTATGGAACTTCAATCCTGATACAGGTCTTCCGAACTTACAAGTTTATACTATTACATATAGTGAGTTACTTACTGAAACTGATCTATTGAACAACTTTTTACACTTACTTTGCTTCCATATTCTAAACTAAAATCTGCTGCTCCCTGTGTCACCGTGTAGACATGACATATGGTACGTTGAAATGCGCCAACTATGTGATATAATGCCTATGAAAATAACATAAAGAAGTAAAAGATATTGCATTCAGGATGAAAAAATATAAAAGCCTATTTTACAAATATTATTGTTTAATATTTTATTGCGCGCAAACAACGCAGCTATAAAAAATATTTCGAATAATGACTATCTTCATCCGCCTAGCCTTTTACCAATCCTGTTGAGTTTGACTTCCAGTCTAACTGGATGCAGCTGACTATCAATATTTTACATAGAGTGACGGCCTATCTGGCTGGAAGTCAGAAAGTGTGAATGTCACTCACAAGTGTGAGTGTTCCTTTTATGTCACTCACAAGATTAATAGAAATCGGCCCACGTATCCAAAAAAAAATCTCCTTGTTTCAAATTGTTATTACCTTTTATTTTATACTAGCTACTGCCCGCGACTTCGTCCGCGTGAAATTTCTTGTTCCCCCGACCCACCTAATTGCATCCCATTGTCTTCCCGCGCTATCTCTTAGCTTAGCGTTCTTTCTTACGTTATATTTTCCTAACGGCCCTAGCGTGATGTTTTGAGCGTGAAGTATTCTTAAATAAGTGTTCTTAAATTTTCTAATTTTCCGCGCAATTTTTAAATTTTTTCTTTCATAAGAACCTTCTCCTGACAATAACAAACACAACAAAAAAAAGAAAAGTGAAATCGGTCCAGCCGTTCACGCGTGATGGCGTGACCAAGGGAAATAGGGATTCATTTTTATATATATAGATTAATGTATTTCCCTAAATAAATAAATGTAAATATTTGCCTCACTTGGGAAGAGACTGGACCTCACGACACAGGGAATCCTAGTGTGGGGTCCAGGGAATTTGTAAAAAACTAGCTCCTAAGGCTTATTATAATCTGTTCTTTGTTTTCCGAATATTGTACTGTATTGTATATGAACTAAATAAATGTATTATTTGGTCTCTAGAGCATAGGCAAAGTCGGTTATACGAAAAATACTTTTGAAATTAGTAACTAGGTCCAATGAACCCACTTACCAGTACTTGGACAATGGTCTTAAATAGATCGTAAGCTTTTAAAATATTTTGAAATATCCCAAGCATTTTGTGACAATCCGCATTACTCAGTTCATTATTCATCATTAGGACATCTTTTATCCACTCCTCTAGATATTTCCTTAGCAGGATTATAATTCGGGTGGCTATCATAATATCAACATCGCATACAAATACCATGATGTAAGTAATGATATCAAAAATTAAAACGACACCACCTGGGTACCCCCATGATGTAAAGAACAAGATTATTACAAAAATGTCAAATGAGATGATAGAAATTAATGAGATCCAATTACAAGTAACAAAACTCGAGATTTTACTAAAACCGATACCCTTGTGTATAGCTTGGATCTTCAGAATCAGTAATACGTTGTTGTACTTATGCACAAAGCCCAGAATGAACATCATCGTGAACCCCATTGCAAAAGTGAAGTAGAACATAGTAGTTGCGATTGACACAAGGCCATACACCACACGATTCTTGTTAAAAACAGCATAATCCGAGAAAAACATCAAATAGTAGCACATCACGTTCAAAAGTAACATGCAAATGAATGCAAATAGTTGGTATTTGTTTCCATTTGGATATACATGACTCTTTTGAACATTATATTTTGAAGTCAACAACAGATTTAATGGAATGTTGAAGGAATACACCAGTCTTTTTATATCTTTTTCTAATCGATTATCATGCAACTCTTGAAATGTCATTTTTGAATTTTTTGTTTGTCTTTGTGACATGGTTTTACTGTTAAATTCAACTGTCACTGTTTAATATAGGAACCAAACGACTTATTAATTGTTTTGATGTACTGGTGACTGGATAAATATTAAAGACGCAGATAATATTTTTAAGTAATTATTATACATTACTAATATTAAAAAATTCCAATGAAAAAGTAAATGCGAAGTAAATTATAAACATTAATGTAGTAAGATACACAAAACTTATTTAAAAGACGAAAATTAGATCTTTTTTATACGTGTGTATGTCCCTAAACTTTTCCTAAACGGCTTGACCGACTTTCATGAAATTTTGTGTGTGTACGAGTGGGCGATATAGATTCACAATTAGACCTGCACGCGTAGCATGACCACCGTAGAAATGGGTTTTATCGACGGACGAATAGATAAAGTAACGTTTCGGGTACACAGTACGACGGCAGCAAAGTAGAAAGAGTCAATTGCACTTTTATAAAATTTATTCTTCGACATGATTCGACTCAGAATTATTTTCCGTCTTCAAAAAACTGACTTCAAAAAAGGAGGAGGTTCTCAATTCAACTGCATTTTTTTTTATGTTTGTTACCTCATAACTTTCGACTGCGTGAACTATCGGTATACGGTCGGTGTCAACAAAAACTAAATGGTCACCCATCCAAAGGCTGACCTTGCGAAGTGCATCTTAACCTAGTGAACCCACGACAAAACGCCACACATAAACTATGTAAATGGTCACCCATCCAAAGGCTGACCTTGCGAAGTGCAGCTTAACCTAGCGAACCTACGACAAAACGCCACTCATAAACTAAATGGTCACTCATCCTAAGGTTGACCTTGAGAAGTGTAGCTTAACCTAGCAAACCTGCAACACAAGGCAAAACAAAAACTAAATGGTCACCCATCCAAAGGCTGACCTTGCGAAGTGCAGCTTAACCTAGCGAACCTGCGACAAAACGCCACACATAAACTAAATGGTCACTCATCCAAAGGCTGACCTTGCAAAGTGCAGCTGAACCTAGCGAACCTGCGACACAAGGCAAAACAAAAAATTATTTTACGTTAAGTTGTGTAGGACTCTTTCTACTTTGTTGCCGTCGTACTGTGTACCCGAAACGTTACTTTATCTATTCGTCCGTCGATAAAACCCATTTCTACGGTGGTCATGCTACGCGTGCTGGTAGGTAGCACTACGAGCGAGTTTCGTTGGGGCAACGTCTGTCGGGCGTAGGTTAGTGGTGGCCCAGTGGATACCACTGGGCTCTGATTTATGAATTGTAGGTCACGGGTTCGAACGGTTCTCTATTGTGTGACTTAACTTTTTTATCCATAATCTAAAGAGCCATATTTTTTTTTTGTCCTAATCATCATTTGTCCGAATGATAACTTGCCCGAACTAAATGTCACATAATATCACATGCCATACAATTGAAATCCCTTAATATAATATGCCCTAAATCCGTTTGTCATAAATATTACTATCAATAACATACAAAAGACTTAAAACTGTTTTCCATAAAAGTTATAAGTTCTAAATTCAAATTATTTAATGTTTATTTATCCTATAAATTATATTTGTAAAACAAAGTATTACGGAGTTAATTAAGAATTTTATTATTTTATCAAATTCAACTGATACAATACATAAATAGTAAAGATACAAAAGCATTATGGTATTTATCAAGGCCTGGCATGGCGCTGCATGTATTATCACTCAATAAACACAATATCACTCAGTAAAACAGGTGATTGTGAACAAGTGATTTTATTTCCCTCTAAGAAACATACAAATAAAACATACACCATGCATGCAGCATGCATGCACGCAAGCAACATGCAATCGAGCATGCAAGCAAGCATGCATCATGTAGCATGCAAGCGAGCATGCATGCAAGTAGGCAAGCATCATGCAATCGAGCATGCAAGCAAGCATGCAGTATGCAAGCGAGCATGCATCATGCAGCAGGCATGGTTTCTGTCACGGCTCCGGCACTGCGGGGCTTAGGCGGTCCCACGCGAGCTTATCGTCGCAGACGGTTTAACGATCACCACCAGCCTCCTCAGCTCGCGGGCCGCCTCGCCCCTCCACGCCTACGCGATTTTAAATTACACTCTAGGGGTAGGGCAGACAAGACTACGTGGAGTCGGATTTACAGCGATTCGTTTCTGTCACTAAAACCTAACTTGTAGCATTTTTTTACTACTAACGATTTTATTATAAATGAACATTCGACATAAAACAATTTATATAATACAATACTTAGGACATATGACTTTATAACATGCAGAATTAGGAGATTTAATGATTATAGTTTTTGATATTATGACAGAATAGTTTTAGAAGCAAAGGTAATTATGTAAAACAAAATTTCGGCTTTTTGAATATTATGGTTACCTACTTCCGTTTATAGCTAACGTGTTATGGATAATGATTTTCGGACAAACAATTTCAGGAGAAGAAAGGGAGTACCGTTCGAACACAAGCAGGAGCTATACCTTGTGTAAATAATTTCATCACTACTGCTTTTAGTCAGTCTGAAATTCATTTAGTCAGTTCCTGCTTTTTAGATAGCGTATTAAAGTCCGGTTAGACAATTTTGAAGTGAAAACTTCTTAAGCGGCGTTGTGCACTTTTTTGTAATGGGTTAAAAATGTTAAAATCGCGTCAGGACACGTAACCTGATCGAAAATTCGTAAGATGGATGGAGAGTGATTTTTCTGAGAGATAAACTTTTTAATTGTAAATTGTCATGTTTGTGTACGATAGCGCAATAAAAAAATATTGTATTCTACCACATATGTAAATGATAGTACTTTCATACTGATAATTAAAGTAATTCGTGCAAAATTATTCACTAACCATTCGAAAATATCAAAAATGCACAACGTTAATATTCAAGTTTTCACTTCTGTCGGCACTCCCGGAGTGCAACCCGTCGTTTTTTTTAAACGCTTTCTTTAATTTAGTTCACCGATACCATCCATACTATTATAATAATTAGATGTAGAATAATTAGATTACCATCGATTGTTGTAACTCTTGTTGGTAAGGTAACTTACATACAGATCATTAACTAATAATCAGTATAAAAATGAAGACATTAGTGAATATTGACCCAAGTTATTCCGTGAATTTTATTTTAGACGATATAGTAGACGATGATGTGCAGTCAATGCTAGTGCCTTTAAATCTGATGCAGTATATTACGTTATGTCCAAAATATCGCATCAAAAGTAATGTTATAATTCCAAACAGTTTTATCTCCTATTTTATCTCAATGGTCGCCACAGTAATTTTTACATGTTTATTCCTGTATCGCAACTTCGTGTTGTATTTTTTGAAGAGTTTTTGGGATCTTCGAATTTCACGTATTTCATCGCTTATTTTGACTGCATTTTCTACAGTTGTACGCTGCCAGACTAGACCTCACAATACGATTTCAAATGCGCAGTGGAAGTGAGATAACCTTGGGGCTCTAGAGACAAGAGTGGCTAGCGTACTGTCCGCCGTACGCGGAGCAGACAATCAAATCAAAGAGAACAACTCACCTACCATACAACAAAACAACTTACCTCATGGTTGAAGGACACTGCTCTGGTTCCTACCTGGAGTTATGCATGTAAGTGAGTGTATATGTATTGTGTTGTGACGTTACGAGTATTCTTCAGGTTGGAATCCGCTGCAACAAGCTGGAGGCAATCACAGCATGCGGTCTTCAAATCACTCGTTCCCAACAGCGTCACTAACACTTAACCATCGGGTCATGACAGATTGTCCACAAAACGACCGGTTCTCAGGGATTAAGGGATTACTTTACAACAGGGTCGGACGCGCAATTTGGACCGCCATCCCTTTACAAGAACTTCAGTTTTAACAAACGTAACCCGTAATATTACGTCAAGATAGGGGTTATTACAATTAATACAATTGGATCACGACTAATTGTCACAAACGGATCGATTTAAAAGGATTAATTTCAACAAAAGCGTCGCGGGGCTTCCAAAACGCGACGGACCTATTTTAGCGGCAAATTAACAAGAGAGAGCTGTCAAGTGTCAACGTCAAATTGACAAGTTAGATGTCACTTCGTTACACGCGCATTCCGTTAGGCGCACAGATAATAAACGGTACCGAACAACAGTGCTGGATTTGCTATGAATTTTGCGGTTGGGTTATTTCAAACCAAAAAGTGTATTCAGTTTACTTTAACATTTCAAAAAGTCCACAGATTACTCGTTAATGAAACCAGTACAAAAAACTTAATCATTTGGAATTGGGTTATTATAATCCTTTTCATTTGCGGATATATAGCAGTTTTCATGTATTTTTGCGTAGCAATAAGTACACCATTCTATCATTTAATCGTGACATTTATGTTTATATTTTTCGATTTTAATGTAATTTATGTTATTCGAATCTTAAAATTATTGGAACAAAAAGTTGATCTGTGGAATTTTCAAGTTACAAATTCAAATTCAAATTCATTTATTAGACTTTCACATAGTTTACAGACGTAAAAGTAGCATGCGATATAAGATTACCAGCAGAAGACTTCATTTAGATTTAACAGCGGGTCCCAAACTAGGCACAGCCTGTATCTTGGTGACCCAAACAATACACCGAGTTAATAATTTTAGAAGTTCTGCTAGCGCAAGATGATAATTGATAATTTCATAGTAACATTCATAATAAAATAAAATTAAATAAAAATTGAAATCAACTCATAATCATAAAAAAAAAAGAATTAATTAAATTAAATTAAATAAAAGCCTGAGTAAAAAGAGATTACACATAATAGGCACTACAAGAAAAACAGTTAGGTGAGTGAAATGTGTGTGATGTGTGTGTATTTGTGAGTGTTGAGAGCGTGGTGAGAATTAGCGTAAGATACAGAGTAGATTCTCAGTTTCGTCATATGTCCGACTCAGCAACCAAGGTTTAAGTTTAGTTTTGGCCTCAGTGTAGTTTTTCGGAATGGTAAAATTATTGCTTATAGCATTGAACACCCGAATGGGTAAAGATGACGAAAGCCGGGCCCCGAAGAGGGTTTTTGTTTTTGGAAGTGGGATTCTTTCAGCTATTTTCCTACCCTTCTTACTGCAGCTGGATCGATTAATGTTGAGTTTTAAAAGGTTGATAAGTGCTCCTAGGATGAACCGTTGACGTACGCGTAAAACTCCAGATTCCTTATACAGTTCTTCCGTAGAAAAACGCCGAGGCCTTCCCAGAAGTACCTTGAGAACGGCCCGCTGGGCCCGTTCTAGTTCAAGCATGTAAGTCTTGGCTGCGCTGCCCCAGACACTAACACAGTATTGCAGAGCAGATTGGCATAGGCAAATGTAGGCCTGAATACGTGTCTTTTTGGGCGCACTGGCTCTTAGGAGTTTCGCAACGTAAATGAATTTCCGAGTCTTTTTTGAGAGTGCATGAATTTGTGCTTTAAAGGACAGGTTCTGATCAATTATGAGACCTAGATATTTTGTATTAGTTACAAGTATTCTAGAAACAGACAATGTCAACCGGGAAAATTTTATTAAAAAAATGTTTCAGACTTATGTTCATATATTACAGTGCTATGGCATACAGCAAGTTTATACTCAGCAATTCGTAAGTTATTCATAATTTATTTTTGAAAAATATGGTGACTGAAATATTGAGTCAAAAAAATAAAATTACTCTACGGAGCTTCGAAGAAAAACATCGGGCGTCGATAAAAACTTAAAATAAAACCGTAATATTTTAACAAAATTGCAATTTTTTACTCTAAGTTTTCTATTCTTAGATATTATACTACTTCGTAGAAGCATTGATTCACAATCTGATTTATATTCAAGTGACAATTGAAATACTGAAAAGGGGCGCTTTGATTCACGATACAGTAAGTTTCTTGTAATATTTTAAATAGATCCACGAAAGCTACAACTTAGGGGTACTCTGATAAATCATAATGCTATTGACAATCAAATCAAAGTCACATCGTTAACGATGCTGCAACTCTTATCGTACTCTATGGGCAATATATCCGCACTGTAGAAAACCTTTGCGAGGTTAATGGTTAATGGCTCTAACTATCTTTTATTAACTCCTATGCAGCAGAGGTACGCCTCGAGTGGTCGCGGCACCATCTCATGCTTTGAAACCATCAATCGACTCGATTCCGAATACATCTTTCAGCATATATATTTATGATAATGTTGAGTAGATAAGAGTTTGATTTAAAGTGCTGATCTTTGGAACTAACTTTTAGATAAGATTTTTTTTATCTATAATTATAATATACATATATATATATCTTATATCTTTAAACGAGCAATTCTTGTATATATATATATATAATCTGAATCTCGGAAACGGCTCCAACGATTTTCATGAAATTTAGTATACAGGGGGATTTGGGGGTGATAAATCGATCTAGCTAGGATTCATTTTTATAAAATGTCGTTTTATTCGTGTTTTCAATGACCAACTTTATCGAGTCTTGACGCCCTGGTTGTTCACAGATATCTTTGTTCACTGGCATATTATCAGGGTGTCAAAACTGGAACACGACACTAGTTGTGATACCCTGGTTGTTCACAGATATCTTTACCACGCTCTCAACACTCACAAATACACACACATCACACACATTTCACTCACCTAACTGTTTTTCTTGTAGTGCCTATTATGTGTAATCTCTTTTTACTCAGGCTTTTATTTAATTTAATTTAATTAATTCTTTTTTTTTATGATTATGAGTTGATTTCAATTTTTATTTAATTTTATTTTATTATGAATGTTACTATGAAATTATCAATTATCATCTTGCGCTAGCAGAACTTCTAAAATTATTAACTCGGTGTATTGTTTGGGTCACCAAGATACAGGCTGTGCCTAGTTTGGGACCCGCTGTTAAATCTAAATGAAGTCTTCTGCTGGTAATCTTATATCGCATGCTACTTTTACGTCTGTAAACTATGTGAAAGTCTAATAAATGAATTTGAATTTGAATTTGTAACTTGAAAATTCCACAGATCAACTTTTTGTTCCAATAATTTTAAGATTAGAATAGTAACTTCCGCACTAACTAAATTAAATGATGGATTAAAGAATAAATAGTTAAGTTAATTTTTCAACTGCGCACATTAAACTTATTATGAAAAAATGGAAGAAAGCAACAATTAACTACAACTTAACTAAATTGAAATGTTTGGCTCTATTAATTTTAAACTCATTTATTTATAATAGGTCTTTACCTATGAAAATGCCGTTTTGTAAGAAAAAAATGAAACGTATTTTTTTCGTGTATTTTATATTTGTATTAATCGAAATAATCACCCATGCAATAAATGCATCTTTGCCAACGCAGTGGCAGTTTATTGATGCCCATCTTAAAAAAATCAGCTGGACGGGAGGCAAAAAATTCTTCAAAGGCATTTTGTACTGGCTCTTGGGTATTGAATTTTTTTCCCGCCAAGAAGTTATCCAAATTCTGGAAAAAGTAGTGGTCTGTAGGCGCAAGGTCTGGTGAGTAGGGCGGATGACGGAGAGCTTCCAACCCCAGTTCTTGCAACTTGGAGACCGTCTGATGTGCAGTATGAGGTCGCGCGTTGTCGTGCAGGAGCAGCGGAGACGAGCAATTGACCAATGCTGGTTGGAGATGTGCCAGCTTCTCCATCATTGAGTTCAGTTCTTCACAGTACACATCTGCAGTAATGCTCACCCCGTTTGGTAAGAAGCTGTGATGAATCACACCGGCGCTAGACCACCAAACAGTGACCATCGCTTTTCTAGGGGTAAGTTTTCGTTTAGGGAATTGTTTAGGTGCTGAACCAGGATCCAACCAACTTGCTGAGCGCTTGCGGTTATCAAACAGAATCCATTTTTCATCGCAGGTAACAATGCGGTTCAAAATTCCTGCATTTGTGTGTCTGTTGAGCAGTGCAAGGCACGTCTCGACGCGTACTTCGCGCTGGCGATCATTGAGTTGGTGGGGCACCCATTTGTCAAGCTTTTTTTACCTTGCCATTTTGACGCAAATGGACCAATATTGTTTTGACGCTAACGTCGAAAGCTGCTGCTAATTCAGCCGTAGATTGTGTATCATCAGCTTCCACAATTGCCTTTAATTCGTCATTGTCGACCAAAGTCTTCGGACGACCGCGAGGTTCATTTTTCAGGTCGAAATTTCCAGAACGGAAGCGAGCAAACCAATAACAGGTAGTGCGTTGGTTTGTAGTGTTAGCTCCGTAAACGTCGTTGATGTTGCGTGCCGCTTGTGCCGCGTTGCTGCTACGACGGTACTCATATTCCATAATTACTCGAAATTTTAACGTACCTATCCATGACGAAAAATATTGAAATGCGATGAAAATGTAAACTAATCAATAAACAAATGACTACTTTTGGAAAAAGAATTCCATATTTTTTAAATAAAATTAATTTGAAATTAGAATTCTTAGGCAAACAAAAATTATTTTGATTTGAAATGGCCAGTACTGCAGAACGGCAATTTCATAGGTAAAGACCTAATATAAAGTTTATTATGCACTACATAAATAAAGTAAACACTTCTAAATAAACACGAGGCTTATCGCTCTCTACGATCGCTTCCAGCAACCTTGGAATGGACTATGATTAGCCCACACCCGAGACACCCCGATCAATAAAACTTTTATTTCCTGAATTTTATACTTAACATAATAATAGTTGAGAGTAGACATAAGCCTCACTTAAATTTGCGGAGCTATACGGACGTTCGCACTGTGAAGATAGTTTCTAATTGGTCCTCATTCCTCTTTGCTACTTTATCAGGGTCGGCACCTACATCACATTTGTTCCTCAAATACCATTGCAGTTACAGTATGCCAAATATCAACTCGATCAGCCTTTAGAATATGCTCACATCTCTTCATTAACAGAACTGATAATCTTCAAACTCACTTCTTGAATAGCTAAGAACACTTTCGATTAAGTTAAGTGAGTCAATCAGTAATCGACCATTGCACCATAAATGCTTTTGTAAAATGGTTTCTTCAGTTTCGCGTATCGTATTAGGATAGTATTAGTCTATTAAGATATGCAAATTTTCGTATTGATTTAACGAGGTTGAGGCAAAATCTGCACAGTTATTGGATTATATTTTAGTAGAAAATAAAGACAATCTTCGATAAACATGCTCTGATGCACATTTTTTTGTGTATTATGTTCTGAACCACCTAGTTACACCATCATCATCACCATCATCATTTCAGCTGAAAGACGTCCACTGCTGGACATAGGCCTCCCCCAAGCACCGTCACTTCGACCGGTTTTGTGCTTCCCACATCCAGCGGATTCCTGCGGCCTTCACAAGGTCAGCGGACCACCTTGTTGGAGGCCTTCCGACTCTACGTCTTCCGGTACGCGGTCGCGACTCCAGTACCTTTCGGCCCCATCGGCCATCTGTTCTGCGAGCAATGTGCCCTGCCCACTGCCACTTTAGTTTAGCAATTACACGGTTTGTTATTATTCATTTATTTTTAATACATTTAAATATATTTATTAAATATTTATGTAAATATTTATGTCTATCAATGAAAGCAATGATAATAGTCGTTTTTTTTCGACGACAGTTTTGTGAGTGTTCCTTCTATTCCTAATTGATAGTCTAGTAGCGCAGTTTTAAGTTGTCCCTAAGAATTTTAATGCTAGACATATCAATGCTCGGAGTATTTCACCACATTTCCTCCTTTGACTTTAGGAACGTACATGGTATTCATATTTCTGAGTCATGTCTTAAACCTTGTCTTCCATTAACTAGTTACTCTCTTTGTGGCTCCCAACTTATAAAGCTAGACTACTCGGTTGGCGTAATGAACGTTGACAATCTTTGCAAGGATGCCAACAACATAGATTAGTCTGATTTGTTTGCCGTTAATAAGTTAATATTTTTAAGGCTAAACTTATCAAGCTTTGCGATCATCATTCACCTGATCGAGCAGTTAATCTCACTAAATTGAATGAGATTAAAACACTTATGCACAAAAAATTATGATAAAGTCTAAGAACTCTTATACACGTGTGGCATGTTGCCAACGGCAAAGGTAATTGCTACCATCGATATGTGTCGGCGGCAGCCGTCGACGCGTCTCGATAGCAACCGACGTCAGCCGACGGCAGCAGGCGATATGCCACCTTCAAAGATCAGCATCATCATCGTGTGTCGGCTGCAGTTACCTGCGTTGGAAACACGCCGCTCGTGTGTAAGAGCTCTAAATTTAAGCGAATTGCTAATGAAGCTAACAGGGAAAGATATATCTCAATCCGAAATCACTGCAATAAGGTGTTTAGGAATGCTAATCGCCACCACATTCATATTTCTGTCCAAAATGCGGACGCATACAATATTTGGAAACTTAGATCAATGGAGTTGGTGAAACGCAACAAGAGAATTCCGTAAAATATGTTCAGAAACTAAAACCTAAAATATATAACAACAATATATTTATATCCAAAATTGTTACATGCAAATTATAAAATATTTGTCGTTAATTAAATAAAAAACTTACGTACTTTCAGAGAGTAGCCGTGGTCGTATGCCACTTTGTTGTAAAGCATCACTCGCTTTTGATAGATTTATTGTTTGTTTAGAATTACTGGCATGCGAAAAATAAAAATAAATAAATAAGAGGAATTTGTTTTGTAAAAGTTTTATAAATGTAGCCGAACTGCATTTGAAAAAGTCATAATTATCGTATAATTTATTCATTATTACAAAATTGCGAACTGCAGCAACACAACAGTGTAGTGAGTAAGTAAACTAAGCAGACTTAATTGTAACGCAGCATCTACGTAGAACAAGCCAGATGCACTTATCTTGCTGAATGATACCCGATGCAAACGCAGTACATTTTTGCACAGTCTTTTCGAATAACCTGTAGAATAAAATTATTACTATTGAACATGAACATGAAATATTAGTATTGGACTGATATATTGCTCAAATCAGCAAAAATCTAAATAATTAATTATTTTAGTAAGTATTGGTAAGGGTAGATTTTCATTAGTCTTACAGATGGTACTCTAGTACCATCATTATCCTAAAAGGTGATATAATGATGGTGATGAGCTACTTATATGGGTTTGGATAACCCATATCGATAGCTTCTTCTTTGTTAACAGTCAGCAAGTAACAAGTACCAGATTAGAAATACTACTTAAGTCACCGAATCCTGGATTGTAAAAGCAAAATGTAGCGCCATGACCGGTACAACAGGACACATACATTTGTAGTGTAAGCAGCCAAGGTCGCAAATAAACTTTTCATTGTTATAGGCTTTCGCTTATTACACCTGTACTAACAATGCAAACTCAGCTTATACTGGACATGTCAAGCATAATGTATCACTGTGTTAACTCCACTCAATATAGTCATTGACGCACAAACTAATACTATGCATACCGGTTGACATTTTTTACCGTCTCGACTTTCATACGGTGTGTTGTGTAACTAGAATAGAAGGCAGGAAGGCCTTCAGATTCATCACAGGTGACTAAAGGAGCGCGGGACGTGGGCGGACCGGGATGCGTGTGCGGCTCGTGCGCTTGCGAAAATTCAATTTGGCCGCCTATCAGTCGGCTTCAAAGGGTAGGACTGCGCTACAAAATCATTAATACCTACATGCCGCGCATTGAGTAGGGTGCGTATGATTTGAGTTTCGATAGATTTTAATAGATTTTTTTATTTTATTTTTTCCAAATTTCTGTTTTTGTTGTTCTAGTATGAAAATGTGACTTTAAATGTGTAGTATTTATTGCTAGATCAATTTCATTACATGTTATTCAAAAATAAAAATAATAAAAATTTCTATGCCAAAAGCTTCTACTCCGTTCACCTATTACACCCATTTTTTTTCAAGACGTTAAAAAAGTCACCCGGTATATTCGGCACAATGACATGATTCAGACCCTAAGCGAGGTTGAATATGGGTTATTAATAAAAACTGTAGGCTATCTTAGCGTATACGGGTAATAGGAATTGTATTTAGTGATTGTCAAAGACATCCTACTTCATTTTTACATTTTATTTGTTTGCATTTTATAACTAAAAACATGAACGACAAGTGAACATAAATATGAACGACAGTTGATTTATTTTGTGGGTCCAGAATCATGTACTGAATTCATGGTAGCATTTCTCAAGAGTATTCATCACGTCATTTTGGCAGTGATCCTCCAAAAATACCAGCCATCTGGTCAGAAGATCTACCCTTTTCAAAGATTATACTAAGACTGTCATCCTCCTCCAAGTAATAAATGAAAAAAGATTTTAAAATCAATTACCTGAGCAATTTGACTTCAAAATGTGTGCGCAGGTATCTTGAATATTTTTAACGGCTAAGTAGAATTTCTCATATTGGTGGGACAATATTGTTTGCCAAATCAAACATTTGGTCACCCAACTGAACAAGGGCACTGCATTTTGAATTGCTTCATCCTATAACAAAGTCCAATTAAAATGCCGTGATGTCATCCCATAGAATTTGATTTATCAGATTGAATATCCACTATCTGTGTATTGAAACTATCTTTTAAATTTGGGTCGTGGGGCTTTCGGGACCGGGACCGCGGTCCCAGATTCCACCTATTAATATAATGTTATGAACTTGGCTTGACACGCTGCCACGTGTCTAGATAAATAGTTTTAGTAGTATTTTGGGACCACAAGTAAAATAAACAAAGTTATGTCTTGGAAAAGTACGGTCAGCCAAAAAATTTGAAGTTATAATAAAATATTTTTACACGCTTTATTTTAGCTTTACTTGTATGTTTGTTTGTTTGTAACCGACTCGTTATAGCGCGATTTTGACCCACTTCAAACGATCAGATTGTTGGAGGTTTAATCTCCTTGGTAAACTATGCCAATCTGTTAAAGTTGACATATAAGTTTTTTTTTTCTTTTCTCTCCTGTCATTGTCTTTCTACATGCAACAATATAGTTTTTCAAAATCTACAACAATCTTTTTATTTCCTGGGATATTTCCATCAGGTTATGGGTCCAGACCTCCCAGGGCTTCGTATCAATTCTAATATTTACAAGAAAAGTAATATTTTGATAATTGCCGGAAAATAAAAGATTTTGTTGTTGGATTGTAAAACTTGCTCGGTCGATCGACGTGTGCAAACCGCAAAATGACTTCGTCTTCAGCAACAATTCCTGTACAAAAAATTACGAGGTATCGAAAACTACACTAATTGGAAATTTCAGATCAAAATGTTACTGATTCATGAAGATCTTTGGGACGTCATTTTGAAAGGTGAGCCAGATGCATCAGACTCGAATTATGAAAAGAGGTCGATGAAAGCTTTAGCTAAAATCTGCTTATATGTTCAGCCGTCAGTTTTTATGCATGTTCAAAATGCGGCGTCGCCGCGTCGGCACCAGTTGCATGGTTAAATTTGGAAAAGGCTTAGGAAGGGGCTATCGAGACGGCTTAGCTTGCTTAGACTTTTGTTCGCTACAAAACTAAGCAAATGTGAAAGTATGGAAGCGTATGTTACAAAGGTTTGTGACCTCAGTCAACAGCTAAGCGATCTTGGTGCAGCTCTCGATGACGATTTTGTAGCTGTCTTGCTGCTGAGTAGTTTATCTGCAGATTATGATCCGCTCATCATGGCACTTGAAAATTCAAATAATATTACACTATCAAGTGAAATGGTAAAGGCGAAACTTATGCAGGAAAAACAGCGACGTGAAGACAAAGATGACGTGGTCTCGTCGGCGTTAGTAGCGCGCAAGAAAACATTTAAATGTTTTAAATGTAAGAAACCAGGACATTTCTCGAAGGACTGTAAGAAGCAAGGCCCGGTTGCAAAGAAGACAAATGATACTTCTGACAAGGCACTGCTAACAGCGTTCTCGGCTTGTGTGCGACACGACATATAATTGATTGACTCTGGAGCCAGTAGTCATATGTGTCATGACAGTAAAATCATGACTGAATTTGTCAAGGGTTTTGTGACAGAAGTAAAAGTGGCAAATGGTGAAAAATTATATACCTCTGGTCGCGGCAAAGTTCAAGTGCAACTAAAGAACTGCTTAAAGACTGTAAGTGATGTATATTATGTACCAAACTTGGCCACGAATTTATTGTCAGTGAGTGCCCTTACAAGGAAAGGTTATAAAGTCATTTTTGATGATAAAAGTTGTAATATACATATATGATAACAAAATATTAGTTGCTTCAGCTAAACATGTAAATGGTGTATACCAGCTTGATACTGTAGAGCCTGTTAAAGATTCGGTGGTAGGATGTGGTAACTGTTTAATTTCCACAGAGGACAACCAGAAGGTGAAGCAAGCCGATGTGCAAGCTCCAACTTCGAACGATGGTCAAATCATCACCGTGGCTCAGGTAACAGTACAGAAGTCTATACAAAGTGACTGCCAGTCAAGTCTTCAGTCTGGACGCAGTGAGGTATCACAGGAAACGTGGCACAGAAGACTTGGGCATCTGAACTTAAGGAGTATGCATTTACTGAAGAAAGGTATGGTAACTGGTGTTGATTTTAATAATTCTGATTTTAAATCATGTGTGGGCTGTGTCAAAGGAAAACTTAATAAATTACCTTTTCCTAAAAAGTCACTAAATAGATCTAATGAACTTTTAGGGGTTGTTTATACAGATTTATGTGGTCCTATGCCAGTGAAGTCTTTCAGTAGCAACAGATACTTTTTAATGTTTATAGATGATTTTAGTAGGAAAACGTTTGTATATTTCCTTAAGAATAAATCGGAAGTTTTTGAACGCTTCAAACATTTTAAGGCGCTAGTTGAAAACCAGACTGATCTTAAAATAAAAGTATTAAGAAGCGATAACGGAGGTGAATATGTAAATTCTCATTTCCAGAGTTTTCTCAAAGCAAATGGCATCATCCACCAGACATCGATCTCGCATACGCCACAGCAAAATGTCGTTGCTGAACGAGCGAACCGGACTATCGTAGAAGCGGCTCGGAGCATCCTGCAGGATGCTAACTTGGAGAAGAGATACTGGGCAGAAGCTGTAAATACTGCGGTGTATTTGAAAAACAGATATCCTACCAAAGCAGTCATGACACCTGAAGAAAAATGGTCAAAACAAAAGGTAGATCTAAGCCATTTACGTATATTTGGTTGTATGGCCTACGCCTTAACCGAGAATCGTACTAAATTAGATTCAAAATGTAAAGGTCATATCTTTGTTGGCTATTGTGATACAAGTAAAGGGTATAGATTAATTGACCCTGATTTTAGAAAAGGCTAATAATTCTGATTCAAATGAGGAGATTTTTGTGATGACAAATAATTCCCAGACTGAGGGTGCGAGTTCTCAAGTTGAAGTGGGACAGTCTGAAAATCTTTTCTCATCAGAAAATGGGGCACAAACAAACCAAAGAGACAGTATTATTAGCATCAGTGATACAGATAATAGTTTAGAACAAACAAATGGCTTCGATGAAACTTACATTTCAGATCAGTCGTCGTCTGAAGATACGTCAATGTATGACGATGCTGATGTTCAGGAAATAACATTCATGGCAAGTGCAGGCACCAGTCGAGATGAACCTGAGACTGTGAGTGAGGCTTTGAATGGTTCTGAATCTGTTTACTGGAGGGATGTAATGGAAGATGAGTACCAATCTTTTATTTATAATAAGTGTTGGACATTAACTGATCTACCAGCAAACTCGAAACCTATTAAAAGCAAGTGGGTTTTTAAGAAAAAGAGAGGCCTGAGTGGCGAAATATTAAAGTATAAAGTTCGTTTGGTAGCGAAGGGATACACACAACGTTTTGGCGTTGATTATGAAGATACATTCTCACCAGTAATAAGGCACTCTACAATACGTTTATTACTAGCTATAGCAGTTGAAAAACAGATGGAAATTGAACACATGGATGTGAAGACAGCTTTCTTAAACGGTGATTTACGTGAGAATATTTTCTTAGAGCAGCCAGAAGGTTATATTGTCAAAGGCAGTGAACACAAAGTTTACAAACTAAACGAGGCTATATATGGCCTTGAGCAGGCTTCTAAGTCATGGAATGATAAAATCAACGATGTCTTACAAAAGAAGATGAATTTTAGAAGATTGTCGTCAGAACCCTGTGTATATTTCAAGTCAAATGCTGAAGAATTAGTCATTATTGGCTTGTATGTTGATGATATTTTATTATTCTCAACAAGAAACTCGCAGATTAGAGTTGATGCCAAGAAACAACTAATGGAAGAATTCGACATAAAAGACTTAGGGCCAGCCAGTCATATTATGGGAATGCGTTTATCCAGATGTAAAGATACTATACGTCTTGATCTGTCTAACTACATAAAATATGTTTTAGCCCGTTTTAACATGACTGACTGCAAGCCAGCTCAAACACCAATGGAAGTTGGACTAAAACTGTCGAAGGCTGATAAAAAGGAAGAAAAATTTGAATACAGAAATTTAATTGGATGTTTAATGTATGTTGTAGTGTGTTGCAGACCGGACATAGCTCACGCGGTGAGTAAACTGAGTCAATTCAATGAGTGTTATGGCCAACTTCATTGGAAAGCAGCTAAGCGTGCCTATCTTACGGACAGGGCCGTTATCTACCCCGGTCACCAGGGAGAATGGAACCGGCGAGAGATGTCGTGCGGTGTCCCACAGGGATCGGTCCTGGGGCCGCATCTGTCGGACATCGGTTACGACTGGGTGCTGCGCGCCGACCTCCCTAGCGGCGTCAGCGTGGTTTGCTACGCTGGCGACACGCTGGTCCTGGCGCAGGGGAGGTCGTACGAGGTGACGGCCGAAATTATGACACGCGGGGTTGCGACAATCGTCGATAGGATCCGGCAATTGGGACTCGAAGTGGCATTGCACAAGTCCGAGGCCATGGGTTTTCATGGTCCTCGGAACGAGCCACCTGCGGGTTCCCAACTCACGGTAGGAGGGGTTCACATCGGCGTCGAGTCGACGATGAAGTACCTGGGACTTGTCCTCGACAGCCGGTGGAACTTCGTTGAACATTTCCGACATTTGGCTCCCAGACTGGAGCGGGCTGGGGCTGCATTAAAGCGGCTCCTGCCCAATCTGGGGGGTCCAAACGCCTCCTGCCGGAGGCTCTACACGGGGATCGTGCAGTCCATGGCCCTCTACGGGGCACCGGTGTGGGCGCCCTCATTGAGGCTGCGCCCAGCGCGCCGGTTGTTTGCGGCCCAGAGGGTCATGGCCATCCGGTTAATCCGGGGATACCGCACGGTCTCGTGCGAGGCGCCACAGTGGGTCGAAACTATGATTTTAGTGACTTAGGGCTCAACTTTGCTTTTTCACTTTTTTTTTTATGCGGATGGGTAGAGCTCATTAACCTCAATAATAATTGTTCTGATGTATTTTTTCCTAAACTTTATACTTTGGGTAGAAAAATGTGTTTTGTTATTTTTTTGTATGGAGCGGCTCAAATAAACTTAAATTCCTGCTAAGTAGCGTGTGATCCCGCGTTGAAACTTTATTTTTCATATACCTTGTCTGGTCTATTATCATTTGATGCTATAAACAAATGCATAAAGTTGCAACTCTGCCAAATAAATGGATCGAAAAAAATGAAAAAATACATAGAATAAAAAGCTTCATTTTTTACTTTCGTAAGTTATTTTAAGTTAAATTTGATATGGAATAGTAAGTAAAAGCACGTAATAATACACATAATTACTTAGCAACTAACAACAATACATTTAAAAGGTCCCTAATTAGCTTAAATTTACTAATACTACATATATTAGTAAATTTAAGCTAATTAGGGACCTTTATTTAAAAATGTGGATATGAAATCAATTAATTTCTATTTGTGTGTTTAATAACTGTAATTAGCTTAACCTTTTACCTTATAAAAAAACAATGTTTTTCACTTTTAGTCATTACTGTAATATTAATTAGGATAATTAGTTAATGAGGGTAGTAGAAAAATTAGTAAACATTGTTTGTCACTGGATTCTGGAAGTATAAAATGACCATAATTTATTATATACTAACTAGTGTTCGTTTATTCGTACTACTACTAACATCTCGTGATTCTGATCGTCCCTTTTTCGTTATAATGGATAATTTAGTTAACAATTTAGATTTATTTATGATTTTAAGAGAGCAGGTCAAGTCACTGTCGGATAGTCAAAAATTCTTTCAATTCCTACAACATAAAATAAACGTGACCGAAGAGAACAGTGTTGAGCTCCAAAAATTCTGTACGCGCTTTTGTTCAAATATAAGTGCAAGATGGGAACGAAGTAGTCGCACGTTAGCACAGTTTGTAAGAAAAAATGGTGATTGGTTGGAACGTGCAATAAACTGGCCCGAAGGAATGATACCTGAAGCTGTGAACACTGAACAGGAAAGGCTCGAGATTTGTAATACTGAAGATGTCGAAAATCTACCACCATCTACTACAGAAGCTTCGACATCTACATTTACACCTCGAAAACCTTTCGAGGAATTGGGCTCCAGGCAAAAACGAAGACGCGTTGATCAAATTAACCAACCGCTTTCGTTATCCCCGGATGAACTTAAAGCTACTACAATTGCTAGTTTAAGAAACACCGGAAATGAGGATGTAGGAAAAATTATGAACCATTTACTAAATCACCCCGAAGATCTAGAAAAAGTTAAAGAGTGTTTAAGTACAAGTAAACCGAAAAGTAGTACATATTCACCCGATAAGGCACTGTCTTTATTAGTTTCACTTAAATTAAGTAAGTGGCAGTATATAAGCCTAAGAGAAGCAGCAAGTGAAAATAGGTCTGATTTATACCCTTCTTATTATAAAATAAAACAAGCGAAGGCAAAATGTTATCCAGGGAAAGAAGACATAATTATAACTGAAGAAGGAGCTGCTATTAAACTGCAAGCTTTACTCAACTTGACGGTATCTAGGCTTTTAGAAGTGATTACTTTAGATTTGGATTCGCCAACTGAGTTACTGCTAATAAGCAAATGGGGTTTTGACGGAGCCTCAGGTCAAAGTAATTATAAACAAAAGACTGAAGCAGAGTTTGATGACTCAACTATCTTCATGGCCAGTCTAGTTCCTATAAGGCTTCAACAATGTGATGGAACAATTGTTTGGGAAAACGATCGACCCTCATCAACTTTCTATTGCCGTCCGATAATGTTCAAATTTACCAAAGAAACGCAGTCAACAGTGGTAACTATAAAAGCTAGCATAACCGAAGAAATAGAAAGACTTCAGCCAATCAAGTTCAATCAAGTTGAAGTTAAGCATCAATTGCACTTGACGATGATAGACGGCAAAATATCGTCATATTTGTCAGACACATCTTCAGCTGTCTGTGATATCTGCAAAGCAAAACCGTCAGAGATGAACAATTTAGAGTCACTTGCTCAAAAAGAGAACAACGAAGAAGTGTTCCAGTATGGAATGTCATCTTTACATGCCTGGATAAGAAGCATGGAGTGCTTACTTCATATCGGTAAATATAATTTTATTAGTTCATAATTTTTTTCACGTTATATAGTTACTTGTGAGATTTTTATTTAAGTGATATTTCTTTTTGTTTGCAGCTTATCGTTTGGACTTCAAAAAATGGAGTTGCAGGGGCGATGACAAAGAAAAAATGTCACTCAGAAAGAGCGCTATACAGCAAGCGTTTAAGAAAGAATGCGGTTTACTTATTGACGTAGTCAAGCAAGGAGTAGGCACAACCAATGATGGCAATACTGCCAGAAGATTTTTTAGGGATGCAGAAACAACAGCTCGCATAACAGGAATAGATAAAGATTTAATAGAAAGGTTTCATGTGATTCTTCAGACGGTTGCATCTGGAGAGAGCGTGGATCTTTCTAAGTTTTCCGAATTTTGTAGAGATATTGCACAATTGTACGTTCACTTATATCCCTGGTATTATATGCCTTCCAGTATACATAAATTGTTAGTACATGGGAGTGATATAATTAAGCACTTTGGTGCCATACCTATAGGTAAACTGTCGGAAGAGGCAGCGGAAGCTCGTAATAAAGATTTCCGGAAATATAGAGAGAGTCATTCTAGAAAGGTAAGTAGAACGGCGACAAATGAGGATATTATACACAATCTTCTTTTGTCTTCTGATCCAAAGATCACAAGTCTAAGACCTCGAATGGTGAAACAAAATATAATGGTTCTCTCTCCAAAAGTCAAAGAGCTTCTGCTGATTTTTCCCACAGAATCCGATATAGATTTTATTGATGTAGATAATTTACAAGATAGTCATAGCGATAGTGAATAAGATTTTTTGGTAGTTTGTAAGTTTCTTGTTTTTTTTATTAGTTTATAAATGTCAAACTCATAATTGAAAGGAAATAGTAATGTTTGATGTTGTTTATAGTTAGTTTTTAGTTTGCTTGTGTTAGTTGTAGTAATGTTAGTTTACCTTTACTAATTTTTATTATTATGTACCTATCTTTACTTACTATTCAGTATTAAATCTAACTTAAAATAACATTTCATAAACATGTTAAAGTCATTAAAACAAAGAAATTGAAATTCATAGATCCCTAATTAGCTTAAATTTACTACTACTACATATATTAGTAAATTTAAGCTAATTAGGGACCTTTTAAATGTATTGTTGTTAGTTGTTAAGTAACTATGTGTATTATTACGTGCTTTTACTTACTATTCCATATCAAATTTAACTTAAAAGAACTTACGAAAGTAAAAAATGTAGCTTTTTATTCGATATATTTTTTCATTTTTTTCGATCCATTTATTTGGCAGAGTTGCAACTTTATGCACACGTTAATAGCATCAAATGATATTAGACTAGACAAGGTATATGAAAAATAAAGTTTCAACGCGGGATCACACGCTACTTAGCAGGAATTTAAGGTTATTTGATCCGCTCCATACAAAAAAATAACAAAACACATTTTTCTACCCAAAGTATAAAGTTTAGGAAAAAATACATCAGAACAATTATTGTTGAGGTTAATGAGCTCTATCCATCCACATGAAGAAAAAAGTAAAAAAGCAAAGTTGAGCCCTAAGTCACTAAAATCATAGTTTCGACCCACTGTGCGGCGAGCCTCCTTGCCGGAGTGCCGCCATGGGATCTGGAGGCAAATGTCCTCGCGCACATGTGGGAGTGGCGTGAGGAGGCGAAACGCCGGGGCAAAACTCCGCTGCCGCGACAAATCGCGGCACGGCGGACAGACCTACGGTGTGATCTCATGGCGACATGGCGGGTACGACTGTCGCAACCCAGTGCTGGGCACGCCACAATTGCGGCGGTAAGTCCCCTCTTTAAGGAGTGAATAGAGAGGCGTCACGGCGTCCTCACCTTCCGCCTGACGCAGGGTCTCACCGGGCATGGGTGCTTCGGTGGGTTCCTGTTCAGGATAAAGCGAGAGGATACGTCCGGGTGTTTCCATTGCGAGGATCGTCTGGAGGACACGGTGGAGCATACGGTGGAGGTGTGCCCTGCCTGGGCAGAGCACCGCCGTGTCCTCGTGGAGGCGATCGGCGGCGGTGACCTCTCGCGTCCGGCCCTGGTGCGAGCCATGATACGGAGCGAGAGGGAATGGGAAGCCGTCACCTCCTTCTGCGAAGCAGTAATGCTCGCGAAGGAAGAGGCGGGGCGCGTGAGGGAGTGGCAGTCTCTGCGCCCTCACGTCCCTAGCCGCCGCAAGAGGAGACGCCCCGGGCGTCGGGAGTCCATAGCGGACTCCCGGCCACCGTAGGCGTGAGCTTGTGGGTGGCGAGCAATGGGTAGCTCGCCGCCCGGTAAGGACCAAGCTCGGGTCGACGGCGCGTAGTGTTCCGTGCCTCAAAGAGATGTCAGCAGCAGTGTAGGGGTCTGCTAGGACCGATGCCTGCCGGGGTCGCATGATTGTTCGAAAGAGATACCCTGACCCTGGCACATGGGCAACTGATGGAACACGGGTGGGTTTTAGTCAGTAAAAGTCTGACACGCAAGAGAAGAGAAGTCATTTGATGATTTCCTATCCTGAAAAAAAAAAGCAGCTAAGCGTGTTCTCCGATACTTGAAAGGTACTGTAGATTATTGTCTTACTTTTAAAAGTGGCAGTCTAGACATCAGCGGCTATGTTGATGCTGACTGGGCTTCGTGTGAAATGGATCGCCGATCCTACACTGGGTTTGTGTTTAAAGTAGGAGAATGTACTGTTTCCTGGGAAAGTAGGAAACAACGGACAGTTGCCCTTTCTAGCCCCGAAGCTGAATACATGGCTCTATCAGACTCATGTAAAGAAGCTCTCTTTATACGTAACTTATTCTTTGAGCTTCTTGGCTTCATCGTTACACAGTGTTAAACAATGTTGTTTAACACTGTATAATAATAATCAATCTGCACATAAACTGAGTGTTAACTCTATGTATCATAGTCGCACTAACCATATTGATGTGCGGCATCATTTTATTCGTGATGTATTAAAGAATAATGCTTTAGAGTTGAAATATTTGAATACTTCAGAAATGATCGCAGATGTATTAACAAAGTCTCTGGCTAAAAAAAAACCTGTAAATTTGTAAATTCTTTAGGACTTTCTACATTTGTTAAACAAACATAAAATGTAGTTTTGTATTGAAATAATTATATAATTAAGGGCCAGTGTTGGAGGTTTAATCTCCTTGGTAAACTATGCCAGTCTGTTAAAGTTGACATATAAGTTTTTTTTTCTTTTCTTTCCTGTCATTGTCTTTCTACATGCAACAATATAGTTTTTCAAAATCTACAACAATCTTTTTATTTCCTGGGATATTTCCATCACAGATTTCATTCAAACTTTGCATACCTGTCAAAGACCGATGACTATGCAATAATTTCATAAATTTGTGCCATTATCCTTGCCAGGGTTACCAGGACAGCGAAAAACTGTCTTCTAAAACTACGCTGACATACGTCTCGAAATTCGAAACACCCTAAAATATAGAAAATAATTAATGATTAAACGAACTTACCTGTACGTGAAGTTCTATCATAATTATACGAGCGCCGAGTCCGAAGAGATTAGTAATTTACACATGTAGTTACGCTAGTTGTCACCACTCATGCACTTAGTTGAGAAAAAAATATTGTATTCAATTTTTCTTTATCTATGGCAATTCGATTTGACATACCCACAAAATCTTTTCTTTTTTTAGTCTTGTGGGTACTTCTTCCAGTTCCGCTCTCAGACGTTGTCGCCAATCATTTAGTTTAGAGTAAAAGCCTGTTGTTTATTGATGATTTTCAAGACACTAGATTATGCGGGGTGTGTATGTACTAGTACAGCACTGGGAGGGAGGGATTACTAATCTCTTCGGACTCGGCGCTCGTATAATTATGATAGAACTTCACGTACAGGTAAGTTCGTTTAATCATTAATTATACTCGCGCCTCGTCCTCGAGATTAGTAATTTACACATGTAGACTTTGAGAGTATAATGGGAATATCATCAATTAATAAAAGGTTTCTAAGAATCAAAATAATTTTATTATTGTACATTTTGGTACAATTAATAAACAATTAATTAAAAATTTAAAAACCCCCGACACAAAAACCTAATTTCCCTTTAAAAAGTAAAAAAATAATAAAAAATAACTCAATCTTAAAGTACCTAAGAATGTATTAATAATTCAAAAAAAAAATACGCCGCGTTGGGGGACCGCTTCAAACCTAACAATTTAATTACCAATAGTCTTATTACCTAACTAAGCAGTCAACAACGTCTGCACTCGCGGAGCGGTCCCCCAACGCGACGTTTTTTTTTTTGAATTATTAATACATTCTTAGGTACTTTAAGATTGAGTTATTTTTATTATTTTTTTACTTTTTAAAGGGAAATTAGGTTTTTGTGTCGGGGGTTTTTTAAATTTTTAATTAAATTTTTTATTTTGTACTTTTTATAGGTATATACTTAATATAATGTAGAATAAAACGAAGCTAAGAACACTTTCAATTAATTGCTCAATATTCTCTTCCAGTGCGCTTTCATTTGAGACCCCACTCGAGTATATTTGCTGACATTCGGTTACTCTTCCCCACTTTCCCCCCCACAACTTTTAAACGGCCCAACCAATTTTCATCAAACATGTCTAAGAACACTCGCAGATAAGTCACCTTTAATACATATTTTTTTTTATTGAAATCGCATCATCCGTTCGGGAGCTATGATGCCACAGACAGACAGACAGACAGACAGACAGACAGACAGATAACACCCCTCTTTTTGCGTCGGGGGTTAAAAATAACAATCTTGTACTTCTAGGATTAACAATAATTAGGCAGTTCGTTTGAGTATTTACTCAAACGTTAAATGAATCACAAACAAATAAATATCTATGTAATTAACTAACTAAGTAATAATTATTCTTATAATAGCTATCATAGTTAGTTGTAGGCAATTATGTATGAGGGCAATTCACTAATTAGGAATGAAAGAAAATTTGCCACGTGCGAAGTTTTAACTAGTCGTAATTGAATAATTATGATGAATGTTGGTTGATTATTGATTCTGCTAAGGTAGTACTATCATCATCAATAATATCTCTATGATAGAATTTTGCAAATGTTGTGGAGTTTCTACTCCAGCCTGCCGTTTTACGGATAGTAACTAGACTAACGCCCAGTGAGTGCGCGCGCGATGATGCTGCATGTCTCATGCTGTGTGCACTGCATATGCGCGTATCGATCCCACACGCACTGAGTGTTTGCTTAATCCAGCGGCTAAGCGTTTGCGTTCCCACTGGTTTATGAGGTTTCCTAATTCCAACAAATAGATCGTCAGACGTTCTTAATAATGAGGTGCGTTCTATGTAACACAGTAATGTAGTGGCTGGGCATATGGATATTACATCCATAAAGAAGGGTAAATGAATAATGGGTTGTTGAAATCCCGGTCTAGAGGTTTTTATAATATCGGAGATTTTAATTGTGATACGCTGAGAAAGGTTTTGAACGTTGCTAACTTTTATCTTCGAGAGAGTTTGAACTCGGTTTGCTGTTGACAGAGCCAGTAAAGTGATGATTTTATTTGTAAGCCTATCTAAGGTTAATTCATCATTAGGATACCATGAACTCAATTTATCCAATACTAGGTTGGTATCCCAGGTCACTTCATACTTAGGTCTTGGTGGCTTTAATCTAAATACCCCTTTGAGGAATCTTTTTATTCTATCGTCACTAATTAGAACCGGGCTTAGCACCAGGGAAAGCGCGGATCTGCATGAATTGAGTGTACCATATTGGCAACCGTCATTAAAAATTTGAGTAAAAAAGGAAATAACTGTGGGTACAGAGGCGTCATAAACATTTAAAGAATAAATTTTACAGAAGTCCCACCATTTTTTCAAGTAAACGTCGTATTGTTTCATGGAGTTAGGTGCTAATGATGCTAACATTATATCAAGTGATGATTCTGGTATGTTTCTCCTTAAAAATGCGTCCCGGATAATACGCCTGCCACCAGGGTAATCGACTCGTGTATCCGACGGGAGCTGAAATGAGACAGTAAGGCATGGCTTTTAGGAGAAAATGTAACAGTTTTCGAAATAAGGAGGGACCTAAACACGGGGTACCGCGGCTGTGTTGGCCAAAAAGGTACGACCATAATACCCCGTGCCTTATCTGTTATTATTTTTCTAAGAGTTTTAAGAATGACTGAAAATGGCGGGAATGCATAGAAATCATAACTAGTCCATGAGACCGTAAATGAGTCTATCGCGAATGCGTCTGGGTCTGGGTGCCAGGATATGTATGTGGCACATTTGTTATTTATGCGACTAGCAAATAAATCAATGTTTGGACGACCGAATGCGCGGGTGAGACTGTCAAAGGCCCAATCGGACAGCTCCCATTCTATATCCGGATGAGTTCTTCGTGATTCGAAATCTGCAATAATGTTATCACTGGATCTTATGTACGAAGCAAAAACAAAAAGCTTTTTGCTTTCGCACCAGTTCCAAATATCACGGGTTATTTTTGTGAGATGTGGGTATTGTATACCCCCCATTTTGTTAATATAAGCTACTGCTGTTGAATTGTCAACGCGTAGTAATATTTGGCAATTAAAAAGTTCTTTAGCAAAAACTTTTAAAGCAAGAAATGCGGCAAGCAGTTCTAGATAATTTATGTGCTGTTCTCGTTCGGTATTTGACCACTGCCCGCTCGCAGATCTTCCTTCACAGGTGGCCCCCCACCCCGTCGTTGAGGCGTCAGAAAATATCTCATCTTGGTAAGCGTCAATTTTTATTCGATGGACAGAATGTTCTATTTTATTTAGCCACCAGTCAAATTCAGGTTGTAGAGATTCAGGTAAATTCATAATTTTGTTATAATTATCATGGCCTTTCAAGTTGAGATATTAACATCTTTCCATTTCCTTAGTGTGCAGCAATCCGTATTCGATCGCTGGACAAGAAGAGACTACTAAGCCTAATAACTGAGCAAAACTCCTTAGTTTACAACGCTTTAATTTGGAAAATATTACAAGTTAAGCTTTTATTCGTAAACGTTTATCTGTCGGTAAACTAATCTGAAACTCGTGTGAATCAATAATCATTCCTAAGAATCTGCATTTTGTCGAAGGAAAAGGTGCGCATTTTTCCACATTAATTATGAAACCAAGTGAAGTTAACAATCTTTTAGTTAGATCTATGTTTGTTAAGCATTCCAGACGGGAATATCCAAACAACAACCAATCGTCTAAATAAACAGTGGACAAAAGGCCCGCAGAGCGCAATAGTTTTGCTATAGGTTTACATATTTTTGTGAAAACGTATGGGGCTGTACTTAATCCAAATGGCAAAACATTAAATTCGAATAAATTACCTTCAAAACAGAATCTCAGATATTTTCGAGATTCTTTATGTATTTTAATTAAGAAATATGCATCTTTGAGGTCAATCGTCACCATTTGACAATTATACGTAACAAATTTTAATGCAGTTCTTAAATCTTCTAACTTAAAATGATCTGTTTTAATGAAATTATTAAGGTTCTTTAGATTTAAAATGAAGCGCATCTTGCCATTTGGTTTGGGTACCAAGAAAATATTTGAAATAAATTGATTTTCACATGGCGAACATTCTGATATTGCGCCTATTTCGAGTAGGTTATTAATCGCTTTTAAATAATGCGGTCTTTCATTACTTGAGTAAGATGTTCTAGCAGGTAGTGTACGTTGAACAACGGGTGATTTTAACGGTATTTTATAACCTCTTATCCAGGAAAGTATAGTCTGATCTTTCGTGATCTGACTCCATTGATGATAAAATTTAGATAAGCGGCCTGCATACTTAACTGCCTCTAGAAGCGGTGACGCGGATACATCGGCTGACGGCCGCGCGATGACGTCTTCGATGAGTGCGCGTGCGGTGGCATCTGCGCTGGGGAACATTGCGCGCGGGGCGCGGCAGGCTCGCGGCTCCTCGGCGCTGGCGCCGGCCCCGCTGGCGGCCTGCGCGCCTGGGGGGGAGCTCTGCGGTTTAAAGCTCTCGATGCTGGTCCTTTATAATAAGTATTCGCAGTTTTGCTGCTAGATTCGGCTTTCAGTTCGATTCCTGATTTATTTACAGCCTTTGCTGATTTTAATGTCTCTGCTAGATTTTCACCGAACAGACACGTGTCTATCTTGGTGTTTTTAAGGTGTTCCTTCATGTCATTTTTGAGGGCAAATAAAATGAAGTTTCTACGTGTCATCCAATCCGCATGTTGTAAATCGCATAAAATTCTGCTTGTGTCCATTAATTTTTGCAGCACGTCATTGGATAGTATTTTTGAACGTAAATGGGAATTTATGATTTCGGCCAGACAAGCAATTGCACTAGACATTTGTTTCTGTTTGTTTTCTATGCCTTTATCACGTTTAACTGCGGTATCAGCAATAGCTGCCTTAATTTCTAGATTTATTTTAGGGGCATCTAGTTGGATGCAGTTGCTAGGTAATAGATATTTTGAGATCAAAGTTCTACGATTTTCCTTACTCAGACCGTCTGTAACAATGTGTAATAAACGATTTGCAACTTCGTTGCGTATTTCAGGCCCGTATTTGTCAGTGTTAGTAGGGTCATCGCCTAAAATTTCTATAATTTCCATATCCAGATCAGAAATATTAATATCATGAGCAATAGGCTCTTCGAGAAGTACATCCGTGGAAGTACTAAGCCCTGGTTGAGGTTCACAGGTGTTATTCGAATCGTGAACGGTTTCATCTTCAGGTGGCCATTCTAATAACCAATCATGTGGTCGCAGTGCGGGGGTATCTGAAAATTATCATCAATATGATAATTTTTAAAACGTAAGTTAAATAAATTACTTAAAAACATAAGTGGACCTAAATAAGTCCATGACTAATATTCATTTATATCATATTTTTTATCTTTTGCAAGGTAAAGAAATTTCACCTTAGTACATAATTACTGTTTATAGATTAGTCATAATAACTATTAGGTTAGGTTACAATACCCAGCGGAAGGAACGCCAACCGCATTTGAAATGCGTTGATACAGCCCCAGTGACTGTTCTGGTTGCATTTATTTAAATACGTAGATACGTAAAACAGGGTGGTGAGAAAATAGTTATCACTTTAAAATTAGTCATTAGATAAATACCTGATCCGATATCCTCCAAGTCTGAAACACTTTCCGAAGCATTAATTTGTCTATCACGAATTTTTCGTTCTAACTTTCTTATTTTATTTTTGTAATGATTAATGTCTTCTTCACGAGACCTAGAATTTTTAAGTTTCGGCATTTTTTTTTTTTGCTAACTTTGCGAAGACGCAAAATAGATGTTGAGTGGTTGAGCACTAGAATGCGAATGATTGGTGACAACGTCTGAGAGCGGAACTGGAAGAAGTACCCACAAGACTTAAAAAAAAAAAGATTTTGTGGGTATGTCAAATCGAATTGCCATAGATAAAGAAAAATTGAATACAATATTTTTTTCTCAACTAAGTGCATGAGTGGTGACAACTAGCGTAACTACAGGTGTAAATTACTAATCTCGAGGACGAGGCGCGAGTATAATTTAAAAAAAAACTATGTTATAAAATGATATAATATTTATTTTATTTCAACAATGGCAGCGTTCTATCAGAATCAAGCCTAAAAATGAATAGATAGTAATATTTATAAAAGTAATTTGGAATGTTTAAATCACCTCTCGTCTCCCTAATCACCCACCGAAACTTAACAATAAACTTAAAAAAAGAACTTCACTATTGTAATAAGACACGTTAGCAGCGGTCATAATCGTTAGAGTTATTTAATATCATTACTATTTTTGTAAATAAACATATCCAACTGACATAAAATATGCTATCTTAATATAGGTACTAGCTGACCCAGCGAACTTTGTACTGCCAACAACATAAATTATGAGTTAACTAATATGTATAAGGTTCCAACCAAGATATTACAACCTGGTACTTCGGAGGCATAAAGCGTTTTCTAGCTTACACTTCTTTGTTTGGTAAGCTCTTGCTAAGTCATGATAACCTGGTACTTCAGAGGCATAATGCGTTTTGTAGTTGACACACAAAATGTATGAGAAAATGTATTTTTCTAGTATTTTTTTTTTGTTAACTTTACTTTTACTTCATTTTTTTGTGGTCCCAAAATACTACTGCAAAATAATTAATGTATTTCAGGTGGAATACGGGACCACAGTCCCGGTCCGGAAAGCCCCACGATCCATAATTTTAACACTATGTTCGCGTTGAAAGTATTGAAGGTGTTGCTAACGTTTTTTGTATGAACCTAATCATGAAGGCCATCTGTCGTGATGAAAGATGGATTAACAATATTGTTCGCGCAATGAGACTGGCACAGGAGCGCGGTGCTCCTGCACTGGAGCTTGGAGATTGACACAGAAAATCCTATACAGTGTATGAGATTTGAGAACCAGTTAAAGATATTAATCTTAGGTTAAAATACTTACAATATTATTAAATATATTTTCATTTTTCAACATATCGATTGTCACTTGAAGATACAACAAAGAGTGGATGAATGCTTCTAAAATGTGAAAAAGTGCCTGAAAAAGGATGTTTTGTCAGATGAGACATTTTTTAAATCATTCTAAAACTTCGCCTACGCTTTGTTCCTCGAATAGAATTCGTGTTTTCAACATGGTGGGTATTAACATTGCAGCAACTCTATTGAAGGCAATCTGGGAAAATTCAGCGTATAGCCTTTCAATATAAAACTGCCATTCTCTTTCATTCTATGGATTATTAATAAATAGATACTCACAAAGTGCTGATAACAAAGTTTATGGATGTCATAACACTCTAGTATATCAACGTATGCCTGAAACATCTTTTTGCCATATCCGTACAGGTCTCCCATCTCTTGAGCTTTTTCAGTCCATAAGTAAACTTTATTTTCCAATAAATGAATGACTCGAGTGGAATAAATTACATTAAAATCAATAACAATCAAAAGGTTGACACATAATGTAATATAGAAAGGTTCTCCAAGACGTATGAAGAATGTTGTATAAATTAATATGTTACAAAACAGAAATATAATTATAATCATCCAATTCCGAATGATGAAGTGATTAAATTTGTTTTCATTGTTTAGAAATCTGTGCACTTTTTGAAATGTAAGGACAAACTTGATAGACTTTTTGGTTTGAAATATCTCGTTTACAAAATTAAGAATAAATCCTAAAGAATAGAGGATGCAGTCGAAATAAACACTGGTAATTAAGGAAAAAGCACATCTTTGACAGACGGCGGTAAAGCAGATCATATAGGTGCGATACACAAATAAAAATATGTATATAAGTGTTCCAATCATTGAAATTATCTTCAAGATGAAGCTGTTTGATGTTATAACACTATCCTTGATACGATATTTAGGGTATAACATAATATAATGCATCAGATTAAAAGGCAAAAACATTGACCTTACATCACTGTCCACTATTTCGTTTGAAATGTCTCCTATGTTACAGATTTTCATTTTACATTTATCACAAACAATAGTCTCCTAGTACCCAAGAGTTTTGACCGGCTACAACACCGGCTGTCAAATCCATTTTTTGTATATAATTTAAAGATGGAATCAGTAATTTCCTTAAGTGTATTCGACGAAAGATTAATGTACAAAGTATCGGTCATGCCTAAAGTTTTGACATATAATTTTGTTTTTATAATAATTTAATAAATATACGTAATTATTTTTAATAACTCACATAAAAGTAATCAATAGTCTCCATAGCTGTCAATGACCCCGGCCCAAGCCTCAGGAAATTTTAAAACACCACTAAATGTTCCATTTTGGATCAACTTTAAATAATCTCATTTAACTTCAACTTTCGTTTTTAGGGTTCCGTTGCCAAATGGCAAAAAACGGAACCCTTATAGATTCGTCATGTCTGTCTGTCTGTCTGTCTGTCCGTCCGTATGTCACAGCCACTTTTCTCCAAAACTATAAGAGCTATGCTGTTGAAACTTGGTAAGTAGATGTATTCTGTGAACCGCATTTAGATTTGCACACTAAAATAGAAAAAAAAACAATACATTTTGGGGTTCCCCATACTCAGAACTGAAACTCAAAAATGTTTTTTTCATCTAACCCACACGTGTGGGATGTCTATGGATAGGTCTTCAAAAATGGTATTGAGGTTTCTAATATATATAAAAATTAAAAAAAAAAACATTTAATTTCATAAACATAAACCTTATGCATAAACCGAGGATACCTACAGGTTTGTATGGAACCCTCAGTGCGCGAGTCCGACTCGCACTTGGCCGGTTTTTTATTAATAGGTCTTTACCTATGAAAATGCCGTTTTGTATGAAAAAAATTAAACGAATTTTTTTTCATGTATTTTTTATTTGTATTAATCGAAATAATCACCCATGCAATCAATGCATCTTTGCCAACGCAGTGGCAGTTTATTGATGCCCTTCTTAAAAAAATCAGCTGGACGGGAGGCAACAAATTCTTCAAAGGCATTTTGTACTGCCTCTCGGGTATTGAATTTTTTTCCCGCCAAGAAGTTATTCAAATTCTGGAAAAAGTAGTAGTCTGTAGGCGCAAGGTCTGGTGAGTAGGGCGGATGACGGAGAGCTTCCAACCCCAGTTCTTGCAACTTGGAGACCGTCTGCTGTGCAGTATGAGGTCGCGCGTTGTCGTGCAGGAGCAGCGGAGACGAGCGATTGACCAATGCTGGTTGGAGAAGTGCCAGCTTCTCCATCATTGAGTTCAGTTCTTCACAGTACACATCTGCATTAATGCTCACCCCGTTTGGTAAGAAGCTGTGATGAATCACACCGGCGCTAGACCACCAAACAGTGACCATCGCTTTTCTAGGGGTAAGTTTTCGTTTAGGGCATTGTTTAGGTGCTGAACCAGGATTCAGCCAACTTACTGAGCACTTGCGGTTATCAAACAGAATCCATTTTTCATCGCAGGTAACAATGCGGTTCAAAATTCCTTCATTTGTGTGTCTGTTGATCAGTGCAAGGCACGTCTCGACGCGTACTTCGCGCTGGCGATCATTGAGTTCGTGGGGCACC
Organism: Aporophyla lueneburgensis; assembly: GCA_932294355.1. Lineage (NCBI taxonomy): Eukaryota > Metazoa > Arthropoda > Insecta > Lepidoptera > Noctuidae > Aporophyla > Aporophyla lueneburgensis. Next base: position 5,706,423 of record OW028735.1, read on the forward strand.
CATTTGTCAAGCTTTTTTACCTTGCCAATTTGACGCAAATGGACCAATATTGTTTTGACGCTAACGTCGAAGGCTGCTGCTAATTCAGCCGTAGATTGTGTATCATCAGCTTCCACAATCGCCTTTAATTCATCATTGTCGACAAAAGTCTTCGGACGACCGCGAGATTCATTTTTCAGGTCGAAATTTCCAGAAAGGAAGCGAGCAAACCAATAACAGGTGGTGCGTTGGTTTGTAGTGTTAGCTCCGTAAACGTCGTTGATGTTGCGTGCCGCTTGTGCCGCGTTGCTGCCACGACGGTACTCATATTCCATAATTACTCGAATTTTTAACGATTCCATGATGACGAAAAAGATTGAAATGCGATGAAAATGTAACACTAATCAATAAACAAATGACTACTTTTGGACAGAGAATTCCATGTTTTTAAAATAAAATTAATTTGAAATTAGAATTCTTAGGCAAACAATAATTATTTTGATTTGAAATGGCCAGTACTGCAGAACGGCAATTTCATAGGTAAAGACCTAATATTTAATATGATAAAAGTATACAGCTTTCAGATTGTTACGTACTTTGAATAAAGACTATATTATTTTTTATGATTTAATTACAAATGAATAGTTTTTAGATTTTTCCCTGTGAGTACTTGAAATATGATATTAAGATTCCCTTGAGTGTGTCGAAATTCGAAATATACGTGTTTTGCGAGATAAAAGGCCGTATCTTTATTTACGTTAGCTTAGATGTTTGATTTTATCATAGCTTGAAGCTACAAGGAACAAGAAATACGCTTCTCCATGAAATTTCATTCATACTCTTCGTGCCTGGTTGGCGGTGTGTCGATGAACTGATCACTACATGAAATGTAAATATTATTACAAAAATTTTAAACGACCTCGGACTTTCTTACACTCCAACTTAAATTGGTCCAAAACTGTGTTTGGATTGTTATATGAAACTGTATCGACAACATAATACTAAAATGTAAGAACGAACGTTTTTCTAGCTGACTGTATCGGTTTTCCCAAATATGTGAATGGGTCAATCTCCAGAGGCATTTTTTTTCGTGTCGGGCTGGATAAACCCATTTTAAAATCGGAAAACGTTTTCATAATATTTTTTTATATACAGTTCGGTGTCTAATCTATGTGATACAAGACTAATATTATGAATAAGTTTATTTTAAATATTAAAAAAAAAATATTAAACCCTAAAATCCTGATCGCTCTGGGTTGACCCAACTCCCGATTGAATGAAAAAAATATTTTTTAACTTTTTTATGAGAAGGTTCATACGAAACAACTTATTTGGATTACATAACAAATAGTTAATCTTCATAGTAATAAAATATTTTTATTTATATTAACAATACTTTTGCCACAATTTTAATTTAAAGTCCTGACCGGGCATTTTATCTCATCGCTCTGCGCTGAGGTAAAACATCGCGCTCATCCCTAGTTACGCGTTATAGACACTCTATTCCCCTCCCGCGGGGCAACGCCAGCAGTGGTCTAACCACCGAGAAGGATACCTGTGTGCCACGTTCCCACGCTCCAACATTACGAAGGTAAGTTCATGATTGCTCTGGCTTTGGTTCTCGAATTTTATAATTGCTATGGCACGTTATTTAAATTAAAGAGTAAGCTTGTGAATGTGTTTGTTATGCGAATTAAGTGATCGTTATGATGTTTTTTATGAGACGTAATCACAACTTTCTACTGCTTTTAAATTCGGCTATATGTATGTTTTTGTGACTTTTTCTGATCGCTATGGCTGTGATTGCTCTGTCCAAAAAGACCAGAGCGATGATATTTTGCATTAATTATTCGTTATAAATCTATTTTAATTAGTAGTACCGGACCGTTAAAATGACAAATGATGAACTATGCATATAAACTTTAATTTATAACCTTTCCTGGGTTTCTTTGGGTAGCCTAAACCCATAAACAGGTTTTGACGTATTTTACCTTGATCATATTATTATATTAGCATTTAGCTAACCACAACTGTAACCTTTCTTCTCTAAAATTTAATGGCAACTATTGTTGGAGATTGAAATCATGCCTCGAAATAAATTATCTATTGAAGAAAAACGTCTTAGGAAGAAATTGGCTGAGTGTCGTAGAATGGCCAAGATAAAAAATGATCCAGACCTATACGCACAATAGCTTGTAAAGTCAAGAGAGAGTTACTAAAGGAAAACAGTTCGGGGCACAGTACTACCAATGAGTGATTTGACTCCAAGCCAGCAAAAAGTTCGTAGGCAGAAAAGTAGGCAGAGTTCTCGACGGTATTATTTAAAGAAAAAGTGGATAAGTTACCAGCAACTGATGAGCTCCCAATAAATGAAGAACCTATCTATATATTTGAGAATCTGATCTCATCATTTGAATTGCATTTTACTTTGTGTTGTTCTTTTTAATTGTTTATTTACTTTCCACTAAAGATTTAGTTAAGGAAAATGTGATTATTACAAATGTCTTAGATAATCGTGAAAAGACTGTTATTTTAGTCATGATTCTAAGTCCTATTAATTATGATTACAAATAGTTACGTTTAAAAGTTGTTTATATTTAAGAATGCTATCTTGTTCTTTATAAACGTTAGTTTTCTTTAATTACTTTTAAAAAACTAATATTGAAAGAGTCTAAGTCATTTTATAATTATAAAAGACTGTAGGTATTAATGGTTGATTTCAAAAGGTTTTAAATTTTGTCTCATTTACCTAGAAGTGATTTAATTAAGTTTAAATAAATGAAACTAAACCAAAAGTTGATTTTTATAATTATGTTAATTTGTTATTTTAACAATTATTTTATATAAAATATTCCGTATTTTTGATATGTATGACTGATAATATGCCTTGACCTTTTTCTAAAAAAAACTTTTTAACAAAAAATTAAACCACCGAAAAAACTGAAAAGCAAAAAATAATACACATTAAAATTATGAGTCGGCGTTTTGAGTGATCTTTTTGGCGGTTTAATTTTTTGTTAAAAAGTTTTTATTTTATATTTTTTGTGGCTTTAATGTACTTGTAATACTTGGTAAGGTATACCGTATCCAATAAAAAAAGAATAATCAAAATCAGACTACTCTGTATAAAGTTATGCGTGGTTATACATTACAATCAGTGAGTGAACAATCAATCATCCCCTGTTTTCCGACCCTTAGGGTTCGATTTTGTTTTCCAAATTTATATGGGACCACTTTGGGAGTATACACTTTCCAATAAAAAAAGAATTATCACAATCAGACTACTATGTAAAAAGTTATGCGTGGTCATACATAAAAAAAATACGCGTCGAATTGATACCCTCATCCGTTTTTTTTCGTCGGTTGATAATACATTTCTCTTACATATTATAATCTTGTTACACGTACAATGAATATGACTGAAAACGGCTAAATAAATAACATTTTATCAATATTAATTATTTTGTTTCACTGATTTCACCATTTATGATCGCTCTGGCACCAGTTATGATTGCTCTGGTCGCGAAATTTTTTGAACTTAAATATTTCCATAACTGTTTGTGTAAATTGAAGGCCAATAGTAAAAATGTACTATTTTAATATCATTCTTTTTAATGAGATACATAATTACCATCAAATATCAGTATCTGAAAAGCACCAGAGCGATCACACGAATACGCCCGTTTTGGAGATTGATCCGAATATTGTTTGAAATTACTCCAGAGCGTGAGGACAGTCTCCCATGAATGTTTTTCTGTAGTTACAACGGTAAGGTAGCTTTCATTACTACCTTGTCTTAAATTTCAACCTGTGTTACTCAGATCGACCAAAAAATCATGACCATTTAAATGCTTGTTCTAAATCTTAATATCCTTCTAATGACATCATTTACTTCGATTGAAGCGGGGCTTTTATATTAATACTGGATTACTAAAACGAATACAAGTGGCTTTAATATTAATTTATTTATAATTAAAAACAGTCATAAACTTTACAACAGAGCAAACTGTAACAGTATAACAACGTAGTGAGTGAGAAGTGCCAGCAGACGTACCGCATGACAAACATCAATGTAGAACAGGCCACATATACTCATCTTGCTGAATGACGCACGGTGTACCTGCATGATATTTTTGCACAACTTTTTTTGATCATCTAGCAATAAAACATTGTTATGATGAGGTAGTGTAAGTCTGTTGCATAAAAGCGTTGAGTGTATTAATACAATTGAGCAGAATTTTATTCGTACGGTCTTTTCGCAGTGCCGAGCTTATTCCAACGTATTCTATGCTTCACTACTCCGAAAATTGCCACAAACTACAAAGAATTTTACCTGTACAGTTTGATACCAAAATTAATTCACATGAGTCTTACGCACACTTGACAGCTTCATAGAATGCCTCGAGTTGCAAGCTGAGTGAAATTTATAGCGCATATTTTTTTATTATCCAGGAAAAAATAAAAATGAAGAAAATCCTTACTTATCGTAAGGATTTTCTAGCTGGAAATAAAGAATAATACAAAAATATAAAATATTTTTAATTTATGTTTCCTTTCGAGAAATTATTATGTCAGTAGTGATTTACTAACCAACTTTGTTTTAAATTCTATTATGCTGACTGCAATCACAATATTAATATTGATCAAACTTTGACAGAAAGCTTCTGTTGTAGTATACATGATATGAAAATCATAAAATGTATATTTTAGGATAGCCTTACCCATCATAATTTCAGCTGAAAGACGTCCACTGCTGGACATAGGCCGCCCTCAAGCTCCAACACCTCAACTGGTTCTATACTTCTCGCATCCACAGGATTCCTGCGGCCTTCACCAGGACATCAGTTTTCCAATACTCGGTCGCCACATCCGAACCTTTCGGCCCAATTGGTCATTCGTTTTGCGAGAAATGTGCCCTTCCACTTTAGTTTGGTAATTTTTCGGGCTATTTGGGATACCTTGATTCTCCTTGGGATCTCTTTAATATCGGGCATATAATATTCTAGAACGACTATAAGACACATGAAAAAAGGTCACAAAGTCATCGGCAGTCTAGAAGACACTTCTGATAGGTTAAAATTTTCAATAAAAAGTTAATATTAGACAAAATAAAAAAATAAAGTATTTAGAGTGCGAGCACTCTAATTGAATGTCTAATAACAATCGATTTGCGGGCACTACTGTTCTCGTCCTATAATAGGTGTAAAAGACTGCACACTAAGAAGTTTTCATTGTAAGATTTTACAGTTATAGTTTGGCATCAAAACACAGGCTTGTGCTATTTGAGGTTTGGCCACAAAAGGGATGTAGGTACTATTATAAACTAAAATCCTTAAAATAACTACAACAATATTACTTTGTGAGAAGCGTAAATAAGAATTATAATCCGTGCGATCTCGTCTTTCAAGAACTAAAAATAATAATTTACTGTAGTTTTTTTAAATCAAAGAAGAAAAAAGAAGGTCTTACTGATAGTTATTTATTACAACCCTATAAATAAATTTAGTGTATTTTAACTGTTCTCTGCAATATTATAACAACCTGTCTTCTGGACCATCGATATACAAAACTAGAGAACTAGTTATTTGTTTATTTAGTCAGTATATTATATTCAGTATATAAAAAGTCTCAAAAGATTTTTGTTTTCTTACCGGTAGTTGATAAAAGTTTGTCAAAATTTTGTAGCACTTCAATATTTGATCATAAGCCTGAAACATTCTTGAACTCTCTATTTCACTGCAATTACAATCCCGTAACAGTAAAAACTGGATATTCCATTGTACAACTTTATCAGTTAGTAACTTAATCAACCGTATTAAGTAAATTCGAGTTGAATCAAGAGTCGCCATAGTCAATAAATAAAATATCACATTCCACGGAGGCTTGAAGAAAACTAAGTTATCATAGATTACTACGAAGATATAAAATCCAAATATTGAGCAGACAATTATCCAGCTTCTCATGATGAAACGTTTGAGAGTACCCTCATTTTTTAGAAGCCTGTGCACATCTTGTAAGTTCAAAATAATTAAAACGCTCTTCTTAGATTTAGTGAAGTTTATAATAAAGTTCATGATGAATCCCAAGCACTTAAAAATAAAGTCGAAGATAGAACCGAACAATAGAAAGTTAATTGTGCTGTATCGCCTTAAATTGTCATCTAGCAATATTTCCATGAAACGATAGGTACACAAAGTCAAGAACATAGCCGCTCCACTTATCAATATGAACTTATTTAAACAATTATTTGGATTGATATAATTGTTTTTTATGTGATATATCGGATTGAGCAGTAGAGTTTGCATCAAATTTAGAGGTCGAAAAATTTGTTGAACATCTTTGTCAATTCGGTTATTTAATACAGTTTTAACACCTGTTTCAATTTTATCATCAATATGCCTGTCAAGAGTTTCCATTTTGTGTGAAATTATCTGCGACAAATATAAGATTGTGAAATCCAAAGGATTAAGAGAATGACTAAAGACAGTGTGGATAGTTGAAGTTAACATTGAATGTTTGATTAAAGTCTGTTCATTACATTATTGATTTAATTATTCTATTGAAAGGGAGGAGTTTCTTATGACATTAAAACACTTAACAAATTGTTAATTCATAGCATTAGGAGCCTTACCATCTCCCTGTATTGATTCATGTGTGTAGCAGTAATTATTACAGCGAATACATTAACATTATTACGTTTACTTCACGCTTTCATATTAACAGCCGCGCGCCTACCGTCATTCGAAACAAAAAACATATTCTAATTAATTTGAACGTTTATTTTTACAACGCTCGTACGTTCTAATGTGATTAAAGATATCTTGTTGCTAGCCAACTACAACAGCAATAATGTTGTTGTTATCAACATAAGGTCGTCTTTTGCATGAGTAACTTTACATGATCTACGTCCACTCTGTAATAAAAGGATTGAATCAGTCATATTTCTAAGGAAGACTTTTATTCACAACATCACAAATGTAAATGATGTTTGCATCTAATTGACAAAGACGTGATGATAACTACATTGAATCACCAACCATTGGAGACATGGTAATCTATTATAAGGAAACGAGCCCCCTAATGAAGCAGCGCAATAAGATTATCACAAATTAAGTAATACATACGCTGGAAAATCTACTAAAGTAAACTAAACAGGCTGTCTCAAATCTTTCGAATGGCGTGGTTTATGCCGCAGAACTAAGCTTTTTGACGAGTTATTTATATGATGAAATAAACTATATTAAAACCTGACTGCCGAAAAACTTTTTAATTAAGGGGAAACCAAACTGTGTTACAGTTTGGTTTCCCCTTAATTAAAAAGTTTTTCACAATATTGTATTGATAAAAACAGTCATCAGACGTAATAAATAACAGAAATCTGAAAAAAGTAAGTGTCGGCAGAATCTTTAGTGAAAATGGTTTTTTTTTTTTTTGTAGTACATCTCGTAGTTAATCTGAAAAGATTCTTACTACTTAAACGGATTGTGGCCCAGCGAGTTCTAAAAAGTTACCTTTTTAGGCCTCCAGCCGGGGCTTATTATACTTAAAAACTAAAGCGAAAGCTCTAAGGGTTACCCCGAGGGGGGTACGAACCTCGGCTTAGGCAATCACTGGTAGGGGGACAGCAAGGGACTGGCTGGATCGGGGTTAAATTATTTAGGGACTAATTTAAAGCTAACGGCGCAGCATCGCGGGCTGGCTCTTGCAAGGGTCGGGAGGGACTGTTAAGTCGGGGTCGCGACGACGGACCTCGGCGGCGAGGTCGGTACGATTTGTGTTTGTGTGCTGGTCTAGCTGTACTGGTCTCTTTTCGACTCTCCTGGAGGAGAGTAGTGGGATCATCAGGATCGGTAAGAACGTGCCGCGAGCGGCGGACTTTACTGATACGGGAGGGGGTGTAAGTAGCTGCCGCCACAACCAGAGGGTTGCGGTGGGCTACGGCCCTATCGAAGAAACGCTTCGAAGCGCGTTTCATGTATTGATGGATAGTCGGGAGTTTCATATCTAAATGAAGATTGATATTCCGAACAAACCAAGGCGCGCCTGTGGCTTGACGGAGAAAACGGTTCTGGAGAGTCTGCATCCTATGGATGAATCGGGGTTTAGCATGTGCCCAAACTGGGCTTGCGTATGTCATAATCGGCCTGATACAAGCGGTGTAAAGCCGCTTCTTACACAGAAGAGACATTTTACTCCGCTTGTTCAGGACGCAATGGAGCCTACCGAGAGCGAAAGCGGCCCGCGAGCGCCTGCTTTATGTGCTCAGAAAAGGTGAGGTGTTCGTCGAGGATGACACCTAGATATTTGGCTTGCTTCGCCCAAGGGATCTGCTTGCCGAACATTGAGATGGGTCGGGGAGGGGGATGATTACGTCGCGGTTGGGTGTAAAAGACCGCCTGACTTTTATCGGGATTGACCTCGATTCGCCACTTCCTGAACCATTCGCCGAGCTCGTCGACTGCGGTTTGGAGGTAGCGAACCAGCGCTGTGTCACTAAATCCCGAGAAGAAGATGGCAGTGTCGTCTGCGAACAGAGCTAACCTTGCCTTCTTGCTTCTGGGGATATCGCTAGTGAACAGCGTGAAAATGAGGGGGGCTAGTACAGAACCTTGAGAGACTCCTGCACGGATCGGGTGAGGGGAGGAAAGTGCCCCTTCGATGCGATAGCGAAAGGTACGGTTCGCAAGAAAGTCTCGTAAGATGAGCACGAGACGGTCTGGCACTCCGAGTTGGTAAAGCTTATATAATAAGCCATTGTGCCAGACTTTGTCAAACGCTTTCGCTATATCGAAGTATACAGCGCCCGTGAACATACCACACTGAAAACCAGCATTGATATGTTCGACGATACGGTGTACCTGATGGACACACGAGTGTTGGGTTCGAAAACCAAACTGCTCGTTGGGGATGAGGCCTTTGGTTTCGGCATAATCTCTGAGTCGCTTATAAATAAGTCTCTCATAGATTTTGCCAAGAACTTTGAGCAAACTAATGGGGCGATAGCTCGTGAGCTCGGTTTTGGGCTTACCGGGCGTAGGGATGCCAATGACGGTGGCTTCCTTCCACGCTTGGGGGAAAATGTTATTACTCAAGGCGCCATTGAAGATGGTACACATGAGCATAATCAGGTGAGCGGGGAACAGCTTGATCACTCTGTTAGTGATGCCGTCTGATCCGGGGGATTTACGGGATTTCAGACTCTTGATGATCTCGTGCACCTCGTCAGGTGTGACAGGGGGCAGGGGATCATCAGGGTCTTCAACGGGCGGGAGTGAGGCTTTGCGTTCGACTTCCGCGTTTACCTTATCGACAAACGCTTGGTCTACTGGCTGCGAACTGGGTGTGCATTGGGCTTCGAGGCTATTGGCTAGGCATTCAGCCCTGTCGATATCCTCGAATGCAATGGTCGCATCGGGGCGGGTCAGGGGGGGCATTGTGGAAAACTCAGAGGATTTGAGTTTCCTCTGAAGTTCCCAGAATGCGAGATGAGTCGGCTCTAGTTCGCCCACCATCTTGTCCCAGTTAGCATCACGCAGCTCAGTCACACGTGTCCTTACAGCACGCTGTAAGTAACGCATGTGAGCTTTGTTAGCGTCACAGGGAAAGTTGCTGTAGGCACGAACGGCCGCGTTCTTCTCTGTCAGCAGATCACGTACATCGTCGGGGAGTCTCCATTTACGGTCATCCGTATCTGGAACCTCCTGTGAACTTTCATTCACGATCGATTGTACGTGCTCTGTGAGAGAGTCGATCGCGGCCGTTGTGTCGGCGATAGAGTCGAACTGATCTGGGATAGAGTCTAAGTAATGTGACGTGTTAGATTGTAAGCGTTCGCTTACTTTCTTCCAGTCAGTGATCACTTTAGTGGCGGGGGGTTGAGAGGGGTCGCGAATACCTAATCGGGGGGCGGTGAAAATGGTTGTTTTCAAATATATTGATTCATTTGTGGACACATATTTTTGAAGCCGATGGAGCATCCAATATACTGGCGTTGCTTGTATCGTCAGATAGTTTTGGCGTTTCTTCGATGTCTCTTATTTGTGCTGCCGCTTGTATATTCCCACCACCAACCTCCAATACAAATACATAATAAAAAGATCTTCCACAAACAGTCACATACATAATGGATGAATCATGAAATCATTTATATTATTGCCGAGCTGTGTAATATATAATATATGCTCATGACTATACATACATTATATTATTACTTTAATTGGGTTCCAGGAATAAAATTTTAAATAACGGTATAACAAAAAACAATGAACAACATAGGTAACTAAGAACAATCAACACGTAATGGTTATGTTTTAAACTTTTATTGAGGGTTAATAATCAAAATCAATCAAAATCAAAAGTCATTTATTCAAACTAGGCTGAGAGTCAGCACTTTTTGAACGTCAAAGTTACAAAAGACAGTCCCCCCAAAACGCCCACCCTTCGACACTTCCTAGTGCTGTAGCTGGGAAGAAGAAGTGGCGGAACAAACTCCCCAGCAGCACAGCTGTCTGTTAATGAAAACAATCCATATAATTCGTAAACATAGTTAGGAATTAATAAGTATCCGTATTACAAAAAAGTAAACTGCAGCAATACAAAAGTATAGTTTATTAGTAACCCTACTAAATTTAAAAGATACGCCGCATCAACGTAGAATAGCCGACATGCAAGCATCTTTTCGAATGTAGCTCGATGTAGGCGTTGAATATTTCTACAAAATCTCTTCTCTTCATCTGAAATATGTATGTACTTCAAGATATTATTAGATAAGACTAAAACCAAATATTTTCATTCGTTTTGAACGTAACCTCGCTGCTGAAGTATGTAACGGCATCTATACCGCCATATGCGAGCTCACATCACACAGACGTGACGTCACGCAAAATACTGCATCGCGCAAGCAGAGTTTACCGCGCAACTAACATAATTTACAATATTCCAACATCAATCGTCGGGCAGTTGCCCACGAGACACGACACCCATCCGGTTGAAAGATCCTCCCTTTTCTACGGAGGTTAAGTGAATTTACACCCTGTTCCTCATACCTCCAAAAGTTCGGATCAAAAGACTCTTCTAATAAAAAAACTTAAAAAACAATCTGCATCAAAACGATAATAACGTCTGTTCCAAAAGTATTTGATAAAAGTGTAACCTTCTTGTTCAAGTCAAATTCTTCCGCAATAAAATAATTAATAACGCACTCATCTGTATTTACAAGTTCACTACTTTTTTGCTCACTACGTTTTCAAAAAAATGTTGTTTGAATAATTAAATTGTATTTGATAAATCATCGAGGTTATAAAATTAATTACAATACCAGATGAAAACAACTTAAAAGTGATTTAAATTGAGAATCTCGATTTTTTGTATTAAAACAAAACAAACTAGATTCTTTAGTGGCACTTGAAAATGACATCCACATGTACGTTTATGATACAGTTTAATACATTTTCTACCGATACTTTTACAACAGACCATTGTTAATACGCGTACCTGTATTATTAGACGTCAAGATACGCACGTATGAATCCTGAAAATTATTCATGGACATGTAGAAGTTTCCGCAGTTCACGGTCAATGCGATTTGATACGTCAATGATTTGATTACCAAAAAGCTTAAACATACAAGTACCGTCAATGAATTGATTTGTTCCTGTAAAAAAGAGCAGAACATCAACAACCACTGCATAACTGTCAGGGTCGCGGGAAGGGTCAGTTCGAAAGAGGTACCGTGGCCCTGGCATATGGGCAACTGAAGGAACACGGGTGGGTTTTAGTCAGTAAAAGTCTGACACGCCCTTCCGCTCCACCCAGAACGGGAGCCGTCATTTGATGATTTCCCATAGCCAAGCAATATAAATTCCTATAAATGTCAAAATTACCATCAAAATCAAAAGTCATTTATTCAAACTAGGCTGAGAGTCAGCACTTTTTGAACGTTAAAGTTACAATAGACAGTCCCCCTAAAACGCCCGCCCTTCGACACTTCCTAGTGCTTTAGCTGGGAAGAAGAAGTGGCGGAACAAACTCCCCAGCATTCACCTTAAGAGTACTGATCAGCCAGTGGTAATAACCGCGACTTACATGTTGTGACCTAGATTGGTCCTTTACCTTAGATAAAATTATTAACACAAAGTAATTAATTGTAAAACGGTGAAGAAAACATCATATAGAAACCGGCATGTCTTCGAATCAAAAAATAGACATGTGACATCCGTCAACCCGCACTGGAGAGGAGGTCTTTGTCTGAGCAGTATGAACATTATAAGCTGATTATAAGTATATATTCACCTTAGTGCTAAGGTGGATGCACATAGATCTTCAAAAAAGGAAAACAGGCAACCGGAATTAAGTCTACACTTGAAAAGTAAATTTTCTTTGATCAAACGCACATCATAGATATATCTTCAGCATGTCTTTACGTATCATATCTTTACGTTCGTATCGAAATACACTTTGAAGCAAATATCTTGAAGAATTTCATCATCATCATCATTATCATTTCAGTCGTAAGACGTCCACTGCTGGACTTAGGCCTCCCCCAAAATTTGGGGGTCTTTGCCAAATCGCCACGCTTGGCAGGCGGGTTGGCGATCGCAGTATGGTGGTAAAATGCATAGAGAACGCTGCTGCCCATTCTCTAGAAAGTCCCTTAGTCGCCTTTTACGACACCCACGGGAAGAAATGGGGTGGTGTTATTCTTTACGTCCGGCACCACACGGTACGACGGTTGAAGAATTTATTAACAAAAAATTAGTGGTCGAGTCGTAAGTAACGATAATTCGATGGCCCCACCGAATAATCGTGTAAGAGAAAATTAACAACTTTTCAGGAAAAAATAAAAACGTTAAACTTCAATAACGCTCATTTCATTGTTAATAGGTATAAATAATGTATTATATTCGTACTTAGTCCGAAATAACTGATGTAGTACTTGCCTTTCCACACTCTATAAACGCGAATTTAAAAGCAAAAGCAGAAAACAAAAATCTCCACCTAGCAGTGTTTCCACAATGAGGGGAAATTCCCCTTTTAAGGGGTAATTAGGGTCCAGAGGGGAAGAAAAAGGGGAAATACTATAAAAGGGGAAATTGTAGGAAATCATATATTAAACCTCGCCTGAAATGTTGCATAATGAGGGTTTTTGCGTATGAGAAATCCACTAGATATCAAGACGTAGGCTTGTGGTCTATCTGCTACGTGATTGGTGAATTTTGACATATCTGACAATGTCATGTCGAAAAAAACCAATCATGCTGCAGTTGGAACTCACGCCTACGTATTGCCATCTAGCGGATTCTTCATACGGGAAAACCCTCATTATTTATGGACTAGCGTGTTACCGTTACCGTATAAAAGAAACAGTGACGATACATGCATATGTCGCATACCTACCCTTATTCCCATTCTGTTTAAGGCTTAAAATATTATTCTGTGCTTTAGCATACTGTATACTGACTTGGAATAAAAGGTAAGTAATGATGTGCAAAGTCGACAAATCTTGTCGATGACTTTGTTGACGTATTGTATTTAGTGTAAATAATATTATTATAGTTAGAAGGCAGGCTATAGAAGAAAAATGATGTAAACATTTTTTTTCTTTTAGTTACTACACTAGTGCCAAAACTACAGCAAAATAATTTTTGAGGGGAAAAAAGTCCTGAGAAGGGGAAATCGGAATTGAGGGATGGGGAAAGGAAATCATTATAGTGGAAACACTGCCTAGCAACACTAAACGTCACTGTCAATTGTTTTTTCGCGCTCGCACGCGATTGTGTATTTCTGTGAAAATATATCTTGAAATTATAAATTAATAGTGTAATATTGTGATCATGCCTAAAAGAAAGGCTGAGAAATCGGAAGACAAGGAGATTAAGAGAATTAGAAGATTGGAAAAGAGACTCAAGAGGTATAAAGACAAGTTGCGTCAGCCGGAAGATTGTAAGTACCTACCTACCCATTTTGAATTCACCAATTTTACCATCGAAGCTTAGTTGATACACCAATTTCGGTTTTATTTCGGTTTTGTAGCTATTGCGTTGCAATTGGCAAAGTACTTGTTTAATTATTGTAGGCATAATCGCGTTGCGACTATGCGAACTCCCCGTTGGGTGAGCGATAGATCGTCAAGCATCCTCGTGTTACGACGATGCTTCTTTCCGTTGGGAAGGTGTAAATACCGTCTTGGTATCTAATATGCTCTACTCTTTTGCGTAATCCCGTTGGGATAAGTTTGCATAACGATCTATGTTGTTCAAAGTCAGCAAATTAAGTTGGAATTTTGGTTCAAAATCTAACAATAGTTTATTCCATTGTTCACAAAGCTCTAAAAGTCAGGGGAGATATATACCTACCATCAAACTTATAGGTTGTTAACCTAATGTTTTTTCTTCATTTAATCATGTATGAATGTATTTTTAGCCCAAGACTCTAATAGGTAATAGGTAATAGGTAGAACGGGCTGGTTTCCGCAACTCCACGTCTGAGTGCGTATTTTGCGTACGGGTGGGAAATCGGTTATTCGATCCACCCCAGCTCCTCGAGAAAGGCCAGCAACGCCTTGATGTTGCCGACTATCTCACGTAGGGTACCTGGGTTACCGAAGTACTTGGCCCTGTATGTGGCGATCGCCGGGCAGTTTAGAAGCACGTGCGCTGCTGTCTCGTCGTCCTCAATGCAGGCCCTGCACAGCGGACTGTCTGTAGCTCCTATGACAAATAGATGTTTATTAAACGACCCATGGCCAGTTATTGCTGCTGTAACCATACGCAGCTGTCGTTTGTCTAGCCGAAGGACCTGTTTAGTGAGTCGGGCATCGATGGTAGGCAAGACTCTAATGAGAATATTGAGAACATTGAGAACAACATAGAGAGCATGGAGAATGTTGAGATCATAGACAGCATTGAACAGGAATCCCTTGAAGAACCTGAATTGTCACAGGAATTTTTAGAGGCACTCGCAAATCTTTTTTCAGTTTCCTTAGGCTCCCGCCTAAGGAAACTGAAAAAAGATTTGGCACTCCCATCAATACCAACATTCTACAACGATTTGAAAACATATTGATAGAAGGAATGAAAACAGAAGAAAAAGAAAATATGTTGAAAAGCCTTTGTTTTCCTGAAAATGGAAAATTAATGCAAGCACCGAAGCTTAACATAGAGCTTACAGGATTATTGACGTCTGCAATGAAATTGAGGGACAAGATGCTTGAAGAGAGACAAGAGGATACAGGTTATGTTATTGCCACTATATGTCACACAATTGACATGATGACAAAACCAAACTTTGATAATTTGACAATTGTCAAGAATTTAAGTGATGCCACGAGACTGCTCTGTAATTTACATTATAAATATACAGATATTAGAAGAAAGCTGATCAGTCCCTTATTGGACAAGAATCTTGACTTTAACCTCAGAGATAACAAGAGATCTGAGTGGCTTTACAGTAAACTAGATGATGCTGTGAAATCAGTGTCAGCTATGAAGAAAGCAAGCTCAATTTTAGCTCCTCCTAAGAAGACAAAAAACTGGCAACCACCTCCTCGCCAGCTAAGTCACTTTCATCGAGGGAAAGTAGTAGCTCGAGGAGGTTACCAACATCAACTTCGGTACCAGCCACGACCCTCTCCACGACAAAGCCAACAGCAGGGCCGTCGTCCAGCCCCTGCTCCATCGAGTTCACGGGGGATGACCAGAGGTCGATCCCGCTACCCGTAGAGGTAAAATTCGCAGGCAGACTGCAGTATTTTTATTTAATTTGGAAAACATTTACTCAGGATCCTGTAATATTGCAGTGGATAAGAGGTTACTATATCCCTCTTACACATACTCCTAGACAAGACTATTCACCAAGCAATAATAATTTTAATTCAACCGAAAAGTTAATTCTTTCCAAAGAAATTAATAAGCTTCTTGAGTTAGGAGCAATATCGTCTTGCTCCCCAGTTTGTGGTCAATTTCTCTCAAGTATTTTTACTGTACCTAAAAATGATGGTACTCACAGGTTCATACTTAACCTAAAAGCGTTTAACAAGTTCGTAGAGACTTCTCATTTTAAATCAGAAGATGTCAGGACTGTGTGTAAACTTCTATTAAAGGGGGACTATATGACTACAATATATGAAAAATGCCTATTTCCTAGTGCCGGTTCAAGTAAATCACAGACATTTTTTAAGATTCATGTTTTTTGGTAAATTATATCAGTTTAATTGTCTACCATTTGGTCTCGCATCAGCGCCATTTGTTTTTACGAAATTACTTAAGCCTGTTGTAGAACATCTGAGAAACAAGGGTGTACGTATTGTACTGTACTTAGATGATGCAATCTGTCTTGGATCTTCATATGAGGAATGTCTCAAAAATACTAATTATGTCACAAGTTTACTTGAGAAATTAGGTTTTGTTATTAATAGCACAAAGAGTTCCTGAAACCTTCTAGAGTGAGAGATTATTTAGGGTTTCATCTTAATTCTCAAGATTTGACAATTAGTCCTACTGATAAGAAGAAAGAAAGATTAACTGTTTTAATTCAGCAGTTCTTGAAAAGAGACAGCTGTACAATTAGAGAGTTTGCAAAACTATTAGGAAATTTAGTTTCTGTTTGTATGGCAGTTGCATATGGTTTTGTGTACCCAAAAACCTTAGAAAGAGGATAAAATTTATCCCTTGAAGCTTGTGGAGGCAACTATGATAATAATATAATAATCAGTAAAGAAGTTAAACAGGATTTACTATGGTGGAAAAGAAATATAGTCGCTGGTTATAGTAGGATAAAACAATATAATTTTGAATTGGAAATATTTTCGGATACGTCAGGCACTGGGTGGGGTGCATTTTGCAATGGTCAGAGTGCTAGAGGTCAATGGTCTGATGAAGAACTAAGTTTTCATATCAATTATCGTGAATTATTAGCTGCATTTTTTGCACTAAAATGTTTTGCCCAAGACTTTACAAATTGTGAAATCCTGCTTCGAATTGATAACACCACAGCGATTTCTTATGTTAACAGACTAGGTGGAGTTCAGTATCCCCTCAAAAATGTTTGGCAAGACAGATTTGGCAGTGGTGTGAAGCTAGAAAGTTATGGATATTCGCTTCATATATAAAATCAAAGGAAAATATTAATGCTGATTTTGAGTCCCGAGTAGTTAATATAGATACAGAGTGGCAATTATCAACTGACGCCTTCAATATTATAATTACGAAACTAGGGATGCCTGAAATAGATATTTTTGCATCGCGTGTGAACGCTAAATGTGATAAATATATATCTTGACATAGGGATCCATCTGCTTGGAATGTTGATGCATTTACTGTTAATTGGTCAAAGTTTTTCTTTTACGCATTCCCGCCTTTTTGTTTGCTTTTAAAAGTAGTTAAAAAAATTAGGACAGATAGAGCAACTGGTATTGTAGTTTTCCCGATGTGTCCCATCTCAGCCTTGGTACCCGTTGTTGATGTCTATGGTAGCGTCAGAAATAGTTTCCATGAACCCTTCAGAAAATCTTTTAACTGCTTTCAGGAAACCTCACCCACTAAACAAGCAGCTTTTCCTGGGGGCGTGCGTCTTATCAGGGAAGCACTTAAACGAAGAAGTGTATCAGAAGACGCAATAGATATAATGATGGCATCCCTATCCTGAAATACTATAAAGCAATATAATAGCTGCTTAAAGCAGTGGTGGAGTTATACCAAAGATAATGACATAAATATTTTCAGTGCATCCATACCTATCATAATTTCCTATCTAACACTGGTTTTCCAAAGAGGTGGTTCTTACCAAACCTTAAATTGTCATCGGTCATCACTTTCTCTTATTATCGGAAATCACGTAGGTACATATGATAGAATAAAGCGATGGTTTAAGGGAGTTTATAAATTACGACCTTTGACACCCAAATATAGTAGTGTGTGGCCTTCGAGTGTTTTATCATATGTTTGTCACTGGTACCCATTGAATGACTTAAGCTTAGAAAAGATCACCAAAAAAACTGTAATGCTATTAGTACTGGCTACTGGCCAAAGGGTTCAGACTATAAATTCCATTAGATTAAACAATATTAACTTAACATCTACTGGTGTCGAAATAATTTTTACAGATATTCTAAAAACATCAGCTCCTGATAGGCATCAACCTAAAATAATTTTACCTTATTTCACTGCACAACCCGAAATTTGTCCCGTTAAAACATTTACACAGTATATAGAAGTAACTAGAGGATTGAGAATTAATGATAATTCATGTGATTATTTGCTTATTACGTTTAAAAGACCGCACCATCGTGCTTCTTGTCAGTCAATCAGCAGATGGCTGAAGCAAGTTATGTCGGACAGTGGTATAGATATCACTCGTTTTTCCGCGCACTCAACGCGCCATGCTGCTACTTCATGTGCCTATAGGGAAGGTCTCTCGGTAGACAGTATCATTAAATCAGTAGGTTGGTCTCCAAGGTCATCGTCCTTTGCTACTCATTATAACAGACCACTATATAATGAACCTAACCAAGTGTTGTTTGCTAGAGCGGTACTCAATAATTCAAACTGATTTTATTTTAGTTATAAGTTTAAAGTGTGTAATTGTAAGGCAGAAGTTGCCCTTATGTTGAGAAAAATAAATGTTTTGTGATTTTAAGTGTTATGTTCTTCTCTGAACATCTACATCAGTTATCTCGGACTAAGTACGAATATAATGATAGGATTAAACGAACTTACCTGAAGTGAAGTTCAATCCTGATTGAACTTAGTCCGAGATAGAACATCCCGCCCTCCCTCAATTAATTTAATTTTCCGTTATTAAATTAATTTTTCCTCTTTGGGGGCTCTGAAATATTGACAGTGACGTTTAGTGTTGCTAGGTGGAGATTTTTGTTTTCTGCTTTTGCTTTTAAATTATTCGCGTTTATAGAGTGTGGAAAGGCAAGTACTACATCAGTTATCTAGGACTAAGTACTTCATATAATCAGGATTGAACTTCACTTCAGGTAAGTTCGTTTAATCCTATCATTATAGAATTATAGGTAAAAAAATACTTGAATGTTTACTTTTTTTAAAACATTAACAAGTTTCAGGAAATTCATTAAAAGCCATTCAATGTTTTTGCTCTTGTGAAATTTGCTTGAGTAGGTCACATTAATATATCATTACACGTTTATTCGTGTAATAATACACAACGAATAAAACGTACTGTAATTTTACACTATTATTCTCCATAAATCAAGTTGATTTTTGAACCCAGCTATAACTATTTACACGCTTGCTTACAGTACATTGTTCTGCTATTATATGATTGGAAAGATCGTATACATTCATATAAGAGTTATTAAAATCAATTTTTATTTATGTAATAGGTTTTAACATGTTTATTATTGTATATTTGGCGACTCAAAACTCATCTAATAATAGCATAAACTATTATTCCTCCAATTTTAAAATTAATTAAATCCCCAGAATAAAGAAATGCGCCATTATAATAGGAGTATTTTGCTTCCAAATTGAAAAAAAAAAATATTAGTAGGTGCGGGATAAGCAAGAGAAACGAAAAATGAAAAAAAAATCGTGTAAGAACTCTTGCACGTTTATTCGGTGGGGCCATCGAATTTTCTAAATACTTACATGAAAATTACCGTCCAATCGACTACATTTTATATCATCAAGTACCACCTGGAGGTCCACCAGATAGTTAAAAGTTACTATTATAACTTGAAAAACAACCTGAAAAGCGATTAATGTGTTATTGAGTATGTGTTATTAATTGAGCCACAAATATTCAAATAATTAACGACTTATTCTTACTAACCATTTGTTGATAAGAATTCTTATAGAGGTCAAAGCAACCCAGTATATTAACGTAAGTCTGAAACATTATTTTACTATGATCCATTCTATCTCTTTCCTCTATGTTTTGATATTGGAGCGCCTTAATTTTCCATAGATCAACTTTATTATTTAACAACTGAATGAGTCTGATACCATAAATGTTTACGTCAAGACTCAAACAAATTAAAGTACATAGCATTGTACCTGTGGGTACTCCCAAAATAGTCCAATTCATAGTGGCAAAACCAACGTACAGTACAATAAACCAGATAACAACAAACCAGTTAACGATGCTGAACAATTTGAAACTGGTCTTATTGTTCACATTTCGATGAACAACTTGAAATTTCATAGTTAATAAGACGTTATTGTTCGTATAAAAAACACAGTGTGTATAATTAATCATTAATTCGACGCAACAAATTGCAACGTTTAAGATGCAACTGACTAATAACAACGATCTCTTTATGTGGCAATTGAAGTGGAAAATAATTGTTAAAATGAATAACACTGTAATACACAATGATACCAAATTGGATAATCTGCTGTTTGGAGATATTAAGTTATTCTTTATGCAGTATTTTGGGAAAAACCGAATATTTTGCAACAAATTTAAAGGTAAAAACATCGACTGCACATCTTTGTCAACGATGTTATTCAACTCGATGACATGATGACTTTCAAAAATAGATTTTACTTTTATTTTCATTGACTTCATTTTTATGTAGTTCCCTGAACATAAGTGAATTGAAATTGGCCCAAAGACTAGACCGAAAACAATGACATCAATAAACTTAATAGGCTTAATCAAATTATTGTTTTATTTTAATATAAACTACTTATATCTTCTACTATCTTTATTTGATTGCCGCCTTTGGTATAGACACATTTATTAAAGAAAACATGTTTCAAAAATTAATTTGATTCACAAAATAGTAAATAAATAAGATTGCTTATCAAATCACATTGACCTTGCATTATGAGAAGTTCTATATGTCAATGAAAAATGTTGTAAAATCATGCACACTTATATTGAATTCAAATTGTACTGGTCATTCACTATCATAATTTCAACCGAAAGACGTCCACTGGAAATAGGCCTCCCCCAAGAACCGCCACTTTAACCATTACATTTTTGGGAGGGTTTGCCATTATCGTTATAATTGGCAAGCGGATTGCAATATGATTGCATAGACAACGCTGCTGCCCATTTTCTAGTAAGACCCTTAGTCGCCTTTTACGACACCCATGGAAAAATATGTGAGGATACAATATTTACGTCCGGTACCACACGGAACATAAATCTATACTATATATACTATATAATATTATAAAGAGTTTGTTTGTTTGTTTGGTTGAACGCGCTAATCTTAGGATTTACTGTTCTGTTTTTTGTGTAGGTACTGAATAATATTTTTGTGTTGGGTAGCTTATTTATTGAGAACGGGTATAAGCTATCATCAGACTTCAATTTAAAGAAACGGAGCAGCAACGAAAAATTTACGAAAACTGGCAGTCGATTCGATGCGACGGGAAGGGTCAGGGGAGCAAACATTTTGACGCGAATAAAGTCGCGGGCAAAAGCTAGTTTTATTAATAGTCAATTGTAATGGTATTACATATATAATTATCTTAGTATATAAACAGCATCACACCTGTCTTGTTCCGAAGGGTGAGGCAGTAGGGTACCAATAGTACGTGCACATTTCGCCAGTTATGTTTAAGATCCATATAAAAGGAAGCCATCGACCGGGCATAAATCCAGACTCTGGCTTACTACTGAGAAAGTCATAACGGGAATCGAATTGAAGTATAACTGAAGCTGTAATGTAAAAATGACTAGTGTCTGATGACACGTTTTGTTTCAGTTAGATTATGTTTGGAGATAATGTTAAAAACTTATGAAAATACTAAAATCTAAGTCGTACCCAATCATTTCTGAAAACATTTCAACGTAGAGAAGAGATTATGCAATAATATTAATTACCTACGTCGAGCGAGATTCGACAAGATGCATATCAGCTGTTCCCGGTTCATTCTACTTTACTGCTCCGAATAATATCTTCACTTGGTGATTTTACTTTGGTGCTGCTGCAGCTTGATTTTCTGTCATCCTGATTTTTTTTTATGATAATTAATGAAATGCGTAACTTTTTGCCATCTTCAGTAAAAACTTTGTTTATTCGAAGAATAAAGTAAGAAGCAGTACAAACAAACATTTTCACTATTGGTCCTGACTCTGAAGTGCCAATATTCTGAAGCCACAGCTTCCTGAGTTTGGTCAAGCAATATCAGCAGATGTTTACTGTGCCAAACTTCAAACAGTGATGGCAAAAATGGCAGTGAAACATCTCGACTCGTGAAGTGATCTTCAATAATATTGCTCAATGATAACACAAGACCTCGCCCTGCTCAGGACCCCGTTGTAACTCTACAGGAGCTGCAGTTATAAATCTATGTCTTTTTCCGTACTCACCAGACTTTGCTCCAACTGACTACCATTTTATAGGTTCCGTACCTCAAAAGGGAAACGGAACCCTCGTAGGATCACTTTGTTGTCCATTCGTCTGTCTGTCTGTTAAGGCCCTTTATCTCGGGAACGCGTGGAGGTATCGAGTTGAAATTTCAAAGTATACTTAATTATACGGTTCTTGAAGCTGTGAAAAAATTAAACTTCTAAGTTAACGTAAAAAAATGATACGGCTGTTTAAGCCGCAAAAATACCTCTATTTTGACACTCTCAAGGGAATAAAGGGTATATTCCGTAGACATAGAACTATGAAATTTGGTAAGTAATACCGTCTTATACTACGAGTATAGGGGAAAGTTTGAAAACTAGACGATGTAATTAAATCATAAAAAAACTGCGTCGTTATGCGAGGAACGGCGCGCCCAATTTTAAAAATGAGTTAACCGTGATTTGTGTGGTATCGTATGAGAGGGCTTCATCGGCACAAACTTAAAGAGATTTTTGATTTTTTTTATGATGAAGAATTAAAAATATAAGTACCTACAAATTTGTACAGAACATTCGGTGGGCGTGTCCGACTCGCACTTGTTTGTTTTTCAACCGACGAAAAAAAACGGAGGAGGTTATCAATTCGACGCGTATATATTTTTTTTTTTTATGTATGACCACGCATAACTTTTTACATAAATTAAACCGCCGAAAAACTGAAAAGCATAAAATAATACTTAAACCTTAAAATTTTGAGTCGGCGCTGAAAAATCAATGAACAAGGATCACTCAAAGCGCCGACTCATAATTTTAAGGTTTAAGTATTATTTTATGCTTTTCAGTTTTTCGGCGGTTTAATTTTTTGTTAAAAAGTTTTGTTATTTGATTTGGACAATTTTCTACGTGTATAATTCTGCAGAAGAGCTCTTGAACTGTGATAACCTGTCTTACTGGAGAATAAGGTTTTGGGCGTCAGAAAGGCAGTAGCTATGTAAAATTCTGCATTTTCTGTGACTGGAAGCCGACCCGACACAGTTGAAAAAAGGCTGGACAGACGATGAATCATAAGAAGAGCAAAGACATATTTTTCTATTTTAAAACATTTTGTTAGCGCTGCTGGAGGCAACAAACCGGTCGAAGTGGCGGAGCTGAGGAAGGCTTATTTCCCGCAATGGTCGTATTTGGACTGAAATAATGATAAGTTAATAAAGCATTATCAAAGAAATGGTTAAGGCCAATTATTGCAATATATATCTTTACTATAATGTGATGGATGCCATTATCTACGTCGTAAAAAAAGTAAACTAAATCAGTGAAACTATTTCACCATGATCAAACATCATTACCATAATACAAAAGCTTCTGAAACGAATTACTTAAATAAGTAAAATGTGCAGATTACTCTGTGTTTTATGCAGTCGTTGATATTACGTACTTTTACTTTTACTAGTCTACTTAATAAACTCATAAGTTTAACTTCCATAAAGTAATAAGAATGACACACTTACATATTTCCATGTTAATAATATAAGCAATTACATTATTGAAGAAATTAAGAATGTGTAAGCAAACATATCAAGATTAAATAACTTATCAGGATTAAAATAAGAATTTATTTTATTTGGAGTTCACCCTACATTGAATGAATACGCATAATGGAGAATCGAAATGCAATTATTGACAATGAAATTGGAATAAGTGGTACAAATGTTTTAAGCAACCAAATCGATGAAGAAGTTTTGAGAATATTTCGACCTCTGAATTTGATGCAAGTACTAGTGCTGGCTCCTAAGTATCATATTAAGAACTATGTTATATATCCTAATAATTGTATAAATAAATTCATAATAATAATTGCCACTGTAATATTCCTGACAATGTTTAATCATCGTTTTCTGGAAATATTGTTAGACGATAATTTCAGACGATACAGTGTAATTAGTTTTTGGATGTTCGCAACTTTCTTCGACTTTGTTTTTCGGTGCATGGGATTCATCATGAACTTCATAGTCCACATCGCTCAAAGTAAAAACAGCGTTGTGTTTGTTTTGTACTTTCAAGAAGTGCACCGATTTCTTAATGAACAGACAAGGAGCAAACGATTAATAAAGAGAATTTGGATCCACGTCGTTACGATTTTTGGGTCATATTTCTTCCTTTTAAGCTATTTCTACATAATATTCCTCAAACCTCCGTGGACCGTCGTATTTTATATATTAATAACAATGGTTTTTGATACAAATGTAATTTACGCAAACGGACTTATTAACTTACTGACTGATAAAGTTGTACTCTGGAATACTCAGTTGATGCTGGTACAGAAGAATGGTTGCTGTAAACGAAAGATTGCGAAAATGTATAAGACTTATGACCAAATTTTAAAGTGCTACAAGATTATTGTGAATATTTATCAACACCAAGTAAGCAAAAAAATATATTTTAGGAATCAAGAAACAGCTGCAGTCGAAGGAAGCAGGTAACTTCCTCCGATTGCAGCCACTGTACTTATCATCATAATAATAGGTCTTTACCTATGAAATTGCCGTTCTGCAGTACTGGCCATTTCAAATCAAAATAAATTTTGTTTGTCTAAGAATTCTAATTTAAAATTAATTTTATTTTAAAAACATGGAATTCTTTTTCCAAAAGTAGTCATTTTTTTATTGATTAGTGTTACATTTTCATCGCATTTCAATCTTTTTCGTCATCATGGATACGTTTTGAACTCAATGATCGCCAGCGCGAAGTACGCGTCGAGACGTGCCTTGCAATACTCAACAGACACACAAATGAAGGAATTTTGAACCGCATTGTTACCTGCGATGAAAAATGGATTCTGTTTCATAACCGCAAGCGCTCAGCAAGTTGGTTGGATCCTGGTTCAGCACCTAAACAATGCCCTAAACGAAAACTTACCCCTAGAAAAGTGATGGTCACTGTTTGGTGGTCTAGCGCCGGTGTGATTCATCATAGCTTCTTACCAAATGGGGTGAGCATTACTGCAGATGTGTACTGTGAAGAACTGAACTCAATGATGGAGAAGCTGGCACATCTCCAACCAGCATTGGTCAATCGCTCGTCTCCGCTGCTCCTGCACGACAACGCGCGACCTCATACTGCACAGCAGACGGTCTCCAAGTTGCAAGAACTGGGGTTGGAAGCTCTCCGTCATCCGTCCCACTCACCAGACCTTGCGCCTACAGACTATTACTTTTTTCAGAATTTGGATAACTTCTTGGCGGGAAAAAAATTCAATACCCAAGAGGCAGTACAAAATGCCTTTGAAAAATTTGTTGCCTCCCGTCCAGCTGATTTTTTTAAGAAGGGCATCAATAAACTGCCACTGTGTTGGCAAAGATGCATTGATTGCATGGGTGATTATTTCGATTAATACAAATAAAAAATACATGAAAAAATTCGTTTAATTTTTTTCATACAAAACGGCATTTTCATAGGTAAAAACCTATTATGTATCTAGACTGACACCACACACACCACATTCGCTACATTCCACACACATACACACATTTCACATTTTTTTTCCAATTTTGACGTGTTAAACCTGTGTATTGCAATTGTATGTTTCATTATTTTTGCCAACATTTTATTTGGATTTAGTTTCTAGATGGTCTTTCTGCGTGCGATCCACGGCCCTTTACGAGTCACTGGTATGGGTGCGCTTTTTGAGGCGGCGACCAACCCACTGGTTGAGCGCGTCTCAGCGAGTCATGATCATCCATCTATTTCGGGGATACCGCGCGATCTCCTGTGAGGCGGAGAGCTTTCCTGTCCGATTGCCGCTATGAGATCTGGTGGCAAAAATCCTCGCGCATATGTGGGACTGGCCTGAGGAGGCAATACGCTGGGACGTAACTCGGCTGCCGCGTGAAATCACGGCTCGGTGGACAGAGCTCCGGCTATATCTCATGGCATCATGGCAAGCACGATTTTTGCAACCCAATGCAGAGCACGCCACAATAGGAACACTCTTTAAGGCGTGGCTGGAAAGGCGCCATGACATCCTCACCTTCTGTCTTACGCAGGTCCTCACCGGACACGGCTGCTTCGGTTGGTTCCTGTTCAGGATAAGGTGGGAGGAGACGCCTGGATGTCACCACTATGTGGATCACCTAGAAGACACGGTGGAGCATACGATGGAGGTCTGTCCGCCTGGGCGAAGCATTGGCGTGTTCTCGTGGAGGTGATCGGTGGCGGCGATCTCTCGCGTCCGGCCCTGGTCTAGAGCATGGTACGGAACAAACGGGCATGGAAAGCCATCACCTCCTTCTGTGATGCAGTAATGCTTGCAAAGGAGGAAGCGAAATGGAGAGGCAATCTCTGCGCCTTCATGCCCTAGCCGCCGCAGGAGACGCCCTGGGCGTCGGAAGTCCGTAGTGAAATCGGCCACCGTAGACGCGCGCTTGCGGGCGGCAAATGGCTAGCTTGCCACCCAGTAAGGACCAGGCCTGGGTCGACGGCGCGTTGTGTTCCAAGCGCGCCTCAATGAGATGTCATCAAAATTTGAAGGGGTCCGCTAGGACCGATGCCTGCTAGGGTCACGGATTTATTCGAAAGAATTACCATGGCCCTAGTTTCGGCAATTGAAGAAACATGGGAAGGTTTTAGTCAGTAAAAGTCTGACACGCCATCTCGCTCCGCCCAGAGCGGGAGATGTCATGCAGTCCACTCAAAACAAATGTTAGTCTTTCTAGAACTATAGATGTCACAACTACTGTAAATATTTATTTATAACTTCCAGATCTTGTATCGAATTATAGAGGCACTTTGTCATAGCTTGATTGATATTGAAGTTGTGATACAATTCTGCAAAAACAATCTTAAATATACGGTAAGTCCTTGACGAAAAAATTATATGTACATATATTGTGTCTATAGCGTATGTTTTTTTGGAGCCATCGATACTTCGTTTATTTAATTTTACAAATGTACCCAATAAAGACATTAGCTTAACTTCCATATAGTAATGAGAATGACGTACCTACTTATGTCTTTGTTAAAATATAATAAATTATAACATTAAGAAAGTTTAAAAGAAATATTTTCGCTCCACGTACTTTCAGGATTAAAACAAGTTTTATACTGCATATATTAATGATGTATAAATTAGAACAATGAATAAACCCATATATTCTTTGTCGTCCTTTCTGACCACGTGCAAAAAATTTACGAAATCAATCCAGTAGTTAGGACAAAAAGTAAAGTTTTAATCTTGAGCTTTGAACACTTTCTGGAATTGGTCCCTGATTTAATGAACTCAATCCTTGTTCCACTCCGCCAAAAATCATCATCACACATCTTGAACACTTTTAAACGCTTTGAACCACTCATATATTACTACATCACCACACACACACACACACATATCGTCGTCGTCGTTTCAGCTGTAAGACGTCCACTGCTGGACTTAGGCCTCCCCCAATTTGGGGGGCTTTGCCACAATCGCTACGCTTGGCAGGCGGGTTGGCGATCGCAGAATGGTGGTAAAATGCCTAGAGAACGCTGCTGCCTATTCTTTAGTAAGCACACACACATATATTATTATATTATTACTCATACATTTTTTAATAAAGTTGATTCACCGTAAGCCTTCTGTAACATTTTCAGTGACTTCGAACACGAAATTCCATTAGCGATGCAAAATTTAAGACAAACTCTTTGTTCGATGTTTTTGTCCATTATGAAATTCGCAATACGCACAAGATATGATATAACTAACAACAGCACTGTATTTAAACTAAATAACACACGCAACTCAAACTCCGGACCAAAATGGCAAAACATTTATGCCAATCTAACGTCAATAAAATACAAAAAAAATGAATTTGAAACCATGACAAAATCATCCATTCCTGAAACTATTTTGACTGAATCTATTTTACGAAACACTGTTGCTACGCTGTGCACATTATCTGGACGCTGATAGATATTCTTTTACTTTGCTTAAAGTGTAAATTCGGTACTCCTAAACAACAGGCTGGAATTCATTGTTCAAATTTTAATTATATTTTCCGGGGGCTGCAGCCTGCGTAGCCCGACTGCCTGAAGTCCACATCGTTACTTGGCCTGAAAACCAGCGCTGGGGCTCTGTCTCGCATAGAGTCGAAGAATTATGCTAAGCGATGGCCGTTTTGCGCAGATGTGACGCATATTTTTCAAACTCAAACTCAAACTCAAACTCAAACTCTTTTATTTGTGGTCATAGGTTAACAAAGTTGGTGCTTAATATTAATCAAATCAAATCAATTTATTTCGGGCTACAAAGACCCATAACATAAATACCTTACAGACTAACATACATACAAATAAAAAACAATGTAAAAACTATTGTACACGAAGTGACGGCGTCGTGTTGCGTTGCGTGGTGTCACGTAGCCTTCCGCGGAAACGTCGATACATGACACCTTTCGGCCAAAACTCTGCCTTGTGGAAGGTCTCGATTTCAAAAACTGGAACTCGCACCACGAATGACTTGAAGTTCGTGTTGTGGCGCGATTCCAACTTCTCGACCCTCAAAGTCCAGTTGGTTTTCAGTCGTACATACTCCACGATCTCCTCAACCTTCGTGGTGTAGTGTAGACGGGACACATAGAGCTGCGTCGTCGGTGTAGCTGGACGCAGCAGCATGTTGGGTCCTGCAAGCGCGGTTCCGCACTGGTTCCGACTAGGAGGCTTCCTCTTCTTCTTCCTCTCCACCTTCACGAAGCCATCCTTGTCACACGTGCCTGAAGCCGGGCCTAACTGCTTCGAACCCCTGTTATCAGGTTCATTGCATCTCTTCTCATCCCCCTTCCTGGTTTGAGACACAGGTTTGTGCGTGGCGACGGTAGCAGCGTAGGCACGTTTAGGGGTCGACGTACCTACACGAGTCGCTACCTCGACCGGTGTCGAGTCAGCGACGGCGGCGGCGCATGTTGCAACGCGCGCAATATCAGCAGCGGGTGACGCAATATTAGGTTTAAGTATAGTGTACATAAAAACATTAATCTTAAATTATAATTATTAAACTCTGTTCTACTTTATCAACTAAATTATCTAATGTTATCATCTAGATATTCTGACATAGTATAGTAAGCCTTATCTAATAAAAATACTTGCAATTTTTTCTTAAAATCTTGTAAATCTCCTGTCTTCAAAATTTTAATTGGTAGTTTATTATATATTCTTGTTGACATACTAAAAAAACTCTTGTCAAAAAGGGCAGTTCTGTGAGGTAGCGAAGAAATCTTCAAAGCATTCCTAACAGATTGCGGTTTTGCAAACAGATGTTTGTTCGTTTTAACAAAAATCGCTACCTCATAAATATATTTAGATGTAAAAGTCATAATTTTTAACTTTTGAAAGAAAGGCTTACATGAGTCTGGTACATGAATATTGGCTATAGCACGCACACATTTCTTTTGTGCTTTAAATACGTACTCTGTATTAGTGGCGTTTCCCCAGAATATTAAACCATATTTAATGGTTGATGCCACATATGCATAGTATGCTGTCAGTACAGCTGATTGGTCTACTACTTTAGCTAATTTATACAAGGCATACGAATATTGGTTTAATTTTTTACATATTGTATCAATGTGTGTTTGCCATTTCATATCATTATCAATCCAGATACCTAGAAATTTAGTACTATTAACTTCTTCAATATGTGTCCCATCATATTCTATATTCAAAGCGTGTTGTATTTCTTGTAGGTATGTGACAATTTTTGTTTTATTTAGGTTAATCACTAAATTGTTTCTTAATAACCATTCTATAACTAGCTTAAGAGTAGTGTTAATAGCGGACTCTAAGGAATTTAATTCTTTTTCTGTAAAGATGACGGTGCTATCATCGGCAAAGAGAATCATCGGATGTTCTATGGCTTTAGGGAAGTCATTGATATAAATTAGAAAAAGGAGCGGCCCTAGTACGCTACCTTGAGGTACACCGAATTGCACTTTCATGTAATTTGAGTGATAGCTTTGTACTGGACAACTCAGTGGACATATGCTGTCTATTTCAACCCTTTGGTATCTGTCAGTTAAATACGATTTTAATAATTTATGGACATTGCCTCTAATTCCGTAAGCATTTAATTTATCTAGAAGGGTCTTATGATCTACATAATCGAACGCTTTAGTCATGTCCATGTACAATGTAGCAGTAGGAGTTCGATTATCTATGTTGTAATATATAGGTTTTAAAAGGTCATGTATAGCCATATTAATTGATTTATTTCTTCTGAAACCTTTTTGCTCTTGTGTAAATAAATTATGTTTTTCAAAGTAGGAGTTAATAGCTTTGTAAATAATTTTCTCTATAATTTTGGAAAAAATGGGAAGTAAAGAAACCAGTCTATAACAAGCAATGTTTTCTTTATCGTCTTTCTTAAAGAGTGGTTTAACAACAGATCTTTTAAGTTTGCTTGGAAAAACGCCATGTTCTATACATAAGTTTATGATATGGCTAAGAACTGGGCTTATAATAAGTGCCACAGATTTAATTGCCGATGTAGTGATGTCATCATAACCAGAACTATTAGTGTTTTTAAGGGATTTAATTAACAAAAAGATGTCGTACGGAATAACAGGATTCATGAATAAAGAGTGAGGTGTACTATGACTATTACTTGTATCTATTTTAAAATTTTGTGGCGTTTCATTTAAATTTCCCCAGCTTTTTCATATTGCTTTTTTTTTGTCGTTGGTGTGTCATGTTTGACGCAAATAAATATATTGTCTTTCTTTATTCTTACTCTATGCAAGTACATTCATTTTGTTACTATATGAACTTTAATATTCTTACGGTACGGTCCAGTGTTTCTCACAGAGAAGAGACCTGTGTAACAGTGGCTTCTTTCAACAGGCGGTATGAGGCCTTTGGAAAATTTTACAGTCATGTGTGGATTGAAACTGCAAAGTTAAATATGAGTTTATAAAGCTTTCGATCTACCAATACTCAATCCCGGCAGAAACCTGGAGTCTTTATAGAGGAGATATTGAAAGACTTGTTACTTATATGATGTTTATCACTATAGCACATAATAATTATCTGTTATTTTTATTAATTCTAGCGGGAAAATCCTTTGATATCCACATTTTATATTTTCTGGATACTAAAATGCTGGGCCTTACCACTCTTGCTCATTCTGCAGATCGATGCGTTCTATAGAGCCATTAAGTATGCACAGAATACTTGTGTACTCATTTTGGGATCAGACTCTACAGGTAAATTTGTTTTCTTAGATTTAGTGACGGTTATAATTCTTTCATTATTTTGAAGGTTTTTTTTTTGTTATTGGGTATGGTAGTACCTATTTTATTAACCACGGCAACTCAGGTCGCCACTATTTATGATTACAGATGATCAGAAGAAGTTATGTAAAAACATCCTGCGGGTGCATCGCGCGTCATTCAACAAGATGAGTCCCTGTGGCCTGTTCGACATAGATATTTGTCTTTTATTACGGTTAATGTCACTTCTTACTCACTATACTATTATTCTCTTGTTATTTGCTTTTCCACAAAATTGATGTAAAATTAATAGAAGAAAAATTGATTCCTTAAATATTTTTTATGGAAGTAATGACTTATTTCCATTTAAAAAAATGTTATTTACTTAGACCCTAATATTCACTACGTTATATCTGGAAGCATTTCATTTTATTCATGTTTAAATATGTTATTTAATGTTCATTACCATACATTCCTCCATTTTATTTAAAGCAAAATGGAGATTCTGTTCAGAAATATTGATTACGAAACTAGTAAAAGTGTTAAACATATTTAAAGACCAAATCAATAAAGAAATGCAACGAATTCTTCTGCCTCTGAATTTGAAGCATATTCTACTTCTGAGTCCCAAGTATCACAACAAGAACGTTTTTGTCAATTCAAATAATGGATTTAATAAAAATCATAGGAGTAGTTGGAACAGTAATACGGAGTCAGCAGTATGTCCACCTTACCATAAAAATATTACTAGATGATAATATCTAAAAATACGTACACTACGTATAATTGATTTCTTGTTATTTACATCTTTATTCGACTTTATATTCCAGTATATAGGATTCATCGTGAACCTTATAATTAACTTCAACAAATTTACGCTACAAAATTTTCATGAACACGTATTGACAATCAATAAGTGACAAAATAATTGTACATGATTCTAAGATTTTTGTATAAATGTATATGAGGTATATTATGTGTATAAATACTTGGGTGTAATGAATGGATAACCTAAAGGGGACGATTCGGTTAAGACTCGTAGACCAGGCACAAAAAACTAAAACCAGGTTACTGAATAATGAAGCTCTAAAACTTTTGACAAAAAAATAACAACCGACTTCCTTAGTGTTTTTTGAAGTGAAAACTTTTTTAGCGGCGTTGTGCACTTTTTTTGTAATGGGTAAAAAATGTTAAACTCGCGTCAGGACACGTGACCCTGATCGAAAATTCGTAAGACGGACGGAGAGTGATTTTTCTGAGAGATAAATTTTTTAATGTAATATAAATTGTCATGTTTGTGTACGATAGCGCAATAAATAAATATTGTATCCTACCACATAAATGATAGTACTTTTATACTGATATAATTAAAGCAATTCGTGCAAAATTATTCCATAACCATTCCAAAATATCAAAAATGCACAACGTTTCAAGTTCATTCAAGTTTTTTCTTCTGCCGGCACTCCCGGAGTGCAACCAATCGTTTTTTTTTTTAAGGAAGTCGGTTATTTTTTTTTTTGTAAAAAGTTTTCTATTTTTAAATTTTTAGCTATAGTAGATAATCCGCACTAATCTAATCACGTTACTTGTTCATTTGTCATGCAAATACTTAATGCAAATTTAAGACTTATACGGTTTTCACATGGACCATACCATGGACATAAAATTCAAATAAAAACAGAATCATCAAAATCGGTTCACCCAATCAAAAGTTATAACGTAATGAACATAAAAAAAATACTAACATACAATCACACCTTTTCCCATGGGGGTAGGCAGAAACCACGGAACGCCACCTGGTACGATCTCTACACACTCCTTTTGTCTATTTATGGTTCATACAATTGGTCATACACACACGCCGGTTGTGAGTACTACACACCTGACCTTTCTGAAGAACATCACCAATAAGGTCACTATATGTCCTCCTAGAGCGTCCCCTCCCGGTGATTCCCCTCACATCTGCCTTGTAAATACCTTTTGTGAGTCGTCCCTCATTCATCCTCTCAACATGACCAAACCATCTAAGCATACTTTTTCATTTTTTGTCACTACATCTTCTTTTAAACCACACCGTTCTCTTATCACATCATTCCTCAGCCTATCATTTACAGTCACACCACACATGCTTCGCAAGGAAAGCATTTCTACAACATTTATTCTACTTTCATGCTTCTTTTTTTTATCGTACATCTATTGGTTGGTCATAATTGCATGTAAAGCACCATTTCCTTTATTTCCCGCAATCACTCTTCTTTCCACATCTTTATCAATCTTTCCATCCCTTGTAAACAAACTCCCCAAATATACGAACTCACTTACTTGCTCCACACTCTTATCATTTATTTTCACATCACACACCGATACGTTCTCTTCTCTTTCAAACACCATGACCTTCATCTTATTCACATTTATATTAATCCCTTTCATCTTAAATGCTACATCCATTACAGTCACCACGTCTTGCAACTGTTCTGCTGACGATGCAAGTCGAATTTGATCATCTGCGTAGAGAAGGCATTTAACAGGCAACTCACTTATTGTCAATCCACACAATAAATAATAATAAAACATAATAACCAGGATTATCAACAGAAAGTGCCATTTTGGCGCTCAAACATACTGTTGATTACTATGTCAAAAGAAAAACACCAATGTATGCATGTTTCCTGGATCTATCTAAGGCGTTCGATCTAGTATCCTATGACAGGCTCTGGAACAAATTAGGTGAAGTAGGTATCTCTCCTGAAATAATAGGCATTTTCTCATACTGGTACAGTAATCAGAAAAATGTTGTAAAATGGGCAAATGTTTATTCAGATGAATACAAATTAGACTCGGGTGTGAGACAAGGTGGCCTAACATCCCCTAGGTTGTTCAACTTATATGTAAATCAGCTAATTGAAGGGCTGAGCAACATGCATGTTGGTTGCCGCATAGATGACGTAAGTGTTAATAACATATTAAGTTATGCAGATGATATGGTACTGCTGAGCCTTTCAATCGGTGGACTGAGGAAACTTTTAACAGCCTGTGAGACCTATGCTGAGCAACATGGTCTTAAGTACAATGAACTCAAGAGCGAGTTTATGGTTTTTGTTGGTAAAAACAAAAAAACCAAATAGTGTTCCTACTCTTTGCCTGAATGGAGTTCACTTAAGACAGGTGGCTCAGTTTAAGCACCTTGGTCATACAGACAACAGTAACAGAAACGTGTAAAGATGATCAGGATATAGAAAGAAAGCGGAGGGCATTATCGGTCCGTGGAAATATGTTGGCTCAGAGATTCGGTCGGTGTACAGTAGAGGTAAAATTAACATTATTTAAAGCCTACTGTCAAAATTTCTACACAGGTGGTCTATGGGCCAAGTTCACAAAGCGAGCCTATAATGCACTCCGAATCAGTGATCTCGAACGTCATAGAGCGAGATCGGTAGAATTGCTAGTTAAAAACGGTATGTTTATACCCAAAATCGATAAATGACATTTCCATGTGTACTGTGAAATCGTAGAATATTCATTATATTACGGTATTTCGGTAGAACAGAAATCGGTAGAGTAGAAATACCGAAAAATCGGTAGGTTCGAGACCACTGCTCCGAATCCAATACAATAACATTTTCAGGACGCTGGTGCAGCTTCCACGGTACTGTAGTGCTTCAGGCATGTTTGCAGATGCTCATGTAGGTAGATGATTTCTATGCAATTATGCGTAGAAAAACCATGTCTGTCGTGCACAGTATGAGGGGGAGCCGTAACGGAATCCTGAAAATGATAGCGGACAGGATGAACTCGGCGGTCA
Organism: Aporophyla lueneburgensis; assembly: GCA_932294355.1. Classification (NCBI taxonomy): domain Eukaryota; kingdom Metazoa; phylum Arthropoda; class Insecta; order Lepidoptera; family Noctuidae; genus Aporophyla; species Aporophyla lueneburgensis. The sequence goes on from OW028735.1 coordinate 5,741,712, forward strand.
TGCGTCGCTTCACTGACCTGCATGTGACAGGTGCAGGTTAGGGAAGAAATTATTATTTCAGGTGTTATTTAAATTGTACTAACATAGTTTATAACATTTATGCCACTTACATCTGCTATGGACTGTGTAGTCTGAAAATAAACAGTTTTTATTTTTATTTATTTAATTAAAAAATACAGTCGAATTGATAACCTCCTCTTTTTTTTGAAGTCGGTTAAAAAGTTTTAAACAAGAATATATTCTGATATGAAAGCCGTTGGTCTTATGCCACTTACCCTGAACATTAGGCCTATATTGAACAGCGAAAGAGTCTTAGCCATACATTTTTGCTTTACAATAAATGACACACCTATTTTAAGTATAACAAAAAATATTTAACAAATGACATGTAAGTAGTTCAGTAACCTGTGATGAATTGAATGATAATATATCTTAGGACAACGCACAGCTGATGCAGTACATAGCTTGACCGATTAAATTTCAAAAGAACTTGACAAAGGGAACCAGACCCTGGAAGTCTTCCTTGATTTAGCCAAGGCCTTTGAAACGGTGTCTGTTTATGTCCTTCTGAATAAATTACAGACTATAGGAATAAGGGGAACGCCACTGAAACTACTTGCTGACTACTTACATGACTGATACCAATGCGTAAACAAAACAGTGTATGTTGGAATAAAAAACGTAACAAAACAGCGTATGTTGGAATATTCCAGTTTTACTATAGGTCTACAGAAAAGTCCTGATAGAAAATATCTATCTTTTATAGATAGCTTTTTACACCCATTTTAACTTAAAAAAATATATCAAGTAGGCACAATGCGGTAATTAGAAAGCTATTTGGATGGATACAGGATTCATGTTTATCAACTCAAATACGTTAATTACATTAAGTGTTTCATGTACATTTATTTTTATTACTTAATCTTTTTTGCCTATACAAAAAGTTGCACGCGCGAAAATAAAATCAACCGCGTCGCGCTCCTAGCTGGCGCCCACTGTTGTTATACGAGTAGGTTTATAACGAGCGACAACGCGCGCGTATCATTTCACTGAGCCTGATGACCCCATAACCCTTCTTCAGGAAAACAGTAGGGCCACCAGTACAATACAGACACACAAACGTTCATCATACTGACCTCGCCACCGAGTTCTCTCGCGACGACCCTGTATAAATATACGTAGGTAATTTGAGTCCCCCTGAAGGATTTGAGTCCTCTTCAGGCAGTCACAGAAAAGTCCAGCTAAGTAGTTCTGTTCTTTCAAACTCATCTACGAGAAGCCAAATAAAAAAACGTTCGTATCCTTTCATTCTGATCCAGCCAGTCCCTTACTGCCCTCTACCAGCGATGCCCTAAGCCGAGGTCAGTACTTCACATGGGATGCCATGAGTAGTAGGCGCTCTAGTTTTTAAGCCCTGTCTGGAGACCTTAATTTATTAAGGTAACAACAGGCAAGTCCGGTTCAGCAGCCGAAAACCTCCTAGGCTGCCTGTTGACCTGCGAGATTACTACATATAAAAGAATATTTACTAAAAAAAAATATTGCGTCTGTTACTCGATAGATGTTCAGTTGTTTTGTGGAATAGATCGAGCAGGAAGGGAATTCCCGTAATTTTAAGAATTTTAATTTAAGTCTGAAGTCAAAAAATACCAATAGTTTCTCTACATTTTTGATAAAGTATTGACATCAAATGTCGCAAATAAGATTGCGACGTGATTTCGAACGTTTTAAATTACGAGAATTGATCTCCAGATGTCACGTCAGTTATTTGATCAACACCATGTGCCAGCCTTTTCCCAACTATATTGGAGTCGTCTTCCAGTCTAACGAGATACAGCTCAGTACCTGTATTTTACATGGAGCGACTGTCTATTTGACTCCACAACCCAGTTACTGGGTAATACGATACCCCTTGGTAAGACTGGTTGTCAGACTTTCGGCCTTCTGATGATCCGTAACGACAGTATAAGATCTACGAAAGACAGTCAGGACCAACGGCCTGACGTAAATTATTTGATATTTCACTTATTTGCTAATGTCATGACTTGCGTAAATGAAATAATAATGTTTTTATCCTTGCTATTTTTAATAAGTATGTTCCTATTATTCTGAGTTCTCTTAGTCTATTGTCCAGAACACATGTAGATACTGACAATAACGAATGAAAATGTAATAAGTGTGTAGATTGAATATTAATACTCTTTCCAGTACATTTCTTGTCCTTCTGCTTCAGGAAGACTTTGTTTTGCAAATGTACAACTAGTTTACTGACTAAATAATGACAAGTCAAGTAAATAAAAGTTTAGTTTTGTCGTTCTTACTTTCACTACATGCTACATTAATAAGAACTGTCATACACAGAAAATAACCAGTACACCGATTTACAGCGTTTAATGTGGTTTTCATCCACCGTCTAAAAATAGCTACGATAAATTTGGCATTGCCATTTGCATTGAGCATACGCTGCGATAATTTCAACCAGTGTCTCTATTGACCATAAATGTTCTCACTTCATATTGTTCAGGTATTGTTGAACTAAGCATAATCTTTCTGTTATTGTCTCATCTTACTTGGGATCAGTGTAACATGCTTCCTTCTACAGTAAACGTTCTACTGTTACTATTATAACAACATAAGACCAAAATGGTTTCTTCCAGCAACAACTTATTGAAAAATAAATCTAACTTGCACACTTCTACTGGTATTCCATGATTCAACATGACCTCTGAGTTTGTTTTGGCATTTCTTCTTAGGAAACAGTCAGCTAGAAAATTCCGACGCCATCGGTTTTTATATTTTGACCAACAAAATATTGACGTCTGAAAGTGTCTTAAAAGATCTAATTACATAAATAAATATTTAATTTCATTGCCATGTCATTGGCTTGTACCCTTAGTACAGCCTGTGCCCTACATTATCTGACCCTCCTGGTATGAACGACGCTCACATCGAAGTGCTTAGTCCCGCCCCATTTAAATAAATCATCTTGTTAAGCCATTTTAGTCATTATCTTGTTAGAGTTAAGATTGAATTGCGTATTAACAAGTAATATGTTTGTGTTTCTACGGCTACTACCTAATCGTTAATTTCACTTATTCTCAATAAGTTACTCTGGCTTCGCGGTTCGATGCTGGATTGACGATGAACGGTGCGTAAGTTCGAAATCACACTCCACCTGTTAACAATTTATTTTTTTAATTGTTTTCATTTATGATTTTTGCCATATTTCTTGCATTATTATAGAACTGCTGATATGATTTTCGCCTAACGAACATATCTTTTAACACTAGATTTACCAGACCAGTCATTTTGACTGGTCGTGCAAACGTATAAATGTTAATAACAAAAAATATATTTGTTACTAATATACTGACTGTTGACTGGCCTGTTAGTCCAGTAGTTAGTGACCCTGACTGCTAAGACTGAGGTCGTGGGTTCGATTCCCACCCAGGACAAATGTTTGTGTGATGAGCACAATTATTTGTTCTGTGTCTGGGTGTAATTTATCTATAATATGTATGTATTTAGAAATATATAAGTATGTTTATCAGTTGTCTGGTTACCATAGTACAGGCTCTGCCTAGTTTGGGATCAGACAACGTTGTGTTGGTTGTCCAAAGATATTTATTTTTATTTTTATTTATATTAAGTAGCATTAAATTCATAAAATGTATTCTCTACTTATAGCTATAAAAGTCATAACATCATTTCGGAAAGCAAACGTTATTTTTAATGGGAATTTTGAATTGAAATTGCACGGCAAATCCGTAATAAGAGTCTGGTAAATCTAGTGTTAAACAAGTGGGTAAAACTTCCTAGAATAATAGCGAATTTGATCCTTATCGCGCATTGGAAACTCCTTTGGGTATTTTGATAAATCATGTTGTCAAGCGATTTTAATTATTATCCTGCTGTCGTTAAGGTTAAGAGGATTAAAAGGTTGAGTATTAAAGGTAATAAGACTACTTAAAACAACCAAAGTGAGGGTGGATCAACAAAAAATCGCGCGTTAATAACATCACAATTTGGTTTTTCAATAATGACCTTAATGGTCTATATCATATGGATCAAATTCTATAAAATATTGCGTCTGGCATCACAACTAAAATCTAATTTGAAGTCACCTAATAAGAAGTGAATTGGTCTCATGGTCATTAACGCAGATAGATAAGCATCGTTGTCTAGGTTCAGAACCAGCATAACCTAAAGACTTCTTTTTGTTCAAAATGTTTTTTTTTTAACTTTTACTTTAAATATTTTAGGCGTCAAATGTTTTTTTTTTTTAGATAGGCAGTTTGTTTAGGAACAAAACAACATCACTATTGAAGAAAATATTTATTATTTCTTTTAAATATACTTAAGTAAATAAAGTAAGTAAATGCTCATAGTTTCAAAATTAATACAATATCAATGAAATAACCACAACACTTTTTTCTCTTACATATATTATTAACAACGATATATGTTATGATGAGGACTCATCGGTAAGCTAGTTATTGTTCAACAAACAGTTCATTAACTGTGATTAAGTAATTTGTGAAATGTTTTACAGTTTTATAGGTATAAGTATGTGGTGAATCAACATGTTATTTAAACAGAAAAATGGATTTCCATTTATAACAATAACATCACCACTGAAATTGTAACATTGTAATGGTTTAGTATTCATTGAATTGAGCATTCACTTACTTATTGTGTTTAAAAATACTTATGTAGATAAGTGAGTGGCGGCGTGACGCATCATCTCCAATAACTTGCTATAAGCGGCTACGTATACCCGCACACCATGTTCCAGCACAAATCTTTTCCTCTCATGTGCTGCAGTAGCCCAGGGTCAGTTTACCGATGGTTAGACAAGGTAGTAAGAAATATTGTGTTTAATTGCAGCTAAGCGAATAGGCATCAATGGACATTGAATATGGCTTGCAACAATAAGTAGTTTGGTGGCGTTCGGATTCGTGACTATACGATATGCATCATGGGATTTGCTCCTGGACGATTCCGCTGAAGATTTTTCAATATTTCCATACAGTCTAAACCATAACCTGACTGTATTCGTCTGAAACAGAAGAAAAAAGTTTTTAACATTTTTGGAAACGTGCAGCTAACTTGTAGGGAGTGGGTGTAATGGAATAATAGCAAAATACAAGATAACTAGGCTACAACAAATTGTAAAAGTCAATTTCGAAGAGTAAAATTAAAAATTAAAACACTTACCGATATATTAACACTACGAACAATCTCTTTAATTCCACCATTTTGTTCATGTAAACATAATTATTATTTTATGTCTAGTATAATCAGTAACTTGTGACATGACGCTTTGTTTACATATAACAAAATCAATAAAGATATGTCTAATGTTATTTTTCACGATTTACGTCAAACGTTTTACAAATGTTTTGCTTTGTCACTGCTATTAGGCGTAAATTGACCTGTGTCACTTAAAACAACTTACTTCAATCTACCCCACCAAGTTAATATATTTTACTTCTTTGGTAATTATAAGTTCTGTGGACATAAAGATTTCTTTATTTACCCACTTGTTTACAAGATATGTTCGTTAGGTGAGAATCATATCACCAGTTCTATAATAATGCAAGAAATATGGTAGAAATCATAAAATGAAAACAATTTAAAAAAGAAAATGTTAACAGGTGGAGTGTGATTTCAAACTCACACACCATTCATCATCAATCCAGCATCGAACCGCAAAGCCACAGTAACTTGTTGAGAATAAGCGACATTAACGATTAGGTAGTAGCCGTGTAAACACAAACATATTACTTGTTAATACGCAATTCAATCTTAACGCTGACAAGATAATGACTAAAATGGCTTAACAAGATGATTTATTTAAATGGGGCGGGACTTAGCACTTCGATGTGAGCGTCGTTCATACCAGGAGGATCAGATAATGTAGGGCACAGACTGTACGTGTGTTAAAGTAAAAAAAAAAACAGGCCAAGTGCGAGTCGGACACCGAGGGTTCCGTACAAACCTGTAGGTATTCTCGGTTTTTGTGTATGAAATTAAATGTTTTTTTTTTTTAATTTTTATATTTGAGTTGATGAAAGGTAATGATAGGATTTATGACGTATTAAAAAAAACTACTCACTAGATCTCGTTCAAACCAATTTTTGGTGGAAGTTTACATGGTTATGTACATCATATTATATTTTTTTTAGTTTTATCATTCTCTTATTTTAGAAGTACACTTCCAAAGTGGTAAAATGTGTCCCCCCCCGTAGGGGGGGACACATTTTACCACTTTGGAAGTGTCTCTCGCGCAAACTATTCAGTTTAGAAAAAAATTATAGTAGAAACCTCAACACCATTTTTAAAGACCCATTCATAGATACCCCACACGTATGGGTTTGATGAAATTTTTTTTTTGAATTTCAGTTCTAAGTATGGGAAACCCCAAATTTTTTTTCTATTTTAGGTTAAAAATCTTGATGCGGTTCACAGGATACATCTATTTACCAAGTTTCAGCAGCACAGCTCTTATAGATTCGGAAAAAAGTTGCTGTGACATACGGACGGACAGACAGACAGACAGACATGACGAATCTATAAGGGTTCCGTTTTTTGCCATTTGGCAACGGAACCTTAAAAAGGAAAGGAATAATTCATACAATACATTTCTGAACATGGTGTCATTAATTATATCAAAGTAGGTGACAAGTAAAATGGGAATTAGATTACAATATCTCAAGAATCACCGATAACAATTGAATTAGCTTTCTGAGAACGGTACATGAAAATGAATCACTCGTGTTCATAAAGTCTACATAAAATGCTGTCCATAAAGAGAACAAGCAAAGTAAATCTTAGAAGTCATCGTGTTGAAATTTTATTAAACAATTTCGTTGACAAAGATATGAGGAGTTCAATTTCAAAATCCGCCAAAACACTTTTCAATAAATAACGGTAAAACGTAAAAAACCTTATAAAATCACTATTCTATACAACATCTTTAAAAAAACACAGTGACAGCTTTATATTGAGACTGGCAATACTTAAGAACTTTGTTTACTCGGAGAATAATTAAAAATAACGGAAAAATAACCATTCATATTTTTGTTTTAGCGAATTTTGATGCATACATTTGATTTTAGCGGGGTTTGAAATAAACATAGTTCGTTTTAGCGGGATTTGCAACTGACAGATTTGTACACGTGGATGGTTTTATGCAGTCAACAGTCACAGTCAAGAATACTAAAATGTTGATGAAGCAATTTACATTATTTTATAAGATATGGAGAATCGTGAAAATTAATAATACGGGTTAAAGTATGACAATTATTTATTAATAAAACAAATACAGAATAATGGATGGAAGATGAAAGAAGGGAGTTCAGGAAGAATATTAAATATGTGTTTCAACATCCTCAAAACCATGTTCACAGTAATGGTCTTCAATAGCATTTCCACTATCAAAGCTACTGACTTCGACACTTTGCATTCTTTCTTAAAAAATTTTGTAGTATTCCATAGTAGGTAAATTTCTCCACTCTGTCCCGAAATGCTTTTCAAGAAGTTTGGCAACATCAGCGACCTTTGCTTTCATCGGTAAAATTGTGTTTGCTAGTATTAATTCTGGAGAAATTATTGTAATTTTTTTATTCCTTTTTGTAATTATTTTTTTATCATTGAGTTCGCTTTTATAATTAATCTCTCCTTGAACTAAAACATTATCAGATTTCGACCTAGTTAAAAAAAGCACTTAGATTTCATAAAAGGAAAATGCCATGAACTAGTGGGTTTGATAATCGTTTCATAACCTTTCTTCCAGTCGTAAACTGGTATTGTTGAAACGTCTGTCACAGTTCCATTTTCTTCAAGCACAGAGACGTATTCTGTTGGACAAGTTACCACTTCTTTAGTTTTTAATACTTTTTCTATTTTCCGGAACACACGGTCCGGAGGTATGAACGAATGTCCGACTATAGGGTATATTATTTCAATTTTTTTTATATGTCTAGGTGCTTCACAATACAGCCATTTACCCAACAAACAATCATTGCCGTATTCTTATTCTGTCCGGAACATCCGTCGCATACCACACGTAAGATCTTGATTTTCTCGTTGAATGTTACTTTTTGTAGGTAATGATATACTGCACTTACAATTTCATTCCCTCCCTTCTTATGGACTACTTCACTCCAATAATATGAATGAACATTTTCTTTGTTTAATTTAGCCTTAGAATTTCCATCTACAATAGCAAAATGATAAAAAATTAACTGACGACTAAAATACGCCGACTGGTCTGGAAGCTTGGGTAGTGGCTGGTTTTTCTGACAGTCAAATGTAATAGTTTTGACGGTATCATCTTCCTCTTGGAGTATTTTATAAAACGCTTTATATTTTAATCTATGAATTATTTTATTAGTCATAAGTTCATGTCGTTTTCTCGTATCACTTTCAGCTTTTATTTGTTCTTGAAGGGAAGTACATGTGGAGCAGACATCTGTTCTCGGAGAACCAAAACCAATGTTGTAAAATGTATTAAATATGTTGCGAAGAAAACATTGCTTAACCTTAAGATCATTCTGATGTTCAGCATTATAGACCCGCCATAATTTTCGAATATTAAGCTCGGCCGGGAGATATAATCTTTTTGTTTTTGAGCGACAATAGTGACTTTCTTGACACTTAAGTTTTTCAATGAAACATTCGACTGACTCTCTCTTTGTCGCGTATTTTTGGGATTTTCGATCACCCCCTCTCTTTTCTACTGGATGACTTCCTCCACTTTTATAAAATCTGCTCATAATACCCTTAATTCTATCTTTTTTAACCAGAAGAGCATCCAAAAATGTTTTTTGGCAAACGGGGATCATTTCACCGTGGTTTCCAATAACATGATATTTAATCGCAATGTTTCTTTTAGAGTTTTCTTTTTTATTATTAGCTTTATTTACGTTGCAATATTTTAATATAAAATGGTCTTGAGAAATCTTAGTCGTACATTTATAAAAATTCCTATGAAATCTGCTTATATCCTGGTGAGTTAATTTCACGCATCTGAATGATTTTTGGTTATGATTGCATTGCGGGAACTTCGGCAAACCTTTGCTTTCATACCTGAAATATTTTTTTTAAATTGATTAGGGCGGTGAAGTAGAGCGGAGAGCGTAGTAGTGAAACCATCAAACCGAAAATCAGGGTGAAGATTTTGAGCATTGTGCTCCTCTCTGCTTCGCATAAATGGAAACGTAGTTATTTAAGACATATCTATGGATACCACAAATATTTTCAGTTTCAGTTCCATCTGTGAGAGGGGCTCCCTTAATTTTTAATTATTTTTTTCCTAAAATTAGAAAGCGGTTCACTGAATACATCTATCTACTAAGTTTCATGTGTATGGTCCTAAAAGTTTCGGAATAAAATGGCTGTGACATACGGACGGACTTTTTGCCATTCGGCTACGGAACCCTAAAAAGCAAGCTTATATATTTTTTATTACTTGGATTTTACAATATAACATAAACAGTAAGTAAGCTACATATTATAATATACCTACATAAAATCTCGATTTCGTTTCCCCAGAAATGGATGCAAGAAGAAATAAAGAGGAAATTGACCCCAGGAACAGTTCAACTAATAAAACAACTTATTAATTTCATAAAACATAACAACAACAATATAGATTTGATAAAATTTTGCATAACACCATCCCCTTCACTTAAACAAGTAGTTTGATACAAAACTTTACGTACCGTTTCTTTTGCTCCGTCGTACGTTTCCATGTTGATCTATCACTTTTTCTCTTCCTGGCATGTTTAGGATCACATTTAGTAACAAATTGTGTAGAATCATCTATTATTTCTTCATAAAAAACAAAAAAACCGACAGCACACCTTCACTTTGTTGACAAAATCGCCATACTGTTTGTTGTGTTACGTTGAGCAGATGCCGTGCTGTGATTGGTCGATTTGGTTTTAGCGGAATTTGAAATGCACTGGAACTCTTTTAGCGCTATTTGCAACTAACTGTTACTTTTGAAAGCTGATTTGTTAGGCTTATAGCGGGATTTGATAATAATTTTTAAACCAAGAAAAAAGAATGAATGATGGCGCTTCTTATCCAAGCGAAACAATGTTTTCGTTCAAATATCGTTTTAGCGGGTTTTGAAATTGAACTCCTCATATGCAGTCGATGGTTCAACCTCTTAATATATTTCAAACTATTCAATTATGTCCAAAATATTGTATCAAGGATAATGTTATACCTTCGAACAGCCGTCTATCGAATTTTGTGACATTGTGTGCCACGTTATTGTATTTATCCATTTTATTACACGAAACTGGCTGGTCAAGTATAAAACCATGGGCTTTTTTAGATAATGCGATGTATCGTATCATGAATATATTAAGATTTGTTTTGTTCAGTGTGGGATACGTAATTAATTTGAAGCAAAGTGTTGCAAACACAAATGAAAACGTAGTTTTCGTTTTAAAATTACAAGATATTCATAGATGTTTCAATGACAAAGCCAGGTTTAAACGCTTCATTTTCGTGAACTGGACTACTGTTATCTTGTTTTTGGGATTGTTTGTCAGTGCCATAATTTTTTCTAGCACGATACTTGAATTATCGGTTTTTAGCATGTTTTGTCGTGCCATTTTGTTATATTTTGATGCCAACGTCATTTATGCTATTAGACTCATTCAACTGCTGAAAGACAAAGTTGATCTTTGGAATCTTCAAGTTCTTCAATACAAAAATATTCAGGAAATTGACAGACAGGATTACTGTGAAAGAATGTTTCAGGCTTACGTTAAAATAATGGATTGCTTTGACATCTACAAGATTTCTTTTCAATTAATGGTTAGTATGATCTGGCCACTTGAGGGGTTTGTGGGAAGTCGAACGGTCAGTTTAGACTAGGCTTGCTGTGGTTGTTCCGTGGATGGGGTTCCATCTTTGCATACTGAGACCCTGCATGCCTCGATAAACACTTTGAGCCATGGGCCCCGTGCGTTATTCGTGGATCTTTAATAGTCGTGACAGGTCGTGAGAAACCCAAAATTGTCACGTCCCGTAACGACTGTCAAAGATCTAAATCTGGCCTTACCAAGTGGGGGTAAGCCTGAATGCCAAATTTGGTAAAGTGGTTGTGGAGGTCAGATAGGCAGTCACACCGTATAATATGCTGGTTATACAGCTTCACTCAGTAGTTGGGAAGAGGTTAGATAAATGATGATGAAGATGTAAGTGGATTTATTAATTAAATTACCTGAAATCTATTGTTTTCCAGATCGTTTTTCAAACTACAGAGTTATTTTATGAGTACCTCATTAAAATGGATATATTTATAAATTATTTGAAATATTATACACCCGGTGGCCACAATTATGTAAGTACTATAAAGGCGCTAAAGCCGGGTCCATATTGGCTCACCTAAAGTTCTTTATCCGAAATTGTTCTTCCTAATGATTTGTAATCCGAATGATCACTCTTCCTAAAATTTTTCATCCTAAAGTGTTTCATTCATACTATTTGTAGTACTACCGGCGATGTTCATAACACTCATGTATCCGAAAATTGTAATTAATAATATCATTAATGTAAATATATTTAAACTCCTACTTTTTTATCATAACGCTTTTAGCCCTAAACATAATTACCATAATATTTTCAAATCTATAGTTCCATAGTTTTGATTTAAAATCGTTTGACATACCACTCAAAAGATATACAACTTATTTGGTCTACCACCTGCGCTGAGATAGGTGGTCGACGGAGCCTCGCTTGGCGGGGCTCCTATTTCTGTGTGGTTAAAAAAAATAACCACGAAGGCTAAGGCGGGAGCTCCGCTCCGCTTCGCTCCCGCCTTAGCCTTCTAACCCAACCTATCTGAGTTGGGGTACTCTGAGTCGGGGTGTTAACCATAATGACGTTTTTTATATATTAATCCTTACACCTAATGATTTTCGATTAAATCTGTACTTAATATTATAAAGCTGAAGAGTTTGTTTGTTTGTTGATAAAAATAAATCTAAACAAAAAAGATATGACTTTGAATAATAGTGTAAAAGATGGTTATGTTGAGAAAATATAGGAAAACAAATAAAAGTATAATAGATTAATAGATATAATAGATTGCTATTGACAATATGAAGTTGAATGCTTCGGAATTATGAACATTAGAGACAGACTAGTTAGGAATTGTGATTGTTAGGATGAAAAATGTTAGGAAGAACATTTTCGAATTTCCAATTATCGGAGTTGAAAATTTAGGTGAACTTTGGCGCACCCGCTAAAGCCTCCCTATATATAAAAGACGTTTGTACAGAAAATATAGAGCTTATTATTCCTAGTTGTCGTTCTACGGATTATATTCATATCTTCTTGCTTTGGCTTGTCAGCTCAATCTCTCACCTATTGTTTTTCCTCTAATTTATTCTAAATTAATTTGACAGTTCGAATGTGCTAAAGTTATTACAACCAGCCTATACAACCGTAACCGTCGTCTCATGCAGACAACCTCTACATGAGTTACGCCTTCTCTTGAATAAAATGATTAATGTAATGTTATTTTCTATCAAGACTATTCACAATATTAAAACACTGTATACAGGTGAACATTGTGAACAAATCATACCTGTTTTTGTCTATCAGTATCATTACTAAATGCTTGACATCATATTACATAGTTGAACATAAACAACATCCCAGATACTTCTATTTTTTTAATATTCTAAATGTATACTTTAAACTGCATAATGCTTTTACCTTTTTTTTTTAATGGTTCAACCTCTTAATATATTTCAAACTATTCAATTATGTCCAAAATATTGTATCAAGGATAATTTTATACCTTCGAACATGCCAAGAATACCTGAAAGGTGGTTTGTCCGGATACCGTTCAGCCCAAGATTCTGTCTTCCCAGAGACAGTGGGATGAGCCGTTCTGCAGGTTGGTACGGAATAATCACATTAATACGACCACCAATACTGCTGAGCTTGCCCGCTTTCTGGCTGTGGAAGAGTGGGAGTCGGGCTCATGGCTTCAGGTGTTCGGTGACTCTACTTTCCAACTTGCTACAAGTCTGCGTCTGGGTGGTCCATGCGTGGCTTCGTACCGTGTCAGTGCGGTGAAGCAGTTGATCGCCTCGAACACCATGGCCTTGCTTGCAGCAAGAGCGCTGATTGGCTGGCACGGCACGCCAGCATTTTTGACATCCATCGTTGGACTCTTGTCACCGCCAAGGTGCTGGCAGTCATAGAACCTAGTGGTTTGGCATTCCACGATGAGAAGAGGCCATACGGAATTACCATAATGCCTTGGAAGTTGGGTAGGGCTTTGTGATTGTGGTGTGAGATGCTACCTGTGTCGACACCCTCGCGCCATCCCCGCTCCCCTCGCTAATGTACAGACGCATAGACTTCGTAACATTTAGAGAAAAATTCCTTCCTGGAATTTCTCAGTAGCAGTCTGGATTTGAGCCCGATTGATAGCAATAAGCTTGCACCTCGTTACATAGGACTGACGGGCGAAATTTGATTACGTATAACTATGTCCCACTCTCCGGGGAAACTAAGCGTGATATTATATTACAAAACTTAACTATTATTGTGAGAATGTATCAATATGACAGCGCATTATTGATCCAAATAGAAACAAAATGGAATGTTATTCTTAAAGTCTGTTACGCAATCATTTCGTTACTATGAGCTTAATGATCTTACGCTTTTTCAGTTAACATCGTGTATGATGACAGGGATATTAGCCATTTGGACAGCAAAATCTATGGTTGTACACATCGTATTGAACATACACTGTGAGAAGTTCTACATATCTCTGAAAAATGTTCAAGATTCATGTGCAGTTATTCTAAATTCAAATTGTTCAGGTATTTCTATGTATTTCTTAATTTACTTGATCTTATTTCGTCAAAGTAGTCAACTTCTGCATTTATATTTACAAAATTCTAAATATCTCTAATAACTTCACAGATGCCGAAAAGAAGCTTTGCAAGAATATTAAGCGTCTACATGAAGCAACATACAACAAGCTGAATGCCTGTCGAATATTCTACGTTGACGCTACTTTACCATTACAAATGATAGCTTTGCTTGCTAACTATACTTTTGTGCTGCTACAGTTTGCGTTTTCACAATAATCTGCTTGTTGCGATATTAATTAAAGGATTTTGACTTGTCGCCTTCCGTCTTAATTATTTATATATGCTTTCTAGTTTCTGCCCACGACTTCGTCCGCGTTAAATTTCTTGTTCCCCCGACCCTTCCCGTCCACGTCGCGTCGAATCACCTACCTGTGCGATTTTCCCCGTTGCAACATTTTGTTCATTCCTGCTACGCTATTCTTAATTGCAGCGTGATGTTATATAGCTTATAACCTTTCTCAATAAATAGGCTATCCAACACAAAAATATTTTTTCAATTCGGACTAGTAGTTCCTGAGATTAGCGCGTTCAATCAAACAAACATACAAACAAACAAACAAACTCTTCAGCTTTATAATATTAGTATAGATAACAACAAAAGCATTTAACAATTAAAACAATACTATGGGCAGCCTTATTGCTTTTTACGATCTCTTCCAGGTAACCTTGGAATTGACAGTGATTACTTGGACACAAAAATGGGCTTGTCACTGGTGCAAAATATAGACACAATTTACTATACTAATTACATAGACATCCTGTATAATAGATACTTATAAACATCTATATATATATAAATTAATCCCAATTTCCCTTAGTCACGCCATCACGTGTAAACGGCTGTACCGATTTCACTTTTTTTTGTTGTGTTTTTTATTGTCAGAAGAAGGTTTTTATGAAAGAAAAAAATTAAAAAATTGCGCGGAAAATTAGAAAATTTAAGAACACTTATTTAAGAACACGGACAATTATTTTTGGATTTATTAAATTCTTGAAGAAGGCTATAAGCTAATAAGCATCACGCTAGGGCCGTTAGGAAAATATGAAGTAGGAAAGAACGCTAAGCTAAGAGATAGCGCGGGAAGACAATGGGATGCGATTAGGTGGGTCGAAAGAAAAAGAAATTTCACGCGGACGAAGTCGCGGGCAGTAGCTAGTACATAATAAATATATGTAAGCTTTGTACACTGTATGTTGTGGACGTAGCCTGATGTACGAGTATGTGTACGCCGCCTAATGAGCATGACGTTGCACACGAAGAATGACAATGACAGGAGACTCGAGATAGAGAATTTAAGCCTGCTCGTGAAGTAATTTATTTTTCATTGTATAAAAGTAATAAGAAAAAGAAGTAAAGTTCCTAAAATAGCTAGTTTAACTAAGTAAAGTAATACAGTGTCGACCTACTAAAATATTGGAAATAAAAAGCTTTAATTGTCGATTTTTCTATTTTTAGGTTAGTAGGCCAGAATTCACGATGTGTCAATATTTGATCACAATTAATTTGAGTATTTTAATTTCATAATAAATGTAAACCTTTCTATTTTTAGATAAATCAAATTAAGCTTATTTACTCACGTATCATCTTAAATATTACAAATCGACAATTGTCAGAGTTTGATTGGATAATAGTAGATAATGGCAAAATTACAATTTGAAGTTGAGCTGGCAGCACATGAAGATCCGAAGAATAACATCATAACTATAAAATCAATAACAAAAGAGGATGGAGTAACATATCTCATACCGCCATGTTTCCAAGCAGCAAAACACCACCTTCAATTGACAAAGTTACCAGAATTTTTGAAAATAAAAAAAACATTATAGAAAAGAGGTCATAATAGAAAGGTGTGGATCTCCATGCCAAGTGATGTTTTAGAACTATACATAGATGATGCTGGAAATATGATGTTTAATGACTATTTATTACAAGAAATGCCTCAAGTTACAAGCCAATCTATTACAGATGGAAAATTATTGCAAATTTTAGAGAAATTGAGTGATAAATCCAATGTCAACAAAGAAAAACATAATTTAAGCAAATTAAATGAAAAATTTGTTTTAAAGAAGTTTGATAGCAAGATCACTAATACCAAACAATGGTTGCAAAGTTTTGAAAGTGAATATTCAAGATTTGATATAAATGATGATACAGATAAAATTAGTGCTTTGAGATTATTTTTGAATGACTCAGAAAGTGACTAGTATGAGTCTATGTTAATTAAATACAGTTTAAACTCGCCGTGGAAAAAATGGCAAATGAGTTTTCTAAACACGTTTGCAGATAAAAGTTGGTCCTCTGTAATGTATGCACTGAGTTTCAAACATTTAAATGGCTCTCTGCTGGAATATGCATTAAAAAACAGAGACTGTTACTAGAATATAATTGTGATATAGATACCAGAACTCTCACTGACTTAATTGTCGCAGGATTGCCAACCTATATTATAAGTAAACTAGATAGACAAGAGATGACAGACCTAACTCTTCCGTTTGGTGCCCTACGGATGCATGAAAATCAGAATAAAAATGTACAAAAACATTTCACTGAGAAAAAGCTCTACTAAAACAGAAGCGGAATGTAAAAAAAAACACCTTGTCAAATATGTTACAAGATGGGAAAGAAAAACAGATTTCACTCTGAAGATATGTGCTGGTTCAAAGAAGACAAGAAGAGTAATGACAGTGTAAAACACTCTAAAAACTTCATGTTGGAGATTGATGAATTTCAGGATACAAAAAAACTAAATATTCCCCCACTAATAGAAGTTGAGGTTAAATTGAATGACATACTGAAATGCACAGGTATTTATGACCCTGGCTCAAATATAACCTTAATAAATTCCAAATTAATAAAAGTAACAAATTCAAAGAAAAACTACTTTAAAATAAATTCAACACAATTGGTGGGGGGGGGGGGGGGGACAACAGGTTTAATAACATTAAATGGAAAAATACTGAATATTGAAAAGGAAATAAATGCGTTTATTTGCAAGGATAAAACTTCACTCATGATTTGCTTTTGGGACTGGATACAATAAAGCGGTTTGGATTGACTCATGATGGGAATTTAAACATCCAACGGCAGGAAAATGCCAACCCAAGTGCAAATAAATGCATCATCCCAACTGAAGACAAAACATATGGTAATCAAGAAATAAATACCAGAGAGTTTAACTCGGATATATTTAATATCGAAATAAATTTCAATGAGGGCATAGATGTGAATCAATTTGATATAGATACTACTGACTTGGAACATGACCAAAGAATGAAAATTAGTACATTATTAAATCATTACAAACACATACTTTCCAAAGATAAATACGATATACGCCAAGTAAAAAACTATGAAGCATTCATAGACCTAAAAATAGAGAAATATTGCTCAAAAAATCCATATAGATGCTCCTTAGATGATAAAGAAGAAATCGAGCAGCAAAGTGGACAATTGCTAAACAATGAATTAATTGAAGAATCTTATAGTCCATTCGCAGCACCAGTAACATTAGCATTCAAACGGAATGAAGGAAAAAAGTCAAGATTATGTATCGACTTTAGAGATCTTAATAAGATTATTACCCCACAGCCACAGCCGTTTCCTCTAATAGAAGATCTAATGGTAAAAACGATAAACTGTAAGTATTTTACTACTCTTGATATTAATTCAGCTTTTTGGTCTATACCATTGAGGATCAGCGACAGAGAAAAGACAGGTTTTTTTACACAAGAAGGTCATTATCAATGTACTTGCCTTCCTTTTGGGCTGAAAACATTTCCGGCAATTTTCCAAAGAATCCTGTGTAATGTTATAAAAAAACATAACCTGTCAAATTTTGTGATCAACTACATTGATGATATTATGTTATTCTCAAAAACTTTTAATGAACATATAGACCATTTATCGAAACTGCTGAAGGCAATTGCTGAAGAAGGATTCCGTCTGAAATTAACAAAATGTAAATTTGCAGCACAGTCTGTAAAATTCTTAGGACATATAGTAAAAGGTAATACAATAACACCTTTAAAAGACAACCTCAGATCTATAGCAGAATTTCCAGCACCACAAAAAAAGAAACAAATAAGAAAATTTCTAGGTAAAGTAATTTTTTATAATAAATGTATACCTGATGCTGCAATAACTATTGACCCAATACACAATTTACTTAGAAAAACGTAAATTTCGATTGGTCAGCTGATTGTGAAAAAGCTTTCCAAACTATAAAAAATAATTTATGCTCTGCCCCAATTCTGGCTATTTTCGACCGAGAAGCGACAACTTTTAAATACACTAATGCAAGTATAAAAGGAATTGGTGCAATACTAAAACAAACACAGAAATGTGGAGAAATCAAACAGTGGCGTACTTTTCAAAGAAGTTGAATGAATCACAAAAGAAGAAGAAAGCCATATTTTTAGAATGCTTAGCCATAAAAGAAAGTTTAAAGTTTTGGCAACACTAGCCAGTGTTGCCAAAACTTTAAACTTTCTTTTAATTTTTTTTTTAAATAGGAAAATCATTCACGACTTATACAGACCACAAGCCGCTAGAAAATCTAAACATAAAACAATAGAACAGATGATGAACTAGGATAAATGATAAATTATAAATGACTTTATTTTTGCAAGTAGGTTTGTACAAACACTTTTACACGTCAATCATATTTTTTTAAACTAGATGAGGTCGGCGTTTCCTATCTGACTACTCTGAGAAGAAAGGCTGAAACAAACTCAGAGGTCACAGTCTCTTTTAAAGTCCAGACATAATTTGGTTAGATCATGTGAAGACCATGTGGATTGGTGTCTGAAGTGGTCTTTTAAGGAAATAACCACACAGATTGAGTGGACCTGTCCAATCAGTGCACGCATTTGTCAGTAATCATGCAGCTCAACTCAGAACTTAAGGAGGTCAATGATTCGACGAACAATACCAAAGAAAGGACATTTGTGTAGGTCGCATAAATTACTCAAACTGCCAGACTGTGATAAAAAATTAATGAGAAGAAAAGGAACCTAGAGAAAAAAAAATAACACCCACTTAATCTTCACATTTACAATAATTAAAACAATACAATACTTTAAAAGTAAATATTAATGTCATTGTATAGGTAAAATTCATCAATGTCAATGTGTATATAAAATCAGGAGATAGTCGCTGTCTGATCATTTGAGGATCATGTACATGGAGGTGTCTGAAATGGTCTTTTGAGGAAAGAACCATACAGATTGAGTGGACCTGTCCAGTCAATGCACGCATTTGTCAGTAATCTTTCAGCTCAACTCAGAACATAAGGAGCACAACGATTCGACGAACAATACCAAAGAAAGGACATTTTGGTAGGCCGCATTAAGTACTCAAACTGCCAGATTATCATTAAAATGAAATGAGTAAGAGGGATATATAAAAAAACAAACATCTACATAGTCCTCACATTCAAAATTATTAAAATAATAATAATAGTATACTCTTCAGAGTATATATTCATGTCACAGTTAAGCAATAATCAAAATGTCAAAGTGTATAAGCAATAATCAAAATGACAAAATGTCAAAGTGTATAAGCAATAATCAAAATGTCAAAGTGTATAAGCAATAATCAAAATGTCAAAGTGTATAACCAATAATCAAAATTTCAAAGTGTATATTCCCAATAAATAATTAAAAAAAAGGAAAGTAATTAATAACAAAAATAAAAAAATATCATTCAGTACAATAATAATTTAAAAATAAAAATTGGAGCAGCTTAATCCCAAGCTTTTTTGTCCTCAATATAATCTTTAACCGTGTAATAGGCTTTCTGGCACAACTTACGTTTAATGAATTATTTAAATTTATTGAGACTTAGATCTTGAACATGGCTTGGAAGTTTATTTTAAAAGCGTATACATTGACATCTGAATGAGCCACCTATTTTCTTGAGCCTTGTTGAAGGTACAACAAATTTGTGTTTGTTCCTAGTATTTTTACTATGGATATCACTGTATTTTTTAAACAATTTAATATTCTTATGGGCATATTATAAAAGATTTTCAAAAATATACTGTGAAGGCACAGTCATTACATTAATTTCTTTAAATTTCTCTCTGAGTGTGTGTCTCGGGCTTAATTTATAAATTGATCGAATAGCCCTTTTTTGCAAGACAAAGATAGTCTGAATGTCGGCGGCATTTCCCCACAACAGAATACCGTACGACATTACACTATGAAAATAGACAAAGTACACTAAACAGGATGTCTCTATGTCAGTTAAATTCCGAATTTTTCTAACAGCATATGCAGCGGAGCTTAGCTTTTTCGACAATTTATCAATATATGAGCCCCACTGAAGCTTGGCATCCAAAGTTAAGCCCAAGAATACAGTGCTATCTTCAGGATTCAATTCTTCGCCCTTTATCACGACATTCGTTTTCACTTGCCTAACGTGAGGTAGCGTAAACTTAATACATTTGGTTTTTTTTTCATTAAGAAGCAAATTATTTACATTGAACCAGTGAACTACTTTTGAGATCGCGCTATTAACATCGTCAGTAACCAGCTGCTGACGTTTAAGTTTAAACAAAAGTGAGGTGTCATCCGCAAACAAAACTATATTATGATTATCTTTAATGAGGTAAGGCAAGTCATTAATATAAATAAGAAACAAAAAAGGACCAAGAATTGAGCCCTGTGGGACGCCCATTGTTACGATAGATCCGGGAGACCTTTTTCCATTGACATCGACACTCTGAATTCTATTACTCAAATATGAAGTAAGAAGATCCAGAGCGCTGTTCCGGATCCCGTAGTGGCGGAGTTTCCTGATTAAAGTTTCATGAAGAACGCAATCGAATGCTTTAGATAAATCACAAAAGATGCCCAAAGCATCGTATTTATCTTCCCATGCATTATAAATATGCCCTAGGAGTTCAACACCGGCATCGGTAGTTGAACGACCCCTTGTGAAACCGAACTGTTTGGTATGTTATAATTTATGTTTATTAAAAAATCGTTGCAATTGGTCTAAAATTAATTTCTCAAAAATTTTACTGAAGGTAGGTAGTATTGAAATTGGTCTATAATTAGAGGGGTCTGATGTACTACCAGATTTAAATAAAGGTATTATTTTACTATTCTTCATAAGGTCAGGAAACTCCCCACAGTCGAGCTAAAGTAGGTGCTACAATGTCAATAATAGACTTGGCGACTTCTACAGAATTACCCCACAGATCTGCAGTCTTTTTTACATTTAAAGTGTGGAAGGTTTTAATTATATCTTTACAAGTAATATGTTCAAAATGAAATTCCGAATCGCAAACATTAACATTTTCAATAAGTAAAGACTCAGCAACAGAAGGTGATGAGTTTAGGGATTTTGTAGTTGAACCAGGAATATCTGAAAAGAAATTTTCAAAAGCCGCCGCGACTTGTGAGTCTGATTTTACTATGTTGTCATTGATAGACAGGCTGTCAAAGTCAAAGTCAAAGTCAAAGTAGTCATTAGTAGTCTGTAGTCATTATTTCGTTTACTAGACCTTCCTGTTTCACTATTAATAATATTCCAAGTCGTTTTAATAACATTATTACTGTTTTTAATATTTGAACTCAAGTAACGCGACTTGGCCATCCAACAAACTTTTTTAAATAATTTCGAATAATAGGAGACATGACTCATTACCTATCACAACACAACTTTGTAATAAAATACAACCCAGGAAGAAACAACACAGAAGCAGACTGCTTAAGCAGAAATCCTGTGTATGAAAGCCACGAAAACGAAGAAGATAACTTGAAAACCGTAAATACTGTAAGGATTGAGGAGATATTGGACGACCAGAACAAAAATCCAACATAAAATACAAACATAGTGTTATTAGAGAAAATAGTATATATTACAAATGGAACAACAAGAAGGAAAAAACCATTTTGACCGAAGACTATAGTAAGAGATTAATTAAAAAGGTGCATGAGCATTTCTGTCATATAGGAATAAATCAGATTGAGTCAAAAATAAGACCTTTCTACACAGCACCAAACCTACTGGATATTATAAAATTGATTTGCCGTCAATGTGAAGTTTGTATAAAAAACAAATCAAGATTAAATAGAAATTATGGACTCATGTCACAATTAGGACCGGCACAAAAACCTTTCCAAATCATGTCTATAGACACAGTAGGAGGATTTGGTGGTAACAGGTCTTCAAAAAAGTATCTACACTTGTTGTTGGATCATTTCACACGTTATGCATACATTTCATGCTCCAAGACACAACTGACTAAGGACTTTATAAAACTGGTAGATCAAGTAATCAAGGATAATGATGTGGAGATATTGCTCACCGATCAATATCCAGCACTGAATTCAAAAGAGTTTAAATATATTTAAAGGAACACTCTGTTAATTTAATTTTTACAGCAGTGGATGCTCCTTTTTCAAATGGTCATAATGAGAGGTTGAACCAGACGCTGGTAAATAGGATTAGATGTGCCCTGAATAGCAAAGGAAAAAACACAGCTTGGACAACCGTGGCAATGGATTGTGTGAAAGCCTATAACTCAACAAACCATACAGTGACAGGTTATTCGCTTCTGTATCTGTTAAGTGAAGAACCAACCGATGTACTTCCAATGGAGCTTAAGAAAAAACAAATGGAACCTGGAGAACTGGAAAAAGACCGAAATACAGCATTTCTCAGATCAAAAAAAATTACATGAATTAAACAAGGCCATTTTTGACAATAATAGAATAGATTACAAGTTCCAAAAAGGTGATATGGTTTACATAATGGACTGTAATAAGTTAAACAAATCTAAAATGGATGAAATTAGAATTGGTCCTTTTGAGATCGAAGAAATGATATCAGATTCACTATGTAGAATCAACACTGGAAAGAATAAAAAGGGCTTGGGATTGTACCATGTGACAAAGCTCATTCCCCAGTTTGATCACTCAAATTAACTCCAGCTAATTTGCACTTTTGAGGGGGGGAGATGTAAGCTTTGTACACTGTATGTTGTAGATGTAGCCTGATGTACGAGTATGTGTACGCCGCCTAATGAGCATGACGTTGCACACGAAGAATGACAATGACAGGAGACTCGAGATAGAGAATTTAAGCCTGCTCGTGAAGTAATTTGTTTTTCATTGTATAAAAGTAATAAGGAAAAGAAGTAAAGTTCCTAAAATAGCTAGTTTAACTAAGTAAAGTAATACAGTGTCTACCTACTAAAATATTGGAAGTTAAAACCTTTAATTGTCGATTTTTCTATTTTTAGGTTAGTAGGCCAGAATTCACGATGTGTCAATATTTGATCACAATTAATTTGAGTATTTTAATTTCATAATAAATGTAAACCTTTCTATTTTTAGATAAATCAAATTGAGCGTTATTTACTCCCGTACCATCTTACATATTATCTAAATAAGTACACAGTGAGTAATTTAATCATTGTAATTTTCAACTGTATCAGAAAACTGGACATATATAAGTTTGTGCTACAGAACATCTTACTGAATAACTTTCTCTATAGGACAGGACAAACATCACAATCGTGTTGACTCCATGAAGATGGTT
Source organism: Aporophyla lueneburgensis (assembly GCA_932294355.1). Lineage (NCBI taxonomy): Eukaryota > Metazoa > Arthropoda > Insecta > Lepidoptera > Noctuidae > Aporophyla > Aporophyla lueneburgensis. The sequence continues at coordinate 5,765,187 of OW028735.1, forward strand.
GTTCAGCTTCACGTTTCGCCTTATCCTGAACAGGAACCTCCTAAAGTACCCATGCTTGGCACCTCTCTATGCACTCCTCAAACAGAGGACTTACTACCGTTATTGTGGCGTGCCCAGTACTGAGTTGCAACGGTCGTAACTGCCTTGTCACCATGAGATCACACCGGAGCTCTGTTCGCCGTGCTGCGATTTGTTGCAGCAGCGGAGTTTCGCCCCGATGTTTCAACTCCTCGTGCCACTCCCACATATGCATAAGGACCTTTGCCTCCAGATCCCATTATGGGATTTAGTATTATTACTTCTTTTTACTCATGATTTGACGTCACACGTCAGTGCCAGCTGGTGCCGAAATCTAGCGCCGGGGCTCTGTCTCGCATAGAGTCGCAGTATTATGCTGAGCAATGGCCGTTTTGCGTGGATTTGACGAATATTTTCCTCAGCTTTTCATATATTTTTGTTGGATTCAGTTTTTCTTTGCGTCATATTTACCGCAAATAAACGTAGTTTCTTTCCGTCTTTTTCTTTCTTCTTCAAACGTCGGAAGTGCCAAACAAAGTTCCACCGGCTATCGAGGACAAGTCCCAGGTACTTCATTGTTGACTCGACGCCTTTGTGAACCCCTTCTTTTTATATTTCGAGGTAGAAATCCTCATGGATGTCTTCGACCCTGAGATGGGGGGAGGGGTATGTCAGACTCTTTCTGACTAAAACCACCCCAGTGTTCCGTACGACACCTACGTTGGGTATCAATGCATCTTCCGGGATCCCCAACTGGTGCCGATCCGCGTCTGTGGGCCTCCTTACGCTACAGGGACTGAGGTGATAAACTCTCCCTCCGTACATCACAGAGAGGTGCGCATGGGACACAACGCGCCACCATATCGGGTACCAAGGAATAGGGGGCGACGTATATCCCCAGATCCGTTGCTCCTGAACCCATTTAGGCGGGCTTGAAGAGGGCGTTATCCATCCTCCGCCGACGCCCAGTGCACCTGCTGCGGGCCGGGTTAGCGGAAGATATCTTCCGCTCTCTTTCCCACCGTGTCCCGGGACTTCTCGCTTCCGACCATCGACCACATCTGGCAGCGACAGGTCCACTACCTACTCCTAAGACAAGAGCACGACACCGCTCCTGCCAAACAGAACATTCTGCCAGCGTATGCTGCAAAGTGTCCTCCCAGCAGTTAATACAGTGGTGACACCGGGCGTCCGGCTCCCTGTTTATGCGACACGGGTACTTCCCGAAGCTACCATACCCCGAGAGTACCTGCGTCGCCCGAAACGACAGAGTGCCGTGCCTCCTCTTGCGCCAGCACCGTAGTACTGGTTGGACCGCCTTGATGGTGGGGAGGCTGGCAGTAGGGCGTAAAAGCCTATCCAGCCAACCTGCCACCAGGGCTGCGTGAGGCTGCAACCGACGGCATTCTATGTGTCGCTTCGTCAGTCGCTAGCCCTGCTTCTGCGCTTCTTCGCGCCACCGATACAGTGACGCGAGTATTTTCGCCTCGAGGTCCCACGGTGGGGATCCAGCCAGTACACAGGCCACCTCGTGGAAGATCGTGCGATATCCCCTGATGACTCTGACGGCCATTACTCTCTGCGGTTGTCGCAGAACAGCGATGCTGCCGGCCGTCAAGTCAGCTGCCCAGATTGGGGGCAGGGCGGCATAACTTCTACCTTCTTTTTGATCTCTGCTTGTACAATCATGTTTAGTTTATGGTGTTTTTCTGTGTACAATAAATTTATTATTTATACACGAGTCGGCCTTGTGACCGGGCTCACCGCAGCAGAAGCAGTGACCGCTGCGGTCCATCTCTGAGGTACTCTTCACCCTCACGTGGTTGCCCATCTGGCAGCGGAAGCATCTCTGGGTCAGGTGCATCAGATCTGGGTTCCAGTAGTTTGACCTGCGCAGAAACCCGGCGTACCAGGAGCCTTTGGCCCTCCCCGGTTATTTTCTGGGCCGCCAAAACGGGGCAACTCACCGTAACGGCTCACATCCCCGTGTTGTCAGGACGGATGGTACTTGCCCTCACCTGTTTGTCAGAACATTTCCCCGTTCCAATGATTGCGGCCACCACCTCAGTCTCCGTCGCGTAGTCATCCAGGCCCAAGATGCGCACGTTAGCGCACTTGGTGGGCCTGGACACTTGGGCCTTTTCCGCGTCTAACGACGCCGAGCCTTTCGTCCAGAGCTTCAGCGGTTGGGCCGCTGGCCACGCCCGGGACGTCCAGCATCCGGGCTCCAGTCTAAGTGACCCTTACCCGGGGGCCCGTCGGATGCCGAGCTCCTGAAAGTTCACCTTTGCTTTGGCAAGCACGTCGCAGTAGGTCCCGCCCCGTCTTCTCCGCTTCCGGCTGTAGTGTTATAACTACAGCTGTGGACTTCGGGTCGTGGAGCCAGGCCGCGACGCATTATTTCTTGCGCTGCTGCTGCCTTGCCTTCTTTTTGGTCGCCCGTTCGGCCTTGCCTGCCTTCTTCTTTTTGCCTTTTGGCGTTGGCAGGAAGAGATTTAGCAGGTGAGGGCGACATTGGTGACCCTCTCACCGCCTGTGCTGGGGCCCCCGCGGGTGCCTGCTTGGGCCAGCTTTTTGTCTATCCCGACACTTTGATTGGGACAGCCGTGACGACGGTAAACTGAGGCTGCCTCGGACTGGCCTGAGGCTGTCTTCCACTGATTGGAGGCCGCCTTTGGCTGGCTCGAAGATGGCCAGCTTGCCACTAGCAGGAGGCGCAGGACAATGGCCTCTAGAGTAGAAAACCTACTCTGGAAGGCAGCGAGCTCCTGCTGCAGGAGGGTCAGCACCTGGTCCTCGGTAGGCAGGGGCCCGCCCTGCCCATGCCACAACCCTCCCCTGTGACACTTCTCGGGGGCCGGTTCCTTGGAGCACGGCCAAGTTCGCTCCATGGTGGCAAGCTTGAGAAGTGCTTCCTAGTTTTTATTGTGTTTCAGAATGTAGGAGTCTTAGGGTCGGTGTCAATGTTATGTTGGATAATAAAGGATTTGATTTGGCTGACAGTACTGAGCTATCAATGCGAGAAATTCTACATAGCTCTTAATAAAATTCACGATTCTTGCGCGCGGCTATTGAATGCTGATTTCTCGGGTAATCTATACTAACATAATTCTACTGTACGTGTCACTGAACTCCTCCTAAACGGCTGGACCGATTTGAATGATTTTTTTGTATGCGTTTGGGTGACACTCTGGATGGTCCCGACCCTTGCTCGAGCCAGCCCGCGCCGCTGAGCCTGTAGCTTTAAATTCACCCTTGAATAATAATAATTTCAAAACAGCCCGTCCTTTGCTGCCCTTGCGATGCGCTAAGCCGAGGTCCGTACGTCAGAGGGTGCCTTTAGCGAGTAGTCGCTCTAGTTTTATGTTTTTAAGCCCTGGTTGGAGGTCTTAATTTATTAAGGTAGCCACAGGCAAGTCCGATTAAGCAGCCTCATAGGTTGACCTGTACGATGTCATTAAAAAAAACGATCGTCAGTGGAGCGCCCGCTAAGCTAACGTATGGATGTGCTCATGCTTTACAGGTGGCAGCTACATCAGTAATATTAAATATATGTCTATTACTGCTTTTTTTTTCTCGGTACTACAAATAATTTCAATGTTCGAATTATGATAATTTCATTTCATTTCATTCATTTCATTTTATTTATTCGTGAACAGTTTACATTGTGTTGAATATACATGCAATTTACATAAAATTATAAGTAAGACCTATAAGTTATTAATTAACATTCCAAAAAAATCTAAATATAGTGCCTAACAGTTTCAAGTATAAAGTCGAATCAGTTTTAAAATATCGTACTACTAGACAATTCAAAAATAATATAATTATGATGTCAAACAATTTTAACGTACAATGTCAAAAACAATTTTAAAGTACAATGTCAAAAACAAATTTAAAGTGCAATGTCAATAACAATTTTAAAGTACAATGTCAAAAACAATTTTAAAATAATTTAATTATAAAATGTCAATGAGTTTTAAAATAGGATGTCAAACAGTTTTAAATATGATTTCAAGAGATTTTAGATTATAAATGATGTCAAAAGTTTTCTTAATCGGCATTACAGTGGCATCAGTTCCGATGTCATCAAATAGGAAAAAAAAAAATTAAATTGCATCCTAAAATAATATCATAATATTAAAGCTGTCGCTTATCATCTAGGTACTCATCGACACTGTAATAGCCCTTCCTCAATAAATATGTCTTCAATTTGTTTTTAAATAAGTTTGCGCTATATATGCTTTTAAATTCTAAGGGAAGCTTGTTGTATAAAAATACTGATTGGTACCTGGGACTGTGATGAACCACGTTTAGTTTCGGTTGTGTTGTGTTAGGCAAGACTTTCCTACGTGTATTTACTCTAACTTGTCGTTGGTCATCAGTTTCAGATTTGTGCAAGTTTTTAACAAAACTGGTTAGCAGCACCAGTATATAAAGGCAAGGCACTGTCAAAATATTAAGTGTAATGAAATGTTTTCTGCACGAATCCGTCTGTTTTAAGCGAAGCATTGTCCTTAAGGCTCTTTTTCGTATTACAAATGCCGAGTGGATATTGTACTTATAGCTATTGCCCCAAAACTCAATACTTAATACTCAATTGACAGATGATGAGAAAAAACTTTGCAAGAACATACTACGCTTACATCGAGCATCATTGAAACATAGTACCTTTGTGATTGTGCTTTGTCCTGCATTGCAAGGACAATAAACAGCTTGATGGTTTTTTTTTATTAAATCTGTATGGTTTAAATAAATATATAAATATCTTTTTAGGACAACCAACACAACGTTATCTGATCCCAAACTAGGCAGAGCCTGTACTATGGCAACCAGACAACTGATAAACATACTTATATATTTCTAAATACATACATAATATAGATAAATTACACCCAGACACAGAACAAATGATTGTGCTCATCACACAAAGATTTGTCCTGGGTGGGAATCGAACCCACGACCTCAGTCTTAGCAGTCAGGGTCACTAACCACTAGACTAACAGGCCACTCCATTCAGCAAAATAAGTGTGTGTGGCTTATTCTACGTAGACGCTGCGTTACAATTGAGTCTGTTAATACTTTTCTCTGACTATACTGTTGTGTTAATAGCGTTCGCACTTTTTTAATGTAACGTAATTAGATCTTTAATGTGAAAATATTTGTTATGTTTTAATAAAATCCTTTTCATGGACACTTCAAATACAAAATGTAAGAATGAAATTTACTTATGTGACAAAGTCTTAAATCTACTATATAAAACTTTACATGTAGGTACCAGCAGGCATAGCCGCTTTCTATTTCTACGACGAATAAACACAGCTCTTTCTATACATGGTGTCATTTCTTTTCTTCATTTTTGACATCGCACCGTAGAAATCCTTCTACAATCTGTTGTTTTATCTTTCCTTTCCAACGACCCTTGTCTAGGTCCTTTATTATGTGGACTGCTTTAGAAAAAAGTTTTCTATCCCAAACTGTCAAAATAACACTGACAACTGACAATTTTAGGTATTGAAAACTATTTGACTTTGTAAGCGCAATGTGCGACAATAGAAAACTTTCTAATCGACGGCCTCGAAGTATATATGTACCTACGTTTATTTACAAAATCATGATTTTTCAGGAGGGCGTTTTGTACTACGTATTATTACAACATTTAGTTAATAGGGCATAATCCACGGAAATTGTTAAGATAAATATTATTGTAAGATTTTTTTTGTTTCAATATACGATACTTTCAGACTTTGAGAAAATTTTTGTTGTTGCCTTTATAGACGAGACTTATTATTAAAATTTTAGAAATTATCTAAGTTTTCTGAGACAAATTAAGCACGGGAGTGAATTTCCTAAAAAATGCACTTGACTCTCTACTTTGCGTCCGTCGTCTACTCTTCAGTCGACCAAACGATGCTCGTGCTAAGCCTGCAGATGAACATTTAACATGTTAGCAGCCATATCGGAGTATGTGTCCAACACTTTTTATTCCGTCAGGCCTTGTCGGACTATATGATCGACAACACATACAAAATCTGAACATGTCTTTGCTGCCTGGCGGCTATGTTTTTGGAATAAATAATGTTGTTATGGAATAAATAAATCTATATTATGTGAAATAACACTAAGTACATTTTTTGACTTTTTCTGATTTTTACCATGGCAGTTAATGTGATAATGTTTATTTAGTTTCCTGCAAAGGAACAAAATGTCATGTCATTTTGATGATGAACATCTATTTATTTTCGAGAGCAAGTATTTATCGGTCCCGACTAACGAGATGTAGATCGTGGGTTCGAACCCAGGCAGGTGAATTACTTTGTGTAAATAACACTAGTTTCCAAAAAAAAAAAAAAATTGTCCATGACATGAAACATGTACCTATTATTTATGTAGTCTATGGATGGTAATTAAAAACACAGTTTTATTTTATTTTTCCTAGCACGTCAAAATTCTGAGATGTAGAGGTCTTTGTTTTTTACCTACCCGCAATTGTTAAAATACGTTTATCATTCTATTTTGTAAACAACTGTATGATTCAAAATTCTTATCTTTATACCGGATGTAAGGGTAAGTTTGACTTAAACATAAAATAACAGAACGATGTAAAAAAAAAAAATTCCTAAAAAGGTTTAGAACGGATTTTGCCCCACAACGCCCGCAAATTCATGGATATGCGCATGAGGACGTAATCACTACAACGACCGCCGGCCGTCCTGCCACCCACGCAACACATAAATACACATTACCTGTGATCTAACTTTCCCTTCATACTTTTCCTGGCTTAGGACAGGCACAAATACCTACCTTAGGTTTTGCGTGACGAGTCTAAATGTTTTGATTCGAAATGGCTTTTGATTCTAAATGATTTAAATTTTTTTTTTTTAAATATACCAAACCATTGGGTAGGTACTTTTGGCGTATTTAAAAAGTTAATCACAATTTTACGTACAGTTCAATTAAAAATTACATTAAATTTACACTGATTGAATAAATCTACACTTACCGACCTACATAAACCTCAACACGTGTCCAAAATGGGATCCATTTACGGCCACGCATGCCTCTGCACGTTTTCGTAAATTGTTTCGCACTCGAGAAAGCACAAAAGTGTCATTTCTGATGTCTCTAAATGCACTACGAATCCGCCTTTTCAGTTCCGACGTATTATTGAACTCAGTGGTATATACCCGGCGCTTCATTTCCCCCCAAAAATAAAAGTCCAGAGGGGTAAGGTCTGGCGAGCGCGGTGGCCACGCCAATGACCCTCCACGACCAATCCATCGCAAAAAAATTTTCATTATTTTCGTTTGTCACCGTGTCGCGCATCCCTGCTATCGGCTGGCCGATTAGCTGTAACTCACGATGGTCCGTAGCAACCGTCAGCTAACTGGAAACCTGTGGTGTAGCAGTGAGCGCTGGGCTATGTACTGATGACGTCACCCCAGCGTGCGCTGTACCGACCTGTGCACTGCCCGGCTGACTCAGTGGTGGCGGTGGGCTTTCCCCCACCAAGAAGCTATCGCTCGCCTGCTTGCGTTCCGTAGCCCTCGGACGCTGTTGATGCACACTACCTTCGTCAACATTATCACATCTGTTTCTGTTTTTTTTCATCTACCTTCAAATTTCTATAATGTGGTAAATTCGAAAGGTTATTCGTTGATCCGTTTGTTAAGTCATTGATGTATTCATGCGATAACCCCACGGGCCCACTATCTAACCATGCTCCACGTTTTGTATTTATTTTAAAAGCGGAGGTCGGCGGTAAGAAGTCGTTTCTTATCCGTAAAACTTCGGCCTTTATATCTTGTACGCTCTCACTAGTTGCATAATTGATTTTAATGTTCTCAATTTCCGTTTTTATGATTAATATGTCCTTTAGCACCTGCGAGCAATCTAAATTATCCCACAGTATTGGACCAACTTATCGAACTGTCTCACAACAAACACGAGGATATCATCTGGTTCCGTAGATTTGAAAAGGCTAACAATATCCGCGAGATCAAGCTCCTCTTTGCCTTTATTCTTTCGGACAATTTTTCGTTTATCCGTGGGTAGGGATTCGTATAAAAGCGTCTTCGATTTCTTTATTTCGTCACTAGAGAACGCCGATGCACATATTCGAACTAATGTTTCCTCGTCCACTATCGAGATTTTCTGTTGCACAAAACACGAGATTTGCTGTTTTCTGTTGTTGTCTCATCTACGATGAGATTGCAGCTACTACATTTTACTAAGTTAGTCATTTTACGCAAATCGATACCGCGAACCGAGAACACGCACCTGTCGTTGGTGGGTGTGCGCGCGTGACTGTAAAAAAATTAAAGCGGCTCCTGCCAAATCTGGGGGGTCCAAACGCTTCCTGCCGGCTCTACACGGGGGTCGTGCGGTCCATGGCCCTCTACGGGGCACCAGTGTGGGCTCCCTCATTGAGGATGCGCCCAGCGCGCCGGTTGAGTGTAGCCCAGAGGGTCATGGCCATCCGGTTAATCCGAGGATACCGCACGATTTCGTGAGAAGCGGCGAGCCTCCTTGCTGAAGTGCCGCCATGGGATCTGGAGGCAAAGGTCATTGCGCACAGGTGGGAGTGGCGCGAGGAGGCGAAACGCCGGGGCGAAACTCCGCTGCCGCGACAAATCGCGGCACGGCGGACAGAGCTCCGGCAGGATCTCATGGCGACATGGCGGGTACGATTGTCGCAACCCTGCGCTGGGCACACCACAATTGCGGCGGTGAGCCCCTCCTTGAGGAGTGGATAGAGAGGAGCCACGGCGTCCTCACCTTCTGCCTGACGTAGGTTCTCACCGGGCATGGGTGCTTCGGTGGGTTCCTGTTCAGGGTAAAGCGGGAGGATACGCCCGGGTGTTTCCATTGTGAGGATCATTTAGGGGACACGATGGAGCATACGATGGAAGTGTGCCCTGCCTAAACTTATTATTATAAATTGTGTTTATAATAATACGTTTATGTTCAAGTTGATTATCGATAAAGTTGCTCATTGAAAACACGAATAAAACGACATTTTATAAAAATGAATCCTAGCTAGATCGATTTATCGCCCCCAAAACCCCCTGTATACTAAATTTTATAAAAATCGTTGGAGCCGTTTCCGAGATTCAGATTATATATATACATATATATACAATAATTTCTCGTTTAAAGATATAAGATTAAGTGAAAATACTCGTAAAAATGCCAAAGTTAAGCAATTATGACGTGTTAAGTTTAGGATCTACATTAATTTAGGTTCCTATGTCTACCCGAAACTTTTATTAGTAGTTATCATATATAGCTATTAGTAATAATATTTTAATTCCAAGTGCCATTAAAATATTGAGACTGATAATACGTATAGGTATTATGATCAGAGACTGACGATTATATTTCCTTCCTTGTGATTTAGTTATAAGAAAGTATACATGCTTCGTTTACTACAACAAAATATTATGTCAAAGAGACTTTTAATCGTGTTTAATAGATATTTAAGTTTGATTCTGTGATTTGATGTTCCCTGCAAAGAAAGTACGTAGGTATAAAAAACTACAAAGAATTCTACGCGTTAAAGTTTTTTTTTATGTTAATATTTAAATAGTCAGGTTATGCCATGTGCCTTAAAAACTTTTAAAAATGTCTGATTAAGTATGACCAAACTTGTTCAAAAGTAGATATGTAGATGATTAGTTTTAAGTAAAATATTTGTTAAATACTTACAAATTAAAATTTTGATAATTTTTCTTTTTTAACCTCTAAGTCCCTGAGATACCACATTTGGTACAGACATAATGGTTTTTTAATTGTGTCTGTAATTACGGTAATTGACTGGTTAATACCGTTTATAACTCAAACATTTACATTTGCATATTTTTTCACAAAAAATATAATGTTAGTGACAAAAATAATAAAGACAACAAATAAATTTTTAAAAATACATGACTTTTATTCCTAATTTAGTACCTAACTCATGTAGCCTCAGCTTAAGAATTTTAGATGTGTCAGTTTGGTGATTGTCCCAGTTTGCATGTTGGTTTGATTTATTGTTGCTGATTTTACTTTAACATTTACTTCATATTTTTTTCGTTATATTTTTTCAAATAAATAACTCTATTAAATAAAAATTATAATTCGAATAACTGACAAGTCAACTAAAAATGACAAACAAAATTGTAATCGCAATGGCATCAATTGTCACAAAACCAAAACTAAAACTTAATTTTAAGTAATTACGTATCATTTTAGTAAAAAAATGTATTTTTTTCTGATAAATTGAAAAGTTTTGAACAAATCAAAAGTGAAAATAAATCCATAAGCTTATTGTTTTTAAGTTTACAGCCGTTTTTTACCGTCACCAAACTGACCTCAAATTAGCTATAGTGTCCACTTAATTTTAGTTTTTTTTTTACATAATATTTAAGCAATTTATCGGAAATAAAGCATAATTTGCAGTACAACAGACTGTAAAGAATGTTAGGAAAACCTCAATCAATTGAAAAATTATGTTTAGAAAAACCCCTTAGTTTTCCTTTTAAATGAAAATGCCCATATTATACTAATGTAAAAAGTTCATTACTTAGACTTGACACAGTAACCGATTAATTCGTTTTCAGTCGTGATGTCTTTCATAGATAACAATAGTAGACATGTTTGTCGTACGTTTAATATTACTTAATAGGAACGAAGTTTAAGTGATTATAGTACCTACCATCGATTGTTAAATTATCAGTTCAAGTTTAGCTACTGAAAACAATGTTCATAGACATGAAAAAAACTGATATAAGGAAAATTCGAACAAAAATTATTAAAAGAAACTTGGTTGACAAAGACGTGCAGTCGATGCTACTGCCTTTGAATTTGATGCAAAATATAATGTTCTGTCCAAAATATCATATCAAGAATAATTTTATTGCTCCAATTGGGCTCATACATCATTTTGTGTCGTTGTTGGGAACTGGCATATTTATTTATGCATTTTTTCATAGACTTTACATTCTGTATTCTGTTCAAACAAGGGAAAATAGTCTTTATACACAGTATGTGATTTCTTTGTTTGAATGCGGATACTACACTCTCGCACTTGCAACAAACTTTTTCGGTGGCATTTCCAATTCTAAAATATATATTTCATTCGTTTTGGTTTTCCAAAACATTCACAGGTTCCTTAATGATAGAAAAAGATCTAAGAATATCACTTTTTGGAATTGGTTCAGTATCATTATGGCTAGTAGTTTCTTTGCCACCATTTTTATCAGCTGCATTTTAAAACTAAATTTGCCTTACTTCTATATTTTGAGTTGTTACTCCCTAGTAAGCTTTGATTTCAATTACATTTATGCCATTCGACTACTGAAATTTTTGGAAGATAAAGTCATTTTATGGAATACTCGTGCAATGATTTCACAAGAAATTGAAGATGTGGATGAAATCAAAGGAATGCTTAATGCTTACGATGATATATTGAACTGTTATGAAATCTACAAAGCGTGTTTTCAAAATATTGTAAGTTTATTGTTAATAATTACTTATACTTTAATTTTATACACAGATCTGCGTCCTTCAATTCTAGAGTGTACATTCTAGCCTGCATACCATATTTCAGCTAAGGTAGGTAGTGTTTTTAGGGTTCCGTTGCCAAATGGCAAAAAACGGAACCCTTATAGATTCGCCATGTCTGTCTGTCTGTCTGTCTGTCTGTCTGCCTGCCTGTCTGTCTGTCTGTCTGTCTGTCTGTCCGTCCGTATGTCACAGCCATTTTATTCCGAAACTATAAGAGCTATTCCTTTGAAACTTGGTAAGTAGGTGTATTCTGTGAACCGCATTAAGATTATCTAACATAGAAAAAAAACAATAAATTTTGGGGTTCCCCATACATAGAACTGACTCTCAAAAATGTTTTTTTTCATCCAACCCATACGTGTGGGGTATCTATGAATAGGTCTTCAAAAATGGTAATGAGGTTTCTATTATCATTTTTTTCTAAACTGAATAGTTTGCGCGAGAGACACTTCCAAAGTGGTAAAATGTGCGTCCCCCCCCCCGTAACTTCTAAAATAAGAGAATGACAAAACTAAAAAAAATGTATAATGTACATTACCATGAAAACTACCACCGAAAATTGGTTTGAACGAGATCGAGTGAGTAGTTTTTTTTTAAAACGTCATAAATCGTAAACCGCAATTTACCTTACATTCAATCAACTAAAATATAAAAATTAAAAAATATATATATTTTTAAACCGAAAATACCTACAGGTTTGTACGGAACCCTCGGTGCGCGAGTCCGACTCGCACTTGGCCCGTTTTTCTGGTGTTGGTTTGTCTTGGCGAGGGTCAGATCCCCAGAAAAAACTTGACATTTAAGTTGAAAAACATGTGCTTCCACATATATTCAACATTCCATGGGCCAATGTATAATTGTACGCAATATTGAAAGATTTATCACATTGATTTAACACCATAGACTTCTTACACAAATATTCCTGAAATCTGTATGTAAAGAAATAAATTAAAAAAAAACAAATTCTTGGCTCCTACTGAGCCTATAATTTTATAAAAAATATAAAATTTAGTTCCTTACTTATTTCGAAAATCAATGGGGTCGGCTGGAATACACAATTTTCGTCGAAGCAGTATTTTAGCACGAACTTTTGCCAGCGCCTTCGCCCGTGTATAATACATTCCTCTTGAACTACTCTGTCTAATTAATTAATACCGCATCAAAATCCGTGGCGTGGGCGGCTTTGTTTTATTCTATGTAGAGATTACACGAACATATATTTGAGACCCGATCAACAAGCCCGTTCATTTATTATCTCACACGGTATAGTTTGCGAAACATTCGTTTTTAATTTTGTAGCTTGCACCCAAAACATATTACACGTCCAGGTTTGGCTCACAGAAATTTATAGTTGTACCAAACAACTTGATCAATGTATTTGATTTAGAGCAAATTGGCTGTGACAATAAGATATCTGTCTGTCTGTGTAAGGGTTCCGTTTCTTCATTATAACATACGTAATCCTAAAAGCATGGAAACGAATTCTAAATTTCTAATATAAAGTTATTGCTTTATCAATTTCAGATACTTTACTACACCATAGAAGTTTTTATTCACTTTTTAGTTTATTTTCAAGTAGCACTTGTAATTATAAAAGAAGGCATGAAACATAACGAATTTGTAAGTATGTAAAAAATCGTGTATTTCACTTCTTTTATGCCTGCACATGTTATAATATTGTTGGTGCGTGGTGTTTTTTTTTCAAATGTTTTTTGTTTCAATCGTTTTTTTTCCAATTTGTTGTTTATTTTTCTGTTTCGTCTTTTTCACGCTTTTCTCTTTGTTTTGACATGATAGACTGGAAAAAGTGAAAAACATGTGTACGTGAGTTGTGTATGCATTTTTCTGTTCTGCGAAATTCTGTGTTTTATTACACATTCATTATTTAAGATTATAACAATCATCATCGGCTCCGGACACACGTGGTGGAAGACAGCCCACTCCCACACACAAGAAGAGGCCTGCACCCTTGTAGCGGGAATATTATATATCACCTATACAATGGTCAAAACCTACTATCTTAACAGGCGGTTTAAATTGCCTGTCGATTTATTTCAATTCGCTTGAGTATCACATAATTGTGGTTATGTACTTTCTTAATGTTTTTTTTAGGAAATTGCGGAACTCACAATATTATACGTTTATTTTTGGTCACTGAAAAATTTTATGTTGCAAGTAATATTATGTCAGCATTGTGAGAAATTCTACGGGGCTGTAGAAAAGGTTCAAGACTGTTGTGCTATTATTTTAAACTCGGATTGCACAGGTATTATTAATTGATAATTAATATTTAATTTGTAGGTTTTTTTTTTACGTTTGCATGTAGTAAGTTCAGTCCCTTGACGTCTATATGATTAGAAAAGTCACAATATAAAATGTCACAATGAAAAACTGTCACTTTTAGACTAACGTTTGGAAACTTGCTTGAACAAACGAATGTTATCATAAATAAGTTATCGTCCACGATGCTACTCAAAAGTAACCAGATATCAGTGGCCAAAATATCACAGAACTAGTAACGAAGATAAATTCATTTGCCAATAATATAGTGAGATAGGTAAAGAAAACCTTCTTATCCTATCACCAGACCGCACGAGTGAACGGAAAATCCTAGTATTTCAATGTTGATTCACGCTCAACTCATAATTGCAAACTAAATAATAATTTTTAATATAATACTTTAATTACAATAACGCAATTTTATTAGGTGAACAGAAAAGGATGTTCCGGAATGTACAGCGGTTACATCGAGCAGCATTTAGAAAGATCCGTTTGTGTGGTCTCTTCAACGTTGATGCTGTGTTAGTACTGAACCTGATGAGTCTTCTCACTAATTATATTGTTGTGCTGCTAACCTTTGCCTTTTTGTAATAATTATTATATCTTTAACTTTGTTGCTACTGTTTGTTTCTCAAATAAAGTTAAATAAACTTTGTACCATTACATATTATTGTGAAAATTATATTTATATTATTGTAAAGAAAATTATTGACAAAATGTTGTTCAATTAAATTTGATAGGTCCGGAGATTTTTGGCTAGGAATGGAGTTTGTTCGCCAAATTACACGAAAATCTTTAAAAATCATTGCATCGGCACAAAAACTATGAAATTGCTAAATGAATGTTTATCTGTTTGTTAAAAAAAAATATCATGTTTTGCAGAAAGTTTGTTCGTTAACTTAAAAGCGTCCTGTTCTTTTATTTTACTAAGGGTTTGAACGCATTTAAATTTTATGTAGCATTTAGTCACACAAAATTAGTCTTTGCAAGAATATTCCTCGAAAGTTTTAATGTACATAGGTGGATCTTTAAAACTGTGGATGTGAGAATTTGTTTGGCATTGCTTAAATGAAGTTGATTAGAAGTAAAGTATCTTTATTGTGCATAAGTAGACCTTTAACTTACATATGGGCATATGTACGTTACAGGTCTACATATGCCCACAATAAATGTTCGACGCCAGGCCAAGGCCCCGGCCATAGGATTTTATTAGCGCAGTGGAAGCTATGAATAATAACTATGGTGGGCCTTGGGACAAGAGTGGCTGCGAACTGTCCGCCGTGCGCGGAGCAGATTAATACAATATTCAAAAGACTCACCTGGTTGAAGAAAACCGAAAGCGGAGCCTACCTGGATTTATGTATGTAAATGAGTGTATATTGTATTGTGTAGTGACGCTGTAAGTATTTCTCAGGATACCAGGCCGCTGCAATACGCTAGAGGTTTTCTCTGCACGCGGTCTCCAAAATGGCTCACTATAACCTCAAACTATTTCAATCAAACAAACTGAACCCGTATTATTTCGTCAAAAGGGGTTGGTTACACAAACAAACAATTGGATCATGACAAATTGTCCACAAATCGATCGATTCAAAAGAATTAATTAACAAAAGGGTCGGAACGCCAAATTCAACGACCGTCCATCTTTTTTCAAGACCAAACCAAAAAGTCAAAATCAAACTGACAAGTGACAGTTGTCACTCTGTTACACGACATGATGCGTTAGGTGCACATATTAAACAAGTCAAACGGGACGGAACATCTACCCCCCCCCGGACGGGCCTTCCCGTCCGCTAATCAATTGGCAATCTTGACAAGGTTGCGTTTTATCAGTCCACTTGACGCGCTGCTGGAGGATGTGCAAATACTCCAAGCTCCAACGCTTCCAAAAACTCTGAGCGAGCTGCTGCACCAACTGAAACTGCGATAGCCGATTTTGGCTCACATCGACAAAAGGGTACTCGGGCAGGGCGACAAGTGGCTGTCCAATCAAAAAATAGCCCGGGGTTAGGGCCTCCAAGTCGTTCGGGTCCGAAGACAGCGGGCACTAATGGACGCGAGTTTAATACAGCTTCAATGCGGCAAAATACCGTAGCTAACTCCTTGAAGGTGAGAACGGTGTCTCCCAACAATCTGCGCCAGAGTCCCTTTGCCGCTTTCACCGCGGCCTCAAAAATACCCACCCCCCAATGGGGGCAAGCTGGCAGGTCAAAACAATAACAAACAACAAAAACAACCAAACAACAACAACAATAACAACTAAACAACAACAATTTAACCAAATGGCCCTCTTTAGGCAACAAAGGGGGGTGACGGGCCCCATAAGGAAGGCTAGAGTGCCTCAACCGTCCCCCAACACGCAAAAGACCCATATCGTCCAAAAAGGGGTTCAACTTACTAACAGCTCCCGAGATAACGTTCAACAATTTGTCGAGGGAGCTGTATCGATTCAACAAAAGTCAGGGTCAAACGGTATAGTGTTCATGCTATACTTACACTTTAATTCATGATTCCTAATACCTATTTATCATCCTTTTTATTTGTTTCTATGTTTACACTATTCATACTTTACTTATTTTTATTTGTTTATATGTCTACACTCAGCAAATCGATCTAAATACGTTTATTAGCTGAAATAAAATATTAACTCAAATTTTCATGTTGTGACAAGCCAAATTGTCAACTGTCAATTATTATTCTGCTAAGTCTATGAATGGCTACTTTATGGTTTATATAATTTAAATTATTTTTATCAGTATGTCTAGCTATTTGATTTTATTAATTATTAAGATTGTTTACTAAATAACTTAACTTAAAATTATATTTATAAAATTCTTTACGCACTCATGTGGCCAGCTACATGCACTCATGGATATGTCCTGGCCGACTACACTTGTCAAATGAGATGATGGCTACAAGAAAACTAATATATTGGAAAACATTTTGGAAAGGGAAGACGACTTTGATATAAAAACGGGCGTTCGAACCGCTGACGGTCCATTACTTTGGAAGACTGTCTACACTCTGGAAACCACTTCTCTGGAAGCCAGTCTACTCTTTAAGACACTACTCTTGAAGCCACTACTCTGGAAGCCAGACTACTCTTGAAGGCACTACTCTGGAAGCCAGACTATTCTTGAAGGCACTATTCTTGAAGGCACTATTCTTGAAGGCACTACGCTTGAAGGCACTACTCTGGAAGCCAGACTATTCTTGAAGACACTACTCTGGAAGCCAGTCAACTCTTGAAGTGTTCTACTCTGGAAGCCAGTCTACTCTAATTTTCATTTAATAAATTGTATCAGATCTGCCCTTATCCATTTCATTCATTAAGCAGATACGTAACAACGGAGAGTCCTTCGTTCCAACAGCGAGCACCTTGAGCTCGGGCAAAGGACCCGACATCAAGACTGGCGTTCGAGGCCAATCATCCTCGGGTCGAGTCAGCCAGTCTGGTCCCCACCATAGGGGGCGAGCAATCAGGCGGGGTGCCATGCACCCACGTAAGGCCACGTCGCCTGGGTTCAAATCTCCAGGCACGTGCCTCCAAATCAAAGGCGTTTCAGAATTTTGAATCTGGGACACTCGGTTCGCAACAAAGACCTCCAAAGAGTGGACTGACGTCTTCAACCAACACAAAACAATTGACTGTCCGTCCAGGCGTAAGAAGCCCAAATGTCCACAGTTCCACTTAAAATGTGAGCAACGTGGTTCAATAGACGCACAAGAAGCGCCGCCCCTGACAATTCTAACTTAGGGATGGTCAGTGCCGTCCGGAGAGGGGCCACCTTGCTCTTGGCCAAGATCAGTGACAACTTCACCTGGCCTGTCACGCTGACGGTGCGCAGATAAACAACAGCTGCATAACCGTGCGAAGACGCATCACAAAACCCATGAAGGGTAGCAGTGTAGCTCCCAGGGGGGAGAATAGCGCAGGGTAACACGACCTCGTTGACTGCAGGGAGTGCGGATACAAATTGAAGCCAATCTTCCAACAGGGTTTCCCGAAGTGGCTCGTCCCAACCAATTCCCGCAGTCCAAAGCCGCTGAAGAAAACATTTCGCCCAAAACAATACACAAACAATACACAAAAGGCAACCCTGGGCTCCCGTGTCCAAAATGGCACGGACCACAACAGAGTCCCCCGTGGGCCCCCCAGACCCTGACCGATGCCGTTGGCAACAAAACCGTATTGATCTGAGGGGGTACCTTAGCGGGGCAGGCGCCAAGTTCCTAAGAATGCCTGGGCGGCGACCGATCGCCGCACCCAGGCTCAAGTCTTTCCCGACGAGGATGGAGGTCAAATTCTTCGTCCGCGTGGTGTCCCGAGCCACGCGCCATCGCTGGAAGGGCATATCCCACCGGATGCCTGAATGGCGGGGGGCGTGACTCCAAACGGGGACGTTCCGCCAATGAAGGGGAGGGAAGGCGGTGCTGGTCTGGCCAGCGCTGCCTAGCAACAACTGCGTAATCGCCTTTACGCGGGGAGACCAAATGGCGATCGCGCGGCTCCCGATCAACTTGCGCGGGGGTTGGAGTGCGGTGCTCAAAATTGCGGGCCTCTCCCCGGTTCTGAACAGGCGAGCCAGAAGCCCGATGACCTACTCCATGGTAACCCCCCGTGCGCGAACCTTCATCAGAGGCTGTTCTGCCAGCGTGGTTCGCGTTAGCGCACAATATGTCCAAATGGGACCCCCTACAAAATCTACAAGGGCGGGGGTTGGGGCAGTCCCGATGGAAGTGAGCCCCCAAACATGAGAAGCACAGGCGGCGTGCATTGGCAATTCGGTGGCGGACACTCACGTGCAATTTTAAAAAGGTCGCGCAAGTTGCGATGCCATGCCCCGTGTCCCTACAAAACTCACAAACAGGACGACTCTGGGTGCCAGCAAAACGAGTGGCGGGGCGACTATCAACAGGCCCGCGAGCCCAAGTCCATCCCTGGTCTCGTGGCAGGGAAGACGGTTGGCGTGACTCGGTGGCAACGCTAGAGTTATCCACAAACCGACACTCATCCTCCAAAAATTGGACGAGGTCACCAAATGGGGGGAGATGTGTGACACTATCCCCACCATACTTTTGCTCGAAACGAGCCCTCAAATCGGCAGGAAGCCGTTGCAGCACAACGTGCACCAAAAGGTAAGACCAATGGTCCACCGGCAACTCCAATCGCTTTAAAGCGTTGGTCGCTGCCACCAACGGGTTCAACAGGTCAGTACGCAATGCTGACAAACTAGTAATGACCGGTAACCCCAAAATCAATTTAATATGCACGTCGGCCAAACAACGTTTGTTTTGGTACCGCCGGGTGAGTAGTTCCAAAGCGGTAGGGTAGGCTGAGTCAGTCACCGACAAATGCTGTACTAAGGCTCGGGCCTCATCTTCCAGGACAGACAACAAATAGGCCAACTTTTGGGCGGGTCTGAGGTCCGAGCGTGCATCAACCAAACTTTCAAAAAGGTTTTGGAACCCAACCAATGGTCCAAGCGACCGTCAAAGTGTGGCAGTTCCAAAGTAGGCAGTCTACTCAATAGTCCGGGACCTGAAACAACCGAGGTCTCCGGTTTGACCTGGAGTGGTGTCCGGCTCTCCAATATTTCCCGAGCACGTTGACCAATGACATCCCCCAGGTCCAAGATCTGGTCGTAGTCAGCAAGGACCTTATCACGTGCTGCCTGGTACAACACTTCCAGATCCACTTCACAAATGAACTCGTTGAAGCGGGTGAGCAGAGCATCAATGTTGCCGAGTCTCAGGTTCAACTGCTCGAACCGAGCAAGCGTGACCCCTTCAAGATCCAGGCGCTCAGCGGTCGCTGCAGCTAAAGTGAACCACCGTAGTTGTGTGGTCAATCCACTGATTGCCTCTCTCACCGCTTTGAATGCCATTGCACAAACAATACAATTCAAATAAACCAAGCAAAAAATAATTAAATAACAAAGTTCAACAATAAACTGCTAAACTGCCAGTCAACAACTCAAGAAATAACAAAGTAAATACAAAGCAAACAGTTGGTTCTAATCTAATGAACAACAATAAACTTTTATTTTAATTCAAAACCAATGTCAACGTTCAAAAATTCAATTTTAAATTCAATTCAAAAATTCAAATTCAAATTCAATTTCAAAAAATGCCAATTTCAAATGTCAATTTTCACAAACAACCATGTCAATGGTACAAAAACTCCCATATTTTAATGTCTTCCAGACATTCAATACAACAGGTCAGAACCTACAAGGGGTTGTAACATAGCCCAATCCAATTAACTCTATTAGCATATGTAATCCGGCTGACTTTGGTAACATTATTTTACTTGTCTCAACAATTCAATCAAATTAATACAAATAAACAATCAATTACGGCTAACAAACATTTACAGCGAATTACTACTTCTCTTTAGAGACTGCCAAGCAATTAGCTTACTGTAAATTACTATTTTTTGTTGGTTGTACATCTTACAACCACGCTCTGCTACCAAAAATGTTCGACGCTAGGCCAAGGCCCCGGCCATAGGATTTTATTAGCGCAGTGGAAGCTATGAATAATAACTATGGTGGGCCTTGGGACAAGAGTGGCTGCGAACTGTCCGCCGTGCGCGGAGCAGATTAATACAATATTCAAAAGACTCACCTGGTTGAAGAAAACCGAAGGCGGAGCCTACCTGGATTTATGTATGTAAATGAGTGTATATTGTATTGTGTAGTGACGCTGTAAGTATTTCTCAGGATACCAGGCCGCTGCAATACGCTAGAGTTTTTCTCTGCACGCGGTCTCCAAAATGGCTCACTATAACCTCAAACTATTTCAATCAAACAAACTGAACCCGTATTATTTCGTCAAAAGGGGTTGGTTACACAAACAAACAATTGGATCACGACAAATTGTCCACAAATCGATCGATTCAAAAGAATTAATTAACAAAAGGGTCGGAACGCCAAATTCAACGACCGTCCATCTTTTTTCAAGACCAAACCAAAAAGTCAAAATCAAACTGACAAGTGACAGTTGTCACTCTGTTACACGACATGATGCGTTAGGTGCACAGATTAAACAAGTCAAACGGGACGGAACAATAAAGATACTTTGACTTTTGACTTTGACTTTAGAGTTAAATGCAACTTGACCTAAATATAGAGGCCCCTATTTCTGGTACTAACCATAACTTAAAAGATCGTTTATAAATGTTATAACTTTTTAGTATTTTAGGGTAGAATTCAAATAATCTTTTGAGATTCGTTCTTCATGATTCGTTCCGTTGAACAGTGAACAAAATCGAAATTGGTGATTCCACTGCACAACTTTATCTTCCAACAATTTCATATATTTAATTGCATTAGCTATTTCAATATCAAAAACTATAATAGTTATTGCATTAAACATAAAATGAAACGGTAGACTAGGATAGAACACGTGAGTGTAAATGAAAAATAAAATAAAACACAAATTATCACGATCATATAAATCCAATTGTTCCTTGTAAAACATTTGAATTTGACATCGCAGTTGAGTACTCTATGCATTTTTTGAATGATCAATATAAATAGCACATTACTATTCAATAGAACCAGATTACACATAAAGTTAATAAAAAACCAGTACATTCAAGGAAAACGTCCCAAAACGCGCCGTATTTCTGCATACTAATTATTGTATGATGTTCTACATCATTATCTGATATATGATAAATCCTATAATAATACACAAATATCGATGTCACTGTTCCACATAGCAACAAAAATCTATATAAGATATCATTTGGAATTATCACATCGTTTTTGATGCGAAACTTAGGCCTTAACAAAACAGTTTGCGTTAGGAACAAAGGTAGAAACATTGACTGCGAAACTTTATCAAGAATGTTATCAAAAAGAACTTCTGTTCGTAAATGTTGGACAATATTTCGTTCTCATGATAGGTAACATTTGAAAGCACTTTCTGAATGTGTGTAAATACTTATGAAAAGAAAATATGCAAGAATTTTATAAAAAGGACATTATTGATTAGTTTTTTAAATTAAAATGGATTGGGAAGGTACCATAATGGCAATCACTTATAAATCATAATTACAATCATAAGTGTTGTTGTTTTGTAGTTATTGAATCCCTTCGATGGAACTGCGGCTATAGGCGAGCCTTTAGTCATGCACAATCACGTGGAA
This sequence comes from Aporophyla lueneburgensis, assembly GCA_932294355.1. Taxonomy (NCBI): domain Eukaryota; kingdom Metazoa; phylum Arthropoda; class Insecta; order Lepidoptera; family Noctuidae; genus Aporophyla; species Aporophyla lueneburgensis. Next base: position 5,787,190 of record OW028735.1, read on the forward strand.
AAGTGGAATTGAAGGAAGAGATAGGTACTCACTCATCTGCACAGTCGACGGCTTTTCGGTGGCACCACTCCGTTCCAAAGTCCAGGGACGTCCCTGATTGACACTTAACACTTCACAGAATTGTTACAAGTCTTTGTAGGTAGGTTTTGTTAGAACCTGGTGGATTTATGTTTTATAACCAGCAGCGGAACGCACGCGCCACGTTGCTACTCCAAGTTCTTGAGTGAGAGTGAAGAGATTAATTGAATCCGGAAGGAAATAGAGAATGAACGAATAGAATTAGAGGGATGGTATGGAATTAGAAAGTACTGTGATAGTGCATTACTCAATTGAATGTTTTTCTTTTTATATTTATTTTGATACTTTAACATTCTTCCCCCTGCTAGAGAAATCATGGTGCCTGAACTCTACAATTAAGCTACGTCCACATAAATCAAAAACTGATAATATTATATAAATGATATGGTTGATGGATATGCAAATAATATGATGTATATTTTATTAATTCAATATTAAATTATGATATAAATGTAGAGAAAATTTAATTATGCCCATCAGGGAGAGGACATAATTTTACTAAAGTTCTGTCAAGAGTACCTTGAGCAGTTTTGACAGTGGCTGAACGAGGAATCCCATCACGACCAGGATATAATTTTATTATCTTACCAAGCCGTCATCGTAACGGATGATAACATTCATTTTTAATCATGACTAACTGATTGATGTGAACGTCACGTGAGGATTCATTCTATTTCAAATGTTGCGTCAAATGGGTTAAGTATTCCGAGTGCCATCGTGACCAAAAGTCCTGATGCATTCGTTGCAAAAGTTGCCGACGTGTCAGACGGTTAGTTGGTATGTTTGTATAATTTGGTGTTGGTAATGTTTTTAATGGTGCTAACGTTAAAAAATGGCCTGATGTGAGTGCCGTGATGTCACTGGGATCCGAACTAATGGAGTATAAAGGCCTAGAATTTAAAAAGGATTCCACCTGGACAAATGTTTTATGTACACAAAAGTATAAAACACGAAATAACAGAAGATTTATACGAACTGGGTAACCACTACCTATGGATACATACAGACAAACTTTCATTGAACATCGGAGCGATATATAAACCAGGTGAATCCAAAGTAAACAATTTCTTAGACACTTCATAATATTAATACTAGAAATAAGGACAAACTACGTGCTCCCTTTCACCGGCTTCATAAGGTTAATAATTATTTTGTTGGTCTTGGTATTACCTTTTATAACAAGCTTCCCTCTGCTTTACTAGATTTGCAGTTTAATGAGTTTAAAGCTAAAGTAAAATCCAACCTATGTTCAAAGGCATATTATTCTATCAACGACTACTTAAAGGATAAGAATAGTTGGTCGCTGTGATTAACTCAAGACAATGTTTATGTTCTTTCAATCCAGAATTAGCTTTCCTACTGACAGTTTATATGGGTAGTTCATATAATTGTTTTTTATTTATTTTTTTATTTAACAGATTTTGTTAATTACTTAATTTATTTTTATTTTCTTTTCATTTCATTTATTGTGGACATAATCTACTCATTACAATGATTTTAAATGAGTTGTATTGCAACATGTAGTTAGCTAGCGACATCGTCAGCTGTTCATAATATTCTTGCCTGACCAACTGGTAGCAAGTTCGTCATGCTCCCTTAGATGTAGTGACATGTAGTGACCCCCGACGCTACCGCAAGCAGTGGCTTGCGGTAGCGTCGGGGGTCGGGTTACCACCTTCCCTCAAATATGGCGAGGGGGGTAATGGCTGACCTTTGCGTTATGCTCGGGAACGGGTGCTGCTTGTGGTGACTGGTCGTCTTGCTGACCATGGTTTTTGTTATTGTTATTTGTATTAACTGTTATTTTATTCTACTCTGGAGGTGCTAGTTTAACTATTGTAACTTCAACTTAGCTATATGCATCTATGTATGTATATGGATCATTTTGTATCGTTGAACATGTAAGCGGGCATGCCCTTTATGCCTGGAGGCTTTATTTAGTTTTTAAGTTTTGTTTACGTTTTTGTTTTGTTTTATTATTTCAGCGTGACTTTAGTATTCAATTTTTTGTTGGTATATTGGCGTGTGCTAGCTGACATATGGCGAATAATGTATGTTTTGTTTTATAATATTAATTACTTACACAATATTGTAAAGGATCAAGTTCTTCTAACTTAACAGACAGCTGTGCTGCTGGGGAGTTTGTTCCGCCACTTCTTCTTCCCAGCTACAGCACTAGGAAGTGTCGAAGGGTGGGCGTTTTGGGGGGACTGTCTTTTGTAACCTTGACGTTCAAAAAGTGCTGACTCTCAGCCTAGTTTGAATAAATGACTTTTGATTTTGACTTATACCTCCCAATTAGAACGACGAAAAAGGACGATTGTTTTCGGAGACTTTAACATCGATCTACTTAGTAAAGACAGTCACGCCACAAGATATCAAAACGAAATAAAGTAAACCGGCTACGAAATATTAAATAAAATAAATAAACTGTATAGTACCTGTGAAACCAGTACAACGAACACTATACTGGATCACATATGTACGAACATAAATAATCACGCATTCAGCATGTCTATAGTTGAATCATGCCTATCAGATCATAAACAGATATTCCTGGACATACGCAGCTTGGCACCAAAAATAAACAAAAGGATCCAATAAAAGCACTTAACTACGAAAAATTATACAACAATACCTTAATAGCAGACTATACCAATAACGAAAACGACTACTACTACTTAGAAAGATTTATCTCAGTCAAATAAACAAAAATAAAGAAGACAAAACCAAAATCCTGAACCTACCTCAAGATGATTGGATTAACCGAAAGATACCAACAAAGAAAATCTCATCCAAAAGACGACGACCTACAGAAGAAATATTATGAAGAACAAGATAGAGTTAAAAACCTAATAAAGACACAGAAGAAAAATTATTACTACAACTTATTCCATAACAGCTACAAACAACCTAAGCAAATGTGGAAACTCATTAATAACTTAGCAGCGAACAAAATTAAGGACAGCAGTGCTCCACCCAAACTAATGTCAATATAGGAATTTGTCACAGACAGTAATGAAATTTGTAACGTATTTAATTCCTTTTTTGCTTCAATAGGCGTGGACTTAGCGAACGAAATACCTAACATGTACCACATAAACACAGATAATATTCTCATGTACCACACTAATTACACACACGACGTAACTTTGAATAAATTTGCACCCTGCACCACTGACGAAATATCTAAAATTATTGACCATCTTGACAGCAATACTAGTACAGGTCTGGACGGAATCAGTACGAAAGCCATTAAATAGCTTAAAAAATAATTATTGAAAGATTAACTATCTGTATAAATATGTGTGTAATGCGCGGTATTTTCTCTGACTCACTTAAAGTGGCACAAGTCACTCCGATTCACAAATCTGAAAGTTGAACTGACCCAAACAATTATCGACCAGTTTCGGTCTTACCCGTTGTTTCTAAAATATTTGAACGTCTGTTGTACAACCGTCTATATGCCTATCTAATTAAAAAAAAAAAATATTGACCAAGTACCCTTACAGCCTCAGTAGATTTAATAACTAAAATAAAAAGTAATATTGGTAAAAAAAATGTTATGGTAGGTATCTTCATTGACCTAAAAAAAACCCTACTGTACGCTGCCAGGCTAGACTAGACCCCTACCATAGGATTTCAAGTGCGCAGTGGAAGTGTGATAATCGTGGGGCTCTAGAGACAAGAAGTGGCGAGCGAAACTAGTCCGCCGTACGCGGAGCAGACAATATATAGTACAATTCAAAGCAAGACGCAATCCAAATAACAAATGACTCACCTAAAATACAACAAAACAACTTACCTGGTGGTTGAAGGACACTGCTTCTGGGTTACCTGGAGTTATGTATGTAAGTGAGTGTATATGTATCGTGTCGTGACGTTATGAGTATTCTCCTGGTAACAATCCGCTTGCAATAAGGCTGGAGGCAATCACAGCATGCGGTCTTCAAATCACTCATTCCCAATAGCGTCACTTTGAATTGACCTTCAAACTATTTCAACAAGATATGTCCAAAACCCGTGTTATCACGTCAAATTAGGGGTTAATTACAATCACTACAATTGGGTCATGACAGATTGTCCACAAAACGACCGGGGTAAGGGATAACTTTCCAAAAGATCGCGAGATACAACCGGCGACGTGTTCCTTTCAAGAACTTCAGTTTTAACAAAAGTAACCCGTATATTTTCAAATTGGGGTTATTTAACAATCAAAACAATAGGATCACGACTAATTATCCAACAAAACGATCGGTTTTAAGGGATTAATTTCAACAAAAAGGGGTCGAGACGCCAAGAGGACCCGCCAAATCCCAGAGCGTGTGTCAAGTGTCAAAATCAAACTGTCAAGTCAGATGTCATTCCGTTCGATGGCGCGTTCCGAAAGCGCATAGAGTAACTAATCCAACGGTCCGAAACACCTACGATACTGTAAGCCATCAAAAGCTGCTACAGAAATTAAGTAATATAAATATAACTTGTTGACTATTAACACTGCAAAAACATCATTTATGATTTTCTCCGCAAAAAATAAACCACTAATGGAGTTCTCACCACTTGCCACGCTGCAGCCGCCAAGGCCAAGGGTAAACCCTCCGCCACCGCCGTCACCGCTGCCGCCGCTGCCGCCTCGACCACTGCTGTCGTGGCCAGCACTGCCACGGCAGGGCCCTCACAGGGGGCTCGGGAGGGGGCTGATATGGACTGTCAGTAATGGCTGCTCCATTACGCCTCCTCCAGGCGAATATCAACCACTGCGCCTCCGCTCAGGATCTTTTGCTCCAGAGCATGGCGCAGTGGTCGATTAACATCGCCGTGGTCGCTGAGCCGTACTTTGTCCCGCCCAGGGATGACTGGGTGGAGGACCTGAGCGGCTCAGTGACCCTCATTTCGTCGGCCGCCGCCGGAACCCCGACCCTCGAGGCCGTTAAGAGGGGACGGGGTTGCGTAGCAGCACGGTTCGGGGAGATTGTCGTGGTAGGAGTATACTTCTCCCCGAGCCGAACTCTCGCCGAGTTCCACAACTCCCTTGCGGAGTTGAAAGTTGTCGTCGTCGGGTTCCGTCCCCTCCCCGTGCTCGTACTCGGGGACTTCAACGCCAAGAATTTGGCTTGGGGTTCCCGGTATACGGACACACGGGGCAGGATGGTGGAGGACTGGGCTCTAGAGACAGGCCTAGTCGTCCTTAACCGGGGTTCTGTCCCTACGTGCGTACGGATGCGGGGCGATTCTGTGGTGGACATTTCGTTCGCTAGTCCCGCTCTGTCGCCGCAGGTCATTGACTGGCGTGTAATGGAGGGGGTGGAGACGTATTCCGACCACCGGTATATCCGGTTTGACGTCTCCGCCCAGACCTCGACCGCGCCGGTCCGACAGGCCCCGTGTGGTCCGCGGTGGGCGCTTAAGAAGCTGGACCGGGAGCTTCTCCTGGAAGCCTCGATCGTGCAGGCCTGGGTGTCACCACCGGACAGGCCTGCTGACATCAACGACGAGGCCGAGTGGTTCCGGGAGGCCATGTCCGAGATCTGTGACGTGGCTATGCCCCGAGTCCAGCCAGGACGGGCTTGGCGCCAGGTGTACTGGTGGTCGCCGCAGCTGACAGCGCTGCGCGAAGCGTGCGTTGCGGCGCGACGCCGGTACACCAGGCACCGCAGGCTCCGTATCCGCCCTCCGGATACGGAAGCCATTCAGGCGGAGCTATATGAGGGGTACAGAGCGGCGAAGACCGCCCTCCAAGAGGAGATCCTGCGGGCCAGAGGACTGGCCCGCAAGGAGTCGCTGGAGACTCTGAACAGGGACCCATGGGGACGGCCCTACAAGGCCGTCCGGGAGAAACTCCGCCCATGGGCTCCTCCGCTGACTCAGAGTCTCCGGCCCCAACTCGTGGAGGGCGTGGTGAGCGCGCTGTTCCCTTCGCGAGGGGAACATAGTCCCCCACCCATGGCTCCGCCTCCTGCGGTGCCCGACGCTGCGGACCACACCACCGAGGACGACGACAACGCTCCAGAGGTGACCGGGGTAGAGTTGAGAGTGGCGGTACGCCGGCTAAATGCCAAAAATACCGCCCCAGGACCCGATGGCTTGCCTGGCAAAGCCTGGGTCCTGGCCTTAGAGGCTCTCGGGCCTCGACTCAGGGGGCTCTTAAGCGCATGTTTGGAGAGGGGCCAGTTCCCACTTCGTTGGAAGACGGGGAAACTGGTCCTCATTAAGAAGCCTGGGCGCCCAGCGGACTCTCCGTCCGCTTACCGGCCCATCGTGCTGCTCGACGAGGTGGGCAAGCTCTTTGAAAGAGTAATTGCAGACCGCCTCGTTGGGTGGCTGGTGCGGGAGGGGCCGGATTTGGCGGACAGCCAGTTCGGTTTCCGCAAGGGGCGCTCTACGGTGGACGCCATCATGCGCGTGCGAGCCCTCACGACGGGGGATGCAGTGGCCCGGGGTGGGGTCGTCTTGGCGGTGTCTCTAGACATCGCCAATGCCTTTAATACCCTGCCCTGGAGTTGCATTAGGGAGGCACTCCGGTATCACCGGATGCCGACCTACCTCTGTCGCGTGGTCGAGGCTTACTTGACGGATAGAGCCGTCATCTACCCCGGTCACCAGGGAGACTGGAACCGGCGAGAGATGTCGTGCGGTGTCCCACAGGGATCGGTCTTGGGGCCGCATCTGTGGGACATCGGTTACGACTGGGTGCTGCGCGCCGACCTCCCTAGCGGCGTCAGCGTAGTTTGCTACGCTGACGACACGCTGGTCCTTGCGCACGGGAGGTCGTACGAGGCGGCGGCCGAATTAATGACACGCGGGGTTGCGACAATCGTCGATAGGATCCGGCAATTGGGACTCGAGGTGGCTTTGCACAAGTCCGAGGCCATGGGTTTTCATGGTCCTCGGAACGCGCCACCTGCGGGTACCCAACTTACGAGGTATGGGGATCAGCTGCTAAATCTAACCTTAACTCACTACAAAGACTACAAAACAAAATGATTAAAGTACTATTTCATTATAACTACCTATATCCTACAAAGAACTTATATACAAAAACTAACCTACTAAATATCACACAACTTTACAAGGATTGCATTCTTATTAAAAAAAATCACTACGAATTCCGTACAATCTAATATACAATTACATAAAAAACAACAACATATAACACAAGAAGTAAACACAAGTTTCAACTAATGACTGCACGAGCACGGACTAATTACGGTAGAAAGACAATATTGTTTGAGGGAGCACAAATCCACACTAATATCGACACTAATATTATAAATGCCAAAGTAACTCTGTCTGTCTGTATGTCTCACTTTCCTGCTAAAATTGCAGAACCGATTTAAATGAAATTTGGTACAAAGATAGTTTAGACCCTGAGAAAGGACATAGGCTACTTTTTATCCTGGTTGTATGTTCCCGCGAGATAATTTCCAATTTCCACGCGGGCGAAACCACTGGCAAAAGCTAGTATTCAATAATTTACCAGAAGAGTTAAAAAAGTGTGATAATATAAACATTTAAAAAAAATCTTAAGAAACATGTATGTACACTATAATGTCACTGGAGGCAAATATGTATAACTGATTAGATGTAAGCACTTTTGTATCTCATTTTAAGTGAACTCTTATTTAATTTCTTATGAGAAAATAAATTCATTAAACCTTAGGGCTTCTAGAAAGTTACTTTTAGAAGCTCTCGCTGTGCTCTTTTAGCTTCAATCAAGTAGGTCTTTCCAGCACTACCCCACACGCTGATGCAATACCGAATTATTGATTGGCAGAGCACTAGGTAAACTTGTTGTAGTGTGTCTATCGGTAGACACACTCTCGCAGCTTTTGCATGGTAATATATAATCGCATTGATGGAGTTGAAGTGTTAAGTGTGCTGGTGTGTTAGAAGCGGCGGTCTTGGAGAAAACAATATATTTAGTTTTGCTGCCATTTAGAGTGACGAGGTTTCTGTCCAAGTTATGCGCGATTAGTGACAATCTCTCTTCTGTTAGACGGTGTACGTTTTCCCACGATTTTCTATGAAACACTACGGCTGTGTCATCTGCATAAATTATTATATCAGCATTATTAACGGACAGTTTAAGTATGTCGTTAATGTAGACAATTAAAAGAGTGGGACCAAGCACACTGCCCTGTGGAACTCCAAAGTCAATGGAAAGGTGATCACTGGAAAAGGAGCTTACTTTTGTGTACTGCTTTCGGTTTTTCAGGTAGCTATTAAACCATTCAAGGCAAATTCAAGGCGTATTCCTGCCCATTGAGATGCAGTGCTACCCGGATCTTTAATGACAGTGACAGGTGGCGCCGTTGGTAAAAAGTTATGATAGAGATAATCTTTGGTAAAATGATATTTTAAAAAAGTTGTTTAAGGTTTAAAGAAAAAACAAGCTTTTCACATCGAAAAAATATTTATTATTATTCCGAAGTTTTCAAAAACGCAAACTGCAAAAGTACAATAGTGTAGTTGGTGAGTAGTCCCACCAATGCTAGAGGCAACGTAGCGTCAACGGTAGCCAGACCACATAAGTCCAACTTGCTAAAATTTGCTTCATGTAAACGTTGAACATTTTTGCACATTTTCTTCTCTTCATCTACGGATGTAACAATGAATTAAGTCCTCATAAAATGACAAAAGCTATGGTCCGATAAAGTTATCTACGTATTGAGAAACCCGGCTATTTCGTAGTTGGGATGAATTTATCTTATAAATTAACAAAGTTCGGTCTTTTTCATTTTGTTGTATTGTACGTTGCTTATTTCCTTATGATTCTAGGTGGTAAATACACAACTGATTTTGATTTATTTGCGAGTGACAAATATGGCGCATGAATTTGCCGTATTTTTTAAAAGCGTTGACTTAGAAAGCGGTATGAGAGAACAGACCTACATATGTTATATTAATTTCAACTAGATATCTCCATGCACTCTTGATATAAAAACTTTTTACAAAAAAATAACAACAGACTTCCGAAAATTAAAAAGTTTTTATTTTTAACATTTTATTTATGGTAGATACTCCACACAAGTTTAACCGCGTTATTCGTTCATTTGTCGCGCAAATACTTAATGCAAATTTAAGACCTATATGGTTGTCACATGGATCCCACTGTCCGAACAGAACTAAATTAAAATGGGACCAGAAGGAAAGCACCAGCTTTCAAATAAAAAAAAAACATCAAAATTGGTTCACCCAGTCGAAAGATGAGGTAACAAATAAAAAAAACTACATCGAATTGATAACCTCCTCCTTTTTTGATGTCGGTTAAAAAAGGGTTTTGATGGACAATAAAATGATACTTAAAGTGTTTCGTTTTCCCTGTAAAGGTACGAAACTCTCAAAATATTTGATACGAAATTGATTATTGGAATTTTTTATCAATATTTTAGTGCAATATAGAACGATATTTCAAAATTTAATTTAGTAAAACAGAAAACGTTTGACAACTATTTTTAACATCACCAACTTTGAGAACGCACATTCTTATAAATAAAAATGATTACAAATAATATATACCTGAACAATTTGAACGCATAGTAAGTGTACACGAATCTAGACACAGTTTTAGAGCTGAGTAAAACATTTCACATCGGCAGCTAAACAGCATTTGAAAGTATAAATTTTTATAGATACAATGAAGATTAAAAAGTAACACCAGTGGAATACGCTGAAAAAAAACATACAACGGATAATATTAAAGTTTTTATTTATACATTAAGTCCCATTTTCACCATGCAAGTTTCTTGCTAATGGCAAAAAATAAAATTGAAACAACAAATTTCATGCATCGTATTACCAATGTTTAGACAGTGCAATAAAAAAAACTTACATACTCATCACTTGCTATTGATATTATAAACTGAATATCAATGAGTGAATGTATACATGTCTCAAGCGTGTGAAATAACACCTGCAAGCAGGAAAGTTTTTCTAATAAATAAATTAATTTAGAAAAAGTGAAATCGTACATACATATGTAAGTTATTAGAAACTCTACCATTTAAAAGCTGTGTGTGTATATGTATTTATCTGTCTCTTCAAAGCCCAAGCAAACTGCATTTTTCTGTTTGAAAAACGTTATTATAACTATTATTTTTTTTGATTTTCATTTTGATGTTTTTATTAATATTGCATTGGAATCATTCATTTTACAACCTTACTCGTTGTCACCGCTACAAGCATCCGATTCGTCCTTTGCTTCGACTGCTACAGTTCATTCAGAAATAATTATGAAATACGGCAAAGGAACATATTACACGCCTTGTTGTATTTCATTGTAAGTCATTTGAATGTTGTGCTATTTAATTAACGCAGTCAAACACTATTATCATTTGTTTATATAGAATCCCAAAAAACAATAATTTGACAACATTCTTTGACCGTTTGGAAAAATTGTTATTGCTTATAACAAAAAAACAAAACCGAAATATTGTAGTATGTGGTGATTTCAATATTGACATGTTGGACGTCAATATGGGGAATATGTCAAATTCCATAGTCCTAAAAGAACTGGATTGTAATTGTTGACCATGGTTTCATTCGAGGTTCTTTTCAATAAACAGAATCGTCCGTTGTTAGCAAGTGCTTCATCTGGCTGTAGACAAACTGTGTTATCACTTGCTCGCTTTGGAAAATCAAATCGACAACCATCAGTTTGGCGGTTTTTTTTACATGTTGCTGTGTGTTTATGAATTTGCAAATCCTCGACTAATTTACGCAATGTAGAGTCATTATGATTTAATGAACATGAAACCACCTTTTCAATTACGGCAATTCCATCTGGAGTAGAGAATTTCGGAACATTACTACACCAGACCAACATTTGCAGATGTGGGCTACCGCGGTTTTGAAATTCCACTCGCTACCAAAAGTCTTCAATAGGACCACCCAAGCAAACATTATTTCTTTTTAAGAATCTCATGAGAGCGTTAACACGCAGTGTGAACTGTCGTGCTACCACTACCGGATGTTTTTGCACTAGATTCAAGCGCTCCGGGAATGACAGGCGTTCGGCGTCATCGATGTTACCTCCATCTGCGATTAGTAAGGCTTTTATCATATCTGGCCAATTTAAATCATTGCATGAAAATGTTAAAAACCATGTGGGAGGCCCTAAAGTTCTAACCATTGCAATTAATTCAGAGCAACAATTCTGCCAATATGATGCTGATCCTCGAATATTTTGTCATAGTGAGATGCATGTTATCCATAAGTCCCTGTGATGTTTGTTCTCCATGACCTTGTCGCATCCTACAAGACACAGATACACTTGATTTGGCACGAAAATATTCAACAATGGATAGAGCATAAAATAAATAATCATTTCTGTTAAACCTCTTATCAACACTCATTACCCGGTTTTGGAAGTAGTCAAGGGGTACACGCAATGTTTCTTTCCTCGCCAAAGCTATTTTTGCCATTCGGATAAAGAAAATACCAACACAATTCTTCCATACGGCGTTCACGCTCCAAATTCAAGGGCGGTACAGTTTTCCTTGTGATGGCGGCCAATCTCACTGTATCATCTGTTGAAAGGCTATTCATATTAACAACACTTTCTAAATTATTATTATTATCGTCTATATTTTGGAGCATACTTGTTGATTCGATATAAATCGCGCCCGAGGATTCATTGATTGGTAACTGAGAATGGTTTGATGTTACTGGAATTGTTCTTCGGAGAGACTGAATGACTTGTGTTGTTGTTTGGCAGGGATTACTAGTTTGTATTATTGGTAGTAGGGAATCATTCGGTATACATGTTGGATTCCCTGCATTTACTATTGTCGATTGTTGCAATATGGGCGCAAACGATTGTATTTGGGTGTCTCGAGATATAACTTATGATGTTAACGAGAATACATTAAGATTATCGCGAAAGTTTCCTTCTCGAACTTTATTTGGCGACACAAATATATTGCGACGTAAAATGGCATGCAAATCATCCAGATCACTAAATCGCATGCTGTGCCATTTTTTGGAGCAGAAGCTCCTTTAGGACCACGCGCGTGGGAGTGAAACAAAAAGTAAGTTTGATTGTCACCCAATGTTTTGCAATGTACTGCTATCGAAATGGCGTTTGTGGTAAGAATACCATTCGAGTGTTCTCTGAAAAAACTAAATAACGCATTTTTCAAGTTAGGGAATCCATCAGAACTATTGTCATTGTCGATATGACCATAATAATTTGTTTCCTCGAGTACTGTGATCAATAAATTTTCTCTATCTATATATATAAAACGAACTATAGGCAAAATACATATATCTTGAGAGCATGTCGAATGTTCAATATGGTGTGCAAGGATGTTGAGCTTGACCTATTCTCAAACAGTGTCCAGAAATTTAAAAAAAAATGTTAAATAACCTTTTCTTTGGAGTGTAAATTTGTTGCGTAATTTATTTAATTTTTGTTAGTTCTCTTTATTTGTCCCTGTTTCACTCTCACGCAGTTTGTACCGTCTTGAAAATTTTATACATAAGGTATATAAGTGGAAACTTGTAATTGGCTTTTTTCTACATGTTACTTTTAATTATTTGAATGTATTAGCTGTAAGTTTTCTTAAAATTAAGAAAAATAAAATAAATAAAATTCAAAGTGCTGAGTGAATGACTGACTGACTGATATATCAAGGCACAGCCTAAACTGCTGGTCCTAGAGGCATGAAATTTGGAGGGTGTGTTCTTTGTAAGGAGTAGGTATCCACTAAGAAGGGTTTTTTTTAAATTCCATATCTAACAGGATGAAATGGGGGGTTGAAATGGTAAATTTTTCAACATGCACGCGGGCGAAGCCGCGGTCAGAAGCTAGTTGTATATAAGTCTTGGACTAACAAGGGGAGTGTCAAACTTGGGAATCACAGATTCCCATCACATTTATATATATTGTAGGGCAGGGTCCCCTCAATAAATATATGAAGCGGCAAGACGCCATTCGTTTTTATTATTGAGAAATTTCAACTCAAAGTTCTATATGTAACTTAAGTAGAAGGAACCTTTTACCGGTTGCAGTAATGGTTCCGTGGCGTAGTGGTAACGTTCTTGCGTACTGAGCGACCGGACGGCTGTTCAAGTCCCGGTTGAGTTATTTTTTATTTATAAATTATTTAATATAAAAATAAATAATTAAATGAATCGAATGTATGACGTGGCCTGAACAGCTGTGATTTTACTTTCATCGGGCATGAGAAAGGTTTTATTTTTATGTGCATCCCCTAGACAATACATAGTAGAGCAAGTAAACTGTGACGTACGAAGATCGCTCAGGTAGTAGGTATTTTAGCAGGTAAAATTATTTCAATATCAAATAAAATTAAAGTAAAATATTTAATAAATAAAAAAAATATTTATAGAATTATTTAATTATTTATTTTTATATGACTTAAATAATTTATAAATAAAAAAATAACTCAACCGGGACTTGAACAGCCGTCCGGTCGCTCAGTACGCAAGAGCGTTACCACTATGCCACGGAACCATTACTGCAACCAGTAAAAAGGTTCCTTCTACTTAAGTTACATATAGAAATTTGAGTTGAAATTTCGCAATAATAAAAACGAATGGCGTCATGCCGCTTTATATATTTATTCAGGGGACCCTGCCCTACAATATATATAAATGTGATGGGAATCTGTGATTCCCAAGTTTGACACTCACCTTGTAAGATCTGTTATAGCAAGGTACTCAGGGTTTACTTCGCTGGTCGCAGGATTATCTCTAGCAGTAATGCAGTCATTGTAGTATTTATCGCCAATGATTACGATGTAATCGATATCGCTTTTGGACCACTTGTCCGGATCAAATACAGTAAATGCTGCATAAGCAACAGCCGCAATCCCAGTGCATTGCTTTCCTCGAGATAAATTAAATCGTAAATCACCTTGATTAAATGATCCGCGTATTATTGCCTTGTTGTCATTTAAAGTGACATAATGTTTCGGGGATGATTCTGAAGTAACAGCATCCTGTTCAGGAATAGAATTTTCAGCTATTTGGACTAAATGAGGTATGTTTAAGGTAGTTTCAAAATGCACCTGATAGCGTGATAGACACGAGATTATAGCGGATTATGTAAGTCCGGTTTCGTCCGGTCGCGGGAAGTATTAAGTGGGACACTATTATAGCGGTGGAAAAGAATCTTTCGAAGTAAATTATTGGAACTGTGACCTGCGTGTACGTGGAATGACCCAATCAAATGACCACTTGTCATTATGATCCATTACCTGATTGGCACCAATTTAGAAGAAACAAAACTATTAAACTGGGTTATGCAGCGGCTGAAGTTCGGAGTGAGTAAAGCAGGCTTTAAAAACATAAATTTATGTAGAAAACATAATAATTTTGAAATTACCAGTCTTACCAAGGGTAGCGTTTTACCCAGTTACTGGGTTGTGGAGGTCAAATAGGCAGTCGCTCCATGTAAAATACTGGTATTCAGCTGCATCCAGTTAGACTGGATCCCGACCCCAAGATAGTTGAGAAAAGACTAGGGAGATGATAATGATGAATTATTTTGAAATTAATGGGTTTTCATTTTATATCGTTTTACACCACTGACATTGTTAGGTCAATGGTGTAAAACGATATAAAATGCCCATCAATCAATCTTTCAAAATGGCACTTAACTGGCACGAAAATTAAACATGGGAATGTTTAATTTTCGTATAGACGATTTCATTAAGGTAATGTATCATAATGAATTTTCGTCTGGAAAATCATTTACCATCGATTTTATTATCACTCATTATTGAAGGAAAGCTACTGTTTATGTCGAGAAAATGAAGACATTTCAATATATCGGAAAAACAAATCCTGTGAAATTTATTTCTAACAATAAGGTGGACAAAGATGTGCAGTCAATGATCAAGCCTATGAATCTAATGCAATACATTATGTACTGTCCTAAATATCGCATCAAAGATAATGTTATAACTCCAAATAGCCTTATCTCAAATGTTATTTCAATGATTGTTACAGTAGTAATCATATGTTTGTTTCTTCTTAGCATTTATGAGGATATCACAAAGAATTCAAACCCAGGATATATCGATTTTAATGTGCTCATGCCAGTTTATTTCTGCATCTTGTACTGTTTCGGATTCGCAATGAATTTTGTGTTTGGTGTCATTCAAACCAAAAGTAATGTTCAGTTTGTCTTGATTTTCCAAAAAGTACACAGATTCATTAACAATGAAACTAGTTTCAACAACATCATAATTTGGAATTGGATTATAGTACTAGGAGTTCTGGGTTTGTATGTCACTGGTTTCAGTTATTTTCAAATAAAAATTGGTGTATCTCACTATTCAGTGTGTGCTGCCTGCCTTTTAATTGTTTTTGATTTTAATATTATGTACGTCATACAAATTATTAATTGTTTGGAGAATAAAGTTATAACGTGGAACATTCGAAATTACAATTCTAAAGAAATGGATGCCATGCATGGAGAAAATGGCAGAAGACTGTTTCAGGCGTATGCAGACATATTGCAGTGTTATGATATTTGTAAACATAGTTTTCAGCAATATGTAAGTACTAGGGTTCATCAAATAACGAAGTGTTCTATAAGGTAAGATAACTGGATTCTACTAATTTTGTTTACTAAAAATATAATTTTTTGTCGGATTTTAGATACTGTTTTACTAGTAAATACAACACCTTTCGACAAATATATTGTATAAATTACTTTAATTTTGTTACAGGAAAATATAATATGGGGGAACCTTTTTACGTTAATTTTGGTGGTGAAGAACTTAATGTGGCAAACAAAATTAATCCAACAATGCGAAAAATTCTACTCAGCTATTCAAAGCGTTCAAGATACTTGCACAGGTGTTTTGAATTCATCTTGCTCCGGTTATTTCTTTATATATATCATGTTTATATCCAGTGTAGTGCATTCACTTTAGAAAATACCATGACCTCTAAGAAGAATCATTGTATTCGTTTAACACAGAACTGTATTTAATAGAAACATAATTTTGCAGAAGACGAGAAAATATTGTGCAAGAACGTGCTGCGCTTGCATCGAGCATCATTCTGCAAGATGCGTGCTTGTGGCTTGTTCTACGTTGACGCTGCGTTACAATTCAATCTGTTGTGTCTCACATCAAACTACATTGTTGTATTGCTGCAGTTTGCATTCTTGTAAATACGACTTAACTAAATGTGTTTTTGGAATATCATAATTTTTATTTCTTCTGTTCTTTAGTCACTCCAAAATTCTCAACTCAGTCAATACCAATAATCGTGCACCCCTCGCAATGAACAAGGATAGAGACTAGTCTAACACAAAGGTTGAGCAAAGTTAGAGCTCTGATCAGGTCTGCTGTTTATAGTGCCTTGCTAACCTTCTAGAATTATCTGATTCACATTTCGAAAATAATACAATGCATTGATTTTTCACTACAAACAGTATAAAAAACTTACAGTGATAGATAGCCTGACCTTACATTAGCTGTGACAAAAATGTGAAGCTAAAATATTATTGAAGCAAGTAAAACTTAAACAACTACTGATTGGAGCCTCCTTTTAAGCGGATAAGCCTGTGTTAAGAAACTCTGCTCTTCCAAAACTTAAGTAAGTATCTTTTGTTTAATACAAATATAGGTGAAGGAACAAGATATAACTAATGCTAAACATGTAGCACGCACGATGGCATACGACTAAGTGAGTGACAGTGAGGGTGTGTGTGAACGTGAAGATGTGTGGTGGAAATATGAATCACACATTATCGGTACAATCTGTACGCATGAGGTTAAGAATAGTACACGCATTAGGGGTAGCAGCGCCTCCGTGTCATCATGGGTAAGTGGTTTTATCCAATGCGTTACATTTTGTTTTAAATCTCTTTAATAATTCTATTATATAGTTGAGCTTAGTGTCTTTTGAATGGTATACGGACGAACTTGGTTTTAGTTTGGAGAACTTCTGCTATTATATCTTGGCTTCACTTAAGGAAGAGTTTTATGATATTTAGTTTGGACACCAAAAGTAAGTCGCTTAATTCGTAAAGGCTTACTAAGGACAGACTTAAGTAGATGAGATGTAGATGAGTTTTATTAGAGCGCGTTTTACCCGCATTAACGTTGTGTAGTTTCCTGGAGTTATTTATGCTGGGTATTATTTTTAGTACAGACGCCACCAGGTCAAGCTACCCGAAACTGTCAATTTTTCCCAATGAACCTTGAACCTAATGCTCTAGAAATAAAGTCGAAAATCTATCAAAGAAATCTGACAGATGTTCTATGTTCTATGTTATGGGGTTTTGGTTTCCGCACTTAATCCTTTGAGTGGACCATTGTGCGTGGGCCATGGCGGCCGTCGGTATTACTCCAACCAGCCCACCTCCCTCCAGAAGTTTATAATGTCTCCTGGTCTACTAAGAACGTCTGTGTAAGATTTGGGTGTCCCGAGGGTATCTGTCCTAATCTGGGTGACGCCTTTACATTCGAAGAGTACATGCGCACGGTTTCCTCAGCTTCCATGCAGGTCCTGCACAGGGGGCTGTCCGTTATGCCTATTGTGTAAAAGTGTTTGTTTAGCGGGCAGTGTCCTGTGATGGTGCCCGTCATCAGACGCAGACCATCCCTGTCCAGGCGTAGCAGACGTCTGGTTAGCCTGCCATCCGGGGATGGCATAGCTTCCCTGGACTGCCTGCAGCCTGGTGCCGAGGTCCACCAGCTCTCCGCTTGTGTGCGGGTAAATTCCTGCAGCCACCTGCGTAGCTGGTTGAAGGGGATGGGCACGATGGGCTCGGGGCCGCAGACTGACGCGCTGGATGCCTTTCTGGCCAGTTCGTCAGCAGCATCATTGCCTAGTGATCCACTGTGTCCTTTTATCCATTGCAGTGTCACTTTGTTGCGATTAGAAACTGTTACCCGTTCTAATGCATTATGATATTCTAGTGTAAGGCTCGAGGTTATGTATTGTTTGGCTAGGGATTGGAGGACTGAGGCGCTGTCGGAGAGTATACGTATATGGGCGTCCGTAACTCTTCTGGCTTCTATGGCATACGCCGCCTGTATGATGCCCACGCATTCCGCCTGGTAGACGGTGTTGAGCATTCCCAGTGGGTTGGATATTTTTATGTTTAGGTCGTGTGAGAAAACTCCGGCTCCGGTTCCAGAGGAGGTCATTGAGCCATCAGTGTAGACTCTTAGCTCCTCCGGGCCCGAGTGGTCGTTTTGTTCTTCTGTGAGTATAACGTCGTAGTGCTTTTGAAAGAAGTGTAGTTTTGGGGTTTTATCGCAGGGTGATGCCATCATTGGTTGTCGCTTGATCACATCGTCCCTAATGCGAGAGTGCTTGACCCTCGAGTCATTGCTTAGGGTCCCTGCTATGTTCAGTCTTAGGGCAGCCAGGGCAGCCTCCTCCCGCACGATCAGGTGTAGAGGTGGTAGCCCAAGCATTACCTGTAGGGCAGCGGTGGGTGTAGTCCTCATGCAGCTAGTGATGGCTACACAAGCGAACCGCTGCACCTTTTCAAGGTCTTTTTGGGCTGTGCTCAGGGCTGTTCTGGGCCACCAGACTATTGAGCCGTATGTAATAATTGGTCGAATAACTGTGGTGTATAGCCAGTGGGTGACTTTGGGGCTGATTCCCCAATTCCTGCCAAGCATTCTCTTGCACTGCCACAGGGCTATGCTGGCTTTGGTAGTAATGTAGTTGGTGTGCTTTGCCCAATTCAGCTGTTTGTCCAAGAATATGCCCAGGTATTTGGTTTCAGTTGATAGGCTGAGGGTGGTGCCAAACAGTCGTGGCAGTTCGAGTTTCGCGAGTTTTCTCTTTTTTATAAAGAGGATCATCTCGGTTTTTGTGGGGTTTACTGATAGTTGGTGTTTACTACTACTCTACTATTTTCAGGGCTTGGCGCATGAGGTGGCATAGGGTGTTTTCATGGGTGCCATTTATTATTATGGTTACATCATCGGCGTATCCTACGGTGAAGTAACCTTTATCGTTGAGTGTTTTGATGAGGCTGTCTACGACCAGGTTCCATAGAAGTGGCGAGAGGACGCCCCCTTGCGGGCAGCCCTTCACCACTATCGCCCTTGTAGTGTCGTTCACTGTAACTTGTACAGCTCTCAATTTGAGCATGTTGGTGATCCACCCGCTCAAGGTCGGGTTTATGTTGTGTCTGTCGAGAGCCGTGCTGATACTATTGAACATAGTTTTGTCGAAAGCGCCCTCTATGTCAATGAAAACCGCCAGTGCTGAGCATTTGTGGTCCACTGCGCATTTAATTTTAGAGACCACGCTATGTAGCGCAGACTCTGTCGATCTGCCCGTGGAGTACGCGTGCTGTTTTTTGTGAAGGGGTTTTACTCGGAGAGGTCCGTCTCGGATATGTCTATCGCAGAGTCTCTCGAGGGTTTTTAGTAGGAAGGATGTGAAACTTATAGGCCTATAGGCTTTTGGTTGTGTATAGTCGGGTTTGCCTGGCTTGGGTATGACAATGACTTTCACTTCGCGCCACGCTAGGGGTATGTATCTGAGTGCAATGCAGGTCCGGTAGATCTCCACCAAGCATGGTATCAGGTGGTCAGCTCCCCACTGTAGGAGAGCTGGAAAAATGCCATCCAGCCCTGCAGATTTGTAGGGCTGAAAGGTGTCAATGGCCCACTTTATCCTTTCTTCTGTTACAATGCTTTGTGCCCTGGACCAATCTAGGTTTGTTGGGGTCCATTCTGGTTCAGCTTCCCACGTCCTGACCTCTTGGAGGTTACAGCCGGGGAAGTGGGTCTCCAGGAGAACCTTACTGGTTTCGTGGTCACTTAGTGTGTATGAGTTGTCGGGTTTTTTGAGCTCACCAAGGGTTCGATCCTGATCAGTCGAGAGGATTTTTCTTACCCTTGCGGCTTCGTTGTTGGTTTCGATGGATTCGCAGAATTTTCGCCATGCTGCCCTTCTGGCAGTTCTGATCTGCTTTTTGTATGTGTATTGGGTTTCTTTGTATTGCTCCCAGTCGTCCGGGAGTCTAGTGTTATTGGCCCTGTTGAATTGTTTGCATAGTGTATCTCTGAGTTCACTAAGGTTGGCGTTCCACCAGGGATTTCTCTCGCTGTTGTTTCGTGGCGCCCTTAGTTTGCAGCATGCATGGTATGCTTCGATTAGGTAATCGGATAGTTTTGTGACGGTGTATTCTAGTTGTTCGGGGGTTTTTATTATTACTCGTGATAGATGTCTAGCTAGTAGGGAGGCCAGGAGGCGTTTGTACTCGGGCACATTAGTGCGCCGCGGGTTACGTTTCGGTACGGGTTCCCTAGTGTGGGTAGTTAGTGTGAATTGGATTCTTCTGTGGTCGGAACAGGAGGGTTCATCCGAGACGTGCCAGTTTGTGATGAGGTTTGTCGCGTTTTTTGTAGCAAGCGTCAGGTCAATGATTGTTTGTCCACGGACTGTGACCCAAGTGGGTTCAGAGCCTCGGTTAACAATGTTAAGGTTAGTAGAGAATAAATAGGTGGATAGTACCTCTCCTCTAGAGTTCGGCGAGTCGCTACCCCAGAGCGGGTGGTGGGCGTTGGAGTCGGTGCAGATGATCAGTTCCAGTTTGTCCAGTTTGGCACGTTCGCAGTGCTGCACTAAGTCGGCCATCTCCTTTGGCGGGCAGTTAGCGTCCTCGCCTGGCATGTATACCAAGGCTAGTACGACGTCTGGAACGTTACCATCAGTCTGGAGCCTGACTGCTGTCAGGTCTCTGGAACAGAATTGAGTGAGTGGTGTGGTAGGGATTTCTTTGGGTATGTAGGCGCAGGTTCGTGGTTTGTCTGCGCCGTGTGTGTTGAGAATTAGCTTACCTCCGATGTTACTGAGGCCGCAGATTCTGTTGTTCCTGATCCACGGCTCTTGGATCAGTGCGATGGTTCGGGGCTTAACCTCCAGAGCTCTGCGTAAGTTGGCCGTGGCAGTTTGGCTGTGTTGGAGGTTGGTCTGGATGACGTGTATGGGCGTTGACGGTGGTGGGGTGGAGTTAGTCAGAGCTGCATCCATCGGAGAGTCTTTCCTCTACTTCCACCCTGAGCTGGTCTTCGTGTAGGTCACCCGGCGACGAGGCGAGTAATCGTTCGTTCCAGCCGGGTGATGAGGGTGGTAAGGTGTCGCTGTCGTCCTCCATTGCTGCTCGGGCCATGACCTGCTCGAGTTGGGCAATGTCGGTGTCAGTCGTCTGTGTCAGTATTTGTGCGGTTGTCGCGTCAGTGCTGTCGGTCTTGGTGACAGAGGGTAGGATCGTGGGCCAAAAGCGCACGTATATCGACCCAAGGAGGTACGATATGCGTCGCTCCCGGGCCAGGACCCTGTCAACTTCCTCCGGTGGTACACCTAGGGTCAGATACGTCCCGTAGTTGTCGCCACCGACGGTAGTTGCTCTGTACAATGACCACCTGGCAATGGCGTACCAAGTATTCTGACGGATCAGAATACTCTGGAGGCTGGCCACGTCACCTTTGTAACGAGGGACGAAGAGCGAGGCTCGGACACGGGTGGGCACGTCGGACTGCTTCAGTACCGTCAGTGTTAGGTCAGTGTCTGGGAGTCTAATTCTGGGCGCGGCTTGTGTCAGCCAGGTCAGGGCATTGTCGTCCTCGCACCACATCTGCACGGTGCCTTCCGCTACCCGTGGGTACCCACGGAAGGCCGGGAGTGGTGTCGTCGGGTCGGTGTCCATTAGGAAGTCCTCTAGGGCCGTCTTTATGTACTCGGCCTCTTCCTTGGTCAGGTCTCTGGAGGGGGGAGGGAAGCAGATCGCTACGGCCAGCCTCGCAGGAATATCCTTCGTGGCTCGCGCGTAGGTTCTCTGCTCCCCCTGAGCAGAGTGGACCCTCACACGCTTGGTGTCCCCTTGGAGCGTGCTCGGTGAAGCCGTGTCGTCCGGGCGTCCTCTCTTCGCCGGCCCTGTACCGCTTGGTCCAGGCTGCGGCTTGGAGGGCCCTGGCAAGGTGTTTCTTGCCGGGGGATCCTGTGCGTGTGTTGGTCTAGGCCGCCGCCCCCTCCTTGTCCTAGATCCGGGTTGGTCGTGGGTCTTGTCGGAGGTCAGGGGTCGACTGGCGACCTTGGCAGATCCCGCCGCGTGCAGAGGCTGTTTGCGCTGGGTTTCCCCCGCGCGGACTAGCTCTCGCCCGCTTTGATGTGCGGTCGGCCGCGTTTCGCTCGGGGTTACCCCTGTGTGGACTGACGGCCGATCGCGTGGTTCCACGCCTGGCCGCGTTTCGCTCGGGGTTTCCCCTGTGCGGACTGGCGGCTGGACGTGTGGCTCCGCGTCCGGCCGTGTTTCGCTCGGGGTTTCCCCTGTGCGGCCCGACGGCTGGTCGCGTGGCTCCGCGTCCAGACGCTTTTCGCTCGGGGTTTCCCCTGTGCGGACCGACGTCTGGTCGCGTACTGCCTGAGCCTTTACCTTTTTCCTTTCCCGGGCCGTGACTTTTCCGCGCTTGTGCAGCAGGCGTACTCCATCACCCGAGAAAGTTTTAGAGCTGCCAGGCTCGCCATCCTTCCCCGTCCCTCTCTGTCTGTGTCTGTCTGTGTCGTTTCCTGGGTTAGTCACGCTATTCCGCACGATGCTCTGTTGCCAGAGGCTTGCGGGAGGCGCATGTTGCGTCGTGGGGTTTGGCGCGTGGGTGCAGCCGTGGGTGTGATTGTTGGCGCGTTTGTCGCAGCCGATGTCGAGGGTATGGGCGCGTTTATCGCTGCCTGTGAGAGCGGCGCTGAGTCAGCAGCCGAGTGCGCTGAAGAGCGCGGCAAAAAGGTGCAGTCGGTTGCCCCCCCCAGAATACGATGGGGGCTGACCGCCGTGGCGGTGTGGGATTCCCCGGCTTGGCCGGAACCCACCTGGGTAATATCTTTTTCCTGCTGCATTTTTTGAAGTTTGTTTTGTTGGGGGTGGGCTTTTTTGGAGCAGAGGTTACCCCTCCTCTGGGACCGATAGGATGTGAGGATGGGAGGGAGGAACTTTGTGGGACGGAATGGGTTCGTTGGGGTCACCCTAGGTCTAGGATCTGGCCCAGGGGTTTCGGATTGACGGGATAGCTGGAAGAGGAAGGATGGTTTGATTGGATGACGGTACACGGGGGAGATGGTCATTGGTTACCCTATGCCTGGGATTTTGGCCTTCGGGAACTTCTCTTGTCCGGGATCTCTTTCAAGATGCCCCGAGTGCAGGATCTGCCGCAAGGCGGTCGATCCCCCAGCCGGGGTTGGGCTATCCGCAACCCGCCCACCCGCTCGGTTGCAGGAGAAGAAGTGCCTGGCAGTCTGGGTTGCCCCACCGCGGATGTACGTATACATCCGCGTTGGTGCAACCCAGCCAGCCCCGAGAAAAAAAAAATCTGACAGATTTTAGTAGCTTGATGTGTTGGCGTCTGTACAATATACCTCAGCGTTCTGAATATGCAGCTCAGGTTTCTGATTCTGTTACTGACCTGTTCAAGATGGGGATAAAAACATAATTGTGGTCAAGAATAACATCAACATATTTGGTTAGAAACACTTAGAGTAATTTTGAACGCTGACAATTATTTTAATAATCGCACATATGTACTCTAATGTTAAAAAAATTATTTGATTGCGTTCTGTGTGATATACTGAAACATGTATAATTCATTTTATCTGTGATAAATGTGAGCAGATTATTTTTGAGCCATTCAGTTATTTGGGTCATACCAGCCTAAGTACTTTTGGCAATATTGTGCCAAGTATTTCCAGAAAGACTACAGCAGTTTCTTCTGCATAAGAAAACACTTTAGCATTACTGATTTTAAGGTTACAGAGGTCGTTAATGTAAAACAAGAATATCGTAAGGCCCAATGCACTTCCCGGAGGGACAACAAAATGGGGACAAAGCTATTTGTGACAAACATAAGAGTGTACAATAACACATTTCAAGGTGTATATTTTAGACAGTGTTGTTTAATATACACTAAACCTAATTGCTCCCCGTTAGCTTATGTACGTATGTACATTTCACTTTTATTTTAAAAGTGGATTCGTGCAATATATGGACTTCCACCAGATGAGTCTAGCAGGCCAATATTTGAAGAACTTGGTTTATTACTGTTCTGTTTAGTACTGGTTAATCCAGGTGGTAGGTTCATCCAAATATTTTCCGACAGTTTCCCGGGCAAAGCCGCTGGCTAGTAACATTCATGTAACTGTGAAATACGGAAAACGCTTTTCCCCGACCTTCTATAAAACTTCATTTCACTTTGGCAGCTAAATAGATATAGTAATAAATCTTTATTTCAGCTAAAATACGTCTACAGCTAAATAAACCGTGCCTAATCGATATGCTTGGCGGGTTGGCGATCCCAGTGCGGTATGCATAGAGAACGCTGTTTCTCATTCTCTAATAAGCCCCTTAGTGGCTTTACGACACTTACAGGAAGAAAATGAATGGTGCTATTCTTTACATCCGGCACCACACCAGTTTATCTATAGGAAAAATAAATACGTTTCTGAGTAATTACTTTCATCTACATTACTTCAGTAACAAAATAAAACTAAATAACACAACATTACTAAGTAATGATGCTTTCAGTATAATGGAGTTTGTGTAGCCTGTTAGTCGAATTCATTGGATTTATATTTTTGTCCACATCACATTGGCTGTATAATTTTATACAAAAATAAGAGAATATAAAATGCCGTTGTCGTCACTGTCGTCGAGTATCAAAGAAAATCCTAGAAACAAAGTCGACAAGGATGTACAAGCATTACTTTTCCCACTGAATCTAATGAAAATTATAGTTTTGCATCCAAAGTATCAAATTAAAAACGACTTTATAACTCCCAATAATCGTATTAATAATTTTATATCATTGTGTGTTACATTATTTTGTGTGTCATCCCATTTTTATATTGTCATAAGTGTCCTACAGGACGACAATATGATACGATACCAACCGATACATTTTTTATATTTCGCGTCTTCTTTTGATTTGCTGTTTGTAAGTTCAGGTTTCATCGTGAACTATATCACCTGTTACATTCAAACCAATAAGAGTGTTACATTTGTTTTGACATTTCAAGAAGTGCACAGGTTTCTTAACAAAAAGTATAGTAGTAAGACTTCTACCATTATTAGTTGGATCAATGTCGGTTCAATCATCGGGTTTTATATCGTTACTGCTATTTATACGAACCTAGAATATCTAAATCCTCCATGGATTACGCTCTTTCACATGATGGCTCTGTTAATTCTGGACTCTGATACAGTTTATGCAATTCGATTAATTCGCCTGTTAACTGATGAACTTGTCCTCTGGAACAGACAAGCAATATATTCACGAAAACTTGGTGAAACTGAATTAAATTGTAAAAGAATGTTTCAGTCCTATGTCCACATATTTAAATGCTACAAGATTGTTATAAAACATTTTCAAACAATGGTGAGTAGACGTATGTGTGGAAACCTGTTGCCGGGTCTGTGAAGCGGAGGAATGAAAAACACGTCGTTATGAATGTTGTGAGTGTGAACGTTTATGATTATAAGAGAAGAATAAGTCCAAATGAATGGATTGAGTAAAGTTGTACCATCTTAAGCCATTTTATAAAAAAAAAGTATAACTAGAAAGTTGGCTACAGAGATGACGGGTAATAAAATTGTATGGAAGAAATATAAATGCTGTGACAATCCATAATAAATTGAGATGATGATGAGGTAGAACCAATAACCATTAACTACTTGAACATTGCTAAACCCTAGTAATACATTTTACTTTTTCTTTCCTCTATCTTATTTTTATCTTTCTACTGTAGTAATATCATCTCTTACTCAGTATATTGTTTGCTTGTTCTTGTATTTTTGTCTTACCAGACTCATACTGATAGCTTTTTTCGACATAATCATTCGCATTACATCCCCAAATCATGACAAACAATTTCCACAAAACTTCTCGTT
Organism: Aporophyla lueneburgensis; assembly: GCA_932294355.1. Lineage (NCBI taxonomy): Eukaryota > Metazoa > Arthropoda > Insecta > Lepidoptera > Noctuidae > Aporophyla > Aporophyla lueneburgensis. Next base: position 5,813,159 of record OW028735.1, read on the forward strand.
CATCATTTGCAGATTTTTTTTTCTCTAACTTAGGAAATCTTATTATGGTTTTGTTGACTGTTTCAGACTCTTTTTAAGACGGTAGAATCGTTAATACACGAGTTGGTCAACTTTCAGATCTTGATTGATTTTTCAAAGTTCATTTTGAACAAAGAGTCACCAGTGAGTATTAGTTGACCACTTTATATTTCAAAATCTATTATGTTAATACAACACTGGTAATGATTCTGTTGTGTGCCAGCTAAACTTAATTTAGGCTATTGCTTTTTTTCTCTTTTTTTCGTTTCTAACAATAAAGAGACGGAAATTAATTAGAGCTGGCAAATTTCGTTGAACTAAAATTTTTCTCGACGCAACTATGACGAACTAAATCCATCATACTAATCATGCCAAATTTAAGGCAATCGAGATGTCATTTAATTTAACAGTTCTAAAGTGTTCTTTCACGGCCTGTCAGTAAGAGATAGCAAAGCTCTTAATTTAGCAAAGAATCCCTAAAAATATCCATTAGAAAAGTGATCACGATAAACATGTATGAACAATCTAAGGAGTGAATTAGTCAATGAACAATATGGAAGAAAAATAGGATAACAAAATAATATACAACTTTTTAGATAAGTTGATAGATAAATTAGGCCCAGTAGACGACCACGTTAGTTACAGCACCAGTGATGTTCATTAGATCTTCTTTAGTGCAGGTGTAGTGTAAACACTTGGGACACTCCGACATTGAGAATACGAATAATAAGAACATTAACCTCATCAGCATTTTCTTTTTTGCAGCGTTTCGTCCAAGGATTGCTTTACGCTTGGTTATTAAAAAACCTGATATTGCAAATTACGCTTAGTTTGCAACTCGAAGAATTTTATCTTACAGTGGAGAATGCTCAAGATTCATGCACTATTGCGTTGGCCTCAAATTGTTCAGGTACACTATATTTATTTTTTGTTACACTTTGTTGCGACTCGACTAAATATAGAGATTTATTTATTTTATAACATTATGCCTTACTTCCCCACAGTGTAGGACAGGAATTTACCTATAGTAGAGGCACATTTCTCCGATTATGTTTAAGTCTCATGTAATAGGTGAGGACAAGGCTTTTGCCATCAACCGGTTACGAATCCAGACTCCGGGCTGCTACTGACATATTTCATAAAGAATAGAATAGAATATTATATTAATTTATTTGCTTAGAATGTAGGTATTTTCAATGAGGTGGTAACACAATTATGTTTGAGGGGGAATCCTTATACATCATCAAACATTGATATATCATATTTACAACTAAAATCTATCACCTAAAAAAAGCAGATACGGAGTAATAACATTTATTTAGAAGAAGTACAGTTGGTTTTTTTTTTGTGGTTATTGGATCCTTTTTTATGGAATTAGGAACGTGGTTAAATATAGAAAGATAGTCGGTACCATACCAAAAACACTTTCCCTGAACAAGGCAGGTCCACCTGTGCGTAACAAGTTTTGGTATTGAGATCGCAAAGTTACATCTCGATATCTGCTTTCCGATAAAAATCAAAATCAAAATCAAAATCAAAAGTCATTTATTCAAACTAGGCTGAGAGTCAGCACTTTTTGAACGTCAAAGTTACAAAAGACAGTCCCCCCAAAACGCCCGCCCTTCGACACTTCCTAGTGCTTTAGCTGGGAAGAAGAAGTGGCGGAACAAACTCCCCAGCAGCACAGCTGTCTGTTAAGTTAGAAGAACTTGATTCTATACAATATCGTGTAAGTAATTAATATTATAAAACAAAACAAAACATACATTATTCGCCATATGTCAGCTAGCACACGCCAATATACGAACAAAACATTGAAAAGTAAACTCAAGCTGAAATAAATAATAAAACAAAATCGTAAACAGAACGTAAAACTTAAATAAAGCCTCCAGGCATAAAGGGCGTGCCCGCTTACATATTCAACGACGCAAAATGATACATATACATACATTGATGCATATTGCTAAGTTGAAGTTACAATAGTTAAACTAGGACCTCCGGAGTAAAAATAAAATAACAGTTAATACAAATAACAATAACAAAAACCATGGTCAGCAAGTCGACCAGTCACCACAAGCAGCACCCGTTCACGAGCATAACGCAAAGGTCAGCCATTACCCCCCTCGCCATATTTGAGGGAAGGTGGTAACCCGACCCCCGACGCTACCGCAAGCAGTGACATCTAAGGGAGCATGACGAACTTGCTGCCGGTTGGTCAGGCTAGAATATTATGAACAGCTGACGAGGTCGCTAGCTAACTACATGTTGCAATACAACTCATTTAAAATCACTGTAATGAGTAGATTATGTCCACAATAAGTGAAATTAAAAGAAAATAAAAAAATAATTAACAAAATCAGTTAAATAAAAATAAAATAAAAAAATACAATTATATGAACTACCCATATAAACTGTCAGTAGGAAAGCTAATTCTGGATTGAAAGAACATAAACATTGTCTTGAGTTAATCACAGCGACCAACTATTCTTATCGTTTAAGTAGTCGTTGATAGAATAGTATGCCTTTGAACAAAGGTTGGATTTTACTTTAGCTTTAAACTCATTAAACTGCAAATCTAGCAAAGCAGAGGGAAGCTTGTTATAAAAGGTAATACCAAGACCAACAAAAGAATTATGAACCTTATGAAGCCGGTGAAAAGGAGCACGTAGTTTGTCCTTATTTCTAGTATTAATGTTATGAATATCACTGTTTTTAGTGTACAAGTGTATGTTTTGCCTAATATATAAGATGTTGGCGAAGATGAATTGTGATGCCACCGTAAGAATACCAATATCTTTAAATAAATCTCTCAGAGAAACTCTAGCACCTAGTTGGTAAATCGCTCGAACAGCTCGTTTTTGAAGAACAAAAATATTTTGAATGTCCGCGGCTTTGCCCCACAGCAGAATGCCGTAGGACATTATGCTATGAAAATAACTAAAATAGACTAATCGAGCTGTATCAACGTCCGTGTACTGTCTAACTTTCCTTACGGCGTAGGCGGCCGAACTGAGCCTTCCCGCTAGGCTTGATATATGTGATCCCCACTGAAGTTTGGCGTCTACTGTTATGCCCAGAAAAACTGCCGAGTGTACAGTATCAAGCACCTGATTATTTAAAACGACATTGGGTCCCAGATTCCTAACATTCGGTAAGGCGAACTTTATACATTTCGTTTTCTTAGCATTAAGAACTAGGTTATTTGTGGTAAACCAATCCGTAGCCATTGAGAGCGCACTGTTCACGTCGTCAAAATCTTTTCTATTCCTGTCTACTTTAAAGATAAGTGAGGTGTCATCAGCAAATAGTACAATGTCACAGATATTCTTTAAATAGAATGGTAAGTCATTAATGTACACTAAGAATAAGAATGGACCCAGTATTGAGCCTTGAGGTACACCTAACTGAACTAGTAGCCCGGAAGATTTTACACCATTGACATCTACACATTGGTGCCTATTTTGTAAATAAGAACTTATGACATTGAGAGCTTCGTTTTGAACACCGTAATGACGTAGTTTACGCAAAAGTGTGTCATGGTGAACGCAATCAAAAGCTTTGGAGAGATCACAGAAAACTCCGATAGCATTTTGCGAGTTCTCCCATGCGTTGAATATGTGTTTCAGCAGAGCAACACCCGCATCTGTTGTCGAACGACCTTTTGTAAAGCCATATTGCTCATTATGAAGGAGGCTATTTAAATTAAAATGTCTTAGCAACTGCTTGAGTATTAACTTTTCAAATATTTTACTAAATGCAGGTAAGATAGAAATGGGCCTAAAATTGCCAACGTTATTTTTATTACCTGTTTTAAATAATGGTATGACTTTACTACTCTTCATGAGGTCAGGAAAAGATCCCGAATCAACACATTTATTAAAAGTTACAGCTAGATAGGGGGCTACGATGTCTATTATATTACTTAACAGTTTAATGGAGATGCCCCAGTAATCTCCAGTGTTTTTTGACTTAAGTGTATTAAAAATATTAACCACGTCACGAGGCGTTACATGTTCGAAACTAAATAAGCGACTACATCTGGGCACACTATTATGCAAAAGGTTTTCAGCTTTAGACGGGGACGAATTTAAGGAGCAAGTCGTAGTTATAGGTATGTTGGCAAAAAACTCATTAAATGCCTCAGCTACATCGGCAGCTTTATTAACCAATTTGTTGTTAATCATAATCTCCAGTTGTTTTTCCTGTTTAACCGATTTACCCGTTTCATTGTTAATGATTTTCCAAGTGGTTTTTATTTTATTGTTTGAATTTTTAATTTGATTGCTTAAAAATTTAGATTTAGCGAAAGCACAGATTTTTTTAAATAACTTTGAATAATTTCTGATATACTCTAGAAAAGGAGTATCAAATATATATTTTTTTAAACCATATAACTCGTATAGTCTCGCTCTACTTTTATAAATACCTGGAGTAGCCCATTGGTTGAAGCTAACAGAGGTGCTATTAATGTCAATAGTTTTGGTCTTGAAAGTAGATTGGTATTCTTTTTGCACAATATCAAAAAGGGCTCCATAGATTTCATTAGGAGTCTCGTGTTCTACTATAGATGGAGTAATCCTATGAGCAATATTATTTTTAAATTTGTTGCAACGACTAACTGTATAGGGCCTACATTCTATTTTATGCGGCTTTTTTAGTAATGGCAAAGGGAAGCTGGCTAATAATCCACAGTGGTCAGACGTTAAGTCACTTAACACTAACTTATTATTGGCATCACAATCACTAAATATATTATCAAGACAAGTCGAAGACGATGCCGTGATCCTAGTAGGTTCGAAAAACAAGTTTATTAAATTAAATGACTTAAACAGATTGAGCAGTCTAATACTTAATGGAGTAACATCTAAAATATTAATATTAAAATCTCCACATAAAATTATACATTTATTAATTGATTTTAATTTGTTGAGTGAGTCCTCCATGACCGACTCGAAACGAATAAAATCCCCAGAGGGTGGACGATAAACGCATATTATGACGTAACGCTCTAGTTCAACACAAGACAACTCAATAGTGCGCTCGATGGAAAGATTAACTAAATCTAAACGTTGTTTACATTTCAACTTGTTTGAAACAAGAACTAATGATCCACCGCGTATAGCACTTTTTCTCACAAATGCACTTTGCACAGTAAAAAAATCATCATTCATAAACACTATTTCATGTTCTTTCAACCAGTGTTCAGTCAAACATAATACCTGAACATCATGGTTTTCTATAAATAAACTTAACTCTAGTTCTTTGCCGGACAAACCCTGCATATTTTGATGAACAACATTCAACATATGCGGCTTACCTGTTGTCGCACCTAATAGTTTAAACTACTAGGTGTATCAAAAGTGGTGCTAGAACCACTACTAACAGTAATCGCTGGTACCCTACAAGTACCAGTGTCACGGTGTAAATTGTATGCTAAAAGATTAGCAATTTGTCTCCTACACCTAGGTGGCAAATACGTAGTATAATTTGTTAATTTGTAATCAGTAATAAATTGATTACAATCAAAATATAAAATAGCGTCACTGTGACAACTAGTCCTATTATAAATTAACATATTTAAATTATAAATGTGCCTGTTTTGCTCCTCAGACAAGTATTGAGAATAAGGAAAGGCACAGAAAATTAATTTACAGTGATTGGTCTCATTGAGATGTAACATCAAATGGACACATTGAATTATTTCTTTTTTTCTAACATTTAAACTATCCCCATATAATAATATTACTGTAGAACCAGGGTTTATTTTTGACAATTTAATTTTACTTAATAATTGGCTAATACTGGCACCAGGTGAACAATTATTAATTACATACTGTTGTGAACACTGATTAAATATGCTACCATAACCTTGACCAAATTTGTCAGAAAAAATATAGGTTGTGTTAATATGGCTATTATCATCAGAAATACGGCTATTTACTGGCTGAGTTGCTGAGGGTGTGGGTGTATCAAGTTGAGGCTGAGGTGCAGCGGAGCAAGTGCAGCTAAAACAGAGGTTATTTGTCAGAGACTCATACCTCTCTGCATTGCACTTGACCAGGTCTGCCAACTCACAGGCTTCCTGCATGCGCTTACTCAGGTCTTGTTGAGTAGCCTCATATTTACTAAAGATATCCTTTAGTGCAAATTCCCTAACAAACAATTCATCCCGAAGGTGCTGAGTGTCCGTATCATACAAAGTAGTACATAATTTCAAATCACTATAACACTTCTTCAATTCTTGTATTAAATTTAGATTTTTTTGCCTAAGTTTTGTGTTTAATTTATTTACTTTTTGGCATTTCAATGTTTTCTGATACTTTCTAATTAATCTATTAATTTTAATATATTTTTTTAACTTATTGTGGCTAGTAAACAATTCGTTTTTAGAAATGGTATCATCAGTTAAATCTATTGTTACAATTGGCTCAACACATGTAGGTTTGGACCTGATACCAACCAACTCATCATAGAGACTGCTGGTGATCGCAGACTCTTCACCGGCTTTGAGAGTTTCCAAATGGGTTACTGTGTTGTGGGCCCTGCTTAGTTCCAGTTCCAGTTCTGATATCCGTCTCAAAGCCAGTTCGTAGGTGTCACTACAATGCTGGTAATTTGACACTAGTTCACGAAGGTGTTGATGCTGGTCAAGTATGTCCATATGCTGTACATGTAGTTCAGCCAACTGATTCTTAAGGTCAGTGTTCTTTTTATTAATTAACTCTATTTCGACCTCGCTGTCTTCCCTTTCCTGTATCAGCTGATTGCATTGCTTTTTACTAGAATCTAATTCCTTTAACGTAGCCCTCAGTTTTTCCTCCAAGGATGCAGCTCTACGGGTCAACATATTGACAGATCAACCCTAGAGGCACCCTGGAATGAGAGAAGAGAAAGCTAAGTGTGTGAAAGGAATAAGAGAGAGGGGTGAGAAGTAGATAGTAAATGATGGGAGTTCAAATTTTAAAGAGATAAAATAAAAGAATAATACTAATAAAAGAGTGAAATCTCAATTATGAATGAAAATGAGATAATAATTATTAACAACAGTAAAAAGTGAAAAGACTAAAAAAAAATGTTTTTTTAACTAAATGTGCAAAAATAAAAAATGGTTGGGGGTAGGTCCTACTACTATATTGTTCAATTCAGTTCCTAACATTAATTTATTATAGTGGTTCTAATTTTGGAATTGAACATAAAAAGTATGTCTAGTAATATGGAACAGTGATTTCTATGGGGTCTTCAACGTTGTTTAGGTGATTTTATCCTAATTAGTGCATGAACTTAATGTCAAACACATTATGGAGAAATAAAGGGTTATTTACGACATAGATCACTGTGATAAGTAGTATGAACGTTAAAGGGCAAAAGGTGCAATGGGATCTAATAAGATTTTAGTTGACTAAGCTTAAAGTAAAAGAAATACTCCCCGGGTTAGGTGGTGATTTCAAATCCGTCCGTTGGATGACAGCTGGTACTGATTTATTGATATTTCATTGACTTTGCAACGAAATAACTCACAAACATTAATCCTTATTATTTATCACTATATCTATCGAAATTAAACACGATTTTAAACATTTAAACGCAAATTACATTAATTTTACAATTTAATTCTAACAACAAAATTTTTGACTTAAAAATAGATGTTGATTACATTTAACAAAGACAGCAATTTCTAAAATGTAAAAGACATGGAAATGAAAGAAAAACTCAACACTTGGACCCCACCTAGGAATCAAACTCTAGACTCCTTATTCAGCAGTAGCGTTTGCTCTACTGCTGATGTTTAGACGCCAGTACTTAAAGCTACTACAATCTGTCAAATTTCTTTAATAGATTTTCAACTTTATGGCCAAAGTCTTAAGTTCAAGATTGATTGGCATTTGACAGTTTCAGGTAGCTTGATGTCTGGCGTCTGTACTACACCAGCCACTATCGATGAAGCAGATCATTATTATATGTAAGTTTAACGCGTTGGCAGCTACATTTACCTCACACCTGCGTACTGATTAACAATGTACACAATGTATTACATAGGTACTTTATATCTTATTTTTATACATAAACCCGCTGGAATAAATGGTCTTAATGATGGTGGAAACTGTTTTAAAATTCATAAAGTAATTTAGATAAACAAAACGGACACACTGCCACAAATATACTTAAAGCAATTATTACAATAGCCTTAGATCATTAAATAGGTGCCGCAGTACAAGTCATTATGAAGGAACAGTTAGAAAATTGAGCTTTGTTTTTTAGATGGCAACAGTACTGCAATGCGTTATCAGTATCAATCACACTTTCACATACTAAACGTTTTCACTAATACTAGACTCCATCTTAATCACTGCCTGAATATGATTATTACATTGATGAATAATCAACTCTTGGACGATAGTCTTCGACGTCGGGGTCAAAGCAATGCGCCTCAAATGGAATTGGGCAGAACATCTGGTTAGCCGTGGAGATAACCGAGGGAATAAGGCATTAACCAAATGCTGGCGAATGAAAGCAGACCCCTCCAAAAGCGCATTGGGTGGCCGATTTCGTTAAGTCGTCGGAAAAATCTCCATTAGGGACACTCGAGACCGATAAATACAGCACCTGTCATACTATCCATATACTTAGTAATTGCTGTTACCAGGTTAAAGCGATGATGATGATGATGAATATACTGATATTAATAATAATTTTATTCATAGACGAGAAAAAGAAGTTGTGCAAAAACGTTCGTCGTTTACACCGAGCGTCATTCAGCAAGATGAGCATCTTTGGGATGTTCAACATAGACATTTGTCATCCACTACGTTTGGTGGCGCTCCTCACAAATTATGCTGTCGTGCTGTTGCAGTTTGCATTTCTGTGATTCGAGTACTTGGATGTAACTACAGTGAGGTTTGAAGTAAACTTTACTGAACATAACAAAGTGCAGAAGATGTCATTGGTAAACTTGAGCTGGCCTAGCGTAGTACGGAATTTCAATAGAATGAGAGCCCAACTTATATTGTTTTGGCGGTGGTGGCTGTCATTGACATGTGGCCTAGATTGCTCACAATAATTGTTTTTTAAGAAGTTAATTTGCATCAGCATAATCAGCCAATAATGTTTCCACTGCAGGGACTCAAGTCTCCTCGCTTCAAAAGGGATTGGGCTGTAAGCTACCACGCAGGTCCAGTGTGAGTATTATTGATTCTAGAACAATCCGGAATTCTAAAGATGTTTTCCTTTACCGTTTTAAGGGAAGAAAATGTATTTAACATATTGTAGGTAGTGGAATAAATAAAAATATTAAAATTTAATTTTGCAGCTTTGTTTTAATTTTTATAATTGCAAAAACCTTGAGCTGGAAATCTAAATTTTTGAGCGATCAAATTAAAAATTCAAATAATAAAATAAAAACCACTTGGAAAATCATTAACAATGAAACGGGTAAATCGGTTAAACAAGAAAAACAACTTGAAATTATGGTCGACAACAAATTAGTAAATACGGCAGCTGACGTAGCACAGGCATTTAATGAGTTTTTTGCCAACATACCTATAACTACGACTCGCTCCTTAAATTCCTCCCCGTCTAAAGCTGAAAACCTTTTGCATAGTAGTGTGCCTAAAAGTAGTTGCCTATTCAATTTTGAACATGTAACGCCTCGTGATGTAGTTAATGTTTTTAACACACTTAAGTCTAAAAACACTGGCGATTTCTGGGGCATTTCCATCAAACTATTAAGTAATATAATGTTGTAATGCAGAACAGGCACAGTCATGGGTACGTGCATCCAGAAAGGAAGAAGTTTTGCTGGAACAAATTGTTTCCGAAGCCCCTGCAGAAATCTCCAAGTCGAAAGTTATCCTGCGTCGCGCCCTTACAAAATCTAATAAATCGCTACTGTGGCTAGCCCAACAAAAATTGCGTCCAGCATATAAATATGTATGGTTCCAGGATGGAAAGGTGTTGCTACGTAAACAAGACAAAGACAAGCCTATAGTCGTAAGGAGTGAAATGGACGTCGATCGACTTTCGACCACAACGCAAGCAGCACGTCAAAATATATATCGGTAATTAGCTTTAACATAAATTATCCCGGATCTCTCTCCCGATCACCAAGAAATATTCGACTGTGCAAACATTAATGTTTTTAGTAAGCTTATACCTTCCATTCGTAAAATAAATTTGAATATTGTTCACATAAATATAACGTCCATTATTAAGAATTTTGGTTGTGCAACACATTTAATTAGCACATCCAACGTAACTATAGATGTCTTAATCTTAACAGAAGTTAATATAAATGAAAACACTGTTCAAATGTACAATATCGATGGCTATGAAATGCACAGTAAGTTGCGTATTAACAGAACAGGCGGTGGAATAATAATTTATGCTAGAGATGGTTACGTATTCACACCAATGAATCACTCTTTAATACACTGTGAATGTATTATTGGTCAAATCATCACACCTTACAACTACCACGCATATATCTGTGCAATTTATAGACCACCAAACGAAAGTAAACATCTATTCGTTAAGGAGTTAAGCAGTATCTTATCCAATTCACTTATTAAATCATATGACACTTATTTGCTGGGAGATATTAACATAGACCTAAAGGCATGCGACAACATCAGAGAATACTACGTAAGTAGCATGTCCGAGTGTGGTCTAACGAGCGCGATATCTGACTACACAAGAATTGAAAGACGCGGAAATAACACTACACGCAGCTGTATAGATCACATATTTGCAAGGACGCGCTCGTTAGATCTGTACTCGGCCGCACTCGGAACTGTAATGGCCGATGTTAATACTGTCGTGCGTAGGACTTGACCCAACACAAATACAGGTTGATGCAAAATTAATACAACAGATTGATAATACTAAAATTAAAACTTTACTTAACAACGTAAAATGGAGCGAAGTAGATGATATGGACTGTCCAAACACAATTTACGATTTCATACAAAATCAATTTCACAAATGCTACGATGAATCAAAATATATCAGAAAAATAAACGTAAATAGTAAAAGAAACAAACAACCTTGGATAAATAATAGAATTAATCATATGTGTAAAAAAAGGACCAATTATTTTTGAAGTGGAAAAATGACTCAACGAATAAAATACTGCGACTAGAATATAATAATTTAAGAAACAGAACTCATAAACTCATCGAAAAATCTAGAAATAATCATTTTTTGGAAGAAATAAATAATAATAAAATGGACCCCAGAAAGCTGTGGCAAATATTAAATAAGTTGTCTGGTCGCAACAAAAATTCGGTGGAGGAAGTTATTCTGAGAGCCTTCAAAAACAATAATATAGAAATAAAATCGATAGCTGACAAGTTTGCCACGGAATTTAGAAATAGTGTTAGGAAGATCTTGCCCAAGTGTAACTGTCGCCTACTGAATGAATCAGAATATACATTTCCCTTTAACACATCAATGTACTTTAAGAAAGCAACAAATAACAGCGTGAGTAAGCTAATTAGAAACCTCCATACAAATAAAGCTCCAGGTGTAGATAACATTAGGTGTATTGACATAAAATCTCTTTGTGACAAAATGTCAGGCGTTATTGCTAAGTTGATAAATGCTAGTGTCAAACAAGGAAAATACCCGGAAGTACTAAAAACCGGTGTGGTGCGCTCAATATATAAAAAAAAGGCAGTCTGGCCGACTACGAAAATTATAGACCGATCATTGTCCTACCTGTTATCGACAAAATAGTAGAAAAGTACATTTGTAACCAGATGCAAGATTTCTTCGCAAATAATGACGTTCTGTCCAGCACACAATACGGTTTTCAACCTAATAAGTCCACCTCACAGCTATTATCTAAATTCACGGATGAAGTTAACGAATCCCTTAATGATAAAAATAATGTTATTTTACTATTTATCGACTTCAGTAAGGCGTTCGATACGCTCAGACACGACACCCTGCTGACAAAATTAAATAATTCTGGAGTTCGTGGACCAATACTCAAATGGTGTGAAGACTACCTTAATAATCGCAGATACAATGTCAAAATATGTAATGAAATCAGTGAAGTCATTGAAGTCACTGAAGGGACAGCTCAAGGTTAAGTACTTGGACCCTTACACTATCTGACGTATGTTAACGACATGGAGCATGTGGTCAATCACTGTTCTGTTTACCAATATGCAGATGACACATGTCTTGTAGCAATCCACAAAGACGTAAAAGTAGCAGCTCAATGGTTGCAGGACGATTTTACTCGAGTCTCCAAATGGGCACACGATGCTGGACTGGTTCTCAAAGCAAGTAAGACCAAAATCGTACATGTCCACTCTAGTCATATAAAGCAGATAACATCTTTTAAGATAATCGCGCACAGTCACAGTTGTCTTCACTCCACTCTGTCGGGTACGTGTCGATGTGAGGCAATTAATCAGGTAACGCACCACACCTACCTTGGATTAGTCGTGGATAATCGCTTTAGCTGGAGTTACCACGTGGACTCAGTTTGTGATAAGTTGCGAGCTATACTGGCGAAATTCTACATCCTAAAACCTAAAGTCCCGTTCAAAATGCTGCTCAGCATGTACATTGCTCTAGCAGAATCAATTATAGCAAACGGACTTACGAGCTACGGGCGAACATTTAAAACATATACTGAAAAAATTTCCAACCTGCAAGTAAGACTATTAAAACTCATCGTACCAAGAGAAATAAAAGAAAACGTCATCGAATTATTTAAATATTGTAAAATTTTGCCAGTGCAGACTAGACTCAAAATGACCCTCGTGATCGAGCAATTTGAAAATAAAACCATTCAAATACCTATATCGCATAAAATAATCACAAGAAGTATCAGCCAAAATAAATTAATAGTACCTCAGACTAGAAATTATTATGGCAGACGAACGGTAAAATTTTTAATTCCCACCATAATTAATGAAATACCAAACTGCATAAAAAAAGAAATAAACGTGAAAAACTATAAACAAAAATACAAAAAATACTATTACAATTGTATATTAAATACTAATTAATCAAATAAAAAATTACCTTATAAAAATAAATAACAAGTTAAGCAACCTGTATAAAAATATTTACGTTGACTAGGACCAGTCATTTAATGAGTGGTAATGAGCCGCCTAACGTAGGTTAGGTACTTACCTACTTGCTAATAGATGTTTACGACTGTCATAGTTACGTATAAAATATTATTGATGTACCCACATTGTTTTTAGTGCTTAAGCAGTGTTTTTCATTTAATGCGAATGTGAGTATCAATACAAACCATTTCTGGTTTAATGATACAAAAGTAAAACGAACCTGTAAAGACTATAATGTATAAATAAATAAATAAATAAAAAAAATAAAATTGAAATCCTATGGTCGGGGCCCGGCCTGGCGTCGAACAGGGGTAATGGCTGATCTTTGCGTTATGCTCGTGAATGCATGATCATCACTGTGTGAAGTAGCCAAAGAGCTACTAAAGATAAAGTAATAAAGCTGATCAAAAATGGTGATTTATCCAACGGCATCAGTGGCATCCATTATGTGAATGCGGTGTTACAGGAAAGCAAATTGCAGTAATACAATAATGTGATTTGTGATAATGGAACAAAATTTTATCATTGTCACTGCGTTGATTGTAAACAGTCCGGATGCATTCAGTTTTACTATATTTACATCCATCATTCATGTTTTTCCAGAGCTTTCTCGATGTCACTGAAACAGATGATTATGTTAACAGGTTGTATAAGTTTTTTTAGGACTTCACTGATTTTACAGTTAAATTACTGTATTCTATAAGTATGTATGTGTTAATATACAGCATGAAAGATATTTCAGTAACGATCAAATGAATTATTTCATTTTCTTATTTAATTTTGATCAACCGACCTCAAACCAACACTTGTTTTGTGACTTTCGCTGTTAGAGGTTTCAGATATCACATATTTCCTGGTCGTTATGACGTCTACACTATTAAAAAAATTACTGGTTGAAGTAATGGGTCCATACTCTGGTACTACAAGAACAATGATTTCTTTCACCTCTTTTACTAAAAATATGTTCATTTTTTCTTACAAACATGATGATTCCATATTGTGATGAATCAACTGGCTCATCTTATATAGGATTCTATTGAAAATGTTACAATAAAATACCTCCCACAAACTTCAAATAAGTAAAACAAACTTGAAGTCTTGTATGAAACACACAATTTATTTAGGATCTTCAAAAAATATATAGACAAGGCATTATAAATGAATAAAGGGCAACATTAGGTATTACGTAAGCAAGCAGATATATTATAACTGCCAGCCAATCAGCATGCGGCGAGCAATGGGTAGCTTTCCACCCGGTAAGGACCAGGCTCGGGTAGTGTTCCACGCGCACCTCAAAGAGATGTCAGCAGAACTGAAAGGGTCTGCTAGGACCGGTGCCTGTCAGGGTCACGATATTGTTCGAAAGAGACACCGTGCCGCACATGGGCAACTGAAAGAACACGGGTGGGTTTTATTTAGTCACTAAAAGTCTGACACGCTCTTCCGCTCCGCCTAGAGCGGTAGAAATTATTTGATTATTTCCCATCCAAAAAAAAGGTGGCGGCTGCGAATATTGTTCAACGTGGGTGTCGTTTTCATGGGGTTTGACAATTTAAGTCTCTATATCGAATCAAACCTCGCACTTTACAGGGTCCCCCGAAACCAAACTTTTTTTACATTGATTACATAACTAAATTTACATATTCAAAATAACAGGTGAAATAATGATGTAATGGTGCAACTAATATTTTGTAACAGTTTAACTTAAAAGAAAATAACGAAAAATGGGAAAGACGTATTTCTCGATATAAACCGACTACGCTATGGAATGGGCAAATTTGTATGTTTCTGAGTGATCGATTCTTTGACAATTCAAAAGGGCCTTTAAATGGTTTCACTGAAACAAATACTTTGAGTTTAGGCAAGCGTCACATAATATGTCACATAATTTTATACAAACTAGTGATCGCATATTGGTCGAAGTTCGACTGTAATTCATTTGAATAGAAATACATTATTAAATGAAAAAAATATATATAATAATAAATATAAAAACATATATTTGACATTCAGTAAACTCTATAGACAAATAATATTAAAGACAAATATTCTCGATATGATCATAGATTTTTAAAATGAAAAAGGTTATATATCTATAAAATTAATTTATAACCTATGGTTATACTTGACATTCAGTAAGACTATAGACACAAAATATTAAAGACAGATATTCTCGATTGGACCACAGAATTTAACAATAAACTTTCGTAATCCATAATTATATTTGACATTCAGTAAGGCTATAGACAAATAATACCAAAAACAAATACAGACTCAATTTGTGCATGTGTAATAGTAGTGTGTGTTACGTGTTATTTATTGAAAATAATGTATTTTTAAGCATAATTAAAAAAAAAAAAATTAGCATTCGTCACTTCTTCTCTGTATAAACTATAAGTGTGCGAAAGGGTATAGCAGGTTAAGTATTGAAAATGTGCCCCCAGAGGCAAATGTAATGAATATGATACTGTTAACTACGCTGCTCATTTGTATTACTATTTATGTAGTTTTTGACTGCCTAACTCTAACTGTCATTGAGTAACCTTGGAAAATATCCTAATAACAGGCAATTATTTAAACTTTTCGTTCTCTAAAACTAATAGAGCTAGGACTGTGATTCCAAAGCCAAACTGTAGACAACATTATGACAAATATTACGTATATTGAACTTACTTAGTTTGCTAAAAATATATATATTTTTTTAAAAGACAGTCTCCGCGCGAACTCGGAAGCGTTCGGGTGTAGAAAATGTCTTCTGAGAAAGTAAAGTGTGTATCATGTAACATAGTAATAAACGAGTTGTTATGCTTTGTGCAAAATAAAATAGACATTATGGACGAGGAGAACTTGATCCGTTTGTGTGTTAGCACCTATACTCAGGGAGAAATCGCAACGGCAAAAAGTTTATTGTTTGAGTCTATTTCTACAACTACCCGCAATATATCGAGGCGAAAAAACAAAGAGCAGAAGAATATTGAAGATATTATCTGCGTCTTAAAGACTACAGACCCAGATAAAACCCCGATCTTTGTGGCCCGAATGTTGGAAAAACTACCACCGATAACCTTTGACCACATCGATGTCTCAGCTCTGTTGAAATATATTTTGGTTTTGAAATCGGAAATTCAAAATTTAAAACAGTCATGTGTGACGATTGACCAATTCAATGGTGTAAAAGCGGATATCGACCATATGAAGTTTGCGTCACTGGTGGATGCCGAACGACCAGTGTATGTAAACAATAGACGCGGTGGATACTTACTGGAAAGTGGATGTGATAGTGGTCCGATCGGCATCATTAATATTTCAAAAAATAACAGTAATGTGGAAAGTACGCCTAAAAATCAAACAACGGAAAAGGTCCATTGGCGATCACCAGCATTTCTGCAACATAATAAGACTGGAAGTTGTCACAGCGCTATCTCTTCCGCACTCAGCCCGAGCCCAGCTGATAACACTACCGTAGCCGCCGCCCGCGCTGTTGACACCTGCGACGTCATGCAGCAGCGATCGGGTGACTCACAAATTGCGAGTGCGCATGAAAAAACATTATCGCCGTCGAACCGGTTTGTTAAGAGAATGCAAGTGCCAGAGATCGCCACCGCTAGCGCCGACTCATTAGATAGCCGTATCGTTACGACTGATGTAAATATAAGTAAGTCGTTAGCAGAGGTAACGCGGAATGGTGTATGGAAATCGGAATGTCCTAATGAACCATGGATCACAGTGCAAAGGAAGAGGCACAGAAATATGCACTCAGACTCTTTTGTAAGAGGAAAAGCAACTTACATGCCAGAGGATAAATTTAAGCCTGCAAGTTCGAAGATACCTTTGTTTCTCTCGAATGTACACAAAGATACATCGGAAAATGATATTGTGGAATATGTGTTTTCAAAGATTAAGGAAAAAGTTGTTCTACAAAAAATTAAAATGAAGAACGAAAAAGAGTACAATGCGTATAAATTAATAGTGTGCAACAGCAAATTAGACATGTTCCTAAGCGATGAGTTGTGGCCGGCAGGTATAACATGTAGACGTTTCAGACCTTACAAAAACCCTGGGTCTGACAAGGATGAAAACAGAAAACAAACAAAACAATTATGAGTACAACCTTAGAGACATATAACTGTAAAAATATCAAGCGCTCCGTCGAAGGTATACGTCAGCTGTGTAGCTTTGCAGATATAATTGCCTTGCAAGAGACGTGGTTGCTGCCGAATGAGATGCCGTACTTGGCTGACGTGCACAGTGAGTTTGGGAGTACGGGTACGTCGGCTGTGGACGTGGCCGCCGGTATTCTAAGAGGTCGGCCTTTCGGTGGAGTTGCATTGCTGTGGCGTAAGGCGATTTTCCCGTGCGTCTCTGTGGTCTCGTGTGGGAATCCGCGTATTGCAGCTATACGGGTGATGACGAATGATCGGCCAGTACTAGTGTTTAGTGTTTACATGCCTACTGACTGCGCGGAAAATGTGCCGGAATTCACAGACTGTTTAAGTGCGGTGAGTGCCTTAATTAATGAAAATGATACTGAGTCCGTAATTATGCTAGGGGATTTCAACGCACATCCAGGTGAGCGTTTTTATCGTGAACTTTTAACTTTCTCACTGGAACAAGACTGGACATGTGTGGACACTAGTAGGCTACAGCTAACATCTGAGACGTTCACATTTATTAGTGAGGCACATGGTTGCAAACGCTGGCTGGACCATTGTATGGTTACAACCGCAGCCTTGGATTGTATTACCAATGTATATGTTAAATACGACGTCTATTGGTCAGATCATCACCCATTAGTCATCAATTGCAATTTAGATGTTATTAAGCAAAAGGCATTGCCAATAAACCCTGTTTGTGACAAAATTAAATGGGGAGACAGGAATGCAAGTCAATGTCTGGCTTACGAAAGCTTATGTAACTCTAAACTTAAGCTCATTGATTTGCATACTGAGTTACAACAGTGCTGTGGGAAATATTGTAATGTGACCTCTCACAAAGAGATTATAGATAGTGTCTATAAAGAGGTAGTTAATATCTTATGTACGAACGCTATTGTAACTTACGAGCAAAAAGCTTGTAAACGAAGGAAACCATTAGCTGGGTGGAACAGATATGTGAGCGAGGCTCATAGAAATGCCAGGCTGGATTTCATTACATGGTGCGACTATGGAAAGCCCTCATCGGGTCCCGTTTTTGTCTCAATGTTGAAATCGCGGAAAATTTTCAAAGGAAAAGTCAAGTGGTGCCAAAACCACCAGGAACAGTTAAAGATGGATTCGCTGGCAAAGCACTATGCCAATTCTGACTTTAAAAGTTTCTGGAAAGGTACTAATAAACTAAATGCTAGGCCTGGTATTCCTGTGAGTATCGATGGGATTACCAACCCAAAAGATAATGCTGAGTTATTCAAAACGCAGTTTACCACACACTCGCCCCTGGGACCTCCATGCGGGGAGCTCGATGCTCTTCCCAAAGGTGAGGAATTACCTACGATGGTCTTGACGAAAGAGGTCAAGTTCAAAATTGTAAATATGGTTAGAGGGAAATCCCCAGGATACGATGGGCTAAGCATCGAGCACCTACAGCATGCTGGTGCGCACCTGCCACGAGTACTCGCACTACTGTTCAACTTGTGTCTGTCTCACTCATATTTACCCTCGGACATGATGCGGACTCTAGTGGTGCCAGTAGTAAAGAACAAGACTGGAGACGTATCGGACGGGTCAAACTACAGGCCAATCTCACTGGCTACCGTCATAGCCAAGGTACTTGACAGCGTGCTCAACTCGCATCTGAATAGGCATGTCAAAATTCATGATGCCCAGTTCGGTTTTCGCGCAGGACTGTCAACGGAGACGGCCATTCTTAGTCTGAAGCACGCTGTTAAGTATTACACGGATAGACAGACACCAGTCTACGCGGTTTTCTTAGACCTATCCAAGGCTTTTGACCTAGTCTCTTACGATTTGCTCTGGCAGAAGCTAAGAGACACAACACTACCACCAGAGCTCGCATCTCTCCTCAAATTCTGGTACCTTCACCAAGAGACTCGGGTGAGATGGGCAGGGAAGCTTTCGGAGCCATGCAGGCCGGAGTGTGGGGTAAGACAGGGGGGACTGTCCTCGCCCTTGCTCTTCGGTCTTTATGTGAATGCCTTGGTTGAGCGACTCAGCAGCATGCGTGTCGGATGCTATGTGGATGGTGTTTGTTTTAATAATTTGAGCTACGCGGACGACATGGTGGTGCTGGCGCCCTCGATCAATGCTCTCCGAAAGTTACTGGCGGTGTGTGAGTCGTACGCAGAGTCTCATGGGTTGATATACAACACGAAAAAGACTGAGTATATCGTCTTCAGGTCTGGTACCAGCTGTCCATCAACGGTCCCTCCTCTGTTACTCAAAGGTCACCCAATAAACAGGGTGTATACGTTTAAATACTTGGGCCACCTGGTGACAGATTCCCTGAATGACGATGCAGATCTGGAGAGGGAGCGCAGAGCATTGTCAGTCCGGGTGAACATGCTGGCCCGCAGGTTCTCTCGTTGTACAGTCGCAGTTAAAATAGCCCTATTTAAGGCATATTGCACATCACTGTACGTGGGAGCCCTGTGGTTCAGATATACTCAAAGGGCTGGCAATGCTCTGCGTATCCAGTATAACAATGCGTTCAGGGTGCTGTTGCGACTGCCACGCTACTGCAGCGCGTCGGCGATGTTTGCCGCCGCGCGCACTGACAGCTTTGACGCAATATGGCGGAAGAAATCTGCCTCGCTACTTCGCAGGTTGCGTGATAGTCCCAACATCATTCTGCACTCGATAGCCGCCCGGGCAGATAGTCCGCTTGTGTGGGCTTTAGCCAATCGGACGAGATCTGTTTTAGTTATTAAGTACTAACATAGGCTAAGTAAGATTTTTACTAACACAATGGACCTCATTTGTAGTCTGAAATAAATAAATAATAATAATAATAATAATAATAATTTAAAAGAAATAATTTTTTTTTTGGCTATTATTAGTAAGTTCTAACAGAGTGACCACTTTAAAAAAAAATCTCAGAAAGAGTACTTAGTGTGTTGATTTTACTGCTACAAGTTTCATCGAAATGCCCCACCTGCAACATATTCAAAAAAAAAAAAAATGAAAATGTTGCTCGGCTCCCAATTCGTGACACTACACATACAATTTTTAAATGATATGTATAATAATAATAATACACAATAAGAAAAATTATTCTCCATACACTCTGCTAACCCTGTAAGAGTTTGGCGTGCAGTTAAGTACGCAAATCGAATTCAAAATATGCAGATCCAAGTGTATTTTTATTCAAGAACCTTTATACAGACTGTGCCTGTATACCTCGTGGCACACTTATTGAACACCGATTGATATACCCTTCTCGCTCTTTTGCATTGGCGGGAGAATACACAAGAGCGAGAAGAGTATGTCAAACAGTGTTCAAGATGTTTGCCGGGACCTATACAGTGTTACGTAAACGTTAAAAACGTAAGCATAGGAACGATAGATTTTTATTCACTATGTTCGACGCCAAGCCAGGCCTCACTATAGAATTTTAATAGCGCAGTGGAAAGTATGGTGGGCCCTGGGTCAAGAGTGGCGTAGCGAACTTATCCGCCGTGCGCGGAGCTTAACAATATATTATTCGAATAACTCACCTGGTTGAAGGAAACTGCTTCTGGGGCCTACCTGGATTTATGTATGTAAGTGAGTATATATGTATCGTGTAGTGACGTCATGAGTATTCTCCAGGATACAACCAGGCCGCTCCAAGTGGTCTGCCATCCAGAAATGCGGTCTCCAACACTTAACCTTCAAACTATTTCAACAAAGATATATCCAAACTCAACCTGTATTATTTCGTCAAATTGGGGTTATTTACAATCAACAATACGATCACGACTAATTGTCCAACAAAACGATCGGTTTTTAAGGGATTAATTTACAACAGGGTCGCACACGCAAATTGGACCGACATCCCTTTTCCAAGCTCAATACCCAAGTGAATGTGTCAACGTCAAATTGACAAGATGTCACTCCGTTTCACGTCATGGTGCGTTCACAGAGTAACCAATTCGAACGGGACGGAACATCTACCCCCCCCGGACGGGCCTTCCCGTCCGCTAATCACTTGGCAATCTTGACAAGGTTGCGTTTTATCAGTTCACTTGACGCGCTGCTGGAGGATGTGCAAATACTCCAAGCTCCAACGCTTTCAAAACTCTGAGCGAGCTGCTGCACCAACTGAAACCGCGATAGCCAATTTTGGCTCACATCGACAAAAGGGTGCTCCGGCAGGGCGGCAAGTGGCTGTCAAATCAAAAAAATGGCCCGGGGTTAGGGCCTCCAAGTCGTTCGGGTCCGAAGACAGCGGGCACAATGGACGCAAGTTCAATACTAGGCCATGCAAACCGGATACCCGGATAACTGAAAAAACTGGATAACCGACTGATTTGAAAACCGGGTTTTTTAGGAAATTAAAACCGGAGTTTCCGGTTTTTCGGTTAACATTATATATTACAGAACTTGATTTAGAAACTAAAATGAGGGTGGAGATGGCACTTTACGACGGTGGAGGAAAAATGAGAGAGCACTTAATGAAAGTATATAAGTAAAGCTTTGGAATCTATACCTCCAACAAATATGGAATCAGCGAGAGCCTTTTTATCAGCAGGTCTCATCTATACTATCTATACTTATATTATAAAGCTGAAGAGTTTATTTGTTTGGTTGAACGCGCTTATCTCGGAAACTACTAGTTCGAAATTAATAATTTGTTTGTGTAGGGTAGCCTATTTACTAAAAAAGGCTATAGGCTATATAACATCACGCTACAATCTAAAAAAGCGGAGCAGCAATGAAAAGTGGACGAAAACTGGCAGGCAATTCGATGCGACGGGAAGGGTCACGGGAGCAAAAATTTGACGCGGACGAAGTCGCGGGTAGAAGCTAGTGTGTAATAAATCCGCAGTACTCTAAACGGTGAATCTCTCGATGGACTTGTATCCTATCAAAGTAAAAAATATATGGTCATACATGGCAATTTAATCAAAGTAGAAAATATTAATTTGATTTAGCTCTGTAATTTTAATTTAGTTATAATAAATCTATTATATTTATAAGAATGTCTGATTTATTTTGTTTTGGTTTATTATGAATAAGACTTCTATTTTAAGCGATATTTCAATAATTATTTTGATCTCATTTTACGTACTGTTGATTTTGCCTGTGTGTATTTTATGACAGTTAAATTGTTATTTAATATCCTGTAATTTTAGGCCTTTGTCTACCTACCCAATGTTCCTAATTATGTATGTTAGATACCTTAAGTTTTAAAGAATATGTTGTTTTCCTAAATAATAAGTTTTATGATTATTATTCTATGTTATATATAAAGAAAAGAAACTCTTTGTATTGCGTGTTAGTAGTTGTAGCTTATTTCAGTCCGTAAGAAATACATTTTTGGATTAGAATTCAGCATTTACATTTCTTTACAGACATATTTCTCATTTATTTAACTTAAATGAATAAACCCGAAAAACCCGATTTAACCGGTTTCACCGGTTTTGTAAACAAAAAACCCGAAAAAAACGGTTTTTATAAACAACCTGGTTTTTGCATGCCCTATTCAATACAGCTTCAATGCGGCAAAATACCGTAGCTAACTCCATAAAGGTGAGAACGGTGTCTCCCAACAATATGCGCCAGAGTCCCTTTGCTGCTATCACTGCGGCCTCAAAAAATACCCCCCAACGGGGGCAGGCTGGCAGGTCAAAACAATAACAAACACCAAAAACAACCAAACAACAACAACCAAAAACTACAAACAACAATTTAAGCAAATGGCCCTCCTTAGGCAACAAAAGGGGGTGACGCGCCCCATAAGGAAGGCTAGAGTGCCTCAACCGTCCCCAAACATGCAAAAGACCCGTATCGTCCAAAAAGGGGTCCAACTCACTAACGGCTCCCGACAATATCCAAAACTCTCGCTGCAGAATGGCCAACAGCGCATTGCAACCGACATGCGAGTTCTTAATGTGACGATCAGTCACCAACAATTCAACAACAACAAACAACAATTCAACGATTTGTCGAGGGAGCTGAATCGACTCAACAAAAATCAGGGTCAGACGGAGGGTCCTTCGTTCCAACAGCGAGCACCTTGAGCCCGGGCAAAGGAACCGACATCCTACAAATCAAAGGCGTTTCAGAATTGTGAATCTGGGACACTCGGATTGCAACAAAGACCTCCAAAGAGTGGACGGACGTCTTCAACCAACACAAAACAATTTGACTGTCCGTCCAGGCGTAACAAGCCCGAATGTCCACAGTTCCACCCAAAGTGTGAGCAACGTGGTTCAATAGACGCACAAGAAGCGCCGCCCCTGACAATTCTAACTAAGGGATGGTCAGTGCCGTCCGGAGGGGGGCCACCTTGCTCTTGGCCAAGACCAGTGACAAATTCACCTAGCCTGTCACGCAGACAAACAACAGCTGCATAACCGTGCAAAAACGCATCACAAACAAGGGTAGCAGTGTAGCTCCCAGGGGGGAGGATAGCGCGGGGTAACACGACCTCTTTGACTGCAGGGAGTGCGGATACAAATTGGAGCCAATCTTCCAATAGGGTTTCCCGAATTGGCTCGTCCCAGCCACGTCCCACAGTCCAAAGCCGCCGAAGAAGAAGAAAACAATTTCACCCAAAACAATACACAAACAAAACAACAAAACAACAAAACAATAGACAAGGTCAACCCTGGGCTCCCATGTCCACAGAGTCTCCCGTGGGCCCCCAGACCCTGACCGATGCCGTTGGCAACAAAACCGTGTCGATCTGAGGGGTACCTTAGCGGGGCAGGCGCCAATGTCCTAACAATGCCTGGGCGGCGATCGATCGCCGCACCCAGGCTCAAGTCTTTCCCGACGAGGATGGAGGACAAATTCCTCGTCCGCGCGGTGTCCCGAGCCACGCGCCATCGCTGGAAGGGCATATCCCACCGGATGCCTGAATGGCGGGGGGCGTGACTCCAACCGGGGACGTTCCGCCAACGGAGGGGAGGGAAAGCGGTGCTGGTCTGGCCAGCGCTGCCTAGCAACAACTGCGTAATTGCCTTTACGCGGGGAGACCAAATGGCGGTCGCGCGGCTCCCGATCAACTTGCGCGGGGGGTGGAGTGCGGCGCTCAAAATTGCGGGCCTCTCCCCGGTTCTGAACCGGTGAGCCAGAAGCCCGGTGACCAACTCCATGGTACCCCCCCGTGCGCGAACCTTCATCAGAGGCTGGTCTGCCAGCGTGGTTCGCGTTAGCGCACAAAATGTCCAAATGGGACCCCCTACAAAATCTACAAGGGCGGGGGTTGGGGCAGTCCCGATGGAAGTGAGCCCCCAAACATGAGAAGCACAGGCAGCGTGCATTGGCAATTCGGCGGCGGGCACTCACGTGCAATTTCAAAAAGGCCGCGCAAGTTGCCATGCCATGCCCCGTGTCCCTACAAAACTCACAACCAGGACGACTCTGGGTGCCAGCAAAACGAGCGGCGGGGCGACCATCAACAGGCCGGCGAGCCCTAGTCCGTCCCTGGTCTCGTGGCCGGGAAGACGGCTGGCGTGACTCAGTGGCAACGCCAGAGTGGTCCACAAACCGACACTCATCCTCCAAAAATTGGACGAGGTCACCAAATGGGGGGAGATGTGTGACACTATCCCCACCATACTTTTGCTCGAAACGAGCCCTCAAATCGGCAGGAAGCCGTTGCAGCACAACGTGCACCAAAAGGTAAGACCAATGGTCCACCGGCAAGTCCAATCGCTTTAAAGCGTTGGTCGTTGCCACCAACGGGTTCAACAGATCAGTACGCAATGCTGACAAACTAGTAATGACCGGTAACCCCAAAATCAATTCAATATGAACGTCAGCCAAACAACGTTTATTTGGTACCGCCGGGTGAGTAGTTCCAAAGCGGTAGGGTAGGCTGAGTCAGTCAACGACAGATGCTGTACCAAGGCTCGGGCCTCACCTTCCAGGACAGACAACAAATAGGCCAACTTTTGGGCGGGTCTGAGGTCCGAGCGTGCATCAACTAAACTTTCAAAAAGGTTTTGGAAACACAACCAATGGTCCAAGCGACCGTCAAGTGTGGCAGTTCCAAAGTAGACAGTCTACTCAATAGTCCGGGACCTGAAACAACCGGGGTCTCCGGCTTGACCTGGACAGGTGTCCGGCTCTGCAATATTTCCATTTGTATGCCATTGCACAAACAAAACCATTCAAACAAATAAAACAATTAAATAATTGTAGCCACAAGTCATCACAGCACAATACCACGTTTTAGACATTCCGTAAAAGAAATAATAAAGCAAACAGCCCTGAGAAGAACTGACACCACGTTTTGACAAGTCTTTAAAGAAACAGGAGTGTCAGGACTGCAGATGCCACACGCTGTCATCGTGTTCTCCAGGAACACCAGCGTTGTGCAGTGTGCGGTTCACGGAGTCTTCCATCTTCCATCGCCGCGCCCTGCTGGTTCACTGCACGCATCATCACCCGACGGTGGCCGCCTCCTAATTATATTTACGGATCACAAGCCATTAACATTCGTAATGACTAAAGCGCAATCGAATACAGAAACACCGAGACGAACGAGACAACTTTTGTTTATCAGCGAATTTACCACAGACATACGTCACGTAAGCGGTAAACAAAACATCGTCGCCGACACACTCAGCCGCATCGAAACAATATCATGCCCATCTGCGATAAACTTCAAGGACATAGCCAGCGCAAGAAAAGGATAGCAACATACGACAATTATTACAACAAAACAACATCACTCTCAAGAAAGTAATAATACCTAATACAGACGTCGAGTTATACTGCGAAACATCTACGCCATATATACGCCCGTATATACCAGAGGCACACAGACAAGAAGTTTTTAACAACGTGCACAACATCAGTCATCCTGGTACGCGCACGACCCGCAAACTTGCAACACAAAAATACTTCTGGCCATCATTGAACGCAGACATCAGCCGTTGGACTCGAACATGTATACAGTGTCAGAAAAGCAAGATACACATCACACATTCTCGAACATCTCATCTTTCCCGCCAAGCGCCAAGATACGCACGTCACACATTCTCGAACATCTCATCTTTCCCGCCAAGCGATCGTTTTCAACACGTTCACGTAGACATTGTCGGACCGCTACCTACAACAGCTCAAGGACATTGCTACTTAATCACAATGATCGACCGACTAACGAAGTAGCCTGAAGCAATCCCTACCGATGAAATATCAGCTGTTCGAATAGCCGATATATTCTACCAACATTGGATTTCAAGATTTGGATGCCCGACAACACTAACAACCGAACAAGGTCGCCAGTTCGAGAGTCAGCTATTCCAAAACCTAATGAAACAAATGGGAATCAAGAAAACTCGCACCACTCCGTATCATCCACAGAGCAACGGGATGGTCGAACGGTGGCATCGCTCGCTCAAAACATTATTACGCGCGAAACTATCCGATGCAAGTACATGGATCAATGAGCTACCTACAGTGTTACTTGGTCTACGAGCCGCACTGCGCACTGACACCGGCGTAAGCGCAGCGGAACTTACCTACGGGTACAATTTACGACTACCTGGAGATTTTTTTACAAGTACCTACACACCTCCGATGGATTATACTTACGTCGATAAACTCCGTGACATCATTCAAGTAAACAAACCGCAAGCCGTCACTGAGCATCATAGCAGCTACAAGCGTGTTTTCGTTCATCAAGATTTACTTCAATGCAGCCACGTGTTTATCAGAACCGATGCAGTCAAGAAACCACTCCAAGCACCGTATGAAGGCCCGTATCGTGTTATAAGCTGAACAGATAAAGTGTTTACTATACAGCTACCGAATCGGCAAGCTAACATTTCGATCGATCGGTTGAAGCCTGCATACGTCATAGCTGAGCATACCAATACCTTACCTCCAAGCAAGATTACCATTACCTATGACGAGGCCAGTACTACACCAACCAAGCAACAACCACGGGTACCTACGGTCAACGTGACGTCACAGCCCGCTATCATCAAGACAACACGCTCGGGCCGCGTCGTAAAGCTGCCGGTACGCTTCGCTTGAGGGGGAGTACTGTAGCCACAAGTCATCACAGTACAATACCACGTTTTAGACATTCTGTAAAAGAAACAATGAAGCAAACAGCCCTGAGAAGAACTGACACCACGTTTTGACAAGTCTTTAAAGAAACAGGAGTATCAGGACTGCAGATGCCACACGCCGTCATCGTGTTCTCCAGGAACACCAGCGTTGTGCAGTGTGCGGTTCACGGAGTCTTCCATCTTCCATCGCCGCGCCCTGCTGGTTCACTGCACGCATCATCACCCGACGGTGGCCGCCTCCAAATGGAAGTGCGGATTACTAGCCACCTATACTTATGCCTTCGGCGAGCACGCCGCTCGGCGCGCCACGGACCCACAGGCGAGTGAGGCGCCCCCGTGCGGAATTCTTTAGACAACATTGTGCTGTGATGTGATTGGATGTAATATCGTAGATCTTATTTGTTATATTTTTGAATTATATGTTTATTGGTTAGGTCACATATTGTTAAAATGTATATAAGACGTGTTGTCCTACAAAATATATGATTATTCACATTCGTACATCAATACGTATTTCTTCTACCTTCTGACAACAGTGGCAGCCTAAAAATAACCAATAAAGTACTAAATAATCAAATAACAAAGTTCAATCAATCAATTACAAAATAAATACAAGCAAACAATTGGTTTCAATCCAAACATAACAACAATAAACTTTTATTTCAATTCAAACAATGTCAACGTTCAAAAATTCTATTTCATATTCAATTCAAAATTCAAATTCAAATCCAATTCCAAATGTTAATTTCACAAACCACTATGTCAATGGTACAAAAACTCAATATATTTTATGTCTTCCTGACATTCAACACAACAGAGGTCGGATACAAACAAGGGGTTGTAACATAGCCCAATCTAATCAACAATATTAGCATATGCAAACCGGCTGACCCCGGCAACATCAGTTACTCGTCTCAACAAATTTAAACAAATTATTTCAAATAAACAAGCAATCACAGTTAACAAATATTTACAGCGAATTACTACTTCCTTATAGAGACTGCCAAGTAATTAGCCTACTGTAAATTCCCAATTTTGTGGTTGTACGTGTTAGAACCACGTTCTGCTACCAAGAATGTTCGACGCCAAGCCAGGTCTCACCATAGAATTTTAATAGCGCAGTGGAAGGTATGGTGGGCCCTGGGTCAAGAGTGGCGTAGCGAACTTGTCCGCCGTGCGCGGAGCTTAACAATATATTATTCGAATAACTCACCTGGTTGAAGGAAACTGCTTCTGGGGCCTACCTGGATTTATGTATGTAAGTGAGTATATATGTATCGTGTAGTGACGTCATGAGTATTCTCCAGGATACAACGAGGCCGCTCCAAGAGGTCTGCTATCCAGACATGCGGTTTCCAACACTTAACCTTCAAACTATTTCAACAAAGATATATCCAAACTCAACCCGTATTATTTCGTCAAATTGGGGTTATTTACAATTAACAATACGATCACGACTAATTGTCCAACAAAACGATCGGTTTTTAAGGGATTAATTTACAACAGGGTCGCACACGCAAATCGGACCGACATCCCTTTTCCAAACTCAATACCCAAGTGAATGTGTCAACGTCAAATTGACAAGATGTCACTCCGTTTCACGTCATGGTGCGTTCACAGAGTAACCAATTCGAAAGGGACGGAACACACTAATAACTGTCTACAAAACATGTCAAATCTGTTTACGGATATTTTGCACTGTACACACTTAAAACGAATAGATAAAACATCAACTTTGAAGAAAAATAAAGTATCGATAAGCTATTCATAAGCTTGTTTGAACTCGCTTTGCGGTAACATTTGAATCGAACACAGGGAATCCAAGCTTCCACAAATGTTTTTAAATAACATACATGAAGAGTGTACAGTGCAAAATATCCGTAGGTAGGATTTGCGTACTTAACTGCACGCCAAACTCTTACAGGGTTAGCAGAGTGTATGGAGAATAACTTTTTCTTATTGTGTATTATTATTATTATACATATCATTTAAAAATTGTATGTGTAGTGTCACGAATTGGGAGCCGAGCAACATTTTCTTTTTTTTTAATATGTTGCAGGTGGGGGATTTTGATGGAACTTATAACAGTAAAATCAACACACTAATTACTCTTTCTGAGATTTTTTTTAAAGTGGTCACTCTGTTAGAACTTACTAATAATAGCCAAAAAAAAATATTTCATTTCAAAAATATATTTATTTTTAGCAAACTAAGTAAGGTCGATATACGTAATATTTGTCATAATGTTGTCTACAGTTTGGCTTTGGAATCACATTTCTATATTAGTTTTAGAGAACGAAAAGTTTAAAAAATTGTCTGTTATTAGGACATTTTCCAAGGATACTCAATGACAGTTAGAGCTAGGCAGTCAAAAACTACATAAATGGTAATGCAAATGAGCAGCGTACTTAACAATATCATATTCATTACATTTGGCTCTGGGAGCACATTTTCAATACTTAACCTGCTATTATACCCTTTCATACTCCTCCGTCCGCCCAATTTTCGTTTCACGTATTAATGTATAGATTATGTGGATATCTGTATTCATGCGATGCTAACTTTACTGAGCAAAGTGCGATCTGCAAATGTTGCCCTTTTTTTTTTTTTTTTTTCAGGATGGGAAATCATCAAATGACTTCTCCCGCTCTGGGCGGAGCGGGAGGGCATGTCAGACTTTTACTGACTAAAACCCACCCGTGTTCCATCAGTTGCCCATGTGCCAGGGTCACGGTATCTCTTTCGAACAATCACGCGACCCCGGCAGGCATCGGTCCTAGTAGACCCCTACACTGCTGCTGACATCTCTTTGAGGCGCGCGTGGAACACTGCGCGCCGTCGACCCAAGCTTGGTCCTTACCGGGCGGCGAGCTACCCATTGCTCGCCACCCGCAAGCTCGCGCCTACGGTGGCCGGGAGTCCGCTATTGACTCCCGACGCCCGGGGCGTCTCCTCCTGCGGTGGCTAGGGACGTGAGGGCGCAGAGACTGCCACTCCCTCACGCGCCCCGCCTCCTCCTTCGTGAGCATTACTGCTTCGCAGAAGGAGGTGACGGCTTCCCATTCCCTCTCGCTCCGTACCATGGCTCGCACCAGGGCCGGACGCGAGAGGTCGCCGCCGCCGATCGCCTCCACGAGGACACGGCGGTGCTCCGCCCAGGCAGGGCACACCTCCACCGTATGCTCCACCGTGTCCTCCAGACGATCCTCGCAATGGAAACACCCGGACGTATCCTCCCGGTTTATCCTGAACAGGAACCCACCGAAGCACCCATGCCCGGTGAGAACCTGCGTCAGGCGGAAGGTGAGGACGCCGTGGCGCCTCTCTATCCACTCCTCAAAGAGGGGACTTACCGCCGCAATTGTGGCGTGCCCAGCACTGGGTTGCGACAATCGTACCCGCCATGTCGCCATGAGATCACACCGGAGCTCTGTCCGCCGTGCCGCGATTTGTCGCGGCAGCGGAGTTTCGCCCCGGCGTTTCGCCTCCTCGCGCCACTCCCACATGTGCACGAGGACCTTTGCCTCCAGATCCCATGGCGGCACTCCGGCAAGGAGGCTCGCCGCCTCGCACGAGACCGTGCGGTATCCCCGGATTAACCGGATGGCCATGACCCTCTGGGCCGCAAACAGCCGGCGCGCTGGGCGCAGTCTCAATGAGGGTGCCCACACCGGTGCTCCGTAGAGGGCCATGGACCGCACGATCCCCGTGTAGAGCCTCCGGCAGGAGGCGTTTGGACCCCCCAGATTGGGCAGGAGCCGCTTTAATGCAGCCCCAGCCCGCTCCAGTCTGGGAGCCAAACGTCGGAAATGCTCAACGAAGTTCCACCGGCTGTCGAGGACAAGTCCCAGGTACTTCATCGTCGACTCGACGCCGATGTGAACCCCTCCTACCGTAAGTTGGGAACCCGCGGGTGGCGCGTTCCTAGGACCATGAAAACCCATGGCCTCGGACTTGTGCAATGCCAAAATGTTGCCCTTAGGGAGGATTTTATTTAGCAGTCTTGACTGCGACCACTAGACCAACGAGGAACCATTTGTATTTTTAATGAATTATTTAATTACTGTGCAACTGTCTTGTGATGATTTCAAAATAGCATTAGTTCTGGCTCTTTCTGCTCCCTTATAAAATTCCTCACAGACGTAACACATTGTCCCCTCCAATATGATTAACTTGCACAGGCGCATGGTTATTCCGAAAATGTGACTAATTATAATATTTTTATCCAGCTGTAATAGAACACAGTATGATGCATGCGTGGAAAGGTTCCAAAAAGTTTCTTAAAGAGAAAATGTTGACCGATTGAATTGAATTACTTGCGATGAAAAAAAAAAGTACTACAACAAAATAATATGAAATATATCGTCTGCTGGTAGGATATAAATGAATCTGAAAATGGAGACCTACAGCAGTAGATTTCTAGAGGCTGATAAGAAAGTGAGTAGCAGAAGGACCTACTGTAGATAATATTATCATCAGTAAATATAATGAATACTAACTTCATTTTTACACGAAAATATTAATATCATCATAACATACATGACAAACATCATAAATGTAGAGATGAAATGAAGCAGAATCTGAAATCAAACGGGCTAATTATAATAAGACTGAAAATATGTGACGTTTAACCGAGTTTGCGGTACTAGTGATCAGCCACCGGTTTGCAAGGAAGCTACTTTCCTTTTAATGTGGCAATATGATGTCAAACCATCGAAGTTTTGTTGTTTTGTGATATTTATAAAATACTAGCTTTGGCTTCGCCCACGTATTATAGGTAAAAACCATCCTATATCACAATCACTCTGTCTATTGATGAAAATCGCATTAAAATCCGTTGCATAGTTAAAAAGATCTAAGCGTACAGACGTGAGAACTTACTCTATTTTATACTTTGTAAAGATGTATTCATGTTATCTATTAAGATCTCTTTTTGATCATAATTTAACTATATTATTAAAAATGTATTTACATGGAATCCAAATATTTTGTTCGCCAGTTTCCAAGCTTTGCAGGTTAATTTTATGACTTGATGTTTGTTCTTTACTTCTCTGGCTATTGTAATTGTTTCGTTTTCATCGCCAAAATTCATGTTTTCTACGATATTATTCAATTTTTCAAGTTTGCGAGTCAAAATATAAATTACCATTAGTGTATGAGCTATTCCTAAATAAAAAATTATGGTTGAAGTACTGTAAAAGACCCTGATCCACGTCCAGTATAAGTCGTAAACCATTTTTCCAGTAACAATAGTTAGCCAAAGAATAATTATTAAAGAAAAATACACCCAAAAAATATCTTGAACTTTTTAAAATCATTGATACTGTAAAGACAATGATTGATTTCTTGAAAAAACGCTGTTATGCACACATTTAAATAGCGCCTGTTGGTAAAACACAAAACTGCAATGTTAAAATTAAATAACAAGTAAAGAGATAAGTAAAACATTTTGAACAAGAAGAAACGAAAAGGATTGTACATCATAGTGGCCCATAACATACAAAAATATACGCCGTTACCAAAGACAGCATACATGATTTTCTTTTTGCAAACTTTTTCTACGATTTGATCACCGATATTAAATTCTGACTCGAACAAAATTATTACGATAAAGTATAAGGGAAAGAAAATGCTCATAAAATCATTATATATCCATTTTCATTTTAACTTTTCTAAAAATGTTTTGAGGGCAATCATTTATGTATTTATTTTCGACGTTTTATCGAAGACGTTATGTAAAGGTTTTTAATAGCTTCCGACTGATAAAAGATGTTTGTCAGATACGGATATCGTATTTGAATGAAATATTCAATAATATATTTTTACCAATAACGCTAGATTGATGGCTTGAAAAATGAACAATATACTTACCTATGTTAAATAATAACGCAATTTAGTATAAACATATAGTCTGATCAGTCTGTTATGTTTACAAAACTTTCAGAACTTACCACCATCGCAAATACTTGTGAAATATTATACATATTTTTAAAATATTTGCGATGTTGGTAAGATAAAGATGGATTTGGTTTATCCTGCCATCTCTTTTTGGCATTTCGTTATGCTACGTCTGCACAACTTAGTTCAATTCAAATTCAAATATTTATTGGAACTAAAAACAGTTAAACAATTTTTTGTGTTCGTTAACAGCTACGTTAGTTTAAAAAACTGTGTTGCAGCCATTAGCGCCCACCTCCGAGAGTGGAGACGTCGGCGTTCCAACATTAATAACTAAAGCTACACAATACAAATAGAAAAAAAAAGACAAAAACAATTATATTAAAACTTAAAATAAAAGTAAGTTTTTTAAACTATTTAACTAAAATATGATTGATTATAAAATTTTGTTTAACACTTATGATTTTTATCCTAGAAACAATACAAAAAATAAAAATTAGATTAAGATAGTCCAGTTCTCTAATGTGAAGAGTGTGTGTGTAAGTATGTAAGTATGAATGTGTATATGTGTGTAGGTATAGATATAGTATATCTGTAGGTGTGTGTGTGATTGTATACTTAGATAGACTATCATGAAAGGAATATGACTGTCAAGACATGTTTACTTAAAGGTAAGTATGTGTCACCAGATTTTCTAACTCATTCATACGTTAGGCTTTGCAGCCATTTGTCCGTGACCGCTTTGCACTCCCGTGAGGTAAGCGGATAAATATTTAAAATCTTATTTACTCTGTTGTACAAAACAGGGCCAAAGAAATGATATTGACGTTTCACCAACACAACATTGGCAGACTCAGTCGGGCACACTCTATCTGCCCTTCGCTTTTTTGAACGGTGATTGGGATCAAAAGTAAGTTCCGAGTGTTTGCGTAGTATGGTGCTTAGGAAAAATGCATGCCTCACTGTAGGTACTTTACAGAGAGCATAAAGTTCGATGGTTGGGAAACGAATAGGTTTGTGTGCCATAACTTTAAGAACCGCCCTTTGTGCCCGTTCCAATCTAAGCATTAAACACTTACCAGCGCCACCCCAAGCCGCTATACAATAGGTTATGATAGAGTGCGCCAATGCAGAGTAAACTATCCTTAGAGTATGAAAGTCAGCAGAAGATCTCAAATTTTTAAATACAAATATCAATTTCCTGACCCGTGCCACCAGTGACCCAATTTGTTCATTCCACGACATAGTACTGTCGATAATAACACCAAGATATTTTATGTTGTTAGTGCGCGTAAGTACATTACAGCAACAGGAAGTGTTATTTAACGAGCAGCAATTGTGTGCAGTTAGGCTGTAGGGTGAAGTAGGTTGGGATGCTGTTCTTGCCGCAAACGTGATAAATTTAGTTTTCTCTAGATTCAAGGTAAGGAGATTGCTAGTTAGCCACTTCATAACAACGTGTAAGGCAGACTCAGCACATGAGCGAGTTTCAAGCCAATCGCTTCCATGTACAAGTATTATAGTGTCGTCTGCGTACATTATCATTTTAGCGTTTTTTAAACATAATTTACAGAGGTCATTTATATAAATTAAAAAAAGGGTAGGACCAAGGACACTACCCTGTGGGACTCCGTAACTAAGGACCTCTTCATTACTGGTATAGGTACCAATTCTGATGGCCTGAGAACGGTCAGTCAGGTAGCTCTTGAAAATATCAAGAGGCAAGCCCCTGATGCCAATTTGTTGCAGCTTGGTAAGCAGGAGGGGGACAGAGACAGTGTCAAAAGCCTTAGAAAGATCAAGAAAGATTGCAATCGTTTTTAGTTTTTCTTTTATTTTTCTTGCAATAGTACCCGTTAGTTCCAAGACAGCGTCTTCTGTATTTTTTCCTGATCTAAATCCATATTGGTTCGTGGCGAGAATATTATGCGAATTAAGATAATTTAAAAGTCTATTGTTAAGGACTTTTTCAAGGATCTTTGACAGCGTAGTCAAAACGGATATAGGTCTATAGTTATTGACACTGCCTCTGTCTCCGCTCTTGTGTATAGGATGTACGACAGCCTTCTTAAAAACATTGGGAAAGACCCCTGACATAAGAGCAAGGTTAAAGACGTGAGACATAATTGGGACAAGAATATGCCTAGCAGCCCTAATCAGAACAGCAGATATACCATCCCAACCCACAGCACTATCTAGTTTAAGACTTAAAACGATTCGCTCTAACTCTTCAACGTCCGTACTGAAGATGGCCATTGAGCCAGGACTTGTACTCACACTAGGTTCAGGAGCAGTTTGAGGGTTGCCTAGCCCAGAAGTAATTTTAGATGCCAGAGTTTTCCCCACGCTTGCGAAGAAATGGTTTACTGCATCAAGTGACTGGGAAGGGTTAGCCCCTAACGCTAAAAGTTCACTAGCTGATGATTTATTATTTTTAAGGTTAGAAATAGATTTAATTAGTTTCCAGGTAGCCTTTGGGTTCTTACGGTGCATCTGAAATTCCGCGAACTCGTATTGGCGTTTTAATCTTTTCAGTAGGTTGTTACAGAAATTTTTATAACGTGTATAAGTCATTTTAAGAATGTGGTTGTCAGGGTCTCTTTTTGATTTTCGATACATTTTATCCCGGTTACGAATGCACCTCAATAATCCGGGCGTAATCCAGGGTTTAATAATTCTGTTTTTGCTAGGGATTACAGCAGTGGAAGTATTATTATTAACCGCCGTGGAGATTAAGGATACAAATTTGGTAGCAGCATCGTTTGCATCATTGCTGTCAAGAACACAAGAAAAGTCGGTTCCTTCAAGTTTGAGCACGCAAGCACCTACATCAACTCGACGCGAGGTTAAAACTTGTTTAGGGGAGTTGAATTTAAGTTTGCAGAACACTATTATTGGAGCATGGTCTGTAATAAACGAGTCGACAACCAAAGTGATAGCAGGCTGGTTGGTCTTAATAATAGCGTGATCTAAGCAACTGTTTTTACGAGTGCAGAAAAGATGACCGGGCAACATTCCATGCGACGCAAGTGTGTTCAGGTAAGTGTCAGAATTAGCATCAGCATTCTCGGGTGAAATATTTACATTAATATCTCCTAAAATAATAATGGTCTTAAAAGTTTTAAGCGAAATTAGAGTAAAGTCTAAACTGTCAATAAAGTCTTGAATATTTCTGTGTGATGGAGATCGATATATTGATAGTAACGCAACATCGGAACTAAACTTGAGAATGAGACAATTAGCGTCACGAAAGACAGGTGTTTCTATTGTGAAACATAAGTTATGTCTTGTATAAACAACAACCCCATCATTTTGGTTAGAATATTCGGACTTAAAGGATTGAAACCCAGGGACCACAGGAAGAAATGGGCACTTGCTTAGCCAGCACTCTGACAGCACAATGACGTCAAATTGTACTTTAATTCTATCTAATAGAATAAGAAGATTATTGAAGTTGGCAGTGTTGCCTAGACTCCTTATATTTAGGTGGATAAATTTTAAACCACTTGCAGAATTATTTAGGTGCGATGCACATTGTTCCGGGGCACAAATGTATGAATTTGAAACCGAGAGATGTTCTATATCATCAGTAATTAACGAATTTTCGTCAGTCATTTGATGATTTTAAAATAAACAAGTAAATCGTAATGTGATGACCAAAGCGCTGATTTGGAGAAGACACATTCGTCTGGTTTGAAGAGATTCCACTGATTACAGGATAAGTTCTTAAAAGAGAGAGTGTAACACAGCAAGGCGGTTTCCTTATGACATTCCTTTTGTTGTATGTTTTGTGTATGTATAACTGTGTGTAATGTGTATGTATGTGTATGATTGATGTGAGTAAAGTTTGGTAGTGTGAGAACTGGAAGAAGTACAAACAAATATTTAAATAACACAAGAAATAAATGAGATGACATAATTGCAAGAAATAACAGAAAAAACGTAAAGTACAAAAAGCGCAGTCTGAAACAATCGTGCACACAAACCGAAACAAATACTGCAGGAACATGAGTCGTGTGGACGTAAGCAGTATCATAGCTGACTAGTCACTTTGGGTCGACATCGGCAGGTTTAGGTAGATCCAATTCATTTTTGATCAAAATATGTGGCGATCCCTCTTTTTGACGAAGGAAAATTTTCCCGTTGGTTACCCAGCAGTAGC
The DNA here is from genome assembly GCA_932294355.1 of Aporophyla lueneburgensis. Taxonomy (NCBI): domain Eukaryota; kingdom Metazoa; phylum Arthropoda; class Insecta; order Lepidoptera; family Noctuidae; genus Aporophyla; species Aporophyla lueneburgensis. The sequence continues at coordinate 5,850,510 of OW028735.1, forward strand.
GATATTCATTGCTACTGGCAAAGTCTTTAGCTAAAAACAGGAGTCGTTTCATTTTCGGTGTAAGATTTTCTGAAACGAATACGGGTTTTGCCGGTCCACTTATATTGAGATGTTCAGTAGAAAGTTTGCTATGTTTTTTATTGTATTCCTTGAACATACGAACAAACTTTTCCTTGCGAAGATTGGTAGTAAAGTCCACAATAATCGTTCTGGTGCTTGAGTCAGTTGGTCCAATGCGATATACGTCTTTCACCTCGTGAGCCTGTACGGGAGTATTTAAGACAGAACCGACCTTTCTCACGGTATCTAATAAGCATTCCTTGGTCTCAGGCTTTATCACTGGTATATTTCTGATTTCCACACAAGATGATCTCGCACAGCGTTCCAGCCGTTCGAGTTTGTCCTCCAATGTTGTAAAATACTGCGTATTGCTTTTTCGTTCTATATCTAGTTGGGTCTCCAGCTGGTCGATATGTGATTTTAAGTTATCATAGTGCTCAGATAAAAACGTGACAGTGGCCTGAATATTAGAATTTTGCAATTTTATTTCCTCGATAGATTCATAAATTTTCCCTATTTTGGTGTTTTGTTGCTCCTTGAAATCTAGGAACATGGATTTAATTTAGTTTAGGCTATTTTCATCTTTATCTCTCTAATACGCCAAGAATGGAACCAACTCATAAAGGAGACACCTTTTTTTGGTTCGGAAATCATCAAATGACTTCTCCCGCTCTGGGCGGAGCGGGAGGGCGTGTCAGACTTTTACTGACTAAAACCCACCCGTGTTCCTTCAGTTGCCCATATGCCAGGGCCACGGTAATTCTTTCGAACGAATCTCGCGACCCTGGCAGGCATTGGTCTTAGCAGACCCCTTCAGTATTGCTGACATCTCTCACACTACATGCCGTCGACCCGAGCCTGGTCCTTACCTGGAGCAATGGGTAACTCGCCGCCCGTAAGCTCGCGCCTTTGGTGGCCGGGAGTCCAAAGGAGACACCTTAAACTTCCATACATGAACAGCCTTATTTTTAAAAATCTAGCTAATCATTGACGAACGAGTTAGCTCATAGTTGATGATTAATTTTTGTTTATTTATAAACGCTAGTTAGCGAGTAATAAGTAACGAATCGAAATAGAGGTGAAATTAGGTGAATGGTTGGCTTAAAAGAATATTTATGAAATTAATAAATTTATCAAAACTATAATTTTTGTATCCGTCATGACGCTGACAAACAAAAGTTAAAAACTTCGTAGGAAAATTTGAATTTGAATAAATTAATTTTATAAGTATATTTCATAGTGTTTGCGATGGTAGTAATAAAAAGAATATGCTTTAATGATTGAAACATAAATTGGTGATTAGGAAAAAGATTGGATTGGTAAATAGGAAAAGTAATTTATGTCTATTTAGTAATGTAAACTGACCAAATGAATGTTAAAGCAGTAACCGTTAGTAGCTATGTATTTGGGTGAACGTTCTTACAGTTCTACGTTTGTTTGCATGTATATACTCTTTTAGAAATATGTGTAGGTACTTTTTTCTATTTAATTACTTTCTATTGTATTCTTTGTGTATACATCACCATCATCATTTCAGCCTTAAGATGTCCACTGCTGGAGAGGGTGAAGCTGGACTCCCCTAACATGGGGGCTTCGCAATAATCACCACGCTGGGTAGGCAAATTGGCAATCGCAGTATAGAGGTAAAATGCATAGAGAACCCTTCTGCGCATTCTTTAGTAACTCCCTTAGTAGCTTATTACGACACCCACGGGAGAGTATGGAATGGTGCTATTCTTTACGCCCAGCACCTCACGAAACTTTGTGTATTAGTTGTATGTTGAAAGAAATTAAGAAATGTATAGTTTCGTATTTACCCCTGTATAGCAAATGCTAACGGAACGAAGGAGCCAGGATCTCACGACACAGGGAATCCTAGTCTGAGGTCCTTATCTCGTACAAGTTGATATCCAGCATGTCTTTAGTGTAGTGTCGGGTCAATCTAGCTCTTGACTCGTTTGCTAGGTTCATAATGGGGTTACTGGTTCATGTGTAACCGTCCATGGATCCTCTTGATCTCTCTCAACAGCTCAGATTTGCCGGATACGACTTTGTCATCGTCGGTCTTCAGAGCCACAAGTTTGCTCTGATCAATACTTAAATCTCTTGCACAGACCTTGAAGCCCTTGTTCCGCTCTATATCGTCCTTAATACGGTCCGTATTAAAACGGTGAAGGACAATTCAAGGACTTAGAGATTTGTCATTGAGTTGGTACTGGAGCGCATCATCTGAAGACAGCTGTATTATTTTCGTAATATTATCAATTTCTATTAAAATTAAGCAACTTACTTCTTATTAAAAATATTCACAATTTAAAACACAATGAAATGAAGTTATATATTTACTATTTGATGGCGTTGCTCAAGTCGCTCTCATGCTAATGAAACGCAAAAAAAATAATATAGTCTCTTTATACCTATGTACTCGATTGGCAGGAATGTGGTATAAGGATCCATAACGAGTACTTAAGCCACTTACGATTCGCAGACGACCTAGTACTGCTATCTGAGTCAAGACCAGAACTACAATCTATGATCAATTCACTAAACCTAGCAAGTAAGGGAGTCGGGCTGGAAATGAATATATCCAAAACAATGGTAATGACGAACAGCACGAAATACGAAATAACAGCAGACAATGTGCCTCTTAAATATACAAAACAGTATATATATCTAGGCAAACAAATTGGCTTCGATCGAACAAATAATGACCTAGAAATAGAACGCAGGGTACAGCTAACTTAGAACAAGTATTGGGGCTTAAAAGAAATATTTAAAAGCACAATGCCAATAAACATAAAAACTAAACTCCTGAACATCTGTCTTCTGCCGTGCCTATTATATGCATGCCAGACATGGAAATTTAGTAACAAAATTAAAAAAAAAAATAATTACATGTCAACGGGGAATGGAGCACAGCATGCTAAACGTCAAGAAAATTAAAAAAATAAGGCACACTAAAATCAGAGGCATTACAAAATCTAGGGATGGGCTAGTGCAAGCCCTATCACTAAAATGGAACTGGGCCGGGCATGTAGCGCGTCTACAAGACCAGAGGTGGAAGAAAAGAGTAACAGAGTGGCAGGGCCCCCATGGAACACGTAAAAAGGGGAGACCCTACGCTAGATGGGCAGACGATCTAAAAAAGATAGCAGGAACAAACTGGGTAAAAACAGCCCAGTCTAGAGAAGACTGGATAACTTTGGAGGAGGCCTTCACCTGTAGAGGCGTTCTTGCAGAATAAAAATAAAAAAAAAACATTAAATTTAGTATGGTTAGAAATAAATTATATTATATAAATGCACTTTAACATAGCTGCGACAATAATTACTAACACTTAGTTTAAGTTTTATTTCATTCTCCACTGTGTAAATTAGTTAAGGTTGGCAAGAAATATAAGGCTTTTTATTTTTATTTTATTATAGCTATGTACATATATATATGTGTATGCAGTGTAGGTCAACGCCTCTAGGGCGTTCGCTGCGATTTGTATGAAGGTATAGCATAGGACATCGTGAAAATTGGGGAGGCAGTGAAAGCTTTAATAAATAAATAACTAAACTTATAGACCCCACAAAGAATACCTACCCATGTGTCTGAGAAAGCAAAAGAAGTGTAAATAATAGTTGATGGTGTTTAAATTTTCTTATTCGAATTTATTATGTTACTTACGATAACTTGTTATAGTGCCTGCATATGGATGCTCTAGAACAAGTTATCGAAAATATGAAGAATTTAACTAGTCTTTATATGTAGGTTTCATTGATTATAGTAACGCGTTCGATATTATTAACCATAGTTCTTTATGGAAATCACTAAATATCCTACATGTCAACCCAAATTACGTATAAAAAACATCATAAAAAAATATATATAATAACAGTACAAGTAAGGTGAGATTAGAATCAAGAGGTGAAGCAATAAATACCAACAGAGAAGTCAGACGAGGTGACCCCTTGTCACCTAAATAATTGATTGCTGTTTTAGAAAACATATTCAAAAAAACAAACTGGAAAACAAAAGGTATAAAAATAAATAACTGCTATTAAAACCACCTAAGATTTGCTGATGACCATAGTCATACTATCAGAAACATCAGGAGATCTACAAGAAATGCTACGTTCACTAGACCAAGAAAGGCCGAAAATAGGACTAGAAATTAATGCTACTAAAACCCATAAACGAACGAGAAAATACAATAGAATTTTTGACAGCTATATCTACATAGGTAACAAAATGTCATCTAATAAAACAAACAACGAAGACAACTTTGAAAGAAGATCAACTATATAATGTGGAAGAAATTTGGTCACTCAAGAAAATCTTAAAAGGAGACTATTTAATAATCATGAAGAAAATTATAATAGATACCTGTAAATTGTCCTGTCTGTTGTATGGTTGCTCATCTCGGGTATTCATGGTAAGAGCCAAACAAAAGATTGAAACAACACAAATAGCCATGGAGAGAATTATATTGAAAATAAGGAGAATACACAAAATCAGAAGTGAAGCCATTAAGCTAAAAACAAAGATTCACGAAAGCTCTGAAATGGCAATAAGCTGGCAGCGTAGCACGATCTAAAGACGGTAGATGAGCATCTAACACTCCAGAGTGGGAAGGACCAGAAGGAAAACGAAGAGTAGGCAGACCGAAGAGAAGGTGGGCTGACGGCATAACAGATTAAGAAAAGATTTGCTGAATAGTGCAAATGACAGGGACAAATGAAAGAAACTGGAGGAGGCCTTGTTCCGAGAAGGGGCCTATATAAAAAAAAAACGTAAGAACAATTAAAAATATTAGCAAATTAGTAAAAAACCAATAATTATGTTTAAAATGATATTATGAATGGTAATGGGAAATAAAGGCTTTTTATTTATGTATTCGTTTATTAATTTTATTTTATAAAAACCCGAGCGTTTTTATATTTTTTGCTAGCAAATTCTGTTCTAGGTATGTTTTACGTATACTAAGTGGTGTTTTTTCTATTTCTTAGTGTTTTAACATCATATGGTATCTCTTTGTGCGTTTTGAGGATGATAAGTAAGATATACAATTTTCTCAAAGACAGCAGATTACATCATTCATAAATCATGTTAGTAGATAATCTTGTTTCTTTAAGTAAATCACCTTAAGCATCGCTCTTTGAGCGCGTTGTATCCGTAGAAAACTAGATTCCGCTGCTCCACCCCGCGCAGTCATGCAATCCACACTATCCACACTAATATTATAAATGAAAAAGTAACTCTTTCTGTCTGTCTGTCTCACTTTCCTGCTAAAACTACTGAACTGATTTAACTGAAACTGGGTACACAGATAGTTTAGGGCCTGAGAAAGGACATAAGCTACTTTTTATTCCGGTAATATGTTCCTGCGTGATAATTTCCGATCTCCACGCGGGCGAAGCCGCTGGCAAAAGCTAGTACACTACAAAAGACTCGACCAAAGATACATTAATTTAATAGATTTCTTTGGTTGTTCTTATTTTCATTTACATGTATTCAATCCATTTATGTTTCCTTAATCAACTCATGATTTGTTCCAATTGAGGGTAGCAAGAAAGACGTTGGTCAATAATCGCTCCCAGATATTTTGTTTGAGTAACTTTTTGGATAGTTGGGCAATTATAGCAAGTTCTATCTGTACCAATGACGCACGTGTGGATATTTTAAATAAATGCTTTGACTGGTTGAATCCGATTACAAATTTTAAAGCAAATTTACATGGTTTTGCTAGCATTTAGGGTGATCAGATTATCTTTTAACCAAGTTACAACAAGAGGAAGCCCTTGTTCTGCACTATTTTTAACATCAGCCCATGTTTTCCTTGGGAAGACGACAGCTGTATCATTGGTGCATGAGAATACTACGGGATTATTAATCTTCATGTTACGGAGGTAATTTATATAAATTAAAACAGCGTAGGGCCTAGTATACTTCCTTGAGGTACAAGGTAAATCGGCGGCGGCGACCTCTCGCGTCCGGCCCTGGTGCGAGCCATGGTACGGAGCGAGAGGGAATGGGAAGCCGTCACCTCCTTCTGCGAAGCAGTAATGCTCGCGAAGGAGGAGGCGGGGCGCGTGAGGGAGTGGCAGTCTCTGCGCCCTCACGTCCCTAGCCGCCGCAGGAGGAGACGCCCCGGGCGTCGGGAGTCAATAGCGGACTCCCGGCCACCGTAGGCGCGAGCTTGCGGGTGGCGAGCAGTGGGTAGCTCGCCGCCCGGTAAGGACCAAGCTCGGGTCGACGGCGCGCAGTGTTCCACGCGCGCCTCAAAGAGATGTCAGCAGCAGTGTAGGGGTCTACTAGGACCGATGCCTGCCGGGGTCGCGTGATTGTTCGAGAGAGATACCGTGACCCTGGCACATGGGCAACTGATGGAACACGGGTGGGTTTTAGTCAGTAAAAGTCTGACACGCCCTCCCGCTCCGCCCAGAGCGGGAGAAGTCATTTGATGATTTCCCATCCTGAAAAAAAAAAAAAAAAAAAAAGGTACAAGGTAAATATTAAGGCATGATTAAAATATAATTTGTCAAAGTGTTTGTTGAAAAAATATTGAATGTTTACACGACAGCTATGTATGTATGTTGTTACTAAGAAAACAAATATTCAAATTGATAAAATGAGAATGTTTCATTAAAATATTTTATAGAAACTCCCATTTGTTTATTTTTGCTTTTGATAAGTGATTGACTCAATTATAAAAATAATAATCTTAAATATAATATTTTAAGATCAACATCGTCTTAAATAAATTATATATATCTTCTTAAAGTTCATGTTATAAAATAATACAAATATTTTTCTTTGGAATAAATTAAATGTAAACATAGCATATGCTTATTTAATTCCTTTTTTAATTAATTAAGTCATAAAAATAGTTTTAGGAACACACATCAGTTTACTTATCATACGTCACTGTCCTTATAAGAACTTCGTCATCACGTATTTCGTGTTTTATAGTATTATAAATTGGTGGACCTACATCAATATTCTTAATAGATTGTTCATCAACTTCGCTTACCTTGTTTGTACTGTATATTTTTCTACGAATGCCATCGCTTAAATGTGTCCGCATACTCTCAACAAAATGAAGTCCATAACAAGAAAAAAAGAATAAAACAAAAAACAACCGACTTCCTTAAAAAAAACACTACAAAGTCAAAAATAACTTTAATTTCGAAAGTCGGTGTCTTAGGCTCTGTATTTAAGGTTTTTGCCACCGACTTCCGAAATTAAAGTTATTTTTGACTTTGTAGTGTTTTTTTTAAGGAAGTCGGTTGTTTTTTTTTTGTTAAAAGTTTTTATTTTTTAACTTTTTAGTTGTGGTAGATACTCCGCACTAATCTAATCGCGTTATTCGTTCATTTGTCGCGGAAATACGTAATGCAAATTTAAGACTTATATGGTTTTCACATGGACCCCATTGTCCAAAAGGAACCAAATTAAAGTGGGACCATTCGGGAAGCACCAGCTTTCAAATAAAAAAAGAATCATCAAAATCGGTTCACCCAGTCAAAAGATATGAGGTAACAAACAAAAAAAAAAAAAGAAATAATAAAAAAAAAATACAGTCGAATTGATAACCTCCTCCTTTTTTTGAAGTCGGTTAAAAAGGAAAAGTTTTCGTATACAATTTCTGCTAAACGAGTCGGTTGACAAAGATATACAGTCAATGATTTTGCCTTTAAACCTCGTGCAAAATATTTTGTTCTGTCCCAAATATCGTATTAAGAATAACCTAATTTATCCGAATAGCCGTACATCAAAGGACATGGCTAAATTGAAGTATAGGCGACATCCTGACAAGTTATAAATATGGTACCTAGCAACATGTAAAGCTGAATAGTTGAATATTAATATTTCATATAAACACTGTTTCAGGAACTTTTCATTTCTTTACAATCTTAAAAATAAAATCGCTATCGTGTAACTCCTACGTCAATAGGTATGGAAACTGCAAACAGATGACATTGCTATGAATTTTTACCTAGGCGTATCTGCATCTGCTTTATCTGGATTTTATTGTATTTTTGACTAGCGCCCCATTCCCATTGCGCACGGTGGCACTTGAGTCAATGTCAACAAAGAGGTAATTGCACCAAAAACGTAACACAAAACGTTTTCTACAATCTGCGTATACCGTTGTAAAAAGTTGAAACAAAGACAGTTTTCACAGAAAAAATAAATAAGTGGCTGAAATGATAAGCATGTTTGAAAATAAGGATTAATATTAACTGACCCAAACAAGTGTATATTTTTTTTATTTGAGGTAGGTAAACAATTCTGCTAAGTATTATACATTATTTCAATGTAACTAATCTAAGTCCCCCTGGTGCGTTTTTTTGCCAGTCTATTTGTACTGATGTATCAACACACAGATTTCAACAGGGTTGTCACTAGTACTAGTAGGTAGATTGGTTTTTATTCGTTATTTACTAATTTAAATCAATTTAGGAAAATCCTGCCGCCTGAGTGCTTTTCTTGTGCGCGTTGCTGCGTGGTAATTAATAAAACCGGCCTAAACTAGATAACGAACGCAGTGAGTAACCAAGGACATATAATATATTGAAATAAAACAACTAAAATATGATTTATTTATTTGTTCTTTAATCTATGAATCTTCTTCAATGCCCCAAACACACAGTGTCTAGAGGTGTTTGCAGCCTATTTTAATTTGGTAGGTTTAATTTCTGTTCTGATACAGGTCTAGGTACTGGTTCAGGTATTGGTTCAGGTTTAGATACAGGTCCAAGCAGGTTTACCCGATTTTGATGTGACTGGATGTGACGTTGATAAATTCTGTATCACTGAATCGTTTCTTTCCACTGCATGGCGTTGTATACTTCTCACAGAGCGGCCACAATTTATGCACACCATTGTATGACCAAATAAACAAACATCACCCGTAGCTTTTGAATAACCACAGTTTATGTATCGCATGATGAATTTATTGAAAGTCAAGCCCGTGTAGAGTAGGAAGCAAGAGGTCAGTAGGTAGGTGAGCACACACAATAAGTCTAATAAACAAGCGTGGGTCAGTGAAAATTCAAAATAAAAAAACACAACGAACAAGCAAACGGGAAAGCGTTCAAACGACGTCTGACATCTGACGTTTGCTTTTTATGATAGAGATGTGATTGAACTTCATGTGTAAAAGAATCGATTAAATAATCGAAAGAGTTGAAAAAAAAACGTTTTTTTTCGTCCACTATTACTATTATTACTTAATATTTTTCGACACAATATAGATAGTAAGATTAAAAGAAGAGGCACATTACTTGAATGAAAAATTGGAATTGGAATGTGCCTTTTTAAAAACTACCCTATTTTCCGAATCAAAAACTGCTGAAAACACAATAACAAATCACTAAACAGGACACCGAATTGAACGCCGTCGATTTCCGCCAAAAACTCTGAATGCCAGTACTTAGTTTCAGACAGTAAATCGTTTTGATAGCAGTTATCAAAAATCGAATCAGTTTCCATTTGACATTCTGGAAAAGCGCTATGACCCCTCCCTAGCTTGCAGTACTGTATTATTTCCCCTGGACATGTCAATCAAAAAGCTTAAAAAGCAATTAAGATACTTTTTTTATGCTAAACAGTTCACGAAAGTTCTTGGAAATTAATAAACACTAAATAATTCATTAATGAATATTTAAATATTACGAGTTAATGTGAGATTCCAATACATTCTGAGGGTATTCATTTAGCCATCTCCCTTGGTGTCATTGTGTGGCATGATAGTGTTCATTTCTTTTTTCTGTTATCACGTGTACGAAAAGTCGTTGATCATTATCTTAGGTGAATTTTATCACATAGTCTACATCTACTCTTACTTCGAAATGTTCTTGTACTGTATCGAATTTGTCATAAATTTTATAGTTAACATATCATTAACAAAAATTAAAGTTATTTTTCACTTTGTAGTGTTTTTAAGGAAGTCGGTTGTTTTTTTTTGTAAAAAAGTTTTTATTTTTTAATTTTTAGTTTTGGTATCTACCCCGCACTAATTCCAAACAAACAATGCATATTAATGCGATACCAGAAATCGCGGTTGATTTGCCGTCATTTTTTAAAGAGTTCCAGTGTTTTTCTCCGGAACTCATCATCAGATCTATATGAAATTTATATGGGACCATTTCGGAATAAACCCCTTTCGAACAAAAAAATCCGTTTATATACGACGGAGTTATGGCCGAACATACATAAAAAAAAAAAAAATATAAACATCCGAATTGATAACCTCCTCCTTTTTGAAGTCGGTTAAAAAGGAATATAACATTTGTTTTAAAAATTCAAGATGTTCACAGATTTCTCACCGAAAAGAAATTTGACCGCTTTATTATTTGGAACTGGATCAGTGTCATCGCAATCTTTGTGTTCTACATAACCGCTATTACTTTATTCAGTCATAACTTTACGACTTCTTTCGTGTTTTATCAACCATTTTAATTGACTTTAACATTGTTTATGCTATCAGACTTAAAAAATGTTTGAAGCCTAGGGAAATATTTTGGAGTGTTACGAAATCTACAGAACTTTTTTTTTTCATGATGGGAAATCATTAAATGACTTCTCCCGCTCTGGGCGGAGCGGGAGGGCGTGTCAGACTTTTACTGACTAAAACCCACCCGTGTTCCATCATTTGCCCATGTGCCAGGATCACGGTATCTCTTTCGAACAATCACGTGACTCCGGCAGGCATCGGTCCTAGTAGACCCCTACACTGCTGCTGACATCTCTTTGAGGCGCGCGTGGAACACTGCGCGCCGTCGACCCGAGCTTGGTCCTTACCGGGCGGCGAGCTACCCATTGCTCGCCACCCGCAAGCTCGCGCCTACGGTGGCCGGGAGTCCGCAATCGACTCCCGACACCCGGGGCGTCTCCTCCTGCGGCGGCTAGGGGCGTGAGGGCGCAGAGACTGCCACTCCCTCACGCGCCCCGCCTCCTCCTTCGCGAGCATTACTGCTTCGCAGAAGGAGGTGACGGCTTCCCATTCCCTCTCGCTCCGTACCATGGCTCGCACCAGGGCCGGACGCGAGAGGTCGTCACCGCCGATCGCCTCCACGAGGACACGGCGGTGCTCCGCCCAAGCAGGGCACACCTCCACCGTATGCTCCACCGTGAATCTACAGAACTTCATTTCAGTATATGGTACGTATGCTTATTCTTTTATAAACAAACTAGCTTCTTCCCGTGGCTTCGCCCGCGCGCTTCTTCGATATTATCTCAGGAGAGCGCACTACCGGGTTAAAAAAGTATCCTTCATCCTAGCCCAGGTCATGGTCGATACTCAATATACACTATCTTTATTGCTTTACCATAATGTTACTTAGGCGGTAACTATATAATTTAGATCATTATGAACTCTGTAGGACGCAGCAAAAGGATAGGAGAGAGGAAGTTCTGTTTATGAAGGTCATTTAGTCAGGAGATTGCGAAAAACACTCTAATAAATCGCTTATTTATTTACAAAATCAATCTCTTTCATCAAAATCAGTTCCGCCGTAAACGCGTGAAAGAGTGACGGACAGAGTTTATTCGCACTTAAAAAATAAGGTGCCTACTGCCCCTACAGAATTGGTGAGCATATTGCGATAGACGATAATGTACGATTTATTTTTCCACCAGTATTCAGGCATTCGATGCTCTTGAGCAGCAAAATCCAAATCCGTTTAGCCGTTTTTGTATGATGACATAACAAACATCCAAACTCTCAAACATCTATACAAACATACTTTCACATTTTTATCTTATATGTATGAAAATCTTTTTTTTTTCTGGATTGGAAATCATCAAATGACTTCTCCCGCTCTGGCCGGAGCGGGAGGGCGTGTCAGACTTTTACTGACTAAAACCCACCCGTGTTCCATCAGTTGCCCGTGTGCCGGGGTCACGGTATCTCGTTTGAATAATCTCGCGACCCCGGCAGGCATCGGTCCTAGTAGACCCCTTCACTGCTGCTGACATCTCTTTGAGGCGCGCGTGGAACACTACGCGCCGTCGACCCGAGCCTGGTCCTTACCGGGCGGTGAGCTACCCATTACTCGCCACCCTCAAGCTCGCGCCTACGGTGGCCGGGAGGCGTATTTACAAAGGCTATACTATTTTAGTCACGAGCCAGACTCTAATCAGTGAGCTTTTGTTTATGCATATTACTCAACAATACCTAGTCTATCTCAGTAATAAAATTGACTCAAATAGACTAGCTTTCTGTTTTAATATTTTCAAAGAAAATGCACGGACAAAATCTAGTTCTATATAATACATATCACTCGAATAGCTAAGCTTTTGGCGAGATATTTTTAAATTTATACTCGCAACAAGTGGGTAGTGTTCTTTACCTAATAAAAGTACTTCTCGTTTGTTAATTCGTTTTATTTTTGTTTATCAAATATATAATAGAAACGAGCAATTAAAATGATAACAGTTGCCATGTAACTATCAACCTATAGGTAATTGACGCTTATCTATTTGATTAATATGTATTTAAAATTAATATGTATGTAACTGATTGCCACCTGCACTAAGATAGGTTGACGGAGCCCCGCTTCGCGGGGCTCCTATTTCTGGGTGGTTTAAAAAAAAATAACCACGAAGGCTAAGGCGGGAGCTCCGCTCCGCTTCGCTCCGCTTCGCTCCGCTTCGCTCCCGCCTTCTAACCTAACCTATCCGAGTCGGGGTACTCTTAGTCGGGGTGTTAACCATGGATGGGATTTCGTCCACGCGTGACTGAAATGGTACTAGATTTTGTCCGTGCATTTTCTTTGAACATATCAAAACAAAAAGCTAGTCTATTTGAGTCAATTTTTTTACTGAGATAGACTAGGTATTGTCGAGTAATATTCAGAAACAAAAGCTCACTGATTAGAGTCTGACTCGTGACTAAAATAGTATAGCCTTTGTAAATTCGCGGCCGGGAGTCCGCTATCGACTCCCGACGCCCGGGGCGTCTCCTTCTGCGGCGGCTAGGGACGTGAGGGCACAGAGACTGCCACTCCGTCACGCGCCCCGCCTCCTCCTATGTATAAAAATCTCGTATCACGATTTCACGATGTGTGTCCACGATAAACTACGAAATAACTGAACCAATTTTTATCCAGTTTTGTAACCATCTGTGATTTGGTCCAACTTAAAAGATAGGATAAATTTTATTTCAATTATTAACCTCGATATTTGCAAATTAAAGGTGTTTCATAGAACGATGTGTGTATTCATTGATAAGTTCCATGAATTTCTAATAGATGGCAGTGTAATTTAGTTCATTGTATTATTCATCAATAAACAAAACGATTCAAGAGCATTCAAACTAGTAATTATATAAGATAGGATCAAAAGCATAAGGATGAATGATAGGCAGTTTTATTGTCGGCTTCATCTGTTTTTTTTTTTATTAAGGTGCACAAAGGAGAAAACATGAGTAAACCTATATTTTATTAACTCTATCTTGTATCTAATTTATCTTGCATAAATATTATAAGATATCAGCGTAAGTATGATATTTAAAAAGAAAAGAGTCGTAGAGCATCAAAAAATTCGACTGCATCGTTGCCAACAGGAAAGTTGTCCAGAAACCTGGCATTGCCATAATGCCATTGTATGGCAATGCTGATTCTTTGGCGAAATAAAAATAGACCAGCCCTCTGGCCACATGAAGAGTCGACTAAGACCAAGTGGACATTCGAACCCGATGGCTCTGTAATTTCAACCCCAAATGTCTAATACATATAACAATTTCCGATAAGATTAGAACCATTGCGGTGAGGTTTTCCGCACCTGCAGCAGGCGCCCAAGCACAACACTCCTTACTAGGAATATGAGATGACGCAGTGGGGTCGACACTTGTTGTATCCTACACCAAAGGCGTTACAGTCATTCCGTCTAGTCTCATCCCATCGTTTTTTGCGATGCTATTGAGTTCTAGAACAGCTAGCTCTCCACCGGTCACAAGAGCGTGACGAACGATGACATTGATGCTGGAGTGTCATGCTATCCGGCCTGCACTCCTACCGTAGGATAGGCCATGGTATCCGAAGTAATAGACACCTTCGCCGCATGCATTGGCAGCGATGCAGAACCACGCAAAGAGCGCCCAGACGCAGGAAAGTTGCAAACAAGATCATTGAGCGTAGTGCCTATGTTGAATGATGGCTGCCTGTAAGCAGAGGCCCGACGCTTACAGCGAGCTCGTACCAAATTTCATGAAAATCGGTTTAGTGGTTTAGTCGTGAGGGCGTAACAGACAGACAGAGTTCCTTTCGCATTTATAATATTAGTATAGATTATAAACATGAACCGATACCGATGCAAACATTTTTATTTTCAGATTTTTTATTATGCTGTGGAGTTTCTTTTTCGCGTTTTAATGAAATTGCAATTAACATTTAGATTTTTAAAATTAAACGCAGAAAGTGGCGATTTTCATTATGTGAGTAGTAATTTTAGAGCTAAATATGACTTATGATTGTTATTCAAATAAAATTAGATAATTATTATTATTGTTGTGGTAACAGTTTTCGTAATGGCTTTCATTGAGTGTTGAACTTAAGTACGAATGTGTGTGAAAAAATTAAGTGTTTTCACTTCGTTAACCTACGAATAACAATAAGGCACAACAAGATAAAAAACAATAAGATATTATAGTAAAGTTACGAAGAGATATAATTTACAATAAGATATTGCTAAAGTGTAACGGTAAGGGGCAGCGCAGATTACAGACTATCCGTGACGCACTTTTTAGTCTGTGAAAATAGAACCTATGCAATTATATGCAGAACGCACACGACGCGCAAAAAGTCCGGCGCTTTTAGCCTTAGACTTTTTGTGCGCCGCAGACTCGATCGCACAAAAAAAAAATGAGCCATCTGCGCTGCCCCTAGACCACCAAAAGAGATGTCTGGATTATGTGTGTACTTTTTACAGATGGTAGCCTGGTTTGCAATTCTATTTTTTGACAACTGGTCGATTAAGAGTTTTGTAATTGAACTCATTTTGAGCTCGTGCTGTGAAAAGTTCTACATAGCGATGAATAATATACAACATTCCTGCGCGCTCATTCTGAAATCGAATTGTTCAGGTAATATTTATCATCACTTCAGTCGAAAGAAGTGTACTGCTGGAAATAAGTCTCCCAAGAGGGGGAATTTACCTAGTCGCCACGCTTGATAAGCGGGTTGGCGTTCGCAGTATGGTGAAAAGATTCATAGAGAACGCTGCTGCCTATTCTCTAGTAAGTCCTTTAGTTGCATTCTACGACGCCCACGTGTCGATTTTGGCAAACCCCTCAAAAATACACAGAACCTATAACAGGTTATAAATATATAAATTTTAAATTCTGAATAATTTCATCACTTCATACATCTGTGGTTCTTAACTTTTATGTAACTTGATGATCACCGTTATCATTAAAACAATATCCTCCGGTTTTATGCAATTTTCATCAATCGGTATAAATTCAATGGTTATCCTTTCTTTTCGCTAAGTATTTTATTTTGTGTGATATGTGTTATAATTGAAATGGTGTATATTTTTGTAGTAAAGTAAAACAAATTGTGCTTTTATTTCGTTTTATTTACTTGAAGAGTTTTTCTTTCTTCGTCTCAAACACGTATAGAGCATTTCCAGCATAACACAGCATTAAAGATTAGTGCGACGACGGCCGTGAAACGGCCAAACCGTATAATGTGACCAGACGTATGGTTTGTAGTGTTAAGTCTTGTAGAGTCAGGGGCTTGGTTCCATATTAAATGTGATAACTCTTTAACTGTGAAAGCGTTATGTAGGTAAGTCTTGGAAACATTTTTTTTTGGAAACTTTACGTGAATTCTCTTTGGTGGCGAAAATATTCATCATAAAGAACCCACGCAAGTCCAACTCATACTTATCCGAATTTTTCATTAGCATGCACAGAACTTTTAAAAGAATTTATTAGGGACAAAAAAAAATATTTGTACAACACATATACGACATTCACTTCTTTTAGAGAATAAAGTAATCAAAATTATATATTGACGCTGACTCAAAATATGTAATTCACGTTAATTTAGGAGCTTAGTCCCAACACCATTCTTTTCTATGCAGAATATAATGGAGTGATGAGTCTATGTAACATCTACGAGCTATTGAGTGAAGCACACAAAAATTGTGTTATTTAAAAATTATCGTTCTTTTAGAGTGCGTAGTTGCAGATCCATGTTGTCTTTGCCAACAGAAAAAGTTGTATGCCAAACGAAATATTGTAGAACGCTATCTAGATGGAAATTATTCATAGCATAGTGCGGCCGCTACATACATTACAGTGTGGCGATCCTCAACACATTATTTACACAAAACATCTATACACGTACATAAACATGACATATACAACATATCATAGTACACTTATTTCTACAAAGTGTATTTGCAAGTGCATATATTAATGCTAGCTTTTTTAGCGACTTTGCCCGCGTAATATACTGTAAATGAACTTTTCTCTTGAATCACTATGTCTATTGATGAAAGCCGCAGTAAAATCCGTTGTAGAGTTTAAAAGATCTAATTGTACAAACGCGGGAACCAATTTTGTTTTAAACTTTATAAAGAAGATTATCTAGAAATCGAAACCCACGCCATCTAGTGGATGTCCACGCCACCCAGATGTCAAACAATACGATGAATTAACTTACACCGCCATCTGTTAGGAATTTATAGAACTGACCAATGAATACACATTATCCTTTAAAAACATTTAATTTGCAAATAGCGGGGTCAATAATTGATATGAAAACTATCCTATCTTTTAAGTTGGACTAAATTAGAAAAAAAAATTACGAAGTTTGATAACAATCAGTATATAGTTTTGGAGTTTTCCTCAACATACATCATTACACGAGATTTTGATATATCACTACATAGTATAAAACAAAGTCGCTTTCCTCTGTCTGTCCCCATGTATGCTTAGATCTTTAAACTACGCAATGGATTTTTTTTTTTAATAGATAGAGTAATTCAAGATGAAGATTTATACGTATAATACGTGGACAAAGTCGCTGGCAAAAGCTAGTACTATGTATAAGATTTTTTATCTCAATCCATCACCGACGTACACGACTATACTGTTAGCGTGCGGCGTGTACGTCACGCGGTGACGTAGTTGATGCGCTGAAGTGATGACACCTTAGTTGACCTTTAATCTGATCTCGTTATTGCGACAATTAATCCATGTACCTTTACTGTAATCCTTCAGGATTAGCGTAATATACTAAGTTTTTACGCTTGTACGAACTGTACGAACCATTAGGCAATAAGACGCCTGAGTCTTCTCTGTCTATAAACTATCCACATGCGTGTCGATCTTTATGTGCCTTTCTTCTGTGAATGTGTGGTGTTCTGTGTATTAACATTATAACCGTGCGCAACAAACAACCACCTTTTATTTACAATGCTGCTTTTTCATTCAAAATCATCAGTAAAGGTATTATGTTTTTACAAATTGTATTGCCAGCATCCTGCAGTTTGTGTTTTTCTAATATTATTTTCTAAATTTACTTTTCATCCTTTCGCATTATTTTTTAACTGACGAAAATATCGTATTTTTTTTTTTATGTATGACCACGCACAACTTTTACATAGTAGTGCTGAAAAATCAATGAACAAAGATCACTCAAAGCGCCGACTCATAATTTTAAGGTTTATTATTTTATGCTTTTCAGTTTTTTCGGCGGTTTAATTTTTTGTTAAAAAGTTTTTTCGTTCTCTTGTTTCTTAGCTATAAAAACACGTTAAATATACGTATAGACTCCGTTCGTTACAACTTTGTTGATACGATATTTGTCATAGCAATATATAGTTAATCACGTTTTCTCACTATACAAAATGTCATATTTTTGAATTAAAAGTGGGCACTAATGAAACACCATCAGCCTGTTCTCACCACACAGCTAGACGCCACACGCAGATCTTCTCTCTTTGTAAAGCAGTAAACTATTAGTAGATGTCACATGCCTTCGAATTTTGGTTCTGACATGCCGGTTTCCTTAAAATGTTTTAGTTCACCGTTCTGAGAGCAAGGGTGATAAAATGATTTACACAAAGTATAGCGCCTGTTCAATATGATCTTTTGTGTATCCACTGGATGCGAGAAGCATACGACTGGTCGATGTGGCGGTGCTTGGTAAGGCCTATGTCGCATTGGACGCCTTTTGGTTTGTAACAGTCATACAGAAGCGCCTGTCAGGGTTCGGAACTACGATCCACAATTCATCAGTCGCAGTCGTTACCACTACTGGGCCACTACTGCTCTACTGAGCCACCAGTAGTCTAAAAAAACTTTTTAACAAAAAATTAAACCGCCGAAAAAAATGAAAAACAAAAAATAATAAACATTAAAATTATGAGTCGGCGCTTTGAGTGCGGTTTAATTTTTGCTTTTCAGTTTTTTCGGCGGTTTAATTTTTTGTTAAAAAGTTTTTATTTTATATATTTTTTTTTTGTTTTATGTACTTATAATACTTGGAAAGGGATACTCTATCCAATAAAAAAAGAATTATCAAAATCGGACTACTCGTAATATACGTATCGAATTGATAACCTCCTCCGATTTTTTTCGTCGGTTGAAAAAGATTTACTACCATTACAGGTGACACGTAAAACTGGAATACTAGTGCCACGGTCTTCAATTCGATTAAACATAGTTTTCGTACAAGTTGTTAATACAGACTAATATTCTAAATGGATGAATAATTTCATTTAATTGAATCCACCGTACGTTTGGTGTTCACCAAGGTAAATACTATTTCGAACTACTAAATTACTCACTTGTGTACGCATAACGACAGTAAAATGAAGTCCATAAAAGTAAAACCTTATGTCAGAATTAAAAAATATCGTGCTACCGTACCTTTGGATACATTAGTTGACAAAGATGTTCAGTTAATGCTTTTTCCTTTAAACTTCATGCAAAACATTTTGTTTTGGCCTAAGTATCGTATTCAGAATAATTATATATATCCAATAAATCTAACATCGAATTTGGTGTCATTTTGCACCATGATACTATCCATTTTGATATTCGTTGTTCGCATTTACGCACTGCATATTTTCAAAAATATAAGACAACATTTCAATTTATTATACCTATTTTCTTATTGCGATTTGTTCTTGTACTCAATCGGATTCATCGTAAATTATGTCGTCAATGTATCACAAACGAAAAGAAATATAAGGTTTGTCTTGAAATTTCAAGAGATTCACAGATTTCTTAACGAAAAGACCACATTCAAGTGCTTTATCATTCAGAACTGGATCAGTGTCGCGTTTATCTTTAGTTTTTATATTACAGTAATCACTTATATTTACATGACAATTGAAAATTCCATCATAAATTGCATTTGTGGGATAACTGTTATGTGTTTTGATGCCAACATTATATATGTGAACATACTTCTTAAACTGTTATGTAATAAAGTTGACTTATGGAATATTAAAGCTCAAAATTTTCAGCAAATACACTGCAGTGATATCGAAACTTATAGCAAACAAATGTTTGAAGCTTACATTAATATTTTGGAATGTTATGATATATCCAAAACTTCTTTTCAGTATTTGGTGCGAATACTTACTATTATTTGAATATTATAAAAGTTTAATACCTATATAGGTATAAAAATCAAAATTGAAAGAAAATGTTGATTTACAGATTGTTTATCACAAAGTGGAGTTTTTTCTCCGCGTATTATCGAAATTACAAATGTCATTAACTGTTTTGAAAATCACTGCTAGTAGCGACTTTGCTTATGTGAGTATTAAGTGCAGCGCAGACGACAGACTATCCGTGACGCACTTTTTAGTCGGTGAAAATAGAACCTATGCAATTATATGCAGTAACGCACACGACGCGCAAAAAGTCCGGCGCTTTTAGCCTTGACTTTTTGTGCGCCGCTGACTCAATCGCACAAAAAGTGTGCCGTCTGCGCTGCCTCTTAAGTTCGCTTTGCATTAAAATTTCTCAAAGTCGTAATTTTAAATTAATGTTTTCAAATTCTCGCAGTGCAGCATGATTCACTTTAATGTTATTTATTGAATTTTTACAGTTGGCAGTGTGGTTTTCAATCCTATATTTGTATGTTTGGGTGGTAAAGAGTTTCATATTTGAAATTATTTTGAGTTGTTACTGTGAAAAGTTCTACATAGCGATGAATAATGTTCAACACTCATGTGCGGTCATTTTGAAATCAAATTGTTTAGGTAAGTTTTGTCAAAATAAATCGTTTTCATACCTTGTAATAAATACAATAAAAAGTAATATCAGCCTTTACTGTTCCACTGAGATGAGCATTGGTCATATCTGCTCAAGATGGATCGGTGGGTTGACAAAAAAAAATCTATGCAGATGTTAGTTTTATAAAAGAAAATTATGATTACAGATGCTGAGAGAAAGTTGTATAAAAATATTCAACGCTTACATCGGGCAACATTCGACAAGTTGAATGTCTGTGGAATGTTTTACGTCGATGCTAATTTCCTATTAAGATTTTTAGCTTTACTTGCCCATTATACGTTCGTACTACTGCAGTTTACGTTTTTATAATCATGTTTGTATTGCATTGGTCGTCTGGTGATGGTCGGGGTATCTGTATCAGCGATCAGTTTGCCTTTGTTGTTACTATAATGATATAATTATATTTCTTTCCTTATGGATATATTGTAAAGTTTAAACTCCTGTAACTGTCTAATCCTAACATTATTGTAATATGTAATTATTATACGTAAAATTAAGATTAGAATAGTGTTCAAAATATGTTTATTTTTGCGACTGAAATAAAGTTGATATTCTTTTTTATGGTATTAATATATCATAAATGAATATTATAGCATGACCTAAGTGGTAATAATATTTTTTTTTACTTTTATACAACGGGTTTCCAATTTTCACTGAGCATGTAAACAATACAATATTAAATCATTTACTTACACAACTATGAAAGTTATGTTTCATTTTCCATGTTGTAACTATTTAAGGGATCAAATTTTTTCAGCAGAATATTCCATTATTTGTTACACATTTTTTACAGTAAAATTACTTTGAATAAAAGACTTACTTACTTGACTTTAAATTACTTTGTGTTATTTTATTCAAATTTGGAGGTTGTGACGTATTATTTTCTTCTATATCATCCTATAGAAAGAGAGACAGCATGCATTTGGGCGATATCCAAATTATATCTAAGAGCTAATGCGAACAAATATTACAACGATGAATATAGTTCACTGTAATACAATTCTTTCTTATGAGGGTATCTTTTAATTACTAATCTCGCTTCGTATTTTGCTACGTTTCCTTTTTGGTCTTAAAAACCTATTAACAAGATATATCTTTCTTGCCAGTGGGTAAATAACATAACACCCAAGTACATTTTTTTTGTTAATCAGTTATACTACTCCTCGATAGCTTTCTTCGAATAGGGGGATTCTGAACAATATATGGCTTCTTCTACAGTTATGGGATCTTGACTTAGTGAGCAACATGCATAAATGATAAATGATTTTATTTCTGTAAGTAGGTTTGTACAAACACTTTTGCAAGTCAATAATATTTTTTTTGAGCTAGATAAGGTCGCATTATTTAATTCTCCTTTATCATGTAGTTGCCGTATTCCTGGCCTCAAAGGTCAATGCCCATTGATGGCCCAACTCGAACACATTTCGAAGGATAATTAAAAAATATATATTTTTTAAACAGGAATTATCCATTTAACTTCTGTCTCTAACTAAAACGCCGTCATTGTAACACACAAATAAGTAATTAAACTTATTATTATCACTGAGAGTTTGACTGTCAGGCAAAGTTTAGGGTTGCTAGTATATTGTCAGTTTAATTTCGAGTCGTATATTGAATAAGTCTAATCAATCGATTATCTATCTATCTATCTAACTAGCCTATATTGTCCCACTGCAGGGCAAAGGCCTCCCTCTCCATTTTCCACACATTTCCTGGCCAACAATAGCAAAAGACAGAAATCAATCGATTAGACTTATTCAATATACGACTAGACAGATTAATTGATAATTATAAAAATCCGTGTGCTCAGAGGCGTGCAGTGTAATCACACTGCAAGCCGTCGTAATCATGACGGCCATTTTAGTTTCTGTGAACGTAACTAACTAACTCCAGTTTAAGACAAAACAATTATGTTCGTATACATCTCAAACCAGATATCTTATAGTGCAAACATATATAAACATAGAATGGTAAATCATTGTATTGTTTATGGTTTTGCTGTAATTAGATAAAATTAAATTGTTCAAGACCAATAAAAGAAATATAATCGATTACTTGCATCGATGCAAGTAATCGATTATATTTCAAAATATGGCAGCATTATTCTATGACAGATGATGAATTTGACATTTGACACCCACTTAACAAATAGATAAAGTATAAAATATAGTTTGTGTTCTTTTGTGAGCTTTTTATGACAATGGACTCCGATCAATCTCACCAGAATGACAATCCTTGCACGAACTTGGATCGTGGTGGCTCCACTTTGAATGATGACCCTGGTGTGAATGTGAAAACTGCTGGCTACATATTAATGACGACCCTCGCATGCATTTGGACTGCGGGAGACCCACTTTTACTAATGATTAATCCGGCGCGAATTCCGACCTCAGCAACTATGCCGTCCCGAACAAGTCGCATGGATTAACTGGCGCAAGCACGGTCGCTGTGCGAATTGAATAGTGGATATGAGGCGCTTACGCTCTCATCACCTCATCAATAAATATTGTACAGCAATGGGTTCTTCCACAACAGTAAGTCTTATATTACTCACCTACATTAAACAATACCTTTAGAAAAGTATGATAATAACAATAGCCAGTACTTCTGCAAGCTTATAGTGATTTAACTTCACTACACAGTATTAAATAAGGTCGCTTCCCTCTGTCTGTCCCTATGTATGCTTAGATCTTTAAAAGTAACTACTCAACGGATTTAAATGCGGTTTTTTTAATAGATAGAATGATTCAAGAGGAAGGTTTATACGCATAATAGGCGGGTGAAGTTGCTAGCAAAAACTAGTATTAAATAAGTGAAAAAAAAAAATTGAATACCTAAATACTTTTATTTTAATGAGAAAGTAACCAAATTTTACAGCTCATCATCATCTACTAAGCCTTTTCCCAATTATGTTGGGGTCAGCTTCCAGTCTAACCGGGTGCAGCTGAATACCAGTATTTTACATGGAGCGACTGCCTATCTGACCTCCACAACCCAGTAGGGTAATACAATACCCCTTGACTTATCAAGGAAGCATGCTAAGCCATTGGTCCCGGCTGTCTTAACAGCCGGGACCAATGGCTTAGCATGCTTTCTGAGGCACGGAAGGGTGTTGGTATGTGAAGATGGTCACCCATCGACTGCAAGCATAGCTTAACCTGAACGATCAACCCGTATGGCTGTTTTTACTGAGCCGCAAGCCCTTTCTATATATATTCACCATTCTAAGCTCTCCATTTCATTCTTTGACATCGTTTGCTGTGCAATAAATAAATAATTAATAACATTTTCAGGTGCATATCTCGAGCAATGATTGTGTTCGTCATTCATGTTGGACTGCACCGTGGAATGAAATTAGACATCCTTCAGCTGCTTGCGTTTAATATGTACTGACGTAACATCAGCATTATTTCATTAAATAGGTTTTGTATTTTTCGGGGGAGGGAGGAGAGGGGGGATGTTGTTTGGGACAAAGGATAAGTATTGATTAATAAATAAAATAGCTCCAAAATCTTTTTAGCTGCCCATGACATATAACTGTACCAATTTTTTACCGTATGAAATGGAGTCCATAGCTGTTTAAACTTAGAAGGTGACTATTATTCAAAAGGTTAAAATGAGTAAGTTACTTTGAAATGAACAATGACTGTGTTAATACCATTCAAAAGTGATTGTAAGTGTATAGAATAAGTCAGTGCTTGTGAAAAATTAAAAATTATAAAAAAATAAAAACTGTTTCATTTCCAAATGGCGACTTATTTTCTGAACTGATAAGTACTAGAAGGTGCTCATAACATCTTATACTATCATTCCTTAAATTACTTGTAAGTGTTCACTGTGGGCCACGGTTGCTTTAGTATGTGGGCATTGTCGTTTATGAATTGATTTGTTGTATCCTGATCAATTTTATCCACTGTGAAGAGGAATTTCTTATCTGAGTTACATGTAGAGCCAGTCCCAACATGTCCTTATGAGCAGGGGTGGAGTTTTCTTCACTAAAAATAATCTTTATGATTTCCTTTAGAGATACAACTATTTGTGAAGTATTATTCTGGGTTTAAGTTGAATCTTAAAAATCAAATACAGAAGTCATTTATTAAAATTAAGCTGAGAACCAGTACTTTTCGAACATCAAAATTACATTAGGCTGTTCACCAAAAACGGCGGCTCTTCACCACTTCCTAGTGTTCTAGTTGGGAAGAGAAAGAGGTGCTACAAACTCCCCAGCAGCACAGCTGTCTGTTTAGTTAGATAGACTTAATTATACAATAGTCTCAAAGTGATTAACATAACGCGATACAGTACATTCAATTAAATAATTAGTCATTTATATCAGCTTGTTATGCCAATATATCACCAGAAAAAATGAAAAAAAAACTTGAGCAGTCAAATTAAAAATAAACAATTATATGAACCCATATTAACTGTAATTAAGTACGCTTATTCAGGAGACAGAACATTAACATTGTCTTGGGTTAATCACAGCGAAAAACTATTCTTATCTTCTAAATGGTCATTGATGGATGTCTTCAAACAAAGATTGGATTTTACTCAACTTTAAAAACATTAATTGGCAAATCTAGCAAAGGAGAGGTAGCTTTGTATTAAAGGTTATTCTAAGCCCATGAAATGAGTTATGAAACTTTTGAAGCCAGTGAAAGGAAATACGTAGTTTGTCCTTATTTCTAGTATTAATATTTTGAATATCACTGTTTTTAGTGTTCAAGTGTTGTAGAATTCTGTTGATTCCGTATTTAAGTTGAATAATATCCCTTCACTGGCTCATCACCACATCAAGCGCCACTGTGCAAACCTGTTTTTCCGTCTTTGTTTCCCGCCATTGCTTCTGACTGACAGATGACAGTAGTGACAGCAGCTAGTCCGCTTGTGTGCATGAGATAGTGTTTACATATCTATCGACTAGATTCACTACAAGTATAAGATGTTGGCGAAGATGAGTTGTGAAGCCACCGTGAGGATACCAACATTTTAAAATGCCCCTCAGGGAAACTTTAGCACCTATCTGGTAAATTGCTTGAACAGCTTAGTTTTTGAAGGACAAACATATCGATACCTCGGGGCTCAAAGGGCGTATAGCACATTTTGGCCAAATAGAGTTATTTACACCATCTTGTTCAGTTTTTCATTCTCTATCGAACTGTCAAATCAAAGTAGCGATATTCTCGAAAAAATGTTCTTTACTACCCAACATTTTAGGGCTTTTAATGCAGTTTTAATGCGAATTATGGCTGTAAATCACAATTATTCATGATGACATTATCATCTAGGTTGTATTAATTGAGTATACTTATACATTTTGAACGTAAAGCACATACTTTTTATATATTGTTCTTTACGACGTTACTAGATTTCAAACGAAAACCACTTTGTCCTTTACTACCTACATCCTAACCTAACTACATCTAAACAGAAATTAGAATTGTGCTTTACTACCTAGCAAATATGAAGTTTTATCTTATACGCCTTCTATATGGAAACTAAATCGAGCTGTACCACTATTTACTGATGTAAACAGTTAATTGAATAAATACAGCCCAACCAACATTATTAGTCTCTCACTTAGACAATTTCCAAAAAGGGACGAATCCAGACAACCGACGACCTATACACGAGCGCTAGACAGAGACAAAGTTATGTGGAAAGTTATTTGATTGTCTCCATCGCGAATTCTCTTTATTCTCGCCGATGTGCTTTCCGACCCGACTACTCCCGACACCTTTAGATGTAAACAAAAATGCACTCTCTCAATGGAATCCACCTTCTAAAATAGCGTCTAACGACATTGTTGTTTGTGATCTACACTTTAAAGAAGAATCGGTTTTGGCCGAACTGAAATCTCTTGATCCATCTAAGGGACCAGGTCCTGATGGACTGTCTGCTTTTTTTCTTAAAAACACTGCTTCCTTTATTTGTAGACCCCTAGTTATAATCTACAATAAATGTATCACAGAAGGTGTTATGCCAGCAGTGTGGAAGCAGGCTAATATCACGCCTGTACACAAGAGTGGTCCTAAGCGTAAGGTTGAGCAGTACCGACCTATTTCTATTTTATCTACCTTGTTGAAGCTTTTTGAAAGATTGGTACATAATGAAGTGTACCCTATCTTACATAACACTATTTATACAACAACAGCACGGTTTTGTGAAAAAGCGATCTACGACAACTAATTTATTGGCATTTGCTAGTGACTTATTTGATAACATCGACAATCGAATACAGGTTGATGCAGTGTACACGGACTTTCAGAAAGCTTTTGACAAGGTGGATCATGAACTGTTGCTGAACCGCTTTCAATGGTATTCGTGGTAACTTGTTGCGATGGTTCATCTGGTACATTACTAACCGTT
Source organism: Aporophyla lueneburgensis (assembly GCA_932294355.1). NCBI lineage: Eukaryota > Metazoa > Arthropoda > Insecta > Lepidoptera > Noctuidae > Aporophyla > Aporophyla lueneburgensis. Next base: position 5,877,196 of record OW028735.1, read on the forward strand.
GTCAACGGGTCGTTATTAACGGATACCACTCTCATGCTACTCGGGTTACATCTGGTGTTCCACAAGGCTCTATTCTCGGTCCTCTTTTATTCATTATTTTTATAAATAATATTAGTAACTGTTTCCATAATTGCAAATTTTTGTTATATGCTGATGACCTGAAAGTATACAAACCTATTCGTAATATTCATGATTATTATCTTCTCCAAGAGGACTTGGATCGACTGACGGACTATTGTTGCACTAGTAAGCTCCATCTGAGCATTCCCAAGTGCAACTACCTAAATTTTACCAAAAATAAAAACATTATTAGGTTTTCTTACACATTGTGTGGTGCTTTATTAAATAAAATAAACGCGATTCGCTATCTTGGCATATTGCTAGACTCAAAACTCTGCTTGGACTTACATATCGAATAAATTGTAAATAAAGAGTATAAGATGTACGGATTTATAATGAGATCTACTCATGACTTTAAACGGATCTCTTTGTATCTATTCCTACTAAAACCCTAGTCCGTTCCCAGCTCGAATATGCAGTATCTATCTGGAACCCGTACTATAGCAAATACATTGACATGCTCGAAAACGTCCAACGAAAATTTCTTTGTGCAATACACTACAGGTGTTACAAAAATTATCTTCCGTATAACCAATTGCTCAAAAAATACGGACTTCTGATGCTCAGCTCTAGACTTAAACAATTAGAAGTAATAACATTGTATAACCTTGTTAACGGCAATTTTGATTGTATTGATTTGAAACAATGTGTTGTGCTATGCAGTCCCCAGAACTGTACATAGACGGCAGGTGAGTGCTGGAAAACTCTTTGCAGTAGCATGCCGATCTAACACTGGTGCAATGAGGCATTCGAACACATTGATATTTTTACATGCTCTTTGAAAAGGTTTCGTAGTCTTTTATATGAGACACTTAAACTTTTAGACTAGTTTTTTTTCTCTTTCTTTTTTTAAATTGTTTTCTTTTAATTATTTTTATAATATTAGTGTAACTGTCATGCATGTACAGTTCACCTTCTAGTGAGTTTAAAGTTTTAATTATTAATGGTAACCTGTGAACAGCGCTGTGGGTTTCATTATTATTTATGTAACTTATGTTCTTCTATGTGTAATATTGCATAATGTAACTGTTTGTTGTTCCTATTAATAAAATAAAATAAAAATAAAAACTATATAGTTGTAACGGTGTTTTGCCTTAGCTTTTTTTTCTTTTTGGATGATAAATCATCAAATGACGTCCCTTTCAGTATTGCTGACATCTCTTTGAGGTGCGCGTGGAACACAACGCGCCGTCGACCCAAGCCTGGTCCTTACCGGGTGGCGAGCTACCCATTGCTCGCCGTCCGCTAGCTCGCGCCTACGGTGGCCGGGAGTCCGCTATTGACTCCCGACGCCCGGGGCGTCTCCTCCTGTGGTGGCTAGGGACGTGAGAGCGCAGAGACTACCACACCCTCACGCGCCCCGCCTCCTCCTTCGCGAGCATTACTGCTTCGCAGAAGGAGGTGACGGCTTCCCATGCCCTCCCGCTCCGTACCATGGCTCGCACCAGGGCCGGACGCGAGAGGTCGCCGCCGCCGATCGCCCCCACGAGGACACGGCGATGCTCCGCCCAGGCAGGGCACACCTCCACCGTATGCTCCACCGTGTCCTCCAGACGATCCTCGCAATGGAAACACCCGGGCGTTTCCTCCCGCTTTATCCTGAACAGGAACCCACCAAAGCACCCATGCCCGGTGAGAACCTGCGTCAGGCGGAAGGTGAGGACGCCGTGTCGCCTCTCTCTATCCACTCCTCAAAGAGGGGACTTACCGTCGCAATTGTGGCGTGCTCAGCGCTAGATTGCGACAATCGTACCCGCCATGTCGCCATGAGGTCACACCGGAGCTCTGCCCGCCGTGCCGCGATTTGTCACGGCAGCAGAGTTCCGCCCCAGCGTTTCGCCTCCTCGCGCCACTCCCATATGTGCGCGAGGACCTTTGCCTCCACATCCCATGGCAGCACTCTGGCAAGGAGGCTCGCCGCTTCGCAGGAGATCGTGCTGTATCCCCGGACTAGCCGGATGGCCATGACCCTCTGGGACGCACTCAACCCAATTAAATAATAAAAAACGAGGAAGCAGGCAGGGCGGGTGGAGTCTTGTACAATTCCAAATTAAAAATAAGTAGTACGAAATACCGAGACGTAATACGTCTTTGTGATACCGGAGCCATTTCAAAAAGATTTCACGAAGAATATAGACAGATAATATCGGTATAAGAATATCGAACACTTGCACACGACTCTAACGTACGTGAGACTTTAAGTGAAACCGATGAGGAAGAAGAAGACGAGGAAAAAGAAGATTGAGTATTTTTGAAATTAAGAGTAGAATTTTTAGTAAACTTTATTGTTTCAGTTTTGAATAAAATTTCAAATCAAAAAGTAATAATGGATCAGTCATTCACTACACAATTTACACTGACAAGGAGAGTGCACGGGTTAGGGGAAACGGATTTTAATTATTTTCAGCGTAGTGGTAGTATACCATGTGGGTATACTACCCATAAAATATTAAAGTGCAACGCTCAAAAGTTACGGAGAAAAATCGAACTAAAGTTCTTCGAGCACTTTATATATAAGTTGTATAATATTCCGACTTAGCGTGTGATGGCGTAGCGGTAACGCTCTAGACTCGTGCTCCTGCTGACGCGGGTTCGAGTCTGCCTCCGTGACATTTTTTTTTTGGTTAATTTATTATTAATTAATTAATCAATTTTTTACAGAGTAAATAGATATTACTGTTACGAGCTGGGGTTCGGGATAAATTAATTTAAACCAATTTACCAAAACACACAACACAGTTTAATTAAATAAACACAAATATCGCAACCACAAGAAACGTCACTTGGAATCACTTGTCTAGACAAGTAAAATTTTTTAAAAAATTACAAAATACCGCCGAACTACTGGATAAAAATTATGAAATTCATTCGCGAGAAGACGTCCTAAAAATTCATTCTATTGTTCACCACCAATTATCAGCGCCAATATTTTGTGACATGTTAAAATATGCTTGGTTTGCCAGTGGACTCGTTGAAAAGAAAACAATTTTTACAAATGTTAATCAGGCGTGTTTTTCATCTGATTGTTTGAAAATACCTTGCAAATGTAAAAAAAGCAGCATTTATTTGTTGCTCTTGGTGCAGACATAATTTTTGTTTTGATTGTTTTTACCATGATTATCATTCAGGATCATGTAAAACTGATACTGATATGTAATTACATGATATTACGTTAATAAATTAAAATATTTTTTATAAGAATTTGAATTTTACTTTTTACCCATTTACAACAACCATGTTACTATTTATGTAAAGCAACTATTTATTTACTCTGTAAAAAATTGATTAATTAATTAATAATAAATTAACCAAAAAAAAAAATGTCACGGAGGCAGACTCGAACCCGCGTCAGCAGGAGCACGAGTCTAGAGCGTTACCGCTACGCCATCACACGCTTAGTCGGAATATTATACAACTTATATATAAAGTGCTCGAAGAACTTTAGTTCGATTTTTCTCCGTAACTTTTGAGCGTTGCACTTTAATATTTTATGGGTAGTATACCCACATGGTATACTACCACTACGCTGAGAATAATTAAAATCCGTTTCCCCTAACCCGTGCACTCTCCTTGTGAGTAAATAAAGTTTACATAGTTAGATGCACCTATGTTTTAACTGTATTTATACCAGGGACGACCAAAAAAAAATTTTTATACCCAAATAAATTGTCTTAAATAACCATAAAATAAAACGCAAGTAGTCTTTACCCTAATCATAATTTCTATTTTGTGCGACAGGTTAGACTTACGTCCATAAATTCTCACACATGGTAGTTTTTGAGGAGTGTAAAGAACATTTTTCTTTTCTTTTTTTGGGTCGTAAAGGAATAGCCATCTCTGTAAAGAATAGGCGTAGTAATTTATTTTAGATATTACATGAAAATACAACAAATTTCAAGAACTTTTGCCCTAGATTACATTGAGGTAGCACCACAAATAAAAAAAATATTAACATTTCTATTTATTTTTTTTAGTTTTTTTGTTCTACTGAAAAGTCGTGTTTTGTGCTATACGCCCTTTGAGCCCCAAGGTATCGATATATTGAATATCAGCAGATTTGCACTGCGGTAAAATACTGTAGGACATAATACTGTGAAAAGAAGTAAAGTTAATAACTTTCATTATTATTACAGCAGTTTTCAATAAATGACAATTTCTACTTAAGAAATAATTTTGGAAGTGGATTCAATAATCTTTATCATTTATACATTTTACGGTATTCAAGAAAGTTATTTCTGTGGATTTTGAATCCCACATTGATTGTTTTTTTTTCGGCGCGTGAACAAATGGCTTTACAGCGAAGTATTCATACCTAAATAAGAAATAACTGATTTAATACATGTCAATGTCGCCATCATTCCATAACATTATATTAACGGAGTGTCACTATTTATGACTTTCAACGGGTCAGATGCTTATAATCCATACTATAATATTATTGTCCGATCGTTTAAAAGTTTAGTTGCCACAATACAGAGCTAGCAAACAGTCGCGTAATTTTATTTATCAAGTCTCCCAAAAATATCTACAAACCATAATAAACCTAACGACCTCAACATATGGTCCTTCGAGCCGGATTTTTATTACCTGCACACCTGTGGGTCATTAGTGAATCGGTGTCCGAGCGAGCTGAGAATAAAAGGCAGCCGCATTCCAGAGATAAGACGAAGACTTGTTTACGCAAAATCGTACAGATTTTTATGAACTTAGATATTAAGCGCACTTATAATATAATATAATATAATATATATATAATATAATATAATATAATATAATATTCCACGACTATCACACAACGCCATCTAGTCCCAAGCTAAGCAGAGCTTGTGTTATGGGTACTAGACAACTGATAAACATACTTATATATTTCTAAATACATACATATTATAGATAAATTACACCCAGACACAGAACAAATGATCGTGCTCATCACTTGACAGATATGTTGAGCAAACAACAACAAACAGTAATGGAACAATCAAATTCTTCATTATTTAGTGGTCAAGGGCCATGTTCGATTGTAAAACTGCCTCGTATACAATTACCCACATTCTCGGGACAATATGAAGAGTGGCCCGCATATCAGGACATGTTTACATCACTTGTGCATAAAAATACTTCAATCAGTGACGTTCAAAAACTGCATTACCTAAAGTCGAGTGTTACCGGTGAAGCAGAAATAATATTACGGCACATTCAAGTTACGGACAACAATCATGATCAAGCATGGCAATTGTTAAAATCCAGATACGGCAACAAACGTGTTATTGTGTTCTCTGTTTTGAAAAGACTTTTTAATCAAAAGAAAATCACAACACAAACAGCTAGCAGTTTGAAGACCTTATTAGATACTACGACAGAGTGCATAAATAACCTAAAAAACTTGAAAATTAACACCGATTCCTGGGATCCTTTAATTATATTTCTGGTGATTCAGAAGTTGGACCAGGAGTCACATAAAGAGTGGGAAACCTTTGCTTATAAAGAAAAGTCAGAAGAAGTGCCATCTTGGGAAGAATTAAAAAGTTTTTTGGAATCAAAATTCAGAACGTTGGAAATGATACAACCTGTAACAAATAAAGATCGTACTATCAAGGAGCGATCATACCATGCCGTAAATACTGTAAAGGATAAGAGCTGTTTACTTTGTAATGAACAACATACCATAAGTCATTGCAAACAATTTATGAAAATGGACCTTACACAACGTAACAATTATGTGAAAGAAAAACAGCTCTGTTTCAACTGCCTGCTTCCGGGTCATTCAGTTTACAAATGCAAGGTACCAGTTACTTGCCGCATATGTAAAAGACGTCATCATTCCTTGCTTCACAAATCAGAGAAGTCGAAGGACACCACAGAGACAGAAACAATACAACCATCGACATCTCAACAAGAAGCCAACAAAGAGGCAGTAACATCTCTTCACGTTGGTATCGGAGCATCTGGAAGAGCATTATTAGCAACTGCACTAGTCAAAGCAAGGGGAAAGGATGGACATGCGACAGTGTTAAGGGTTCTTGTTGACCAAGGCTCACAAGCGAGTTTCATAAGTGAAAGGGCAACTCAATTATTTAAACTACAAAGAAAATCAATTGAAGGCACTGTAACAGGTGTGGGTTCTATGGAAGCACCAATTAAACACGTGGTTCAGCTAAACATACTATCGAGAAGGAAACCAGAATACAACATGCACGTTGAAGCTTACGTCATGTCCAAGCAGCTGACCACGAGAATACCACATCATACAATGACTGTTCACAACTGGCGGCACCTAGAGGGTCTAGATCTTGCAGATCCAGAGTACAACAACCCAGGCCTGATAGATCTGCTGCTTGGTGTTAAGAAGTATGCACGAATAGTCGAACAAGAGTTAATTAAGGGTCCACCAGGGTCTCCATGTGCACAGAAAACAACCCTAGGATGGTTATTATTTGGAGAAATAAACACAACTCTCAAACAACATTCATTTCTTGTCATGCATCACCAAGTAGACGTTAATGACATGTTAAAATCTCTCTGGGAGATAGACACAACTACTAGGCGAAAGAATACAAAGGATGAACGAATATGTGAAGACATTTATCACAAAACATACTCAAGAAATGAACAAGGAAGGTTTACAGTGAAACTACCGTTTAAAACAAATTGTGTTCAATCAACTGAAGGAAATACAAGATATATAGCTAAAACAAGATTGATACAATTGGAGAGAAGATTTAAAAAACAGCCTAAGTTGAAAGAGGAATATGAAAAGGTTATAGAAGACTACAAAAACTTAGGTCATATAGAAGAAGTACCTGAAAAAGAAATATATTCAAGAAAATCAGTTTACTTACCCCATCATCCAGTCCTGCGTGAAGATAAGGAAACCACGAAAACCCGCATAGTGTTCGATGCATCCTGTAAGGGAACAAATGGTATATCATTAAATTATGAACTCTTACCTGGTCCAGTGCTCCAGGAAGACCTACGCAGCATAATGATGCGCTGGAGAATGCAAGCCATCTGTTTCGCTGCAGACATACAAAAGATGTACAGAATGGTCATGGTATACAAGGAAGATGCCGATTTTCAAAGAATACTGTGGAGAAATCATAGCAATGAAGAAATAAAAGATTATAGGTTACTCACCGTGACCTTTGGGACTACTTCAGCACCTTATCTAGCTGTGAAGACCTTGATCCAACTCGCACATGAAGAACGAGATAGCTATCCAGTAGCCACTGACATTACTTTGTCAGATTTCTATGTCGATGACGTAATGTCGGGTTGTGACTCTGTTGAAGAAGCCATAGAAGCTAGTCATCAACTCAAAGCTATGTTAAGCAAGGGAGGTTTTGAGTTGAAAAAGTGGTCATCCAACAACATCGAGTTGATGAAGTCGATGGATCCAAGCAACATTTCTTCAAGTTATCAACTCGATAAAAACCTAGATGGTACTGTGAAGGCATTGGGTATCGCATGGAATATTGGTACTGATCAATTTCTTTACAAAGTCAGTCTCTCTGCACCTCCATCTATCATTACGAAAAGAAACGTTTTGTCAGATGTACAAAAACTTTACGATCCATTAGGATGGATATCGCCAAGCATTGTGCTCGCTAAAATGCTAATCCAAAAACTATGGTTCCTCAGACTGGTTGAAGATAAGAAAAGATTACGAGAATGTCAACCAGATTTCTCTAGACCGATGGTTACACTCATACAGTAGCAACATGAAAGCAATACAGCTACACGGCTTTAGCGATGCCTCAACTCGGGCCTATGCAGCCGTTGTATACTGCAGAGTGGAACAACAGGATGGTACTGTGACCACAAATTTAATTGCATCGAGGACAAAGGTGGCTCCGTTAAAAACAATATCACTTCCTCGTCTTGAGCTGTGTGGAGCTTTATTGTTATCAAGGCTTCTAAAACAAGTCACATTAGCCATGAAAATTCCTTATGATCAAACCTACTGCTGGATAGACTCAACGATTGTGCTGGCGTGGCTTCATGGGGAACCTCAAAGATGGAAGACCTTTGTAGCAAATCGAGTGGTGGAAATTAAACAACACACAGTGGCATCATGTTGTATCACAAGAAAATCCTGCTGACATAGCATCCAGAGGAATGTTCCTAACAGATCTGAAGAAGGAGAAGATGTGGTGGAGGGGGCTATCAAAAAGAGAAGTTCATTTGAGAAGAGCAGAAAATACAGAGACAGACTTAGAGTTAAAATTAACATGTACTTTTACAACAAAAAACAAAGAAAATGAAGAAAAACCAATTTGGGAAAGATTTTCTAATCTGACTAGAATGAAAAGAGTACTCGCTTATTGCCGAAGATTATTAAATCATAAAAACAAAGAAAAGTACTTAACGACCTGTGAAATAAACACAATTTTGCAACATTGCATAAAATACTATCAGCAAACAGCGTATGAAAAAGATATAGAGTACATTAAGAAAAATGGCACAGTGAGAAAATCAAGTTCACTAATTAGCTAGACACCATTATTAGATAAAAACAATCTGTTGAGAGTAGGAGGTCGGTTACAAAACGCAAATTTGCCAGTCACAACCAAACATCCAATAATAATACCGAGTAATCAACATATTACTGCATTGTTGATCAACGAAGCGCACAAACAAACGTTACACGGTGGTATACAAGTTATGATGACGTACCTACGAAGTAATTATTGGATAATTAACTTAAAATCAGCAGTTAGAAAATGCATAAGAAGTTGCAAAGTTTGCATTAGAAATAAGGGCAAGACAAACAACCAGTTAATGGGTGAATTACCTGCTGTAAGGGTACGCTTACAGCGGGCCTTTCTGAACACTGGAGTCGATTATGCGGGTCCAGTAATGTTATGAACATCGAAGGGACGAGGGCATCGTGCCACTAAAGGGTACATCTGTCTATTTTTTGTATGGCTACACGTGCCATACACCTAGAAGCAGTGACAGACTTAACTTCTCAAGCGTTCCTGGCTGCATTTCGGAGATTTGTCGCACGTCGAGGTCGATGTATTAATCTGTACAGCGATAACGGCACCAATTTCGTTGGTGCTGCAAAGGAACTTAAGGACCTTTTTAAAGCAGGCACACAAAACAATTCTCAAGAAATTTCCGAACACTTGGCAACCGATGGAACTACGTGGCATTTTATCCCACCGCAAATGCCAAATTGTGGAGGCCTCTGGGAAGCGGGAGTGCAATCTGCAAAGAAACATCTCGCGAGGGTCAGTAAAGACACGAAACTTACCTATGAAGAGATGGCAACATTGCTTACACAAATAGAAGCCTGTCTTAACTCCCGTCCATTTTGCCAGTTGGATAACACTATTGAGACGATATCACCACTCACACCTGGGCACTTTTTAATAGGTGAGCCATTACTCAGTGTACCTGACGATGACTATGAAAACTCTAACATCAACCTATTATCTAGATGGCAACTAGTACAGCGAATGACACAAGACTTCTGGCGAAGATGGTAGTCAGAATATCTGAACACTCTGCAACAACGCACGAAGTGGCAGTCAGCCACCCAGTCACCTACCGTAGGAGACATTGTGGTCATCAAGGAGGAAAACCTGCCACCCACGAGATGGCTCATGGGAAAGATAAAAACGCTGCATCCTGGAAAAGACAATTTAGTTAGAGTGGTTACAGTGCAGTGTAAAGGACAAAGTGAATTAAAAAGACCTTTATCTAAGTTAATATTCCTACCTAAAGATGCATAATTGTTAAATGAAACGAAGTTTGTTACTATACTTACCTGTTCCTATGTATGTTTTCTAGTACGTTAAGTTTGCATAATGTTAAATATTGTTATTCATTAAATTGTCAAGGAAGGTTTATAACACTAACTACATAAACTACTTAATTACTACTGAGATATATATGCCTACGCATACATACTTACCATTGAATGATTCAAGTTCTTAAACTAGTTTACGATTACGTAACGTCCCATCTGCATGCTATTGCTTATAACTATGTACAACTAATTACTAATGATGTTGTCAAACAAATGGATAGGTACTTACCTTAATGTGTTATGCTGCTTGCACTGCCATAAAACATGAAATAAACTGGCGTGTAGGTTACCACTTACCTATTTAATGTTGTATATTCCTTTATCCATTTTTTTTTTGTTACATACAGTCCACTTGTAAGCTTTTTTTATATTGTATTGATTAGTTGATAAAATGTAGAAAACAATAAGAAATTAGCAGTAATTGTGTTTTGTAAAAGGACACAGGGTCCTTTTGGTGGGCGGTATGTCCGATCGTTTAAAAGTTTAGTTGCCACAATACAGAGCTAGCAAACAGTCGCGTCATTTTATTTATCAAGTCTCCCAAAAATATCTACAAACCATAATAAACCTAACGACCTCAACAATTATAAATGCAAAAGTAAATCTGTCTGTCTGTCTGTCTCGCTTTCTTGCTAAAACTACTGAACCGATTTCAATGAAATTTGGTACACAGATAGTTTAGAGGTTGAGAAAGGACACAAGCTACTTTTTATACCGGTAGTACGTTCCGCGGGATATTTTCCGACCTCCACGCAGGCGAAGCTGCTGGCAAAAGCTAGTCTAATACAGGATGTAAGTGTGAACACCGTTATCCTTGAAACCAGTGATTTGGTTTTATAATAGAACGTAAAATCAATGAAAAAAAAAACAACTTTTTTTAAAGAAAATCTGCATTTTTCCACAAGAATATTTCACCCTATGCGTGAGGGCAACAAACTACGCCGCGTTGCACGACGCCGACACACGGGTCGTGACCCCCGTCAGTCAGCTGTCAGTCTCGCTAGCGACCGCACGTAACGCCGCGTCGTAGTGTCGCTCATTTCTCGCGCGTGAATTGAGTGTGCTACAATGTCTTACACAAATGAACAGTGGACCGAAATCGTTCGGCTTTACGCCACTGCGGGTAATAATCTGAACGGGGCGCGTAGGATGTACGCAGAATTGTTCCTTGGACAACCTGTGCCAAACCGTGAAACGATGTTGGCGGCGACACAAAGGCTACGTACCTACGGCCAGTTCACTGTGCCGGCGGCGGTTCAATTTTCAATGTGGGAAACATTTTTTAAAGAAAATCTGCATTTTTCCACAAGAATATTTCACCCTATGCGTGAGGGCAACAAACTACGCCGCGTTGCACGACGCCGACACACGGGTCGTGACCCCAGTCAGTCAGCTGTCAGTCTCGCTAGCGACCGCACGTAACGCCGCGTCGTAGTGTCGCTCATTTCTCGCGCGTGAATTGAGTGTGCTACAATGTCTTACACAAATGAACAGTGGACCGAAATCGTTCGGCTTTACGCCACTGCGGGTAATAATCTGAACGGGGCGCGTAGGATGTACGCAGAATTGTTCCTTGGACAACCTGTGCCAAACCGTGAAACGATGTTGGCGGCGACACAAAGGCTACGTACCTACGGCCAGTTCACTGTGCCGGCGGCGGTTCAATTTTCAATGTTTCCCACTGGACACTATGGACAATTTTCCTCATCGATCGTCAACATCCATATCATTTCAGCCGGTCCTAGAACTAAATGATAACGATCGCATTCCACGGATGGTATTTTCGCAGTGGCTTATCAATAACCTCAATAACATTTCCATTTTGTTTGCTGACGAAGCAATGTTTACGAGGGCGGGGATTTACAATATTCATAATGAGCTTTACTGGAGCCAGGTAAATAAACACCGAAAACAGGAAAATAATTTTCAACATCGTTTTTCCGTAAACGTGTGGGCGGGAATGTTGGACGGAACCCATTTTGAACACGTGTTGAGGTTAATGTTCTAACGCCTTCAACACCCTGCCTTGGAGCTGCATTCGGGAGGCACTGCTGTACCATCGGGTGCCTTCCTACCTCTGCCACATCGTTGGGGCGTATCTCGAGGATAGGGGTGTCACCTACATGGGACGTGATGGCGGAAACCAGCGCCGCATGTCGTGCGGTGTTTCACAGGGCTCGGTCGTTGGCCCGCTCCTGTGGAACATCGAGTACAACTGGGTGCTGAGGGGCGAGCTCCCGCCGGGCGTGGAATTGACGTGTTATGCTGATGCCACGCTGGTCATGGCCCGGGGGAGCTCGTACAGGGAGACAGCGTTGCTGGCGACGGCTGCGGTCTCACTTGTTGTGAGCCGCATACGGTGCCTAGGCCTGGAGGTGGCCCTTAACAAGTCGGAGGCCATGGTCTTTCATGGCCCCCGGCGGGCGCCGCCGGCCGGATCACACATCGTGGTCGGGGGGTGTCGGATCGCTGTCGAGTCCACCATGAAATATCTGGGATTGGTGCTCGACAGCCGGTGGGACTTCGGCCCCCACTTCCGGTGGCTGGCGCCCAAGTTGATGGGCGCGGCTGGGGCGCTGTCAACGCTGCTTCCCAATCTGAGGGGCCCGAGCGTCGCCCGTAGGCGGCTCTACGTGGGGATCGTGTGATCCATGGCCCTGTATGGGGCCCCAATTTGGGCGGCTGACCTGACGGCCGGCAGCATCGCTGTTTTGCAAAGACCGCAGCGTGCTATGGCCGTCAGAGTCATCAGGGGATATCACACGATTTTCTACGAGGCGGCCTGTGTGCTGGCTGGATCCCCACCATGGGACCTCGAGGCGAAAGTACTCGCGTCACTGTATCGGTGGTGCGAGGAGGCGCGGGAGCGGGACGAGCGACTGACGGAGCGCTACATGGAGCTTCGTCGGTCGCAGCTCCGCGCAGCCCTGGTGGCGAGCTGGCAGGACAGGCTTACACGCCCTACCGCCGGCCTCGCCACCGTCGAGGCGGTCCGGCCAGTACTCGGGAATTGGCTCGGGAGGAGGCACGGCTCCCTATCGTTTCGGACGACGCAGGTGCTCTCGGGGCATGGTTGCTTCGGGAAGTATCTGTGTCACATAAACAGGGAGCCGGACGCCCGGTGTCACCACTGCGTCGACTGCCGGGAGGATACAAGTAGGCAGCGACCTGTCGCTGCCGGCCGTGGTCGAGTCCATGGTCGGTAGCGAGGAGTCCTGGGACGCGGTGGTATCCTTCTACGAAACAGTCATGTCGCAGAAGGAGGCTGCGGAAAGGGAGCGGGAGATATCTTCCGCTTACCCAGCCCGCAGCAGGTGCACCGGGCGTCGGCGGAGGGCGGACAACGCCCTCTTCCAGCCCCCCTAAATGGGTCCAGGGGTGACGGATCCGGGGACTTCCGTCGCCCCCTACTCCTTAGGACCCGAGATGGTGGCGCGCAGTGTTTCACGCGCGCCTCTCTGTGATGTATGGGGGGAGTTTAACACCTCACTCCCCCCCAACGTGAGTAGGCCCGCAAAGGCGGGCCGGCACCAGTCGGGGATCGCGGAAGACATATTGGTTCCCGTGGTCCCCGTGGAAAAACTGGTGCATCAATTAGAAAAGCAAGCAAAGAACACCTGCCTTAAAGTAATAAAAAAACATTCCAAGGAAAACTAATGAATCCAAAATGGATTTCGCAAATGTGGGTGGTGAAAAAGCATCAACAAAATCTTGTGATTGTGGTCATAAGTATCAGTATTATCCTTGGCCCTTTGGGAGCTGAAAATGAAATTAAGGATGTATGTAGGATTCATTCATCGGTATTACATTAACTGTGAAGGAGATTTACCTGTGATTGTTGAATAATTACTTGGAAATCTATACATATATGTCTCACTATGATCGCTTTAGCTCCGTGCTCCCTTATGAGAGAAGTAAACTTTATATTACTGCTAGCTTTTGGCTACGGCTTCGTCCGCGTGAATGTTGAACATTTTATTGCATTCGTTACCAAAAATATATATAAATTTAATGATATTTACTTCGGAAATGAAGTACTTTCCACATACATCTTCATCCTTTTTTACCTCTTCGAGGGTAGAATTATTAAAAACGCTGAGATATAGGTTTATTAATTTATTTTCTATTGTCAGCCTAAACACAAAATTTGTAGAACGTAGATTCGAAACTGACGTAATTTCTTACAAACTCCCACCCCTATTTCATCCCTTTACGGGGGGAGTTTCCTAAGATCCTATCTTAGCTGATGTCTCCTACTCATAATGTACCTCTGAAATGAAATGAATTGCACCGATCCCAGCGTGGTTTGACCAGACCCGATTAATCGAATGAACCCCAAGATTTGCACTAGCCTTTGAAGCCTCATGTTTCATGGTGCTACATAGGCCATTGCATGTCAAAAAGTAGACCGGGGGGCGCTGTAATGGTAGGGAAGACGTGCCCATAGGATAGGAAAGGATTACGAGCCTACCGACTATGCAGCCTTTTCACGGTATCTCCTTCGAACAATCACGCGACTCCGGCAGGCATCGGTCCTAGCAGACCCCTACACTGCTGCTGACATCTCTTTGAGGCGCGCGTGGAACACTGCGCGCCGTCGACCCGACAATCGTCGATAGGATCCGGCAATTGGGCCTCGAGGTGGCATTGCACAAGTCCGAGGCCATGGGTTTTCATGGTCCTCGGAACGCGCCACCTGCGGGTACCCAACTTACGGTAGGAGGGGTTCACATCGGCGTCGAGTCGACGATGAAGTACCTGGGACTTGTCCTCGACAGCCGGTGGAACTTCGTTGAGCATTTCCGACGTTTGGCTCCCAGACTGGAGCGGGCTGGGGCTGCATTAAAGCGACTCCTGCCCAATCTGGGGGGTCCAAACGCCTCCTGCCGGAGGCTCTACACGGGGATCGTGCGGTCCATGGCCCTCTACGGGGCACCGGTGTGGGCGCCCTCACTGAGGCTGCGCCCAGCGCGCCGGTTGTTTGCGGCCCAGAGGGTCATGGCCATCCGATTAATCCGGGGATACCGCACGGTCTCATGCGAGGCGGCGAGCCTCCTTGCCGGAGTGCCGCCATGGGATCTGGAGGCAAAGGTCCTCGCGCACATGTGGGAGTGGCGCGAGGAGGCAAAACGCCGGGGCGAAACTCCGCTGCCGCGACAAATCGCGGCACGGCGGACAGAGCTCCGGTGTGATCTCATGGCGACATGGCGGGTACGATTGTCGCAACCCAGTGCTGGGCACGCCACAATTGCGGCGGTAAGTCCCCTCTTTGAGGAGTGGATAGAGAGGCGTCACGGCGTCCTCACCTTCCGCCTGACGCAGGTTCTCACCGGGCATGGGTGCTTCGGTGGGTTCCTGTTCAGGATAAAGCGGGAGGATACGTCCGGGTGTTTCCATTGCGAGGATCGTCTGGAGGACACGGTGGAGCATACGGTGGAGGTGTGCCCTGCCTGGGTGGGGCACCGCCGTGTCCTCGTGGAGGCGATCGGCGGCGGCGACCTCTCACGTCCGGCCCTGGTGCGAGCCATGGTACGGAGCGAGAGGGAATGGGAAGCCGTCACCTCCTTCTGCGAAGCAGTAATGCTCGCGAAGGAGGAGGCGGGGCGCGTGAGGGAGTGGCAGTCTCTGCGCCCTCACGTCCCTAGCCGCCGCAGGAGGAGACGCCCCGGGCGTCGGGAGTCAATAGCGGACTCCCGGCCACCGTAGGCGCGAGCTTGCGGGTGGCGAGCAATGGGTAGCTCGCCGCCCGGTAAGGACCAGGCTCGGGTCGACGGCGCGCAGTGTTCCACGCGCGCCTCAAAGAGATGTCAGCAGCAGTGTAGGGGTCTACTAGGACCGATGCCTGCCGGGGTCGCGTGATTGTTCGAAAGAGATACCGTGACCCTGGCACATGGGCAACTGATGGAACACGGGTGGGTTTTAGTCAGTAAAAGTCTGACACGCCCTCCCGCTCCGCCCAGAGCGGGAGAAGTCATTTGACGATTTCCCATCCTGAAAAAAAAAAAAAAACTCCCCCCCAACGTGAGTAGGCCCGCAAAGGCGGGCCGGCACCAGTAGGGGATCGCGGAAGACATATTGGTTCCCGTGGTCCCCGACATAGGTGTGGGACGGAACACTGGGGTGGTTTTAGTCAGTAAGAGTCTGACAGACCCCTCCGCCCACCCCAGGGCGGAGGACATCCATGAGGATTTCCACCTCGAGATCAAAAAAAAAAAGGTCGGTAAGTGTAGATTTTATTCAATTAGTGTAAATTTAATTTAATTTTTAATTGAACTGTATATAAAATTGTGATTAACTTTTTCTTTAAATACGCCAAAAGTACCTACCCAATGGTTTGGTTTATTTAAAAAAAATGTTTTCAAATCATTTAGAATCCAAAGCCATTTCGAATCAAATTTACATTTAGACTCGTCACGCAAAACCTAAGGTAGGTTTTTGTGCCTGTCCTAAGCCAGGAAGATGGGAAAGTTACATCATAGGTAACGGACGGCCGACGATTGTTGTAGTGATTACGTCGGTACTCCCTTTCTTCTCCTAAAATTGTTTGTCCGAAAATCATTATCCATAACACGTTAGCTATAAACGGCAGTAACCATAATATTCAAAAAGTCGAAATTTTGTTTTACATAATTATCTTTGCTTCTAAAACTATTCTGTCATAAAATCAAATACTATAATCATTAAATCTCCTAATTTTGCATGTTATAAAGTCATATGTCCTAATTATTGTATTATATAAATTGTATTATGCCGAATGTTCATTTATAATAAAATCGTTAGTACTAAAAAAATGCTACAAGTTAGGTTTTAGTGACAGAAACGAATCGCTGTAAATTCGACTCCACGTAGTCTTGTCTGCCCTACCCCTAGAGTGTAATTTAAAATCGCGTAGGCGCGGAGGGGCGAGGCGGCCCGTGAGCTGAGGAGCAGGTGGTTGTAACGCTCGCCGCCGCTGCTGAGGCTGGCCGGCGAAGCCGGCCAGCAAGCTGAAGCTGCGGGGGTGATCGTTAAACCGTCTGCGACGATAAGCTCGCGTGGGACCGTCTAAGCCCCGCAGTGCCGGAGCCGTGACAGAAACCATGCCTGCTACATGCTCGCTTGCATATTGCATGCTTGCTTGCATGCTCGATTGCTTGCTGCTTGCCTGCTTGCATGCATGCTCGCTTGCATGCTGCATGCTTGCTTGCATGCTCGATTGCATGTTGCTTGGTTGCATGCATGCTGCATGCATGGTGTATGTTTGTTTGCATGTTTCTTAGAGGGAAATAAAATCACATGTTCACCTGTTTTATTGAGTGATACTGTATTTATTGAGTGATAATACATGCAGCGCCATGCCAGGGCTTGATAAATGCCATAATGCTTTTGTATCTTTACTATTTATGTATTGTATCAGTTGGATTTGATAAAATAATGAAATTCTTAATGAACTCCGTAATACTTTGTTTTAAATATATAATTAGGATAAATAAACATAAAATAATTTGATTTAGGGCATATTGTATTTAGGGATTTCAATTTTATGGCATGTGATATTATGTGACATTTAGTTCGGGCAAGTTATCATTCGGACAAATGATGATTAGGACAAAAAAAATTATGGCTCTTTAGATTATGGATAAAAAAGTTAGGTCACACAATAGAGAACCGATTACGTCACTCATGCGCATATCCATGAATTTGCGGGCGGTGTTGGGTAAAATCCGTTCTAAGCCTTTTTAGGATTATTTTTTTTTGAATCGTTCTGTTATTTTATATTTAAGTCAAATTACCCATGGGTTAAGTGACAATGGTGTTTACCCTTACATCCTGTATAATGAATAAAGATATAAAGTATTTAACTAGTATACTAGCAAACGATTATAAAAAAGTCATTAAATTATTTATTTGATAATATAAAAGGGATTACTGTGATATGCCGAAATGTCGCAGTAACGTGGTTAACCGCTGACAGAAAATAATTCGTTCAGAGACACTCATATGTGGGGTGCGCGAATGGTTCAGGAACAACGATATTAGGTTTCGGATTTAGGATATTAGATTATGTTCATATTCCAATATTATACAATCATATTTTGCGATGTTTTTCGACCTTGTTATGAACTTTTCTTTATTCTCGCTCTCAGTAGAAGTTTTAACCAGAATACTAGTGTAATACCCTAATTTCACTGCATTGGGTGTAGAATCAATTAAAATTTGGAGTTTGGAAATGGCTTGCTCTTGGTTCACTTTTACCAGACGCTTAGAGTTCTTGGATTTTGAGACCGGCACGTCAATTCTGGCAGCGATAAATATTTGTCGTATCCTACTTCCTACTTATATTATAAACGCGAAAGTTTGTATGTTTGTTCCTCTTTCACGCAAAAACTACTTACCCGATTTTGATGAAATTTGGCACACATATAGTTTATAACCTGGAATAACACATAAGGTACTTTTTATCTCGGTAGTATGTTGCCGCGGGATAATTTCTGACCTCCACGCGGGCGAAGCCGCTGGCAAAAACTAGTTTACCTATATTTACGCTGTGTTTGATAATACATAAAACGTTTAAAAAGTGCATTGTTTTACCGTAATCTTTAATTAATCAGTGAAAATTATGTGCGAAAAATATAGTGAAAAAACTCACAAATACTAACAATAAAAACAATTTTACAGTTCAAACCGTACATGCAAATTCAAATAGAAGTGTCATTCTAGACTTCACCTCATTAGTAACGAACTATAGTGAACAAAAACATTCCTAAGTCACTTAACTACTGTGTATTTGGCGTGAAGGGAGGTTATTAAATTGCACTTACATTGACTGAGCCAAGACAGGTCTGTGGAGTAACAATCTACCGTGTCTGAAGTATTATATTCAGGAATCTCGAGTTCTAATCCGAACCCGTGTGGATTAGACTTTTTACATTTTCACATGCAATACGTACGGTACTCCCTTTCTTCTCCTAAAATTGTTTTTCCGAAAATCATTATCCATAACACGTTAGCTATAAACGACAGTAACCATAATATTCAAAAATTCGAAATTTTGTTTTACATAATACTACCAACTACTAATTACCTACTACTAATAATTACCAATAACGCCAGCTGTTTTAAATACAATCTCGCCCACTCACCATCAATCAGAGCCGAAAATAAACTCCCGTAAGGATTTTCCTGAAGATTGTAGGTACTCAATGTCGGTTCTCTATTGTGTGACCTAACTTTTTTATCCATAATCTAAAGTGCCATAATTTTTTTTTGTCCTAATCATCATTTGTCCGAATGATAACTTGCCCGAACTTAATTTCACATAATGTCACATGCCATAAAATTGAAATCCCTAAATACAATATTCCCTAAATCCATTTGTCATAAATATTGCAATCAATAATATACAAAAGACATAAAGACGTTTTCAATAAAAGTTACATGTCCTAAAGTCGAATGATTTCACCATGCATGCATGCAGCATGCAAACGAGCAGGCATGCATGCAGGCAAGCAACATGCAATGGAGCATGCAAGCAAGCATGCAAGCAAGCATGCAAGCAAGCATGCAAGCAAGCATGCAAGCAGGCATGCAAGCAAGCATGCAAGCAAGCATGCAAGCAAGCATGTAACATACAAGCGAACATGCATCATGCAGCAGGCATGGTTTCTGTCACTGCTCCGGCGCTGCGGGGCTCCGGCGGTTCCCCGCGAGCCTATCCGCGCCTACGCGATTTTAAATTACACTCTAGGGGTAGTGCAGACAAGACTACGTGGAGTCGGATTTACAGCGATTCGTTTCTCTCTCTAAAACCTGACTTGTAGCAATTTTTTTACTACTAACAATTTTATTATAAATAAACATTCGGAATAATACACTTTATATAGCACAATACTTAGGACATATGACTTTATAACATGCAAAATTAGGAGATTTAATGATTATGCTATTTGATATTATGTCAGAATAGTATTAGAAGTAAAGATAATTATGTAAAACAACATTTAGATTTTTTGAACATTATGGTTACTGACGTTTATAGCTAACGTGTTATGGATTATGATTTTCGGACAAATAATTTTAGGAGAAGAAAGGGAGTACCCAAATATCACCTGTCGGATTAAGAGGAAATGTATGGATCACGTAAACAAGATCACCTTGAAGATTTTAATCATGAAATCACTTTGATGATGAACGATCTTAAAAAAAAAAAAACAATCCTCATTTTTGTCATCAATGAAACCCTCATTTTAAGAAATGAAGTCTCAGCACAGCAAACTGCAACAATCCGTCGATTTCACGGCCAAGAAATACGACGACTCAAGGAACAAAATTTTACATAGGTATATCGAGCCTAGCGGGAAGGCTCAGTTCGGCCGCTTACGCCGCCGTAAGGAAAGTTAGACAGTACACGGACGTTGATACAGCTCGATTAGTCTATTTTAGTTATTTCCTAGCATAATGTCCTACGGCATTCTGATGTGGGGCAAAGCCGCGGACATTCAAAATATTTTTGTTCTTCAAAAACGAGCTGTTCGAGTGATTTACCAACTAGGTGCTAGAGTTTCTATGAGAGATTTGTTTAAAGATATTGGTATTCTTACGGTGGCATCACAATTCATCTTCGCCAACATCTTATATATTAGGCAAAATATACACTTGTACACTAAAAACAGTGATTTTCATAATATTAATACTAGAAATAAGGACAAACTACGAGCCCCCTTTCACCGGCTTCATAAGGTTCATAATTCTTTTGTTGGTCTTGGTATTACCTTTTATAACAAGCTTCCTTCTGCTTTGCTAGATTTGCAGTTAATGAGTTTAAAGCTAAAGTAAAATCCAACCTTTGTTCAAAGGCATACTATTCTATCAACGACTACTTAAACGATAAGAATAGCTGGTGGCTGTGATTAACTCAAGACAATGTTTATGTTCTTTCAATCCAGAATTAGCTTTCCTACCGACAGTTTATATAATTGTTTTTTTATTTCACTGATTTTGTTAATTTATTTTATTTTCTTTTAATTTCATTTATTGTGGACATAATCTACTCATTACAATTATTGTAAATGAGTTGTATTGTAACATGTAGTTAGCTAGCGACCTCGTCAGCTGTTCATAATATTCTTGTCTCACCAACCGGCAGCAAGTTCGTCATGCTCCCTTAGATGTCACTGCTTGCGGTAGCGTCGGGGGTCGGGTTACCACCTTCCCTCAAATATGGCGAGTGGGGTAGTGGCTGACCTTTGCGTTATGCTTGTGAACGGGTGCTGCTTGTGGTGACTAGTCGTCTTGCTGACCATGGTTTTTGTTATTGTTACTTGTATTAATTGTTATTTTATTTTGGTCCGGAGGTCCTTAGTTTAACTATTGTAACTTCAATATAGCTGTATGTATCAATTTGCATCGTTGAACATGTAAGCGGGCACGCCCTTTATGCCTGGAGGCTTTATTTACGTTTTAAGTTCTGTTTACGATTTTGTTTTATTATTTATTTCAGCTTGAGTTTAGTTTTCAGTGTTTTGTTGGTAGTATATTGGCGTGTGCTAGCTGACATATGTGAATAATGTATGTTTTGTTTTATAATATTAATTACTTACACAGTATTGTATAGAATCAAGTTCTTCTAACTTAACAGACAGCTGTGCTGCTGGGGAGTTTGTTCCGCCACTTCTTCTTCCCAGCTAAAGCACTAGGAAGTGTCGAAGGGCGGGCGTTTTGGGGGGACTGTCTTATGTAACTTTGACGTTCAAAAAGTGCTGACTCTCAGCCTAGTTTGAATAAATGACTTTTGATTTTGATTTTTTACGATATGAGGCTGAAAGAAAGGAGAGTATCTTCTACATTGAGAAGCTTGAAAAACTGGTGCATCAATTAGAAAAGCAAGCAAAGAACACCTGCCTTAAAGTAATAAAAAAACATTCCAAGGAAAACTAATGAATCCAAAATGGATTTCGCAAATGTGGGTGGTGAAAAAGCATCAACAAAATCTTGTGATTGTGGTCATAAGTATCAGTATTATCCTTGGCCCTTTGGGAGCTGAAAATGAAATTAAGGATGTATGTAGGATTCATTCATCGGTATTACATTAACTGTGAAGGAGATTTACCTGTGATTGTTGAATAATTACTTGGAAATCTATACATATATGTCTCACTATGATCGCTTTAGCTCCGTGCTCCCTTATGAGAGAAGTAAACTTTATATTACTGCTAGCTTTTGGCTACGGCTTCGTCCGCGTGAATGTTGAACATTTTATTGCATTCGTTACCAAAAATATATATAAATTTAATGATATTTACTTCGGAAATGAAGTACTTTCCACATACATCTTCATCCTTTTTTACCTCTTCGAGGGTAGAATTATTAAAAACGCTGAGATATAGGTTTATTAATTTATTTTCTATTGTCAGCCTAAACACAAAATTTGTAGAACGTAGCTTCGAAACTGACGTAATTTCTTACAAACTCCCACCCCTATTTCATCCCTTCTCGGGGGGAGTTTCCTAAGATCGTATCTTAGCTGATGTCTCCTACTCATAATGTACCTCTGAAATTAAATGAATTGCACCGATCCCAGCGTGGTTTGACCAGACCCGATTAATCGAATGAACCCCAAGATTTGCACTAGCCTTTGAAGCCTCATGTTTCATGGTGCTACATAGGCCATTGCATGTCAAAAAGTAGACCGGGGGGCGCTGTAATGGTAGGGAAGACGTGCCCATAGGATAGGAAAGGATTACGAGCCTACCGACTATGCAGCCTTTTTTTTTTTTTTTTTTTTTTCAGGATGGGAAATCATCAAATGACTTCTCCCGCTCTGGGCGGAGCGGGAGGGCGTGTCAGACTTTTACTGACTAAAACCCACCCGTGTTCCATCAGTTGCCCATGTGCCAGGGTCACGGTATCTCCTTCGAACAATCACGCGACTCCGGCAGGCATCGGTCCTAGCAGACCCCTACACTGCTGCTGACATCTCTTTGAGGCGCGCGTGGAACACTGCGCGCCGTCGACCCGAGCCTGGTCCTTACCGGGCGGCGAGCTACCCATTGCTCGCCACCCGCAAGCTCACGCCTACAGTGGCCGGGAGTCCGCAATCGACTCCCGACGCCCGGGGCGTCTCCTCCTGCGGCGGCTAGGGACGTGAGGGCGCAGAGACTGCCACTCCCTCACGCGCCCCGCCTCCTCCTTCGCGAGCATTACTGCTTCGCAGAAGGAGGTGACGGCTTCCCATTCCCTCTCGCTCCGTACCATGGCTCGCACCAGGGCCGGACGCGAGAGGTCGCCGCCGCCGATCGCCTCCACGAGGACACGGCGGTGCTCCGCCCAGGCAGGGCACACCTCCACCGTATGCTCCACCGTGTCCTCCAGACGATCCTCGCAAGACTATGCAGCCTTAAGTAAGCATTGGACTAGTGGAGAGAAGGGTAATATTTGTCTATAGGTGGGCATCTTTTCACGTCGTCGCCAGTATGTTGATCCAGGTCGAGCTTCACCGATGCATATTTTGGTGGGGTTAACCGTTTGATTGGCTCTTTTCTATGTCAAGGCTTCGCTATGTTCTGTGTTGTTGTTTTTTTGATCATCTTCTGAGTTCTCGCTGCTATCAGTTTCTGTTTTTTTTTTGTAGATATCACTAGCCGCTTTCTTGATCTTATTTCTGTCTCCAAAATTGGATTTCCTTGTCGAAGTATTTCATGTCCTGTTTTAGGTTGTCATTCCATGTGTAAATAGGTCGTCCGACCTTCTTAGGTTTGGCCCTGTACTGCATTGCTGTATGTAACAGGTGTGGTTCAGAGCGTCTGAAAATGTGTGCCAGGCAGCACATCCTGTGATTATCCTAACGAAACGAAAATAAAAATTCTAATAAGAGACCCCCTCTCCAATTAGAATTTTCAGATTTGTTTCGTTTATTTGGAGGCTTACATTATTTAGCAAGACTTTAATTTGGTATTGGATGCATTTTAGTCCTTCTAGTTCAACAGGGGGAGTGAAATGTTGCAGTCCCAATTGATGATTTCCATTATTTCCTTTACCGTTGGTAAAGGAAATAATGGAAATAATAATGGAACCAACAAAACCGATAACCGAAGCACAATGCATAGAGCATTGTGCTTCGGTTATCGGTTTTGTTGGTTTACGCAAAAATACTTTTGGAGTATTGTTTGTGATTGAAATACTTAGCATCCATTGTTGTTTCCTTCGTTCCTTTTTGTAGGTTTTTTGTTTTGTTTTTTTTTTTCGTTTTTGTTTACAATTCTGTATAATCTTATAGCCCCGTCTCGTCAACATGGACGAGTTTTTTTGTTGCCTGTGGCGTGATGATATGGTCCATTTGCGATTTTTGAGTGCCTTTTGACCATGTTATTATAGAAACCTAAATGATGATCTAGCTTTTGTCGTTTCTGTTTGAAGTTTTTCTCTGTAGGCTTTATCCATTAATAGTTTGCCGTTGTAGTTGGGAAATTTATGCTGAAGGTTTTGTTGGATCATTTGCGTTTCCTTTTGTTAGAGTATCTTGTCGACCGCTATGGACGTCGAAGTTTTCGAGTATTATTAGCGTACTTTTTGTCTAATCAAGTTTAATAAGACTGTGAAAGGTCTGGTTGCTTTCGGGGAACAACTGTTGAGGTGGGAGTTGAATAGGTGTAGAGGAGTTGGCTAGTCTTTTCCCATGCCAATAGTTCACCTAGTATCCTTGTATTACTAACTGTAACTAACTCACTTGTACTATTAACTAATTCAATTTGGGAATATGTTCTTAATAAATTGCGAGATCCCGGTGCGTGTTACCTAATGGTCCGGAGAGTTGCCAATCGTGGTATTTATTTATTTATTTATTTGCATCAGACACAACGATCCATAACTTAGTTTATAAACACACTCAAAATAATGTTACTTGGAATTCAAATAATCAGAGAAATGGGTAAGGGTATGTGGAGCTGAATGTTCCTAAGCTTATCCCTGTTTGATTACGTTTGATGTAAGTAGTGTTTCTTCTTATTGTCCGCACGGTGTGAATGATTTGACTAATTGGGGGCTGATCTTCTCATATATTGTGCCTGTTACCTAATGTTTTAGTGTGATGCAGTGCTTTCAATCTAGTTGAACCTAGCGTTAGGTTAATCCAGTTGTTGTTGTGTTGTTTGTCGTTGGTCAGGACCCAGCTGTCATAGTGCTGGTTCATGAACAGGACGTGTTTGTTAGCGGGAGCTTTTCGTCAGTAAGTGAATGCACCTGTGTGTTTCTGTTATGCATATGTACATGCACATTTACGACGTAGACGTAGAATTCGGACGCAGCGATTATGATATATTCGCCACCCCATATTTTTCATTATATTGCGCGACTTTGTATTTTGTTATCCTTTATTCTTGGGAAAGAATGCTGTTGGGGAGAAATTCCTGTATATTATTTAGAAATGCCAAGTAATACCCTTCGCTTTGGGCACGCCACTATTGCGGCGGTAAGTCCCCTCTTTGAGGAGTGGATAGAGAGGCGTCACGGCGTCCTCACCTTCCGCCTGACGCAGGTTCTCACCGGGCATGGGTGCTTCGGTGGGTTCCTGTTCAGGATAAAGCGGGAGGATACGTCCGGGTATTTCCATTGCGAGGATCGTCTGGAAGACACGGTGGAGCATACGGTGGAGGTGTGCCCTGCCTGGGCGGAGCATCGCCGTGTCCTCGTGGGGGCGATCGGCGGCGGCGACCTCTCGCGTCCGGCCCTGGTGCGAGCCATGGTACGGAGCGAGAGGGAATGGGAAGCCGTCACCTCCTTCTGCGAAGCAGTAATGCTCGCGAAGGAGGAGGCGGGGCGCGTGAGGGAGTGGCAGTCTCTGCGCCCTCACGCCCCTAGCCGCCGCAGGAGGAGACGCCCCGGGCGTCGGGAGTCGATTGCGGACTCCCGGCCACCGTAGGCGCGAGCTTGCGGGTGGCGAGCAATGGGTAGCTCGCTGCCCGGTAAGGACCAGGCTCGGGTCGACGGCGCGCAGTGTTCCACGCGCGCCTCAAAGAGATGTCAGCAGCAGTGTAGGGGTCTACTAGGACCGATGCCTGCCGGGGTCGCGTGATTGTTCGAAAGAGATACCGTGACCCTGGCACATGGGCAACTGATGGAACACGGTTGGGTTTTAGTCAGTAAAAGTCTGACACGCCCTCCCGCTCCGCCCAGAGCGGGAGAAGTCATTTGATGATTTCCCATCCTGAAAAAAAAAAAAATACCCTTCGCTTTGTCTGTGTGGCGACTAAAGACACGTGCAAGTTAGGGGCTGAGGCACACTTGTAGTGAGGCAATTTATGGGATGACCTTTTTTTGGTTTCTTTTGTTTATCTGTATAACAAAATGTGCATTTAACTTGAAACTTCGATAGAGTGTGGATTGGGTACCCTTTTTTTTGAGCTTCAGCCCATGTGTTAATTTGGATTGGTTGTGGCCTCTTAGCAAGCTTTTAGGAATTTTAAGAATTCATTACTGCGTTACAATAATAGGAGCTTTTGGTGCGGCGTCGTAATCGGTATTGTATTTTGTTTCAGAATTATAGCGTGAATTGTTGGAAGTGCGTTGTTCAGCCCTATTGCAGTTAGTGTGAACACAATCATTCACACGACGCTTCCTGGTGTTGGGTCCCCACGCACGGCAAAACAAAGCCGCGGTCATGCGCAGTTTAGTAAACAAATCCCTGAAATATTAGGAACGGGCTCACCAGGTTCGGCAGGGGTCACTCTGGCAGGCAGGCACTGCTGTGAGCTGCAGCGCACGAATGACACATTTGCTTCCTTGTTTTATACAATGTGTAACTGAATGGATGCAAGTCCGCTTAATGAGCCAGAAAGAATTCAATCCTATCTCGAGGCGATAGAACTCAAATTTAAATGCATAAAACAATACTGGTTTTCACACGATTTTCTTTATTGAATACTCTAATGAACTCAAAACTCTAATTGGGGTGTATGAGGTCTTGTGTTAATTATGTTACACGTTGTATAGTCACCCGATTTTAAATTATGACACAGAAGCACGCACACACAATAATACGGTTTGATTTCGAACTCAGGCGGGTAGGACCACATCTGTTGCACGCGCGCAGATACGTCCTCTCATATTGTACCTCTGGCCAAATATTATCTTCGTTGGTCCAGTAGTTTTTGAGATTTCGTGATTAATCAGTTAGTGAATGAATGTGTGTGAATCATGTGTGTTGATTGAATGTGTGTGTGTGTGTGTGTGAATGTAAATGTGATGAGTGAACTTTCACTATAGAAATATAATTACTATTTATTTCCGTGTCATGAAATCTTCGTTTTAATTAAGATTTATTGATTTTATTTGTACCTCGACATGTGTGTACCTATTTTGTTTTCATAAAGACATTTCAGGGTAAGTTCCTACACATATAAAATGTGATTACTTAAGTAAGATAAACATAGCACCACAGATATCGATAGAACTAGATAACGCAAGAGCACCTACTTCGCGTACCCAGTTTAAGCAAAAGAGGCTTAACGTGACCACTGTCACGAACCCAGTCCGATCACGAAATGCGGTAACCCCATCTCTTGGGAAAAGCAAACCTAATAATTATGTGACCTTTGATCACCACCTTACTTTCAATGAGCACATAAGGACGGCTCGTAAGCACCCCGCTCTCGCTCTAAGGAGGCTCCACTTCATGTTGACCGACAGCTGCAAATTGACCCTTAAGTACAAATGGCGCATCTATACCTCAGTCATACTCCCCACCATGCACCTTTTATGTGTGCTTAGTCTTTGCACCCGCCAAACCCCACCATCTCCATAAGATGCAAATCCTGCAAAACCGTATTCTTAGAAAGGTTACGAGAGCCCACTTTTATATCCGCAACGAGAATTTTAAAATAAATCTCAGAACGCCCACCATCCAGTAGTTCATGACACGCATTCGCAAGTGTTTCTTCGACCCTGCTGAGCGCTTTTACAATTTTTCTGTAGATTTAAGCGATTAGCGCTGTTCATCTTACGCAATATAAATCAATTCTCGAGGGTTGATTTCAGAAACAGGAATAATGTTGTATTTTATAAATAATAATCTTAACGTTTCGTTTCGTTTCGTGAAACAACAAATTGTTTTTCACATGATCTTAGATAAAAAAAGAATGGTGACGGGAAATAAATATTGGTTTTACAATAAAGTGTTACTCTTAGCACCATTTGTTCGGTACATTTTGTTCGGAGGTAAAAAGAATCGAACATGGACAAAAGCAACGTATTCGACTATTGATGTAGGTATCAAAGATTACAACTATTGAAGTTAGATTCTTGATAATTTTGTTTATGTAACTTTTCGAGCTTAGAAATATCTTATTATATAATATACTGTAGAAGATAGGAAGATATGAAGAGGGGGAAGGCCTATATAAGGCGCTGCACCACTAGCATCCCCCCTTTTTTCACTCGGAGCCGTCGTGGGAACAACATCGTGAGGACGTCACTCTGTCGGTTACGTTTTAAATTGTGTCTGTATTCGCGCCATAATTAGTTAGTTCTGTTGTGAGTGTATTTTTTTCGTTTAGTTAATTTGTTATTCGATTCCTAGTATTAAATTGTTGTCAGTTCGATTTGCTTATTTGAATAATTTCCTGGAGGTATTTCTAAAATTATTTTAAAAAAAAGTCACTTCTGGTCTAATTTCCAAGATCAGAAGTGGGATTCTTCCCATTTCCATTGCCCACTGTTCACTTGGCTTCATCCAAAGTTCCCCCATTTTTATTTTTGTGTCGATTTATTTTTTTCTGTGTGGTGCAATTATTTTACTCGTGTGTGGGTACTTTTGCTGAGTGTTATTACTGGTGTATCGTTTGATAGTTCGTTAGTCGGTTGGTCTATTGTTTTCAGTTGTCTTGGGTTAGGACGTTAGGATGGCAGACCGCAAACGCGATCGTAGTCGCAGTCGCTGTAGCAGCCGCAATAATAGCTCGGGTCGTGGTTCGCGTCGCAATAGTCAAGGGCGGCAAAATAGTGGGTACCGCGAGCGATCTCCTAATGAAAACGACGCGTTAAGGCTCGAGATACAAGCGATGATGTCTCGTCTTAAAACGCTAGAAGACAAATCGAGGGCTTCACCCTTGTCAGTGCGTTCGTGTGACCGTGATAAAACTTTAGTGTCTGATAGTGTACGTGGCCGACGGGCATTGCGGCGCCAGCAAACACCGTCGCTGGAACATAATAAGTTACGATCGTCAGTTCGAATAGAAACGCGTAGCGTGCGTCATTCGTCACCACCGGAGTCTGGCCGCCGTTTAGTTTCACCTTTGCCTAGAGAGACTGTGTCTCGACATACGTCACCGACCCGCCGCCGTTCTAACTACCGCCGCTATCCGCGTTCTCGTTCTCGATCGCCGCCGTTATGTGTTTCTGAGCAAGCGTCGGTACGAGTGTCAGACCGTCTGATTGGGAACGTGAATGATAATTCAAATTCAACAGTAACCGATCGTATCGTGGATGCTATTCGGTCAATTAATACTGCGGGCAGGTCTCAACATTGTTATATTTCAAATTTTGATCCTACCCTACACAATATTGATGATTGGTGTGCGGAGGTTGATCGCGCTAAAGTTTTAAACAATTGGAATGATTTCGAATGCTTGTCGCGTATTGGTAATTGCTTGAAAGGTGACGCTCGATCATGGCTTAACGAATGGGTAACTAGTGACCGATCGTGGAGCAACTTCAAAAAAGAATTTAAACCTTTGTGCCCTAGAGTACTGGACGTCGCGAATATTTTATATGACGTAATGACGAAAAATTCCGATAACTATTCCACGTATGCGGATTACGTGCGTCGGTCATTGCTCCGTTTACGAGTAGTGCGGGGACTTAGTGACGAGCTAATTACGGCGATAATAGTACGCGGTATCACTGATCCCGTCATAAAAGCGTCGGCGATGAACGCCAAGCTGTTGCCTAATGACTTAGTCGAATACTTTTCGATCTACGTTAAGCCAAACAATACTAGTGCGTCAAAAGGTTCCGCGTTTCGTTCTGTGAGAGATAAACAAACCACAGATATTTCTCGTAAGCGCAATTTAAATGATATCAAATGTTTTTCTTGTGGGGAATTAGGGCATAAACAGGCAATGTGCACTAAGAAACCGAGAACTGATCAACCGCTTAACGGTTCGTCAAATAATTCTACGACTAACCCTACGTCTGCTTTTGTACCGAATAGGTCCGAAACTTGTAATTTTTGTAAAAAACCGGGTCATAAGGCCGAAAATTGTTTCGCTAAGCAAAGGTCGAAAGCAGCAAACAAGTAAACACCAAGAATAGTGATGTTGTTGTAGCAATTATACAGGACGTAGCGGTCGATGTTTTGATTGATAGTGGGTCATAAATCCTTAATTTTGTCTTCGTTACTTAATCATTTTAATTGTTCACGTATGCCAGCGCTTCGTATTTTGAAGGGTTTAGGTACTCAAGAGGTAGAGAGTACAAGTTATGTGACGTTACCTATTGAACTTGACGGCTTAACCCTCGAGGTAGATTTGTTTGTTGTGTCCGCCGAATATAATATGAACACGCCGGTCATAGTAGGAACGGATGTTCTTAATAGGGACGGTGTTAGTTACGTTCGCACTAAAGATTGTCAGTCACTTACAAGAAGCGTTAATAACTTGCATAGGGTAATGAACATACAATCTGAAACTGAGACAATTCCAATCAATACACCTTTAGTCGACGGTCACTTCGATAAGTTGTTGGACATAATTAATAATTTCTCTCAGTATTTTAGTTCTGGTACTACAACATCAACTTTAAATACAGGGTGTATGTTTATTAAGCTTAATATCAATACTCCCGTTTACTATCGGTCATACTAACTTTCTCACGCTGAGACTCTTTGTGTCCGTAACATAATTAAAGACTTGTTGGACACGGGAATTATAGAGGAGTCGGAGTATGATTACGCGAGTCCAATTCTTCGTTCTTGGCCACAGAGATCGAATATTTGGGTAGATCAATTTGTGAAGGTCAGGTTAGGCCGAGTCATGTAAAAGTGAGGGCTTTGATTGACTCAGCCGAACCGCAAAATGTAAAGCGGATTCGTCAATTCACGGGTTTAGTCAGCTATTTTAAGCGGTATATAGCTGGATTTGCCCAGAAAAGTGCGTGTATCGCGGCACTTACTAAAAAGGGAGTACGTTTTAATTGGGGTGTCGAACAACGGGCTGCTCGTAAGTACATTGTGGAATGTCTAACGAGTGAGCCAGTACTTGCAATTTACGACCCTTCATTACCCATAGAAGTCCACAAAGACGCGAGTTCAATTGGGTATGGAGCTGTCTTGATGCAAGTGCATGAAGGTAATCGTAAGCGAGTGGTGTCCTACTTTAGTAGGCTTACTCAGGGAGCTGAGAGCAGATACCATTCATATGAGCTTGAAACGCTTGCAGTGGTAAAAATCTTAGTCGGAATCTAGTGGGCGCGGATTGCTCAGGTTTCCGATGAGGAGACTCGGTCCCTTACTCAAAAATTGGCGGATGGCCAATTAGACTCCAGGCGTTATATTTTCAAAAACGACATCCTTTATGTAAAGTTCGCACCTACCGGTGAAAATCCCAAATTCCTTTGCTATATCCCAATAGGTCACAGACTTAGCCTTATACGAATTTTCCATGATGAACATGATCATCCCGGTGTCGATAAGACAGTTGATCTTATCACGAAACACTTCTGGTTTCTAGGGCTGAGGGCTTTTGTACAGAAGTATATAACACACTGTTTAGTGTGTCTCTCCCATAAGAAAGTCCCCCGAGCCGTTTTACAGCCCATTCACTCTTGGGAAAAACCGGATTCACCTTTCGAAACTATCCATTTAGATTCCTTAGGTCCTCTTCTCGAAGCCGATGGTTACCGCCATGTTCTTATAATTATAGATGCGTTTTCTAAATTCTGTTTGTTATACCCTATGTACCGACAAGACGCTGATGAACTAAATCGCCATTTCACCAATATGATCTCCCTTTTCGGAACTCCTAAGCTAATAGTAGCCGATCGAGGTCGCATGTTCCAGAGCACCGAATTTCTAAATCGGGTCAAAGACATGGGTTGTGACATTCACCTTATCACCCCTGAAATGCATCACTCGTAACGGGCAAGTAGAACGATATTGTCGCACTGTGCTAAACATGGTTCGTATTGAGTGCAATCATCGACGGGAAAAGTGGCCGAGTGTTATGTGGAAACTGCAGTTGATTCTCAATATCACAAAACATAGAACAACTCAGTATTCAGCTTTGAACCTATTGATAGGTACCAGCCCTAATCGGGAAGCTCTTCGCGAAATGAGTCGACAAAGAGCATCGGAACGTCTCCGTTCAAATCAAGGACAACATGACGCCTATGTTAATCAAGGGCGAAAGCCACCCCGTGTTTTTGAACTGAATTCCTTTGTTTTTGTGAGAAAACAGGCCCAATCTACTGGGAAGCTGGATTCGTGCAAGCGATGGCCTTATCGCGTGGCGAAGGTACTCCCACACGGTCGCTATGAGCTGCATCTCTTGGCTGGCTCGTATGGCAAGTCGACACAAGCAGCTGCGGAATACATGATCCCGTGGCAAGGGGAATGGACTCCTAACGTGTGTACTGCTTTCTTCAGCGGTGAGTGTTTCCTTTAGTTGTGTAACGAGTTAGCGAAATGAGTTTTGCTTATTTTTATGTAAATGATACACTTCACTGAACTTGACTCATTTGAAAATTTAGAGGGCTATCTATTAATCTAATGAGTGCATTTTTGTTGGGAGCGATAATGTTGAACGACGTTAAAGGGAAGTCGAGTCTTGCAATTTGAAATAGGCTTGTCTTGGAGCGCATCGGACATGCTATCTCAAATTGACGGATACACTTCAAGTGAGGTACGGTTTCATATTATTGGATGAGCCTCTGTCTTGGAGTGCATCGGACATGCTACCTAGTATATGGAACATACCTTGGTACTATCTCATGAAGGGATACTGTCTTGGAGTAGCCTTATCGGACCTACGGTCTTGGAGTAGCCGTATCGGACCCGTGTGGTCTTGGAGTAGCTTTATCGGACCTATGGTCTTGGAGTGGTGTTCTCAGACATGTTATCCTGGAGCTGTGGTACACGTAGAGTCGGACTATGGGTTTGACTCTGACTATCGTGTTTAATGGGAATGAGCGCTTGTCGATAAGCATCATATGTACTATGTTATGTCTGGGATTGGTTTGAAACATGCTTATATGTAAACCGACTCACACACGCAAAGTTATGCCTCACGCAGGTCTCTAACGAGTCGTGAGGTGGCGATCTTCCGACAAGTCCCGCCCCGGGTGGTTGGTTTGGATATTTGAATGTTTCACACCTATTGTGCGTAGGCTATGCTAGGCTAGCCCAAAGTTACTATGCTGTTGAAATAAATGTTGTTGAAAAGAGCTATTTTATCGACAATTATTTTGCTAACAATTGCTGTTTTGTTATCTTACAACAATGATTCTCGTGTGGTTTTGTTTCTTTTACAGAAAGTGAGGAGTCTGAGCAGGCTGTTGGCGAGACTGAGCCAGTTGATGACGAACCAGGACCTTGCACCTCTGGCACGCTGAAGCAGATGGAGATGCCCGATCAGCACTTCAGTGCTTCAAGCAGTGAAGACTCGGGACCTTCCATGCCAACGTTGGAGACAGATCTTCGAAGCTAGAAGATAAAGGAGTCCGAGGACGGTCTCCAGTCAGGAAAGGCCGTGTAGAAGATAGGAAGATATGAAGAGGGGGAAGGCCTATATAAGGCGCTGCACCACTAGCATCCCCCCTTTTTTCACTCGGAGCCGTCGTGGGAACAACATCGTGAGGACGTCACTCTGTCGGTTACGTTTTAAATTGTGTCTGTATTCGCGCCATAATTAGTTAGTTCTGTTGTGAGTGTATTTTTTTCGTTTAGTTAATTTGTTATTCGATTCCTAGTATTAAATTGTTGTCAGTTCGATTTGCTTATTTGAATAATTTCCTGGAGGTATTTCTAAAATTATTTTAAAAAAAAGTCACTTCTGGTCTAATTTCCAAGAATACTATAAATTGAGCACATAACGCACGTCCGCTCGCGGGCCGCTTTCGCTCTCGGTAGGCTTTTTTTTTTTCAGGATGGGAAATCATCAAATGACTTCTCCCGCTCTGGGCGGAGCGGGAGGGCATGTCAGACTTTTACTGACTAAAACCCACCCGTGTTCCATCAGTTGCCCATGTGCCAGGGTCGCGGTATCTCTTTCGAACAATCACGCGACCCCGGCAGGCATCGGTCCTAGAAGACCCCTTCAGCGCTGCTGACATCTCTTTGAGGCGCGCGTGGAACACTGCGCGCCGTCGACCCGAGCTTGGTCCTTACCGGGCGGCGAGCTACCCGTTGCTCGCCACCCGCAAGCTCGCGCCTACGGTGGCCGGGAGTCTGCAATCGACTCCCGACGCCCGGGGCGTCTCCTCCTGCGGCGGCTAGGGGCGTGAGGGCGCAGAGACTGCCACTCCCTCACGCGCCCCGCCTCCTCCTTCGCGAGCATTACTGCTTTGCAGAAGGAGGTGACGGCTTCCCATTCCCTCTCGCTCCGTACCATGGCTCGCACCAGGGCCGGGCGCGAGAGGTCGCCGCCGCCGATCGCCTCCACGAGGACACGGCGGTACTCCGCCCAGGCAGGGCACACCTCCACCGTATGCTCCACCGTGTCTTCCAGACGATCCTTGCAATGGAAACACCCGGACGTATCCTCCCGCTTTATTCTGAACAGGAACCCACCGAAGCACCCATGCCCGGTGAGAACCTGCGTCAGGCGGAAAGTGAGGACGCCGTAACGCCTCTCTATCCACTCCTCAAAGAGGAGACTTACCGCCGCAATTGTGGCGTGCCCGGCACTGGGTTGTGACAATCGGACCCGCCATGTTGCCATGAGATCACACCGGAGCTCTGTCCGCCGTGCCGCGATTTGTCGCGGCAGCGGAGTTTCGCCCCGGCGTTTTGCCTCCTCGCGCCACTCCCACATGTGCGCGAGGACCTTTGCCTCCAGATCCCATGGCGGCACTCTGGCAAGGAGGCTCGCCGCCTCGCACGAGATCGTGCGGTATCCTCGGATTAGCCGGATGGCCATGACCCTCTGGGCCGCACTCAACCGGCGCGCTGGGCGCAGCCTCAATGAGGGTGCCCACACCGGTGCCCCGTAGAGGGCCATGGACCGCACGACCCCCGTGTAGAGCCTCCGGCAGGAGGCGTTTGGACCCCCCAGATTGGGCAGGAGCCGCTTTAATGCAGCCCCAGCCCGCTCCAGTCTGGGAGCCAAACGTCGGAAATGCTCAACGAAGTTCCACCGGCTGTCGAGGACAAGTCCCAGGTACTTCATCGTCGATTCGACGCCGATGTGAACCCCTCCTACCGTGAGTTGGGAACCCGCAGGTGGCGCGTTCCGAGGACCATGAAAACCCATGGCCTCGGACTTGTGCAATGCCACTTCGAGTCCCAATTGCCGGATCCTATCGACGATTGTCGCAACCCCGCGTGTCATTAAGTCGGCCACCGCCTCGTACGACCTCCCCTGCGCCAGGACCAGCGTGTCGTCAGCGTATCAAACCACGCTGACGCCGCTAGGGAGGTCGGCGCGCAGCACCCAGTCGTAACCGATGTCCCACGGTAGGCTCCATTGCGTTCTAAACAAGTGCAGTAAAATGTCGCTTCAGTGTAAGCAGCGCATTTACACCGCTTGTATCAGGCCCATCATGATGTATGCAAGCGCGGTCTTTGCACACGCTAAACCCCTATTCATCCATAGGATGCAGACCCTTCAGAACCGTTTTCTCCATCAAGCCACAGGCGCGCCTTGGTATGTTTGGAATATTAACCTCCACTTAGATCTCAAGCTCCCGACTATCCATCAGTTCATGAAACGCACTTCGAAGCGTTTCTTCGATAGGGCCGCATCCCACCGCAATCCTCTATTTGTCGCGGCAGCTAGTTATACCTCCTCCCGTATTAGCAATGTCCGCCGCGGCACGTTCTCTCCGATCCCGACGATCCCACTACCCTCCTCCAGGAGAACAGAAATGAAACAAGTAAAGCTTGCCTGAGTCAGCCCGCGATGCTGCGCCTGTAATTTTAAATTAGTCCCTTAATAATAATTTAACCCAGATCCAGCCTGTCCCTTGCTGCCCTCCCCACCAGTGATCGCCTAAGCCGAGTTTCGACCCCCCTCGGGGTTATCCTTAGGATTTTTGCTTTAGTTTAAAGTGCCCCGGCTGGAGCCCCGGCTGGAGGCCTAAAAAGTAAACTTTTTAGGAATCGCCGGGCCACCATCCGTTTAAGTAGTAAGAACTTGATTTTAGGTTAACTACGAGATGTCCTTAAAAAAAAAGACTATAAATTCGAAAGTGAGAAGAACCTACGTCACTTTGAATTTTTAAGTTTACCATTCAGTCCCTGTTGCAAAAACATATATGTACATATTTTTCGTTCTTTTTATTTGCAAAATTGTTGAGCAAACAACATCTAAAACTACTCCAAATTTCAAGTTGATAGTATTAGTAGTTTAGTAGTTCTTGAGCTATCCAGCTGTGACAGAACGATGGATAGACAGGCTGAGTCACACCACAGGTTCCAGGCAAAAATAGACTACAAAGACCTTCAGTGTTGGTAGCTGGCTGAGCGCTGGCGAGACGAGTGCCACACTTGGCGGCGTCCTTTAATCGATTTGAGTTTCCATCACTAAATAGTGCTTGTGAACTCATAGTAGGTAGTCAAAAACTGGCACCCTTGGTTTGCACACAGATCGTGATACTGGCGTCATCTAGGTATATCTATATCTGTGCATGGTATCAATAAATAAATTGATGTGAATCTTTTAACCAATATTAGTTATATTTTATTAGAGACTGTTTACCATCAACCCGTAAATTTATACTGGCGTTATCTAGGTCTATCTATATCTGTGCATGGTATCAATAAATAAATTGATGTGAAGCTTTTAACAAATATTAGTTATATTATTAGAGACTATTTACCACTAACCCGTAAATTTTTGAATAATATCATTTAAAATGGAGTCTAGAGCGGCGTGTCGTGTCAATGTGTTTATATGTGGCTACTTACACAAAGATGTGCAATCGATGTTTCTGCCTTTGAATTTGATGCAAAGTGTGACGCTAAATTCTAAGTATCGAATTCGCAATAATTTCGTATTTCCAAATGATCGTACAAGTTATCTTTTATCTTTGTGTTGGCTTGTTATTTTCTTGTCGCTGAATTTGTATCGAATGAATGCGATGCTGTTGGATGAAAATATGCAACTTTACCAGTCTGACCATTTCCTCTACTTCGCAACTATTTTCGACTCCGTCTTCTATGTTACGGGTTTTTTCATGAACTGTTTCATCCACATCGTTTATTCAAAGGATTATGTCAAATTTGTTCTGACTTTTCAAAATGTTCATAGATTCATACAAAATCTTGCCGATACCAAGTTGATTGTTAGAAGAAACTGGTTTATTGTTATTTCAAATTTTGTATTCCATATTTTGGCATGTATTTATGTAGACATAGTTTATTCGCATCCTCCGTGGTATGTAATTTTTTACTTACTTTTTGTGGGTAGTATGGATTGTAATATAGTTTATGCAATTTGTTTGATTAAGTTACTAACGGAGAAGATAACACAATGGAATACAAAAGTTGTAGATTCTTTGAGCAATGACTGTCGTGTATTGCATTGTAACAGTATGGGCCAAGCTTATTTTCAAATACTGGAATGCTACAATATTTATAAAAGAGTTTTTCAATTACCCGTAAGTAGAGACTTTTTTTATTTTATTCAGAAGAATATTTTATAAGTAAAACATGTTTAATTAATAATACAATTTTCAGGTCTTATTTCAAACAGCAGAGACTTTCTTCCTTGGGTTGATTAAAGTTCAAGTATTGATAGATTTTTTACATTTCTATTCGAAAAATCCAGAAAGTGTGAGTATGTTTCATATTTCATAGTAATTAATTTATTGTTGCGACAATTGTATTGTAGTTGTTCTATTCTTGTTGTTTAATATTTCCAGGGGATAGTCGTTGTGCAGGGATTACTATATGCATGTATTTTGAAGTGTTTGGTAATACAAACCGTACTCTGCTATTACACCCATGCATTTTATGACGCTATAAAAATCTCACAAGATTCATGTTTACTTGTTTTGACTTCAAATTGTACAGGTAATAATAAAATTTAATGAATTTCTCATGGGAATACCACAGCATCACATATATCATCTCTAATGGATTAGCATTGTAAACTATTCCTTAAATTAATAGGGCAGAAATATAAATTCGAAGTATAATATGAGTATTCTATAGTTCGACATGCTAGTCACAAAATATTTTAAATACTTTTGCAGATAAGGAAAGAAAGCTTTGTAAGAATATTCAGCGTATACACCGAGCTTCATATGGCAATATGAGTGCCTGTGGTCTGTTCTACGTAGACATAAGTCATTCATTCAGTGTGACGGCGCTTCTCACTAACTACACTATTGTGCTGTTGCAGTTTGCATTTCTGTAATTTCTTGTTTTTCATTAAATCATTATTGTGTTTAATAAGGATTTGTTTAATTTTAATAAAACCTCAGCAGTGTTATATTGTAGGTATAGTATGATTCAACTTCTTCAACCTACCTATCGATGGACTGAGAAGCACCATATCATTTGTATAACTTATATTGTTGACACACGTTCCGTCAATATGGCAACCGACTTGCGTACTGCTCAGTCGCTCGATAAACCTGTTGACCTGCAGGCGTAGTATGACCAGTTCTATATACAAAGTTCTTTCTTCAATTCGATATCTCTTCGGCCCGAGCACGGGGCGACCCATAGACTCGGGTTTCTATGAAGACAAAGACAGTTATTCTTTACATAGCAAGAGACTGGTAACTAATGTAATTAAGGTGGATCCGCTAAGGACTTTTTCACTGAATAGTCATACAGTGGAATTAAACGATCTTTTTTTTTTTTTTCAAGATGGGAAATCATCAAATGACTTCTCCCGCTCTGGGCGGAGCGGGAGGACGTGTCAGACTTTTACTGACTAAAACCCACCCGTGTTCCATCAGTTGCCCATGTGCCAGGGTCACGGTATCTCTTTCGAACAATCACGCGACCCCGGCAGGCATCGGTCCTAGAAGACCCCTTCAGACATCTCTTTAAGGCGCGCGTGGAACACTGCGCGCCGTCGACCCGAGCTTGGTCCTTACCGGGCGGCGAGCTACCCATTGCTCGACACCCGCAAGCTCGCGCCTACGGTGGCCGGGAGTCCGCTATGGACTCCCGACGCCCGGGGCGTCTCCTCCTGCGGCGGCTAGGGACGTGAGGGCGCAGAGACTGCCACTCCCTCACACGCCCCGCCTCCTCCTTCGCGAGCATTACTGCTTCGCAGAAGGAGGTGACGGCTTCCCATTCCCTCTCGCTCCGTACCATGACTCGCACCAGGGCCGGACGCGAGAGGTCGCCGCCGCCGATCGCCTCCACGAGGACACGGCGGTGCTCCGCCCAGGCAGGGCACACCTCCACCGTATGCTCCACCGTGTCCTCCAG
The DNA here is from genome assembly GCA_932294355.1 of Aporophyla lueneburgensis. Taxonomy (NCBI): domain Eukaryota; kingdom Metazoa; phylum Arthropoda; class Insecta; order Lepidoptera; family Noctuidae; genus Aporophyla; species Aporophyla lueneburgensis. Next base: position 5,916,705 of record OW028735.1, read on the forward strand.
ACGATCCTCGCAATGGAAACACCCGGACGTATCCTCCCGCTAATTAATGATTATAATTAATATAATCCTGTAAAAAAAATGTACCCCCAACTGAAACTCCAAATCAAAAGTAGAAAAAAAATTGTCGCCATGCTCGACATCGTAGAATGATTGTTTACTGAAGAATAAAATTATTTCCTCTCTTCAGTTTCAACAACGCCGCACCATTTTGTCTATTCTTCCGTCGATAAAACTCGTTTCTATGGTGGTCATGCTACGCGTGCTATAATATAAATAAATTGTTTATTAATAAAAAGGGACACATGTTTACAATAAATACCTTAAACAATTAAGATAGAGCAGATTTGCTAATTTGCCTGAACTAGGTAGAACCTGTGTTTCAGGCTACAAATGCACAAATTATTAAAGTAATAAATTAACAATGTGTAGTAATAACTAAAATTAAAACTTAGGTAACAGAAGTAAAATAGCGTGTTAGCGGTTTTATTTGCAGACAACTAGTAAATCTTCTGTCTGTGCATAATCTATGGTTAGTAAATATTGAACTATATGTTTTTTACAGCTAAAGTAATTTAATTTATATATACTTAGTTTTCTATTTAATCTCTTGTACAGAAATGAGCCTAAAAATGTAAAGAATCTTTCTACAAAGACATGTTTTGAGGTTGCATTTGTTACACATACTATATCATTCCGTCTCTTGTTATTCTTGTCAGCAGTGTAGGTAAGCATGGTGTGCTGTTTTAATACTAATTGCATAATGAAAAGCTGCCGAACAGTCAGCACGTTGCAGGTTTTATAGAGTAAATCTGTGGGGAAAAAGAAGGGATGGAAGTTTGCTACCTTTAAAATTGCTCTCTGAGCTCAAGAGGAAGCAAATTTGTTTTTGGTGCACCGCCCCAAGAAGTGATACAGTATTGAATAATAGTTTGACATAGGGCCAAATAAACTTGTGTGATTAATTTTTTGTCTGCTAATGTTCGCAGTTTCTTAAAAACATATATCAGTTTCCGCACTCTTTTACTAAGGCTTTCAATATGTATTTTAAAAGAAAGTGTTTCATCCATTATAACCCCCAGGTATTTAATGTTGCTCGTTTTGATGATAGAAGGACAATTACACGTGCTGACTGTACAGTTTTCACATTGATGGGCATATAGACAAGGGTTAGTAATGTAAGGTTGAGATTTGCGCATGGAGAAGTGAATATATTTTGTCTTGTCGGCATTTAATGTTAATAAATTGCTATGAAGCCAATTAGTCACAGAATTTAATCCTAACTGAGCAAGTTCGAACAGTTCGCTATTGCTTTTTGCGGTAAATATTAACGCAGTGTCGTCGGCATATGATATAATTTTCCCGTCTTTAATATTTAAATTACACAAGTCATTAATATAAATCAGGGATAGTGTAGGGCCCAAAATACTTCCCTGGGGTACACCGAAACTAGTATTTTTCTGCTCATCACTCGTAATATTATCTATTTTAACACATTGGTACCGGTCTTCTAAATAGTCAGTAAAGAGTTTCAGCGGCGTTCCTCTTATTCCTATAATCTCTAATTTGTTCAGAAGAAGAGAAATAGATACCGTGTCAAATGCCTTGGCTAGATCGAGAAAGACTCCCAGGGTCTGGTGTCCTTTGCCAAGGTCTCGAGAAATATGATCAGTCAGGCTATGCACCGCATCGGCAGTCGATAATTTGGCTCTAAAACCAAATTGCGCAGGGGAAAAGATGTTGTTTTTTTCTAGATAATTAACTAGTCTGGTGTTTAAAATTTTCTCTAGTATTTTTGGAATCGATGGTAGTAAGGATATCGGCCTATAATTATTAACTACGTCTTTACTTCCGGATTTAAAGATAGGGATTACAACTGCCTTTTTTAGGCAACTCGGGAAAATTCCTTTGGAGAGACAGATTCGGAAAACATGCGTTAAGGGAGGTATCAGAATATGCTTAAAGAGTTTAAGAATCTTATTGCTTATATTATCCCATCCAGCTGCACAATCATCTTTTAGCCCGGAAATTATTCGGGATATTTCATCTTCATCAGTGTCCAGCAGAGCAAAAGATTTTGAATTACGACTGATGATTGGTTTTTGGACAGATGATTGGTCACGACGTGGTGAAATCTGCTCGGCAAGAGTTTTCCCAACATTTGTAAAGTAGTTATTTACATTGTTAGCTGTTATGAGTGGTGAAGGATTTTCAAGTAGTAATCTCGAACATGATTCACGCTGTTTTGACATATTGGTGATATTTTTAATACTTTTCCAAAGTTGCTTGCTATTTTTACCTGCTATATTTAATTGTTTTTTATCGTAATCAGTTTTTATATTCTTCAGGAGATTGTTGCAGAAATTCCTGTATCTTTTATAAGTGGTTTGAATTATAACATTTTCAGGGTATCTCTTAGTTTTCTGATGAAGTTTATCTCTGTGTCTTATACAGCGAATTAATCCAGAAGTAATCCACGGTTTAATATTATAAAGTTTCTTATTTACTGTAGAAATTGTCGTGTTTTGTAATATTGCTTGTTGAACATGTTTTATTATGTACGATAAAGCCAAATTAGCGTCAGCAGTATTGTAAACTAGGCTAAAGTCTAAGTTGCATAAATCATATTCGAGTTTGTTTGTGTTTAATTTGCTAATAGTCGGAGGACGATTTAGTTTAGGTAGCGATAAATTTACTGTCAGTAAAACTGCGTGATGGTCAGTAATTGTTGAGTTAGTAACAAGCGTAATGTATGATAAGCTTGTTTTGATCATCATATGATCTAAGCAGGAACCGCTCTGATGTGTAGGCAATGTGTGAGCAGGAAGAAACCCATGGTATAAGCAGATGTTAAGGTAATCCTGGATCCCTGCATCACAGTACTCAGAAACAATATTTATGTTTAAATCACCTGTTAGTATAACATTCTTAAATGAACTGAGTGTTAGGAGAATCTGGTTTAAGGATTTGTTAAAGGAATCTAAGTTTCTGGCGGAAGGGGATCTATACATAGCGATTATCGCTGTGGTTGTACCAATTTTGATGACTAAACAATTACTCATACTCTCTTGTAGACTATGTTCCTCGATTGTGACCTTTAGTGATTCCTTAGCAAATATTACGATACCGTCATTTTGATTATGGTTGATTGTGGTATGGAATACGTTGTACCCCGGTATAACTGGAATATTATCGTAGCGGTTAACTAGCCAACACTCGGTAAGTACCATTATATCACAGTCAAAGTTAAGTCTACGAAGAAAAATGTTAAAGTTATCTATGTTTTTAAAAATACTACGAATATTTTGAGTTAGTACAGTTAGTGAATTTTGATAGTCGGAAATATATTTTATGCAGTCCTCAACGTCACATGTCTTTGATACTGTTAAAAATGTGTTATCAATATCTGTAATTAATTTATCATCCATATTTAACTATAAATAATAATAAAAAATAAGTCTAAAAAATAAACAAGTATGTGGCGCTCTTAGGCGCCTTCATAATCTATCGAATTTATATACCTGTATTCGGCTGCTTTTTTAGCTGGACAATCTGTGTCTCCCGTCTTGTGGTTTGCTTGTTTTTTAAAACGAGAACATGTAGCACATTTAGGCGGGTTGGCTTTCTTTGCGCAGTCTTGTGTTGAGTGCCCTTCTTCACCGCAATGCCCACAGGTGGGGACAGTTAATTTGCAAGTCTTGGCTGCGTGACCGTACTGCTGGCAGTTGTAACATCTAGTTACCAGAGTGAAGTCTCGTACTGGGCAGGACGTCCAATTTATAAATAGTCTGTCCTGTGTGATGAGGGCCTTACGAATTACGGCTGGAACTTCTATAATAAAGTTGCAGTTCTCTGCATCTTTCCTGCCAGACTTGTGACTCAGTTTTATAGAGGACAAAAATATATCTTGGGACATAGTCGGCAGTTTTTCAGTCAAGTTCTGTTCGAAAATACATTTAAAAACCTCATTTTCAGTCATTGAAGTGGGAACTCCTATGACTATAATGCGTGGTTTCCGTTTTTGAGGATCATCTACGGTAAGCCCTGACGAAGCGTGTTGGACTGTTTGCCTTAGCTTATCGAGGTCATCTTTGGTCTCAGTGCTGATTATCAGGCCTCCTTTTCCTATTTTGCGCACGCTTCGAACTTTCAGTTTCATTTCTCCGGGACTAATAATTTTCTGGACCATGGTTTTGGTTTCATTACTGGTCTTCGAGTTGTCACATGGATAAATCGCCACGGAGCTAAAATTATTAGGGCGAACAAAGCTGTTGGACCCATTTTTCACCATATCGGCAAAAGATGCAGTAGCCGCACCCTGTTTCGAACAGGTCTCTTGAATTGTCCGGTTCATCTCGGTTAGGCAGTCAGACAGGTCTCGAGTTTCGGCCATTGTTTTTAGAGAGGCATGGGCCTGTATGGCTTTTTGCTTAAGCGACTGGTATTGAACAGCCATTTGCGCAGCTCCATGGCCAATGTTGCGGCAGAGATTGCTAATTTTTAACTTCTGCTCAGTGTTCAGTTTTCCTTCAGAAGTAATAGTACTTGTCCTAGAGACTATCGACCTTACTCGGTTCTTTTGGTTAGAGTATTAATATTAGACAAGGCGGATGTACTCCGCCGGTACATCCGCGTCCCTCATCTTGTTTCACGTTACGACATATTCATATATCGGCGATCCCGCATACCTATATATCAGTTTCCTCCTCGCTGTGTAGTACATGATAGTACGCTTCAGACTCAGAATAACGCTTTATATTGAGACTCCTACTTTCCAATTAAAACTACTTTATACTTTGGACATAGTTGCAAATTTCACGGATTAAAAACAAAACATTTTAATGACAAGAAATAAAGAAGAGTAAAGCGTGTTTTGATATGGACGCCTCACCGAGATGAGGCTGGTGTCCATGGAACATTATAGGTTACATTAATGCTTATATGGAAACCGGCGTACGAATATTTATTAGTGCAATAGATTTAAAAAAAAAACGGTTTTTGGGACGTAGTTCTTTAACGTGACTTGTCGTAGGTGTTACGATAACTGGTAGAAATTGTACGTAACGAAGATATGTTCAATGAATCAACTCAGCCTATAGCAGTCCACTGCTGGACATAAGCCTCTCCCATGCTGCGCCATAACATCCTGTCCTGCGCCTTCCGCATCCAGTCTGTCCCAGCCACCTTTTTGAGGTCGTCGGTCCATCTAGCTGGAGGGCGCCCCACACTACGCTTGCCGATACGCGGTCTCCACTCCAGGACTTGTCTGCTCCATTAGCTATCGGTCCTTCGACAGACATGGCCAGCCCACTGCCACTTTAGCCTGCTTACTCTGCAAGCTATGTCGGAAAAAGCGTTACAAGCCCTCATGCGACTTCCTTTCTCTCATTGAGTCTTTCTACTGTATATAATGGAAAGAAACAGATAAATTGATTTTTGAGGCTGCCAAAGCCAATAGCAATATAAAAATACAATATGGCGACCACTTTGTGAGGACTTCTATAAACTTAAACTAGATGTCTCTGTATTAAATCGCTTAGAAAATTCAAATTTTCTCTTTCTCTTTCTCTGTCTCTTCCTATTGTATATACGAGTGTGTGTTCATGTGGGTATTACAAAAGAAACTTCGAATCTAACAAGGGTACCTGTAGCGGCATCTACACCGCCACATATGAATTACGCATCAGACGTACGTCACGCTAAATCCAGCATCGTGCAAGCAGAGTTTACCGCGCAACTAGCGTATACTTATGTACGAGTAACATCCTGACTTCAATTGTCGGGTAGTTGCTTATCAAACACTACACCCGTCTGGTCGGAGTATTCTACTTTTTTCATGGAGGTTGGGTAAAATTTTAACCCCGATCCTCATTAAGATCTCTGTTACTTGTGTGGATCCTTCAGTAAATAACATAGGATGTTTATTACTGTAGCACATGTGGCATTATGATCTCAAGAACCAACTATTTCGATACATACCGAACCCACTCTTATTAGCAATGATGTGTCTACGAACAGCAGGTATACCTAATCCTTCATGAAATAGAGTTACATCTCGTTCAATGAAAAAAAAATAATTAAACATTTGAAAATATATTATGTTTTTTACAGAAAGAAACAACAATTTTAATGAATTATTACAGAAAGAAACAACAATTTTAATGAATTATGAATTATTTATTGGCTTAACAAAATATATTATGCTGTAATTTAAAACTATTTAGCCCATATTTTTAAAATTATTTATCTGGAACTACAAAATTGTTAAACACGTTTTGGAGGAAAATCTGAATTAGCCACAGAACATATAATGGTGATTCAAATATAATGAAGACCTAACAAGTTACTATGAATGTTTATAAAATATTCACTAGGTTATAATTTCAGAATAGAACAACTATGCGAAAAATAAAAAAACTGATTAGGCCATGGCTTTAGAACTAATTTATCAAACTCAGCCATTCAGAATTTGGGTTTAACAGCTTTTGACTTCATTTTTAATATTGTGAATGCTGGTGAGATAATGTTACATAATAAGAAAGATATAATCGGACATGGAAAGATAAACTTTTCCAATAATCACGTTTAAATAAATATTAAAATAAAAACAGAAAAATGTCAAGATGTCTATAAAAACTGTCACTATAAGTATTGTACTGTTTAACTTGTTTGAACTCTCTTTGGAGTTACTTGTGCCTACATCTAACGAAACATGAAAATGAAAGGTTTAAAATTCTCACAAAAATCAACACACCATTAAAATATTTCAGAGCTTTTCTCTGAGCAATTTTGAATGAGAATAAAAAAGGAATATTTCAATTAAAAACAAATCTGCCAAACTTTTTCTAAAAATGTTGGGGTCTTTTCGTCTAACTTTCAGTCCAACTGGTTACAGCTAAATATCACCAGGTATACAGCTGACTAACATAATGAAATATCTATCTAATTTAAACAGTCCTAATAATGGGAAACACCTTCGTAAGACTGGTTGTAGGACTATCATCAACCGTAATACTATACTCTACAAGAAGTTTTACTCTGTGACAAGGACACTTTGTTAACTACATTTAGTTTTTTTTCCCATTCTAAGCCATATAATATGGCATAAAAATCACAAATAAAAATAATTTAAGAGAAAAAATAACCACTCTCTGTAATAATTTAAAATATCAGCATTTAACCCTTATAGGACGGCTCATACAAAGTGGCCAGTAAACTGGACAGTCATTTCAAGATACCTAGGACCTTGAAGTGGACGGTCACTTCTTCACTATTCACTGTTCAGTTTACTGGTCACTTTATATGAGCTGTCAGGACGACAAACAGTGAAGAGTGAAGAAGTGACCATCCACTTCAAGGTCGTAGGTACCTTGAAATGACTGTCCAGTTTACTGGCCACTTTATATGAGCCATCCTATAACGAGTTAATGTTCTCGAATATTTTTTTAAATGATTTGGACTTTTCAGAAACGCAAACTGCAACAGCACAACAGCGTACTTAGTAAGAAGCGACATCAAACGTAACGGATGACAAATATCTATGTGGAACAGGCCGCAAGCGGTCATCTTGCTGAATGACGCCAGATGCACCCGCAGTATGTTTTTGCATAACTTCTTTTGATCTGATGAAATTAAATAAATTATTTGAACAGAGTTCTTTTAACAATAATATGTATTATTTAACAAGTAATAAGGTAATGGAACATTTTCTTGCCCTTGTCCCAATTTATTTGGAGTCGGCGCCACAATATTTTCCTTATAAGTATTTTTCATCAACACTTCTCTACTTGTTACTACATTATGCTTATAGTACAATAAATACTTACACATTGGGTCATTAAAGGGCACCTGTTTACCGAAAGTGATAGTCGTACTATTACGCAATCGTCTTATTTATATTTTAGTTTTGGTGGGATAACCGGATCGCGTATTCGGGCGTCGACCGTTATATTATATTGTTAGATCAATTTTAGTTGGGAAATGGAGATAGGTATAAGTATAAATATAAAATTAACATAATAAAATAACTAAAATTAACAAGACGTGAATAAATCTTCATTACTTTACCTGTACAATCAGTGACACAAACGAACAAGCATGAATCTTGCACATGCTTAACAGCTTCATAAAATTCGTCAAAATACAGGCTGAGTATAATTTGTATTAGCAAAGATTTTGAATAACCACAAGTTAATAATTACCGACACATAAGGTATTTTTTCCTAAAATAAAATACATTTAAATATTATAAATAATACAAAGTACAAAAGTAGCAAGCCTGTTGTGCCGGATCTTTAATATGTGTTGGAGATATGGCCGTAGTACCGGATGATTGGTGTAAGGCTGTAATCGTACCACTATATAAGGGAAAAGGCTCACAGCAGGAGTGTAAAAACTACCGCGACATTAGTCTTTTGAGTGTTGTCGGCAAACTGTATGCGAAGGTTTTGATAAATAGAGTGATAGGAGTGACCGGTGAGAAAATATGGGATGTGCAGGCAGGATTTAGAGAGGGGATGGGCTGTATGGATCAGATCTTCTCCCTAAGGTGCATAGCCGAAAAACATTTGGCAAAGCACAAGAAAGTCTACTGCGCTTTCGTAGACTTGGAGAAGGCCTATGACAGTGTGTGCAGAGAAAAACTGTGGTTAATACTATCCATGTACGGTGTGGATTGGCGCTTGGTACGGGCACTGAAATCTTTATACAAGGATTCCAGTGCTTGTGTTAGGATAAATGGGGCATACACGAACTGGTTTTGCATCTCGAGAGGTGTTAGGCAGGGCTGTGTAGCGTCACCGTGGCTATTCAACTTGTACATGGATAGTTGTCTGAAAGATTTGAAAGAGGGTGAGTGGGGATTGACAATGAGTGAGTTGCCTGTCAAATGCTTTCTCTACGTAGACGATCAAGTTCTACTTGCATCGTCAGCAGAACAGTTGCAAGACATGGTGACTGTAATGGATGAAGCATTTAAGATGAAAGGGATGAATATAAATGTGAATAAGACGAAGGTCATGGTGTTTGAAAAAAAAGAGAACGTATCGGTGTGTGATGTGAAAATAAATGATAAGAATGTGGAGCAAGTAAGTGAGTTCGTATATTTGGGGAGTTTGTTTACAAGGGATGGAAAGATTGATAAAGATGTGGAAAGAAGAGTGAACGCGGGAAATAAAGTAAATGGTGCTTTACATGCAATTGTGACCAACCAATTGTGACCAACCGATTCTAAGTACGCATTCAAAGCATACGGACGTGCACATCAATGCATTTTTAATCATTAAATAAATTAACGTTCGCATAAATAGTGACCTAGTTTTAGTGTATTAGCGTGTTGTACAGAAAACATTTTAAGTGACAAGTTAATATAATGAACTGACTGGATTATTTTTCAATCTTTTCTGGTTTATGGAAGGCAGCCCCTTTAATCGGAGTGCGATGATACGTCGCAGCCCTCCACCGACACCAACCCCGATCCCGGTACCGGCCCCGGTACCGGCCCCGGCACCGACACCGCCGCGACAAACAAGAAAGGAACAAGATGAGTGTATTGAAGTAGTGTCCACTCCAGAGATCCAGTCCTGGATGGGATCTATTGAACAGTGCCTCAATGAGGTATGTGTTATTACTTCTGAAGGAAAACTGAACACTGAGCAGAAGTTAAAAATTAGCAATCTCTGCCGCAACATTGGCCATGGAGCTGCGCAAATGGCTGTTCAATACCAGTCGCTTAAGCAAAAAGCCATACAGGCCCATGCCTCTCTAAAAACAATGGCCGAAACTCGAGACCTGTCTGACTACCTAACCGAGATGAACCGGACAATTCAAGAGACCTGTTCGAAACAGGGTGCGGCTACTGCATCTTTTGCCGATATGGTGAAAAATGGGTCCAACAGCTTTGTTCGCCCTAATAATTTTAGCTCCGTGGCGATTTATCCATGTGACAACTCGAAGACCAGTGATGAAACCAAAACCATGGTCCAGAAAATTATTAGTCCCGGAGAAATGAAACTGAAAGTTCGAAGCGTGCGCAAAATAGGAAAAGGAGGCCTGATAATCAGCACTGAGACCAAAGATGACCTCAATAAGCTAAGGCAAACAGTCCAACACGCTTTGTCAGGGCTTACCGTAGATGATCCTCAAAAACGGAAACCACGCATTATAGTCATAGGAGTTCCCACTTCAATGACTGAAAATGAGGTTTTTAAATGTATTTTCGAACAGAACTTGACTGAAAAACTGCCGACTATGTCCCAAGATATATTTTTGTCCTCTATAAAACTGAGTCACAAGTCTGGCAGGAAAGATGCAGAGAACTGCAACTTTATTATAGAAGTTCCAGCCGTAATTCGTAAGGCCCTCATCACACAGGACAGACTATTTATAAATTGGACGTCCTGCCCAGTACGAGACTTCACTCTGGTAACTAGATGTTACAACTACCAGCAGTACGGTCACGCAGCCAAGACTTGCAAATTAACTGTCCCCACCTGTGGGCATTGCGGTGAAGAAGGGCACTCAACACAAGACTGCGCAAAGAAAGCCAACCCGCCTAAATGTGCTACATGTTCTTGTTTTAAAAAACAAGCAAACCACAAGACGGGAGACACAGATTGTCCAGCTAAAAAAGCAGCCGAATACAGGTATATAAATTCGATAGATTATGAAGGCGCCTAAGAGCGCCGCATACTTGTTTATTTTTTAGACTTATTTTTTATTATTATTTATACTTAAATATGGATGATAAATTAATTACAGATATTGATAACACATTTTTAACAGTATCAAAGACATGTGACGTTGAGGACTGCATAAAATATATTTCCGACTATCAAAATTCACTAACTGTACTAACTCAAAATATTCGTAGTATTTTTAAAAACATAGATAACTTTAACATTTTTCTTCGTAGACTTAACTTTGACTGTGATATAATGGTACTTACCGAGTGTTGGCTAGTTAACCGCTACGATAATATTCCAGTTATACCGGGGTACAACGTATTCCATACCACAATCAACCATAATCAAAATGACGGTATCGTAATATTTGCTAAGGAATCACTAAAGGTCACAATCGAGGAACATAGTCTACAAGAGAGTATGAGTAATTGTTTAGTCATCAAAATTGGTATAACCACAGCGATAATCGCTATGTATAGATCCCCTTCCGCCAGAAACTTAGATTCCTTTAACAAATCCTTAAATCAGATTCTCCTAGCACTCAGTTCATTTAAGAATGTTATACTAACAGGTGATTTAAACATAAATATTGTTTCTGAGTACTGTGATGCAGGGATCCAGGATTACCTTAACATCTGCTTATACCATGGGTTTCTTCCTGCTCACACATTGCCTACACATCAGAGTGGTTCCTGCTTAGATCATATGATGATCAAAACAAGCTTATCATACATTACGCTTGTTACTAACTCAACAATTACTGACCATCACGCAGTTTTACTGACAGTAAATTTATCGCTACATAAACTAAATCGTCCTCCGACTATTAGCAAATTAAACACAAACAAACTCAAATATGATTTATGCAACATAGACTTTAGCCTAGTTTACAATACTGCTGACGCTAATTTGGCTTTATCGTACATAATAAAACATGTTCAACAAGCAATAATACAAAACACGACAATTTCTACAGTAAATAAGAAACTTTATAATATTAAACCGTGGATTACTTCTGGATTAATTCGTTGTATAAGACACAGAGATAAACTTCATCAGAAAACTAAGAGATACCCTGAAAATGTTATAATTCAAACCACTTATAAAAGATACAGGAATTTCTGCAACAATCTCCTGAAGAATATAAAAACTGATTACTGTTCGATCGCAAGGCTGTTGACTGTATTTATACACGGAATCAGTTACAACTCTGTTAGAAATATATCTCTCATATGATAGGCTCAATCTCTTAGGTGCGAAGAGCCTGAGGATCTGTTAAATTTCCTAGCATCACAACAGCAAACAATAGCAACGAAGGAACCTGTGCGAGGTTTATTCAATAGACTTTCTAAAAAACGGGACTTTCGTGCAAGTAATAGCGAACAGATTAGGGCTTCGACATAATAACTGCACTCAACGTACTCGTATTAATTGTGGTTGGCATGAGCATACTTGCAACAAACCGTTGATAAAATGTGGCATAAGTAATAGAGTGGGCCATAATTCAAGTAGGTGTGATGGGAAACCCATACAAGTCACGGGCCAGCAACTCAGAATAAAACTTCTGAAGATCTTCTAAATAAGACAAAACCCGAGAGGTCCAATACCTTTGTTAGAAATAACCCGATAGGTAATCACAACAAATTTAATAAAATTGCTAACGTTAATGATACTAAGCTAAATGCCTACATTGATTTTGGGAGTTAATACAGTATGATTAGGAATTCAGGAGCTAAATTTCTTGGTCTCTCCGACCAACATGAGTTACTGTCAACTATAAAAGGGTTTCGGTAATTCCATGGTAAAACCATGTTTCAGTCCACCGGTCGAATCAGAATTGATGAAAGAAAAAAAAAGTGAACTGAGACTTTTGGTTGTTGACTATGAATTATTAAATACCACAATGCAAATAGGGCAGAACTTTGTAATGAACTCTGTAATGGTGTTAGAAGATAATGAGATGTTTAATTTTTACCATGCCCTTGTGGTGTGTCTAGCGGAAGGGATATGGTTCTCGATCTTTACGTTACTGACTACTTCAGTCATATTAAAAGGAGGGCTAGTTGAAGTTTACACACGCGAATCATATACACTTAAATGAGCCTAAACCAGGATACTATCTGCATCAAGGATGTTATAGGACAGAGAACAGCAAAATAAATCATATTTATTACTGCTTAGACGAATTCTCTTGCAAACTTCAAAGCAAATAATCTAATAGAGATCTGGAGTTAAACCCATTACAAAGACTAAAACGTTGGTCGTGCGGTCGGATTAAAATCATAGTGAGTTAATGCCCTTAAACAAATCCGATATTAGAGTATGACATGACTTGGATCACTTGGGGCCATTTGCACGGAGTAAATCTCGCAATAGCTAAATTTTGACGATAGTGGATGGCTTTACGAAATACCTTTTTGCCAAACGAAGGCAAACAAAAACAAAAAAAAATGATATTAAAGTACTGGATTATTTAATTAGTGATTTCAGTGACCCGTATAGTATTATATCGGATCGTAGGACGGCTTAATTTTCAACTTAATTTTAGAATTTTTGCGTAAGTAAAGGTATCAAATATATACTAAGCACAGTTGCTTATCCTAGGGCAAATAGCTAAGCGGAGAGATTCAACCAAACTATCCTTGCAGCTTTGTCCACACAAAAGTATGGCAAAGATGAATGTATTTGGGACGAGCGGCTGGTTAAAGTCCAATGGAGTATAAACAATATGGTCAATGCTACTACTACAATGGTAATAAGTGCGTCAGAACTGTTATTCGGGGTAAAACTGAATGGTCCTATTGATAATATGATAAAAATCGACAATATCGAATCCAGTGGTGAACCAGCTTCTCACAAATCACCCGTCCTCACCAATAATCCCAATGAAACAGCTGTTGACTCAAATGACAACTATAATGCCAATCAATCCCCGACGACCTTTTTAAGTTTTTCTACTCCCAGTATCTCGAACGACGAGATCCTTTATCCATTTTGTAATGTTCAGTAGACTAAAAACAGATAGATAAAATCAGACTGGAAGCATCAATTAACATAACAGAGAGCCAACTCCGTCAAAAGAAAGCCTATGATTACAATCCTGTGCCTGTACTCCAGCACCTTCATTCTCCATAGGAGACTTAGTTAAGACCACTAAGATAAGTTTCAAGACTGATCCTGACAAGATAGGATGCGTCCTTGGATAAGTATCCAAACGCAGGAGATTAATGGATCCACTAGCTCTTCCTCCGTTACGTCAGATTTCGACACCAGTTCAGATAAAGAGTATTGTAAGTATAATTACTATAATTAACCGTGTAATATTGGGTAGCTTTTCACTTTCGGGTTTAAACCATTGCACATATTATTGTATACTTGTACTAAAGATTGATTTGCTGTGCACATGTTATAAACCACGAACAAAATACTTTTCTATATCAGTGCTTAAAATTGTCTTGTTTAAGCACACCATTAATTATAATTATTGTTAAGTTAAGAATGGATTAATTGACTTAGATAATGTATTCGGGTAAGACTTTAGTTTATAATCCCGATACCTAGTTGTTTAGAGTAAACCATTAGACATATTATTATGTAATTGTGATAAAGATTGATTTTACTGTGCACACATTATAAACCACGAACAATATACTTTTGTATTTCGACTGCTTTAAAATATCTTGTTCAGTCACACCATGATATAATTATTGTAAAGTTAAGTGTGGATTAATTGACTGTGATAATGTATTCGGATACGACTTTAGTTTATAATAATAGTTAACAAATATTATTTCCATATAATATTTTTTTTTAAATTTATATCATGATACCTACTTGTTTACAGTAAACCATTGGACATATTATTGTGTAGTTGTGATAAATATTGATTTTACTGTGCACACATTATAAACCATGAACAAAATACTTTTGTATTTGAGTACTTAAAAATGCCTTGTTTAGTAACACCATGATATAATTATTGTAAAGTTAAGTGGGTTAATTGACGTTGATAATGTTTTCGGATATGACCTTAGTTTATAATAATAGTTAACAAATATTATTTTTGCAAAATATTTTTTTAAATTTATATTCACGATACCTAGTTGTTTAAGGTAAACCATTACACATATTATTGTTTAATTGTGATAAAGATTGATCTTACTGTGCACACTGTGCACACATAATAAACCACGAACAAAATACTTTTGTATTTGAGTGCTTAAAAATGTCTTGTTTAATCACACAATGATATAATAATTGTAAAGTTAAGAGTGGTTTAATTGACTTCGATAATAATTATGTGATATGACTCTAGTCTATTATAATAGTTAACACACTCTTTTATAATAAACTGCAAGTACCTATGTTTTATGCACTGTAATTAACGGGATTCGTTCGAATGTCGTGATTTTGCGTGCATCGGAGTTTTGCACGCAATCGGACGGCCGAATGTCGTGATTCACTGTAAATTATTGCAATATTATGAATATTGTTGTAGTTCAGTAGCTGTTTTCAGTTTAAAATTTCAACGGGAGTGTGAAACGATGCATAGATTGTTCATTCCTCATAAAATAGGTGCCTAATTCATACTGTGCATTGTAAGTATTTAAATTATTTGTAAACATTTGTATTGTCGGGTTGTTATTAAAAAAAGGCATGTTTAGTTCGTTGTTGTATTGATCTATGTGAAGTTAGGAGACATCCCCTCCATGAATCACAATGGAGGTGATGTCTGGCCATTTTGCAATGGCAGAGGAGACACTTCTTCAGCGACTGGGGATCTAACCGCAAGGTTCTCTTGTAACAATACTAGTATATATAGTAGTCTATGCAATACATCTAAGGAAATAAAGAAGATACTGGTGCGCTAACAACTAGTTTTATTTTAAAAGGTATTGTTTAATGTAGGTTTGTAATATAAGACTTACCTGTTGTGGAAGAAGTTGCTCAGTTCCGAATTTGCGCCGGAGTAATCATTAGTAAAAGCGGGACTCCCGCAGTCCAAATGCATGCGAGGTTCGTAATTAATATGCGGCCAGCAGTTTTTACTTTCACACCAGGGTCATCTCAAAGTGGAGCCACGATCCGGTTTCGCGCAAGGATTGTCATTCTGGTGAGATTGATCGGAGTCCATTGTCGTAAAAAGCTCACAAAAGAAACTATCAGCCTTATTCATAAAAATCTTGCTAATCACTGACTAGCCACTGTTTAGTTAAGCAAATGGTTAGCTCATAAGTAATGATTAACTTTTCTTTATTCATAAACGCTAGTTAGCAGATGATTAGTAACGACACGAAATAGAGGGGAAATTATGCGTGCACCACAGATTATAATCAATATAGTTGACTAAAAAACCGAATTAAAAGTATAAAGTTGTCATAACCACGATATTTGGTATCTGTGGTGCCTTTGACAGAACAAAGTCAACAATATCATCGGATATTTCAATTTGAATAAAATAATTTAATACGTTTATATCATAATTATTTCATTGTTTTTCCGATGGTAGATTACAATATAATTAGCTCTAAAGGCTGGAGGATCTGCCAGGGACGCGAGATTGTTCGAAAGAGACACCGTGACCCTGGCACATGGGCAACTGAAGGAACACGGGTGGGTTTTAGTCAGTAAATTCTGACACGCACTCCGCCCCTAAGACGACCCACTGACCCACCCGCCCGCTCCACCCAAGAGCGGGAGACGTCATTTGATGATTTCCCATCCAAAAAAAAAAGACTGGAGGATACAGGTATTTATTTCTGATATTATATCCGCTAACCTTAAACTGACCAAATTAATATTAAAAAGCCGTAGTCGATAATAGCTATGTTTTTGCATGTCCCATAAGCTTGTTTACATGAATATACTCTTTTAAAAACATAAAGGTACTTGTCTCTATTCTATATTACTTCCTTTTACTTAATCACTGGGGTTTCAGTTTATTTTAATAAAATTAAAGAATCTTGTAAAGTTGAAAGTTTGACGAAGCACCAATACTATATCACCTCGGAAAGACGGCGAGGGCGCAGACCATGCTACGTGAATAAGATGAGAAATGAGAGTGGCATGAGAAAAGAATAGCACCAATACATATGTTACGGAGGAAGAAAAATTGGAAATCAAAACTACGAATTTATAACAAAAATGTAGCATTATTAAAATAAACGTAATTGTTGCTTGGCTAACTAACATGGCTACTCGCATTTCATTTTGTAGGCGATCAAGTACAGTGTCATCCAACATATGATTACGCTACATGACCCGCACCTGATCCGATATTCGTTGGGTTGAAACATTGACAGTTGGCTCAAGCGCTTGAAAAAGAGAGAGCATCGGAACACGGTACGCGTTCAGATTATTTCCCCTCTCTGTAGCCACATAGTATGAGCGCATGACATTCTCATTGGTGGATCTTGTCCATCTCATGCGCTGGCCAACACTAGCAAGAGACGGAAGTGTGTGGAAAAGGGAGAGGGAGGCCTTTGCCCTGCAGTGGGACAATATAGGCTAGTTAGATTAGATAGATAGAATTGTTGCTTAAGAAATGTCTCTTGTTATTTGAGCAAGACTGCCACAACATGGCTTTTCTTCAGTTCTGTGCCTTGGACCTAGCGTCAAAGAATGTGAGGGGCCTAAAACCTACTGAGCCTCCTACTGTTTGAGCTTTCCCTAAAAATCCTTTATCAAGTTTACTTCGCATGAAGAATATGTACCTAATACGGAATTATTCTCATCGCAGATGTAAACAAGCCTTGAAGGTCTTCCTCCATGTATTTCCCGTCCTCGTCGGCGCGTAGCGTTTCAAAATTATTTAATTCTCCTGTACTATTCCAAAATCCCGTAAATATTGTTGAAATCAATATTTACTAAGGCACAATTAGTTATTAGGGACAAAATAACCATGAAGCACACAATAATCCTATTGAACCGATCAGCTGATTCAAATAAAATCCGCCATCTTGCCTCTTAACATCCTCTTAACGAGCTACCGGTGGTGTTTAATTTTGACAGCTTTTAATCAAATAGTTAGCGACTACTTAGCACTAAATAGCGTTTATAAATAAGTATTTCACTAATAATTTGCTTAGCAATTGATTAAAATTTAAGAGACGTTTATGAATAAAACTGTTAATGTCTAACCCTCTCCTCTTTTCAGCAAAGAATCATAGGGCATCAAAAAATTGGTCCGCATTGTTGTCAACGGGAAAAGTATGCAAAAGACTGGCACCATTGCTACGTTGTATGGCAATGCTGATTTTTTGGCCGAAAATCGGCCAGCCCTCTAGTCACGTGAAGTGTCGACCGACCGTTTAGCAATGTGTCGTTAAATTAAGGGGGCACTCGAACATCATGACCCTAGAGTTTCAACCACAAATGGTTTGAACTTATAAATAAGTTCACATTTGCGCCGTTTGAGGTTTTACGCAACTGCCGCACACTGGTCCCAAATTAAAAAAAAGTGGACATTGATAGTATTGACCGCTGATATTTTTTTTATTGTTGATACAATGATAACAGATAAGGTAAAAAAATATTATTGTCCTAATTCAAATACTTTTCTGTAAAAAAAATATTTCTTTTTTTTTTGTATGGGAGCGATTACATTTTACTCAATTTCTCAAAAACTTTAAGCGATGTCGAGATGGCAATCACATATTATGTTAGAAAACTAATAATTCTGAGTATTTGGCTCGAAGAAACTTATTGCTTATCTCTGCGTACTTTCGAGATAATAGTGACAGAAAATAACATTTTTTTTTAATGTTAATTTTTTGCTTTTTTTTAATCATAGCCTTACTTTAGCACATAATTATAATGTATGCGTAATGTCAAATAAGTAAAAAGAGACTTCTCTGTAAAAGAGGTTATGGGGGCTCACTAATGACTGAAAAGCTATGACCTTTCTGAAGGAGTACTTTCATCAGTTCTAAAAAACAATCAAAATGAAGACATATTAAGCTGCAAACATAAAGTTGAATATGTTCACAAACGATTCTGAAAAAATATTATGGTGAAAGATTAATATTTGGGTCTATATTCTCATGAGAAATCTCTATTTCCTCGTTTTCCAACGAAAGCAATTACTCAGTGATGGATGTATTTTATTTGCATTTTAATTTTATGTACGGTAGCATTAAAACACTTGGGAACAGAGTTTAAAGTAACGCAAACTGTAGCAATACAATAGTATAGTTTGAAGTTAAAGCTATCCTTTTTAACGGAAAAGTTGCATCAATATAGAACATTCCATAGATATCAAATTTATTGAAGGTTGCCTCGACGTAAGCGTTTAATATTCTTGCAAATCTTTTTCTCAGCCTCTGAAAAAACTGTTTTCTTTAGATGCTTATTTTATTTCAAAATCAATAATATTATGGCAAATGTCATTTTGGAAATGACTCCATGATTCACATGGAATCAATAAATTCATCTGCCTAACCTTTTCCCAAATATCTTGCGGTTGACTTGCAGTCTTTTTAAAATGAATGCTAAAAGATTGAAAAGCATTTCAATAAAATTACCTGTACAGTTTGATACTAAAATGAGCGCGCATGAGTTTTGAACACAATTCATTGCTATGTAGAACTTTTCACAGCACAAGCTCAAATAATTTCAAATATCCAATTCTTGACCGTCCACATGTACAAACTGGTAATCATTATATATGCTGTTTGCTGTAAAAAAAACAGACTCATACTTATAATTCATTTCTTAATTATTTTTCTTTGCCATCATGATCATCTACAAAGCCTTCTCCCAACTATATTGGGGTCAGCTTCCAACAACTGAAGCAAAAACGAACACCAGTCATTATTTTGCTTTGGTCTGACTCTTTTCTCAATTTTTATGTGAAATTTGTATACAAATATGGACTTTGTGTTGGATATTATAGCTGAAGTGAAACATGAAACAAAGGCAAAGTAAGAAGAAGGAAGATAAAAAAGTAGCGCGGCGACCGAATCAAGACTGAAAAAAAAACAGCTCTGTCAGGATGCATTGTGTTTAGGGTTTTAATCGGTGTGAGCATATATGGAATTGTATTTTAGGAAGCTACAAGTAGACGTCATAAGTATGCCCTTTACTTGTTACTTAATTTTGAATCTTATCCAATCTTATAGTTGTAAACTATATTCCAACCGTGAGGAAAAATGGGATCCGAGTACTGTTTCATCATCATCATCATTAATTATCCTGCATTATCCGTATCCCAATTTATTTGGGGCCGGCGCAACATGTTTTTTTTCTTCCACACTTCTCTATTAGTTGTCGTCACAGTAGTCACTTATCATCCTGTTACTGTTTAATATTTAAGAATTTTGAAATGATAGAGAAGCGTATTCTGGCTTGGATTACCGGTCATAAGAAACCGGTTGAGCTAAAAAATAATACTCACGTTGTTCGACGCCAGGCCAAGGCCTCACCATAGGATTTTAATAAGCGCAGTGGAAGTTATGATGGTGGGCCTTGGGACAAGAGTGGCGAGCGAACTGTCCGCCGTGCGCGGAGCTGATCAATACAATATTCAAAAGACTCACCTGGTTGAAGAACACCTGCTCTGGTGCCTACCTGGATGTATGTATGTAAATGAGTGTATATTGTATTGTGTAGTGACGTTATGAGTATTCTCTAGGATAAAATCCACCGCTCCAATACCAAAGGCATGCGGTCTACAACACGCGGTCACTGTCACCTCAAAGTACTTCAATAAAACAAACTGAACCCGTATTATCTCGTCAAAAGGATTGTGGGGACTCGCGTAAACTCAGCGACCCGCTTACCGCCATCCTGCAAGCATCAAACGACCGCGCGCGACGAGCGCGCGTCTCATACTGAGTAAGGAACGGCGCGGCACCTCAGGCAATGGAATGCAGCCGGGCAGCTGGTGCGCGCGCCACACGACTCACTCGCATCAAAACTCATGAGAGACTGTTAACCGCACGGTGGCGCCACACGAATTTATAGTCGGCGCACTCTGAACTCCAGAAGACCAGGAACCTTACATCTGATTGGCTGATCAATTATGGGTTTGGTTTACTACCACCGCTCCGTCGACAACCCATTTTGTAAATATAGTAGCTAGGATTTTGATAATAAATATTCCCACTTGAATCTCCATCGTTTGTTTTACTTTTCCAAAAATACCGAAACAAGTCGTGTGGAACTATCCCACAGGATCAGAACAAATTGTCCACAAACAAACGATTCAAAAGGATTAATATATTAACAAAGGTCGCGGAAGCAAAATTCTATCCGATCTTTTCAAAGACCAAACCAAAAGGGTCACGCGTTGTCAAAGTCAAACTGACAAGTGACAGATGTCACTCCGTTTCACGTCATGATGCGTTCACAGAGTAACCAATTCAAACGGGACGGAACACACGTACGTGCCATTGCTGGCTGCAACATCAAAAATTGTAAGCGATATTTGAAATTTGATTATAACGTGAAAGAATAACTCAAATGTGTGAAACATGATCTGAAAAATCAAACTTTAAGATAAGTCTTTAATAACTACCTAATTTCCAGAAAAAAAAAAATGAAAATTTTCATACCATATACTGGGAATAAGTAGTGTACATCTCATTACACTTCAAAATGTTAACGTAAGCTTGAAACATTCTTTTACAATAAATTTCGTTGTCACTATGATCCATCTGTTGCAAATATTGAGCTTGAATATTCTATAAATCAACTTTACTACTTAAGAGCTTAATTAGTCTGACAGCGTACACGAAATTGATTTCAAAATTCAATAAAACTAAACCACAAAAGAATTCGTAGGGAGGAAGCCAAAGCGTTATGTTTGAAAAGGTGATGATGTTCAAATAAAACCCTGACGTCAAAATGATACTAATCCAATTCCTAATAATAAAGCGTTTGCGTTAGCGTAATCTGTGAACTTCTTGAATTTTTAAGACAAACGAAATGTTTATTTTTGTTTGAAGCACGTTGACGACTTAATTCATAATGAACCCGATACCAAACGAAATAACATCAAAGTAAAAGCTGATGTACGTTCCATTGAGATTTTTTTTTGTATCTTCGTCTAAGCCCAGCTTATAGATGCGATAGATGAACAGAAAAGTAGATATCATCATGGCACACAATGACACCAATTTTGAAATAATATTGTTTGGATGTATGTAGTTATCCTTAATGAGATACTTAGGTCAGAACAGAATGTTTTGCATTAGGTTTAAAGGAAAAAGCATCGACTGAACATCTTTGTCAATCAAATCGTCGAATGGGACTTGGATACTTATTTTTTTGTGATGCTGTTTTTGTTCTTGTATAGTCACCATTTTTTCTAGATTATCTAGGCACGAACTAACAATAATTGTAAATTGTAAATAACGAAAGATATATGTTTTCTAAACGATAATTTTACAGAGAGTTATTAAAATAATGTACTCCATTAACGATATTAGTTATCTTTATCATCTTTCTGAATAAGAACATTATATTTGGAAATAGAGTGACGAATTGTTATTATTTCAAACATAAAATAAATAAACGTTGATCACTTTCTTTAATAAATAAAAACTAATGGTAATGAATTATACATTCAAAAGTATTTCATACTATTTTCTGTGGTATACTATGTTAACATCGTTTTCCTGTATTAATTTCAGACTAAACAAAATGTATCTAGAAATTTCACACAAAACCATATAATCAGAAATTCGTCATTGTTGTAAAAGTATTTTTCAAACAGAAGGCTTTTTAACATACTTCTTAATTTTTGCTTTTATCTCTAATGTTTTAGCAATGCATTATAAAGAATTGGCGCCACACAGAATATACTTCTTCCTATGTACATATATACACGCATGTGGCTTTTTTTTTTCAGGATGGGAAATCATCAAATGACTTCTCCTGCTCTGGGCGGAGCGGGAGGGCGTGTCAGACTTTTACTGACTAAAACCCACCCGTGTTCCTTCAGTTGCCCATGAGCCAGGATCACGGTATCTCTTTCGAACAATCACGCGACCCCGGCAGGCATCGGTCCTAGAAGACCCCTTCAGCGCTGCTGACATCTCTTTGAGGCGCGCGTGGAACACTACGCGCCGTCGACTCGAGCTTGGTCCTTACCGGGCGGCGAGCTACCCATTGCTCGCCACCCGCAAGCTCGCGCCTACGGTGGCCGGGAGTCCGCTATGGACTCCCGACGCCCGGGGCGTCTCCTCCTGCGGCGGCTACGGACGTGAGGGCGCAGAGACTGCCACTCCCTCACGCGCCCCGCCTCCTCCTTCGCGAGCATTACTGCTTCGCAGAAGGAGGTGACGGCTTCCCATTCCCTCTCGCTCCGTACCATGGCTCGCACCAGGGCCGGACGCGAGAGGTCGCCGCCGCCGATCGCCTCCACGAGGACACGGCGGTGCTCCGCCCAGGCAGGGCACACCTCCACCGTATGCTCCACCGTGTCTTCCAGACGATCTTCGCAATGGAAACACCCGGACGTATCCTCCCGCTTTATCCTGAACAGTAACCCACCGAAGCACCCATGCCCGGTGAGAACCTGCATCAGGCGGAAGGTGAGGACGCCGTGACGCCTCTCTATCCACTCCTCAAAGAGGGGACTTACCGCCGCAATTGTGGCGCGCCCCACGCATATGGCTTACGAGGCTCGTGGTTAAAAACAACTGCTGCACGGGTCGGTCTTCAAGGTAAGGCAACGCTTTCCACGGTCGGTTCGAGGATGTGTGACTACTCGTAACATACTGATATCCCTCAGTGCTTCGGAATGAACTCAGCGGTTCTGAGTGTTTTTTCAACTGTGACAGTCGTTACGAATACTCATAAACCTGAAATTCTGACAACCAGTTTTGCCAAGGTTTGTCGTGTTACTGTGTTGTGGAGTTCAGATAAATAATCATAATATCTTTGGGCAACCAACACACCGTTATCTGATCCCAAACTAGGCAGAGTATATACTATGGCAACCAGACAATTGATACTTATGCTTATATATTTCTAAATATATAAGCATACTGCCTTAACTGCCTCGTTGGTCTAGAGGTAGCAAGCGCTACTGCTGAGCATGAGGTCCTGGGTTCGATTCCCAGGTTGGGCAATGTGTTATTGGGTTTTTCCATCTGGAATTTCTCAATAGCAGCCCGGAGTCTGGATTTGTGCCCGGTTGATGTCAATAGGCTCGCCCCCTATTACATGGGACTTAAACATAACAGGTGAAATGTGGGTATACTATAGGTACACCTCTGCCTAACCCTTCGGGGAAACAAGGCGTGATATTATGTTATGTGTTATATTTCTAAATACAAACATATTATAGAGAAATTACACCCAGACACAGAACAAATAATAATAATATCTTTGGACAACTAACACAACGTTATCTGATCCCAAACTAGGCAGAGCCTGTACTATGGTAACCAGATAACAGATAAAGATACTTATATATTTATAAATACATACATAGTATAGATAAATTACACCCAGATACAGAACAAATGATTATGCTCATCACACAAAGATTTGTCCTGGGTGGGAATCGAACCCACGACCTCAGTCTTAGCAGTCAGGGTCACTAACACACACTAACAGGCCGGTCTAAAGTCTAAGATAGGTAGTTGCTCCATTTAAAATATTGGTATTTAGCTGCATCTGGTGAGACTGGAAGCCAACACAAGAAAGAGTTTTCGGGGATTTAATGAAATACAATAAGGTTATACCACTATTCAATTCTGAGAATAACCGAAACGCCAAAAATTATACACTAGTATCCGTGCTACCGGTATTTAGCAAGATATTCGAAAAGATAATGCTCAATCAAATCTATACTAATAATATTATAAAGCTGAAGAGTTTGTTTGTTTGTTTGAACGCGCTAATCTCAGGAACTACTGGTCCGAATTGAAAAAATATTTTTTGTGTTGGGTAGCCTATTTATCGAGGAAGGCTATAAGCTATATAACATCACGCTATAACTAAAAGGAGCGGAGCAGTAATGAAATATGTTGCAAAAACGGGGAAAATCGCACGGGTAGGCGAAGCGACGGGAAGGGTCGGGGGTACAAGAAATTTAACGCGGGCAGAAGCTAGTGCTTAATAATTTTAATACCAACAAAAACTGATACGATCAGCAATATTTCGACTGGCCTGTTAGTCTATTGGTTAGTGACCCTGACTGCGAAGACGGAGGTCGTAAGTTCGATTCCTACCCAGGACAAATCTTTGTGTGATGAGCACAATTATTTATTCTGTGTCTGGGTGTAATTTATCTATAATATGTATGCATCTCAGTTATCTCGTTGCCATAGTACAGGTTCTGCCTAGTTTGGGAGCAGATAACAGTGTGTTGGTTGTCCTAAGATATTATCTTATATATATAAAAATCTTGTGTCACGATATTTGTTGCCAATAAACTCCAAAACTACTGAACCGATTTCAATTAAATTTCACAAGTACCCGTATTTTGGTCTAACTTACTGGATAGGATAGTTATCATCTCAATTGTTCACTTATGTCGTGAATGTAAACGAATAAAATGTATCAATTAATTGTTTCTTAAGCAAGTGTTTATTTACTGTTTAGTTTTATGAAGTTCTCATAGATGGCGGTGTACGTTGATTCATCAATAAAATTCTTCAATATTATTTGACATCTAGGTTGCAAATACACCCAATAGATGACGCTGTGTTCTGTTTCTTAGAATATAAATTCTATTAATTTATTTCACGTAATATTTATTTATGTTCACGATATAACCGTATTATTTTAATGGTTTGTGACTGATATTTTTATAATTATACTGCGTATTATGTTACAATATTATTACCATCAATAACAAAAAAAAAGTACTATTTTTGTTAGAGAATTATTAAAGTCTTGGCGCCAAATTTTAATCAAAGTTTCAAGATCTGGCCATCAAATTCTATCGAGTCGCCCATCTCTGGTTTGAATGTCCAAAGCTTTGGTATCTCATTCGTTCTCGAAACCTCCTCTGAGCGTAAACAAAGCTCCCTCTCGAACCATCGAGACCCACTATTTCGAACAATCGATCAATCGATTTTTCTCGAAGCATGCGAACTAGAACAGTTCAGTTCAGGTATAAATACTGGCGCCGAGTGTCACCGCAGTTCAGTTCCTTTTCAAGCGAGTGAATTAATACTATCTCCCGGAAAGTGATAGACTCAGTAAAATCTCAGTGCAAGTCTTAGTACTACTCTCTGCGTCAGTCTCTACGTAAATATACCTGTGCATTTACCAAGTATATAAACCTCTGCAAGTATTAATCAGTGCAAAATCATAACTTTATACACATGTAAGTATTTTTTGTCTTGCATTTTATTTTATTTTCTTCATGTACTTTGCAAAGAAATCATTGTTTATAAAGAATAGTAGAAGATAAGAAAAATTAAATCTACATTTAATAAATTCTAGTTTGAAAAAACTAAAAAAAACACGCTTTTGAAACTAATTGAACTAAAAATTTAAAAATAAAACTGTAGTACTCAATTGAAAAATTCTTATTGTTGTACAAAAGGGCTTGATTTTCATTGCTGTAAATATTTTAATGATAGTTTAGTATACCTGTAGTAATTATAATAAGCACCCCACGCATTTTGTACAACAATATGAATTTTTCAAATGAGTAAGTACTCCAGTTTTATTTTCAATTTAAGTAGTTAATTTGATTTTACCGGAAGGGTTTTATCTCCTTAATTGCGATTAGAGAAATAAAATATAGTGGTACGAAGTTCGCCGGGTCAGCTATTAGTATTATATTTTATCAAGTTCTTGAAACATCGCAAGGAAACCGGCATATCCTAGAACCAAAAATTTGAAGACATCTACGAACCCGCACTGGGCCTACGTGGTATATTACGGCCCACTCCCTGTCACCGGGAGGAGGCCTGTGTCCCAGCAGTGGGAACAATATAGGCTGATTATGATGACCAAGCTCTTCTAAGTGAAGAGACAGTTGAGCTGCTGAAGAGTTTGTTGCGTCAGTTTTTCTTCCCAACTTGCCGGGGGACTGTCTTCTTCCCAACTAAAGCACTAGGAAGTGGTGAAGGGCGGGCATTTTGGGGACTGTCTTATGTAATTTTGTCATTCGAAAAGTGTTGACTCCAATCTGCAGTCCAATTTACGGAACAATGAGATCGCTTCGGAAAGCCTCTGATGCTCCCAGGAAGCTTCTGCGCTTTTAGGCGGAGCTAGACTGGCTTTGTTAGCCAGAATAAAATGAATATAAAAAAAAACCGGCCAAGTGCGAGTCGGACTCGCGCACCGAGGGTTCCGTACAAATCTGTAGGTATTCTCGGTTTAAAAATATTTTTTTTTTTTAATTTTTATATTTCAGTTGATTGAATGTAAGGTAAATTGCGGTTTACGATTTATGACGTTTTAAAAAAAAACTACTCACTCGATCTCGTTCAAACCAATTTTCGTTGGTAGTTTACATGGTAATGTATATCATATATTTTTTTTAGTTTTATCATTCTCTTATTTTAGAAGTTACGGGGGGGGGGACACACATTTTACCACTTTGGAAGTGTCTCTCGCGCAAACTATTCAGTTTAGAAAAAAATGATAGTAGAAACCTCATTACCATTTTTGATGACCTATTCATAGATACCCCACACGTATGGGTTTGATGAAAAAAAACATTTTTGAGTTTCAGTTCTATGTATGGGGAACCCCAAAATTTATTGTTTTTTTTCTATTTTAGTGTGAAAATCTTAATGCGGTTCACAGAATACATCTACTTACCAAGTTTTAACAGCATAGCTCTTATAGTTTCGGAAAAAAGTGGCTGTGACATACGGACGGACAGACAGACAGACAGACAGACAGACAGACGGACAGACAGACAGACAGACATGACGAATCTATAAGGGTTCCGTTTTTTGCCATTTGGCAACGGAACCCTAAAAAGACCCTCATTCGGGGACCCACCCGAATGAGGGTCTAAGTGCGAAAAAGGGAGTCCCATCATAATCGAAAGGGAGTTAAAATCATGTTCAAAGTTTCCGTTACATAGGCACATCTATTCTTAATATTATAAAGCTGAAGAGTTTATTTGTTTGTTCGATTGATCGCGCTAATCGCAGGAACTACTGATCCGAATTAAATAAATATTTTTGTGTTGGGTAGCATATTTATCGAGGAAGGCTATAGGCTATATAACATCACGCTACGGTCCAAAAGAAGTGGAGCAGCTATTTATCGAGGAAGGCTATAGGCTATATAACATCACGCTACGGTCCAAAAGAAGTGGAGCAGCAAACGAAGAATGGACTAAAACTGGCAGGCAATTCGATGCGACGGGAAGGAGAGCAAAAATTTGACGCGGACGAAGTCTCGGGCAAAAGCTAGTTATATTATATGGTTTCACCAATGGACGTTGTACGATTGACAACGGTGTTACTTTACTAAAACACGTATTTGCAGCGTGGAAGGATTCCCAAGATGCCATAAGAATCTTTTGTGACCTCTCCAAGGCATTTGACTGCGCTAATCACGAAACCTTGCTTTTAAAACTTGAGCAAATTGGCAAAGCGATGAGCAAGCGGTCATTAACCTATATTTTACCGTTTCTTAACAATCGACTTCCAAAAAATACATTACGAAGAGAAAAATAACTTTAATTTCGGGAGTCGGTCTTTGGATCTGCATTTTTAAACTGAAACGTATAATCAGCAGTTTCATTTCGCACTGCTTTACAATCATCTTTAACCGTTGACCCGGTGCATTGATAAACGCAAAACGTAATACAATAATACGTGTTCAGTAATTATGTAAAAAATAGCAGTTTTGTAAAACAACAGATTCAACAAGCAATTTGCGATATTTAACAAGGTTGTTCGATAGTAGACAAGATATTTTTTCAACAATAAAGTATTAAGTTGAATGAAATATTATAACACCTCAATTTCAAAATAACAAATATTTTATAAACAAACTGAAACTAGAATTATAACAACACAAACTGCAGTAACACAATGGTATAATTAGTAAGTAAAACCATCATTTTTAACGGAAAAGAAGCATTCACGTAGAACATTCCACAGATATTCATCTCGTTAAATCTAGCTCGATGTAGGCGTTTTATATTTTTGCTTAGCTTCCTCTCAGCATCTGAAATATGTATAAAGAAATTGATTTCCCAAAAAGAACATGAATAGTTCATATAAATATGAGAAACTTAATAAAATATCTTTAGTAAATATAATAGTGTCGTTCTATCTGTCGAATACATAGGTACAGCAGTAATTTATTGTTGGTTAGCCAAATTTAATTTGAACCTATTTTTAAAAATGGTGACTGATGAAGAATCTCTTATTTCTTTCAGGAATTTATTATAAAGCTGCGCTAAATTTGACGAATTAAATCTTGGTTGATATAAATAACAACGATACGCACTCTGTCAATTACTGTGTTATATCGAAATGGATAATAATTCTTGGAAACCTTCCAAGAATTATAACATTATCAGCCTTTTATTCGTACAAACACAAAGTGTAGTCGTCAGTCATGAATCTTAGCTTTTAATGTCCTTTAATCAAAGGGAAAGGCTCTACTTCAGTCTTGTCTGTCTCTGGGCACTCGGCCCATGATATTCCAGAAATCTCTCTCATGTCTTTTCTTTAGGCATTATTAGAAATTTAAAAAAATATTTTTGAAAAAATTACCTGTGCAATTTATTTTTGACATAAGCGCGCATGAAGTTTGAACATTATTCATCGCAGTGTAGTATTGTTGACAACACATGCTTAAAATAATGTGAAGCGTTAAACCCTTTAAAGCCCAAATACACAAAATTGTGCTGGTAAAAACAGCTAAAACCTGAAAAAATAAAAATCCTTGTAATATTGGGTACCTACTGCAGACTTTATCTGTATAGTTTTGCACACTGAATGAAAATTACTGGCAAAGTATGGATAGTTTATGTGAAATGAAGTTATAGTGATTTGTCGTTCTACTTACTGCTAGGGAACCAAAGGGTTGAAAGCTCACTTAAAACTCGCCTCACCTAAGTCATCACGGTGAGATTTGTGTAGAATAGTAATACTAGGTCATACTTCTTTTTTTTGTGGGGGGGAAATCACCAATTGACTTCTCCCGCTCTGAGCGGAGCGGGAGGGTGTGTCAACTTTTACTGTCTAAAACCCACTCGTGCTCCTTTAGTTGCCTATATGCCAGGGCTACGGTAACTCTTTCAAATATATCTCGCGACCCTGTTAGGCATCGGTCAGGTAGCGGACCCCTTCAATCCTGCTGACATCTCTTTGAGGCGCACGTGAAATACAGTATGGCGCCGTCGACCCGAGCCTGGTCCTTACCGGGCGGTGAGCTACCCATTGCTCGCCGCCCGCAAGCCCACGCCTGTGGTGGCCGGGAGTCCGCAATTAACTCGTTAGAGTCGTATTGTCGTGAGAGCGCATAGATTGCCTCTCTCTCACGCGCTCTGCCTCCTCCATTGCGAGCAGGACTGCTTCGCAGCGGGAATTGACGGCTTCTCATTCCCTTTCGCTCCATACCATGGCCTGTATCAGAGATGGGAGCGAGAGTTCGGTGCCGCCGATCGCCTCCACGAGAACACGGTGGTGCTCCGCCCAGGCAGACTAAGTGATTCTTGCTTCCAAATGTGTAAATGGATTTTAATCTATTGAATTCTTTAAAGCATAGATTTTGACAGATGATTTGTGCCTAGCAATGTCACAATGGGCCTTATTAGAAGGCTGAAAGTCACCCAAAGGGTGATGGAGAGGGCTGTGCTTGGAGTTTCCCTACGCGATCAAATCAGAAATGAAGAGATCCGTAGGAAAACCAAGGTAACCGACATAGCCCAAAGAACTGCTAAACTGAAGTGGCAGTGGGCAGGGCACATTGCTTGTAGAACAGATGGCCGATGGGACCAAAAAGTTCTGGAGTGGCGACCGCATACCGGAAGACGTAGAGTTGGAAGGCCTCCCACAAGGTGGACTGATGGCCTTGTGAAGGCCGCAGGAATCCGCTGGATGCGGGAAGCACAAAAACCGGTCGAAGTGGCAGAGCTTGGGGGAGGCCTATGTCCAGCAGTGGACGTCTTTCGGTTGAAATAATGATGATGATGATGAAGATAATATTGGTACTAAAACAGAATCAAGATGAAGAAAGAGATACTCACAAACTCATGTCCACCACGTGCGGTTAATTTAAAAATATCTATTGTTTGTTGCAATTTGATCAAAGTAAGACAGAAAAACTCTATACTGTATGAAACACGATCTGAAAATCCAAAGTTTTTTAATCACCCAGCTTTTGGAATAAAGTTCTTAATCGCACAATATACTTCGTACTTTTGATGAATAAGAGTTACCGGTCTAACTCGCAATCGCCCAAGTGTATGGCATTTTTGATTCGTTAAAAATAGTGTCGTTGGTCAAAATGTCTTTTCCGCTCTAGCTCTGAATTGCCAAGTGTACAAAGGCAAAAGGAACTTCGTTCCAACCGCGTGTCCCCGGACTCCTCTTGACCGTTTTATGGCATTCGATTAGCCGTTATTAGTTAATTTTCACGAATTTACTTGCCAGAATGGGTGAATTGGTACTCGCATGAAGTTAATTAATTTGTGGGCAAATCGTCAAATCCAGATATACGTAATAGGTTTTTGGCATGTTATAAATGTTATGCTATACAATTTTACTATTTTTTTTTTTATATCGATTCGCCCGATTCGGATGAGTAAAGTCTAATGAATCGACTAAGAGGTCGTTTAAAATTAAGTGTATTCGTACTTACCATTTGCTGATAGGAAGTCCTGTAGATGTCAAACCAATCCAAAATATTAACGTATACTTTTAACATTCTTTTGCAACTAGCTTCAATATCGGTATGAGCTATCTGTTGCAAACATTGAGTTTTAATATTCCATAAATGAGTTTTTACCTTTAAAAACTTAATAAGTCTGATAGTGTACAAAATGTTTACATCAAAACACAACGCAGGTATCCAACACACAATATAGGATATGCCCGGCTTTATTTCCGAGTAGATATAAATATGAAGACAAATGTTAAACCCTATGGTTAGAACAAGACTGATCCAATTCCAAATAATTAAGTCCCTAAAACTGTTCTGCTCGTTAAGAAATTTGTGAATTTCTTGCATTTTCAAGACTAAACGTATATGTCTTTTTGTTTGTAGCACATTGACGACATAATTCATTGCGAATCCGAAACTATAACAGACAAGACATAAGTGAGAGTAGATGTACAGCGAAGGAACATATTTTTCGATTACAAATTCGTTTATCAAAGTGCGATATAAGTAACATAAGGTGGATACCATCGGCTGACAACATGACACCAACTTAACTGTAAGACTGTTTGGGTATATGTAGTTATCTTTAATACGATATTTAGGGTAGAACAAAATTGTATGCAATAGGTTTAGAGGCAAAAGGATCGACTGCACATCTTTGTCAATCATATTATCCATCGTGGCTGTCACACGGTAACTTGTTCTTTTTCTGAACTTAAGCTTCATTTTACAAGTTTGGGAACACATTTGCACCCACAGAACAAATAATAAACTATTCTGTGCTAGCACCGGCGCGCGGCGAGTCGTAAAACGTTCATGTTATCAAAACATAATTTATTAGTGGTGAGTATTAGTGGTGATATGAAAAAGCCATTAGGATTATTGTACCTACTAATCCTCCTTCTCCTTAAAGTTTATACGGGGACTTGGATGTTTGTTACTCAATCACGCACAAACGGCTAAACGGACTTGGATGAAATGGGTTATATATGTCATTTAGGTTTCCGTGGGATAGTTTCCGACATCTACATGGGCTAAGCCGCTGACAACACTTAGTCTTGTATGAATCTGATCAATTTGGTTAATGATTGCGTGTCTTTTTTTATTTTGTGGGTGAGAAGTCAGTAAATGACGTCTCCCGCTCTGGCCGGAGCGGGAGGGCGTGTCAGACTTTTACTGACTATAACCCACCCGTGTTCCTTCAGTTGCCTATATGCCATGGCCACGGTAAATCTTTCGAAAAATAAAACGTGACGTAGGCAGAATGATTGTCTTTATATTCGTAGGTAGATCGGGACTCAAAAAGAAAAGTAGGGAGACCTTTATTCATTTAGTCATATTCCCTGATATTCGTACTTTGAATACTTGTTAGGTTTATTTTAATACATCAAACACACAATAATAGAACCACATACTATTCATCATCATCATTTCAGCCGAAAGAAGTCAATTGCTGGACACTGATTACCCAGGAATTAGCAACATTAACAAACGTTACTTTCTGTTTTTTAAATTTTTTGGTTTATGTATATTATGGTTGAAATAAAATAATTGTATCAATTTCATTTTAATTCACAGACTGACTAATATTGCTATTACACTATAATACGTGTTAGTGTCGTTACACTTTAAAGCAAGAAAAGAACAGTGTGATTAGAACCTATAAAATAAGTAAGAGCCATTAAATTGAAACCAATATAATTATAAGGGTACAGGGTTACTTAACCCGAGATAACTAAACTATTTTCGTTGTTACTAAACATTTGTCGAACCAACTACGCCAAATAAAATGCATTTTTTGGAAAAAGTATTTATTAATCACAGGAATTTCTGACATTGGTACATTATTTAGACCATTATTAAACAAAAACTAACCAAAACAGTAATTAAGAACAGCCACAGCATATATCGATGTTCACCTAGAAGTACACGAACACGAGAATCTCGGGTAGGTGGGTCGTCGAACGGACAATGTTTAGTTATCAGAGGTTAAATAGTAGTTAGGTGTAACGTAATTTAAAAAAAAATAACATTTGTAAAATCAATTTTGCAGGAAAGCAAACTGCAAGAGCACAATAGCATAATGAGAAAGAAGTAACATCACACGTAGTGGATGGTAAAAATCTATGTTAAACAGGCCACAGGCACTCATCGTGTGGAATGATGCACAATGCACACGCAGGATGTTTTTGCATAACTTCTTTTGATAATCTGTAAGAAACTCTTAGTGTGAGCAATAGATAAAAAACAGTGTAGTAGAACAGAAAAGCAAAGTAGAATAGTGTAGCAGTGAATAGTTTAATCAACTTGTGCTTATTATTATAGAAAAGATAATGTTTACCTGTACAGTTTGGTGTCAGAATGAATACACAAGTATTTTGTGCAAACTTGACAGCTTCATAGAATGCTTCCAGACACAGACTGAGTGAGATTTTTACCACCCAGGTTTTTAATATCCACATTACAAGAAATGTAGAAATTAAAGGACTTTCCCACTAAAATATATAAACCATATGGCACATGACGTGAATCTCATGGGGAGAGAGTTTATTTTATATTGTCGTGTTGATAATACTTGCATAAACTAGGAAAGCGTTGCAGCGGGTGGTACAAGGCTAGCAATGTGGATGATGATGATATTAATAACAGAAATAATAGTACATTTTTTTTAGAATAGTACATGAGCTAGAATTAAGAAACTACGATCATGAAGACATAGTTGAGTGATGCAAGAAAAATAATAATAATAATATCTTATATATTAAAATAGCGTAATAAATTGACAGGTTTTCTCTCTGTCTCTGACTATTATTATATAAGAGTGTGTGTACGTGCATGCATATGTAGGTAAATACTTAGAACCTATGAACATAGTTAATACTACTTGAGATTACCGCGTTCAACCAAACAAACTTGCTGCTTTCTGAGGAACGGACCAATCGCGGCAAGCTTAGCTTAACCTGATCGATCGACCCGTGCAGCTTGTTATTTCTTAGCCGCAAGCCGCTCGGTTACGCATTTACCTACATCTGCGTTATGAAAATAGAAATATATTTGATTCTATACTTATATAATATTGGCTGGTACGATTGAAGTATATACATATCTGGGTGCAAAGAAAGCAGGCGTACTAATGATTAATTTCAAATAAATAATCGTAAAATAACAAATAAATTCTTTGTTACTTACTGGTGGTTGATAAATACATGTAATTATCTCATAGCACTTTAATATTTGGTCATAGGCCTCAAACATTCTCGCCATTTGCGGTTTGTTGCAACCGTTTTTCTTTGCCAGTAGTAATTGAATATTCCAGAGTATAACTTTATCAGTCAATATCTTAATTAACCGCATAGCATAAATTAAATTTGAATCAAAACACACCGAAATAAATAAATAAAGTAAGACATTCAACGGTGACTTGAGGAAATTTAGATAGACGTAGATTAATATGAAGACAAAAAATCCAAAGATTGGAGCGACGCTCATCCAACTTCTTATTATAAACCTATTAAGACTTGGCTTATCATTAAGAAATCTGTGGACTTATTGAAAGTACAAAACAAACATGATGTTTTTCTTAGTCTGAGTGAAGTTCATGATGAATCCTATACACCGATAAATGTAGTCGCAGATAGATACGAATACCAAGACATTCATTTTACTATACCACCTGAAATTGACATCAAGCAAAACTTCCAACATACGATGAGTACACGTAGTCAGGAACATTGCTGTCCTAATTATATTTACGAATTTATTGAGACGGTTATTAAGATATATAAAATTTTTCTTAATTAGATATTTGGGATTAAGTACTAGGATTTGCATCAAATTTAGAGGAAAAAAAATTTGCTGAACTTCTTTATCGATTTGGTTATTTAAAACTATTTTATCAGTTATTCCAATTTCATTTTCAATATCCCTGTTCAGAATTTCCATTTTAACTGAAGAACATTGCAGTAACATGTTAAGTAAAGAAATATAAAAACATCCAAATTAAATTTTGACAGGGATGAGGCTGAAAATGTTTGTTTAAATTTACATTAAGTTATTGTCCAGTGCCTCATTACTATAAAGTCTGTATCATAATGATATTACAAGGACAAACTCAAATGCAAAGTGCTAGAAATAAATGAACAATGGATTACTGACAGAATAATCAATATTGGTCCGTTCTCAAACATTTTTAATTTTTAACATGACAAAGGTTAACCTAGGAGGTTATCTTGTAGATG
Organism: Aporophyla lueneburgensis; assembly: GCA_932294355.1. NCBI lineage: Eukaryota > Metazoa > Arthropoda > Insecta > Lepidoptera > Noctuidae > Aporophyla > Aporophyla lueneburgensis. Next base: position 5,952,394 of record OW028735.1, read on the forward strand.
CTTTTATAGTTTCAGGTGTCCAGCCAATGCATAAAACTTATAAACTCAACTTCACACTTAGAGCATCATGCCTATGGGGTACGGACTTCGACTAGTGTGTCGTTGGGAGGAGTACCATAGTAAGCTTACTTACGTAATATGCAAGCTGAATACTTCAAGGAGGTATATATACAAGATGATACACTTCGATGATAATATATGACTCTTTTAGCATAAGGGAAAATGGGAAGATAAAAATTAACAAAATAAGAAAACACGCAGGTACAATCCAACAAATGATTTATTTTAGAGTAGTGGTTTAACAAATAAATTCATAAACTTAATAATATTAGTAGAGATAAACATAAAACACTCTTAGTATAATATTCTTAATCGACTTGCATGAAACTAAGCTACATCATTCACAATAAATAATATAATTATTGTTAAGTGCTAGTCAATTGCTTTAATGAATACCTATTGTTATTAAAATGAAGTTCCGCAATTCATTAATTATTATTCAGGTATTCAAATGCCTCTCCCAAGTCATCAAAATTAACATTTGATTTCTTAGCCAAACCAAAACCGATCATTGATGCAATTTTGAGGACGATCTATGGAGAATCAATCATCTCAATAATAACGGCGGTGAGAGAAAGGCACTACAGTTATTATATTTTATTATAAAAACGCAAACTGTAGCAGTACAATGGTATAGTTACCATGTAAAACCATCATTTTTAACGGAAAAGAAGCATTAACGTAGAACATCCTACAAGCATTCATTTTGTCAAATGTGGTTTCATGTAAGCGCATTATATTCTTGCATAACTTCTTCTCAGCATCTGTAATGTTTAAAATATTATTATGATTAAATATGACTTATCAAATCATTGACTATCAAATAAAGATTGGTAGACATAAGAATTATCATCGACTAGCCGGCTTCACCTACAGCTTCCATAAAGACCCCTCTCTACTTGTGTCATCTCATTCAGAAGGCCTAGATAACCAGCAATCACTTTCAAAACTTTTCGTATTGCTACGACGACTTTTAACAGTTTTAGTTTTTCTTTCAACAGGGTTTTTGTTTTCAACAGGATTTCTTTCGGTTACGTTCCTTAGTCCCATACATTTTTGGGATAGTCAATATCTTTATAGCTGATAGAATACCAGTACCTCTAAGCCTAGCTCTAGCCTCTAGGATTAATATCAGCATTCTGGCAGCAGCAACAGCATTCTGGGAGTGTTTGCAGAGAGGCTGGATGGGCCTACATTGGGAAGGTTTACCAAGCTACATGTTAGCAACAAATCTTGTTAAACCTTCCTGTGATTGTGATTTTCTTTTTTCTCCTGCATGCTAACATAGTTTTTTTAAGTAAGATGTATTATTTATTTTATTTATTTAAAAGAAACACAGCCACATCATATACTATATATTATTACACTTACACTTAATAATCTTAATAACTAAGGGAATTAATTTACATGACAATTACGGCGTACATAGCACTGACTAAAATATCTTGCTGCCTTGAAATATTAAACTAAACTAAAAATAACATTCTAAACTAAACTTTAAACTAAAAACAAACTTTACTAAAATATACTGGTGCACATAAGCCAGATAACATGAAAGCTCAAAAAACAAAGCTAAGAAATAAAGCAATAATAATTACAGAAATAGAATAAAAAATAAAAAATTAAAATCAAAATTAGGAACAACTTGGCATGGATAGCGCGATTTTCTTTTTGAATCCAGGCAGCTTGTCGTGGAATATGTCTAATTCAGGAATGCTTAAAACAATGTTGTAATATTCGTTGCTCATTTGAATAACTGGAGACTGTAAACCTAGACTGGTTTTTACAAAAGGTGTATCAAATACTTTTTTAATTTTTTTGGCCTTGGGGTAAATTCTTGGAACTGCTAAGGAAACGCTTTGCAAAAGGCAGTTGCACCGTATTTTTCCATTGATTAATTTATGAAGGAAGCATACATCTAGCAAACGCCTGCGAGCGCGAAGGGACATCATTTTATTTTTTTTTAAACGTTCCATGTATGGTTTTCTATAGGAAAAGCCTCTAGTAGAGAAAGCAAGATGTCTCGTGAAAGCTCGCTGTATGCTTTCGACGCGTTGCGAATGCACTGCATAAAAAGGGGTCCATACACTGCTCGCATATTCAAGGTGACTGCGTACTAAAGCATTGTAGAGTTGGTTAGCCTTGGTCGTCTGGTATTTGAACCCTCTGGAATTATGTTTCAAAAATCCTAGCATTTGCGCGGCCTTTGTCACTGCTTTATCTATGTGTGTGGTAAATTTCAGCTTGCTATCTACAATCACCCCCAGATCCCGAATTTCATTCACTTGTTTCAGTGTTACGCCACCGATGTCGTATTTTGTTTGAACTGGTGTCAGTTTCCTTGTGAATTTTATGTGATGACATTTTTCAGCTTTTAGACTCATATAATTTTCTTTACACCAATGTAGGATATTGTTTAAATCGGACTGAATCAAGACAGCATCAGAAGGGGCATTTACCACTTTATATATTTTTAGGTCGTCAGCAAATAGAGAAATTCTACTATGTCGTACGTGATCAGTTATGTCATTGATGAAGATAAGGAAGAAAAGCGGACCTAAATGTGATCCCTGCGGTACACCTGAGTCTGCATAATATACTTGAGATTTAAAACCCCCTACCTCTACGGATTGTGGTCTTTTTGCCAGATATGATTTGAACCATTCCAGTAGTTCGCCACCAATACCAAACCATCTCAGTTTTTCCTCCAGTAAGAAATGATTGACTTTATCAAAGGCGCTGCTGAAGTCAGTATATATTGCGTCTATCTGCATTCCTTTGTCAACCTCACACGATATTTCGGAGACAAAGGGAACCAAGTTTTTTACAGTTGAACGCCCACGTCGGAAGCCGTGTTGAAAGTCCGAAATATTTACATCCACCATTTGTGAGATAATAGGACACAACATTGATTCAAACAATTTCGAGAAACATGAAAGTATCGATATTGGGCGGTAATTAGCTGCGTTGGCTGGATCACCTTTTTTGAATATGGGAACAATACGAGCTTTCTTCCATTCTTCAGGGAATTTGCCCTCAGCTAAAGAACGGTTAAATATTAGCATTAATGGAAGCGCCAGAGCAGAACCGCATCTCTTAACGAATACTGGTGGAACAAGGTCGGGTCCCGCACCTTTTGCAGGATCAATCTTGCTGATTGCCTTTAGAACGTCAAATTCGTTAAATTTAACACTCGAGATGAAACTCGAAGTCTGATATTGCGACTGGTGGTCCAGTGATTGAACAGAATGAGATGGTGAAGGTGAAGACTGCGTGGTAAAATTTGTCGTATAGACGGAGGAGAATTGATTGGCAAATAGGTTTGCAATTTCAGGGCCAGCCATAGCGATTTCGTCTCCCAGCATTATTTTTGCAGGAATTGATAATTTACCACCGCGTTTGTTTTTGATAAAACTCCAAAAGGCTTTGGGGTTTTTAGGAATACTGGTCTCTATTTTTGTTTTGTACTTGGAGTAACATTCATCGTAAATTTTATGGCAGCGAGAGCGGAGCAATTGATATTCGATTTTGTCTCGGGGATTATAAAATCTCTTATATTTTTTTCGAGTTTTTTCCTTTTCAGATATCAGCCTAATTAATGAGTTGCTAAACCACGAGGGGAATTTAGCTCTTAGAGTTCCCGTTTTTGGCACTAACCTTTCAATAACAGTTCCAAGAATATTAAAAAACTCTGCGACCATGCTATCCACGCCATCACAGTAATTAATTCGTTCTTGCCATTCTACACTCTTTAGCTCACTGACAATGACTTTATAGTCAGCTTTAAAGAAATTGTATTTTTTTCCTGACTTTGATCTCAAATATGTTAAACTATTATAAGGAATATTAAGCAATAAATTAGGATGAATTGGGTAACATTTGCTAAGAACGTTTAAAGGTTTCGTTACATAGGCGCTAGGCGAATTTGTTATAATCAGATCCAGCAATCTGTTATCACAATTTTTTATACAATTTACCTGATACAAGTTATTCATGTTAAGGAAATCAATAAGCGAGTGCCCAAGAGTGGTCTCGTAGTTGGATGGACTCAAATAATTGCAGTCTACATTGGCGTTCCAACTAATAAAGCCTAGGTTAAAGTCACCTAGAATGACTAGATCATCTACTTGATCAATAACATATTCCACTTTATCAAGAAACATTGTAAGTGCTTCTGACTTTACAGGTGGGGGTAAATAGACAACACAGATTGCTAGTTTTCGCACTTTAGCTCCAATTGTTAGGTCTAAGATAACCCACAAATCTTCCGCCCCGCTTTCCCAATTAGTGACTCTGGCTGATGGTATGTCTCTAGAAACAGCTAACAGCACTCCACCACCATCTTTTTTTTTTGTTAAGTGTGCAGTATCGGTCTCTGCGATATAGTGTGTATCGATCATCCGTCAATTCATTGTTACAAATTTTTGGGTTAAGCCATGTTTCTGTGAGTGCGATTACACTGTAATTAGTAGTTTGTACGCTTTTTAAGATTTCATTTGTTTTTGTTCTCAATCCTTGTACATTCTGGTAATAGATGTCAAGCATTGTGACCGGAGTGATACCAAAACATTTAGGCAATATCAATCACGCGCAAAACTACTACCAATCCTTTACCATAAGGTTCAGGCTGTTGAAATTTTTGATCAGAATAGACTGGAATTCACTCTTCCTCTTTTCGAATAAATATCCGCCCATTTCGAACCCAGACGAACTTATAGGACATTTCCTTAGCTTTTTTCCGTGCGGTGGCGTGCAGTGCTTTGTTTGCTGGTGTTAAATTTTCAGAAACAAAGACCGGTACTCTTGGACCCCCTATGCCGAGATGTTGTGATGATAGTTTACCATCAGGGGTTTTCCGATTGAATTTTATAGTCGCAGCAAGGACATTATCACGATGGCGGGAAGTTCGCAGTTTGACAATTACTGGTCGAGGCCTGTCGTTATCATTTGATATTTTAGCAACTCTGGTTGCATATTGAATGTCATTGTCGGATAGAGGACTTTCCACAATTTTTGACAATTGCATAACTGTGTCGACCAGGTTTTTTGAAAGATGCTCCGGAATACCATTAATTTCTAAATTCGAGTCACGCATATGCAGTTCTACTGTATTCAGTCTTGCTGAGATTTCTCTAACGGTCGATTTCAAGAGTTCATTTTCACGCTTGAGATCATTAATGATACTTGTTTTCTCCTCAAAGCCTACCTTCATTTCCTCAAATTTAACATTCATGAATTCTAAGGATTCCTGATAGCTGTCTATCTTCTTGTGGATGTTACTAAATTCGGTCGCCACAATTTTATTTAAAGTTGACTTATGAGCAACGGTGATCTCCTGTTGCAAAATTTCACGAAGACTGCTCTCCGTAACCGGTGTTTCAGGACTTTGGGATGGAGAAGAAGACTTCAATACAGCTGTACTCGATGGCGAGGCAGATTTGGGCTCCATTAATTTCGCGACGGACTTAGGAGGAGAACCTGTTGACTTCGGTGGCGACTTATTAGACTTCGATTCAATTTGTTTATGATCTGTCACCAAGTGAGACGCCTTGACCTTTGTGGGTGATTGAGTTCTAGTTTGCAAACTGACGCTTGGGGCATCACGTACGCTGTCATCGCCTGAAGTAGGGATCTCCTGAACTTTTGATGGCGGTGTGGTTGATTTGGCACTTAAAGTTACGTTAGTGCGTTCTTGTTTTCTAACACCAAGACCTTCAACTTCGCTACACGGGGCCGGACGCAAAGGGGTGTTAGAGTTATCTTTTTCAACTAGTCAATTCATTAATTCGTATATGAAAACTAGCCAAGTCAGACCTTAGGCTACAATATAATTATCCTAAGTTATAAGAAGAAATTATATTTTATGTAGTTATAAATAAATTTCAGGACTGACCATTAAACTTGGCACCCATTTAGATCTCACTTCTTTTGTCGTTGAAGTCAACAACCAAGGCATATATCATACACGTATTACAAATCACCAGGTCCCCGCCCCACGGAAGAACAGAAAGTTTTACTTAAAAAATATGATAATACAATCTTACGTTATAGATAAAGAGATTTAAGAGTAAAAACTTAGGTTATTATAATTTTGGGGGTAGAAGTTAAAAATAAACTATAAGTAAACAAAACAAAAAGTTAATTAGAGCGCCTATATCTGTGTGTATGTGTGTGTCTATGAGAGTGTGTAATGTTAATGTATATAGTGTTGAGTGTCAGGTGTAGTGTGCCGATGTGTACGTGATAGGGTTTGGTGCAAGTTATAAACTTATATAATACTAGTTTAGTTTGAATGAAGTAGAGTAGCCATTCCACGCTCGACCTCCGCAGCGAACGGACGTGTTGTTACCGCGCTCGCCGCTCCGCCGCCCGCGCCCCCCCACCACTCCGCCGCTGTGAAAGTTCAGTTCAGTGTTGTGTCTGCTGCGCAACGCTCCGCATCGTAGTCGCTCCGGCTACCCAATCAAAAATTTATTTTCGATTGTGAATTGATACAAAAACTGTCTTTTTCAAGACAAATCTGTTTCTATAACTGGAAACGTGTCAAAACGTAGTGGCCCCTTCTGGGCAAATCCACAGTTTCGTGGTCCTTGGCTGAAACCTCACGGTTTCAACGAAACCGAGTGGGTGCTGACCCAACGCACCCGCCTATCCCCTTCAGGGCTAGGCGTAAGTTTGGACGGGTCCCGGATCGCTGGCCCAACGCACCCGCCTATCCCCTTCAGGGCTAGGCGTAAGTTTGGACGGGTCCCGGATCGCTGGCCTTGGGGGCTTCCCTCGTCAGTCCCGGTGACAGTTTTCCTTCCACAGCCACGTACTAGTGCCGCGGGTATTTCTATACCCCCCGCACTAGACTGGTCAGGGTATCTCTATACCCATCCGCACTGACCGGTTAGGGCCCCGTCGCACAATAAGATTGGCGACGGCACACACAGATTAGGGCTCACGCAGTAGGTCACACCTCCCTGTCTATACCCGACAGGGAGTGCTACTCACCCCCGGGCACACCCACCCGGGGATTAGGGCTTGTTAGGTGATAGGCGCTCCGATGAGAGAGTAGGGTTCCCCTTTTTCCCAACCATGTTGGGATCGAAGGTTGCCGAGTGGAGCTCAAAAGAGCGAGAAAGTTTTTTCTCGCTCTGCGAGCTCTTCATGGACGACCCCGAGTTCAAGGGGTTGTTTAAGCGACTCTCCAAGCGCGCCCTGGTTACCCAAGCGCAAACCATCGCCGCCGACGCTACTTCGACTCCCGAGACTAGCGTCGCTACATTTAGCGACGCCCTAGAGTCTCCCCCCGTGCCCAGCTCTCAGGTGCCCATTTCGATGGACACCGAAGAGGTCTCCTCTGGCGAGGAGGAAAACCGAGCAGCAGACTCGGTCTCCTCCCCCTCGTCAGACGAAGAACAATTCACGCTAGTTTCCCATGGCAAGGGAAACAAGCGTAAAAAGACAAACTCTAGCGCCGCCCCGGCCGCTAAGTTCGCTGCGATCGAGGAGTCATCCCCTCCCTCGCGTGCCCCCACCCCGCAGGCTAATGCCGCGTCCATCCCCACCCCTAAAGCGTCAACCTCCGCAAAGGTTGTCGCTCCCCGCGACATTGCCCCCACCCCTCCGGTCAACAAGACCGCAAAAAAGATCCCTCCCCCGCCCCCTGTATTTATACAGGACAAGGCAAAGTGGACGGAGATCTCCAAGTGGTGTGTTGACCAGAGGGTCAATTTCACTAATGCCCGCTCTACCCAGCAGGGCATTAAAGTCCAAACCCCTACGTCACGAGACTTTCGTGACCTGACAAAACTCCTCAGTGCACGTAATGTGTCTTACCACACATACGCCCTGCCTGAGGAGCGTCAAATCCGGGTGGTGATCCGAAGGATCCCCGTTGAGATCGCCACGGAAGAAATCAAGGCCGACCTCGAGGCACAAAACGTGCCCGTTGATGAGGTCCATCGAATGCACCGGGCCAGACATGGCCCAGCATTCGACATGGTTTTAGTGGTGTGTCCTCCCACTGCGGGTCATCACCCTATATTCCGCATTAAGGCTGTCTGCAGCCTCACGGGCATTCGTATTGAGAAGCCCCGTAAAACTGGCAACATTGGTCAATGCCATAGGTGCCAGCTTTACGGGCACTCTCAGCACCACTGCTTCGCAACCCCCAGGTGCGTCAAGTGCTTGGGGAACCACGGAACAGTGGATTGCCCCCGTCCCAAAGACCGAGCCCTCTGCACAGAACCACCCAGCTGTGTTCTCTGTGGAGAGGCCGGCCGCCCCGCCAACTACCGGGGCTGCCCCAAGGCCCCGAAGTCTTCCTCCTCGAAACTGGCGAAGCGCGCCAACGCTCGCCAGCTAAGAGAAGCCCCCTCTTCCAAACTTCCAGAGAGGTTGAGTCCCCAGAGACCCAGCCCCTGGAATCACTGGAACCAAGGGAACCACATGCAGGCTTTCCCTGCATTAGGTCCTCCCAAGCCCTCCCCCGCTGGGATCCCCGCGTTAATGGACCCGCGTCCCAACGCCCCAGCCCGCCCCCCTGCGCCCCCCGCAAAACCCGTTAAGCCCATGGCCACTCCCGCCGCCAAAGCCGCACCCCCTGCTCCCCGTCCCGTAGTACCCACTTCAGGAACAACGGTGAACCCCCTTGATGCTTTCAATATCATCTCGGGTACGTTCACAACGTTCTTTTCCCCCAGAGCCCAACGTATGGCCCAGGAGCTAGTCGACGCAGTACGCGCCGGCAACCTGCTCCAAATCCAGGTCATCTATAACGCGTATCCGGAGATTACGCAAGCCCTTGTCTCCCTCTCTACTCAAGCCCCCCATTATGGATAGTCGAGTAGTAGCGAGAACCAAACCCCGATCCCTAAAGTTAGGTTTTTTCAATGCCAATGGCATACTCAACCAACGTGATGAGATCGCCACTTTCCTCCGCGACCATCAATTAGACATTCTACTCATTCAAGAGTCCTTCCTTAAACCGAACCATCGCGACCCGAAAATTGCCAACTATCGCTTAGTTCGCAATGACAGGACGCGCTGCCACAGAGGCGGCACCCTCATTTATTATAGGAAGTCCCTGTACTGCATCCCCATGGACCCTCCCCCCCTCTCCCGTTTAGAAGTCTCGATCTGTCATTTAGGAATGACAGGTCATCAGCCGATCACATTAGTATCGGCCTATCTTCCCCCTCAGTCCTCGACGGAGAATTACCAACTCCTCACGGACGACCTCGACATACTGCTTGGCTTGAGTGAGTCCGTTATAATAGCGGGCGATCTCAACGCCAAACACCCAGCCTGGAACAGTTCCAGGACGTCGACTAGAGGACGACATCTGTTCGACCTCTGTTCCACCCTCCACTTTGACGTCATCGCCCCGATGACCCCCACCCATTTCCCCCATGATCCCACCCACGTCGCAGACGTTCTCGATATAGCCCTTCTTAAGAATATCAGCCTTAGGCTGGATTCTATAGAAGCTATACCCGAGCTCGACTCCGACCATAGGCCGGTAGTCATGCACCTGGCCTCCCGCTTAGGCTCCTACGATCCCACCCAACCCCCCGCTACTAAAGTGATCACGGACTGGAGGAAAGTCAGCGAAAAGCTGAAAACCACCACGTCCCCTCACTTAGATTCCATCCCGGATCACTTCGATTCGATCGCTGACACAACGGCCGCGATCGACTCATTCACAGAGCACGTACAATCGGTTTTGAACGAATGTTCAAGGGAAGTTCCAGAGTTGGGAGACCAACGCTGGAAACTTCCGGACGATGTACGGGCTCTGCTGAATGAGAAGAACGCGGCCGTTCGTGCCTACAGCAACTTTCCCTGCGACGCGAACAGGGCTCACATGCGCCACTTACAACGTGCTGTAAGGACACGCATTGAGGAGCTACGTTCCGCCGGTTGGGAAAAGATGCTGGGCGATTCAGAACCGACTTACCAGGTATTCTGGGAACTTCAGAGGAAACTCAAATCCAAAGAAGTCACCACAATGCCCCCCTGATCCGCCCCGATGCGACACTTGCATTCGAGGATGCCGACAAGGCCGAGTGCCTAGCCGACAGCCTCGAGGCACAATGCTCGCCCAGCTCACTGCCAGTAGACCCAGATCACCTCGCTGAGGTCGATGCTGAGGTCGAGCGCAGAGCTTCACTCCCCCCCGTCGAAGACCCAGATGAGCCCTTGCCCCCCGTCACACCTGACGAGGTGCACGAGCTCATCAAAGGTCTCAAACCCCGCAAGGCCCCCGGATCAGACGGTATCACCAATAGGGTATTCCAGCTGTTCCCCGCGCACTTGATCATGCTCATGTGTACCATCTTCAATGGTGCCCTGAGCAATAATATTTTCCCACAGGCTTGGAAGGAAGCCACAGTCATTGGCATCCCAAAGCCCGGCAAACCGAAGGCGGAGCCTTCGAGCTACCGCCCCATCAGTTTGCTCAACGTGCTCGGCAAAATCTATGAGAGGCTTATTTATAAGCGTCTCAGAGATTACGCCGAGACAAAGGGCCTCATCCCTAACGAGCAGTTTGGTTTTCGAACCCAACACTCGTGTGTCCATCAAGTGCACCGTATCGTCGAACATATAAGCGTTGGTTTTCAACGCGGTATGTTCACGGGTGCAGTTTTCTTCGACATAGCGAAAGCGTTCGACAAGGTCTGGCACAACGGCTTGTTATACAAGCTGTACAAACTTGGAGTGCCAGACCGTCTCGTGCTCATCCTACGAGACTTTCTATCGAACCACACCTTTCGCTATCGCATCGAAGGGGCACTGTCCTCCCCCCATCCTATCCGAGCAGGAGTCCCTCAGGGCTCTGTCTTGTCCCCTCTCATTTTTACGCTATTTACTAGCGATATCCCCAGAAGTTTAAAGGCTCAGTTGGCACTGTTCGCAGATGACACGGCCATTTACTTCACGGGGCGCAGTCAAGATGCCTTGATTCGCTACCTCCAGGCCGCAGTCGACGACCTCGCCGACTGGTTCAGGATGTGGCGAATCAAGGTCAACCCCGACAAGAGTCAGGCGGTTCTCTTTACGAAACCGCGACTCAAACCCCACCCCCCGACCCCCCTATCCATGTTCGGCAAGCAGATCCCTTGGGAGAAGCGAGCCAAATATCTAGGCGTGATCTTAGATCAGCATCTCTCCTTCTCTGAGCACATAAAGAAGGTCCGCTCGCGGGCCGCTTTCGCTCTCGGTAGGCTACACCCCGTTCTCAACCCAAAGAGCAAAATGTCACTTTGGTGCAAAAAGCTCATCTATACCGCGTGCATAAGGCCAATTATGACCTATGCTTGTGCAGTCTTTGCACACGCGAAATTCCACCACGTCCATAGGATGCAGACTCTCCAAAACCGTTTTCTCCGCAACGCCACAGGTTCGCCTTGGTACGTTCGGAATGCTAATCTCCATCTCGATCTTAAACTCCCGACTATCCACCAATTCATGAAACGCATCTCCAAGCGTTTCTTCGATAGGGCCGCAACCCACCGCAACCCTCTGGTTGTCGCGGCAGCCAACTACATCCCCTCCCGCATTAGCAAGACCCGCCGTCCGCGGCATATTCTAACCGATCCTGATGACCCCATTACCCTCCTCCAGGAGAGCAATAGGGCCACCAGTACCTTACTTAAACCGAAACGTCCGTCATACCGACCTCGCCGCCGAGGTCCGTCGTCCCCCCCGACCCTTGCATGAGCCAGCCCGCGTCGCTGAGCCTCTAGTTAACGACCCCCCTGATCCAGCCTATCCCTTGCTGATCCCCCCCACCAGTGACTCCCTAAGCCGAGGTCCGAACCCCACAGGGGGTGCCCTTAGGTCTTAGTCGCTTAGTTTGTAGTTTTTCCTTTAGTTTGTAAGCCCCTGGCTGGAGGCCTTAGATTCGCGTCTAGAGTCATCCGCAGGGAAAGCCCGGTTAAGTAGTAAAAACCCTCGGGTTAACTACGAGAAGTCATTGTCAAAAAAAAAAAAAAATAATGAAGTAGAATTTCTGTAAAGTTATAATCCAATTTTTTTAACCAGTCCGTAACCAAAGATTTACATTTCGTTTTTGGTTTTTGGTTAAGGCTCGATTTACCTTATTGTATAAATTTGAGCCCTGGTAGCAGAAAAACCGATGTGCAAAGGAGACGGGCATTTCTGGGCCAAATTGTAATAAGTAGAGATATAGTTTAAAAACAAGGTTATATTTTTCTATTGTATTAATCTGAAAAATCAACTTAATTTACAATCTGGAAAATGAGAAATCAGAAAATTAAGTTAAGGTTAAGAAGTAAATGGAATACCGATTAAATTATAATCGATTAACGTGACAGGGTGTATACTATTTAAGAAAATGCCTTCACTAGATGATTAATTGAATTAAAATAATGAAATGTATTAGAATTAAGGTATTGAACAGCTAAAACCGATTGAATATCTACATAATTAAAATAAATTGATCCACGTTTACCAATCAATTATTGTATTTTTAGTCTGTGCTAACTTTGACATGATATGCATGACATGACACTAGGCATGAGCGTTTTTGGTTTTGAGCGGTAACTGATACTTATCCGATTTCAGATTTCAAAATCGATTTCATAATCCGTTTTTAGAAATCTGATTTCCATAGCGCCAAGCCTCGCTCCAAGAAACCTTGAACCATAAACCAAAATACATCAACGTGTAATCTTGAAAATGAAATACAGTAAAGATGATATTAATCGCATTATAATGTCCGTTAGATTTCCGAAAGCCGAAATCTAAATCACAAAATTCACGCTATCTTTTTTACTCCGCTAAGTTACGTTTAGTTAGAAAGAGAGAAAGCGAATTTCTAACAAAATCCAGTTTGCGTTTGGATTTCGTTTGGTGATGAGATCCAGTGATTTTATTGTTGATTCGTTTGGTGGTAGATCGTTAGCGTTTGATTCGGCTAGGTAGATTTTTGAAATCCAATCTTCAAGTTTGAGAAATCGATACGAATCGACTATTGTATGAAATCGGATTTTGAATTCGTTTTTGATATATCGGACCATGCCTACATAACACGTCAGTGTCATGTAGGCATGGTCAACTCACTTGTTTTGTATCGTTTGCGTTGCGTATACGTTTTGAGTGGGTTTCCTCTCATAGTTTTATTGATATTTTCCTCGAACCCTGCTTTCATTCTATGGACTCTGATCCACCTCGTTGTACAACCTTTGCCTTGTTATCATACCGGACACTGAGAACCCCGTTTAAACGTTTGACTTGGACTTGTTATTTTGGATTTCACGAACGGCCTACCGATTGAGAATTGAAACCATGGATCGTTGCGTAAATTGTGGCATAGCGACTAATCGCTGTAATACAATAGGTCGTCGAGCTTTAGATGATGAAATGATTTTAGCAGTGATTCGTCAATGGCGTGCACCACAATCTGTAAGTACTTACTCACTTCCTATTTATTAGTTCACCAACGTCTACCACGCTGGCTTGCAGTCTTTACAGCGTTTTCTGTGACCATTATACTACCAAAATAATAAACTATACATAGGTAAACATTTAAAAGGCCTATGAAGATAAATTACGTTGAACTAAGTTACTACTGAACTGAGATTTTTTTAGTGATCATGTTATCTGTTACTAAACACTTTACATCTTTCAGGTAAACTCCAGTGACCATGTTTGCCAAGCTTGCTGGATCTTGGCTCAAAGACCACCTCTTGGTGAACCTAGACAGCTTGGCTACCGTATTGTTTGTCTGTGATGTGGATGTATGGATACCAATCACACTTCAAAAATCAAGTGTTAAGTGTAGATTGTTGCATAACCTCACTTTTCGTAAATCTATTTTAACTCTGCTCTCAGATTGCCAAAATCTACAAAATTTTCAGTGATTGTTTTATAATATAGTACCTATCTATTGACACCACTTTGATCTTTTTACATCCAGGCCCAAAATTGTATGGAAGCGTATCCGTCTCCTTTAGTTTTGAAAGACGATGAAGAACAGACTGTATGTTTGCGACGTTTGTTTCTGGTTCTTTCGGGTTCGAAAGTTATCAGGGCATGTTGTTTCATGGCCGTTTTTAGGATGAAGAGCTGCCTCACAGTAAGTCCCTCCCATTTCGAGTAGAGATCAGTAGTTGGGTGATAAAAAGGTAGAAACAGAGTAACTTTTAGGAGTGCTCTTTGTGCTCTCTCAACTTGTAAGATAAGAGTTTTACATGAGCCACCCCATGTGGTGATACAGTATTCAAGCTGAGACTGACAGAGAGCAAAGTAGACCGATTTTATTACAGATTTTGGTGCAGTATTTCTTAAGGCTTTATAATTATATTACTATAAGTCTACGCACTCTCGCTGATAGAAGATTAATATGGTCATGAAATTTAAGATTTCTGTCAATGATTACTCCTAAGTACTTTGTGGATTTAGTATTTTTAAGGTTGGGACACTGACAACTTGTTTTATTTGGATTTGGGCACGAATGGGAGACAATACTCAAAGAGGAATCCGGTTTGTCATTTGTTTGAATGGAAAACGTGACGCAGGTCGTTTTTTCGACATTTAATGTAAGTAAATTCATATTTAACCAACTGATCACAGTGTTCATGCCTATCTGAGCTTTGGCAAAAACTTCATGCCAGGAGTTACCACTGTAGAGTAAAGCTGTATCATCAGCAAACGCAACAATTTTGGAATCCGGCGATATTATCTGACATATATCATTTATATAGACTAGGAATAACGTCAGCCCAAGAATACTGCCCTGTGGAACTCCAAATGTCACTGGGACTTCATCACTAGTAATGTTACCGATTTTAACACATTGTGTTCTGTCGGTTAGGTAATCTTCAAAAAGTTTTAATTGAAGACCCCGGATACCCAGGCTATCGAGTTTGGTTAACAGGATAGGGACAGAGACTGTGTCAAATGCCTTTGCTAAGTCTAGGAATATTCCAATTGTTTTTCTCTTTGAATCAATGTTGTTAACTATATAATTTGTAAGTTCTGACACAGCGTCGGCAGTGGATCTCTTGGCTCTAAAACCAAATTGAGATTGTGGGAGAAGATTTTTATTTTCCAAGTAGTTAACAAGTCTTTTGTTAATGACGCGCTCTAAGATTTTTGTCTCCACTCTTATGTATCGGATGAACCCTTGACTTCATATAAACTTTTGGAAAAATACCGGTAGTGAGCGACAAATTACAGATGTAGGTAATAGGTATTGTTAGAATATCCGTATTAGATTTCAAGATGTCACTAGAGATCAAATCAAGGCCCACCGAACAATCACTCTTTAACCCTGTTATTAAGGATCTTACCTCATCTTCATCCGTTGGAAGCAGACAAAAAGAATGGCTACACGGGTTATAGATGATAGGTCCCATTTGTAGATTATTCTTAATGATTTTTTCTGCGAGCGTTTTACCAACATTTGCAAAATATTGATTAACATAGTTTACCGAATTTTGGGGATCATTAGTGCTAATAAGTTCAATCGGGCTGTCTTTGGGTTTAGTTGAGTATGTAATCTCTTTGACTATTTTCCAAAAAATTTTACTATTTTTCCCTGCGTTTTGAAATTGTAGCTTTTCATATTCTGTTTTAAGTTTTTTTAATAGGGACGAACAAAAATTTCGGTATCGTTTGTATGTAATTTTATATGTTTCATTGTCTGGATGTTTCTTTACTTTTTTATATAGGTTGTCGCGGTTTCTAATGCACTTCAGAATGCCTGGGGTTATCCACGGTTTTAAATTTTTTTCTTGTTGGATATTTTAACTTCTTTGGAGTTGTTTTTGATAGCCCTATATAGGATACTGTGGAAGAAATTTGCTGCCTCGTTCGCGTTTTTAATTGTGTATAGTGGACTAAAGTCAACAATTTTAAGTTCTGCATTTAGAGAGTTGTGATCTAAGTAATTTATAATTTTGACAGGCTTTTGTTTAGGAATACTAGCTATGTACAAAGCAACACTATTATGGTCTGTAATTGTTGTTTGAAGTATAAGACAACGAGCCGTTAGTTTTGTTTTTAAAAACGTGTGATCCAAACATGTTTTATTGTGCGTAGGAGATGTGTATGCAGGCATCATACCGTGGAATGCCATCATATCTAGATAAGCAGAAAGATTGCTGTCAGCACTGTGCTCGGCAATGTTAATATTAATGTCCCCTATTAATATGACATTTTGCATAGTCGAATATTTTAATAGTACCTGATTAAGAGATTGTAAAAAATTATCAATGTTTTTGTACCCGGGTGGCCTATAAATGGCCAAGGCAATTGTATCTTTATTTAGCGTAATAACAAGACAGTTTGCATCCACAATTACAGGTTCTTTAACTGAGATAGACAAATCTTTCTTCTAGTACACAATAACACCTTCATTTTGTGTAAGGTTATTGGTGGTGGCAAAACTGTTATAGGGTAAGAACACTGTTGACGGTAACCAGCACTCTGTCAAAACTATGCAATCCCAATCCACCGCAGTTCTTGCTATTATCGGTAATAATCCAGGTAGGTTACATTTCACACTCCGAATATTTTGTTGAAACATTTTAAGACACTTTTTGGAGTTTGGTAACATACCCGAGCAGTCCTCCGCATCACAGATGACAAAATCAGCAACATTATTAGTAGGTACTTGTTTATAACAAAATTAATACGCAATGGTTTTTGTTATAAGTGTTCCTAATAGAATCAATTAAGTGAAAAATTATAATAAAATGATAAAAAATTACCAGTTTCTGATTTATTCCTTTGTATTTACCTAATTACCTATCTGCTTGCCAAATTTGAACTTTCTAGGTCATCTGGAACTGGGTTAGAGTTTTGATCTATAGGTCAGTCAGTGATAAAAATGACGATTTTTGGACGTTAATATCTAAATAACCGTTAGAGATATGTTTATGAAATTTGGAGCACATATGTATCTCGCAAGTTTCACTATATGAGCCAAATTTGACACGTTTATGTGAAATAGTTTTTGAGTTATGAGGGGGTCAAAAGTGGCTCCAAATGGTTCGTGTAATATTACACACGGTGCTGCTCGCCAGTTCTGTTACTTGAACTTGGCTTGACATGCTACCACGTGTCTAGATGTTAATCACTTCGAGTTTATATTTATCTACAGTATATTTGCAAGGACAAGCAAAAAGTCGAACTATTTACTTTGACAGCTAGCTGTCATATATCTAATACCCTATGGGCCCTGATGCCTGAAAATAAATTATTTTTATTTTTATTTAACGATGGCATCAATGTTACCCGTACATATTGCCTTCAGAGTATCGAAATTTCTACTTACAGTTCTTGTCCGTCTGTTCGTTGTAACACTACTCCACCTTTTCTAACCACAACAGAAAAAAAATATCGTGCCTAAGAATATATGAGTTCCATTACTTGGTTTTCAATGTCAAAGACTCATAGGAGTCGTAATAATCATACGTTTAAAAAACCCGTCAAGTGCGAATTCAACTCATGTGAATGGTATCGCGTACGATGAATAGGTTACCCACCAAAAGTATTTCAAATAAAGTCTGTTGGCGAGACTTATATTACGCGTTCACTGTTAAAATTATATCTGGTCGAATGCCTGATTTGAGTGTAAGGGGCTTGGCTATAGCCCCTTACTCTGCAACCCTTACGTCTTGGTCAAATGTACGGCTTGGCCGTCTCGCGGTCAACGTACAGTCACTCCTATAGGCTTTTGTTGAATATGTAAGCGGGCACGCCCTTTATGCCTGGAGGCTTTATTTCCGTTTTAAGTTCTGTTTACGATTTTGTTTTATTATTTATTTCAGCTTGAGTTTAGTTTTCAATGTTTTGTTTGTTGTATATTGGCGTGTGCTAGCTGACATATGGTGAATAATGTATGTTTTGTTTTATAATATTAATTACTTACACAATATTGTATAGAATCAAGTTCTTCTAACTTACCAGACAGCTGTGCTGCTGGGGAGTTTGTTCCGCCACTTCTTCCCAGCTAAAGCACTAGGAAGTGTCGTAGGGCGGGCGTTTTGGGAGGACTGTCTTGTGTAACTTTGACGTTCAAAAAGTGCTGACTCTCAGCCTAGTTTGAATAAATGACTTTTGATTTTGATTTTTTTGGTAAGAAATTAAGTCACTGATCTTTTATATTGTATCATACGATATTTTTATGGAACGGCCAAGCCATGCATTTTGACCAGGTCTTGTTTGCAAGGAACTGAATAGTATTATTTCAATTTTAAATGTACATAGAAATGGAGAAGGCACTACGTAAGTAATTAATCATTTAATTATATACTTAAAACTAGTACCAAATTTGATACTTTATGTGAATACAATTAATACTCAAGACTTAAAAGGTTTATTTATTTTTGCTTTTTAGTTGTTTGTCGTCGGTACTTTTTTTGTGAAATGTTTTTTTAGTATATGATTTTTGTAACTTGCGTCATCTTTGAATACTCTGACAAATACTTTCTAATAATACTAAACTATACGCCTTAAAATGCAATCAACATTAGTACCTTTTTACTTTATAAAATATAACAAGTAATGATAATTTATTCACATTACAATCTAGCCTATTAGCTTATAAGTAATTTAAATATATCTTTAACTGCTAAGTAACTATAAAACTAAGAAATCCTCTTGTAACGTAACACTTGATATACATACGTGTTCTTTATAAAAATCGCATTTTCACTACAGTTTAATTTAATTTTTGCTGCACTACACTAACTCAAAGAGCTTTACCCTTTTTAGTCTTCGCCCTAATTTAGTGTTGTCAAGAAGTAAGATCGCTTCGACAATCACGTCATGATGAAGTCTGTGTTCATGAAAATTTGCATATTTTTTTTAACTACCGTAATCTGGTCCTACTTTGCTCCAATATTTGCTCCAAATGTTGAAAATTATGAATATTTTGAAAAATATTAACTATAAATTTTACTTGATGTATTATTATAAAGAAATAAAGCTTATTCGACATGTATTTATAGGGAAATGGATATTATGAAGTAAATTATGAATTTATTTTTGACAAATAATAATGAGTAAAATTACCCATGGTGTTGGGTATCTTTGCTCCTAGAAATAGTTTCTATGTAATCTCCATTGTTAAAGCTGTTGGAGCTAATTAATATGTTGTGCTATTATGGATGATATAAATTGATGAGATATAAGTAAAAAATGAAAAAAAAACAGTGTATTATTGTTAACATATTAAGTGTATTCGTTTTTGTTACAAAATCACCTAAAATTGGCTTTGCAATGTTATATTTTAAACTATATCAATTACTATTATCTTACTGTAAAACTATAAAAAAAAACAAAAACTTATCACGTACAGTACTCAAAATATTAAAAACAAATGTAAGAAACTTAATAATTAATAAATCTACTTCAGGAGATGTACTTTTGGCTGTCTTTGGACAAAAAAACAGTCAAGATTATTTATTATAAACTTAACAAAAACATTTATAATATACTTCAGGAAATGTATTTTTGGACAAAAAATCAGAAGCTAAATCAGAAGAATCATGAACTGATATGTTGACACTCTCTGCATAAGTGCTTTGGCTACTAGCCCTACGGCGACATGGTTTTTTCAAAGTGACGGCTGAGAAACAAAGAAAGAAAGAAAATACGTTTATTTGCGGTAAATATGACGCAAAGAAAAACTGAAAACAACAAAAATATTTTAAAAAGCTGGGGAAAATATGCGTCACATCCACGCAAAACGGCCATCGCTCAGCATAATACTCCGACTCTACAATCAAAATATAAGTTAGGTTTATAGACAAGTAACAATCCAATAGAATATTTACATTTCCGCATAACTGATTACATAAATAATAACATGAAAACATATTTACCATAATCCGCTGTGCTATTTTCGAGATGAACGTGGCTTTTTCGGAACCAAAAAACTATTAAATTTTCGACCTCTCACGAAAGTGGCTTCTATCATTAAAAAAAAATGGCGGATGAAAAGTTTAACAATTGTGAAATTTCACTTAAATATCAAATGTTTCGGATGCGTTAAAATTTTAATGAATTGTTGTAAAATTTTCAACGTAGAATAGGCGAAAACATTTTACAGAACAGGAGCATAATTACCCGTAGAGGAGCAAAGTAGGACCAGATTACGGTATGTTTACGACATCCATCTAGAGGTCCCGGTAAATGTCGCTATTTCTAATGTACCAGGGCGCGCTGACTATATCCCTAAGTACTTTGTTTTGAAAATGTTGCATGATTTGACGATAACTTTGGCTGGTGCAGCCCCACAGCTGTATACCTTAGCTCCAATGCTTCCACTTTTCTTACTGACATGATATTTTAAACGCATTTATGCATCCAAGGTTATGACGGGATACTTAACAATATTCGCGTATTATATTTGTTGATTATTCATGAATAACCGGAAGTATTGTGCCTTTTTATTCGTGAAGCCAATGTGGATATTCTTGCTTTCATTAAGTTCTGTACGCCATGTTGCAGCCCACTCCAACCTGTTCTCCAGCTTCATCGTGACTATTTCCAACAGCCATGATAGTTGTGTCGCCAGCAAAGATTGCAATGACATTATTTTCTAGATTAGAAATATCACAGGTGTATAGTAGATACATGACCGGGGCCTCGTACACTACCTTGTGTTATTCTAGCTTTTATCTGTCTAAGGTTTGAATACCGTTCTTTGTCTTATTCTGAACAATTCGTTTACATGGGACGTAAAGTGCTACTTACGCTACTTTCTACAGGTAACTTCGAGCGTACTTTCCATGTGTGAGAAATGTAAAACACCGTTTACTAGTTCTTGTCGGTAGATATTTACATAATATCTTCTAATTTTTAATTTCTTCATCATTCCTCTTGCCAATGAGCTGATGATATTACCACTTATCCTTGAGGTTCAGAGGATATTGACCAATTGAGGTTACCTCCAATATTGTAAAGCCATCGCAAGACGTCTTTTCTTCAAAGCATATTAAGTGGTTTCTGTCAATAGATCCACAGTTTTTATAATTAACTTTAATTTTTTTAGGATATATATGGTTCCTATCATCGGCTCAGCTTCATGGTGTGAGAATTCCTAAACACTAACATCTGATTAAGCTATATAAAGTTAATAGAAAACTCGAGGGTTTCTCTCTATTTTATCAGGATCCCATTTTCAGAAACGGATTCCCTTGAGAATCCGGTTCTATACCTTATACCCTATACCTTATCTAACAAAAAAGAATCAAATATTTGAAATCTAAAACCTCCGTATAATTTGCCAAACCGCATAAATAATAAATTTATAATATTTTTTTATAGGTTGCCCCTAAACAGATAAAAAATATTTTAGTTACCTGTACAATTCGATTTCAAAATGAGTGTGCAGGAGTTTTGAACATTGCTCATCGCTACATAGAACTTTTCACAGCTCCAGCTCAAAATAATCTCAAGTATGAAACTCTTTATGACCCAGATATAGAAAAATGTGATGGATAACCATGCTATATGCTGAAATGAAAATAAAATGCCAAGTGAGACTACTATAGCAGCCGAGAGAATACGAAAAAAAATATTGTGGGATCGGAGGGATACCCGACAGATTTGAATGTTATGTCGTTTACTGTTTTTTGTTTAAAACAATAAAAATTTATTTTGACCTCACTATCAGCTTTGGCTTCTTACTCGAAGAATACATACGTCCTAGCAATGCCTACTATCCTTTAACACCCTCGAAAATCATATATATCTGTGATGAAAAATTCGAAAATTTGAAAATTTTCATAGCTGCCATGAAACTATGTCACTTTCTCTATTATAGATATAAAATCTACATAAAGCTTTCTTTCATTCTACATTCGAAATAAATACTCACTTTTGCTGATTCGCCCATTAATGCAGCTATTTCAAAAATTTTAAGAGATATTTGAAATTTTACTAAAGCATGATAGAAAAATTCTATTGCGTGAAACACGATCTGAAAATAAAGATTTCATATCATTACATTTCGAATATAAATTTAAAGCGCCACCAGATTCTTTTTGCGCGCCAGAAAAATCGGAAATAACATCGCCATCTTGTTTTTATCAATGTTATTAATTATTAAAAGCCTGTATTCTCCCACTGCAGGGCAAAGGCCTCCCTTCCTATTTTCCACTTTTCCGTCCTACGCATCCCGTCATCTATTTCTGGGCCTGCCGCGTAGTCGTTTCTTGATATTTGTATTCCACCGAGTGGTGGTTTTTGCGTGGTCGGTCAGACATGCGACAGATGTGGCCAGCCTAGTTCCACTTTGGTTTGTGTTTAAGAACGAAGTATAGAGTTCTTAATGCGGTGTGTTAGTTTGACACCTTGTATATTTTGTTCCATAGCCCGTTAGCAGACTCTAAGTGAAGAAAAGTGGACAAGTGTGGTGTTTTCTCAGTTTAATTCATAAAATATTGCGTAGATGTTTACCAACAGCGCCAAGGTTCTTGTAGCATAGTAGGTACTATGATTTTGTCTACAAGAAAAAGTAGATACATTCCTTTTATTATTTTTTTACTTCTGACGGTATCCAAACAGCAACCTAACAAAGCTATGAAATTATAATTACTGTAATGCAAAATCAGAGGTAAACTACTATCACAGGATAATACTTACTATTTGCTGGTAAGAGGTCTTATAGATGTCATAACACTCTAAAATGTTAAGGTAAGCTTGAAACATTCTGTTGCGATTAGTTTCATCGTCGTTGTGATCTGTTTTTTGCATATTTTCAGCTCGAATGTTCCATAAATTAACTTTTTCGCTTAACAGCTTAATTTGTCTGATAGCGTTAATGATGTTTACATCAAAACACATGATAGCAAATCCACAGAACATATAAAAACTGGCAAGCTGCAGTTTCATATAAAAATAGGTGACAACATAGATGTTAAAACCTATGGCTAAGAAGATGCTGATCCAATTTTGAATAATAAAGCGCTTGAAATTCTTCGTATCGTTCAAAAATCTGTGAACATCTTGAAGTTTTAAGACAAACGATATATTCCTTTTCGTTGGCAACACATTGATGCAATAATTGATTGTGAATCCGAAACTATACAAGACAACATCAATGTTGGAGTTAATAAACGTTAAATTAATATATTTTCTTATAGTTTTGTCTAAATACAGCTCATAGACGCGATTTAAGAAAAGAAAAATACATATAATTGTCCCACACAGTGACACCAACTTTACGGTAAGATTGTTTGGATATATGGAGTTATTATTAATGCGATATTTGGGACACAACAAAATGTTGTGCATAAGATTTAAAGGTTGAAGCAACGACTGCACATCTTTGTCAACCAAGTTGTCTAACGGAACCGCGCAACGATAGTTTTTTCTTTTTATCAAACGTTTTTTTAATATCAAGGACTTCATTTCGCTCACGTTCTTATGACACAAATGAACAATTGAATTTATAAAAATACGTTTTGTTGAACAAACAGTTCATAAGAATTGGGTGAAATTAAATGTAAAGAAAAGGCCATTAAAACTATTGGTCTGACACGGTAACCTTCAAAACAATTAAAATAACAAATCTTTCATTAGGATTGGCGCGTATAAGTGAAAAGAATTGAGTCGCTGGCTGAAGTATCTTAGGGTAGTCTTTATAAGAAACTAGTTTTTGCCAGCGGCTTCGCCCGTGTGGAGGGCGGAAAATATCCCGCAGGAGCGTACTACTGGGATAAAAAGTAGCTTATGTCCTTTCTCAGGCTCTAAACTATCTGTGTACCAAATTTCATTTACATCGGTTCGGTAGTTTTAGCAGCAAAGCGAGACAGACAGACAGAGTTACTTTTGCATTTATAATATTAGTGTGGATGTGGATAATATAGTGTGGATGTGGATATCATTCTTTGCAATGGCCTAAGTTAAGATAGGATAGCATTTGTTTTATATTGGTAAAAAAAGAATGTCAACAAAAAGTAGGTTATTTGGTTATGTCAATAACATAACCAAATAACCTACTTTTTTGTTGGTAATCCATTAGCCAAATAGATCTTGAAAAAACTAAATATTTGCCTTTCTAATGTATGGCTGGCGTAGGTGGAGACAAACAACAGCAGTTAGTTTTCCTAAATGACAAGGAAGGTCGTACTATATATAATATAGATCTTATCATCCTGCAAAGTCTTGTGATAGAGTAATAATAAATGAGTAGATTGATTAATAGTTTATCTTATTTGGTGCACACTAAATACATAGCACAATATACAAAAGCACTATTAAATAATAACCACTAATTTGAGTTTTAGGAAAACTACAGTGGTCCAAAAAAGAAAAAAACCAAAACATACTGTAATGTCACTTTTGCTTATTACTTTTGGCTTGTAATCAACCCACAATAGAACTATACCTACCACATTTTACACCAAATGCCATGCAATTGGGAAACAAATGTGAAAGGTAGTCCTTTCACATTTGTTTTACCTCTGATTTTACGTTACTGTTAAAATAAAATTCATCTCTGTTCGCGTGACAAAGTTGCTTTTGGGTAACCGCTACTACCAAGTCTGTCAATGTAACTGTGAGATTTATTATTTACTAGCTTTTGCCAGCGGCTTCGCCCGCGTGGAGATCGGAAATTATCCCGCGGGAACATACTACCAGGATAAAAAGTAGCCAATATCCTTTCTCAGGCTCTAAACTATGTGTGTACCTTTCACTTAAATAGGTTCAGTAGTTTTAGCAGGAAAGCGAGACACACAGACAGACATAGTTATTTTTGCATTTATAATATTAGTTTAGATAAATAAGGTTACTATTGCTATACTGCTACTAAAGATAAAATAACTATGAACGGACCGGACTGCAATAAAGTTGAAACTATCTGTCACATAGACAAGAAGACTTTATTTTTTTATAACGTGACATTCACCTTTAGGGTAATAAACCTATTACAAATTAGACTTTACAGGGTTACTTTAAATTCGAAAAATCGCACACGCGATGCGTATCGAAAAAATAAAAAGTAATTGGGATTTTTTGGGAGATCCACGACCGCTGTTGATGTAACTGTTTTCTTATGTTTTAGCAAAGTCAAAATTAATGCATTTATTTCAGATAGGCACACAAAAGGCACTTTTGAACGTCAACATTTACATTAAAATAAAATTAATCCTAGTTGCCCCTTCCAAAAGGTAGATCCGTTTGGTGAAGAATGGGTAAGAATCTCCACCGTTACTGTTTTGAAATGTTTTACAATATGTAACACACACTCTGAACCCTGACTGCGTATCACACTTGACACATTTTGAAGCATATTGCGAATCCATTGCTTCATATGTATATACGAAAAATTTTGGCTGCGCAACAACGTAAAAGCGCAATGAAAGTTGTTGAACTGTCAAAATAAAAGCCGTTCCTACTGATATTACGCAAGTGATACGACGTTTTCCATTTATCCTTGACACACCAGCGTGTAGCTACAGAAACAAAACTGCACGCCTGAAGAGGCCGTATACGATATTTCGTCAGTTTTGCTGATTTATTTGATTTACAGTTAAAATACTGCATTTTTATTGTGGGTAGGAAATCGTCAATTGCCGTCTCCCGCTCTTGGGCGGAGAAAGAGGGTGTGTCAAACTTTTACTGACTAAAACCCACTCGTGTTCCTTCAGTTGCCCATGTGCCACGGCCACGGTGTCTCTTTCGAACAAATATCGTGACCCTGGCAGTCTCCTGACCCTGACAGAAAATACTGCATTCCCATAAGTTTCAATGCAAAACATGAAAGATTGTTTCAGTTATTAACTAATTAGTGCAGTGCGTATTTTCGTGCCTAATGAATGATATTATAGTCTTCAGATTTCTGCAACGGCTGGGTGTTCAATGATGTGCAGAGTTGGACATCGTGGGTGATCTTCTTGCAGTCTTCAAGGTAAGAGTACTAGTTGGTTCCAGTGTATATCTCCTAGGTATTTGGACTTACAAATAATGGCGAGGTTTTGTTTGTCGGGTATGGAGTATAGGTGGATAAGGACATAAAGTTTTGTATCAGTGGTAAAGCATACAGCACAGACCACACATCGATATTTATATTAGATATCCCTTGATATATATCTATCTATCTATCTCCGTTGTAAGCTTTTACACTAATAGACTTCTCTTGGCTTTACAATGAATGTTTTTGATACTAATATTATCAACAGGTCTGAATTGATTGGAATTCTTAATAGCTGCCATTTCACTAATAAGACTGTATCGGATATTGTACTCGGGTGCTTTACTTCTAAATATGCAACGTCTTTGCGTCTTCTAAAATAACTAGTTTATCTAGGAGTAACTGCACACTAAAATTTATTTGGATATACAAATCTAAAAAAATGCAATCTGCTTATTATTAAATTATCAATAAAGTGACGGTTTTAAACATTAAAGATTTTTTTTCTGATTCCTAGTAGTGTTTTATGTGCCAGGTAATATCACCCAGCTCAAAATAGCGGAATAATGAATTGTACGGGATCTTACACGAAATTTCGGAAGGATATCATTTATTTATTTTAAAGATCGTTTTACATCTTTGTACGCAAATTCATTTTATAAATAAATAAAAAATATGTTTATTTGTACAGACAGAAAAACATACATAAGTACACAAAGATTAAGGAAAAAAATTGTACAATAGAGTCACATTAAAAGGCAAACTGATGCCTCCTAAACTAGGCCAAAAACCTGTGCTTTAGGAGACAAAGTTCCTCCAGTTATAATAGCATACAATTTGTATTAAGTGTCATGCAAGTACTTATAGATAACAAAAAAATAAAATAAACAACGCCTTAATTTAAATACAGTAATTAGATCTATTAAGAGACAATTGTAATAAAATTTTCGGTTTCGTCATAATTATGTTAACTTCTGCAACCAGTCAGTAAGTTTGATTTTAACTTCATGTTTAGTCAGGGGGTAAATGGAAATAAGTTTATTAATTTTGTTGTACAGTCGAGAGCTAGTTGCCGCATATTGTCGGCTGGCAAACTTGGAACGGCATTGGACTATATCATACACAGGAGTGCCTTTGCGTTTTTTCAGCTTAACATGGTCTAGGTGTAGCGTAGAGACATTACAGAGTTATCGCAATACATAGACATGTTTCTACTACTGCCACCATTCAAATAAAATGTAATAAGTTCCTGGCCCTCGACTTTATTTTTTTTATCGCAAATGCCGAGCAAAATAGGTGACGTACTTTAAATAACAATGACGTCACTACGTCAGCAGTGTCGAAACTGCACAAAAAAATACATAATTTAAAGCACGAATATATTGGGTTGCTAAGAAAGTCTCGCGACACTTTTTTTTATTGAATTTGATGATCACCCGGATCTCAAAAATTCACTGGTCGATTTTTTTAATTCACAACTCCAAGGTATTCTGGAGAGCAGACGTGCAAAGTCTTCAGAGCTCTGGGAACGAGTTGTAGATGCAGAGGGAGCATACATTATAATTGTTTATTGTTAAAATAAAACGTTTTTATATTTTACTCATGTTGCGTGTCGTTAGACTTTCTTACCAAACCTAATAATATCAGTGGTCCCACTTATTCGATGTGAAGAGAACTGTCAGCAACATTGACCTTTGACGATTTAGTGTGTTGGTCAATTTATTGTAGGTCTTAATTGTAATGGCGACATTTTGATTTATAAATAAACTAGTTTTTTTGCCCGCGACTTCGTCCGCGTAACGTAGCGTAGGCGAGCGCTAAGAAAGGAAGTAGAATTGCACGGACTTAGTCGCGGCCAAAATCTAGTAAACTACAAAACTTCTTTAAAAATCACATTTTTTGCTAATCTATTACTGTGTGCCAAAGTTATCTGACTACTGAGCGAGTTTACGCGGGAGCAAGCCAAGTAGAATTGTCCGTGTGAAAAAAACTAATTTTTTTCTCAACAATTTGACCGAAGGGAAACGATATATTATAATATATTTTTGTGAAATAGTTACTGTTTTCGTAATCAGCGACCCGATAAACCATAAAAACGATACCCACGAGTTGATTTTCAGAATTTGTCACCCCTTTTCCACCTTTTAGGGGTTGAATTCTGAAAGAGCCTGAAACACTTGTTACTCATTTATTGATAGGATTCCTCGCGTGAAGTTTCGAATAAAATAATTTAACTAATCTTGTTTCCCCATACGAACTTTCAAGCTCTTTTTCACCCCATTAGTGGGTGCATTTTCAAAAATCCTAGGACACATAATTACGATATTTATTTCTAATCGTAAACCTAAAAACAAAGTTTCAGGCTTCTAGCTCTAAAAATGACGGACTTCCATACAAAGTTTTAACCCCTTTTACACCCTCTTAGGGGGCGAATTTTCAAAAATCCGTTCTTAGCGTATGCCTACGTCATTACAACTATCTGTATGCCGAATTTCAACGAAATCCGTTTAGTAGTTTCAGCTATGCGTTGAAAGATGTGTCAATCAGATTTGCCTTTTATATATTTAGATAAAAAAAAATAAAATTCGTTTATTGCAGGTAACATAACCCATATTAGAAAACAAAAACCAAATTAAAATGATCAAATTACAAATACAATGTCACACATATAAATACAAAAGAATAAATATTATATGTATAACACAAAATAAACAAATAAAACTCATAATCCATAACTCATAATCAATAATAATAATCAACTCATATTACAGTAGTCTCTTACGTGCGGCACTACATGTAACTTGTTTGTCACAGCAGTGTCGCACATAAGGACAGTCTATTTGCTATCATACTCAAAACGGCATTGGAGCTGGCCTGCACTCTGCGTAATAGAGACGCGCAGCGCGTCCACATGGTCGCATGGAAACAGTCCGTGTGTGCCCATGCAAACATACCTGAAGCGCTGCAGTAGCGAGGCAGCAAACCGCATTTTATAACTGGCATATTAGTTCAAGAAAGTTCATGTACCGTTTCGGAATACACAATTTTATCGAAGGTCTACAGGCTTATTGAGTACTTTAACTAATTTATATCTCAAACCTTCGATAAGTTTTTTTGTGAATTACACAAGTCATTAAACTAGCGTTAGTGATAGAAACGTAATGAGGAATATTTCATTCAAATTCGATATCCGTATTTCACATACATATTTAATCAACCAGTCGGAAGCCACTAAACACCTTTAGATAACGTCTTCGATAAAACGTCATAAATATAAACTACCATAAATGTTTGCGCTAAATAAAAATTTGGGAAAGTCAAAAACAAATTTAATAGACAATGATTTTATGATTATTTTCTTTCCCTTGTACTTTATCGGAAAAATTTTGATCGAGCCAGAATTTAGTATCAGTGATAAGATTGTAGAAAATGTTTGCAAAAAGAAAATCATGTATGCTGTTATTGGTAACGGTGTATATTTCTGTTTGTTATGGGCAACTATTATATGCAATCCTTTTCGTTCCTTCTTATTTAGAATGTTCTATTTATTTATTTACGTGATAATTAATTTTAAGTTAGCAGCTTTGTGTTACACCAACTTATACAAGAGCTATTTAAATGTGCGCATTACAGAATCTCTCCAAGAAATCAATTATCGTCTTTACAGCACCAGGGATTTGAAAAAATTCAAGATATTTTTTTGGTTGTATTTTTCTTTAATAAATTTTCTTTGGTTAACTATGGTGACTGGAAAAATGGTTTTCGACTTACACTGGACGTGGATTAGGGTCCTTTATAGTTCTTCAACCGTTATTTTTGATTTAAGCATGGCTTATATACTACTAGTCATTTATATTTTGACTAGCAAACTTGAAAAATGGAACAATATGGTAGAAAACATGAGCATTGGCAATGAAGACGAAGAAATAACAAAAGACAGAGAAGTTAAAGTGAAGAACAAACATCAAGTTATAAAGCTTACGTGCGAAGCTTGGAAACTATTGCAAAAAATATCTGGATTCAAAGTAAATTACTATAATTATAGTTAAGAAGATGACAAGAAAGAGATCTTAAAATACATGAATAGTTTAGATAAAAAAAGAAACATAAATATTTGATGTTTTGACACTATGTTGCCACATTAATAGGGACATAGTATTCTTGAAAAGCAGTGGCAGGTCCCTAGTACCGCACACTCCATTTAATATCGCATATTTTTATTCGTAGAATGATGAGTCAGTTCATTTGATTTCAGATTCTGCTCCATTTCGTCTATACATTTATAATGTTTGTCATGTATGTTATGATGATATTAATATTTTCGTGTACACATAAGGTTAGTGTTCATTTTATTTACGGATGATATTTATATACAACATTATTTTTTGTTTATGCGAAACCCGAAACATGGGTCTAGTATTGTTATGTAAAGAATCTATGAAAAAAAATTCAAAACTGTATCATTACTAATCACAAAGTTATAAGCTTGTTAAGTTACCTGGTTTTCCACGCAAAAACATATGCATCTAGTGGAGGGCGCCCCGCCGTCGCCGTCCCGCTGTGCGCCCACGCCGCCTAGAAAGCTATGAACTGTCGTGACCTGTGTGCAAACATATGATTGCGGATACCAACTTTTAAGCGTAATTAAATATTTTTGGGACAAAATATAACATGGTGTAAAAATTATTGGAATCGATTCAGTTACTGATTCTGAACAAACTATATTCAGGTTTCGCATATACTAAAAATAATCTTGTATAACAGCCGTACGTCCTTCTACTACTGACTTTATTATCAGTTATCGCGATCTACTGTTGGATTGAGGGCTCTCTATTTGCAGATTCGATCAGCAGTCATAATTATTAGAAACTATCGTGTTTTTTATATTATATGTATTTTTCCTCACCAAGCGTGCAAAAGTTTGTCATTGCACTCTGAGGGTTCAATGACAATCATTTGCATGCTTCCATGATAATCTACTATTTTAGATGAACAAAAATATCATAATCAGCCACATATTCGGAGTATCCATGTGCTTGTGCAAGTTGATTATAGTGGAGGGGACAATGTGTTACGCCTGTGAAGAATTTTATAAAGTAGCAGCAAGTGCCAGAAGTAATGCTATTTTGAGATCATCACGAGACGGTAAGTTTATCCGGAATAAATAAATATCCTTTGTGGTAGTTAACGACAAAGAATGTTCAATTCCTTATTGGTCTAGTGGTTGCAAGCAAGACTGCGGGATAAAATCATCCATATGGGCAAAATTTTCAGATTGGTAAAGTTTGCGTCTTTTACGAATATGATCATAATACGAAGGTCACACTGAAGGTTTTTAGATTAGGCCGGTAAGAAATGCAGCCGTTGAAAAAAATATTAATATTTAGAATTAGTAATTCTTCGAGAATCTGTATATCTTATACCTTTAAACGAGCAATTCTTGTATATATGTATATATATATATAAATATATATATATAATCTGAATCTCGGAAACGACTCCAACGATTTTCATGAAATTTAGTATACAGGGGGTTTCAGGGGCGATAAATTGATCTAGCTAGGATTCATTTTTATAAAATGTCATTTTATTGGTGTTTTCAATGACCAATTTTATCGATAATCAACTTGAACATATACTTATTATTAAAAAAAAAAAAATATCAAAAATACCGAGCAAAGCTCGGTCATCCAGATATTGTGTAATTAATTCATATGTATTTTTTTTTTACAAATTGAGGGCAATTTATAAAGTGTCTGTCGTGCGTCGAAATGGATTTGATAAGCGATATTTCGATTGATTTGTTACGAATTTCGTTGCGATCTGACTCAAAAATAATGTGACGATAGACTTTGATTAGCATTTCATGACGAAGATTAATGAGTCTCGAACTGATGCTAGGCGAGAAAGACGTCTTTCTTGGGCCACTACTGAAAATAATGTGAGTGCTGTGCGGCTAATGATAAAAGCTGACAGAAGGATGATATATCAACAGATTCTGACATATCAGCTTTAAGCAGTGGCGTGCCTAGTAGGGTGGAGCGAAAAAAAATTTTTTGGTTATGAGTGATCTAATAGTGAAAAATGTATGCCTTTTAGGCTTAAATTAATCCATGCAAAATATTATTTGATTTGATTAACAGTAACAGCCTCCGCAACGTCATTGAATTTTTGAAAAAAGAAGGATATTGAATTCAAATTTGTTGACATGTAAATGTATGAAATTTTTATAAACCGACCTATTTTATTCCCAAAAACAAAAAAGACTGCATAAACCTATGTTTATAATTTAAAATAACAGACTGACGGCGCCCAAGAGGGTACGTAGTACCTAACTTTGGTTCAGCGAAAGGAATAAAAAACTGTGATGATAGGGTTCCTATCACAGAGTGGAATTTCACAACATCATCTTATGGCAATCGGTTGGGATGGTATCAATGTGAATACTGGCAAGTATGGAGGTGTTATAAGACTGTTTGAAAAAAAAGCTACAAAAACCACTCCAGTGGATAATTTGTTTACTCCACATGGGTGAACTTCATTTGAGACACTTATTTCTTCATCTTGACGGGGGTACTTCGTCGCCTAAGTCTTACTTACACTGGAACATTGGGGAAAGCAATTGAGACTTGTGAAAAATTGCCTGTTAAAAAATAATCGGTGCATTGAAGGATATTTGATGGAAGATTTGAGTACAAATCAACAGAACTTGCACAAGATAGTCTCAGCGGTAGTTTCGGGCGATTTCTCAGAAGATCTGGCAATCAGATCTCCAGGCAAAATGTCACATGCCTGTTGGCTCACACGTGCCAACCGAATACTACGATTGTAAGTTACAACAAAGACACCATCAAAAAAATAATTGACAATTTTATCTACATTTGTAGTAAAAGTTTACGCACCATCTTGGTTCTACATAAAAAATATAAGTACCATCATCCAAAGATGGCACACAACATCTTTTTAACATGATTGCCTTCAGAGGACATAAAGGTTTTTGATCCTATCATTCAACGCAATAGCTATTTTGCCCATCCCAAAAGCATTCTCCTTGCAATGATAACAGATGACAGGAAGCACATTTGAGAGCTGGCAGCTCGGCACATATTAAAAGCACGCAAGATGCCTCAACCTTCAACACCCAGAATGTTTGAAGTGCCGTCTATAAATTTCAATGCTTCAGCATGTATTGAATTAATAAATTGCCAGAAAATATTAACTGTGGTTCAGTTATTAACTGAACCACCCATTACGAAAAATTTGTTTGACCAAGAAATTCAGTCTATCGTTGAATGAAGTGGTAAGGGTGAAGTGTTGTTCATGGGGCTTCCGTGCCATACTGTTAAACGGGTTATAAAAGTGACGACGGAAGCTGCCACTTCTCAAAGTACAAAAAAGTCACGATTATATGCAATAAAAGCCAAAATGGAATCACGGAACGTATTGCCAAAATTTGAGACAAAAAGAGATTTTCGTGCAAATTAATTGTATTTTTTAATAATAGCTTTTTTTAAATTTCGTGTTTTTGATTTAAGTTAATTAATAAACATCTGAATGATATATTGTGTATTATTTATTCACCCATTTACCGTTAAATTACGTTTAATATTTGGCCATACCTGTACTAGACTATTTTCATTAAAATAAAAATTTTGAGGTCAATGCGGAGGCAGAAGATAATGATCAAATTGATTGAAAAAATGTATTTATTTTAACTTTAATATAAGGCACCAATCCCCCTCTATTAGAACAAAAAATCTCTCAAATTTTTTTTTTTCATACTTTCATGCTCCACCCTAGTGCCTAGGTCAAAATTAGAATAATCTAATTTGAGGCATGGTAAAATAATTTTTATGATTAAAAAAAACAGCCAATTAACAAACTGTCCAAATTAATGTGAAAATTTTACTTGTGTCTAATTACAACCACGCTATTCAATTTTCAACTTTCGGCACTGAATCGAGCCTTGAAAGTTTAACAGTGCTCTTTCTCAGTGTTTTGTTTATGATGTTCTATACAGGGTTATTTGTAAAACACCGGCAACCTCTCAGGACTATGTTAGTAACATCATAATCAACAACGTTTGTTCCTTGACTTTAAAAAATTCAAATTTTAGTTTTTTAGATTATCATACAAAAATCGGCCGCCCTTAAATAGCTCAAGTCCAAGCGCCCCCACAGTGCCGCCCCACCCTGCTCCCTTCGCTAATATACTGTCGCTTTCTTTTACTTCGCATAGACTTCGTAACATTTAGAGCATTCAATTTAAATATTTTTATTTTGGTATATATAATGGCTAGAATAAAATCACCATAACTCAATAATTATTTTTTTTTGTTTCAGTGACATCCAAAAGACTCTGGAAGAACATGATACGAATGATAGATGTAAATATTGTAAAAATGAATGCGTCCGGACTGTTTACAATTGACGCAGTGACAATGATAAACCTTTGTTCTATTATCACAAGTCACATTATTGTATTACTGCAATTTGCTTTCCTGTAACAGTGGTGGTGATGGGCGTATTAATAGCTTACACCTTCTACGAGATTGCTTTTAAGAACTAATCTCAATTTGAAATTAAGATATAAGTAATGGCGGAAGCCTAAAATTTCCACATTTGATGAATCCTCGTGAAACCAATATAAAGGAATTAAAAATAGCAACGTAACCACATACCTTAACAATCCAGAGATCCCGAGCTCGTTCTTTTACTGGAGATGGCGAGGTTATGCTGCCGGCCGGCTAGCTCAATCTTGATAAATCCACCGGTAGAATGGTTCAAATTCCAAAAAATCAACACTGCACTATAAGTTCTCAATGAAGCACAGATGTAGGTCTATTTATTTTACGAATATCTTCAAGATTTCACCAAAAATGGAATTTTTAAAGACGGAGTGACGCACTCGTTTAACGGGAGCGCGGGCGGCGTGAAGAGGACTCGTTTTTTCCCTCGCAAACGCCATCTATCGGCAATGTTGCGAGAATACTCAAGAACGTTTCGATACATGGTCGTTGCAATAGAAAATATTGGTGCGAGGATTCATCAACTGAGAAACTAAAATATTTAATTTGAAATGATAAACTATTATGTTCTATGTGAGAATCCTAAAATATTGTAATTTAATTTTTTTTTATATTGGTAAAAGCATTGACGCTTCACCAAGTGAATTCACACAATGATAAATGCTATTTATGACATCGAGTGGATTTTTATTACTTTGTCTCTTTTCTACACGTTCAATAAATTGTGTGAGTGTAAAGGTAAAGTCCGTAATTGGATAATGACCCTTAGTTATGACGAGGTCGAAAAAATTTTATTACGTAAGTTTTACCAACACCCACTCTCACCCGAAAACTCTCCCTCTTGCACATCCTCGAATACACCGACCTTCCCACACAAACAACACTACAGAACACAACACAACACAATACAACATAACACACACTAACACACATACAGAACACACACAATACAAATGGTTCTCTCTTTAATTACGTCCGGCATCACACGGTAAAATAAAGATTATTATTTATTGATTATTCTACCTCTCTTTGGCCAAATTTTATTTGGTCATTCATTGTCTAAGTAGTATTTGTGCACCTATATAAGTAAATACTTACTAGAGAATAGGCAGCAGCGTTCTCTATGCATTTACCACCATACTGCGATCGCCAACCCGCCTGCCAAGCGTGGTGGTTATGGCAAAGCCCCCCAAATTGGGGGAGCTTAAGTCCAGTAGTGGACGTCTTATGGCTGAAATGATGATATAAGTAAATTATCGTTAATATTATTGCTAATATTTTAACGTTTGACTTTTTTGCCTTATTTACGTAGGTAGGTATAATATTATTATCACCATCCTAAATCACTTTTAAGTTTTATAAATCTTCTGTTTTCTTCATTTTATGGTCAGAATATAATAATAATTAATAATCTACGTTCGACTAACAAAATAATTAAATTGGTTTTACCTGTGTCACCATTTATTAAAGTTTTTAATATTTAGTTATTTGCAAAAGATTTTAGCTATCTATATAGGCACATTCATAAATGCCTAGTAAAAGAACTCGTCACTTTCCCGGCAGTCGGCTACTGCAAAACGGCTGCCAATTTTCAGCAGCAATGAAACGGCGGATCAAAATATGCACAGTTTGGCTACTCAGCTAGTAGTCAATGAAAAAAACCCATAGGGAATCAAGCGTTAAACGTTCTCAGTGTTTGGCCTCACAGAATTTCCGAACTATGGCTAACCGAAACTGGGAATCAAGCACTGAAATTTCTCAGCGTTTGCCTCACAGCTTTTCTAAAATTTGGCGAACTGACACCGGGAATCAAAGGCTAAACTTACTAAGCGTCTGGTCTCACAGAATTTTCAAACTTTGGCAAACCGATAGCGGGAATTGCTGAATGTACTCAACGTTTGGCGTCACAGGATCTCCGAACTTTTGTGAACCGAGAACGGAACGTTTCCACCGATTAATTCAACAAAATGCACAAACAACAATGAATAGAAGTCGCAGGCAATACAGTTTATTGAATTCTGCCATTACTAATGACAATACTAAAGTTAATTCAGAACTAAAATTTGTTGGCTACATTATCTTGATTATTTCTGTATAATATGAATAAAATATCCAGCATAAATTTGACAGTTTCGGGTAGCTTGATGCGCTGGCGTCTGTACCTAAAATTCCCGAATCAACATCAGTTTTTAAAGAACTGATTGACATCAGTTCTTTCTCAACCTGATGGCTCACATGTATGCAGTTTTATGCCTCAAGACTCATGGTGAGAATAAATTACTTTAATAGCTTATTTTATAAGACTATTCAACAAATATTGTGTTGATGTGTCAACAAAAATGATATTTGAGACGTTTAATTTTATCAAAAGAAATAAAAAGAATGAGGGCAAAATATTACATTCATTTAAGAGATGCCGTGACTAATGACTGCAATATAGATGCTTCTGATATTGGCCAGCATGTTATATTGCTATCGTTACTTACAGGATCTCCAAGATACATGAACGAAAAAAGTCAAGGTGCCACTGGCATGACATACGTGGGACACTCAAAATGTTTTGCGAAAATAATAAAAAGAAGTGTTCTATAGGTAAATATTTTTTATTGAATCTTTTTAAAATACTCTCCGCTAGCCTATATGCAAAGTTTCATGCGTCTGAATCAGTTCTCGAAACAATTTTTACAGACCGCCGCAGACACATCGTTTACAGCCTGCTCGATCGCTGACAGCGCATCTTCCGGCGACGAAAATTGTATCCCTTTGAGCTGATTTTTAATTTTTGGGAATAAAAAGAAGTAACACGGTGCTAGGTCAGGGCTGTAAGGTGGGCAACCCAGAAGTTTGACCGGCGTGCTGTCCAAGAAGTCCCTCGTTTTGAGCGTGGTGTGCGTGGGCGCGTTGTCAGGGTGGAGTAGAAGCCCGCGGAGCCATGTGTTTGATCGCTTGTTGCTCACAACAGAGAAAAGTTCTGCCAAGCATTTGGTAGTATACCATTCGGCGTTGATGCTTCTTTGGTTCTATAAAGAGGTTGTCACTAAGTAGCCAGTCAAACTGAAAAAGCTCGCGATCAAAATCTTCCCTCCGCTTCTAGATCGCTTCACTTTGGTAGGCATTTTTTTTTTTCAAAATTTAATATTTATAAATAATTTGATGCACATAAGAAATACTGGCTCCTTCTTATTTTTTACGGCCCAAGACACCGCGGCCATGCTCGTGCCCTCCGGCTGCTGCCCTCGCAGCGTCAAGCGGGCCATTCATAGAATTTGGAGTAAAGGTTTTATGCAAAACGTCTCCAGCAGTTTTAAAATTAAAATAATTACGAAAATTCAAAACCGCTTAGATAAAAATTTTCTTTTTGCTTCTATAGCTTCTTTACCACCTACAGGTGTACCTCTCAAAAATATTTCGTGTATGAATAGATACACCTAATATACGCTGAGATGTGCCCTGAAACCCGATATGGGATGTGGATAGGTCTTTGACGGCACGTGCAGCTGCTATAAAATCTTCTTTCACATATCGGTTTAAAAAACTCACTATGATCAATTTTTCGTTAGTATTAAAAATAGGCACCCTTGAGCACCCTTCACCTGTGATTTGGGGCAGCTGTAGTTCACCTTGCGGCCGATCGCTTCAATAATAGAAAAAGTTTTTCATCTTTTCGAACTCCTTTGATTTCTATATTGTTAAGTCGGGATCGCTGGTCGTATTTTGCGAGTTCGAACTTAGATCTCTCCAAGTCAGTCTGCAAGCAACTCACTGTTTCCTGAAGCTTGTCGAATCCAGTTGCCTTTGCTTCAACCTCCGCTGGTCGAGTGTCGAATTCGTCAAGTCTACCACTAGTGCCTTCACATGTAATTTTAAGCTCAGCTAACCCATCCTTGATTATAATATTGAGAGATTTTGTGGTTAAAGAATATTTAATTACTCAAAAGAAATTTACTACAAATTTCACTTAATGAGAAATATTTAAACTATATAATAATAATTGCATTCGTGAGCAGAGTTAGTATGATATGCACAAATATTAAACGAAGACAGAAGTATTTTAACGGGGTACACTACATAAATACGAAAAACTTTATTCCGACAGTCACAAATATGAATTTCAAAATACCGAATTTCATAATTCCGAATGATTCAAAATTCCGAATATAACAACTTCGACTTATCATTACTCCTATTTTTATAATTCCTAAATTTCAATATTCCTAACGTTTATAATTACTATTCTCAATATACCGAATTTCAATAGATCGAATGACAAAAAGTCCGACTTAATGATAATTCGAAACATCAAAAACACGAATTCCGATTATTAAAATACCGATTAATACAATTCCGAAATAAAAACGCCTTGTAAAACCGAATAGTATAATTGCTCGTCAGATAGAAGTCTAATATTATGTTAAGTATGAGCAGGTAGAATTTAAAAAAATGCAAGCAAGCATGCAGCATGCAAGCTGGCATGCAGTGTGCAAGCAGACATGCAGCATGCAAGCAAGCATGCAACATACAACTAGGCATGCAACATGGAAGCAGGCATGCAACATGCAAGCAAGCATGTAACATGTAAGCTGGCATGCAGCGTGCAAGCAGACATGCAGCATGCAAGCAAGCATGCAACATACAAGCAGGCATGCAACATGCAAGCAGGCATGCAACATGCAAGCAGGCATGCAACATGCAAGCAGGCATGTAGCATGCAAGCAAGCAAGCAGCAAGCAAGCAAGCAGGCATGCAGCAAGCAAGCAAGCATGCAGCAAGCATTGTTTTTGTCACGGCTCCGCCGCTGCGGGGTTTGGGCGGCCCCACGCATGCTTATCGTCGCAGATGGTCTTAACGCTCACCACCTGCTCCTCAGCTCGCGGGCCGCCCCACCCCTCCGCGCCTACGCGGGTTTAAATTACACTCTAGGGGTAGGGCAGACAAGACTGCGTGAAGTCGGTTTTGTAGCGATTCATTTCTGTCACTAAATTTTGTAGCACAACATGTTGACTGTTAGTTTATTTGGAACATTGAAAATCGGAATGTCGTTTTTCGGACCGAGAACCCTTCGAGCATTTGATTCTTCGAACGTATGAAAATCGGAAAACTAACCAATCACATTTACGACTTTCAGTAAAATAAATTTCGTGATTCTTAATAATGGATATTATAATTCTTAGGTATTATGAAATTCGGACTTTTGAAAATCGGAACTTCGAAATTTGGAATATAATACATCGGAGTATTTGGGTGTTCCCATTTTAACGTAGATAACAAGACATTGAAGGTAGCAGTAAAAGATTCATGCAAAACAAAAATGAAATTTTGTGGGTAAGTTTAAAACATAAACCAGGGCCGTAATTAAATTTAGTCAATTATAAAAGATTTTAGTTTAGTTTTAAATATTTGTAAGCTTTTAGAGGTTTTTATTTCTTGTGGTAGTTTGTTGAACATCTGGGCCCCTTCGTATTTTATATTTTTCTTTCCGTAATTGCTACGTGTTCTCGCCAGAGAGATATCATTAGCGCTACGGAGAGGTCTTAATCCTTGTTCGGTGTTAGTTTAAAAAATTAAAGGACAATGCCCACATACTAGAACAACCGTGGCCCACAGTGAACACTTACAAATAGTGTAAGGAATGATAGTATAAGGTGTTATGAGCACCTTCTAGTACTTATCAGTTCAGAAAATAAGTCGCCATTTGGAAATAAAACAGTTTTTATTTTTTTATTATTTTTAATTTTTTCACAAGCACTGACTTATTTTATACACTTACAATGACTTTTGAATGGTATTAACACAGTCATTGTTCATTTCAAAGTTACTTACTCATTTTAACCTTTTGAATAATAGTCACCTTCTAAGTTTAAACAGTCTGGGGGAGTACACACAAAACCCATATATTAAACCTAGAAAGATCCCAGCGAGCAGTTCTCAAAGTAATGCACAAAAAGAACTTTCAGTATTCAACGGAGCAGCTATATAAGGATTGTATGGTATTAACGGTTCGACAACTTTATATCAGTAGAGTTCTGCTTATAAGCCACAAAGGCTCTACGTATGACCCGGTAAGACTGAAAAACAAACGCAGAAACGACCTAGTATTTGACCTGAAACCATGTAAAACAGAATTCTTCAGAAGACAACCGTGCTATATGGGTCCATACCTATATAACACAATAAGTAAAAATACTCAGCTACATCACTTACCAATAAGTAAACTAAAACTTACCATAAATGACTTCCTTCTCTCTCAAAATTATGGAAATACTGAAAAACTTCTAGAAAGTATAAAATAATAAAATAAAGTCACACAACCCCATTCATACACATACACACAAATACACCACACCCCACACTACACATACATCACACATACATATGTTCATTCATAGATGCACACACAAGCATTAAGTAGCTATTAAGTAATTAATTAAATTATTATATTATTACATTATTAAATTATTACATTTTTTACTTTTGCACCGCACCATATATTTTATTAATTAATCAATCAATACTTATCATTTGTCCCAAACAACTCCCCCGCCCCCCCCAACAATACAAAAGCTAGGTAATGAAATAATGCTGATGTCACGTCATTACATATACGAGTATATGACCATCTTTACAAACCAAGACCCTTCCGTGCCTCAGAAAGCATGTTAAGCCGTTGGTCCCGGCTGTCTTTTGTAGATCTTAGACAGTCGTTACGGGTCGTCAGAACCCCGAAAGTCTGTCAGACTTTCATTCAGATCAGTCTTATCAAGAGGTATTGTATTACCTAGTAACTGGGTTGTGGAGGTCAGATAGGCAGTCACTCCATGTAAAATACTGGTATTCAGCTGCACCTGGTTAGACTGGAAGCCGACTCCAACATAATTGGGAAAAGGCTAGGCAGATGATGATGAGCTGTAAGATTTGGTTACTTTCTCAATAAAGTAAAAGTATTTAGGTATTTAAAAATATCTTTTTTTACTTATTTAATACTAGCTTTTGCCAGCAGCTTCACCCGCCTATTATACGTATAAACCTTCCTCTTGAATCACTCTGTCTATTAAAAAAAACTGCATTAAAATTCGTTGCGTAGTTTTAAAGATCTAAACATAAGGACAGACAGAGGGAAGCGACTTTGTTTTATATTGTGTAGTGAAGTTAAATCACTATAAGCTTGCATTAGTACTGGCTATTGTTATTATCATAGTTTTCTAAAGGTATTGTTTAATGTAGGTGAGTAATACAATACTTACCTGTTGTGGAAGAACCCATTGCAGTACAATATATATTTATGAGTTGATGAGAGCGTAAGTGCCTCATATCCATTATTCAATTCGCACAGCGAACCTTGCTTGCGCCGGTTAATCCACGCGACGTGTTCGGGACAGCATAGTTACTCAGGTCCAAATTCGCGCCGAATTAATCATTAGTAAAAGCGGGACTCCCGCAGTCCAAATGCATGCGAGGGTCGTCATATGCAGCAAGCAGTTTTAACATTCACACTAGGGTCGTCATTCAAAGTGGAGCCACGATCCAAGTTCGTGCAAGGATTGTCATTCTGGTGATATTGATCGGAGTCCATTGTCATAAAAAACCTCACAAAAGAACACAAACTATATTTTATATCTTTAACTATTTGTTTACTGGGTGTCAAATGTCAACTTCATCATCTGTCATAGAATAATGCTGCCATATTTTAAAATATAATCGATTACGTGCATCGATTATTGGTCTTGAACAATTTAATTTTATCTAATTACGGCAAAGCCATAAACAATACAGTGATATTACCATTCCATGTTTATGTATGTTTGGACTATAAGATATCTGGTTTGAGATGTTTATGAACATAATTGTTTTGTCTTAAACTGGAGTTAGTTAGTTACGTTCACAGAAACTAAAATGGCCGTCATGATTATGACGGCGTGCCGTGTGATTACAATGCACGCCTTTGAGCACACGGATTGATTTTTATAATTATTAATTAATCCGTAATCGATTAGACGTATTCAATATATGACTCGAAATTAAATTGAAAATATACTAGCAACCCTAAACTTTGCCTGACAGTCAAACTCTCAGTGATAATAATACGTTAAATTACTTATTTATTGCTTATAATGACGGCGACTTAGTTAGAGATAGAAGTTAAACGGATAATTCCTGTTTAAAAAAAAAATTTTTTTTAATTATCCTTCGAAACGTGTTCGGTTTGGGCCAGGAATAGGCATTGACCTTTCGAGTGTAGTTTCTTATCTTTAATTTTTTGTATTAAGATGCATGTACTATAGTAATAAATTTGCTTTATATTAATTAATTTGGTATCGGAATAAATTTTGTTTGTTGGTGTGAGAAAGTCATAATGAAATAAGTTTTTTTTAGCTTATTTTGTATTCTTTGGATGCAGTTTAAGTTACCCCATATTTCTATAAGATAATCTAAATGTGATTTGACCAGGGAATGATAGATATTCAGTCTAACCTGTCGTGGTAAACATCGAACAATACTGTAAAGACGCCCTGATAATTATGATAATGTAGATCTTATTTTATTTATATGCGACTTCCATGTTAATCCACTATCCAAAATTAGCCCTAAGTATTTTTCTTCGATTGATTCCTTTAGTGGAATGCTATTAATGTATAGCTTGGGATAGCTTTGTAAATTTTTGTTTTTTGCCTTAAATATAATATAACTCGTCTTTAAAATATTTATTGTGAGTAAATTATACTGGAACCAATCTTGTAATTTGTCTAAATCCTTTTGTGCAAAGGCCATCATTTCGCTTATGGAGGAACCATAATAAAATATACATGTGTCATCTGCATATAGACTGATTTCGCCATTTAAAGACACCTGACATATGTCATTTACGTAGATTAAAAATAGCAAAGGCCCAATAATTGAGCCTTGTGGTACACCGCATGTAATAGGCTGGGTAGTACTTTGATATTTACCTATTTTTACGACTTGAAAGCGGTTCGATAGATATGATTCCAAAATTTTGAACGCATTATCGGTGATTCCAACATGTTTCAACTTCTTTAGAAGGAGGGAATGACTCACGGTATCGAAGGCTTTTTTGAGGTCTATAAATATGCCTAGGCCTAATTGTTTTCTATCAATGTGCATTCTGATTTTGGTTACAAGGTCTACGCGCGGATAGTAGCGGTCTAGTAGCGGATAAAGTCTTTAATTTTGAACGAAAGCCGTATTGTCGATCAAAAAGGAAATTTGTTTTGTTTAAGTAGCTACTTAATCGATCATAGACAATTCGCTCAAAAACTTTAGAAATTACAGGTAACACTGACAGCGGCCTGTAGTTACTTGGATCAGTCTTTGTTCCTGATTTATATATGGGAGTGACTTTTGCTATTTTGAGCTCGTCTGGAAAGTGGCCTGCGCGTAGACAGTCATTTATAATTTTAACGCACACCCCGTAGATTTTCTTGTAATGAATTGATGAATGTACGGACCAGTCATGGGTTTGTGCTGATAAACGTGAGCCCATGGGCTTCCGCATGGCACTCATATACCTCTATTAAGCGCCCGAGGGCACTGACTGATGGGCTCAGCAGCACCACATCGTCAGCGTAACTTTTATTGTAAAACAAAAACTCCATAAATCGAGCAACCTACCTGAGTGCTGCTGAGCTCACGGACCAGGCGATTTACGTACAGGTTAAAGAGCTTTGGCGAAGTCAGACCATCGTATTTTACGCCACACTCCAACCTATACGCATCCGATAGTGATCTCGCCCACCTGACATTGTTACGCTGATTGCCATACTAATATTTAAGGAGTGATGTAAATACGTCAGGAAGTTCTATCCCATTCAACAGTTTC
The DNA here is from genome assembly GCA_932294355.1 of Aporophyla lueneburgensis. NCBI lineage: Eukaryota > Metazoa > Arthropoda > Insecta > Lepidoptera > Noctuidae > Aporophyla > Aporophyla lueneburgensis. Next base: position 5,996,704 of record OW028735.1, read on the forward strand.
TGCCACATCTTGTCATACAAAACCAGGTCAAACGCCCTTGAAACGTCTAAATATCAGGCGTAAACCGGTGTGTTTCTGCTGGTGTAATACCGGATAGTGTGCTTTTTTTTTTCAGGATGGGTAATCATTAAATGACTTCTCCCGCTCTTGGCGGAGCGGGAGGGCTTGTCAGACTTTTACTGACTAAAACCCACCCGTGTTCCATCAGTTGCCTATGTGCCAGGGTCACGGTATCTCTTTCGAACATCACGCGACCCCGGCAAGCATCGGTCCTAGTAGACCCCTATACTGCTGCTGACATCTCTTTGAGGCGCGCGTAGTGTTCGCGCGGGCGGCGAGCTACCCATTGCTCACCACCCGCAAGCTCGCGCCTACGGTGGCCGGGAGTCCGCTATGGACTCCCGACGCCCGGGGCGTCTCCTCCTGCGGCGGCTAGGGACGTGAGGGCGCAGAGACTGCCACTCCCTCACGCGGCCCGCCTCCTCCTTCGGATAGTGTGCTTAAGACTCAATATAGCTATTTCAGTAGACATACCAGTTCGAAATCTGAAATGAGCGTCATGTAATCTATACTAATATTATAAAGCTGAAGAGTTTGTTTGTTTGATTGATTGAACGCGCTAATCTCAGAAACTACTGGTCCGAATTCAAAAATTATTTTTGTGTTGAGTAGCCTATTTATCGAGAAAGGTTATAAGTTATATAATATCACGTTACAATTAAGAAGAGCGGAGCAGTAATGAAATATGTTGCAAAAACGGGAAAAATCTCACGGGTAGGCAATTTGACGCAACGGGAAGGCGTTAAATTTCTTGTTACCCGCACGGAAACAAGAAATTTAACGTGGACAAAGTCGCGGGCAGAAGCTAGTTTAAGATATTTAGTTAAATATTTCTCAATCATCTAGTAGCTTTGCAATCACAGTTGCAAGCGATATAGGCCTGTAATTAGTCAAACTGGACGCGGTCCTTGTCTTATTCTTAATGATAGGGACCACTACGGTTCTTATCAATGCACACGATAGGTATTTGTGCTCTATGAAGCTAAAAAACATGGCCTTTGACAAGTGGCCACCAGCATTTTATATGCATACTAGCTTTTGCCCGCGGCTTCGCTTCGAAAAGTAGCCTACGTTACTCCTTGTTACATCAGCTATCTGCAAGTGAAAGTCCCGTCAAAATCGGTCCAGCTATTTCAGAGATTAGCCGGAACAAACACATAGACAGACAAAAATTGTAAAAAATGTTATTTTGGTATATGTATCGTGTAAAAAGTGGTTATCTTAATATTATCTACTGGTACTCTAGCTCATCCGCTAATGCTAGTTTCAGCTCTTTGACTGATACCGTTGGTGACTTTGTGCATCGGTGCTTCAGCCAACAGAAAGGTCATTTGTTTAATGTCTGCCATATAAACGCGCAAAGTGTCCCAAGTCACCACAGTGATCTGTTGGACACCTTTACCGATGCCAATACCCATGCCGTTCTGATTTCTGAGAGTTGGCTCAAACCTCATCTTCTCTCCGCTACCTACTCTCTCCCAGGTTTCACTCTTATCCGCAATGATAGAGTTGGAAAGGGAGGGGGTGGTGCAGGGCCGGACTGGGGCTTTGCATCGGTCCGGGCATTTCACAGACAACCGGCCCTCTGCCATTCGTAAAAGAAAAATTACCAACGTAAATTTTTAGTTATTTATTATAATAATTAATGATTTTCGAAGCAGTTCGCTACTTTCTGCTAATTTGTCTATAATGTCGTCGGAATCTAATTTCACTAAAAGATCTTTTTCCACTGCCATTAACTTGAAATAATTTAAATTTCCAGAGGGCACTGTGCTCCTCATGCAATTTTTCAGGTCGAAAAAGATCTTTCACGTCGAACTTGACTCATTGACAAAGTAAGGAGAAACTTATAAGCTAGTGCAAGTAAATTATCATCATTCTCCTGCCCTTATCCGAATTTATTTGGGGTCGGTGCAACATGTTCGTCATCTCAGTAGTCACCCCTTTTCTATCCATATTTAACCATAGCCATCGACATTCATATTCAATACTTTCCTCACGGCCTTTTCCTCATTCCTCCGTATCACGTGACCCTACCATGACAACCGAATCCCACATAACTTTTCAGTTATTGGTGCCACTTTCAGACTTCCTCTTATGTACTAATTTCTTATTCTATCCATTCGTGTAACACCACACATCCCTCTTAACATTCTCATCTCAGCTGCATGCAATTGCCTTTCATTCACCCCTTTTGTGGCCCAACATTCTGACCCATTCAAGACCTGTTGGTCTGACCATGGTTTTTATATCTTACCCTTAAGTTTAAGGGGGATGTGGGACTCGCAGATTGTTCCCGTGACCTGCCTCCATTTCATCCATCCAGTGTTTATTCTGTGCTTTACCGTCCGATCTACATCGCCATCACTTTGCACGAGTGAACAGAGATACCGAAAGTCGAAAGGCGGAGTGCAATAGTGGCGTCCATTGTTCCTCGCCCTGGCATAAACCCAAACTGATTCGTGGTAATCTCACTCTCCTCTCGCAGTCTTTTCTCTATTACTTTCCCCCATACCTTCATACTATGTGACATCAGCTCCCTCGATAGTTATTGTAGTCCTGTACATCACCTTTATTCTTAATGATGGGCACTAGCGAACTATGGCACCATCCTTGTGGGATCCCTGCTTCATGCAACAACTTATTGAACAAAAATGTCAGCCATATACATCCACCTTCCTTAAGACACTTCTATAATTCTACGGGTATATCATCTCGGCCCATAGCCTTTCCATTTTTCATACCATGAACTGCCTTTCTTACTTTATCCATGCTAATTTCCCTCACCAAATAATTATTTATACATATGTACCTCTTTCACACACCATTCCATTTATTATCTTCGTTCATTAGCTTTTCAAAATAAATCTTCCATCGTTCTTTTATTTCGTCATCTTAGGACAAAACGTAACCGGCATCGTCTTTCATACATTTAATATGGATTATATCTCTCGTTCTCCTTTCTCTTACTTTTGTAATACGGTAGAGCTCCTTCTGGCCTCTCGGGCTATTCAGTGTTACAAAACTTCTCCTGCGCCCTGGCTCTTGAAACTGCTACCGCCTTTTTTGCCTTCCTCTTACATTCTTTATAAATCTTCATCTTATCTTCTTTTATACTATCTTTTCCATTTTCTACACCCTGCCATTCTTTATACGCAATTTACTTCTCTTTCAGCATCTTTTACATGTCTTCATTTCACCACCATGTATCTTTTTCTATCATATCTTTACTTTTCGATTCTTCAAACACATCTTTTGCTACTCTCCTTATATAATCTGCCATCTTTTTCCAACATTCTTTCACGGGTTTTCCTTCCATATCTTTCATTACTCTTCAGTTTAAATAAATTATAACTATGCAAAATCTTGAAACAGCAAACTGCGCAAGTTTTGCATGAATGGAAAGTCTCACATACAATGAATCTTTCTTCTTCGTGTCCTAAAACAATTTCATCGTTTTCTTCGCTTTCGTCATCCACGATTTTTAAAAATGTTTTATTTGGTTCCAAGTCAGTAAATTTAATGCTATCCCAGTGTAAAGCTACATTTTTCAATTCAGTTCGTAAATTTTCACCGGTAGCAGTTTTATAAAACTTTTTTTATGTTTGCTACCTCATAACTTTTGACTGGGTGTTTTGATGATTCTATTTTTATCTGAAAGCTGGTGCTTCCCGAATGGTCCCATTTATTAATTTGGTTCCATTCGGACAATGGGGTCCATGTGAAAACCATATAAGTCTTGCATTAAGTATTTGTGCGACAGATGAACGAATAACGCGATTAGATTAGTGCGGAGTATCTACCATAACTAAAAGGTTGAAAATAAAAACTTTTACAAAAAAAAAAACCAACTTCCTAAAAAAAACACTACAAAGTCAAAAATAACTTTAATCTCGGAAGTCGGTGGCAAAAAACCTTAAATACAGATCCTAAGACACCGACTTTCGAAATTGAAGTTATTTTTTACTTTGTAGTTTTTTTTTAAGGAAGTCGGTTGTTTTTTTTTTTTTGTAAAAGTTTTAATATACATATCTAAGCCTGCGGTTTGTAGATACTTTGAGAAAGGTGTGGTAATTTCGAATATCCTTAAGAATAGTTCGGCTGTGATTACAGTTTCGTATTTACATAAGGCTACTTTGATGCGGAGTTCCGGTTTGAATTTAATTTTTCTTGTATTTTTCCAAAGTTATTAAAAGCATAACGTACCTACAAAGCTAACGTTTGTGAACGAACCAAAAATCTTTAAGGCCACATCTTTTGGCCACCATGTTGTGGCTTCGGAATTGAAAGGACTGAAGAAGAACGAAACTTATCAGAGAAACCTCGATAGAGATTTTATTGTATTGAATTAAATAATAGTTTTGATTAGAAAATGAACTTTTATGGAACTAATGTAATGGTTTAGTTTAGGTCGTGTGTTTGTTTATAAAATTTAATAATATTAAAGGGAACATACAAAATCATTTTAATACTATTGGTATAGCCAGCAGCCCGACCGGCCCACTGGGCCTCCGGCCCATCGGGCATTTGCCCGATTTGCCCGTATGGCCAGTCCGGGCCTGATTGGATGGTATCTTTGACTCAGAGATCATGGATGGACGCTATGCTATCTATAGGCGTGATAGATCCAAAAATGTTTTGAATAATAAAACCGACGGTGGTGGAGTCCTTATTGCTGTATCTACAAAACTTGAATCACAGAGATTGGTCGAACTCGAAAGCTCTTGCGATGATCTCTGGGTCAAGTTGTCACTTAAAAGGGGTAAGAAGGCTAGGGTAATTTATCTTTGTACTGTATACTTGCCGTCGCCGATACAGCCTAGAGTACTGGAGCATTTTGTTGATAACACTAACAATGTTTTGGAGCAGGTTAATGAATGCTTGATCATGGGCGACTTTAACATGAAAACTATTAACTGGCTTGGGGTGGGCGGTCATGTGATAAGAGCTCCTCAAAATACTTGCACAGGCTTAGAACAGACTCTTTGGGACTTTATCTTACTTAATAACTTAAGGCAATGTAATTATTTATGTAATCAAAATAACAGAATTCTTGATTTAGTATTGACCAACTTAGACAGTGCTGTGATAAGTGCACCAGCAGATGTACTTTCTAAAATAGATGTGCACCATCCACCTGTACTGTGTGAGCTCTCGTTTCCTCATTTTAAAAGGCCACAGAATATTAATAATAGAAGTAAATTGAATTATTTTAAGGCAGATTACGTGGTAATTAATGCAGAACTGGAGAAGGTCAATTGGTCGTCAGAGCTAGACGCTAGTATGACTATAGATCAGATGATGGATTATTTTTATAATGTATTGTATGAGTTAATTTATACTGACCTACCGTGATACAGTTTTTACTAGTACGGAGGTCAGTGTGAATTACTCTCTAGCAACCATTTACGTTTGACATGAGATCTAATTTGTTTTATCTTGTTGTTTTTTTTATAAATACATATAACTTGTTGTACTTAAGGTTGTTATTGTGCTACTAGAATATTTTTTTTTTTAATTAGGCAACACGTTCCACAAATTCCAATAAAAGATAGTAAATATCCGTACTGGTTCTCTAGACAGCTCATTAAAAGACTGAATGAAAAAAATCGCCTATGACTTAGAGTAAGAAAGTATAATAATCCTTTAGACATTATTGCATTGGATTCTTTAAAGAATAGATGTGACCGTTTGGCAACGTCTTGTTATAATGCTCACTTAGCTGATATAGAGGCTAAAATAACTTCAGACCCGAAATATTTCTGGAGTTACTTAAAAATGAAGAGAGGTGGCATCAGTAACTACCCCAGTTCCATGACAGATGGTGTAAACACCTCTGAAAATATTAATGAAATATGTAATTATTTCGCATCCCATTTCTCTAAAGTGTATAATTGTGATAGGAATGTTATGTATGCGGGCACTTGTGACATGGATAACTGCATAAGCAATACCACGCTAGGCTATATTACAATATCGCAAGAACAGGTCCGTAAAGAGTTAAAAAAGTTGGACATTAACAAAGGAGCTGGCTCTGATAATATACCTGCTTTGCTTTTAAATAAACTGGCAAATGTTCTTTCATTACCATTAAGTATTATTTTTAATTATTCTATGCATCGGGGTACTTTCCCGACTATTTGGAAAGAAACCAAAATTGTGCCTATTTTCAAAAACGGAGATCAGTCCGATGTGTCCAATTACAGGCCCATTGCTATTTTGTCCATACTTGCAAAGGTGTTTGAAGCCCTCATATGTCCTGAGTTAGCTAGACATTTATCACAACTAATAATAGACACCCAATATGGATTTATGAAGGGGAAATCAACAGCTACCAACTTGGTGACTTATGTCGAAAGCATTGTTGAAGCGGTTGATGCACGTGTCATGCATTCATTCTTTCCATAAATGATATTAACAAATGCTTCCCGAACTCGAAAATTTTTTTTTTCGCTGATCATCTCAAAGCAATTAAGATTATTAGAAATCCTGCGGACTCGGCACTATTCCAAAGTGACTTAGACCTTCTGACTAAGTGGTGTGAGCACAACAAAATGTCTTTGAATGTTAAAAAATGACATATAAAATTTACAAAAAAGAAAAATATTATACAATCAGCTTACAAATTGAATGGTGAGTGGCTTGAGTAAGTCGAAATCATACGGGACTAAGGCGTTCAATTCGATAAAAAGCTATGTTTTGTCGAACATATTGACAAAACTATATTAAAAACTTCAAAGATGCTTGGCTTCATTATGAGAGAGTGTAAAAACTTCAAAAAACCCATAATTTAAAAAAATATGTATAAATCACTAGTTAGAAGCCATCTCGAGTATTGCAGTGTGGTCTGGTCACCAAAGTATAAGGTTCACATCAAGCGCATCGAACGACTGCAACAACGGTTCTTGTGGCATCTTACCTATCACAGTAACATGGGCAAAAAGCTAAACTCGTAACGTAAAAGACTGGAGTTTTTTAAGATGGTGTCGCTGGAGAAACGCAGGAACATGCTCGTTTTGGTTTTCCTAAAAAAGTTAGTGACGGGCTCCCTGAACTGTCCCGATTTGCTCAATACAGTGTTATTCCATGTGCCACGTAATCTGCCAAGAAGTTCTAATAGGAGGCTTTTCTGCATGCCAAAATGTCATACCAACTTAAGGCAGCACTGTCCACTATCTAGAATGTATGCTGCATACAAAGAGCAGGAAGTGGACATTGACCTCTTTCACTCATCAGTGCCTGCTCTAAAAAAAGCCACTCTTGCTATTTAATGGGTGTCTCTAGTCTTGTTAAATATCATAAAGATTAAATATTTGTAAACTTAATTAAATAATCCTATGTATCTAATTTAATTTAATTTATACTATGAAATTTGATTGATTTATTATTAATCCAATCTTAATTTATTTTTAGTTTATGAAACCAATTTTATTTATAGCTTTTAATTGCATAATTTAATTTTTTTATTTTTATTAATTTTGTGTTACTTATTTTAATTAATTTATTGTGTTATTATCTGCGCATAATGTAGTGCATGTGATGCTTTTCTGTAACTAGTGAGGCACTTAGAGTTAAGATTACAATTTCATAATTATAAAGTAAGAGTGTACTCACTGTTGAGAAGCCAAAATAAATAAATAAATAAACTTATGAATGCTAGTGTACCAACTATTGAAACAATGTTAGAAATTACGCTATTCGGAGTTATGAAATTATTCGTGGTGCAATATTTAGGACAGAACATCATATATTGCATAAGATTTAGAGGTACTAGCATGGATTGCACATCTTGGTCTACCGTGTAGTTTATTACAACGTTCACAGGATAATTTTGCCCGAAATGAAAGAGTTTCTTGATTTTTGAATACATCATTGACAGTAGAGCTCCATTGCACGAATTATATACAACTAACGATGGTAAAAGTTCTAACAACATTATTCAAACTTTTGATTATGATAACATGGATAATATCGATTATGAATTACTTTGAAGTTATGAATTTGATCGCAAACACTAATAATACTTAGGACAGTACAAACTTACTAAACACATTGCTCAAATTAAATACAATTATGTTGAATCCATTATAATAATAACTATTAAATGGACATGAAATAGGTACCATTATGAGAGGTCAGTACCTATATGCTAGTGTTATGTATAGATATTATAAAATATACATAACACTAGCATATACTGACCTCTATATAATAAAATAAGGCCTTATCTGGCAGAAGACCTTCGGATCTAGCTGATTGAGTAACTTGTGCTGTCCAACCTAATCTACGCGGATACAGTTATCGGTCCACGACTTCTGGCAAAAACTGATCGACTGATCCAGAGGGTGCAAAACGCCTGCGCTCGGTTCTGTTTCTCAATCCCACCAAGATGTCACGTAACGCCATTCTTAAATAAGCACTCCATCCTCAAGATGAAGTCACGGCGTAAGTTACACTTAGCATGCCTACTATTTGGAGTTGTAAAGTACAAGCAACCGTCCTACCTGTACAGTAAACTGAGCTGGGTCGCTAGTAAAAGAGAAATCGCCAGTAGACAGTGCTCCCCACAACCTATCCACTCAATCGCACAAGACTGCTGCCTTCAGGGGAAGTTTCAGATATGCCGCATCCAAATGCTGGAATAATATGCCCCCGCCGACAAGGAATCTTAAATCTCTTGGCATCTTCAGAATAAGACTGCGGATGTTTCGTATCATCTCGCAGATAAAACTGGGCATGACGATTTCAAATACATCCTTAGTATAACTGGCTGTCGTGTTCTTCCCAACTCTTCCCGCATTCTTCTTTCTGAGCGCATCTTTGTCACATAACTAAATACAAATAGAATAATAATAATTGAATAATTTGTGGATCTATTGTGAGATAGATAGTAGTTATAATACACATACCAATTTTTATTTATTGCAAACATATTTCAGTCCAGTCAAATTTATTATTTATTCACATTAATTTAGTAATATTTTGAATATTCATTTACGTATATACTATACTTTTATATATTTAAATAATAAACAATCATCGTCGCACAAAAACGCTTCCAAATGCTAAACTTTACTGTAAGATAATTTATTTAAATATTGCGGGTACTTACATAATATTACTCCGCACATTCCCCTTTTTAAAACACCAATAGTAATTATTCGTGTATTGATCCCACCTGCTCGACGTCCGTAGGTCACCACAAGGATACAGCAGAATATCAGCGTCAGGTATATTTGCCTGACACATGCTGAGCTGGACTCCCATTTGGTGCCACTTTGAGACGCACACCGCACTTTTGTATTCTACCGCACGTTATTTTCATTTATATTTTAATTTGTGACACTAAGTGTCATCATCACTATTTTATGTCTTCATTTTTTTTCTTGTTGTTTAGTGGCACTTTGTACCTACTTAGCTAAATTGTAATGACGTTAAATTACTACTTAATCGTGCTTTGTATGTTGTTATGTCTTTTGTGTGTACCAAATAAACTAACTAACTATCTATCTATTTATATTAACTAGGACTTCGCCCGTGCCTTTGCAACTTCAAAACTGTGTAGGTATTTAAAAACCGGCCAAGTGCGCGTTGGAATTGCGCACAAAGGGTTCCGAAATATTATCGGCAAAAAATTACGTTTATTTTATTAGAGCCCCCCTTAAATATTTGTTTTGTTTTAATTCATAACAATTTATTTTGTAATTTAATATTTAACTAAACATTCTGTGAATATTTCAAGCGTCTACCTGTTGCCGTTATCAATATCGAGCAAAAACGAACCTAAAATTAAATATTTATTTTATTCCGTTTTTTTTTTTGTATTTGTTGATATAGCGGTAACAGAAATACATCATAATTCTCCTGCTCTAATTCCAATTTATTTTGTCGTCATCTCAGTACTCACCCGATTTCTATCCATATCATAATTCATACAGTCCATTCTTTGGCAACAAAAATACATCATTCGTGAAAATTTCAACTCTCTAACTATTGTGGTTCATGTAATACAGCCTGGTGACAGAAGGAAGGACGAACGGACAGACAGCGGACTCTTAGTAATAGGATCCCGTTTTACCCGGCGGGTGCGGAACCCTAAAAAATTAAACAAATCTAGACAAATAAATAAAATTGGAGTGTCTGTTTGTAATATTTATTTATTTATTTAACCCGGCGTCATTGTGGCTACTAAACAGAACATAGCCGTTGTGGCCGGGTATATTTTACCCATGTACATTATTGTACGCTAAATCAAGGTTATGTCAATACCAGTTTTCTAAATTTGAAAAATAGGTAATTTTACACATTTCTTATACAAATTAAGCATTTATTTCTTATAAAAAAGCATATTACCATCAAACATAAAAAAACAAAACTTTTTATCTTGAGATCAATTTTTAGAACATAACTTAAAACAAATATTCAAATACAAAAAAATAACCATATGTAGAAAACATAAAATTGTTTTTAACACGTTTACATAAAATTATGAACTATATAAAACAAAGCTTATGTATTACTTATATACAAAGTTATTCGTTATCGAGATCAACGCAACTTTGGTATAATGGGATAATGTGTTGCATACAAATAGGCTTGTTACATTTTTTGCAGTTATACCTAGTTTTTTATCTTTAGCAGAACGACAGTCTTTGCACCTCGTATATGTTTTCGAACTTCTATTTGGAGGGTAGGTCGTAGTTTCGCTGCAGTCTTGCTTCGTATCACTGCCTTGACTTCGCTCTGAAACTTGGTCGATTTCACGTTCGTCGTCTGAACTGTACTGTTCATTGTCACTAGGGCTAGCTTGTTCAAACAAGACTAGTAGTCGCCTTTGTTCATTTTCATAATATATGGTTCGTAAAACTGTGAAAAACGATATGCAAATTATCAATAAACAATAAAAAACAACGAGCACACTGTATGAATAAATATTACGTGGCCATTGTGGCCGGGTATAACTTACCCGCGCGCTCTTCACAGACGTGTATACTTCGTCGTAGCCGCAGCGACACTAAAAAGATTACGTAATACGCACTAACAGGTCAACATCAGCAGCTACTGTGAGGGGCTAATAACGCGCGCTTTTTGTTTTTAAGATATCACGATTTTAAAATCCGTCGGGTATTAGATACCCGGCAACAATGACGCCGGGTTAAACTTCTCGCACACAAAAAAGGTACAAAGGCGGACTTAATGCCTTAGGCATTCTCTACCAGTCAACCAAGGGTGGTGAAGAGATTACATGGCAGGTGCTATGGTTGAGAGTAACAATAATTAAAAATCTATAACAATGAATTATAAATAATAGAGAAACACTAGTAAAAAATAGGTTATAAACTAATTATACACATACATATTTGCTATAATACATACACATACATACTTATAATATATAAATATATTTATATATATAAATCTTTTTTTTTTTTTTTTTTTTTTTTTTTTCAGGATGGGAAATCATCAAATGACTTCTCCCGCTCTGGGCGGAGCGGGAGTGCGTGTCAGACTTTTACTGACTAAAACCCACCCGTGTTCCATCAGTTGCCTATGTGCCAGGGTCACGGTATCTCTTTCGAACAATCACGCGACCCCGGCAGGCATCGGTTCTAGTAGACCCCTACACTGCTGCTGACATCTCTTTGAGGCGCGCGTGGAACACTGCGCGCCGTCGACCCGAGCCTGGTCCTTACCGGGCGGCGAGCTACCCATTGCTCGCCACCCGCAAGCTCGCGCCTACGGTGGCCGGGAGTCCGCAATCGACTCCCGACGCCCGGGGCGTCTCCTCCTGCGGCGGCTAGGGGCGTGAGGGCGCAGAGACTGCCACTCCCTCACGCGCCCCGCCTCCTCTCACGCGCCCCGCCTCCTCATATATATAAATCTACAGATACAAATTCAAGGTAGAGAAGAAGTTTTGTGATGACTCTACGCTATTTGTTATGAAAATAACTCTGCAATTTCCGCTTAAATGCAAACCGACTGGTGGCCATCCTGATGTCGAGAGAAAGCGCATTCCAAAGAAGAATGGACTGAATATGAAAGGAAGAATGAACAAAGTCAGAAGAATGAGAAGGACAAAGTAGAAGAAGATTGTTAGAAGAACGCAGATTCTTAGTGTGAGAAGAACATAGATATTGGGAGTGAGACATAAGATAAGAAGGAGGATTTGGAGAGTTGAGAAGGGAGAAAAGCGTAGTTAAAGCGCGCAAACTTCTCCTTTGGCGAATAGACATCCATTTGAGCTCAGACCTATAGCTCGACACATGATCATACTTCCTGAGGTTAAATAGGAAACGGATACAATTATTGAGCAATCTGTCGAGTTTATCCAGAAAAGCCGCATTCAAGTCAAAGTAGCACACGTCACCATAGTCGATGATTGGGAAAATCAAAGTCTGCACAAGCATGGTCTTCGTTTTAGCGGGCAAAAAGTTCCTCAGACGATACAGGGATCGCAGAATACCGTTGACTCTTTGACTGACACTAGACACCTGGCGTTGCCAGCTAAGCGTCGAGTCAAGATGCAAACCGAGATCTTTCACCGTAGAGGTCATGGGTATGACGGCACCATTGAACATGAGAGGAGGAAGAGAGCTAAGCGTCACCCTACCCATCATACGCAAGCTTCCAATAACAATAGCCTGACACTTTGAAGGGTTTACTGACACTCCAAAACTATCAGACCACTTTTTTACTGCATTCAAGTCTCGGTTTATATCCGCTATAGCGTCTGGTAAACTTTCTACCTGCTCGGCTGTATACAATTGTAGATCATCAGCATAAAGATGATACGAACACCGAAGACAGTGAGTTATAAAATTAATGAAGATGGAGAATAACAATGGAGAAAGAATACCGCCTTGTGGAACACCAGCATCCAGATCACGCCAACTCGACGAATTCTCATCAACGCGAACTGACTGCTGACGTCCCCGAAGATAAGAAGAGAACCATTCTAGAGCCTCGGGCGAAACCATAAGATGAGAAAGGATAGAAAGAAGAATATCGTGGCTGACGGCATTAAAGGCATTAGAGAAATCAATTAATACTAGGACGGTAACCTTGGTATCCTCCATGGCTTCTCTAATGTCACCAGTCACTTTAAGGAGCGCAGAGGATGTACTGTGCCCAGGCCTGAATCCAGACTGGAAAGAGCTAACAAGGTTGTTCCGGTGAACAAACCCCGTAAACTGCTTGTGTACGCAGGCCTCAAGCACTTTAGAGAGGAAGGGGAGAATGGAAATGGGTTGAAAGTGACTGGGGAGGGAGGGATTTGGAATTTTAGGAAGTGGGTGGACATAGGCCATATGCCACAGGGATGGGAATTGTCCGGAATCTAGAGAAAAGTTGATGATGTGGGTAATCGGGGGGAGAAGGCTATGAAGGATCCAAACAACCATACTACGACTGATGTCGTCGTAGCCGACAGCCTTGGATTTTATGGAAAGGATGATCTTATTAATTTCATCCAAGGTGACCGGAGCGATGTGGAATGGTTCTATTATGGGACTACCTAGGCCAGTAATGAAATCAACCGTCTGGGACAACATTTGGGAATCCAATTGACAACTGGTTGTGAAGTGACGGTTGATATCATCCAGACCAATGGTATTAGGAAAATCCACATGACGTGGTCTGCCGATACCAAGAGTACCGAGGAACTTCCAGATATCAGCAGGTGAAGAAGAAGATATGTTTTCAAGAATATGGTGGCGTTTGGCGTTACGTTTCATCTGATTACACCGATTTCTAGCAGCTTTGAAAAGTTCCGATTTTCTTCACAACGATCCTTCTTAAATTTACGAAAGGCCCGATCCCTGCGCCTCATCGCCATACGAACCCCTGCCGTCATCCAAGGAGCAGGTGGACGCCGAAGTTTAATCTTCTTAACAGGAGCGTGTCTGTCGTAGAGTGCAAGGACCGTCCGATTGAAAATGTGTAGTTTTTCGTCTACAGTTGTTGCTGCTGTCAGGTGTTCCCAACAGACATCAGACGCATCTTGACGAAGCTTCTCAACGTCCATTCGCGCAAAACATCGCATGTGAAGAACTTTGGGGACAGGTTTAGGCGGTTTTAGGACATAAGAGAGGAAAATGAGGTCGTGATGGGAAAATCCAGGAGCGGGACACTGACCATGAGAGGAAACAAGAGAGGGTGCGGATGTAAGGATTAGGTCGAACCAAGTGTCATCACCTGAGATGTTAAAATGGGTAGGTTGCAGTGAAAGAATATGGAGACTCACGGACTCAATAATGTGATGGAGTTTGCGGGATCGAGGAGAGGGGTGAGCTAGGTCAGTGTTGAAATCGCCCATGATGACGCAATGTGCATACTCTGACGCTACGGATTGCAGCGCCAATTCGAGTTTGGAGAAATAGTCAACGGCAGGTGGATAATAGACAACACCAAGTAGTGTCTTAAGGCCCTTGATGTCGACCTCCAAAAAGAGGTATTCAGCGGAAGCATGATATTGTGAGGGAGATGAGGTAATAATTATAAAAAGGGAAATCGTCACGAAGATAGATAGCTACACCACCCCAGGCCCGGACTGGCCATACGGGCAAATCGGGCAAATGCCCGATGGGCCGGAGGCCCAGTGGGCCGGTCGGGCTGCTGGCTATACCAATAGTATTAAAATGATTTTGTATGTTCCCTTTAATATTATTAAATTTTATAAACAAACACACGACCTAAACTAAACCATTACATTAGTTCCATAAAAGTTCATTTTCTAATCAAAACTATTATTTAATTCAATACAATAAAATCTCTATCGAGGTTTCTCTGATAAGTTTCGTTCTTCTTCAGTCCTTTCAATTCCGAAGCCACAACATGGTGGCCAAAAGATGTGGCCTTAAAGATTTTTGGTTCGTTCACAAACGTTAGCTTTGTAGGTACGTTATGCTTTTAATAACTTTGGAAAAATACAAGAAAAATTAAATTCAAACCGGAACTCCGCATCAAAGTAGCCTTATGTAAATACGAAACTGTAATCACAGCCGAACTATTCTTAAGGATATTCGAAATTACCACACCTTTCTCAAAGTATCTACAAACCGCAGGCTTAGATATGTATATTAAAACTTTTACAAAAAAAAAAAAAACAACCGACTTCCTTAAAAAAAAACTACAAAGTAAAAAATAACTTCAATTTCGAAAGTCGGTGTCTTAGGATCTGTATTTAAGGTTTTTTGCCACCGACTTCCGAGATTAAAGTTATTTTTGACTTTGTAGTGTTTTTTTTAGGAAGTTGGTTTTTTTTTTTGTAAAAGTTTTTATTTTCAACCTTTTAGTTATGGTAGATACTCCGCACTAATCTAATCGCGTTATTCGTTCATCTGTCGCACAAATACTTAATGCAAGACTTATATGGTTTTCACATGGACCCCATTGTCCGAATGGAACCAAATTAATAAATGGGACCATTCGGGAAGCACCAGCTTTCAGATAAAAATAGAATCATCAAAACACCCAGTCAAAAGTTATGAGGTAGCAAACATAAAAAAAGTTTTATAAAACTGCTACCGGTGAAAATTTACGAACTGAATTGAAAAATGTAGCTTTACACTGGGATAGCATTAAATTTACTGACTTGGAACCAAATAAAACATTTTTAAAAATCGTGGATGACGAAAGCGAAGAAAACGATGAAATTGTTTTAGGACACGAAGAAGAAAGATTCATTGTATGTGAGACTTTCCATTCATGCAAAACTTGCGCAGTTTGCTGTTTCAAGATTTTGCATAGTTATAATTTATTTAAACTGAAGAGTAATGAAAGATATGGAAGGAAAACCCGTGAAAGAATGTTGGAAAAAGATGGCAGATTATATAAGGAGAGTAGCAAAAGATGTGTTTGAAGAATCGAAAAGTAAAGATATGATAGAAAAAGATACATGGTGGTGAAATGAAGACATGTAAAAGATGCTGAAAGAGAAGTAAATTGCGTATAAAGAATGGCAGGGTGTAGAAAATGGAAAAGATAGTATAAAAGAAGATAAGATGAAGATTTATAAAGAATGTAAGAGGAAGGCAAAAAAGGCGGTAGCAGTTTCAAGAGCCAGGGTGCAGGAGAAGTTTTGTAACACTGAATAGCCCGAGAGGCCAGAAGGAGCTCTACCGTATTACAAAAGTAAGAGAAAGGAGAACGAGAGATATAATCCATATTAAATGTATGAAAGACGATGCCGGTTACGTTTTGTCCTAAGATGACGAAATAAAAGAACGATGGAAGATTTATTTTGAAAAGCTAATGAACGAAGATAATAAATGGAATGGTGTGTGAAAGAGGTACATATGTATAAATAATTATTTGGTGAGGGAAATTAGCATGGATAAAGTAAGAAAGGCAGTTCATGGTATGAAAAATGGAAAGGCTATGGGCCGAGATGATATACCCGTAGAATTATAGAAGTGTCTTAAGGAAGATGGATGTATATGGCTGACATTTTTGTTCAATAAGTTGTTGCATGAAGCAGGGATCCCACAAGGATGGTGCCATAGTTCGCTAGTGCCCATCATTAAGAATAAAGGTGATGTACAGGACTACAATAACTATCGAGGGAGCTGATGTCACATAGTATGAAGGTATGGGGGAAAGTAATAGAGAAAAGACTGCGAGAGGAGAGTGAGATTACCACGAATCAGTTTGGGTTTATGCCAGGGCGAGGAACAATGGACGCCACTATTGCACTCCGCCTTTCGACTTTCGGTATCTCTGTTCACTCGTGCAAAGTGATGGCGATGTAGATCGGACGGTAAAGCACAGAATAAACACTGGATGGATGAAATGGAGGCAGGTCACGGGAACAATCTGCGAGTCCCACATCCCCCTTAAACTTAAGGGTAAGATATAAAAACCATGGTCAGACCAACAGGTCTTGAATGGGTCAGAATGTTGGGCCACAAAAGGGGTGAATGAAAGGCAATTGCATGCAGCTGAGATGAGAATGTTAAGAGGGATGTGTGGTGTTACACGAATGGATAGAATAAGAAATTAGTACATAAGAGGAAGTCTGAAAGTGGCACCAATAACTGAAAAGTTATGTGGGATTCGGTTGTCATGGTAGGGTCACGTGATACGGAGGAATGAGGAAAAGGCCGTGAGGAAAGTATTGAATATGAATGTCGATGGCTATGGTTAAATATGGATAGAAAAGGGGTGACTACTGAGATGACGAACATGTTGCACCGACCGCAAATAAATTCGGATAAGGGCAGGAGAATGATGATAATTTACTTGCACTAGCTTATAAGTTTCTCCTTACTTTGTCAATGAGTCAAGTTCGACGTGAAAGATCTTTTTCGACCTGAAAAATTGCATGAGGAGCACAGTGCCCTCTGGAAATTTAAATTATTTCAAGTTAATGGCAGTGGAAAAAGATCTTTTAGTGAAATTAGATTCCGACGACATTATAGACAAATTAGCAGAAAGTAGCGAACTGCTTCGAAAATCATTAATTATTATAATAAATAACTAAAAATTTACGTTGGTAATTTTTCTTTTACGAATGGCAGAGGGCCGGTTGTCTGTGAAATGCCCGGACCGATGCAAAGCCCCAGTCCGGCCCTGCATCCAATAGCCAAGTTTCAGTAAACATTATGACATCATATGAATAGCATGCCACTTTTTGGTAAATGTCACTAAGCTTTGTCCTAATACCCCTTACATTCTGTAAATAAAATTTTAGCTGATTGAATTTAAATCCTTATGAATCATATACCTCCTTAACATTGTTTAATTGTTTATTGTAATTTGTCCAGCGACTCGCTATCCCTGATATATTTATAGTCTGCACCATCATGTTTTCGAACAAAAATCTTACCGCCACGGACCCACACATACTTGTAGCTCAGACTCTTAGCTTTGATCCTGGTCGCAGCATGCAGCGCCTTGTTAGCTGGTGACAAATGCTCTACTATATAGACATTTTCTTTTTTACCGCCAATTCCAAGAAGAGCAGTGTTGAGTTTATCTTCAGTAGTTTTATTTTTATTAAACTTGATAGAAGCAGCCAAAAAATGGTCCCGAACCCGTGGACTACTGAATTGAACAACAATAGACTTTGGGCGGTTGCTAGTTGGTGTTTGCTTAGCAATTCTTGTTACATGGTGTATGTTGTTCTCAGTTAAGTCACCAGATATCACCTTACTAATATTCATGACAGTTGACACAAGATTTTCATTGTTATGCTCGGGCAGACATTGAATCTCTACATTGGTAGAACGGGCTTGTTGCTCCACCTGAGTTAGTCTCACACCTAAGTCTTTGACGGTAGTTTTGAGCTGCTCGTTTTCCTTTTTAAGATCAGCTACGACCTTTCTGTTTAAGGAAAACTCAGTCTTCATTTCCTCAAACTTTACGTTCATAAATTCCATTGAATTAGTAAGCCCCTCTAGTTTGTCCGTAATCACCTTCATCTGTGTGTTAACATAGTTCGCCAACGTTTGGTTGAGGTGCCGCATAAGATCGTCTATCTGTTTTTTCATAATGCGAGAGACTTCACCTGACGTAACAGGAGCTTCATCGCTGAGGATAGTTACTGAAGACTCTTTCTTTCTATGCGTTACATTAGGATCACTCACCTGACTGTTACGCACTGGGGTATTATCTGCGTTTCGCTTCTTTGGCTTGCAGGTCGGACACATCCAATTAGGCAGTTCGGTTGGTTGGAACTCACAACCCAGCTGCGTGAGACAGGAATGATGGTAGGGTTTTTGGCACACTGAGCATTGAACCACAGCACTTCCTTCAGTTATGTCTTCCGAGCAACAGTCGCAATTCATAATGTTGCTATAACTTTGTTTTAGATTCACACAAAGTTAAATTATTCGTGATCCGGTGCACACCAATAAATCGCACACTAATAAATGCCCACGCGCGGTGATGACCTGTCGATCCATAAGTCAGCGAGAAGAACGACGTAAGCGCCGTGTATTTGGCGTCACTTACGCGTAGCGCTCATTAAACAGGTACTCACAGTTAATTTTAGTTAATGGTGGTATTATAAAATCACAGGTTGATTGTTTTTCGTCACGACGTAATTGTTAGCAGTGTTTATCACAAAATATAGAATGTTTCACATGTAAAACACTTTGTGCTACTAAACAATGTAAAAATCAGTACACAGCACTCACTATTTTCCGGGTTTTTAGATTATTAAGACGTAACAAACTAACACAGGTATTACTCGCGCAGGTGATATATAGTTAGTGTATAGAGTTTGTACGTGTACCGGAAGTATTTGCTGTTCTTTTGCAATGATTATCTTGAATATACAACTTACATGTACTATTGCATCTTACTTCGACTTAATCTTCTATTCCTTTGGATTCATTATTAATTGCATTATTGGTATACTCCACACGAACAAATCCATCAAGTTTGTATTAACTCTCCAGAAAGTCCATAGATTTTTTAACAATGAAACGTGTACTAGATGTTAAGTAAATAAATAAGGTACGGAAGTTAATACGGTACTTACATAAAAAAAAAATTATACTTTTTTCTGTCTGTTTGTTCCGGCAAATCTCTGAAATGGCTGGATCGATTTTGACAGACCTTTATTGGCAGGTAGCTGATGTAATAAGGAGTAAGTAAGGCTACTTTTATTTTAGAAAAAATCTTTTATTTTAGAAAAATATCTGCGTTAATTTCCAACATCCACGGGGGCAAAGCCGGTGGTAGAAGCTAGTTAATTTATAAAATAGAAGACAAAGTCTACTTGGAATAATCAAGTTAACTGAAGATACCAGAGACAAGTTAATAGCTAATGTGCCCGTTTTTTTTTTTTGCATATGGGAGGTTAAAGTCAAAATTATGGTATTTTTGCGTACAATCCTGGCATCCGGCATTGATTACGATGCTTTTACAGGCCACTCAATAGCGTTGGATTTTGCAGTATGATTATCAAATCACTAGCTTCTGACCGCGACTTCGTTCGCGTCAAATTTTTGCTCCCCTGACCCTTCCCGTCAAAGTAAAAGTCAAAGAATTTATTTCAATTAGGCCCAAAAAAGGCACTTTTGAACGTCAACTGTTACATACATGAAAATAGAATTGATTCTAGTTGCCCTTTCCAAAAGGTAGATTCGTATAGAGAAAAATGGGCAAGAAACTCCACCGTTACTCTTTTAAAATGGTTTTCAATATTTTGTACACAATATTTTTACAATTATATGTGAAGACGATGCACCTAAAACAAAAATTACAATACCACAACAGGTAAAAGAATTGAAAATGAAGCAACGAGTGACAAATTAATTATATGATAGATACATGGTGCTCACATATTTATTTATATAAAAACTTTGTAAAGGCAAGAATACAAATTTCCTAATATTTTTACACGTTACAGTTAGTGTATGAGATACGGTAATCACGTAATGTCATAAAAGAAAAATATAATTCTTATCTATACAATTAAGTTAGCAACCAGTTTGATAAACTCTGAGACTGTCCTATGGAGCGAGACCAGCATGTTTTCAAGCGTTCTTATCTTGTATGTAATCCTCTAATTTGTAATAAGCTCGTTTACAAAGTGTACTTCTAATTTGACTTTTAGAACGTCGCATCGAATTGCTTGCCAGTTTTCGTCCATTTTTGTTGCTGCTCCGCTCCTTTTAAGTGTAACGTGATGTTATGTAGCCTTGCTCAATAAACAGGCTACCCAACACAAAAATAAGTTTTCAATTAAGACCAGTAGTTCCTGAGATTACCGCGTTTAACCAACCAAACAAACAAGCAAACCCTTCAGCTTTATAATATTACTAGCTTCTGCCTGCGACTTCGTCCGCGTAAAATTTCTTATTCCCCCGACCCTTCCCGTCGCGTCGAATCGCCTACCCATGCGATTTTCCCCGTTTTCGCAATATTTTTCATTACTGCTCCGCTTTTCTTGGTTGTAGCGTAATGTTATATTAGCCTATAGCCTTTCGCGATAAATAGGCTACTCAAAACAAAAAGAATTTTCCAATTCGGACCAGTAGTTCCTGACATTAGCGCGTTCAATCAAACAAACAAACAAACTCTTCAGCTGCAATATTATTATATATTACTAGCTTCTGCCCGCGACTTCATTCGCGTTAAATTTCTTGTTCCCCCAACCCTTCCCGTCGCGTCAAATCGCCTACTCGTGCGATTTTCCCCGTTTTTGCTACATTTTTCAATACTGCTCCGCTCCTCTTGGTTATAGCGTGATGTAATATAGCTTATAGCCTTCCTCGATAAATAGGCTACCAAAACATAAAAAATATTTTTTCAATTCGGACCAGTAGTTCCTGAGATTAGCGCGTTCAATCAAACAAACAAACAAAGTCTTCAGCTTTATAATATTAGTATAGATAATGTTGTAATTTGTGGAAAAGTATCACACAATAATGAATTATGACCTAACCTAATTACGTGTTTCTTATTTTCAAAACTTAGGACTTACCACAAATTACTAATTGCGAACGCACAATTTCACCACAAACTCACAATTATCAAATTCTTATCGTGCGTTACTACACTAATAACTTATATGAATACAACGAAATAAATGCTAATTAACCACAAATATCAACAAAATAAAAGGTTTGTTATAAGGTTATAATTCTATTGACGTCAATGGTCAAACAAACATTTAAAATGACAAAGTACTGTCGCGTCGAGCGGGCGGGGCTAAAGGGGGCGGGGGAAGGGCCCGAACACTTACGAAATTCAACGAAAGGACGATATTGCTACTCCAGTTCGTTCGGATAACCCGACGTCTAGTGGCTTGCCAAGGCCTCTAAAAAATGTGTGGCACGTGACCTGAAGCGACGTCATGACGAGATGATCTTGTATAGAAATTGATTTACTTCATAAGCCGGCGTAGTAAGCGAGTTCACTGCAGAAAAACCTTGACACGCGGTGCCGCGCGCACTTTAAATGTTTTGTTTTCGTTGGAATATAAAGACAAATATTTTTTTATGTAGGTTGGGGTTTGGAATACTTTAATTTTATGGTGTAAGATTAAATACATTCAGTGTGATTATTAAACACTGCTGAGAACTCCTGACTGTCATAATTTCGTAAGGGAAGCCAACAGGAATGGGCTTATTAGTTTCCTGCGCCACTGAATATATATAGTGTGGAAGTATGGATAGATATTATAGATACTACGAAATCCAATGCTATTGTGACACCTACTCGTCCTTGGCTACTGCAAATGTACAGACGCCAGCACTTGAAGCTGTTGGGCATGTTGATAAATGAAGGACGGCTCACAAAAGGTATTTACAAGGCAGATGTGAGTTGAACACCGAGAGGGGATGCCCTAGGAGGACATTGTAGTCATTGCTGTACGTAAAATAATGAAAATAACTACAATATGTTCCGCTTGCGCTGGGCACGGTAAATAGTATTGATAACGACCAGTCTACTTTTACAGAAATTAGATATTTTATTATTAATTAGGGTAACCCGTCGAGCTATCAGAATGCAAAATTGACATTTAATATGTGTTCTTAGAAACTCGACACCGTGTGGCAATTTTAAAACAAATATAATAGTTTACTATTAAACAAGGGTACGATACGATACAGATAGTAACTTATGGGAATAAAAGAGACATATGCTAAACAGTACGAGATACAACGCTGCCACTTATTATGTTGACGCTGATAGCCGATGGACAGATATTTAAAATGATAAAGAAAAAGTTAAAAGTTAAACAAAATTATTTAATTCAAAGAAAATAGAACTGCACATGCATTATAACATAATGACAGATAACGCCCATCAGATATATTGGTAGCATAGCATCTACATAGAACAGGCCACACGCGGACAGCTTACTGAACGATCGATTAGCCAGTAACACGTTCTTGTAAAAACGGCCTTGACACTCTGGAAACAATTTTTAACTTATTTTCATCTGTTTACGACACTTGAATCGAATATTGCATATTAATTTCTCATGTAACCACTGAGTTACAAAATCAAATAGTGGTTTTAAAAATGCATACTTAAATAGTTCTTGTTCTTGATAAACTGTATACACGCCGTCACAGCTTCCTCTATAATAATATAGAACTTCTCACAGTAAATGCAATGTATGACAACTAATACTATATCCTTTGTGAAAAATAAAATCAGACCAACACTGCGAATCAGAGCCTGAAAATAAAACAAAGAGGCAGAAGCTAGTAAATTATCACACACAAAGGACTTCTATGAATAGGAAAACAACATTTATTACTTACTACATTTCCCAATTCAGCTGGTTTGTTCATCATATAAACCAGAAAGTTGACATAACATAAAGTACGTTGAAATGCAACAAAAATGCGAAATAATACCTGCGAATATACAAATAATGATCATTTTTATCTTACGTGATAACTTTGATACATAAAGAGAAAGAGTGGAGGTCGATCACTTAATTGAGACGGTGCCTAAGGCCCCGTTTGCATGTTATAAGTTTACTGCCTCTTGTATGCCATAAAATAGAAGTAACAATAAAATTGTTGGGCACCGTCTAAACAATATGTACAATTTCAGTTCAATACGGACCATTTAGTTGATGTTCAAAACTGGTATAGATTTAAAAAGCACGTACAATTAAACCATACAGATAATAAAACCATATTCAGTTCTGTCATGAAAATATAAATTGATAGCTCACATATTTATGGGCAATGTTTTAATCAATTTGTACTAGGACATGCAATTCGGTTTAGAAGAGGCGAAACTTGCATGCAATATGCTTGCTTGCTTGCCTTTGTGTAAACAAAAGTCACAAGCAAATATTCAATGGCAAAACTTGCATTAAATAATTGTTTGACATTTTATGGAAATTTCATGCATTTAAACATGAATGATGGTGCTTACATTTAGAAGTGTTATGTTAGCAGAAATTAGCATGGCTCATTTTTTCATATCCGAAAATCATGGCTTGTCTTTGTCTTCGTCTGGGAAATCAGTAAGCTCTAGTTCGTTAGGTTTAAACTGATTTAATTTTATAATGATTAATTATTATAATGTTTTCTTGATCTCGAACTCATTTATGTATGACGTGTGTAGATCAACGTTTGTCTTTGCATTGATTTCATAAGTATAATAAAGTTTCGAACTTACCAATACTTGAAAAATATCTTTATATAAACTGTAAGTTTTTAATATATTTTCATATATCTTGCACAGTTTGAGACAGTGAAAATCATTGTCGTTTTGGTTATTCATCATCTTAACTTCATTGATCCAGCTTTCTAGATATTTTTTCAACAACATTATAATTCGGATGGCTATTACAATATTAAGATCCAATGGGATACACATCATGTCGCAGATAACATCAATAATAAATCCGTTGTCAAAAAATAACACAGGAGTATAATAGAAAAAACTTAGAAAAATATGAATACAGATAGTGGTTGTGGTAGAGATCCAGTTGCAAATAATAAAACTCCGAATACTCTTACTGAAATCAATGCTCCTGTAAATAGTTTGTATGTTCAAGATAAGTAAGAAGTTTTTATTTTTATGCACAAGGTCTAAAATAAACATCATCGTGAACCCAACTGCGACGAAGATGAAATTGATAATAGCAGAAAGTGAGAAGATATCGTATTTGAATTGTGACTTATTCACTTTTACATCTTGTACAATGAAAATCCTAAATAGACACAAAAAATTTAAAAATAACATTAAACAAAATGCGAATACGCGATATTTTTGTCCACTTGCATAAATATGACTATTAAGTACACAATATTTGGAGCTTAAAAAAAGATTAAGTGGAAAATTAAGAGAATACGCTAGTGTTCTTATTTCTTCATCTAGTCTGTTATTTGGCAAGGAAACTTGTAATGAAACCTCTGAAATTATTGTTTGTATTTGAGACATTGTGTTAGTATCAACTCAAAGCCTTTCTATACCAAAGTAATAGCTGACTCAGTACAACCAATAATTACTTATCGTCATGATCCAATCAAATGTTAATAATTGAAAAAAATAACTTTAGGTAGTACTACGTATTAATATTAATATGTTAACATGTACAGACGCCAGCACATCAAGGTACCCGAAACTGTCAAATTTTCCCAATCAATCTTGAACCTTACTTTAGCGTTGTAGTTGAAAACCTATTAAAGAAATTTGACAGATTGTAGTAGCTTCATATATAATATATGTTTGCTTTTTATATATATATATATGTGGATAGATAGTATAGATACTACGAAATCCAACGCTATTGTGAGACCTACACGTCCTTGGCTACTGCAAATGTACAGACGCCAGCACTTGAAGCTACTACAATCTGTCAAATTTCTTTAATAGGTTTTCAACTACAACGCTAAAGTAAGGTTCAAGATTGATTGGGAAAATTTGACAGTTTCGGGTACCTTGATGTGCTGGCGTCTGTACATGTTAACACATTAATATTAATATGTAATACTTCCTAAAGTTATTGTTTTCATATTAGGTTGTCCGACTAAAACTGTCCGATATTCAATTTTTATTCATAACAAAACAAAAAAGGATAAACTCATTACTGTTTAATGTAAATTACAGATAATTGCCTCTAAGTTCTATGCATTGCTTCCAGCGCTCGGGGAGTTTCTCAACTGCCCGATATTTGCCACTTGCGTTTCCAGTCCTTATTTCTTTATCCAATCCTTCTTTAAGTGAGTTGATGTCTTCATACTCCACGCCACCAATTGCTCTCTTCAGAGATTGAAAGCAGCCATAGTCACATGCACTTAGGTCAGGAGAATAGGGTGGTTGGTACCAACGATGAATTTTATTTTCTTATAACCACTTACTGATTGCGGCATTTCTGTGAGGACGAGCATTGTCATCGAGTATCCACACTTCATGCTTGCGATTGCCACGCCAGTTTTTCATCAAGTTCTCAAGGAAAGTGAGATATCTCTGGTGGTTGATGGTTTCCCTTTCATTTAATATTTCATAATAACTAATACCTGTGATATCCATGGCTAGTATCATCAATCGTTTAGGTGACTACTTAGCCGGTCGTGCCACAGTCGTTGGCTTTTCACCTGGTTTGCGCCACTCTTTCTTTTGATCTTTTTCTAGTCGTCGGTACATAGGCATCCAAGTTTCGTCAGTCGTAACAGTGTGTTCCAAATGCCTCTTTTGTCGATTATATTCACGAAAATTGACTTCTGAATACTCTAGACGCAATATCATTTGTTCTTCTGTAAGTTCGTGTGGGATCCATTTTGCATTGACTTTCTTCATCTTCAGTTTTTCGGTGACGAGTTCGTGTAGAGTTGACTTAGGAATCCCTGTGTGCACCGACAGTGAGCGCATGGACCAGGCTCTAGAATAAGCAAAGACGTCCTTTATTACCTGTAAGCGTTTTTCGGTTTTATCAGCTGAATGACTTTCACCACCTCGATGCTCTTTGGTATCATAATTGCCATCCCTGAAGCGCTGGTACCAACGTCGCACGGTACGTTCATTGAAGGCATTCTTACCTACAACACTGACCAGTTGACGATGTGTTTCCGCTGTATTTTGGCCTTGAGCAAATAAAAATTTTAAAATGGTGCGCTGGTCGAGCTCATCGAACGAGTTTTTTTATTGTGTATCGGCACTAGCTGACATATTCATGACCGTTCAGCAACAGATGGGTGCGTCTCATAACGTATAAACTCATTTGGTCTAATTTCATTTTATTATCGTTCATAAGATATAATCAACGTGAGATATACCAACTGTTGATATAATTTCTTTCCATATAACATTTATTTATTCTAAAACTTAATTATTATAACGTTGTTTGATATAACGTTTATGTAATCGAAAATCATTTGGTCTAACGTTTAATACGTATATTGTTTATCTATATATTAATACGTGAAGCGAAAACTTTGGATCCCTTTTTACGAAAATTGGGCGGACGGAGGAGTATGAAATTTCGCACACTTATAGTTTATACAGAGAAGAAGTGACGAATGCTAATTTTTTTTTTAAATTATGCGTTAAAATACATTATTTTCAATAAATAACACGTTACACACACTACTGTTCATTACCGTGTATCTAATACACACATGCATAGATGTTCTTTTGTTTATGGTCCAAATCTGTCTTTATTATTTTGTGCAGTGTTACCAACACCCAGAAATATTTACCCCTATAGCTTAAGTTAAAAACCCCTAAAATTGCCACAATTACTAAAAAAAATCCGCTAAAAAAATTATAATGAAAATAACCAACGAATGTTCAGTAATCATAGTAATAATATTTGTCTATATTTATTACACGACATTTGTTAATCATTCACTCTGCATTCTTAATATCGAGGAACCGTACTAGAAGTCGCTAATACTTTTGTTGTAATCAAAAACACAATGAGAAATGTAAGATGGCAAAAAATCCCTAAGAATAACCCTAAAAATGGAACGCCCCTAAAAAATCTCAAACCTCTTATTTACCCCCTAAATTTGGGAAAACCCCTAAGTTGGTAAGCCTGATTTTGTGTCTGTAGTCTTACTGAATGTCAAGTATAACCATCATAGGTAATAAATTAATTTTATAGTTATAAAACCTATTTCATTTTTTAAATCTATGATCATATCGAGAATATATCTTTAATATTATTTGTATTAGCGACGATAGGAATTTAGTTTAGATTTATAAGAAATATTTTTGTGGTTTTATGGGGAGTGTCAAGTATGGCATTAGTAAGTTTCCCATACAAAACTTAGTGTCGTGTGCAAACTGTAGAGGTTGTATGCCTCACGATTGTACAGGCTGGTCATAAATTGTACAGGCTGGTTATAATTATGACATTTGGATCCGTCATAATTAATTAAAAATAATAGGGAAAATTCTATAAAAACAGAACAAATTTCTGTGATAATTCATTCCATATTGTTCCATATCCAGCAGTTAAGAAGTATTAAGAAAATAAAAAAGAGAGTCCTGAAGAAGTATTCTTTACTCATTACACCTACGTCCTGGTCCTGGCCATCACCATCCCGCCAGCGAACCCTCTCCACAGTAGTACAGCGTCAACAATTTGTCTATAGTGTTACTGAATGTGAAATATAACCATATTATTTTTTATATTTATTATTATCTATATTTTTTCATTTAATAATGTATTTCTATTCAAATGAAGTACGGTCGAATTTCGACCAATGGGCGATCACTAGTTTAATAGAAAACCATAAGGTCTAACGTTTAACATATATAAAAAACGTCATTATGGTTAACACCCCGACTCGGATAGGTTAGGTTAGAAGGATCGGATAGGTTAGGTTCGTGGTTATTTTTTTTTAAACCATCCAGAAATAGGAGCCCCGCGAAGCGGGGCTCCGTCAACCTATCTTAGCGCAGGTGGTAATCAGTTACTAGTTATGTTTAATATCTACTTAGGTTACTATTCATATTAGACCAAATAAGTTTTATATGTTTTGAATGGTATGTCAAACGATGTTATATTTAATGTTAACATACATTAAATATAACATCGTTTGACACCCAGAAATAGGAGCCCCGCGAAGCGGGGCTCCGTCAACCTATCTTAGCGCAGGTGGTAATCAGTTACTAGTTATGTTTAATATCTACCTATGTTACTATTCAAATTAGACCAAATAAGTTTTATATGTTTTGAATGGTATGTCAAACGATGTTATATTTAATGTATGTTATGCTTATAAAAATAAGTTATTTTAAAATTATATCAATCGTTCATTATATTAACTAATCGCTATATTAAATAAAATTATAGGTTCCGTTGTTATAATATGTTGTTAATATTAGAGATTTTGTTGTTATATCATCTATTACTTACCCGCAACAGATAGTTGCAGATAATAAGATGAGTAGGTTGATAAAGACTCAACTTTAAATACAGTACAGAGCGCCATCTATTGACAATCGCAGACCGGACAGTTTGATTTGGACAACCTAATAGATTAACATTTGATTGGATCATTATGATAAGTAATTATTGGTTGTACTGAGTCAGCTATTACTTAGGTATAAAAAGGCTTTGAGTCGATACTAACACAAGGTCTCAAATACGAAAAATAATTTCAGAGGTTTCATTACAAGTTTCCTTGCCCAATAACAGACTATATGAAGAAATAAAAACAATAGCGTATTCTCTTAATTTTCCACTAAATCTTTTTTAAACTCAAAATATTGTGTACTAAATAGTCATATTTATGCAAGTGGACAAAAATATCGCGTATTCGCATTTTGTTTAATGTTATTTTTAAATTTTGTGTGTCTATTTAGGATTTTCAAAATCAAAATCAAAATCAAAAGTCATTTATTCAAACTAGGCTGAGAGTCAGCACTTTTTGAACGTCAAAGTTACAAAAGACAGTCCCTCCAAAACGCCCGCCCTTCGACACTTCCTAGTGCTTTAGCTGGGAAGAAGAAGTGGCGGAACAAACTCCCCAGCAGCACAGCTGTCTGTTAAGTTAGAAGAACTTGATTCTATACAATATCGTGTAAGAAATTAATATTATAAAACAAAACAAAATATTATACTTTATACGCCATATGTCAGCTAGCACACGCCAATATACCATCCGCCATTGCCATTGTACAAGATGTAAAAGTGAATAAGTCACAATTCAAATACGACATCTTCTCACTTTCTACTATTATCAATTTCAGCTTCTTCGCAGTTGGGTTCACGATGATGTTTATTTTGGACCTTGTGCATAAAAACAACGACTTCTTAATTATCTTGAACATACAAACTATTTACAGGAGCATTGATTTAATTCATTTATTTCTCAGTATATGGTACATTAAGATCTTACATTTAACATTGTTTCACACATACTACCATTGCTGGCGTAGAAATATTAAATAATAAAAAAGGTATATGCATTATTATAATGTAGAAGTATTATTTGTTTAATTAAAAATATATGCCATGTCAAAAATATAAATCATAATGTCAAAAACTAAAACTACAATGTCCAAAAATTCATAATAATGTAAAGGTACTATGTCATTACAACAATATTATATTAAAAAGTATGATTTAAAAATTCATTCCCGGAATAAAAACACATGTCTAAGAGAAAATCAAACATTTTACATTTAAACTTATTAATTGGTAACATTCTCAGGGCGGGTGGTAATTTTTTATAAATTTTAATTGTCATGCAACTAGCATTTCTACTATATAATTGTAATCTTTGAGCAGGGACGAGTAATTTCCCGGCATTATTTTTTTGTTCAGTCTTTCGGAGAATTGTTCATTTAATTGGAATAAATGAGAGTATTTTTTGACTAATAGACAAACTTCAAAAATATACAAACATGGGAGTGGAAGAATTTTTAAATCCCTAATAATAATGGCCTGCAACGGTTCAGATATTCTGCTCCACTCATGGCTCTAATACATTTTTTTTTGCACTATGAATGCCCTTTCCACATCCACTGAATTACCCCATATCACTAGGCCGTAACGCAGTACTAATGAAACATACCCACAATAGGCATTAAGGACTGTTTTTCTACTGGACACTAATCTTAACTTGCGAAGAGCATAAACAAATTTATCAAGTTTACTGCATACTCTTTCTACATGTTCCTTCCAGTTCAATTTGTTATCTATTACTATACCTAAAAATAAAGCTGATGATCCTGGTTGTAGAATTACATTATTATGTCTAATTAATGTTGGTATTACTGACAAGTTACATGTTTGAAATTGAACTATTTTAGTTTTCTCAATTAACATAAAGATTATTGTCCCCCAGCCATTTTATCACATTCATTAATTCATTGTTAATGTCAGTTTCTACGACAGTTTTGTTGGAACATTTTATTGTTAAAGTATTATCGCCAGCAAATTGGATACAGTCATATTTTAAAAAAAAATTGAGGTCATTAATATATAATAGAAATAGTGGCGGACCCAGTACACTCCCCTGGGGGACGCCAGAATCATTCATTTTTAGTTCTGAACAGTATGTCGTCTTAGTATTATTTTCTATCCTATTCATAACAGTTCTCTGTTGGCGATTAGACAATTAACTTTTAAACCAATCATGCGCTTTGCCTCTTATGCCATATTTCTCTAACTTGTATAGTAATCGCTCATGTGATACAAAATCAAAGGCTTTGCTCATATCTAAAAATACGGATACTGTAGACATTTTTTTATTGAGTGCTTCAGTAATTAGTTTCACTAAAGAAAAACAGGCTAGAGTCGTTGAACTGTTTTTCCTAAAACCAAACTGACTCTCCACAATTAAATTGTATTTAGTTAAAAAGCTATTTCTTTTACCATGCATTGCCTACTCAAAAAAATTTGCAAAGATATGGATCAGTGTAATGGGCCTATAATTGCCCATATCAGTACACTTGCCCTTTTTGAAAAGTGGTTTAATTATAGACTCTTTTAGTTTAGATGGGAAAACACCTTCTTCAAAAGAGAGGTTTATTAGGTACGTAAGTGGGGATGCTATAATTTTTGCGCTTAATTTAATTATTGTAGTGGTTACTTCGTCATATCCGTTAGAATTTGTGTTATTTAATGAATTAATTATTTTAATAACGTCAATTTCATTCACTGGAGTCAGAAATAAAGTATTTATATTATTGTCAATGTTAATATTGTTTACGTCATGATTATTTTTGTTAGTTTTTTGTGTCTGCTCAATGAAATAATTGTTAAATTGGTTACAAATGTCATTAGGATTATTTTTTTTTATCAAGGATTATTAATTCATTTATATTATTGTTTATCCTTTATTCCATTTAAACATTCTTATAAATTACATTTTTAAATATTAGTTAAAAAAAACATTTAAAAATATAAAAAATAGTAGCCCACCGGTATCGGGAACAGGGTCCAAGCTACCGGCGGTCAGGGCTCCAGAGAGAGGAACCTCCTGACAATGCGAGCCGTGTCCAGAAGTACCGCTTTCTGAATCAAGCCCTTGACCCAGCTGCCCAATGAGAGCCTCTTCAGATGTTGGTCGAGACTCTTGGATATCAAGCCATTGGCTGTGACGACTATCGGCACAATGATCGCTGAGTCTATATCCCACATTTCGACATTATTGTTATTATTAGGTTTGTTTAAATTATTTTTTATGATTGTCCATGTCGCTTTACATTTATTTTTAGAATTATTAAAAAATATGTTGTTGTTTATCTGTTGTGATTTTGGTATGCATTTTTTTAAGATCTTAGTGTAATTGAGGTATTTTTTTCTTGTGATAACTTTTACTAATAGTATCATGTTGATATTCATAATACAAAGCTCTCTTTTTAATGCATGATATTTTTAAGCCCTTACTAAGCCATTTGTTTTTTATGGGTTTATTGCTCTTTTTAACGATGATTAAACATGGGATGGGAAAACACAATTTATAGAAAAGCATAAATAGATCGTGGAATGTATTGAATGCCTCATTGCAATGTGGCACTTTGTACACTTCAGTAAAGCTTAAGGCCGCTAAGCAATTTAAAAATTTGTTTATGTTGTCCTTATTATAATCCTTCTTCTTATCATACCAGAACTTTATAGGTTTTGATTTATTTTCCGTCTCTTGAAGGTGAAAAGTTAACGATTGACGTGTATCGTGATCGGAGAGGGCTAAATTATGTGTACTGCATTTCAAATGAAGTGCCGGAACATTACTCGCTGTTTGGTCTATGCTAGTATTTTTTCTAGTAGGCATTCTAACGTGTGGTGAAATATTAAAATTGTTCAGTAGGGATATTAGTTCTTTTGATGTTTTATTGTCTTTTAATATGTCTGTATTCCAATCTCCGCACATAATAATATTTTTTTTTAACTTACGGGTTATATTGCGTAACAATAATTCAAGATTTTTTTAAAATATCAATACACCCGAGTCCGGAATTCTATAAATACACACTATAATTAGATTATGGCTCAATACTTCTATGCCACAGCATTCGAAACAAAAATCACTGGCCAGTTCTTCAGTTATCGGTAACGGACAAAAAATTAGACCTTTTCTAACTAAAATGCATGTTCCACCTCTTTTTTCTCGTGTCTTGTGTAACTAGCAGCTAAGTTGAAATGCGTAAGCGCTAGATTAGTTTCATGTCCTGATTTTGTAAAAGTTTCACTCAGGCAGATAAAATCTATATTGCCAATCTGATTTTCTAAGTCGGAAATTGTGATTTAGAATAAATCAATTTTATTTCAAATCCCAGCTATATTCTGGTGCAATAGTATGAATTTTTGTTTTTTACTAGAACTGCCATCACTATTTATAACCTTTTTAATTAATGGCGCGAAAAAGAGTTTTTTGGGTTTTCTTTTAAGAGTTTGGAGAATTAAAATAGTCATATTCCGTTGGACAGGTCTCAATATCAACGACGAGGTGGCGGAAGATACCGTCATAAATACGTTTTTGACCTAGTTTGTTCAGTTTGCCCGTATTATAGGAAAATGTTTCATCGGATAAGTCATGATTACTGTCAAAGAAATAAGCATAATGATGGTTTTCTATGTCCATATAAAGTAATTTACTAAACATTTCTACTTTATACCACCATACCATAACATCACGCCTTGTTTCCCCGAAGGGCTGGGCAGAGGTGTACCTATAGTACACCCACATTTCGCCTGTTATGTTTAAGTCCCATGTAATTGGGGGCGAGCCTATTGCCATCAACTGGGCACAAATCCAGACTCCGGGCTGCTACTGAGAAATTCCAGATGGAAAAACCCAATAACACTTTGCCCGACCTGAGAATCGAACCCAGGACCTCAAGTTCAGCAGTAGCGCTTGCTACCACTAGACCACCGAGGCAGTACTAGTCCTACTTTATAATTGTGTATCAAAGCCCCTTGTACATATGTAGGGCAACATATAACGATATTTGTGCTATGTATATTTTTGAGAGTTTCTCTAATTAACCTAACCTTTTCGATAGGGTCATCGGTGCCTTTAAAATCCTGCTCACCAATCACAATGATACAGTAGTCATCCAAGCTATAATTCTGTACCTTATTATTTATATTTGATATAATATCCTTAACAGTACCATTACGTGACAGGTAATGACAGAACTCAAAGTGTCGGCCAAAAGTACTTTCCAATATTTCTAGTGAGCCGCTGTGATTGCAGTTACTGAGAATGCAAAGCTTTCTTTTTCTTCTACAGTCTTTTGTTATTACTCTATGATCTTGTGGTGTCTTCTTGTGTTTATTAATTTCTTTTTCGATATAATTGCTATTCTTGGTAGATTCCGATGTCTCCGTCTGTGTTTGCTTATCCTTATATATTGTTAACGAAACTGTTGTCTTTTTACTTGATAATAGATCGCAAGCCATTTCTTTAGATATTATGGCATTATTCTCGACAAGTAAATCATTGTTAATTTTTGCACATCAGATATGGAGACTGAGATTTCTGATGTTCTGTTCTCTTCATAGTCTGTGTTGCAGTACAATATCTTTGTGCTGTATCTACAATCTACATCGCAATCTTATGTTCTTTATCGCACGTTCAATATCTATTAAATGTTTCTACTATCTGTTATCAACACGAAGTCGTTAGTATATAAGATGCACCTTTGGATAATTATAACCAGACTATACTACATCTTTGGTCTCATTTATACCTAACCATATACTGCCAAGAAGTTTGGCAAATTGGTGACCCCGACGAACGAATACGCAGCGAGAAACATGGCGCAATCACCGTGCAAGGCGAACATAAATCAGCAAGGAACACTTGAAGTAGCTGCTGGCACCTCGGTTTTATCCCGCATTCCGGAATTTTGGAAAGACCAACCCAGATTATGGTTCACGCAACTAGAAGCCATATTAGCACCACAGAAGCAAGGAGACGAATACAAATACTGTACAGTAATTGCAAAGTTATCCAAGGAAGAAATACTACAGGTTAGTGACCTAATCACTTCACCACCGACTACAGATAAATACAAAAACATCAAGGAACGTTTAATTGATTGTTACGAAGAAACAGAACAGCGACGTTTTCAAAAATTAATATCAGAGACGGAACTCGGTGATCAAAAACCTTCGCAGTTATTACGTCAAATGCGAGTCCTCGGGAGAGGAAAAACCAGTGACGAAACAATTAAACTACTATGGTTCAGGCTTTTACCAACATCAGTTACTACGGTTCTAGCAGTTACGGAAGACATGGAAATCGACAAACTGAGCCTAATTGCAGACAAAATAATTATGAATTCAAAAGTAACCGAAATATCAGCTGTTAGCAACGACACTTCAAACGACAACAATACAGCATGCATTTTAACCCAGCTAGCAAAATTACAGATAGATATTGACGCAATTCAGCAAGGTCAATATGGCTATCGACCCAACACGCACAATCATTTCAAGAAACGTCAACAATTCCCGATTATGAGGCCGAGAACAAACTATAGAGGAGCAAATCGATTTTGTTACTACCACGAAAGATTCGGAAAATATGCAAGGAACTGCATTAAGCCATGCGGTTGGAAACCCATGACTTACGTACGGAACCAGGGAAACGAATAAGAGCACAGACAACGGCGAAACTCTGTGCAATCCACCCATCCAATCGCCTCACCATTACCGACCGAAAAAGTGGTATGAAGTTTTTGATTGACACGGGCGCAAATATCTCAGTCATTAGCAAGCAACAGAGATATTCAATTTTACAAAATGAACAATACACACTATACGCTGCAAATGGGACTAAAATTAGGACTTACGGCGAGA
Source organism: Aporophyla lueneburgensis (assembly GCA_932294355.1). NCBI lineage: Eukaryota > Metazoa > Arthropoda > Insecta > Lepidoptera > Noctuidae > Aporophyla > Aporophyla lueneburgensis. The sequence goes on from OW028735.1 coordinate 6,032,459, forward strand.
AGACGCTTACCTTGAATTTAGGACTACAACGATGTTATAAATGGAATTTTATAATCGCCGATGTTACACAACCAATAATTGGAGCAGATTTTCTAGAGCACTATAAGCTATTAGTCGACATAGCAGGTCGCAAACTTATCGACAAAGTTACAGAGCTGACAACGCATGTAACTTCAGAAAAAGCGACACAACAAACAATTCGTACTATCGCAGTGGGAACGAATCCACGTATTACGCAACTTTTAAACAAATACGAATAGACATCACGAAAGAGTCCTCTCTACGCAATGCGCCCAAACATAAGATTGAACACCACATTATCACTACAGGACCACCCGTCGCAGCTCGGGCAAGACCATTACCTCCAGAAAAATACGACATAGCCAAAAAGGAATTTCAAAGTATGATAGAACTCGGAATTTGCCGACCGTCAGATAGCCCATGGGCAAGCCCATTACATATGGTAAAAAAGAAAAATGGCGAATGGAGACCGTGCGGAGACTATCGAATGCTCAATAGCACGACAGTACCGGACAAATACCCACTACCAAGATTAACTGACTTTACATACATATTAGAAAATAAGAAGATACTAAGCAAGATAGATATACGCAAAGCATACCACTGTATTCCTGTTAAAGATATAGAGAAAACAGCCATCATCACACCTTTCGGACTTTTTGAGTACTTAAGAATGCCTTTCGGATTACGCAATGCGGCGCAAACATTTCAACGATTCATGGATTCCTTATTTAGAGATTTAAATTTCGTATTTATATATGTAGACGACTGTCTCATCGCATCGGACAACGAAGATTTGCATTATCAGCATTTAGAAACGGTTTTCAAACGTTTACACGAGAATGGAATAACCATTAATCTCGAAAAATGCGAATTTCACAGAAGGGAAATAGATTTCTTAGGTTATCATAATTATAACGAGCCAAGGAATACAACCTACCGAGGAAAATTACAAAGCAATCATGGAATTTCCCAAACCGAAAACAATTCAGGAATTAAGAAGATTTTTGGGCATGGTCAATTTCTACAGAAGTAATATTCCACGCGCAGCGGAAAATCAAAGAGTTTTAAACGAATATCTACATGGTTCAAAAAAGAACGATAATTCACCTGTTCCTTGGACAACGGAAGCAGACCAAGCTTACGAAAAATGCAAGGAAAGCATGAAAAACGCAGTATTAACAGCGCATCCTTCCCGCAACGCATCACTAGCGCTCATGACCGACGCTAGTGCTACTTGCGTTGGTGGAGTTTTACAACAAAAATCCGGACGCAATTGGGAACCATTAGGTTTTTTTTCACAAAAATTGAGCGAAACTCAACAAAAACATTCTACGTTTGACAGAGAGCTGTTGGGAATATACATGGCCGTCAAACATTTTCACAGATTAATCGAGGGAAGAGAATTTACAATATTTACGGATCACCGACCTTTGACATACGCATTCTCCCAAAAACCATCATCAAACGATACACCGCGACGGGTCCGGCAGTTAGATTTCATTTCACAATACAGTACCAACATCCAACACATAAACGGACGTGACAATATTACCGCCGATGCCTTATCTCGAATAGAGGAAATATACGTGCCATCACCTATCGATTACGCTGAATTGGAAAAATGTCAATCAACAGATAATGAACTAAGTAAATTACATGACAATAAAAGATTAAAATTCAAAAACATTACGCTTCCGGGTTCCACAATAAACATCACCTGCGACACGTCTACTGAAAAAAGCCGCCCCTACTTACCAAAGCATTTTCGCAAACAAATTTTCGATACCATTCATGGTATGAGCCATCCAGGAAAAAGAACTACGAGAAAAATGATAACCCAAAGGTATTTATGGCCGTATATGAACAAAGATATCAATAATTGGTGTAGATCATGTATAGCCTGCCAAAAATCAAAAATACAACGACATACGATATCACCTCCTGGTACATTTATGACAGCGCAACGTTTTGAGCATTTACATATTGACATCGTCGGACCACTTCCGATTTCACAAGGGAAGAGATATTTAATCACAATCATAGATCGTTGTACGTCATGGCCCGAAATATTTCCGGTAGAAGATATAACTGCAGAAACAGTAGCCAAGACACTTTTCGAAGGATGGATTACTCGTTTTGGATGTCCATTGCGCATTACTACGGATCAAGGCCGACAGTTTGAATCAAGAATATTTGAGTCACTCTCGCAATTTTTGGGAATACATAAAATTAGGACAACACCTTATCATCCGCAATCCAATGGAATGATAGAGAGATTTCATAGAACTTTAAAGGTAGCGTTGATGACAAGAGAATCCAACGAAAATACTACGACGACGACGACGACGACTATACTATACTACTACATTTCTAGGAGATTCATCAAAATGATCTGACTCACATATTATGTTTGAACTCTCAATGCAGACCTTCTCATTGTGGGTGGATGAGTATTCTTGGCCTAAGGATACCACACGTAGATTATCTGTAACAGAACGTCTATTTTTTTTTCGTACAGACAGTAACTTTTGTCTTTGCGACTTCATAGGACTGGTACAAAGATCTTTCAATGTATTAATATAAAGTTGCTGTCGTATAACTGTTTCTTTAAGTTCATTATTTTCGCATATCACCTTGTCCAATTCATTTTGTGTTAATTCAAACTGTTCTTTTATCTGTGAGATTTCAACCTTCATTTCTTCTAATTCATTTTTGCATACACCCGTTGATAGATCAAGACTTCTTGTACTTAGGTCCGAATTTGTTTTATCCAATGATGAGTCATTACTCAAAGAGTCTACTGACTTTGATCTAAACAACTGCTTACGTCGTCGTAATGTTACGTTGTGGTTCATTTCTAGAGACATTGCAGAAACAACACCAAACAACTCACAAAAAGAACTTCGAATAGTGGGGATCGAACTCGAGCCACGCCGTTCGTAGACGTAGCCACGTAAGTGATGGAGCTATTCGCTTAATTAAATCAACGTTTGGAATAGTGCACCGTAATGCAGATGTGAGATTTTTAAATTAACTAGTGGTGGTTAAATATGATTCATGGATTGAATTTTTTGCAGTTTCTTTGTTCAACCGATTAAAAAAAAAAAAAAACACTTGTTTAATAATTTGGTATTGTTTTTCTACTTTTAAATGTTGATCATCAGAATGTTATTGTTCATTCATATTGTTTGTTTTAAATATTCACTGTATTTACATATGTTCTTCTTGTTTATCACACTTTTCGTGTCACTGTTTTTAATTTAAAACGTCGTCAACTTTGTTGCTTAAATGTTATGTTCAGTTATAGTTTACACTTATTTAAACACTATAGTACTCAAGAAAGCATCAAAAACAGTAATGTCAATATTTTTTTTTTTTTTTTTGTACAGAACTTCGCAGGGATCGAACTCACGATACCACGCGCGCGTGTTTTTATAGATTTCAGTAAGAGTATTCGGAGTTTTACTATTTGCAACTGGATCTCTACCACAACCACTATCTCTATTCATATTTTTCTAAGTTTTTTCTATTATACTCCTTTGTTATTTTTTGACAACGGATTTATTATCGATGTTATCTGCGACATGATGTGTATCCCATTGGATCTTAATATTGTAATAGCCATCCGAATTATAATGTTGTTGAAAAAATATCTAGAAAGCTGGATCAATGAAGTTAAGATGATGAATAACCAAAACGACAATGATTTTCACTGTCTCAAACTGTTCAAGATATATGAAAATATATTAAAAACTTACAATTTATATAAAGACATTTTTCAAGTATTGGTAAGTTCGAAACTTTATTATACTTATGAAATCAATGCAAAAAGAAACATTGGTCTAGACACGAGTTATGTTTCGGCGATCGGGAATTAAGTTAAAAAAAAACATTATTTATTACAATTACTTTAATTATAGAAAAACAGTGTATTACGTTGAAGGCTGATGTCAAGACTGATTTTACAAACAATAAAATGGAATAACATGAATTTGATCTTATTACTAGGTTGCACTTTATTACGTAGGTTGGCGGCTGCGTACTCAGCGTAAACGGTTGTTAGGCTGAGTTAACTCCTCCCTCCATAAGATAGAAGCAACTCTTGCTTCTGGCGGCGTCCACGCTGCCTTTGGTTTTCTCGCTGCCTTTGATGTCCTCTGAAGTCTTAGATGTCTTCCATTTGTACAGCTTCCAGGATGCTGCTGCTACTAATAAGATGTAGAGGAGTACTGTAGTCCAACTTGGCGTGGCCATCATCATTGGCCAATTGATGTCATCTGGTACGGAGAAGTCGCTTGCTTTGTTGATTAGTTCATGGATGCTGTCTAGTGAGATGTCTTCTAATTGTAATTCATATTGAACTGTTTCTTCTACGACTTGATGTTGCTCTGGTAGCGGTATGATTTCATTGATGACGAGTGTGTCTGTGTGTGCTCGTAATGTTCTGTTCATGACGTTAATTTGACAATCTTCTGTTAGTGTGACGAGATAAATCCCAGTGAGCCTTTTGTATTCTGTCTTAGTATTGTACTGTGTTTTAACAATTTCATCTTCCTTCAGGACAAGTAGCCAAGTGTTATCCGCGATCTTTTGAATTTTTCCTCTTTTTAGGCTCATTTTGGCATGTGTACAGTTTGCTTGACGATGCGGAATGGGGAATGGGATGCAATCTTCGGTGTCTTCAATTCTTCTAGTGTCCAGGGTCTTGCAAAGGTGGATGTCATCGGTGAGGGGTTGACAGTCTTCTTCTAGGTATGCGTACTCATCGTTTCCAAGTGCAAGGTATTTGGATTTAGGGATAATAGTTAGGTTATTTTTATTGGGAATGGAGTAGAGATGGAAAAGGTCAAAGGTTTGTGGGGCTACTGATGGGATTTCTAGGATAAAGTTTATAGAGTGTACTGTACTATAAGCCTTAATTTTAATTGATTTTTCTATCCTATGAATATTACTAAGATTAATTACAGCTACTGGTTTAAACGAATAAATGTTACCTAAGTTAATTAATTACCTTATTAGATTTTGGGGACTTATTATACTAGGATGCATGGTGCCCAGTTATGCAAACGGCATGGCATCTTCTAACAACATTAACTTATCTAAGATAATCTGTAAACTAAAATCTATCTGTACGTATATATCTAGAAAATGTATATGATTAGTTACGTCGTTACGATAACGTGTAATGTTTTGCAGTATATTAGCCAAATTTTTCTGATTCCTATCCAATTTACTTAATTGATTTCCAAACTCATTTATTGTATTTTGTGCTAGAACTAAGGATTTCCTTTGCATATTTTGAACATTATTAATATTATTCCTTATGTTTAATATTTCTTCTTCGAATTTTGCTGCGTCATCATGATCAAGATTTCCAGTTATGGATTTAACAACAGTACCTAATCCATTAATTAAGCCGCGCCTTTTTCTAACTTGTGGGCTTAAAAACTTCATCTTTTTACCTATTTGATCTAAGCTATACTCTATTTGATTTCTATATGTTTGATGTAACTCTCGTGATTTTACGCTCTCAGCTGCTTTAGTGCTTGCATATAACGACATTAATTGGATGGAAGTTAGATGAAGATTAGTAGTATTGTAAATGCAAGCGAGACTAAAGTAGTTATCCTGTTTAAGGAGCTGTCCTTGTTTTAGGAGAAGGATACCATTTTCATTATTAACGGGATCAAAGGTTATGATTCCTGTTGCGTTGAGCACGACGGCTCCTGAGATGAGGCCTCCGTAGTAACTTGAAGTGTACCCTGATGGACTTAGAATTTGGGTGGTTACCTATGATTTCAGCCACATTATTTGGATGAAGATGGATGATCTTGTAGGGTCCTTTGAAGACAGGCTTAGTTTTATCGCTGCGTGCTGACTTTGCAATCTGCTTATAAACGGTCTCACCTACCTTGAACATAATTTCTTCTGCTGCTTGGTTTCGTTTAGAAATCACGTGCTCCTTATTCTTGAACTGCTTCGGCATTAGCGCGGTGTTTAATAACGTAATCCTGATAAAATTCTTTGGGATAGTATAGTTCTAGTGGATTTCTAGATGCTGTGTGTCCAAATAATAGCTCATGAGGTGTATAATCTGTTGCTGAATGGATAGAGTTATTATATGCAATAATAGAATACTTCATGATGAGCTGCATGGGGTCTTTATTGGTCATTCTTTGAATTCTAATTATTTCAGCTAATGTGGAATGTAAACGTTCGATGGGTGAATTCGAGTTAGGGTTATACGGTGTCGTGAAATGTATATGAATATTATGTAAGGCACAGATATCTTTTATGACATCATTATCGAACTTAGTATCTGAGTCCGTGGTTATTTTGTTTGGTAAACCTAGAACCGAGAAAACGTCTAGCAATGCTTCTGCTACATGCACACTACTACACGCATTTAAAGGGACTGCTTGAGCGTATTTGGAGAAATTATCAATAATTGTGAGGAAAGTTACTCCTCCTGTTGAATAAAGGTCCATAAATATGTGTTCCATTGGCTTCCGCGGTGTATTGGTAATGGCCAGAGGTGGTCTTAGAGGATTGCGCTCGTATTTTGACTGCAAGCAAATCTGGCACTGATTAACAAATCTCTGAATGGTAAGTAACATGTTAGGCCAGTGATAATTTCTGTGCAATTGTTTATATGTCTCTTGAATACCGCGATGGACTGTCTTTCCTTCGTGATATTTCTTTATTAACTCTTGCTGTTCCGTCTTGTTCTCTACTAGGGTCACACGCGTAGTGCATTTAAGTAATTTTGGGCCACGCTCGTTAAATATAGTAGTATAGACTCTAGAAAAGGCATGATATAGTTCTTCACTATGAAAATAACAATGAAAAACTCGGTCGGCAATTGTGTGTTCCTTTAAAAATCTGACTATCTCTGATTCTGTATTATTAATTGGAATAAAAACATCTTTAATGACTACTTTTGCGTTAGTGGATCTGTTATCTACTCTATAAGTTGAGCCTGGTGTTGATCTAATGTGAAATTGTTTCAGCTGGCGATCTATAGCGTCCGATATTATAGGTATGCCCTTGTTTTCATTATCCGGTTGTGTATGTCGTGTAGAGACTAATTCAGGTTCGGCTGACACTATGCTCATACTATCTGATTCTGTCTCTATGTGAGATTGGGGAACGCTAGGGTTTAATGATGGAATATTGTCATTATATTGGGGCACGGGTGCCTCTATTTCATTTTCGGCTTCTCTACGAGCGTTCTCAAATATTCTGTTAATTATTTCATCATCCTCATTATCATCTAAGTTGACTGCTAATGAATCCATACTACCGTGAAATATTTTAACGCGAGATAAGGCATCGGCGTTAGTATTCTGACGACCCTTTTTGTATACTACTTTATAGTCGTATTCTGCGAGCTTTAAACGCCATCTAGTTAATTTGGAGTTAGGATCTTTCAGTGACATTAACCAAGTAAGAGGCTTGTGGTCTGTGTAAATAACGAACTTCCTACCATAAAGATAGGGACGAAAATACTTGGTTGCCCACACTATTGCTAGTAACTCTTTCTCTATCGTAGAGTACCGAGATTTGGTGTCTGACAGTGTCCGAGATGCATAAGCTATCGGCTTATCGGAACCTACAATGCCCTGTGACAATACAGCACCTATAAATGCTACATCTGATGCATCGGTGGTGAGCACAAAAGGTTCATCAAAATTAGGATATTGTAGTATTGGGGCATTTGTTAAGATTTGTTTACATTTATTAAAAGCTTCTAAAAAGTCTGGGGAATGAAAAACTTTACTATTTTTCTTAACATGTTGAACGCCAAATGAAAAATCGAGTATTTCCATTCAGGCCACAGGGCTCACCGGTGAGCCTTATCTTACTGAACCATTCGAGCCATGGGGGTCACCCGTGAGCCACGTGAAAGGTCCAACATAAACGCTTCCTATGAGCCACAGATTGCAGCTATCAAACAAAACGCATATGGAAGTGAGCCGCGTGGCCCTGTATCCGACGAGAAAAATCATGCGTTTTTAAGGCGTTATTAGATTTGAAATCAAATGCGAAATTTACAGACGAAGAGATCCAAGACCTTCACGACATTCATTACAGCTTGGATGTAATAAAAACTACAGTTTTGTCATTATATCGCCGTGATTCAAACTTATTGACGGCCGACGCTGCGCTTCGATTCATGCTAGAGAAACTTAATCTTCAGTCAAACGATCTCAGTGGAAAACTAGCCACATCTCTTAGAAAGAGAATTAAGGAAAGGCGAACAAATGTATTCGGTGTTTTGCAATATTTGCATAACAATGAAGAATTTTTTAAAACAGCTGCCTCAGAATATTTCACGAAACTATCGTCGGATGATATACGAATGTACATAGTGGAACTTTTGGAACGGTTGAAATATAATTCTACTCAAAAAAGCACTAATTCACAACCACAACCGAGTGCATCGGACGCAATTGCTACCAGTGACGATGATGACGAGGAGTTGACAATCGCACAACAGTTAGACAAAGAAATAAACAAAGTGACTGTAAATAAAAAAATTTCAACAGTAAACACAGATCTCCATTCCATTATTAGGGTAGAAATGTGCATTTACGACAGCGCTGGCGGCGGTCGCGAAGTTTTTTTGACTGCAGCGTATAATTATTTACTTTCGATAACGCCTACAAGTGTTGAAGCCGAGCGAGCCTTTTCATCCGCCGGATATTTTTGTAATAAACCAAGAAGTTCCCTAGGTGACAAAACTTTAAATGCCTTGTCATTTATGAGATAACATTTTCAAGAAGAAAGATTATATTCGGGACGATAAAAAATGGTTTGACTTAACTAAGTTCTTGAATAATTCATAACAATTAAATAAAATTAACCACCTCTTTAAATGAATCAATAATTTGACAGTACAGTGTTAGATTATTTTGTCATGGAACTAATATTTTTTTTTTTTTTTGTATCTATCTGTGGAGGCTTGTTATTAGCAATTTAGTAATATATTCTTGTTACTATAATGTTATTAGTCTGTAAGCTTTCTAAAAATTAAAAATAAAATAAATAAATATAAATAAATATTTTTTTGTTTAAATATTGTGTTTATCCAATTGATACATCCTTGAATTTGAGATAGTAAAAGATAACTGTAAAAATTGTAGATACTCTATCTACAATATTTACAAAAATTCATAATCAATTTAAAAAAAATAGGAAAAATTACGTAATTACGGAATTACGGAATTGGAGAAAAAAGTTGCGTAATTAGTTACGTAATTGACATTTCCGTAATTTTGGAAGCCCTAAGCATAGCCTAGTAACTTTACGCTTTTCTTCCTCATTCATATGCCCTGTACGAATTTTCTTCAAGTTCTCATTTAATATACTATCAATGTCTGATTGCACTTGTACGGCATTAATGTTATGACTTTGAATATTATTATCCTCGTTATAAGACTCTAATTCCATTGAACTCTTATCTAGAATATATTTTTTATCATCACTATAATTAATTACTGAAGTTTTAAAACAACCATTACTAACGTTAACGATAGCTGCCGGAGATTTCAAGTTATCTGACCAAAAAAAATCATCGTGTAAGTATTGTCCATCCACGTAGTTAGTTTTTACCGTGACTAGCTTTTCACACTTAGGATCGATTTTTATCTTTTGTGGTGGAGAGCTGAAGTGAATAGGTACTTGTGCCGTTGATGTTTGTAACACGTTATTGTTCAAATCAATATTGCTTTTCAGCTTCTTTAAAAGATCAAATCCTATTAGACCTTTGTACTTCGAATCAAAATCAAATATTAGGAATTTATGGATTATATCGCTATTGAACGCAGGGGGTAAGGGCAGGTACACAACTTTGTCGTGCACTGATGAACTATGAGCCGTAACTATTTGATATGGCTCTGTTTCTACACAGTATTCAAAAATAGTACCAAAAATTTCCTCCGATGCAATAACAGAATGACTCGCTCCTGTATCTATTAAAAACTTACCGTTAAATTCTGGCAACTCAATATATGGTAGAAATTGTTTAGTTTGTAAGTTAATGGAAACTATGTCCGGTTGTCTTGATTGGGGTCCAAAGTAAAATCCTGTTCTTGACTTACCTGTTGCTCGTTTATATCTACTTTGGGTTCAGAGACATCGCTATTTATGTCTAATAACTGACTGAAAAGCTCACTATCAAAAGGTATTGGTTGCACCTGACCTTCCATTTGGCTCGGGATATAGAATAACTGTCCCGACGCAAACTGTGGTTTTTCTGGCTTACCTGCCGTACGCATAGTGACGTCTGATGACACCTCAGGTGGATTAATCTGCTGTTTAGGGACGTTCGGTTGGTTCCTAAAGTTTCCACTTCTAACATTACCTGAACCACCTGGTCTGAAGTTACCTGATGCTGGTCGGTTTTTCCACGGCAACATAGACTGTATCCATTGTTGACGCTGTTCTGGGGTCATGTTATTCTGCTGGGGCTTATATGGCAACATTGTTGGATTTACTAGATTAGGATGAAAAGGACTATTGATAGGCTGCTGCTTAGGCAACTCCTTTGGTTTCGCTTGAGATGTTGAAGGGCTATTAAAATTATTAGACCTATTATATGCAAACCTAGCCTCTTCTTGCCTAGCTGCAATAATAGCTTCTTCAAATGTTTCCGGTTTCGCAATTCTCACACCTAATGACACATGAAAATCTAACTAATTTATGTACTGTTCAATTACCATCTTTTCATAGTACGATTTAGTAAGATGTTCCTCTACAGAGTATAACGTATCTAATAGTTCGCGGAGCCGCTTGCCAAAGGTTTCCGCGTCTTCATTCTTTGACTTACGTACCCGTGTGAGCTCCTGCATTACTTGGATCTCATTCCGTGGCTCTCCAAGGCGTCTAGTTAAAGCGATTTTAATTGACTCCCAGAAAGTAAGATATTCCTCAAATGCTATGGCATCGATAGCTGGGCCACTTAGCCTACTTTTAATCAGACAGATAAATGCCGGATGCGACCGATCTGCTTCACTAGTTAGCGTTAATAGGCTTTCTACCTCTCTAATATAATATCTAAGTAATTTGGGATTGCCATCATATCTTGGCATCAAATCTGCAATTAGTTTGTATGGTTTATAGTTAGCATCATAATCTCTGAGCGACATTGTTTTACTGTAAGTTATCTGTCTAATGGCACTCAAACAGAACAATAGAAGTGTAATATGTCACGTGGAGTTTCACGGAATATCTTAACGCTATAACAAATGGGTGCCTACCGCGATTTTAGCTTATAGACAGACACACATTTAGTACAAATAAAATACAAAAATTACATTAAGGCAGGAAATAGAGCAAGGACACTTGGTGGTACGAGAGCACTTACCAAAGCAGCCACTGCATCTCCTGTCGAGTCATGTATCTGCCAACAGCTTCCTCCAATTCTCCGGAGAAACACGTTCTTGCTTCTATACAGGTGCCCGACCGCAAGATAGGTTCTTTGCGGATCGCGAAGGAACGATTTGAGAACCGTCACTCTTATACCGAAGAGTTGTATTCGAACGAAGAGCGTCGCGATCCTACCGACTGCGCCAGTTATGTTTCGGCGATCGGGAATTAAGTTAAAAAAAACTTTATTTATTACAAATACTTTAATTATAGAAAAACAGTGTATTACGTTGAAGGCTGATGTCAAGACTGATTTTACAAACAATAAAATGGAATAACATGAATTTGATCTTATTACTAGGTTGCACTTTATTACGTAGGTTGGCGGCTGCGTACTAAGCGTAAACGGTTGTTAGGCTGAGTTAACTCACGTTATACATAAATGAGTTCGAGATCAAGAAAATATTATAATAATTAATCATTAAAAAATTGAATCAGTTTAAACCTAACGAACTAGAGCTTACTGATTTCTCAGACGAAGACAAAGACAAGCCATGATTTTCGGATATGAAAAAAATGAGCCATACTAATTTCTGCTAACATAACACTTCTAAGTGTAAGCACCATCATTCATGTTTAAATGCGTGAAATTTCCATAAAATGTCAAACAATTATTTAATGCAAGTTTTGCCGTTGAATATTTGCATGTGACTTTTGTTTACACAAAGGCAAGCAAGCAAGCATATTGCATGCAAGTTTCGCCTCTTCTAAACCGAATTGCATGTCCTAGTACAAATTGATTTAAACATTGCCTATAAATATGTGAGCTATCAATTTATATTTTCATGACAGAACTGAATATGGTTTTATTATCTGTACGACTTAATTGTACATGCTTTTCAAACCTATACCAGTTTTGAACATCAACTAACTGATCCGCATTGAACTGAAATTGTACATATTGTTTAGACGGTGCCCAACAATTTTATAGTTACTTCTATTTTATGGTATACAAGAGGCAGTAAACTTATAACATGCAAACGGGGCCTTAGGCACCGTCTCAATTAAGTGGTCGATCTCCACTCTTTCTCTTTATGTATCAAAGTTATCACGTAAGATAAAAATGATCATTATTTGTATATTCGCAGGTATTATTTCGCATTTTTGTCGCATTTCAACGTACTTTATGTTACGCACCTACGGTGCTATAACGTCACTTATGTATCTAACGTATTTTTTCAGGAGAAGCGTTTGAAAATTGAACATCCTATTAAATTGTATAGTTTTACTCGACTAAAAAAATAAATTGATAATATTGAAACTAAACCATTAAACCTTACTTTAACATAAAAGCAAACATTTCACTGTTTACTATTATGAAGATATAAACGTTTAAAAATTACAACCCTCGCACGTTATGGGTCTAGAAAATAATTTATTCGTCAATTATGTCAAAGCAAATAAAACACGTCGATACCGGAAATTTCAATTGTCGTAAAGGACATTTTGCCGAAAATGAGTTATATATATATTTGGAATCAGCGTCGCAAGCTCTATCGATTGGTATATTTAAAAAAATTCTATCTTTAAAAAAAAGCCCCTTACGACCTGGCTTTCCAACAGCTCTAGCGCGATTTTTTATACTATTTGGGATGTATCGTAAAAATAATTTTCAATAGGGGAGCGTAAAGTCATGTTTTAATTATTTAAGAGGTCGTAATCCTCATTTTTGCATTAAACTTTTTATACGACATTCTTAACCACATAATAAAGATATAGTCTTAACCCTTACGACCAAATCTATGCTTTGTTTTAACTTACGTAATTAGGGCGTAAAGGACGTTTGCAATGTGTCTGGTATACATACCTTTATGTAATATTAACGTATGGAACCTCCACGCGTGAGAACAAAAAGTTTTAAGTTTTTTTTTTGTATGGCTGAAAACACTTAAAGTTAATTTATTTGAAACTGAATGGAACTGAAGGGCTGATGCTCATAAGAGGTATTGTACCATACACGGCGATCAAGGTGACATCAAATTCATATACCTTTCGGTGCCGCTTCGCGCGTACCAAATTTTTTGAATTTTCGATACGTGATTTTTCAAATCTTTGACATGGTCAAACGAAGTTGAGCATCGATTTACTTGTACTGTCGTTAGTTAATAGCCTATTAATGACTTTTTTAATGAGAATAATGAAATACGATATTGATCAAATACTTTTTTTTTACAAAATTGCATAATCAGTCATAATCACGCTGATTAACAAGTGACTAAAAACTGATGTTACTAAGTCCCTCATTTGTTAATCACCGTGACTATGGCTGAGTTATAATGACACGCCCTTCCGCTCCGCCCAGAGCGGGAGACGTCATTTGATGATTTCCCAAACACAAAAAAAGACCTCTAACTTATTCATTTCCGTAGGATTTGCTTTAGTAGTCGGAGTCGGAGATGAGGTATTTGATAGATGGGAAGTGATTTTGCCATCAGACATGGTCGTAGGCATCGAGTGCTTAACAGAATGGCCTCCCATAATAGAAGGCTGCAGGTCTTCAATCTCGTTTCCAATCGTAGCCTGTTCTTCAACTATGTTCAACCTGTTTTCGTTTGAAAACTTAAAATATAATGGTCTGCAGAACATTGTGAAAGATGGCTCTGGATTCTCCCATATCACTTCTTCGCCACAAACTAAGCGCAGGGGCTCAAACGAACATATAAAAATGCTAGAATCGTCATCCTCTGCCAAAGTTTGCTTATACAAACTTTGCCCTGAAGCACCATCAAAACCCCACTTGAATATAAGTATACATTCTTTGCCATGCAGTGAAGATTCTACACGAAAAAATATTCCAAGTCTAGCCACAGTTTTGTTCAAAATAGCTTGAAGTTTTACTTTAACCCCTCTTTCCGTGACTTCTATAGCATCTTTTGGCGGATAGCAGTTCTTCTTCGCTTCAAGGATAGCTGTATAAGAAGGATACAATGGTATTCCTTCTTCTTTTGCACAATATATTAATGTTATATACTGCCACTTTGAAAGCTTCAATGAGATCAAAATACTTAAAGCTTTATCAGCAGAATATATGGGCATAGTTTTCTATGCCTTTAACAATTCCTTTATCTTTGTAGCTTCTTCGGGATGCTCCGAGACTAGTTTAATGATATCTGCTACATTCTTATTTTGTGCTTTTAAACCAGTTGCATGAGCATGGCTTTCAGTTCTGTACGTTAGGAGCTCTTCCACTCTTCTGTAGCGGGCTTAGCTTCACAAATGGTTTTCTTGGACTCACAACTGATGTTGATGTTCCAACACTGCACGTTTCCGGTCCACAGGATGTTGATGCACCCTCATTTATAGCGAAGTCAGAACTGGAACATGGTTGCTGTTCTACTAACACCATACAAGGGGTTATCTTTTCCCTCACGACCTCAGGCCATTTTATGTCCTTTTGCAGCTATGTCTCATACTTTTTGATGAATGTACGTCTCGTGCGATTATGCGAGATCCATTTGTTCTTCAACGAGCACACACAAGTCTGACAGAATTGTTTCAATTCGTTCTTTTCATTTTTGACAAATCAACTTTATTCGCAAAAACTTCAAATAGTATTTGAGGTTGTTAAAAAAAACTGGTGTTTGCCACAAACAGGAAAATGTCCAAATTGGTAACAAAACCTTCCATCACAATACAATAAAATTATAAATATAACGTAATAGCGCAAAACATTTTGTTTAAATTTTGAATTACTATTAGAACAATATTTTTACTACTTTTTTACTAAATATTTGAATAATAAATAAAAAATATTTTAATTTCACTTGTTTTTACTACATATTGTAGGTATTTCTATTCAAAACTTTAGGTTTTTTGTTCCTTTTACCCCCTTAGTCTCTGGTTTAATTGACCTGTACTATCCAATGATAATCAAGATTAGTCCTTTACGACACATCTGACTTTATCATAACCAATTTTTCGTGGCTGTAAAGTACTTCAGTTATTTTTTTATGGGCTGTAAAGGACTCTCATTTTCGTCAATAATTATGTTTGGTTTATTTTATTAATTTTTATGGATAGAACACGAAAAAATAGTGAGGGTTTCTTTTGACATCATGAATATAGTACTTTGTTTGAAAAAGATATAAGTCAAAAACAATATTTTTTTTTGTTTTTTGGCTCTACTGAAAACTCGTGTTTTGTCCTTTACGACAATTGAAATTTCCGGTATCGACGTCATCATGCATTTCTAAAAAATATTTATTCAAATACAAAAAAGAGTAACAAAATTTCTGAATTCTAAATAGTAACTTTTATATTAATCAGACTTTTTAATGACAGATTATCTTCTTACTGCCTAAACTTGAACAATCGTAATTGCAATTATCCATAGAACTTAACTATTGATTAGTCTATTAATCACAGTCATTGTACCCTTATTTGACTCTTATTAATTAATAATCAACAGTAGGTATCACATACCAATAAAATTACTTCACTTATCCTATACCTACAAAAAAAATACTGTTTACTTTTAACTTAGAATCACAGGCTTGGTAAACCTTAAGGTAAAATACAAAAATTAAATTAAATCATTATAAAAACTTTCATAGTATCTTGGCACAAGATTAGCCTCCAATAATTGCAATAAATCACGCTTTTTACGTTCTGAAATTGGTATTTTGTTGTTGTAAGCTTGCTTCAATGTAATTTCGTCTATTTTTCGATTGCCTCTATTGCCGCGTAATTTTTTGGGTTGAACAATAGCTTTTGCTTCCTCCCAATCATCCTTTTTGTATGTGGTTCGATAATGGTAATTTTCAGAATTTTTGCTAAATTTAATACTTTTGATGTCACCGGTCTTGATATCACGATCATTGACATTTTTCGCATTATTAAAGTTTATGTTCTCTTTAAGTGCTTTCAAATCGAAGAAATCGTTAAAGTTCATTTCGTTTACCACAAAGGGTTTGCCAGTTTTTTTGGCCCCACGGATTAAGGTAATGTATTGATCGGGTACATAAATACATCCAGCATTTTTGGCTCTAGTCACAGATTTTTCTATTACTGAGTGAGCTGCATCACCTTCGTTCTGCGTGTGGCCCCGAATCAAAAAGTTGTGTTGAATGGAGTTAATATTTAAGCGAGTCACTGCATAGTAGTACATAGCAAAAACAAATCTATTTTTTTGCTGACCACAGCAATTGTCAGAGTAAATAATGACATCGCAGCCTGGTTTTTCGAATGCAATCTGCTCTAAGTATTTATACACACACGACCCTATTTCGATGGCTCCTCTTTTGCCCAACCCTTCATGCCAAAAATAACAGGTGGTTTCTTGCTTGTTTGCATTAGATATCGTTAAATTATAACATTTCAGTCTTGATTTGTAGTAAAAAGAGCTTGATTTGCCAACAGGGCATGGTAACACCGCTTGTAAGACATAGGTGAAAACAATTGTGTTGTTGTCAGGTTCATGACATCTTTTCATATCCTTTTCTTTCTCAAGTCTACTTAAGCTTTTTTCTTCTTGATGCAATTTGAAACTATCACGTAATTTATTTTTTTCTTCTTCAGAGGCATTTTCGTATGCTTCACACTCATCGCACCGATCTTTTTTAGGTTTAAAAAATCCAATGTTAAAATCTTGGTTGAAAATTCGTGAGTAAGCGTCATAGTTCACAATAGGCTTGTTCTGTTGTTTCTGAATTTCTGAATAATTTCTATGTAATTCTGCCACTGTCAAACCCCCATCAATGAATTGTCTGCTAGTACTAGCCCTAAGATAGTGACTCTCAACCCTTGGAATTGATTCGATATGATCCTTTACTGCTTGTATAACTTCAGGTTCCAAGGTACATTGTTTTCCGTGTTTTCCTCGCTGATCAGGTGGAATGAAACCATCATTCTGAGCTTTGCCGTCGATAACAGTCCGTATAATCCGTTGTGTGATACCCAAAGTGTTGATGAGAAAAGTTTTACAGACGCGGATTTCTTTATTCTCATTTAGCAAGTAATATGCAGTGTTTGCTTTTCTGTCGTACCTTTTGTCAGTCTTTATGCGGCGGTAAGCACATTTTAGTGGTTTTGTACAGGCGTTTAAAAAACCCCGTTGCCTCTCTAAACTCTCCAACTTCCAGTAAGACTCAAAGATTTCCGTCCTTTTTTGTTCAGTAAATTTAGCAGCACAGGACAACCGACATTTAGTTGTACATGTAGGTCCTATTGTTTTACTTTGGTTTAGTTTTTTGGTCTTTACTGAGATATACCTTTGTCCAGAGTTTTTCAATTGCTTAGCAACATTCTTTTTCCAGATTGTTGGATTACGCGTACGCTTTTTGCCTCTCGGTTTAGTTATCGGTTCCGCTGGTTGGTTATACTCGTGAACTAGACTCTCATTATTAGAATTATTGTTTTCAGCAGGAGAATCACTGGAACTACTACTGGAGCTACTGCTACTGGAGCTACTGGTAGAACTGCTACTGGAGCTACTGGATGAAGACGATCTTGAACGAGGGCCAGGCCTGTATTCATCTCCTGAATCAGCGCCGGAGAAATCGCCTGTTTGAAAGTCGATACCCTCTTGTTCATACGATTTATTAGTCGCAAATAAAATAGATGGAGAGTTACCGGGGTTCTCGAAAGTAGTATCATCCTGCTCTGGAGTCGTTGTTGTTGGGTCTTCTAGGTTGATACTGGACACTCGGAATTTGTAAGAGATAATGCATTTTCTGGTTTTGAATATGGTAATTTTGTAGAGTTTGCTAAATTTTGAACTTCAATCGAGTTTTTGATTCCATCGGAAAGTGCAAGTAGCACTAGGTGTTTGCTGCGTTGGTTCATTCTGAAAAAAAAAAGAAAATACAAAATAATGATAATAAATAGGTGCTCAATAAAAAAATATGATAACGAAATAAATTATTGACTGATTTATCAAAATTAAGATTTTAATTCCCATGAAATAATTACTTATTAGATTGCTTAAAAGCAGTGACGGCTGTCCTTTTAGTGCGCCAAACCACCACATTAATAATACAAATAGGTACTAATTATAATACAATTTCAAACGAAACAAACTGATCACTTTAAATTAAAGAAAATCAATAAATTTAAAATTGTCTTAAAATTAGCGGGACCGACAATTTAACGCAGGAATGTAATTTCAAAATCTAAACATCTCACATCAACTAAACAACTTATTTAAAAATTCGGGATAAAAAAGAGAAAAGATGTCATATTCATACTATTATCTATTTATCATGTTGGAATAATTATCATAAAAAAAAATAATCAAAAACAATAATCCTACTACTATACTGGAGCAATATCGTCACAAGTGTTAATCTAACGTTAAACTTTACACCATGAAATACAAATATTGGGGAAATAACGTCATTACTTCACTACCTCACTACACAAGTGTCGTTATTGCTCCAAAAACATAAAAAATAATTGTCACAATTACCTTAGTAACGTTGTAGCTCCAGAAGACAACTACTCGTGCGGGGGGCCGCGCGCTACTGACCAATGAAACGTTGTTTCTCCCAGTGCCGTCCAGATTCGCGCCAAAACCGTAACGACACTAATGCCCTCACGAGGAAAGTTTGCGTACTACACAAATGACAATAACGCACCAAGTAAAGAGGTGGATTTGGAGTATTTTCTCATAATCAGTTAAGTTTTGACAAAAATTGCATAAGTGACGTTATTGCACCGTACGCGTAGGTGCGTTAAATATGTTAACTTTCTGGTTTATATGATGAATAAACCAGCTGAATTGGGAAATGTAGTAAGTAATAAATGTTGTTTTTCTATTCATAGAAGTCCTTTGTGTGTGATCATTTACTAGCTTCTGCCTCTTTGTTTTATTTTCAGGCTCTAATTCGCAGTGTTGGTCTGATTTCATTTTTCACAAAGGATATAGTATTAGTTGTCATACATTGCATTTACTGTAAGAAGTTCTGTATTATTATAGAGGAAGCTGTGACGGCGTGTATACAGTTTATCAAGAACACGAACTATTTAATTATGCATTTTTAAAACCACTATTTGATTTTGATACTCAGTGGTTACATGAGAAATTAATATTATTTAATATTCGATTTAAGTATCGTAAACAGATGAAAATAAGTTAAAAATTGTTTCCAGAGTGTCAAGGCCGTCTCTACAAGAACGTGTTACTGGCTAATCGATCATTCAGTAAGCTGTCCGCGTGTGGCCTGTTCTATGTAGATGCTATGCTACCAATGTATCTGATGGGCGTTATCTGTCATCATGTTATACTGCATGTGCAGTTCTATTTTCTTTGAATTAAATAATTTTGTTTAACTTTTACGTTTTTGTTTATCATTTAAATTATCTGTCCATCGGCTATCATCGTCAACTTATTTGCAGCGTTGCAGCGTTGTTTCACGTACTGTTTAGCATATGCCTCTTTTATTCCCTTAAGTTACTATCTGTATCGTACCGTACTCTTGTTTAATAGTAAACTTAATAGTTTACTATTAAATATAATTATTTGTTTTCAAAAAGCCACACGGCCACGGGTTTCTAAGAAAACATATTAAATGTCAATTTTGTATTCTGATAGCTCGACGGGTTACCCTAATTAATAATAAAATATCTAATTTCTGTAAAAGTAGACTGGTCGTTATCGATACTATTTACCGTGCCTAGCGCAAACGGAACATATCGTAGTTTTTTTCATTATTTTACGTACAGCAATGACTACAATGTCCTCCTAGGGCATTCCCTCTCGGTGTTTCAACTCACATCTGCCTTGTAAATACCTTTTGTGAGTCGTCCTTCATTTATCTTCTTAACATGACCAACCAACAATAGAGTACTTAACAGTTTTTTTGCTATCTTGGTAACTCCCTTTTTTGTGGGTGGGAAATCATTAAATGACGTCTCCCACTCTGGGAAGGCGTGTCAAACTTTTAATGACTAAAACCCACCCGTGTTCCTTCAGTTGCCCATGCTAGAACCATGATAACTATTTTATACTAATCCGCAACCCTGGCAGACCTATGTATATACCACATATCACTATTCACCTTGACAGAAAGCGCAGCGACATGAGCCTTGTCCTTTGGTTTATAGTCTTCAGTTTGTTCGTATCTCGACCATGACTGTGACATTGTATCTATTTTTCTGCTGCAGGATGTGCTGTGGTTTGTTTATCAGGACACTTCTTCAACAAGTGGCCAAATCGCTTGCACTTGAAACATCCGGTTTGCTTCCAAGTGATCGGTGCTGTTAAATTATCTTGCTTGTCCTCCCGTCTCCTTGTCTCTTCTAATAGTTTGAGTGAGACATGTTTAAATCTGTGGAGCTTAACATTTGTTTCACACAGTCCTCCGTTTCCTCTTTGCTACTCCATCACCTGACCCTAATCACCATTTATTTATAACTAGACCTTGACATGCATTAATAATGTAGACATACCTAAAATATAATAATAATGATAACATTGAAGAAGTTGATACAACAAAATTTCTAGGAATTATCATTGATAATAAATTAAATTGGAAGGCACAGAAGGATTAGTAAGAAAATAAGTAGCACAACATATTATGCTCTGTATAAATTGGCAGCAGTAATTAGTATAGGTTCTTTGCTCACCGCATACTATGGCTTGGTAGACTCCATTTTAAGATATGGTGTTATATGTTGGGGTAACTCGAGGGACAGGGAATTATTGTTTAAGATTCAGAAGCGTTGCATTAGGTCGATGTTCAAACTTGAAACAACTCAGATTTTTAAGCCTTACTTCCAAAAATATAAAATTTTGACATTACCTTCACTGTATATCTTAGAAAATGTAATACTTTTAAGGTGTTTTCTCACATGGCAGATTGATTTCCTCGCAATAGACCAATAACACTGGTCAACAAGGTTTTTGCCCAATGTTAATGAGTTGTAATATCATGAAGTACGCAGCAACTACCCATTGCTACGACGCTATCGATTGATACGACATGACCAACCATATACGTTTCGCAGCTGGCTTAGCTCGAATTTTTGAGATTATGCTCATGGTGTGCACGTTTTTTTTTTTTTTTCAGGATGGGAATTCATCAAATGACTTCTCCCGCTCTGGGAGGGCGTGTCAGACTTTTACTGACTAAAACCCACCCGTGTTCCATCAGTTGCCCATGTGCCAGAGTCACGGTATCTCTTTCGAACTATCACGCGACCCCGGCAGGCATCGGTCCTATTAGACCCCTACGCTGCTGCTGACATCTCTTTGAGGCACGCGTGGAACACTGCGCGCCATCGACCCGAGCTTGGTCCTTACCGGGCGGCGAACTACCCATTGCTCGCCGCCCGCAAGCTTGCGCCTACGGTGGCCGGGAGTCCGCAATCGACTCCCGACGCCCGGGGCGTCTCCTCCTGATGGTGTGCACGTTGAAATTTGTATACGCTGCGCGCGACCACAAACATGTTCATGCTTGTTCAATGCACTATCTCCTAATGAGTGTGATATACAAATACAAACTAACAGAGCACTTTGATTGAACATGTATATTGTTATATCTGTAGCTAAAAAATGGTAAGAATCGTGTATAAAGTGAATTTTACCTGTTTTAATTGAATTTTCTATACCTATTTGTTTTCATTTAAGTATATCGATTTGTATCAAAGTATTTCATCAATATAATACCTCGTTGTTGTTTAAGTAATCCAGACAATTACTGTTACGTGTGCGGTAATTTTACTACGAAAGGGAAGAATGAAAAATTAACTCCTATTTCTCCTAACCGCGAAAGAGATGCTTTTCAATACCGTAAAGAAAAGTTCGCAAAAAATTCAGATGCAAAATTATAGGAAGGGTTTTTTATTGAACCTCAAATACGAGGGTCGATTAAGGACAATACGTTTAATAGTCAATTAAATAAAAAGAGAGTAAGGCTTAGAAATTTATGATACAAGTTTTTACTAATTTCATCAGAAATGTGAGAGCTCAAAACTATAAAAAACTTCTGAAAGATATGATTGAAGCCTTGCACGCTATTGGCTGTAAAATATCCCTCTAAATACATATTTTGAACTCACATTTAGATTTTTTTTACCTCAAAATATGGGAGTCGTTAGCGATGAGCATGGTGAGTGTTTCCACTAGAAATAGCGGGCATGGAACGGTGATATCAAAGAAAGTGGAGTCTTACTTTGCTAGCAGATTATTGTTGGATGTTAAGAAAAGAAGCTGTAGATCTCAATTATAAAAGAAAAAGTAGTTCAACTGTACACTTTTATATTAAAATTTATTCATGTAAATATTTTTTTAACTGGGTGCTAAGTCTTTATATTGATATCCACATAAAACCCGAGCTAACCAAGACGTAAAAATAGTATCACTGTGAATGCTTTTTAATGCTCTTTTAAAATCAGTTCAACTTATTTCATGGGCTTACAAAAGTTGCTTTTTTGTTGACCAGTGTAACCAAAGGAGATTGCCTAGGTTTGGACCAAGTGCTGCCTAGGAATGTAAGTTGATCTAGTAGTACTGTAGCATACACATGAACTATATAAAATAAAAATTGGGCCCATGAAAAGTAAATAAATCCAGTTTTTGTGATAATGAATAATCTTGCATTAAACAATGTTTATGAGATATTTTTTCTCTAAAATGTATTTCAGTTACAATAACATAGTACCGTATCACGTCGAGCGAAGACAAAAACCTGTTCTTATGTATTATCTGTCGCTATCCCTCACCTGCGCTTGCGGTGATAAGCGTCCCTGCTTTGTTATAGGTCCCGGCAAACATCTTGAACACCGATTGATATACCCTTCTCGCTCGTGTGTATTCTCCCGCCAATGCGGAAGAGCGAAAAGGGTATATCAATCGGTGTTCAAGAAGTGTGCCGCGAGATATCATCATTTCAGCCGTAAGAGGTCCACTGCTGGACTTAGGCCTACCCCAATTTGGGGGCTTTGCCATAATCGCCACGCTTGGCAGGTTGGCGATCGCAGTATGGTGGTAAAATGTATAGAGAACGCTGCTGCCCATTCTCTAGTAAGTCCCTTAGTCGCCTTTTACGACACCCACGGTAAGAAATGGGGTGGTGTTATTCCGCGAGATATACCCGACTACTTTTTGCTCAGTCTCACGTCACTTGTGATCCGTTGTGAACGCGACTGTGCATATTTTTTCTTGTGGTGAATATTTTGCTTGAAACAGCGACCTGGCTTCGAATCTGGACTATCGATATATGCAACGACCTGGCTTCAAATTGGACTATCGATCTATACAACTTACTCTTCAAACAGTGAACATGTTTCAACCACAGTTAAGATCATGTTTTATATGTAACAGTTCTGTGGAAAGAATTCAAAGACACACTTTAACTCGAGATCTCCAGAATTTACATCTACAAACGGTGCAACATATTATTCAAACTGTGATTCCACGTGAGGTAAGTCATTTATTTTAGTTACCTTAATCTATACATTTTTCTTGGAGGTATTACAAAGACTCAACTAATGCGAAAACAACATGAATGTACTCTCTCTCTTTCTATGTAATGTATCGTATCAAAATGTGAGATAAATCATCATCATGTCGTTGTCGTGTTTGTTGAGGCGGTCATGGTAGGCTTTCCGAAAAGCTGTCCTATAAATACATAAGCAATACAACCGAAAACTATTGTAACAGACTGTATAGGTATACCTATACGATTTGCACCATAAAACAAAATGTACTTTCAAGTATGCCGCGTGAATGTATAATTATTATCGTAGGTATCGGCGTATGATACATTTAGTTTTTATGCGCAGATAAAATATTATATTTTATGTATTTGTAGTGTGTGAATACACGATTTATGCTTTGTTGTTTATTCCGCTTCAAGTTTTTTTTACTTAAAAGGCAGGATTAAATCTTAGGTGTCACAAGATCAGTTTTATCGAAAAATAATATGTTTTAATTATCATATTTATTTTATTTTTAATGCCTATTGATTAAAGTTTTTTTTTTCATTTTAGGTCACGTTTAATAATGATGAACACCTATGTCAAAACTGTAGGTACGTGTTTCACGGGTCGGAGGACCATTGGTTGTTGCGCGCACACTATGTGCTTGGTCTGGTTTACTGGGTTTGCTAGTCACCAAGACGTGATTAGGGGTCCAGCTTTATCCCTAGACACAATAATAATCGATAACGATGAAGACGATTAATCAATATTATTATGTTAGTTTTGTTAACTGACTAATTAGTTGTATTATTATTATAAATGATGCAATGCCAATAACAAAATACAACCAATTAGTCAGTTAACAAAACTAATACAATAATATTGAATTTATTTATTAATCGTCTTCATCGTTATCTATGAAATGATTGATACCTAACAAACAACAACATCAAAAATACAATTAATACAATTATACTCGAACACACAAAAACTGTTTAATAGTTGATTTTGTACATTTGTTGCTACTAAGTTCATTTTTTCCAATAAAAATATTCAAAACAAGAGACTGTTTTTCTTTGGACTCCTGGGATAGATTTTTATGGGCTTTGTAATACAGATTAGTGATGGTCTGAGGAACAAAATGTACTATGTGAGTATTCTAGGCAGCACTTGGTCCAGCTTCCATACAAAATTAGGCAATGTCCTTTCTCAATTTGAGGCGTATACTTTGTTTTTTTTTATGTATGACCACGCATAACTTTTTACAGAGATCATTTATTAAATCAAATCACTTTAGATTTTAATATTTCTCTTTTTATTGGAAAGGGTGTACTCCGGAAGTGGTTCCGTATAAATTTGGGAAGAAAATTCCAGCCCTAAGGGTAGGAAAACAGGGGATGATTGATTGTTCACTCACTGATTGGCTGACACTCACAAAACCTTAAATACAGATCCTAAGACACCGACTTCCGAAATTAAAGTTATTTTTCACTTTGTGGGAAAAGACAATATAAAATCCAAGGCGGCAACTTTTTTTTAAATATTAAAACTTTTTGGGACTAGAATGTTCTCTGTCTATTATATACAAATGTGTGTACGTGCATGCGTATGTAAATACTTAGAACCTATGAACATAGATACTACTAGTTTCTAATCGCAACAAAGTGACACTGCAATGGATAAAAGGACACAGTGTATCACTAGGCAATGATGCTGCTGACGAACTGGCCAGAAAGGCATCCAGCGCGTCAGTCTGCGGCCCCGAGCCCATCGTGCCCATCCCCTTCAACCAGCTACGCAGGTGGCTGCAGGAATTTACCCACACATAAGCGGAGAGCTGGTGGACGTCGGCACCAGGCTGCAGGCAGTCTAGGGAAGCTATGCCATCCTCGGATGGCAGGTTAACCAGACGTCTGCTACGCCTGGACAGGGATGGTCTGCGTCTGATGACGGGCACCATCACAGGAAACTGCCCGTTAAACAAACACTTTTACACAATAGGCATAACAGACAGCCCCCTGTGCAGGGCCTGCATGGAGGCTGAAGAAACCGTTGCACATGTACTCTTCGAATGTACAGGCGTCACCCAGATTAGGACAGATACCCTCGAGACACCCAAATCTTACACGGACTTTCTTAGCAGACCAGGAGACATTATTAACTTCTGGAAGGAGGTGGGCTGGTTGGAGTTATCAAATCAAATCAATTTATTTCGGGCTACAAAGACCCATTACATAAATACCTTACAGACTAACATACATACAAATAAAAAACAATGTAAAAACTATTGTGCACGAAGTGACGGCGTCGTGTTGCGTTGCGTGGTGTCACGTAGCCTTCCGCGGAAACGTCGATACACGACACCTTTCGGCCAAAACTCTGCCTTGAGGAAGGTCTCGATTTCAAGAACTGGAACTCGCACCACGAATGACTTGAAGTTCGTGTTGTGGCGCGATTGTTCACTCTCCAACACTCCAACTTCTCGACCCTCAAAGTCCAGTTGGTTTTCAGTCGTACATACTCCACGATCTCCTCAACCTTCGTGGTGTAGACGAGACACATAGAGCTGCGTTGTCGGCGTAGCTTGACGCAGCAGCATGTTGGGTCCTGCAAGCGCGGTTCCGCACTGGTTCCAACTAGGAGGCTTCCTCCTCTTCTTCCTCTCCACCTTCACGAAGCCATCCTTGTCACACGTGCCTGAAGCCGGGCCTAACTGCTTCGAACCCCTGTTATTAGGGGGGTTATACCGACGGCCGCCATGGCCCACGCACAATGGTCCACTCAAAGGACTAAGTGCGGAAACCAAAACCCCATAACATAGAACATAGATACTTCTAGATTTTGCCCGCGACTTTGTTCACGTAAATGTTGGTTATGGCGGACGCAGACAAAATAGCGGAATAAAAAGAAGGTTATGTCCTTTTTTGGGGTTCAAACTTATCTCGTACCAAATTTCATCAAAATCGGTAAAGTGGTTCAGGCGTGAAACCGAAACAGAGAGAAAGAGTTACTTACGCATATATAATATTAAATATATAAATATTGTAGTAGGGATATATAATATATATATATTATAATATTATCTAAAATAATAATTTAATAGTATAAGTAATAAATATAGTATAGTATAGAAGTATAGAAGGTTGTCAGCAATCAATTTGAATGCACTGTATAATATGGTATGTTTAGTGGTTTCTAAGACAGTCCATAAGCGAAAAGTGCGCGCTGGCATAATAAATTCAGTAGGCACGGAAGTCCAACTGTGACTTGCGTTCCTTTGATTTTTTTTTTAATAACTTCGTTCCTGAGACGGGCGGCCCCCGATCGCGGACGTTTTGTTTTTGGCTGTAGTATTTTACGCATAAATATTCTCCCAATTGACGAAGAAGACCTTACATTTCCATGTTTAAATATGAATTTGCTAAATTGTATTACAACTTCAATATTAATCAAACCCTGACAAAAGACTTCTGTTGTTAGAAACAAGACCTGAAAATAATAATTGAATTGTAAATTTCAGTTTAGCATAGCAGTTACATATACATCACTAGCTTCTGCCCGCGACTTCGCCCGCGTCAAATTTTTCCACCCCTACCCTTCCCGTCGCATCGAATTTCCTGCCAGTTTTCGTACATTTTTCGTAGCTGCTCCTCTCCTTTTAATTGTAGCGTAATGTTATATAACCTGTATTCTTCCTCAATAAATTGGCTACTCAACACAAAAATATTTTTTGAAAGAAAGAAAGAAAATACATTTATTTAGCACAGACTAAAAGGCACACAGTATATAGGCTAGAAAGAGTAAAAAACATTAAAAAAAAACAATTCAAACATAAAAGTGTAAGGTGCGATGACAAACTAGTATTAGAGTGTGCCTCACGGCTGCGCCAAAAACGTCCAATTCAGCTATAATGCTAGACAACTAGTGCCTGACGCTGATTTTCTACTGGACCTGAAGTGTGAAGTGACGGATGTAAATCAGTTTTATATGTATAAATACAGCAACGTGATGTATATATGCATTCATAAATTAAACAAAGTTGTATGAAACAGAAATAAATCGAATAAAACAGTTAGGAATATGTACATTGAATTCAATCAATCAATCAACAATCAATCATTGATTTCAATTCGTGATTCAGCATTGCATATATAAGCTGTCACGCCCTTTATGCCAGGAGGCTTTTATTTGGTACTTTTATTTACTTTATAAAAATATTTTTTGCTTTTGCTTGAGTATAGATTTCAGTTTATTTCTTGGAATATTGGGTTGGCTAGCTGACATAAGGCAAATCATTTAATTTAATATTTTGTGTCTCGTAATGTTACCTCCTTACAATTGTATAGAATCAAGTTCTTCTAACAGTTCTAACTTAACAGACAGCTGTGCTGCTGGGGAGTTTGTTCCGCCACTTCTTCTTCCCAGCTAAAGCACTAGGAAGTGTCGAAGGGCGGGCGTTTTGGGGGGACTGTCTTTTGTAACTTTGACGTTCAAAAAGTGCTGACTCTCAGCCTAGTTTGAATAAATGACTTTTGATTATTTTTTTGATTTTGATTGGTAAACAGTGTGAAATTTAAATAGTAAATAATTCAAATTTAGTACCTAGTTTAAGTATTTATTTGTATTGTAAAAGTTATGCAAGTAAATCAATGAACCTTTGAATAAGAATAAGAATAAATTTATTTAGACAAGTTTACATTCAAATTGATTGAATTCCTGGAACTCACACTAGGATTCCCTGTGTTGTGAGATCCAGGCTACTTCGTTCTGTTTACATTTTTGTAGATTTACATTATTTAACTTAAAAATAGATACATTCTTTAACTTAATAATAGGCATAAAAATAATGAAAGAGTACAGTACATTGTGGTTTAATTTGTGTCAGTTGTGTTTCTGCTAGCTGCTACTATATATGTAGGTACGTAAGTGAGTAAGTGTGCACGTATTTTTATGATGTGTGAACTGTGGGTTTTAACTTAGACCAAAAAACCTTCCGTCTTGTCATAGTCCATTGCGAGAAGACTCTTTGCTACCGTCAGTCTGCATTTCCTTTGTGTTAGTTTTAGTATTTTGTGTAGGCCATTGAGTTTCGTGTATAAGTGTGGTCTATAAAACCAAAAGACCTTCTGCCGATAATTTTACGATATTGGAATCTGTCCCAATTTACCCTTCGCCTTGAAAAGGTACACGTGCTTAAGGCAGTTTTATGGAATCGTAGCGTCACAGATAGTATGTAAAGTTGCCTAACTCTAAGAACTCCAACTTCCGAATACAGTTTATTCGTGGGGTACCGGTACGGTCGTCTATACGCAACTTTTAGTAGAGCGCGCTGAGCTCTTTCCACTTTGATTAGTAAGGTCTTGCCTACACCGCCCCACGCTACTATGCAGTAATTGAGAATAGATTGACAAAGTGAAAAATAGATCATCTTAAGGACCGAATCGTCAGCAATCTTGCCTAGTTATTTGAAGATTCGCAGCATTGTTCCAGTCCGGCCCCTTAAAGCGCTCAGGTGTGCGGACCACGTCAATCTATTATCAACAATGACTCCTAGGTATTTAACAGAGTCAGTTTGCTCGATGCAAGGACACGAACACTGGTCGGAACCAGTACAGGAGTGCAGCCGCAGACTAGCCACTCTGTTAGGAGAAGAACGCTTCGATACAGCAAAATTTACACTGCTGACGGAAAGTTTCCGGACAAGATGAAAATTTATTAAAACTATTATTAAAAGTACTATAAATCAAGTTAAAATAAGTTTTATTTTAAAAATATTAAAAGATAACATTCTACGATTAAAACCATCCACATTTTTTATCTCTTTCATTTTATACTGCTACACTTTCTTTTCATCAAAGAAACCACCTCTGACCGCCACTAATTTTTTAACTACTCGCGGCATTATTTCTATAAGTTTTTCTAATACACTTTTTGGTATATTATTCCAAGACGTTTGGAGAGCCTTCCAAAGATCATCCGAAGAAGTGGGATTCAATTTTCTAACTTGCCGATCCAGTTCATCTCACAATAATTCTATTGGATTTAGATCGGGAGATTGTGGGGGCCATTCCATTATTTCTAACTCACCACTATCTTCTTTATTTTTTAAATAGTTGAGACAAAGCTTAGATGTGTGCTTTGGGTCATTATAGGACCGATGCCTGTCAGGGTCGCGAGATTGCACAGATTCACAGATTGCATTTTTGCACTGACTTGACGGTCTCATCACTAACCCTTGCACACTTACACACACACATCCAACTACAAATGTACTCAACATCCGATTTAATTCTATTTGCATACAAAATATATCTTTCCTTTAGTTTTACACATGTCCTTATATTAAATTCGATAACATAAATTGTGATATATCTACTAATGTCGACCTGTTATCTGTGGCTAATACATCTACTTGCACCATTGATGAATGCTCATCTCTAATCTCAACATCTGTTAAAGCTTTGAAAGTTATTACACAAAACATTAGAAGCATCAACTGCAACATGGCTGGTATGCTTACTCTTTTGGGTAGGTCCAAAGTTGACTGGGACTTAATAGTGTTAACGGAGTGCTGGTTGCGTGGTGTTCATAATCCTCCTATAATGGATGGATACGATTATTATTCAACTTCTAATAACAAAACCCAAAATGAAGGGATTGTCGTTTTTATTAAAAAAGGTATCAATGCATATGTTAAGGAACCATCCATCCTGGACTGTAATAGTTTATTAATAACACTTGGAAAGCATACTATGCTTCTTGCTATTTATCGTTCACCTAGTGTTAGGAACGTTGATAATTTTATAGAAAGTTTACATAATTGCTTGTATAATAATGCTTCTAAATACCAAAACTGTATCTTAACTGGGGATTTAAATATTGATATTGCCGAAAACACATTGGACATAAGAAAACACAACTACTTAAACCTAATGGCTTCGCATGGCATGCTGCCAGCGCACCAGATTCCTACTCATTCAAAATCTTGCATCGACCATGTCATACTTAAAACCAAATTTCCAGCAACATGTCTTCGCACCTCTCTTCCCAATGACTGACGTAAATGATGCTGTAGCAACTTTTACTGGTTATCTAAATACTGCTATGGTATCCTGCACACAAACCATTACTATACCAAGACGTAAAATAATTTTAAAGCCATGGATAACTCCAGGACTTTTGAGATGTATGAGAAATAGGGATAACTTACACCTCAAGTCAAATAATTTCCCTAAAAATATGACTCTTAAGCTAACCTATACTAGATACAGGAATTTTTGCAATGCTTTATTAAGAAAACTGAAAAGTGAATATGAAAGGAAGGAAATCGATAACGCGGGAAACAATTCTAAAAAGCTCTGGGATGCCATTAAAACTATCACCCACACTACTCGGTCTAAGGAAGTTGCTTCTGAACTGATATCCCCAAGTAACCCCCAGCGTTCCGTTGACTCTATTAATGCCTTCTTTGCGAATGTCGGAAAATCACTTGCAGAGAAACATGTATCCAATGAATTTTTGCCAAATTCTCCAGTACCCCTTAAGCCTACCTATCCCAATTCTTTCGTATTGCTTCCTACAGATGAAAATGAGATAAACAACCTAGTTCTCAATCTAAAAACTAACTGTGCTGCTGGACGTGACAATATTTCTGCAAATTTACTTTCCCGCTATAGGCCCATACTAGTTTCCCCACTAACGTTTATTTGTAATTTGGCATTTACATCTGGAACTTTCCCGCAAGCCTTCAAAATCTCACAAATCCTGCCTATATTTAAGTCTGGTGATCGCGGCTGTGTTAATAATTATAGACCAATCTCAATATTACCTACTCTTTCAAAGATCTTGGAAAAACTAATGAATAAAAGACTGATAAACTACTTAGAGAAAAATAATCTACTTTCCACTTGCCAATACGGGTTTAGACGTAATAAGACAACTAGTGATGCAGTTCATGAAGTCACAGACTTTGTGGTCAATAATATTGATAATAAAAATAAAGTATTGGCTATTTTCCTAGATCTGGCAAAGGCTTTTGACACAGTGTCAGTCCCCAGGTTGCTAGTCAAACTTGAGCGTATGGGCATTAGGGGGTTACAGCTTAAACTCTTTACAGACTATGTTAGTAACAGATTTCAATGTGTCAGAGTTGGCGACTGGATAAGTGAAGACCTTCCCATTACCTACGGAGTCCCTCAAGGTAGTGTCCTTGGACCTACTCTATTTCTCATATACATTAATGACCTTTGCGACCTTGAACTCCAAAATGGGAAGATTGTTGCCTTTGCAGACGACACGGCACTTGTTTTCAGAGGTACCTCATGGCACAGCACTTTTCAACACGCACAATGTGGTTTCGATGCCGTTAACCAGTGGCTGAGATGTAACCTCTTAACATTAAATGTTAACAAAACAAAATATTTAAAATTTTCCCTCCGAAATGTCCCACAATTAATTGATAGTAACCTAGAATCCATTCTGGCCCATTCCCATATTTGCAGTCGTTCTACACCCTGTAACTGCCCTTCGCTTGATCAAGCAAGTACTATTAAGTACCTTGGCGTCTTAATAGACAACAGGCTTAATTTTGCTCCCCACATAGACCTTGTTTCTTCTAGAGTGCGGAAATTAATATATATTTTCAAAAATCTCAGACGTTCAGCTAGTCCTAAGGTACTAAAAACTGTTTATTATGCCTTATGTCAATCACTATTGGTTTATTGTATAACTTCCTGGGGCGGTGCGTGTAAAACAATTATTTTGAAACTTGAGCGCGCTCAAAGAGCTCTGCTTAAAGTTAGTATGTTTCTTCCTTTCTTACATCCCACTACCGACCTCTACAAAACCTGCGAAGTATTATCAATACGACAGCTTTTCATACTTCATACTATTCTCAAAATGCATGGTTCACTGACGTATGACCCTACAACTTTTCAACAGAAACGTAGGAAACATACAGTCTGCGTATATAAAGCTTGCCACACTCAATTTGCACAGAGGTTTTTTAACTTCTTAGGTGGATATTTGTACAACAAAATCAACTATATCTTAAAAATATATCCTTTAACTAAACAACAATGCAAAATAGTGGTCACCAAATGGCTGCTAGGTCTTGATTATACAAGTACGGAAAAAACAATGGATATTCTAAAATAGAATTATTATACCGAAGCACACCTATATGTTAAGAGTACACAGTATCTACACTTAATACATACAACACTCACATACACACCCTAAACCTACACTAGACACACCACACACATTCACAACCTACACCCACTCCACACACACCATACATAATCACTTGCATCAATCACCCGTCAAGTTTTAGACATAAGCTACTATTGTATCTCCTTTCATAGTCTAAGTCATTTAATTGTGGAATTGTCATATATGTGAATTTATAGTTCTTACTCCTATTTTACCACGGAAGAGCACTGATTTCCAAGATACAGGTTTTTGCCTAGTTTGGAATTCAGGAGTTCATATAGTTTTAGCCGTTTACTCAACACATTATTTGTATCCTAGTTCGTAAGAATATATTACTGTATTAGGCTATATTTTATTGAGTCCAAATAAACGTTATTATTATTATTTCCTTTATTCATTTTAACAAACATATAAATTATATTTTTAAATATTAGAATATAAAATAAAAAAACATTTAAAAATATAAAAAATAGTAGCCCACCGGTATCGGGAACAGGGTCCAAGCTACCGGCGGTCAGGGCTCCAGAGAGAGGAACCTCCTGACGATGCGAGCCGTGTCCAGAAGTACCGCTTTCTGAATCAAGCCCTTGACCCAGCTGCCTAACGAGAGCCTCCTTAGATGTTGGTCGAGGCTCTTGGCTATCAACCCATTGGCTGTGACGACTATCGGCACAATGATCGCTGAATCCACATCCCACATGTCGACAACCTCGCGAGCCAAGTCAAGATACTTGATCTGTTTATCTTTCTCGGCTTTCACGAGGTTCTCGTCATGCGGAACCGTTATGTCAACAATCATTGTGCGCCGCTCTACTCGATCCACCACCACTATATCAGGCTTATTTGCGACAATAGTCCTGTCAGTGATGATGGATCGATCCCAGTACAATGTAATATTTCCATTATCGAGAACTGGGTCGGGCACATACCTGTAGTACGGCACTTCCGATTCCACAAGGCTGTATTTAAGAGCAAGTTGCTGATGGATAATCCTGGCTACTAGGTTGTGTCTATGCAAGTACTCTTCGTTAGCTAGACGAGAACACCCGGAGATTATGTGCCTAATTGATTCTCCTGGACGGTGACATGCCCGACAGATGTCAACCGTGCCGTCTTTCACAATAAATCTCCGGTAATTGTTCGTCATCATAACTTCGTCCATAATTGCACAGACAAAACCTTCGGTTTCCCCAAAGAGGTCACCGAAACGCAGCCAGGCTACGGACGCTAGTATATCTACATCGGGTCCATGTAGGGCCCGGAAAAAGCGTCCGTGGAGCTCCTTACTCTGCCATACTTCCATGCGGTCATTAGTGTCAAGTACTACAGGTTTGCGCCAGTTCTCGTTAGCCAAGGAGAGCGGGGTGAGGCCCTTGTCAACTGCGACCACATCTCGATGCATCCCCACGTCGGTTTCTAGGAAATATTCCCTGAGACTGCATATCTCGCGATTGTGGAGAGTCTTAGCGTTTAAAAAGCCTCGACCTCCACACTTTCGCGGGATATACAACCTCATTACCGATGACCGTGGGTGATGCATTCGATATGCAGTCAGCAGCGTACGGACCCTCCTATCCACGGCGTCGAGTTCGGTTTGAGTCCATTTGAGTATGCCGAAAGAGTACATCAAAACCGGCATGACCCAACCGTTGAAGGCGCGCACCTTGTTTCCGCCTGATAGAAGACTATTAAATACTTTCTTCAGGCGGCCAAAGAAGCGCTCCTTCAACGATTGCTTCATGTCAGTAACATTGATGCCCAACGCTTCCGACATACCCAAATACTTATAGGTTTCGGATGAAGAGAGGGCTCGGAGGTTTATGGAATCCGAGAGTTGGGTTCCCACGGATTCCACAATCTCCCCTCGCTTCACATGCATGACCGCACATTTGTCCACACCAAATTCCATCCTGATGGCGCTACTGAAGGTTTCAGTTATTTTCAGTAGCTCCATCAGTCGAAAATTGTTGGGGGCAAAGAGTTTAAGGTCATCCATGTAAAGGAGGTGAGATATAACCTGACCACCTCTTCTCAACCGATAGCCTATACCTGAATCCTCAAGCAGTGTGCTCAGAGGATTCAGGGCTAAGCAGAACCAAAGCGGACTCAAACTATCACCCTGAAATATGCCTCGCTCGATCCTTATCGGTTCGCTGCTCCTTTGGATATTTCGACATCCTGGATAGCGAAGAACCGTCCTCCACTGCCCCATACATGAAATCAGGAAGGTGCGCAGAGTTGCATCGACTTTATACAACTCCAGCACCCTCTTGAGCCATGTATGTGGCACCGAGTCATAGGCCTTCTTATAATCTATCCAACATGTCGACAGATCCTTTCGGGAACGACGAACCTGTTGGCTAATGGCCATATCAATGAGGAGCAGCTCCTTAGTACCGCGAGACCCGTTCCTACATCCATTTTGAGAGACAGACATGATGGAATTGGTGTCAATATGATTGTAAATTTTAGCTCTCAAAATAGATGTAAGAACTTTATAGACCGTCGGCAAGCACGTGATTGGTCTATAATTTTTGGGTTCCGCGGTACTACCTGATTTGTGGAGCAGGTGGGTAATTCCTGTTGTTAGGAATTGGGGTAGCGAACCAGACTCCAAAGCAGACTGGTACTGAGCCGCCAAGCGAGCATGCGATCCACTGAACCATTTAATCCAGAAGTTGTGCAGCCCGTCCGGCCCTGGAGACTTCCAATTGGGCAATGGACGGACTGCACGAGCTACATCTTGGGGGCAGATGGTAATAGCCCCCATTTCTGGTATTGGATCGCAGGCTCGCTCGACTTCTCGAGCCCAATCCCCTTCGGTGTGACTGACAGGCACCGACCAGATACTGCGCCAAAAAGAACACATGGCATCATTATCCGGCAGGTGCGCGTCCGCCACACCTTGGGCCGGTCGCTCCCAAGCCCTATAAACCCACCTTTCATCACTCTGGAAGGTGCGGTTCTGAGTATATCGGTCCACTCGTCGTTTATACCTACGAATACGGTTTGCCCATGCATATACTTTCTGCTTCAGGAAGTCTATGCGCTCTGTGACACGGGACATATAGTCCCGAGGGCTGATATCAGTCCCCGAGAACGCCCGCCTCACAAAGCGCATCACTCTAGGGCGAGTGTTGCCCTCCCTGAAGCAGATTAGTTTCCCGATGAGGGCTCTGGCCCCACCAATACGACGTTCAATTCTGCACTGCCAAGCTGGTACGGCTGGTTTCGGTCGTGTAGCTCTAGAGTCATTAGGAAATTTGACGTGAGCTACACGACATGCCGCTACAGCCGCGCAGTACAGAACCGAATGAGTATCGGCGAGGTCTTCGCAGTCGTCAAAATAGTTTGACAACTGCGAATCCAAAGCCGCCACCAGTGCCCTATTTTTGTTATGCATGGGCAAACGAGGTAACCGTGGTCTAAGTTCGGGAGTCATGAACCGATATTCCCGAATCGCACACTCCAAAGCGCTCCTCAATTCATCATTGCAATGGGTACTTACGTTTGTAGCCCTGTCATCCCATCCCTCGTCAGCGTAAGTTGTGATTGGCTGCGGTGGTATTGCAGCAGTCTGCGGCGTGGGGACGATGACATGGCTACTCCGCATTTCGTTTCGCAAGCGATCAAGTACAGTGTCATCCAACATACGATGACGTTGGATGACCCGCACCTGATCCGACAGTCGCTGTGCCGAAACGTTGACAGCTGACTCAAGCACCTGAAAGAGAGAGAGCATCTTAACACGGTACGCGGTCAGGTTGTTTCCCCCCTCTGTAGCCCCATAGTATGAGCGCATGACATTTTCATTGACGGATTGTGTCCATCTCATGCGCTGCACACTTCCACCGGGAGCTGGGACCCTATCAGAGACCGATGGGCCTCGAGGTCCTAAGCCGTCCGGTGGCCGGCGTCCTCCCCGTCGACGAGCAGGTGGTGGCGTCGTGGGCGGAGAGAAATACTCGTCACTCGAGCTCGACGCAACTGCCACGGCCGGTGTCTGCACAGCACCCGCAGTGGGGCTGGGTACCGGCGGCGGCGAGGCGGAGCTGAGCGACGAGTCCGGAGGTGGTGGGCGTGCGCGGCGTGCCGCTGATCTTGTCAACATTTCTTCAGTTTATTCATTTGGTTTTATTACAATTATTTTCATTGTTGTTCGGAGGTGACATCTGTCATGCCACCTCCGAGCCGGCAGTTTTCGATGAAATTTACATATTTTTATTGTGAAACGGTCTTTTTTTATTATTTTATGCTATGCCTAGTATAGGTTTAGGCTATAAATTGAAAATACTTATGAAAATTGGGTTAAAATTATTATAACGATTTAAATTGAACAAAACTGAAAACTGTGACGTCTGTCGACGCGGTGTTGCCATTTTATTTTTATTATTATTATATATGTTAACATATCTCGGGACCCTAGGGTCCCGGTCTTTTGGAAGGCGTACGAGGGGCCGAAGCCAACTCGCAGAGGCCCCTTAGAAAATTTACATGAAGTGAGGCACTAACCGGCGGTTATCCCTGTATACACTGTGCAAGTGCACCCAAGGACAGCCTCCGGTTGGTGTTGGACTATTGCAGGATATGGAAACTAAGATGTTGGACTATGTATTTGGATGGCTAAAATGGACTGGTTACCAAAAACTATGGAAGGCCTATGGCCCCTGCCGCATCAATGTTTTGTAAATACACGGATCAAATGGCAGGGGGTGACTTGCACACTCAATAATGGGCCCCCGGGAAACGTCGCTGGCACATAGTGACGCAGCGACAAGGGGGCAACACTTCCTGAGGTGCTTGAGAAGTGGAGAGGTATTCCACGGCTTTCAGAACTATCCCAGAGCCCGGAAGATGGTCAAGTCCCTACGAGCACTTACTGGAATACTTCCTTTCCCCGAGCACGTTTGCTCTTGCGAATCTCCACTCAAGCCAGCCAATAAAGGCAAGAATGAGGTGGGAGCTCTGAACCTCATCAGTGTTCACTCCAGCCGGCCAATAAAGGCAAGCCAGAGATGAGGAACAAGAATTCTCCCGGGAGATTGGGTCCGTGGGGTCGCTACTGCCCAACAGCACGCCACATGCTGCCCTGCGGGTTTATTATTATTATTATTATTGTTCGAAAGAGACACCGTGACCCTGGCACATGGGCAACTGAAGGCACACGGGTGGGTTTTAGTCAGTAAAAGTCTGATACGCCTTCCCGCTCCGCCCAAGAGCGGGAGACGTCATTTTGATGATTTCCCATCCAAAAAAAAAAAAAAACGAACGAGAACGATCAAAATAATGT
This sequence comes from Aporophyla lueneburgensis, assembly GCA_932294355.1. Taxonomy (NCBI): domain Eukaryota; kingdom Metazoa; phylum Arthropoda; class Insecta; order Lepidoptera; family Noctuidae; genus Aporophyla; species Aporophyla lueneburgensis. The sequence goes on from OW028735.1 coordinate 6,070,776, forward strand.
ACGGCCAAATTGTATAGTTTCAAAAGATCTACAAAAATCCTAGATGATATATGTCTATTTCCAAGGGATAACACACGGTATGTATTTTTAATATTTACGTATAAAAATTTTAGCAGTAAATTACGTTAAATACGTTATGCATATTGTATATAATTTTTAAGTTTTTACAATTAGGTGATGCCTGACGACAATTCCTACGGTAATTATAATATTATACGGAAATAATTATGTTAAAAATAACAATTAATGAATTATTAAGATGATCAAATACGTTATGAGAGATAAATACTGCGTTACACATTTCTAGGACTCATATGATGGATAAGCTTTCATAAAAACCATTAAAGAAGCTTACGGCTTTCCATTTGATAAATTACCATCCATTACTTTGATAAAAAATTTCATATTTCTTTTTCATTTGCCATCTCACTGTCGTTCAAACGTTACCCAAATGGGTCTTAAAAAAATATACACTAAGTTATTCAAGAAGGAAACATATCCGGACGTTCACGAAAATAATCTGGTTACAATTCTACATTATAATGAAGTGGATAATGATGTGCAGACAATGCTTTTGCCTTTAAACCTTATGCAAAATATTATTTTCTTATCAAAATATTGGGTCAAATGTAATTTTATAACTACAAATAAACCCAGAACCAAATTTATTTCACTATGTTGGACAATATTTCGCATTGTTCTATTTTCAGCTCGTTCAGTTAGTAGAATGAGATTTGAAAAGTAAAATTTTTTTTAGACTGTCTAGTGTTCTTGGATTTTTTCTTTTACTCTACTTCTTTCGCCATGATGTATATTCTGAACATAGTCCACGCGAAAATTAGCATCGTCGCTGTTCTTGCAATTCAAGAATTTCATAGACTTTTCAACAACACAGACATTATTAAGAGCGTTGCCAAATGGAACTGGGTAGCAGTTATTCAGATTGTGGCATTTCATTTAGTAGTTTAAACTATAAATTATATTCTCGGGTCATTTTGGTACATGCATGTTTGTAATTTTTTTTTATTTTGTTATGACGCAAATATGATATACGCAATCCGATTTATTAGTTGCTTGGAAACCTATATTAATTCGTTGAATACTCAAATTTTATAACCCCATGATGATAACAATGCAAATAATATGACTTGCAAGTTTCTTGCTTACAATAAAATATTGGAAACTTATAATATTTTTAAAATATCTTATAATCCTTTGGTAAGTGTATTCATTCTTTGTGTGGCATGTGAATAAGATGTAGATTTTTTAAGCAGCTTTTACTAACCGCTTTAGCTTTTGATAGAAATAAGCTCGCTATTTATATCAATAAAAATAGCAAAATGACTGTTTACCATTTTATTATCTTCCTAACTCATCGAGGAAACAACGGCGATGTAATGTAATGTATTTCTGTGCCATATTTCATAATTATTTCTGACTAAACTTTGGCAGTCAAAGTAAAGGACGAATACTGTGGTTTTAGAGGTGACATAACGAGTAAGGGTGTTTAAAAGGAATGATTCCAATGGAACAACACAAAAAAAATGTACTAATAATGATTTTTAATAGAAATTATGCAGTCTGCTTGGACTCTGAAGAGACAGATAAACACATATCACAGCTTTTAAATGGCAGTTTTTCTAAAATACGATGTATGATTTCACTTTTTAGGGTTCCGTTGCCAAATGGCAAAAAACGGAACCCTTATAAATTCGTCATGTCTGTCTGTCCGTCTGTCTGTCTGTCTGTCTGTCTGTCTGTCTGTCCGTCCGTATGTCACAGCCATTTTTTTCCGAAACTATAAGAGCTATGCTGTTGAAACTTGGTAAGTAGATGTATTCTGTGAACCGCATTAAGATTTTTACACTAAAATAGAAAAAAAACAATAAATTTTGGGGTTCCCCATACATAGAACTGAAACTCAACATTTTTTTTTCATCAAACCCATACGTGTGGGGTATCTATGAATAGGTCTTCAAAAATGGTAATGAGGTTTCTATTATCATATTTTTCTAAACTGAATAGTTTTCACGAGAGACACTTCCAAAGTGGTAAAATGTGTGTCCCTTCCCCCCCCCGTAACTTCTAATGTAAGAGAATGATAAAACTAAAAAAAATATATGATGTATATTACCATGTAAACTACCACGGAAAATTGGTTTGAATGAGATCGAGTGAGTACTTTTTTTTTTAAAACGTCATAAATCGTAAACCGCAATTTAGTTTACATTCAATCAACTGAAATACATATAAAATTTAAAAAAAAACATTTATTTTTAAACCGAGAATACCTACAGGTTTGTACGGAACCCTCGGTGCGCGAGTCCTACTCGCACTTGGCCGGTTTTTTTTAGTTAATTTATAAGAAAAACCTTTCTGCTTGCAGGTATTATTTCACATGCTTGAGACATATTCACTCATCGATATTCAGTTTGCAATAACAATGGCAAGCCATGAGTATGTAAGTATTTTTTTGCACCGTCTAAACAATTTTAAGACTATGCATGATATTTGTTGCTTCAATTTATTTTTTGCCATTGGCAAGAAACTTGCATGGTGAAAACAGGACTTAATTTATATAAAATACTATAATATTATCCGTTGTATGTTTTTTTTCAGCATATTCCACTGGTGTTATTTTTTAATCTTCAATGTATCTTCAAAAATCTATACTTGCAAGTGCTGTTTAGCTGGCGATATGAGATGTTTTACTCAGCTCTAACATTGTGTCTAGATTCGTGTACACTTACCATAAATTTGAATTGTTCAGGTAAATATTTAATTTGTAATGATATTTTTTCTTTAGAGCGTGCGTTCTGAAAAATGGTAAAGCTAAAAACAATTGTCAATCATTTTTTGTTTTACTAAATTAAATTATTAAGTATCGCTCTATATTGCACTAAAATATTGATTTTGCATCGCAATAATCAATTTCGTATCAAATATTTTGAGGATTTTGTACCTCAACAGGGAAAATGGAACATGGTTGTCCATCAAAACCCTTTTTGTCAAGAGCGCGTGGAGGTATGAAGTTTAAATTAATATCATATACGTAGTTCTGCTATCACATACTGCTTTCTTAGTCAATACTTTTAAAAAATACGGCAAGTTTATGCACCGTGTTTTGATACTTGCAAGTAAACCAAAATAAGTTGGATACTTACCGTAATCATACGGGAAGAAACGACGTACAGCACAATAAAATGAAAAGATGGAACGCTGTTAATTTTTAGTATTAATTCATACCAACTACCCACCCAACTGTCCATGGTTACAAAAGTAACCAAATAAAATCTTGTCGAAACGTCCATGGTTACTTTTGTAACCATGGACGTTTTATGCGTCATTCGTCACTTGAAACGTGTTTATCGCTACAGTCATTTGATAGTCGTACATTAGAAAAATACTAGATGTCGCTATATGAGATTTGTCATCCAGGAGAGTGAATTTCGTCTGTGGACCGGCAACATAAAATTTAGAAAAAAAAAAAGAAAATGACAGTTCATCCTTGTTGTCTAGCGAACTATGTTTGTGTGTGGATCTCCAACTAAAATGTGGTAAGTTTTTTGTTTTTATACCACATTTATATTGTTATTGTACATAAAATTAAACGTGAAGATATTTCCTTTGCGAATAATGCATTACTACGCCAATTTCGAAACGTTTACATGGAATAATATAGCTGGAAAAGTTTTATGATGACCGCGCGGACATTGTTCGTTGGTTGTAGTTGATCGAGTTTTCGAATTGGTTGTTTTTGTTAAATAAATGCTTAAATATAAGAGAATACTTTACTATTAGCAATATAACAGCTATTTACAAACGAAATATATTGAGATGGGGTCTACAAATTATTCAAACGCAACTCGTAATTCATGATTTTAGTGTTGGCTCGGGGACCTATTGAGAAGTACTTTTTTCTTGATAGAAAACTAAATACTTATATTTACATATTGGTGTCATTTTAAAGGGTATATATATTATGTACTATTATAATAAAAATAATTTTGCCTAGTAACTATTATACTTTTCTTGTAAAACACGAAATAAAAAATAAATACGATATTTTTTGAAATCCCCGACTTTATTTTGTAATTAGAATTCAATACCTTATTAGCTTTTTGTTTGATTAATTTAGTTTTTTCCAATTAGAATTCAATATCTTATTAGCTTTCCGTGAGTATTTCTTATTAGAATATAGCTATAGTAGTTTTTCAGTCGTAATCGTTTTTTGCAAAAAAATTCGCAATGTCGTAAAAAAGAAAGTGAAATTTGATGCCCGGACAGTTGGGGAGATAAGCGCCGCGCGGGTGTCCAACCCAGTTGAATGGCTACGAAACAGCCGGGTCTATCAATACGTAGATAACTTTATCGAACCAATATCTCTTGTCATTATATGAGGACTTAACTCATCGTTACATCCGTAGTAGAAGAGAAGAAAATGTGCAAAAATGTTCAACGTTTACATGAAGTGAATTTTAGCAAGATGGATTTATGTGGTCTGGCTTGCGTTGACGTTTCATTGTCTCTAGGATTGGTGGGACTACTCACCAACTGCACTGTTGTACTTTTGCAGTTTGCGTTTGTGAAAACTTCGGAATAATATTAAATATTTTCTCGATGTTATAACGCTTTTTTTTTTCTTTAAACGCTCGATCAATTTATTTTTCGAATACCATTTTACAAAATATTACATAGTTTTTTTTACCGACATGTTTACCTGCCTATGTCATTAAAGATCCATGTAGCACTGTTTCTCCAGATGACAACTAGAAAGAAAGAAAATATGTTTATTTGCGGCAAACATGACACACGGAAAGACCAGCAGCCTAATTGCGGAACACATTTGATTTCTGATAGCAATTCCGAATTGAAACAAACTCCGGTCAGTTTCGATTTCCTTAACCGGAATTGTGTAATTAAAACTTTTTAACAAAAAATTAAACCGCCGAAAAAACTGAAAAGCAAAAAATAATAAACCTTAAAATTATGAGTCGGCGCTTTGAGTGATCTTTGTTCATTGATTTTTCAGCGCCGACTCAAAATTTTAAGGTTTATTATTTTTTGCTTTTCAGTTTTTTCGGCGGTTTAATTTTTTGTTAAAAAGTTTTTATTTTATATCTTTTTGTGGCTTGAATGTACTAATAATACTTGGCAAGGTATACCTCATCCAATGAAAAAAGAATTATCAAAATCGGACTACTCTGTATAAAGTTATGCGTGGTTATACATTACAATCAGTGAGTGAACAATCAATCATCCCCTGTTTTCCGACCCTTAGGGTTCGATTTTGTTTTTCAAATTTATATGGGACCACCTTGGGAGTATACCCTTTCCAATAAAAAAAAGAATTATCACAATCGGACGACCATGTAAAAAGATATGCGTGGTCATACATAAAAAGAAAAAAAAAAAAAAAATACGCGTCGAATTGATAACCTCCTCCTTTTTTTTTCGTCGGTTAAAAATGAAACAAATTCTGCCAAATTGCATAGGGAGGGTACCAAAATCTTACCCAGTCGTTTTCGTATATGCGTTTTGTTTCATCAAATATTAACTATTTGCTTGCGAATAATTTTACAATAATATAACATTGTTTTTAAACCGACTTCAAAAAAGGAGGAGGTTTCTCAATTCGACCGTATATACATATATTTTTTTTATGTGTGTTCACGCATAACTTCGTCGTTTGTGAACCGATTTTGAATATTCTTTTTTTGTTGGAAAGGAGATATCCCAAGGGTGGTCCCATGATAAGGAAACTAGGAGCTGATGATGGCATCCCAGAGAAGTCGAAGGGAACCTTCGAAAATCGTAGTGGCAACTAGTGCGTTTTTTATTTCTTTCATTTATCTTAACCTCTAAGTCCCTGAGATACCACATTTGGTATAGACACAATGGTTTTTAATTGTGTCTGTAATTAGCGGCAATCAACGGGTTAAAGCACTACTATTTAATGAAGGTCTGAAGTTGCTCTGATGATGAAGCCGAAAGACAGTCAATGGAACTCTTCGACGACTTACAGCAATTACCCGGTGTTTGGACTTATTTCATACCTATTGATGAGAACTTTGCACCCATATGGGTTATAAGTGCCATTGTAGGTCTGATGATGGAGACCATAGACAGTTGAGGGAATTCCTCAACGATTTACAGTAGTTCCCTATTGTTGGGCTTACTTTTTATGGTTCAAAGTGCCAATTTTATCACTACTATTTATTTAAGTTCCGGAGTTGATCTGATGATGGAGCCAAAAGACAATCGAGGGAACTCCTCAACGATTTACAGCAATTACCTTGTGTTTGAACTTATTTCATTTATATTGATGAGAAAGCTCCCATAAGGCTTATAAGTACCATTACAGGTCTGAGGATGGAGACCATAGACAGACAGTCAAGGAAATTCCTGAACGATTTACAACAGTAGTAAAGTATTAAATTTCACCTGGCGATTAGTGATATAGGAATTAGGGCGGGGTAGATGCCATATCTAAAAACTAAAAAAGAAAAACTTTTAATGATAACTGATGGTCTACTACTAAAAAAATAGTAGAAAAGCAGGGTTGTCAACTTATTAGGACTTCCATTAATTCCGGGTTGGTTGGTATGGACATCGTGACTGGCGGACTATTTATTTGCATCTGGTGGTTTTGTTTTGGTTAGTCTAATTTAAATTGTTGAAAACAATACAATCATCTGCTAAAGCTTTGACTCGAGAAAATATTACACTGTGGAACAAAAAAAAAAAAAATCTGCGGCACTTAATTTGTTAATGGTTTTTGTAAACGCTTGTATTAGAAATACTCACTATGTATTTACTTTTTTTAGATTGATGCTGGTTCTTGAGATAAACGAAAGAAAAGAAATAAACGAAAAAATGACAAATACGCTCCTAAAATTAAATATATTTGTTTATACACTAATAAGTCCTGTGATTCTTCTTACGTATTTAATTACAAAGATTTGTTCCTAAGACCAGGCTCAAGAAACTAGGTGGCTCGTTTAGATGCCAATGTATTCGTTTTTATAATAAGCTTCCTAGCCTCATTCAAGAACTAAGCCTAAATAAATTCAAATCTTTTATAAAGCGTAAATTATGTCAGAAAGCCTATTATACTGTTAAAGACTATATTGAGGATAAAACGGCCTGGGATTGAGCTGCTCCAATAAATCTACACTGAATGTTGTTTTTTTATTATTATTATTATTTTGCTATTTTTACTCTTTTTTTTATTATTTCACATGACATGAATATTAATTGTATGAATATTACTTTGATTATTGAGAATTTGAGGACTATGTGGGTCATTGTTTCACTTTTGAATATGGTCTGGCAGTTTGAGTAGTTAGTGGCAATATCTGTGTGGTTCTTTCATCAAAAGACTATTTCAGACACCGATCTACATGGTCATCAAATGATCTGACCAACAAAATTATATCCGTTTCTTTTTTTTTTTATATATACCAACACATTGACATTGATAATTTTTTATATATACAATGACATGAATATTTACTTTGTAAAGTATTGTATTGTTTTAATTATTGTGAATGTGAAGACTATGTGGGTCTTTTTTAATATTGTTTTCTTTCGTTCTCAGTAATCACGATCTGGCAGTTTGAGTAATTTATGTGGCCTACCCAAATGTCCTTTCTTTGGTACTGTTCGTCAAAGCGTTGCGCTCCTTATTTTTCGAGTTGAGCTAAACGATTAATGACAAATGCTTGCACTGACTGGACAGGACCACTCAATCTGTGTGGTTCTTTCTTCAAAAGACCATTTCCGACACCGATCTACATGGTCATCAAATGATCTGACCAACAAATTATATCCGTTTATTTTTTTTTAATATACACATTGACATTGATAATTTTTTATATTATACAATGACATGAATATTTACTCTGTAAAGTATCGTATTTTTTAATTATTGTGAATGTGAAGACTATGTGGGTCTTTTTTTAATTTTATTTTCTTTCGTTCTTAGTAATCATGATCTGGCAGTTTGAGTAATTTATGTGGCCTACCCAAATGTCCTTTCTTTGGTACTGTTCGTCATAGCGTTGGGCTCCTTATCTTCCGAGTTGAGCTAAACGATTAGTGACAAATGCTTGCACTGACTGGACAGGTCCACTCAATCTGTGTGGTTCTTTCTTCAAAAGACCATTTCAGTCACCAATCTACATGATCTTCACATAATGTGAACAAGATTATGTCTGGACTTTAAAAGAGACTGTGACCTCTGAGTTTGTTTTTGGCCTTTCTTCTCAGAGTAGTCAGTTAGGAAACGCCGAACTCATCTAGTTTAAAAAAAAATATCATTGACATGTGAAAGTGTTTGTACAAACCTACTTACAGAAATAAAATCATTTATCATTTATCAATTATTAGACCCTGAAATTATCGTTCCTGTCTTATTTCAAGCTTATAAGTGGTTTTTGTCTGGAAGAATATGAGTTCTTTACGAAAACCTTGTGTAAATAACCCCAACAGTTTTTGTTATATATGTGGAAAATTTTGTACACAAAAACAAAGAAAAAAGATCACTGAGTTTGTGATAAAAACCTACGAAGCATACTTTGGGATAAAACTTGCCCAAAATAATAAAAATTGGGTGCCTAATATCGTATGTAAGTCTTGTGTAGAATCTTTGAGATACTGGAGTCAAGGAGGACGTAAAGGGCTTAAATTTGGAGTGCCGATGATATGGACTGAGTCTACTAATCACGTCCATGATTTTTTTATTAAGGTTCTTTATTAAAATATTTATTCCATTAATGTTGGTATTTTTCTTTAGATTTTTCCTTTGAAATAGCTAATAGTCTTTATCTCAAAAACAAAAGCCAATTTGACAAATCTAATATTTTTCTAGTATTCAACACACAAGTCTAATACATAATTGACTTTAATCTACTATGCCGCAAAATGACTGTTCCCAAGTGTTATATTAACACAATACCAAGTGAGTTTTAGTAAGTTGTTTTAGTAGTTTCAAAAAGCCTTCGGCACTTATGATTATTTTAAATGCCGAAACCACTTTGGATACAAACGTTGATCTGGAAATACAACTGTCTTTCCAAATCATCGTTTCTATCCAAAGCATGACAAATATAGTGAACAGCGCCAGTGTTAATATCGAAAAACGTGATTTTGAAAAAAAATGTCTATGAAAACCTACTTTCGGGATAGTAAAATTAACCATTATTCCATTATTGTGTAGCTAACAATCAAACAAATATATTCACTTACTTTCCAATATTTATCGTGTTATATTATCTATTAGTAGGACATTATGTTATAATAAAGGCTATAATTATAACATGATAAGTTTTATTTCATTCTCAAAACGACGACTGAATGACAGTAATAGGAATAAATAATATAAAAAAAATCGCAAATATAGTTTTTCGTACCACTTGCTCAAAAAAGTGACATTCTATGCCACAAAAAGCTAACATAACAATAGTCATTTTTAATCTGTTAAAAACAGGGAAAGAAAATTGTACTGAATTTCATTCATCCTCTAGGGGGAGAATGTGATTTAAATTTGGAATACTTACCGAAATTTATACTGAACTACATCTGTGTTTACACCATTGAGTTTGTATATAAAGCATTATACATCTTTTTGAAAAAAGAATACGCAATTATTATGCAGTTATGATTATAAAATTACGAAAACCGACGGGGCCGTATGAGCTTGATGCCTTTGCTTTTCCGACAAAAAAAATATTATTCTAGGAATTTGCCGCGTTTTTGTTTTCATCAAATACATAAACTTTAATTGGACCAATGTTTCGAATGTTAACTTTTACTTTTAATTGTCATTATTTTTAATAAATTGTCATTAAAAATAATAAAAATAAAATAAAGTTTATTTGGAACAACTTAAGTTTACAATAATTTACAAAGGAAAACGAAGATAGCCACAAAAGTAAAATACTGTGGCGCAGCTATCAACGCCCAATCCAAAAAAATATACACAATTACATTGTTCCAGAAAAGACAAAAAATACAAACAAAGTTAATAATAATTAATTTCGGAATAACATTTTTTTTTTTAAGATAATATAAAACAGAAAATACTCTATGTGGAGGTTACTATGTAGTATAAGTGTAGAGTGGAGGTGGGGTGATGTGTGTATATGTGTGAGTGTGTATGTGTGTGTGTGTTTGTGTGTGTGTGTGTGTGTATGTGTGTGGGTGTGTATGTGTGTGTTTACCGTAAATATGATACCATAAGTTGCTCAGTTTCTTGATAAGACAGGGATTTAAGCCAGTCAGACAGTTTTCTCTTTAGCAGACTTTTAGTCATAGGGTAAATACCAAATCTTATATTTATGTCGTTGTAAAGTTTAGAGCTGATATGATTGAAGTGGCGACTAACTAACGCTAATCTGCAAGGCTCACTCTTACAAACTCTGTCGGGACGCCGTTTCTTTGTTAGGGGCTGAGGGACGTAAGGCAAAAGCAGGTGTTTCTTACAGACTGTTTGTAGGATGAACAACTGTCTCACCGTGAGGACCTCACAAAGTGAGTACAGTTCAGAGGTCGGAAATCTAATGGGTTTTTTTGCCAGTACCTTTAAAACTGCTCTCTGAGCCCTCTCTAGCCGCAGCATGGTTGTCTTGTGAGTTCCCCCCCATGTAGTTATACAGTAACTGAGAATTGATTGAGCGAGGGCGAAGTAAACCATTTTCAGGGACTGGAAATCAGCAGCCCCTCGGAGTTTTTTAAATAAATAAATTAATCTCCTGACTCGAACCAGAACAGAGTTAACCTATTTTTTCCACGACAAGAGACTATCCAATATAACCCCGAGGTATTTAATGCTGTCAGACCTTTCTATTTGGGCACATTTACAGTGGTTGGCCATTGTACACACATGAGCCCTGATCTCAAACGACAGTGGTGGTTGACTTTTCCTATACATATAATAAATCTGTAGAAGGGTCAATTCTGTACATTGAAAATATTGAAAAAATTAATAGCGGGGGGTGTTGCTGGATCGATACCAAACCCAAATATGTGATTAAAAAATTTTTTGTCTGTCTGTCTGTCTGTATGTGCAGGCATCACGTGAAAACTAACCGTTCGATTTCGATGAAACTTTGTACAATTATACCTTATTATCCTGGGCATAAAATGGGATACTTTTTATCCTGGAAAAATACGTAGAAAAAAAAAATCTTATTTTTCAGTTTTATTAGACGCCTAGACACATATAGCAATCATTCACATGGACGCGTTATTATTAACGCGCCCAATAAAATCTGCAGGCCCATTATAGGGCAACACATTGAGGGGTCCGTATTAGCGGGCCACCATGCACCCTTCGCGGTCCGGGAGCTAGGCTCCGACACCGCCCGCCGCGCCCCCTGACGGGGACGCGGCGGGGGATAGTTTATAATAAGTTTCCCAATACCTGGAAAGAGCTAAGCATAGTAATATTTAAAAGAAAATTAAAGTCTTTTTTAGCTAGTTTTTAATAAATGCTTATCTCATATTATTTTTGTGATAATTTTTTCGCAAATGGTACGAAAAGTAGAGTATTTTCCTCGGTGATAAAGCTGTCTTAGTCTTGGGTGAACTTAAATCCCTCGCTACACTCAGGACTCGTCTTAAATCCCTCGCTTCGCTCGTGATTTAAGTTTTTAAAACCCTCGCTACGCTCGGGAGTAAACCTCGAGTCCTTCGTTACGCTCGCGATTTAAATCGTTACCCGCGACAGAAGACACTGCTTTATCCCCTTGGTTAATAATCTACTATATTTTAGTCGTTTGCAGAACCACCATCAGTGAGAGAAAAACATTGAGTTGGGAAAATAATTAGCAACACTGAGTAAAAAAAAACCGCCATTCGTTTGTTTTGACTTGAATTTTGTTGAAAGTTGTTGTTATTTTTTTCATTATACATTATACATAATTATCTATATTATATATATAAAATTCAAAGTCCTGAGTGACTGACTGGCAGACTGACTGATATATCAACGCACAGCCTAAACCGCTGGTTGTAGAGTCATGAAATTTGGAGGGTGTGTTCTTTGTGAAGAGTAGGTATCCACTAAGAAAGGGTTTTTAGAAATTCCACCCCTAACAGGGTGAAATGGGGCGTTGAAGTTTCTATGAAACTTTTTATTATCTGGGTCGATTGACACAAAAATTGGTACACATACTCTTCAAGTATAAATATGAGACAAGTGTATCACAGTTTTTCCAAAACGATCCCTTTACTGAGTCAAATAGGGCTTCGAATATCCTACGTGGCCTGGTAGACGGGCGCATGGCGTACGGGGCAGCCCGGGGAGCGCATTGTTGTCACCAGTGTCCAATCTCAACCAAGGTAACGGGGATGTATCAAATATGTAACTGATATTAATCTGCACTAATATTTGCAAGTAATAAGTAAGTACATGCAAAAAACGCGTTTGTTTCTGTTTTAAATAAAATTAAATAACTACAGTGACTATTGTTACATAGATACCTATGCAACTTTATAAGGTAAAACTAATTGGGCACATACATCACTACGTTCAATGTGACTTTAGTTTATACATTAAAGTAAAAAATAACGATCAAGCCACGATCATCAATGAAATTCTCTTGAGATCGTTCGAAGGAGTTGAAAATCATTATAAATCAGTGGACTCGAGTGATAGATAAACCACGATGACGCCATACATTACCCGGTTGAGTTTCTTATCACATTGAAGCCTCCCGGTCTCCCAACACACATATTAAAATTTAGAGTTGGCGTCCCAGTTATGTTGCTACGTAATTTAAACCCGCCAAAATTATGCAATGACACCAGGTTGCGAGTAAAAATAATGCAACGAAATGTTATCAAGGCAACTATACTGATACGTTGTTCCAGAGAGGAGTATGTGTTTATTCCGAGGATTCCTCTAACACCATCGAACTACCCCTTCGAGTTAAAAAGAGTGCAGTTTCCCCTCAAAGTCTGCTTTGACATCACCATAAATAAATCTCAAGGTCAAACACTTAATTTAACAGGGGTAGACTTAAGGGAGAATTGCTTTTCACACGGTCTGGTGCAGACCAGCAGCCTGGTGATTCTAGCACCTGAAGTAAATATTGTTTACAAAGAAATACTGCCGTAGGAATAGTATTTCGTTGTAAACAATACCTATCAATTGTTTATCCTCTACAGACCTGAGCGTTATAAAAATTAAATCTAATTACATTTATGCTAAAACAGGATTAATTAGGGTTCATATAAGACTATTTTATTATTTTCAAAAATAAATGTATCTTCGTTTTTGGAAAAACACAGGTACACTTATGTGTACTTCAGGTATATATAACATAACAGTCTGCATATTTTGCCTCTTTGACCTTATTTTTGGTTGTGGAAGATCTCAAAACAATTGTTTTTTGTGACACACAAGTATACTTGGCACTTTGTACACATGGTACGGCATCGTGAGGAGTAGTACGGGTGTCGACATTTTGATGCAAACTTGTCATCCAGGAAGCGAGGAAGATGTCCGACGCCATCCAACTGAAACTCAGGTTTCGGAAGGGCCACCACTGCTCGGTGTTTCCTTTTAGGCTCCCCCTGCTCAAATCTGTACGTATGAACTGGCTGATCAACTTCTATTCTGCTTGTGCTGGGCCTGGATGTAAAATCAGCGTCAACCTTACCACCTGCAAATTTTACCATGGCTGTAGCTACATTTAGCCTGTACTGCAGTAGGCCGAGCCTGTCTTTGGCTGCAACGCCCTCCTGGTTGCAGCAACGTACATACATTATCCAACTGTTGACTATTGCTAGATCCACAAAGTGACTAAAGGCTCTAACTGTCCACTTATTTGTACGCATAGCGGTTCGGTAGCAGGCTATGAGCCTGTCACACAGATCGATACCTCCCATGCAGTGTTGTAGTTTTTGACCAATGAAGGTTGCGGTACTTCTATTTTTCGCCTTTGTATTTTGCACCAGCGCTTACATGTAGTCATTGGGGAGCTTCCGGTGCAAGTCGAAAGCATTGTTACGGCTTTCGTATCCTTCCATTTCAACACACTTGTTCGTCATTACTTACTTTCTCATCAAATTCACCACGTCTCAACTGTTTGTCTGTTTTCTTCTTCGTTATATCTCCAACCCGATTGCTCATAACAGTGCCAGTCAAATAGACATTGTTTTTATTTTCAATCAGATAATTGACAAGCTTCAGTCTCATAAAAAATCTATCTGTGTACAACACGCAGCTTTCGTCAATTGTGCGGCAGAGTAGTTTTACGATTCCTGCTCGTAGTCCTAGATTTGCCATATTTTCTTGGGGTATGGTATTTGAACCAACATAGATTTCAAAGTCTAGCACCAGACCATCTCTCGCAGCCAAAACAAAATTCTTTAACCCTAGATGATTTGGTTTGGATGAAACGTATTGCCGGTATTCGCACCTTCTAGCAAAAGGCATCATTTGCTCATCGATGGACGATGAGCAAATGATGCCTTTTGCATGTGCAATGATCGAGGTAAGCTGTGGCATTTTTGAAGGATTTTCTGTAGAATAGGCCTTATTTTCCATAGTTTATCGCCATCAGTACGTACTGCTGTATTATCTACAAAAATGGAGATGGTTGCGTAACTCGAAAAACCTATCTCGGTTCATCGTGTCTTTAATAAGGGGCACACAGAGTTCCTTGCTCCAGTAAAGCCGTGCTTGAGGATATTTAAGAGTCCCCATGATAATCTGTATTCCAGTAAATTGTATCATCTCTATAAAATTAGTATTAACAGATCTCAAATCTCGCAACTGTACAGAATACAACTTGGTTTGCTCTTGCGGTCAGTTTCCAAAAGTCTGTATCAATATACTCAAAAAATGTATAGAGACAGTTGGTCTTTGAGCTACCTTTGCTGAGGAGTACATCTTCACTTATTGCAGGGCTGCGAGGAACCATTTCTTTGGTCAGCCAGAATTGACGGGTAGAAGGAATTTCACCTGTCGACGTAATTTCTCCATTGCTTACATGCTCCTCTTCTGACTCAGAAGATGAGGGTCCATGAACATCATCTCCTGAGATGTCCACGTCACGAGCAATAAGTGCTTCCGCGATGGCTGCATCATCCATGATCTGCCAAGCAAATATTTTTTTATTATTTTTCCTCACTAGTAAAAATCCAATAATACCGTCCCGTGTGAAAACAAAACACGATTTATCACTGAATATACAATATATGTCAGTTGTCATGTTTTTACATATTTACCTGTTTTACGAAGATTCTGCGTCGAGGGCTTCAAAATAAAACGTTGCACTTTTGAATTCAAACGAGATTTTCACTAACTTGTTGTTACTGTACAGCTTTGTTAACGGCTTTTTTAGGAACTAATACTATCAGTAAATATGTGGATAGTACCAAAAGCGGCCAAGAGATGTCGCTAATACTCAGCCATAAGACATCCACTGCTGGACTTAGGCCTCCCCCAATTTGGAGGGCTTTGCCATAATCGCTACGCTTGGCAGGCGGGTCGCTAATACTAAAAAAATAGATTTAGTTAAGGTACACATTATGTGTACTCCAGGTCTGAAGAGGTTATAATCCACTTCTGGTTGTCTCCTAAATAAATCTTTTCACACACGCTTTGAGTTCTATTAAAACTACTACTCTCATCCCCGAGATTAGTTAAGTCTTACGAAGAACTTCGTCTTATTTGTTTGGGATATTGTCAATTTGTATATTAAATTGAAAGATAGTGAGAGCGCGGCAAAACTCTGTTCTAATTACTCGTATATAACATGCATACGTTTCGAATTCATAAAGATGATGCTGTACACTATCCTACGGAGCTCTTAAATTTATTCAACCCATCTGGTCCCCGTCTCACACATTTATCCTCAAAGTGGGTGCTCCAGCAATGCTACCACGAAATCTCAATCCGGCCAAGTTGTGCAATGAGACCAGGTCACGTGTGAAAACCTCACATCAAAACGTGGTAGAGGCTCCGCCATTGTATTTACTGGCTGTGCTCAAAGTGAATCAGTGTACTTTATTCCGCAGATACCACTAATACTGTCGGAGTACCCATTCTAGTTTAAAAAGCTGCAGTCCCCTTATGGTATGTTTCGAAATGACGATTAATAAGTCTCGGGGACAGTCACTTAAGACAGCGGGATAACATCTTAGAGGGGACTGCTTCTCGCACGGCCAGGTTTACGTTGCCTGTTTGAGAGTGAGCTCATCTAGCAGCCTGGTTATATTAGCACCTGAAGGCAGAACCTCTAAAGTAGTATATAAAGAGATACTTTAAGTATAAACTAAAAAATAAATAGTCTTTAACCCCTGTGAACAGCAATGTAAGTAAAATCGTCATTTGAATAATTTAGGTACCATTTTTTTTTTCGAAATTCCCAGGGAATAAAGAGAACTTACATTTTTGCTTTAAAGTTGCCTTCAAAGGAGATTTTTCATTTTTATATGGGGCTCCAGCCATAACATGTACCTTTTTTCGAAGCTGAGAAACTTACCCCTGAACAGAATATAGTAACATTTTTTTTCATAATATCAAATAGTTTTTATGTACGGTCAGCCAAGAAAGTGGTGTACCAGTTTTGATTTAGTTTCCCGGTCATCGAAAATTACAACAAGGTTCGTTATAAAAAGATATTACTGAAAGAGACAACATTATCATGACGTAAACCTATGTATTTAGTATTCATACGTCATATGTCACATAACAAAACAAAATAAAACAAAATACGTGTTTGTTTTGTACAAGTTATACAGTAATCTGACATATGGGACATAATATCGCAGCGCCATCTACGATTAGCTTTGAGTTGCCTTCCCCATTGAAATGTTTCCAAACAAAAGTAATAAAAACTATTTAAATAGACAACCGAATTCCATTTGAAAAAGAAAACTGACAATTGACATTTTGTCAAATATATGCAAAAAATCAATATATTTTCCGTGTTATTTTTCAATCAACTGCATATAAAATCATCTCAATGCCTGCCAACTTGACCATTGCCGAAAGAGCACAAATAATTGCCCAATTTAATGAGGGAAGCAGTATCAGTGCGATATCCCGGAATTTGAATATATCGAGGCGTTCTGTCCGCTTTTGGATTCGTCGTGAAGGAGAGGAGGGAAGTTTGTTAGATCACAGAAGAAGTGGTCGCCGGCCTGCACTCTCCAATAACGATAGAGAATTCATGAGACGGGAATATGAAATCAATGGTTTTAAGCCCACAAAACATTTTGCGGAGATGTTCGATGTGAGTGCCCAAACAATAAGGAATCATCTACATTACATGGGGTTGCACCACAGGCATTACGCCAAGAAAATATATTTGACGGATGCTCACAGACTTGCTCGTCTGAACTTCGCCAGAGAGCACTTAGACTTTGATTGGTCTAATACAGTGTTTTGTGATGAAAAAACGTTTAAATCCAGTCAGCATGGACGTCTTCACCTTTGGCGATATAATTCAACACGGTATAAAGATGATCATGTAATCCCAAATAGAGAATCAGGTCGAATTTCCGTAAATATTTGGGGCTGGATGAGTACGGATGGTGTAGGAGAATTGTGTTCTCTACCTCCTCGAGCGACGGCTGTAAATTATATCGACGTGCTTCAGAATGCAATGCTACCGACAGTCCGTAATGTTTACCCGGAGAACGAAGTGCCACAATTTGATTTTGTTCAAGATAATTGTTCAATTCATAATGCGAGGATCGTAAGAGCCTGGTTTCGTTCACACACTGACGTAAGGGTAATTCAGTGGCCCTCAAGATCGCCGGACCTCAACCCGATCGAAAATCTTTGGGGCCTTATGGTCCAACGATGGTCGCATCAAAATGAAAGAACCAAACAAGCTCTTATTAGTCACTGTAATTATATTTGGGAGGAAATGCGGGGAACCGATATTTGCTCACGGCTTGTTGGTTCAATGAGGTCTCGTCTTTTAGAGGTTATAGAGGCCAACGGCGGTTACACCCGTTTCTAATTTTTAAAAATTTTCAATATCTTCTAAATATTACTATATATGCTATGTTTTTGTTTGTTATAAGTATTTTAAAATTGATTGTAGAAATTTAATAAAAGGATAAATCTATTTTTAGCTTGTTTTTTATTGATATTGTAATTACAAGTTTACAGAAATTGTAGGTTTGTGGATTCGCCTTGTGCCTTTACAATTTTATGTAACTTGTTGATTACAATTCTGTATTTGTAGATACAATTTTGTCATCAAAATCTACAGACCCCCGCCGTTGATTTTACGACGTCATTGGTTCCATCAAGTTCAAACTAAGAACAGCTGTCACGTTACAAACAGTAATAGTCGTTATCAATAATCAGATAAAGACAGCAATAGAAGTTGTCAGATCGATCTGCAAGCGAAACTAATCTTTATCACCTATGAATCTGCAAGCGATATTCAACCTTAGGGTGGTACACCACTTTCTTGGCCGACTGTACAAAATAAAAATTAAAAATGTTTGACGTTTATCCTAAGAGTTAGCAAGCGGTTATTTTGAATTCGTTTAGAAACATACTTCAAAAATGAAGACTAAAATTTTTGTAACGATCAAATGGTGGGCTACCCCGTCCCGGAGAACCCCGAATACGATATATTTGATTACATTTCTTTTTTTTTCTTTTTTCTATTGCTTTCAACTTGTATGGTCGACATAAAAAGTGCTTAAATGTATGTGTTTGAAATACAGAAGGCGAAAGTAGTTTATTTAGTTTTTTTTTACAATATCCAATCAAATTTTAATAGAGGTAATTAATGTTTGAATAAATGTATAAAAATATAAAATTAATGTTACAATATTATCAGATCATACTTAACAAATATATTTTTAATCGTATTTTTTATTTACTGTATTGTAAGAAAAAAATAATGAAAGTGAAACTGATTTTACATGCTAGAAGATTATTTTAGAGTTAACTTACTTATAATAATATTTATAAAATAATTCCGGATAGTGGGAGTTTTCGCGTATTTTTAAATTATGTAAATGCTCCATGTAGAGTAGATATTTTGATTTTCTGTATTGAAAAAGAAACTATTGTGATAATAATTAAAACCTGTAATTGCTCTAGGAGACTCTATATTGTATTCTCTAATTATAATATTTACCTTAACCCAGCACGACTTTATATTTTTTTCATGATTCTTAAAGTTGATTATGATGGAGGTCTTGGAGTTCTTTTACGAGAAATACATAACAACGGAGACTGTAAAATCATACATTCTGGTCAGCCATCAACACCCACTATTATGGGCAACAATCATATACTAGATATAGCAATCACAACATATGACCACTCTGACTTGGACATAAAATCATGCAAGCAAATAGAAACTTGCGGGTGGCGAGCAATGGGTAGCTCGCCGCCCGGTAAGGACCGAGCTCGGGTCGACGACGCGTAGTGTCCCACGCAAGCCTCAAAGAGATGTCAGCAGTGCTGAAGGGGTCTGATAGGACCGATGCCTGCCGGGGTCGCGTGATTGTTCGAAAGAGATACCGTGACCCTGGCACATGGGCAACTGAAGGAACACGGGTGGGCTCTAGTCAGTAAAAGTCTGACACGCCCTCCCGCTCCGCCCAGAGCGGGAGAAGTCTTTTGATGATTTCCCAACCAAAAAAAAAGGGGGTACCCTGACCAAATAAAATCAAATCATAAGGTTATGTATACACATTAGGAACCCAAAATGCTTTGCCATATTATCGGGGAGTACCCGACCAAATGTGGCAAACAGCATTCGGTCTCCACGTGTTTTTTTATTTTTTATCGTATGTAAATAAATTATCCTAACCTTATTTTTCAGTCATATTATCAGGGAAACCCTGACCAAATAATATCAAATCATAAGGCTATGTATACACGTTAGAAACCCAAACTACTTTGCCATATTATCGGGGAGTACCCTGACCAAATGTGGCAAACAGCATCCGGTCTCCACGTGTTTTTTTTTTTTGTAGGTACATAAATTCTCCTAACCTTATTTTTCAGTCGTATTAATTATCAGGGAAACCCTGATCAAATAATATCACACCACGTGGCTAACTTAGAAACTCAACCTTCACTGTCTTATTACCGAGGAGTGCCCCGACCAAATAGAACAGCGAGCTTAAGGCTACTATTACATCTTTACAGAAGCGTTAAGAAATATAAATTACTTTTTCATCCCACCATCTCGGAAAGAGTATTTTTAATCTTCAATATCTGAGTGGAAAAGCCGTTTTTATCCACTAGAGGATAAAGTAAATTGAATTTAGAACATCGTGTGCACTAAGTTTGTGAATTCAAAACATCATTAAATCTATTTACTTCTATCTCCATGGTGCCGAATTTATCATTCAACCTTTTTCTAATTTGTAAAACTTAGACTCGGAACCTTCTTGATATACTTTTTTTTTTAATTTGCGTTGCGCGCGCCATTTTACTTTTCACGTCACCAACATTATAGTACCTAACAAAAATATTACACTCGACTTAAGTAACTGTAGCAACGTTACTTTCAATTTTTCTTAATTATACCTAAGTATCATTTGAAATAATTTAAAGATTATTCTGTAATACCTACCTATCATAATGTAGTACATAATAAATGTTAATACCTAAACTGAAATAAAAGTATCTTGTGATTGAAATGCTTTTTTTTGCATATTTAGTCATTTCCTCGCTGAGGTGGGATGAAAAGTTACGTGTTGTACTCGAGTGCAAAGATTTTTCACCTCGTGCTCTTTTCAAAATCAAAATCAATCAAAAGTCATTTATTCAAACTAGGCTGAAAGTCAGCACTTTTTGAACGTCAAAGTTACACAAGACAGTCCCCCCCAAAACGCCCGCCCTTCGACACTTCCTAGTGCTTTAGCTGGGAAGAAGAAGTGGCGGAACAAACTCCCCAGCAGCACAGCTGTCTGTTAAGTTAGAAGAACTTGATTCTATACAATACTGTGTAAGTAAGTAATATTATAAAACAAAACATACATTATTCACATATGTCAGCTAGCACACGCCAATATACCACCAAGAAAACACTGAAAACTAAACTCAAGCTGAAATAAATAATAAAACAAAATCGTAAACAGAACTTAGAACGTAAATAAAGCCTCCAGGCATAAAGGGTGTGCCCGCTTACATATTCAACGATGCAAATTGATACATACAGCTAAGTTGAAGTTACAATAGTTAAACTAAGGACCTCCGGACCAAAATAAAATAACAGTTAATACAAGTAACAATAACAAAAACCATGGTCAGCAAGACGACCAGTCACCACAAGCAGCACCCGTTCACGAGCATAACGCAAAGGTCAGCCATTACCCCCCTCGCCATATTTGAGGGAAGGTGGTAACCCGACCCCCGACGCTACCGCAAGCAGTGACATCTAAGGGAGCATGACGAACTTGCTGCCGGTTGGGCAGGCAAGAATATTATTAACAGCTGACGAGGTCGCTAGCTAACTATATGTTGCAATACAACTCATTTAAAATCATTGTAATGAGTAGATTATGTCCACAGTAAATGAAATTAAAATAAAATAAAAATAAATTAAAAAAAAAAACAGTTAAATAAAAAATAAAATTATATGAACTACCCATATAAACTGTCGGTAGGAAAGCTAATTCTGGATTGAAAGAACATAAACATTGTCTTGAGTTAATCACAGCGACCAGCTATTCTTATCGTTTAAGTAGTCGTTGATAGAATAGTATGCCTTTGAACAAAGGTTGGATTTTACTTTAGCTTTAAACTCATTAAACTGCAAATCTAGCAAAGCAGAGGGAAGCTTGTTATAAAAGGTAATACCAAGACCAACAAAAGAATTATGAACCTTATGAAGCCGGTGAAAGGGGGCTCGTAGTTTGTCCTTATTTCTAGTATTAATATTATGAAAATCACTGTTTTTAGTGTACAAGTGTATATTTTGCCTAATATATAAGATGTTGGCGAAGATGAATTGTGATGCCACCGTAAGAATACCAATATCTTTAAACAAATCTCTCAGAGAAACTCTAGCACCTAGTTGGTAAATCGCTCGAACAGCTCGTTTTTGAAGAACAAAAATATTTTGAATGTCCGCGGCTTTGCCCCACAGCAGAATGCCGTAGGACATTATGCTATGAAAATAACTAAAATAGACTAGTCGAGCTGTATCAACGTCCGTGTACTGTCTAACTTTCCTTACGGCGTAGGCGGCCGAACTGAGCCTTCCCGCTAGGCTCGATATATGTGATCCCCACTGAAGTTTGGCGTCTACTGTTATGCCCAGAAAAACTGCCGAGTTAACAGTTTCAAGCACCTCATTATTTAAAACGACATTGGGTCCCAGGTTCCTAACATTCGGTAAGGCAAACTTTATACATTTCGTTTTCTTAGCATTAAGAACTAGGTTATTTGTAGTAAACCAATCCGTGGCCATTGAGAGCGCATTATTCACGTCATCAAAATCTTTCCTATTCCTGTCTACTTTAAAGATAAGTGAGGTATCATCAGCAAATAGTACAATGTCACAGATATTCTTTAAATATAATGGTAAGTCATTTATATACACTAAGAATAAGAAAGGACCCAGTATTGAGCCTTGAGGTACACCTAACTGAACTGGTAGCCCGGAAGATTTTACACCATTGATATCTACACATTGGTGCCTATTTTGCAAATAAGAACTTATGACATTGAGAGCTTCGTTTTGAACACCGTAATGACGCAGTTTACGCAAAAGTGTGTCATGGTGAACGCAATCAAAAGCTTTGGAGAGATCACAGAAAACTCCGATAGCATTTTGCGAGTTCTCCCATGCGTTGAAAATGTGTTTTAGCAGAGCAACACCCGCATCTGTTGTCGAACGACCTTTTGTAAAGCCATATTGCTCATTATGAAGGAGGCTATTTAAATTAAAATGTCTTAGTAACTGCTTGAGTATTAACTTTTCAAATATTTTACTAAAAGCAGGTAAGATAGAAATGGGCCTAAAATTGCCAACGTTATTTTTATTACCTGTTTTAAATAATGGTATGACTTTACTACTCTTCATGAGGTCAGGAAAAGATCCTGAATCAACACATTTATTAAAAGTTACAGCTAGATAGGGGGCTACAATGTCTATTATATTACTTAACAGTTTAATGGAGATGCCCCAGTAATCTCCAGTGTTTTTTGACTTAAGTGTCTTAAAAATATTAACCACGTCACGAGGCGTTACATGTTCAAAACTAAATAAGCGACTACATCTGGGCACACTACTATGCAAAAGGTTTTCAGCTTTAGACGGGGACGAATTTAAAGAGCAAGTCGTAGTTATAGGTATGTTGGCAAAAAACTCATTAAATGCCTCAGCTACGTCGGCAGCCTTATTTACCAATTTGTTGTTAATCATAATCTCTAGTTGTTTTTCCTGTTTAACCGATTTACCCGTTTCATTGTTAATAATTTTCCAAGTGGTTTTTATTTTATTACTGGATGTTTTTATGGTATCGCTTAAAAATTTAGATTTAGCGAAAGCACAGATTTTTTTAAATAACTTTGAATAATTTCTGACATAATCTAGAAAAGGAGTATCAAATATATATTTTTTTAAACCATATAACTCGTATAGTCTCGCTCTACTTTTATAAATACCTGGAGTAGCCCATTGGTTGAAGCTAACAGAGGTTCTATTAATGTCAATAGTTTTGGTCTTGAAAGTAGATTGGTATTCTTTTTGCACAATATCAAAAAGGGCTCCATAGATTTCATTAGGATTATCGTGTTCTACTATAGATGGTGTAATCCTATGAGCAATATTATTTTTAAATTTGTTGCAACGACTAACTGTATAGGGCCTGCATTCTATTTTATGCGGCTTTTTTTGTAATGGCAAAGGGAAGCTGGCTAATAATCCACAGTGGTCAGACGTTAAGTCACTTAACACTAACTTATTATTGGCATCACAATCACTAAATATATTATCAAGTCAAGTCGAAGACGATGCTGTGATCCTAGTAGGTTCGAAAAACAAGTTTATTAAATTAAATGACTTAAACAGATTGAGTAGTCTAATACTTAAAGGAGTAACATCTAAAATATTAATATTAAAATCTCCACATAAAATTATACATTTATTAATTGATTTTAATTTGTTGAGTGAGTCCTCCATGACCGACTCAAAATGAATAAAATCCCCAGAGGGTGGACGATAGACGCATATTATGACGTAACGCTCTAGTTCAACACAAGACAACTCAATAGTGCGCTCGATTGAAAGATTAACTAAATCTAAACGTTGTTTACATTTCAACTTGTTTGAAACAAGAACTAATGATCCACCGCGTATAGCACTTTTTCTCACAAATGCACTTTGCACAGTAAAAAAATCATCATTCATAAACACTATTTCATGTTCTTTCAACCAGTGTTCAGTCAAACATAATACCTGAACATCATGGTTTTCTATAAATAAACTTAACTCTAGTTCTTTGCCGGACAAACCCTGCATATTTTGATGAACAACATTCAACATATGCGGCTTACCTGTTGTCGCACCTAATAGTTTAAACTACTAGGTGTATCAGAAGTGGTGCTAGAACCACTACTAACAGTAATCGCTGGTACCCTACAAGTACCAGTGTCACGGTGTAAATTGTATGCTAAAAGTTTAGCAATTTGTCTCCTACAACTAGGTGGCAAATACATAGTATAATTTGTTAATTTGTAATCAGTAATAAATTGATTACAATCAAAATATAAAATAGCGTCACTGTGACAACTAGTCCTATTATAAATTAACATATTTAAATTATAAATGTGCCTGTTTTGCTCCTCAGACAAGTATTGAGAATAAGGCAAGGCACAGAAAATAAATTTACAGTGATTGGTCTCATTGAGATGTAACATCAAATGGACACATTGAATTATTTCTTTTTTTCTAACATTTAAACTATCCCCATATAATAATATTACTGTAGAACCAGGGTTTATTTTTGACAATTTAATTTTACTTAATAATTGGCTAATACTGGCACCGGGTGAACAATTATTAATAACATACTGTTGTGAACACTGATTAAATATGCTACCATAACCTTGACCAAATTTGTCAGAAAAAATATAAGTTGTGTTTATCATGCTATTATTATCAACAATACAGCAATCTACAGGGTGAGCTGCTGAGGGTGTGGGTGTATCAAGTTGAGTCTGTGAGCAAGCACAGCTGGAGAAGTTATTTGTCAGAGACTCATACCTCTCCGCATTGTACTTGACCAGGTCTGCCAACTCACAGGCTTCATGCATGCGCTTACTCAGGTCTTGTTGAGTAGCCTCATATTTACTAAAGATATCCTTTAGAGCATATTCCCTAACAAACAATTCATCCCGAAGGTGCTGAGTGTCCGTATCATACAAAGTATTGCATAACTGTAAATCAGTATAACAATTCTTTAATTCTTGTTTTAAATTTAGATTTATTTTCCTAAGTTTTGTGTTTAATTGAGTTACTTTTTGGCGTTTCAATGATTTTTGATATTTTCTGATTAGTCTATTAATTCTAATGTATTTTTTTAACTTATTGTGACTAGTAAACAATTTGTTTTTAGTAAATGTATCATCAGTTAAGTCTATCGTTACAATTGGCTCAACACATATGGGTTTGGACCCGCTACCAACCAACTCATCATAGAGACTGCAGGTGATCGCAGACTCTTCACCGGCTTTGAGAGTTTCTAAATGGGTTATTGAGTTGTGGGCTCTGCTTAATTCCAGTTCCAGTTCAGAAATCCTTCTCAAAGCCAGTTCGTGGGTGTCACTACAATGCTGGAAATTTGACACTAGCTGACGAAGGTGTTGATGCTGGTCAAGTATGTCCAAATGCTGCACATGTAGTTCAGCCAACTGATTCTTAAGCTCAGTGTTCTTGTTATTAATGAACTCAATTTCGACCTCACTGTCTTCCCTTTCCTGTATCAGCTGATTGCACTGCTTCTTACTAGATTCCAATTCCTTTAACGTAGCCCTCAGTTTTTCCTCTAAGGATGCAGCTCTACGGGTCAACATATTGACAGACCAACCCTAGAGGCACCCTGGAATGAGAGAAGAGAAAGCTAAGTGTGTGAAAGGAACAAGAGAGAGGGGTGAGAAGTGGATAGTAAATGACGGGAGTTCAAATTTTAAAGAGATAAAATAAAAGAATAATACTATTAAAAGGGTGAAATCTCAATTATGAATGAAAAAGAGATAATAATTAACAACAGCGAAAAGTGAGAGGACTAAAAATATTTTGTTATTATATGTGCAAAAATAAAAAAATGGTTGGGGGTAGCTATTACTATTATATTGTTCAATTCAGTTTCTAACATTAATTTCTTATGGTGGTTCTAATTCAGCAATTGAACATAAAAAGTATGTCTAGTAATATTGAACAGTGATTTCTATGGGGTCTTTAACGTTGTTTAGGTGATTTTATCCCTATAGTGCATGAACTTAATGTCAAACACATTATGGAGAAATAAAAGGTTATTTACGACTTAGATCACTGTTACAAGTAGTATGAACGTTAAAGGGCAAAAGGTGCAATGGGATCTAATAAGATTTTAGTTGGATAAGCTTAAATTAAAAGAAATACTCCCCGGGTTAGGTGGTGATTTCAAATCCGTCCGTTGGATGACAGCTGGTACTGATTTATTGATATTTCATTGATTTTGCAACGAATTAACTCACAAACATTAATCCTTATTATTTATCACTATATCTATCGTTTTTAAACACGTTTTTAAATATTTAAGCGCAAATTATATTAATTTTACAATTTAATTCTAACACCAAAATTTTTGACGGCCGGCTGCCAGTATTGCCAGCACAAAAAAAAAAAAAATTCCCTCGCTAACGCTCAGGACTCTAATTTTTGAATCACTCGCTGCACTCGTGATTCAATTTTAGAATCCTTCGCTTGCTCGGTCATCAAAATTGAGAACGCGGTTAAAAAGCAACTTTGCACTCTTGTATAACAAATAACTATACCTTTTCACCAAAAAGTGAGCCCTCTCGGCCAAGTGCCTTTGTTTATACACTACCCTACCTATCCGTCACAAAATTCACAGTTGAACTGTGTTGCCATTTTATAAAAATAATAAAAAAAACTCAATCTTAAAGTACCTAAGTATGTATTAATAATTTAAAAAAAATATGTCATGTTGAGGGACCGCTCCAGACCTAACAATTTATTTGCAAATAGTCTAATCCAAATAATGAAGAAAATAAAACTTTTATAAAATTACTTCACAATATTGCATTTAGGATACGACCGTCAACGTCTGCCCTAGCGGAGCGGTCCCCTAACGCGACGTATTTTTTTTTAAATTATTAATACATACTTAGGTACTTTAAGATTGAGTTTTTTTTTATTATTTTTTACTTTTTAAAGGGAAATTAGGTTTTCGTGTCGGGGGTTTTTTAAATTTTAAATTTAATTTTTTATTTTTAAAGATACATACTTATTATAATGTAGAATCAAACGAAGCTAAGAACACTCTCGATTAATTCATCAATATTCTCTTTCAGTGCGCTTTCATTTGAGACCCTAGTCGAGTATATTTGCTGACATTCGGTTACCCTTCCCCACTTTCTCCCCCACAACTTTTAAACGGCTCGACCGATTTTCATCAAACATATCTAAGAACACTTGCACATAAGTCACCTTTAATACAATTTTTATTTTATTGAAATCGCTTCATCCGTTCGAGAGCTATGATGCCACAGACAGACAGACAGACAGACAGACACGTCAAACTTATAACACCCCTCTTTTTGCGTCGGGGGTTAAAAATAACAACGGATTATTCAAATTTCTAAAAACCCTACAAACCTAACCCCACAAAGCTGAACTCTACAAACTTAAAATCTTTGTCAAAATGTATGGCTTGGCCGTTCCATAAAACTATTAAATATGGCTATTTGACATTTTAAATGCGAAATCTGTTAGTTGCAAGTATTCTTGTGATTTAAGGAATCTGCAGATTGAAAAATCGACCCATATTATAAATTATTTCCCGATATTCTCGTTTTCTGTTATGAAATCATATAAAACAATGTCAAATTAAAGTAGCCTTTCCCAAAGTGGGCGATAACGCCCCCTTATGGGTGCTGCTGGTCTAAAGGGGGGTGGTAAGAGACCCAGAAAAAAAAATGGGGCCGTTGTGTAGACTCTACACAAAGCCCACAAGGGGCCGTTATCGCCCACTTTGGGAAAGGCTGATGTTCTTCAACCAGGTGAGTCTTTTGAATATTGTATTGATCAGCTCCGCGCACGGCGGGCAGTTCGCTAGCCACTCTTGCTCCAGGGCCCCCCACCACCAGCTTCCACTGCGCTATTTGAATCCTATGGTCGGGGCCCTGGCCTGGCGTCGAACAGCTGACTTAAAGCAATAATTCCGGTTGCAGGTCAAGAGGTAAGCTAAATTAGTTTAGGTTAGCTCCCACAGCTCAGACCAATTTTTAATTTGTGTGCAGACCGCGAACTGTGAACACAAATATAAAAAAATATCTTAGCTATGCCAGCTAACATAAACTAAGTCAGCTTAGCTTTTAATCTGCAACCGGCTTTAGCCCCGTTCCCATCATAACGAACTGTCTCTTTCTATGGTAACTGTCAGTATAACATAATTATGGATGTTCACATTAATTTTAATCGAGCCGAAAGAGGAAGATCGATCGACAATATTATGTGGCAACATGCCAGAAGCTATATTTTTTTTTCTTTATAATATCCTGCATGCATGTTTTTATTCTTGCATGTGTACACATGTTTTAGCAAAGAAATCGTATTTTATCTTAGCATACCTGCACAGTGATCACTTATATTTGTTCCAACTCATACCTACAATTAATATTGTAATCATCTATGAAAAATCCAACTATAAAACAAGTGGCTCTCGATAAGAAAATTTGTATTTTTTTGGCCTGACAGCATATACGAAACTATACACTATAACCATACACTTTTTACGACGAAGTATTTTTACGTATCTTCATTAATCAAAATTAATTGAGCAATTAATACATGATATGCGGTCATAGAGTATGCTCCCCCACTGCTTTATATACCTTCGGTCGATTCAGTACAATGACTTTACATTAATCGCAGCTTTTGCCAGCGGCTTCGCCCGCGTGGAGGTCGGAAATTATCCCGCGGGAACATACTACCGGGATAAAAAGTAGCCTATGTCCTTTTTCAGGCTCTAAACTATCTGTACACCAAATTTCATTTAAATCGGTTCTGTAGTTTTAGCAGGAAAGCGAGACAGACAGACAGACAGACCGACAGACAGACAGAGTTACTTTTGCATTTATAATATCTACTATATATTAATACGCGAAGCGAAGACTTTGGATCCCTTTTTACGAAAATTGGGCGGACGGAGGAGTATGAAATTTCGCACACTTATAGTTTATGCAGAGAAGAAGTGACGAATGCTAATATTTGTGTAATGCGTAAAAATACATTATTTTCAATAAATAACACGTTACACACACTACTGTTCATTACCGTGTATTTAATACACACATGCATAGATATTCTTTTGTTTATAGTCTTGTGTCTATAGTCTTAGTTAGGGAGCTGACGAGCATTTCGGTATATGATTTGCACACGTTTCACGTCGAGGTGGATAGCAGTTTAAATCATTACGAAATGATTTGGTCCAATAAATTAAGGTCCTATGTCGCTGCGTTTTCGTGTTACAGCGGATTGAAATTGCTTAAAAAATCGGGGTATTAAATCATTTGCACATGTATGCCTCTTGAGTTCATGGTCACAATCATCTTGGAAACGGAGAAAATCGAAGAGGCAGACATTCAGGACTCTGCTAATTCATGGGACGGAGTTGTTAAAATGTTATAAAAAAAGCTCTTTAAGTCATTTGCACGCGGTTCTCATTGCGCCCATTCGATTCACTATAACTCTGTGGATTCGAAAAAAACATGTGGCAGACTTTTTACTCACTGATTTTCAGCTGTATAACTGTTTGAAATTCACGGAATCAAGGGACAGCGGGTATTGCATGGGATTATTGTTATTCTTTATAGTTTTATTCTTATAATTTTGTTTAATAACTCACGGTAACGATTACACTTCTGGAGCTGAAATCTAAGCAATCATATTTTTTCTCAATGCCAACCACAAACGAAATACGCTTGGAACTTTTATTAGAAAGTATTTTATTTTATTGCATGCTTGATTGTAATCTGAATTTGATTAGGATCTGGATAGGAACAGTCTTTAACTTTTTTTAATTACGTTTTATTTGTGTAAAATATGTAGATTTTGAACCAAGACGTGTGAAAGTGCCTGAGAGCGAGAGAGAGGAAAAGCATCCAAAATAAAAGGGGAGGCTGTATATAGATATACGCTCTATACATTTAGTTTCACAATACGGAAAAGGTCGGAACTGAGTTATACCGTTCTCACTCATATTCCCAAATAAAAGAGAGTCACCACGAAAGGAACTATGGGGATATTTTATACTTGCACGGTTTGGCGCGCGCATCGGGTTGAAAAAAAATCAAATAGTCTGCCTTTGGAATATCAGAGGCCTGAACGTCTGTCTCATCGATTTTCTTGGTTTTCATAAGGAATTCAAACATCAGTCCAAGAGGTACACGTGTGCGCATAATATAGAATGCCTAAGGCATTAAGTCCGCCTTTGTACCATTTTTGTGTGCGAGAAGTTTAAATAAATAAATATAGCACACCTTTTTTTTACATTTTTGGAGCACTGTAAATAGACAACGCAGAGGCAACATGTTGGCAGACTATTTTTCCGTGGTTCTTCTCATTGTTTTTAATTCTCGAAATAACTCGAAATTTTTCTCGCTAGCTCCCTAACTATTACTGAATGTCAAGTATAACCATAGGTAATAAATTAATTTTATAGATATATAACCTATTTAATTTTTAAAATCTATGATCATATCGAGAATATTTGTTTTTAATATTATTTGTCTATAGCAAGGAACTTATATCCAAGTCTATAGTGTTACTGAATGTAAAATATAACCACATTTTTTATATTTATTATTATATATGTTTTTTTTTTTTCATTTAATAATGTATTTCTATTCAAATGAAGTACGGTCGAATTTCGACCAATGGGCGATCACTAGTTAATATAAATATATAAATTATATATAAATATATAATATATAGTAAATAGTAAATATAGTATAGTATGGATAATAAAAATATATAATACTAGCGACCCGCCCCGGCTTCGCACGGGTGGACATTTAATTTTTAAGCTCTCTGAAAAAAAAAAATTGTTTTGAAAAGAACTTTTGATAATGAGTATCTAAATAGTTCCGAAATCAATTTTAATAAGTGCATTAATTCAGTAAATTTACTCGATTTGGCCGCGTCTGCTGCGTAGAGAGCCATTACTTAACCTGCTTCATAGATGGGCACCCCCCTCCCCTGCGGTTTCGCCGTGCGAGTCGTGCGACACCATCATTAATTTTAATACCAATTACAATTTTAAATTCGTAATATCTTTTGAATGGATTGTCCGATTGGAATAAAATAAAACGTAATTTATAGCTATTGAAACAATCTTGCTCAATAAATAGTTTATTTGGATAAGGATTAGTATTTGACGATAATAAGATCAATAAACATAGGCTAATAATTTTAGGCTAATAATTTTAATAACTTTTATTCTATGGAAAAGTGGTTATAATGGCTAAAATATAAATGTTTGGTTTATACTATCGCGGACTTTTTTGTAGGCATTATTGAGTTCTACAACTTTTTTATAGAAGTCAACCATACATCTCTAACCATTTAGGCAGCGTTCGCGAGAATCGTTAACGTACGGCAGTTTTTTCGACGCCTTACTCCACAATTTTCACTACCACGAAAAATCCTATCTATTTTCCGGAATAAAATATAGCCTATACGGATTCGGAAGAATTCCTCTAAGTAATGGTAAAAGAAATTTTGAAATCGGTCCAGTAGTTTTTGAGCCTATTCAATACAAACATACAAAAATACAAAAATACAAAGGTTTCCTCTTTATAATATTAGTATAGATATAAAATATATAAATATATATATATATATATATATATAAGTGTGGATAAGTGTGGATGTGGATTAGTGTGGATTAAACGCAGCATTATCCTTGACTGTCTTCAACTTTCTTCACTATGTATAGTTTGGACGTTCAAAATTAGTAAGACGTAGTTGTTCTTATGCACAAATTTCAGAAATAAAATCCTATCGTATAGAGGAGGTAGAAAAGAACCACAGAGTTTAAGAAGTTATTTAAAAAAAAAAAAAACAATGTCTACCGTACGAATCCGATCGACAGATAATGCATTAGAAAGCATTATAAAGAAGAAAGCATATATTTGATATTTTCCTGCAAAGAATAAGAAGAAAGAATAAGAATTAATCTATACTATAATATTATAAAGCTGAAGAGTTTGTTTGTTTGATTGAACGCGCTAATCTCAGGAACTACTGATCCGAATTGAAAAGTTATTTTTGTGTTGGGTAGTCTATTTATCGAGAAAGGCTATAATATAACATTACGCTACAACCAAAAGGAGCGGAGCAGTAATGAAAAATGTTGCAAAAACGGGGAAAATCGCACGGGTAGGCGATTCGACGCGACGCGCGACGGGAAGGGTCGGGGGAAAAAGAAATTTAACGCGAACGAAGTCGCAGGCAGAAGCTAGTTAATTATATTAACTGATTAATTTATTTCGTAAATATATTTTGAACCCAAGCATGGATTGAGACTAAGAAAAT
The DNA here is from genome assembly GCA_932294355.1 of Aporophyla lueneburgensis. Classification (NCBI taxonomy): domain Eukaryota; kingdom Metazoa; phylum Arthropoda; class Insecta; order Lepidoptera; family Noctuidae; genus Aporophyla; species Aporophyla lueneburgensis. Next base: position 6,103,553 of record OW028735.1, read on the forward strand.
TGACTGGTGTAAGTGCCGACAGTGTATGCTTCTTTTTTCAGTGATTAGGTAGCATTTGCAGTGAGGTGTCGGGATATACTTTTTTTGTTTTATGGACATTGTTTTATATTCCAACTCGCTCCATTTTGTCATGGTTAGTTTGTAGTACGACTATAAAGTAAAATTTTGGTGAAAATATTGTATGATCTTATTGTATCATTAGTACTACGTGATTGGACATTAAATATTACTTTATTATGCAAATAGACACCTCATGGCATCTTTTCAATCTTCATATATCTGGTTAAAGCTTTAATATTGTTGTTAATTTTACTAGTTTTCTCTTCGTTTGAAGGTATATTAATGTATGTGTATTAATTAAAGTTACCCTGAAAGCTCTCTCCAGTCATCCGTCATTTAATAATTTCTCTTCCTGATACTTTTCTTATAAAAATGATATTATCTTCTCCAAGTCAGTTTCAGTTACGTTACCACATGATGGTATTTACCTTCACAGAAAAATAACTGTGCAAGTGCGTTAAATCACTCCAAAAAGTCACTATATGTTTCTTAATTACTATTTTATAGAAAATTACATTGCAGCACAACAATCACATAATTTGTGGACACTTTCATGAAATATATTGGTAACTTTGCGTCTATGTTAAACAAGCCACATGCAGTCATTCTATAAAATGTTTGATTTGTCCGTATAACGTTCTTGCAAAGACATTTGTGACTTTCTGTAAGACAAAAAAAAAATAAGATTAAATATTCGTGAAGTAGAGTAAGTACCAGGTGGAAAAGTTTATTCTGGATATTTTAAATTATGAAGATGTGACGTCATCTATGATTTAACTGCAACTAATAAACTAATATAATATCTGACGTCACACAAGACTAACATCACAATAAAATTTTCAATAGAATTGTAACATGCAAAAAAAAAATATTTTTTAATTAAATTATTAAATTAAAACATTTTGCAAGTTGACTGCAAAATCTGCGTATACGTATATTCATCCTCGAAATCATCCCTTTGGCAGGTCGAATCCACCGAAAGCAGCACACGTCAGGTCAGAGCATTCTCTCTGTTCAATGTGGGATCTGTTTCTTGCCTATTAAAAAACTTTTTGACAAAAAATTAAACCACCGAAAAAACTGAAAAGTATAAAATAATAACCCTTAAAATTATGAGTTTTTATTTTATAATTTTGTGTGAATTTAATGTACTTATAATACTTGGCAAGGTATACCCTATCCAACAAAGAAAGAATTATCAAAATCGGACTACTCTGTATAAAGTTATGCGTGGTAATACATTACAATCAGTGAGTGAACAATAAATCATCCCCTGTTTTCCGACCCTTAGGGTTCGATTTTGTTTTCCAAATTTATATGGGACCATTTTGAGAGTGTACCCTTTCCAATAAAAAAAGAATTATCACAATCGGACGACAATGTAAAAAGTTATGCGTGGTCATACATAAAAAAAAAAACATAATAAAAATAAAATATACGCGTCGAATTGAGAACCTCCTCCGTTTTTTTTCGTCGGTTGAAAATACTCGTATATTCTTACTTGGACAGTATCTGTTCTTCAGAAGCAGTAAACACGCCGTCTCTGCGTCGTCAATAGTGGCATATAAATTTTCATAGTATATACTGTGCATAAATATTAGAATGACATTCTTTGTCAGCCAAAACAATATCGAAGAAACGTGAATTGCGGTCTGAAAATGTTAAATATACTTTTGGTAGAACATTTTATTAGGTAGCCACAATCGCGTACACTAATAAAAAATCTGAATAACAAAAAGGAAAGTAAACCAATTAATAATTTCCAGCTTTTAAAATTAAACTGAATTAAATAATGCTTTTATTCTTGTGGTGGTAATGGAGGATATTATAACTTGGGCACGCCACAATTGCAGCGGTAAGTCCCCTCTTTGAGGAGTGGATAGAGAGGCGTCACGGCGTCCTCACCTTCCGCCTGACGCAGGTTCTCACCGGGCATGGGTGCTTCGGTGGGTTCCTGTTCAGAATAAAGCGGGAGGATACGTCCGGGTGTTTCCATTGCGAGGATCGTCTGGAGGACACGGTGGAGCATACGGTGGAGGTGTGCCCTGCCTGGGCGGGGCACCGCCGTGTCCTCGTGGAGGCGATTGGCGGCAGCGACCTCTCGCGTCCGGCCCTGGTGCGAGCCATGGTACGGAGCGAGAGGGAATGGGAAGCTGTCACCTCCTTCTGCGAAGCAGTAATGCTCGCGAAGGAGGAGGCGGGGCGCGTGAGGGAGTGGCAGTCTCTGCGCCCTCACGTCCCTAGCCGCCGCAAGAGGAGACGCCCCGGGCGTCGGGAGTCAATAGCGGACTCCCGGCCACCGTAGGCGCGAGCTTGCGGGTGGCGAGCAATGGGTAGCTCGCCGCCCGGTAAGGACCAAGCTCGGGTCGACGGCGTGCAGTGTTCCACGCGCGCCTCAAAGAGATGTCAGCAGCAGTGTAGGGGTCTACTAGGACCGATGCCTGCCGGGGTCGCGTGATTGTTCGAAAGAGATACCGTGACCCTGGCACATGGGCAACTGATGGAACACGGGTGGGTTTTAGTCAGTAAAAGTCTGACACGCCCTCCCGCTCCGCCCAGAGCGGGAGAAGTCTTTTGATGATTTCCCATCCAAAAAAAAAGGGGGTACCCTGACCAGATAAAATCAAATCATAAGGTTATGTATACACAGCGGGAGAAGTCATTTGATGATTTCCTATCCTGAAAAAAAAAAAAAGGATATTATAACTAGAAAAATATAAGAATGAGTGTAGATGCATGTGTGATGTGATGATAAGATGTGTGTGTTTTGTATAGGATAATATGGCACAGAAGCTGTACATGCCCCAAATAAATAAAAACAAAGTCATATCATCTATTTCAATAAATAAAATGTTATTTTTTTTGCAAGTAGACTTTTATAAACCCTTTTACACGTCCATCATATTTTTAAATTAAAACTAGATGAGGTTGGCGTTTCCTATTTGATTACTCTGAGAAGCAAGGCCAAAAGACACTCAGAGGTCACCGCCTCTATTTTTGTCCAGACATATCCTGGACATATCATTTGAAGACCATTTGGATTAGTGTCTGAAATGGTCTTTCGAGGAAAGAACCACTCAGATTTAGTGAACACGTCCAATCAGTGCACGCATCTATCTGTAATCATGCGACTCAACTCAGAACTTAAGGAGCTCAACGGTTTGCCGAACAATACCAAAGAATGGATATTATGTATATGGCCGCATAAATTACTCAAACTGCCAGCTAAATGAGAATAAAAAGTAAAATAAAATATCATTGAAACTATAGGCTTCTTCTAGAAGATAGGTTTCTATACAGAAGATGGCATGATCCCAACGTTACAATGATTGTTAGTGAAACACAACCGGCCAAGTGCACTTCGTGTGCGAGCCCGACTAGGGCTCGCACACGAAGAGTTCCGTATCACAAAGCGAAAAACGCCGAGAAGAACAGGCTTCTTGTATGGCGACCCTTTATTTTTTAAATTTGTTTTTATTTTTATTATTTTTTTAAATAGGGGCAACAGAAATAGACAGTCAGTGAAATTTTCAAATATCAACCGAATATGGATCATGAGATACAGCCCGACGATGAACAGACAGACGGACTGATGGATGGACGGACAGCAGAGGCTTACTTAAAAGATTCCCGTTAGAGTCCCGTTGGTTAGCATTCGGGTTTTTTTTTTTTTTTTTTTTTCAGGATGGGAAATCATCGAATGACTTCTCCCGCTCTGGGCGGAGCGGGAGGGCGTGTCAGACTTTTACTGACTAAAACCCACCCGTGTTCCATCAGTTGCCCATGTGCCAGGGTCACGGTATCTCTTTCGAACAATCACGCGACCCCGGCAGGCATCGGTCCTATTAGACCCCTACACTGCTGCTGACATCTCTTTGAGGCGCGCGTGGAACACTGCGCGCCGTCGACCCGAGCTTGGTCCTTACCAGGCGGCGAGCTACCCATTGCTCGCCACCCGCAAGCTCGCGCCTACGGTGGCCGGGAGTCTGCTATTGACTCCCGACGCCCGGGGCGTCTCCTCCTGCGGCGGCTAGGGACGTGAGGACGCAGAGACTGCCACTCCCTCACGCGCCCCGCCTCCTCCTTCGCGAGCATTACTGCTTCGCAGAAGGAGGTGACGGCTTCCCATTCCCTCTCGCTCCGTACCATGGCTCGCACCAGGGCCGGACGCGAGAGGTCGCCGCCGCCGATCGCCTCCACGAGGACACGGCGGTGCTCCGCCCAGGCAGGGCACACCTCCACCGTATGCTCCACCGTGTCCTCCAGACGATCCTCGCAATGGAAACACCCGGACGTATCCTCCCGCTTTATCCTGAACAGGAACCCACCGAAGCACCCATGCCCGGTGAGAACCTGCGTCAGGCGGAAGGTGAGGACGCCGTGACGCCTCTCTATCCACTCCTCAAAGAGGGGACTTACCGCCGCAATTGTGGCGTGCCCATAGCCTTCGGGTACGGAACCCTAAAAACCAAGTTCATAATTTGTGAAGTGTATGTGACATCTAATGAATATGTTAGGAATACTTACTTGATATCCCAATTCCGTAGACATTTTCAGCATAGAGCATATTAAGTTGAAATAATAGAGATTCAATAAAATATGCCAAACCTGTGACTTAATGCCTATAAAAAGAAAACATGAGTTAACTTGGTGACGATAAATATATTCTATGCGTACTTAGAGAGCTAAAAAGACCAGTTACTGTATATTTATTTATTGTGTTTACACCGGATGACATTTTTTTACCGTCTCGAGCTTCATACGGTGTGTTGTGTAACTAGAAGAGAAGGCAGAAAGGCCTTCAGATTTATCGCAGGTGACTAAAGGAGCGCGGGACGCAGGCTGACGGGTATGCGTGTGCGGCTTGCGCGCCTGCGAAAGATCAATGAGGCCACCTATCGGCTGGCTTCAAAGGGTAGGACCGCGCTACGAAATCATTGATACATGGGTGATTCTTAGTCTGGAATATATTTTCGACGATTTTATTAAAAAAAGTAAAACCATGTGGCACAATCATTATTTTATACTAGAATCAATTCTGGATGAATGTAAGTGAAATTGATAAAAGAGGCACCATTGTAAAGTTAATATTTTCGGAGATAAATCAATTTAAAAAAAAGCACTGTTGATGATAATGACAACTTGTGGAAGTTAATGATTTTATGTTGAGGAAAAATGACGACTGATACGAATAATGATTTTGTGTTAATTCTAATATTTTAAGTTACAAAAAAAATGAAATAAAACAACTCAATTAAAAATCAACACAATATTTTAATCATAAAATCACAGATAGAAAGTATATATGTGTAAAATAATGTAATTTAAACATGACATATCCTTTTTTAAATTAGTCTATATTTTCCCACTGCTAGGCAAAGGCCTCCCCATAGCTTTCTTACTGATAAATAATTATCTTATATATATAAAAATCTTCTGTCACGATGTATGTTGCCAATAAACTCCAAAACTACTGAACCGATTTCAATCAAATTTCACATGTACCCGTATTTTGGTCTAACTTACTGGATATTATCATCTCAATTATTTGCTTATGTCGTGAATGTAAACGAATAAAATGTATCAATTAATTGTTTCTTAAGCAAGTGTTTATTTACTGTTTAGTTTTATGAAGTTCTCATAGATGGCGGTATACGTTGATTCATCAATAAAATTCTTCAATATTGTTTGACATCTAGGTTGCAAATACACCCAATAGATGGCGCTGTGTTCTGTTTCTTAGAATATAAATTCTATTACTTTATTTCACGTAATATTTATTTATGTTCACGATATAACCGTATTATTTTAATGGTTTGTGACTGATATTTTTCTAATTATACTGTGTATTATGTTACAATATTATTACCAATAATAACAAAAAAAAAAATTGTACTATTTTTGTTAGAGAATTATTAAAGTCTTGGGCGCCAAATTTTAATCAAATTTTCAAGATCTGGCCATCAAATTCTATCGAGTCGCCATCTCTGGTTTGAATGTCCAAAGCTTTGGTAATAGTTTAGAGCCTAAGAAAGGACATATGCCACTATTTTTATCCCGGTAGTATGTTCCCGCGGGATAATTTCCGACCGCCACGCGGGCGAAGCCGCTGGCAAAAGCTAGTTATTAATACGAAAGTAACTCTGTATATTGTCACCTTTTCACGGCTATAGGGTTAAACCGATTGTTGTGGAATATACCATAGAGATAGCCTAAGACTTAGAGACGGACAAAAGCTACTTTTTTTTGACATGCATACGGGCGGGGTTGCGGATGAAAACTAGTATTAAATAAACTATTAAATGTTTAATTAAAATACAACTTACATATCAATATATACTTTTTCTAATTTCAATGGTTTTATTCTCACTTTTACAGTAATCATATTTATTTGGTAATCATAATCCTTACTGTAAGAACATAATAATATTCCTGAGTAATGAACAAAATGTAAAATATCAGAATCAGAAGCACTATCGATATGTATTTAGATACGTTTATATCTTCCAAATATGTAAATAGCTATAGGTATGGCCGATAATACTTGTGATTCTGATTCTGGCTTATTATCATTACAGTTTTCATTTTACTTACTTAAAAAAGTAACACATACATAACATAACATCACGCCTTGCATCCCCGAAGGGTTAGGCAGAGGTGTACCTTTAGTACACCCACAGCTAGTAGTTCGCCAGTTAAAAAAGTAGTTTTCCAATAATTGGTGAATTTAATTATCTTAATTATCTTATAAAATAAGGAACGCGGCCGTGTACAACAAACCCGTCCGCTAATCCGTTCAATCGAGACAAATACTCGCATGAGATTAACTTTATAGTTAATAATAGAAAATATTTATTAAAAATTTGTATTAAAATTTAGGTTTTAATCTCCATAATCACCAGTATAAAGAGAGTTGCTTTATCCTGTTTTAATGTCGGGAAAAAACTATTCTTTTATTTGGATTTCCCTTACGGGTCCCTTGGTTACGATTTACCAATTTAGACAATGGAACAACATAATTAAAATAAATCATAACTGTGTATTTTCTTTTAAAATATACCATATAAAACATAGCTATTAGTAAAATTTCAGTACCTTTTGGATTTATCCTTCACTTCATTTCTTTTTCTGCTCACGTTGAGCGCGAGGAGTTAGTTCCTTTATTTATTTGATTTTAACTTCTTCTTTTCTCTCCTTATAGTTGTTACGTCTTTTCTCTTGTTCCATGGCGAATAACTTTGGATCGTTTTTATTTCTAAATATTTTCGGTTTTTACACTGTCTTTGCTGGGCCTGACGGCGTTCTACTACTGCCTTTATGTTCTTTGGTGGCATTTTGATGGCACCTTAAAATAAATTTATAGTTTGAAAAATCACTAGAAAAACACGCTTTTATTAATGCACGTAAAAACCAAAAAACCTTATCGTGGTCAAAGTTCATTACAAGACCTTTCTAACAAGTCCAAACACGGCTATGATACGATATTCCATCATGGAATGCCAGTGCCCATATTGCGGCTTCATCATCAGACCTTGAAACCTAATCGTGGTCAAAGTTCATTACAAAACTTTTCTAACAAGTTCAAACACAGCTATGATACGATGTTCCATCATGAAGTTCTAGTTCATATCTTCCGGCTCCATCATCAGATCAGTTCGACAGTACCATATTATTGTATTGTCATCAGAACTACATACAGCTGCCAATTTTGATGACGCTACGATCCTTGAAAGATGGTTAAATTAGTTACCTAAGATTCCATTACATAGTTACATACAGGTCGACCTAATAAAAGCGTGTTAATAAAAGGGCATCGTTTAAAATGTTTTTAACTTGTTTACTAACTTAGACTTTAATCTTAACTTAACAACTTAAAAATAAATGTAATTACAAATCATTATAAAACAGAAGAAATCATTATATTCTTTACTTGTCATTATACGCAACACACATTTTGAAGCTAATGATGTTGGTGAAAATGATGAAATCGATAAAACAGGTTGCAGGTTGTCGAAACCGACCAAATTCTTCTTTAAAACACATTGATACGAATAAGTTCACTTTCGATACACAAGAATAGCAAACAATGTGATCAGTGTGACAATTATTTGCAACAATAGTCAGCAAGAGTATAATGACTCCTTTGATAACAAATTTGTGAGAACGAAATGTAAACTTACCTGGTCGGCAAACACAATACGTCCACTCGGTTTAAAGCGTGCAGGTCGACTGATGGAGGTGCTAGGAACGTGCCGCGTTCTTCAAACTCAACGTGAAGTGGAAAACCATTGACAATTATTTGAAGCAATCCTTGATGCGGAGAATGATTTTTTTTTATGACAAACTTAAATCGTATTGGTTTCCTATGCTAAAATGAATGAAATTTAGATAATGCACGATTATTAGGAACTTTGATAATTTCAGGACGATTTGGCACAAAAAATTAAGACCTTTAGGTTTGTTTGACATTTTTAACAGAAGAAATAACCAAGCGCAGTCTTGTGGGACATGCGAGATAATGACGTTTGAGGAAGATTTTGGTCTAAATTTGAAACTAAACTATGTTTAATATTATTTTTCGTTGTGTTAATAGTTGTGTCGGTAATTGAAGTATATTAAAACCCTATTGTTTATTAAATATGGTTTTATTTCGAAGAAGTATTGGGACTGGACACGTTTTATCCTCCTTTTCTAAGAATCACCCACATACTGCGCATTGAGTAAGGTGCGTATAATTTGAGTTTCGATAGATTTTAATAGATTTTTTTAAATAATTTTTCCAAATTTCTGTTTTTGTTGTTCTAGTATGAAGATGTTACTTTAAATGTGTAGTATTTATTGCTAGATCAATTTTTATTAAATGTTATTAAAACATAAAAATAATATAAATTTATATGCCAAAGGCTTATACTCCGTTCACCTATTGCCCCCATTTTTTTCAAGACGTTAAAAAATGTCACCCGGTATATAAGCTAGGGTTTCAGTAAAATTTTCACGAACATACCAATACTTGGAAAATTCGCTTATAGAAATTGTAAGCTTCTAAGATACTTTCGTATATCTCAAGTAACTTCAGACAGTGTTCGTCGTTTATGTGTTCATGATTCATCATTAGAACTTCTTTAATCCAATCGCCAAGGTATTTTCTCAACAGTACTATAATTCAGGTAGCTATCAATAAATTAATTTCCAAAGCGTAGAAGAGTATGCCACAAATATTGTCAAGAATTAAGTCGACAACATTGGGGTAGTAACACGTTGTATAATAAATATACTGCAGACAAATATTAATAATGATAAACGTTATTAAGTAACTTAGGACACTTTTACTAAAATTAATCCTCCTGTGTATACTTTGGATCATTAAAATAAGTAAAAGTAAAGTAAAGTAAAAATTCATTTATTTTCCACACTAATCTAAACACAGTATAGGTACAGACGCCACCAGGTCAAGCTACCCGAAACTGTCAATTTTTCCCAATGAACCTTGAACCTAATGCTCTAGAAATAAAGTCGAAAATCTATCAAAGAAAGCTGACAGATTGTAGTAGCTTGATGTGATGGCGTCTGTACATAAAATAAATGGAGTGGACTGGAGCCTAAACTAGGGCAGCCCTGTATTTCAGAACTCCAGGTCTTCCTCCCGCGGCGAGTAAGTTGGTACAAATTACAACTAGAGGTGTAGTTAATAAACAATTATATTGTTTGTGTTTGGGTGAGTGAGTGTGTGTGTAGTGAGTGTGTTCGTGCGCGTATGTGTTGTGTGTGTGTGTGTGTTGTGTGTGTGATGAGTGATGAGTGAGTGTAGGGTTGCGCGCATCTGTGTTTGTGGGAGAATGTATATAAATGTATGCGTGGTTATGGATAAGTGAGTTTTGATTGCTCTTGATTTACTGCAGACAGAACAGAGATGTTATTTAGTAATTATAAGTAAGGATTCCGTATCATTGTAATTTAAATTTAGAAGATATTTTTGTATTATAGATTTACATTCATGTGTGAGTTTTGGGAATATATTTAAAAGAGAGTTGAGTTTATTATATAGATAAGGAGCAAGGAAGCATGAGTGTCTCGTGAAGAAAGCCGTGTTGTGTTTAGTTGCCTTGCATATTCTATTATTTCTTCGTGCAGGATATGTTGACTTAGTATCGTAAGTTAGTTCTTTATCCTTGCGTAGTGTGGTGTGAAGGATGAATAGTTGCCTCACTGTCAAGACATTGCAGTCCTTATATAGGCTCATCGTGGGATAACGAAAGGGTTTTCTGAGCATTACTTTGAGTAATGATCTTTGTGCGCGTTCAACTTTTATGATTTTTGTCTTGCAGGTCCCACCCCATACCGGAATACAATAACCCAAGATTGATTGAACCAAGGCAAAGTAAACCGTTTTTAACATTTTCAATTTGAGTACGTTTCTGAGCTTTCTAAAAATCCATATCATTTTACGCGTACGTGCAGACAGAATATCTAGTTTTGCATGCCATGAAAGGGTATCATCTATTTGAGTGCCGAGATATCTAATATTGGTGGTTTTTACTATTGGTGCGCAGGAGCATGTTAATGACTGGGTATTATTACAAATATGTGCTTTTAAAGTGAAGTTATTTGGTTGTGTTGTTTTATTCATCGAAAATGTTATATATTTTGTTTTATTGACATTTAATGTTAGTAGATTTTTATTTAACCACAGGGATACCTGATGAAGTCCTTTTTCGCCAAGGTACCGTGCTTCACCCCAGGAATCTCCCTGAAATATGAGCGGAGTATCATCCGCGTATGCGAATATTTTTCCCTTTGGCGGATCATATTGGCAAAGTTCGTTGATATATATCAAGAAGAGCCCTGGGCCAAGAACGCTTCCCTGGGGAACTCCACAGGTGATGGGGAGGGGGCAGCTAATGTAGTCACCTATTTTCACAGATTGGTACCTGTTGGTGAGGAAATCTTTCACGAGTTGCAGAGGTAGGCCGCGTATGCCGATCACTTCAAGTTTCGTCAGAAGTAGGTTAATTAAAATAGTATCGAAGGCCTTGGCTAGATCCAAAAAAACTCCGACACATTTCCGACCCTGGTCCAAGTTACTTGCTATAAAATTTGTAAGCTGTATCGCCGCATCTTCTGCAGATTTGTTCGGTTGGAAACTATATTGAGAATCTGATATAATATGTTCTTGTTTTAGAAAACTCATTAAGCGTTTGTTGATAAGCTTTTCAAATATTTTGGACATTGCAGGCAAGACCGAAATCGGACGATAGTTCTCGACACTGCTCCTAGACCCACTTTTATGAATAGGATGAATTAGTGACTGCTTGAAGCAGTTTGGAAATATACCTTTGTTTATACATAGGTTGAAAATATGAGTCAGTGAGGGGCTTATTATATTTTTTATGCGTTTTACGAATGTGGTAGGTATGCCATCATATCCAGTAGCGGAGTCATTTTTAAGATTTTGAATTAATGACTCGACTTCGCTATTATTTGTTTCCAGCAGTACGATTGATTTTAAGTTACGATCTGTTTTAATATTACATTTTATTTTAGAAATATCGAAGGATTTAGTGATATGTTTGACCAGTACTGACAAAGTACTGATTTATCTTATCTACGGATTGCTGGGCTTCGTGTGGTTTAGTACTTAATAATAATTCTTCCGCCAGATTTTTGTTTTTAGTAGTGTTGGTGATTTTTCGTATCATTTCCCAAGTTTTTTTTGAATTCTTACAATTTTCAATCGTCGATTTTTCATATTTCTCCCTAACCTATTATAAGTAAGACGTCGTTGACCTTATGCACATCCATGTTCAGCTATCCAAAAGGCGCTATCGTAAAAAAAGAAAAACAGTTTAATTTGTGGATCAGCTTTATTGAATCTAGGCTTTAGCACGATATTTCTTCAATCGAACGAACTAAATGTTTGCCAGAATGGCACCCAAAGTGCCATTATTAAGTTACATTCGGGTGACAAAAGGCTTCGTGAAGTGATTGTAACTTTGCAGGTGTTTCGATAATAGAGCAGACACGAAAGAGAGCGTCTACTACATGGTCTGCATGCCAGATCTGTATATGTCATATTTGTATGGAAATAGTTCCAAGCAGTAAATCAGCAGAGACGATTTTTCCCTTTAAGAAAATGTCTAGGAAAAGGACTCGATGATTTCATAAGCTTTTTTTCTAATCTCTAAATGATACTTCGATTAAGTGTTCTGGAATAAATTGCTCTGTAGCATTCTATTCGATAATACAGGACTGTGCCTGCCCGTCTGCGTTTGGGTAGCTGCAGTGGAGTGCTGCAAGACGTTAGTTTTCTACAGTAAATGGCCTGAACACACGGCTTGACTATGGCGTTCTTAAGTTCTTGGAAATCTGTTATCATATTGTCCTTCAGCGGAAATGTTTTAAATAGGTAATAAATGATTTTAATTCTGTAAGTAGGTTAGTACAAACACTTTTACACGTCAAACATTAGTTTTTCTTTGATAGCTCATGTTCCTATTCGGGGAAGTTTGATATATGTATAATTGGATATGTATAATGATCGAATATACATAGGACTCTTCGTAAGCTGGGCAAGTCTTGAGGTGGAGATAGGTATAAAAGAGGCTCTAATCCAGCATTTTCAGGTTTGGTGATGCTATTGGCGATCGTATTACCAAATATTTTAATAGAAGATTGTTTAAATATGGATTTTTCTTTACTGCCACAATTAAGGAGCAATTCAACATCAATTTTGTAACTCGAACTCATTTCACAAATTCACGACTCTTGAACTATTTACATTCGACTGACAAAATGGCGGACGCAGCACGCTACAACTGCATGTGTGTGAAACGTATGGACGGCAGTAGTTACCTCTGCCGTTGGCAACATGTCGCTCGTAAGTAAGAGCTCTAAGTGCGGTGTACATAGTCCGACCATGTAAATGTCCGTCCGTTATTATTGCGCAAGTTATTGCTATAAGACTATTTGCTGCATACATTTAAGCCCGTAATTTTCAGGACATTAGGGCCCAAAAGGCAGCATAACGTGTCATACAGTCCGTGAAATCATGCCTTTATTGCGAGAACAATATGGTACATATTTAATTTTTTTACTTCGGACCGCCGAATTGACGATATAAATCGAGTGCACATGTCTAAACTTATTCTGTTGTGATTATGTAATGTCCAGAATCTACATGGATAAGCCGGGTACGATTTAGAAATTGGAAGCCAACATAACTCGCGTTATTCGCCACATGCCACACGAAAAGTTCGTACTAGTCAAAGATCATTCGAACTTCAGAATGACCCATGTTTACCGCAGTTACGGCCAAAATTTGAAAAAGATAATCTTAAAATAAGAACTGTTAGGAGAAAAAAGATGAGGTTCTTTTGTATCATAATAGATGATAACCGGAAAGAAACGATATTTTTGTTATTTAAGAAAAGTACCTTTAAATAACCACCAGATCATCACACGAGGAACGCAGTCGAAGGACATGGAGAAGGCCTTCGACTGCGTTCCTCGTGTGATGATCTGGTGGGCACTGCGGTCCAAAGGAGTACCAGAGGCTTATATTGACACCATCCGAGACATGTACCGCGATTCCGATTCAGTGGTTCGGACCGCTGTTGGCGACACTAAACCCTTTCCCATTACTGTAGGTGTACACGTCCTGAGCCCGTTCCTATTCAGCGTAGTATTAGACGTTGTGTCAGACAGGATCAGAAACTCCCATGAGCAGCCTCCGTGGCTGCTCATGTATGCTGATGATATTGCGCTGGTAGATGCGGACAGGGGACGACTGGTGAGACGCGTGAAGGCGTGGAAGGGTACGCTTAAGAACGGTGGTCTGAAGCTCAATGTGGCGAAGACAGAGTACTTGGCGTGCAATACAGCAGATCTCACATCCGTCCGCATAGGCGAAGACACGGTCGAGCGCACGGACCAGTTTAAGTACTTGGGATCTGTACTCCACACGTCTGGTGACATCGACTACGACGTCAAGGCACGCATTGCTGCAGCGTGGGCCAAATGGCGAGAGGTGTCTGGTGTCATTTGTGACCCCAAGATACCGGTTAAGCTGAAGGGACAGGTCTATAAATCCATCATTAGGCCTGTCTTTTTATATGGCAGTGAGGCATGGCCCGTACTTGAGCGCCACAAGCAAGAACTGCGTGTCACGGAAATGAAAATGTTGCGCTGGTTGTCCGGAGTTACGCGGAGAGACCGCGTCAAGAACTCACGCATTCGTGGCAGCCTTCATATCCGTACATAAACACAACACAACATAGCAGACAAATTGTAGGAGTGTCGCCTACGTTGGTACGGGCACGTACTACGGAAACCGGCTAGCTATGTGGGGAACAAATGTCTGGCCATGCCGCCTCCGCCGGGTCCCTGTAGAAGGGGCAGACCCAAAAAGTGCTGGCTTGACGTCGTAGCGGATGACATGCGTACCAACAAACTCACCATAAGGGATGCACAAGACCGTCCGAAGTGGAGAGCTAAAAGCAAGAAAGCGGACCCCGGGCTCCGAAAGGATGCAACCGGGACATCGCAAAGATGATGATGATGAAGAAAAGTACCTTTAAATGAATTACCCGTTACAAATTACACATTTACATAACTGATGAGCGGTATGTTCTACCCATGGCATTGCCTATTTAGTCTGCATTGAAACATTGAATCCACAATACGTATTTTTATTACCTCATAGTCCACAATCAATAACAGTTAGCGAACTTTGAACCTTGAAATAAGCGTAAGGTATCTAATAAGTATTTTACAGGAAGTTAAACTGGAGTAGTAAAAATACATAATTAGTAATAGCTTCGATCAAACTTATTGGGAGAGTAGCATCAACATAAAACAGGCCACACGCAGTCATCTTGCTGAACAATCGATTAGCCTGCATTACATTCTTGCAAAGCTGTTCTTGACTCTCTGTAAGATAATGTAACATAATCATGCATATTAACATAATGTACTCGTATGTACAAAAAGCATCAGCGTTTCATCGTTCTATTTATTCAGGTTAATTAGCATAAAGCCATTTCAAAACTATTTTTGTTTGAAATAGAATTGATTTTACTGAGTTACAATATAAACTACGTAAACTGTTACTGGCGTGTCACAGCCATATGCGCATGGCTGTGACACGCCAGTAACAGTTTACGTAGTTTATATTGTAACTCATGCGATAAAATTGTATATATATCGATTAAATACATACTTGTGCAATTCCTGTTCTTAATAAGCTATAAACAGGCTGATGGAGCTTCCTCAATAGTTTTATAGAATTTCTCTCAATATATGCTGTACATAGTTATAAGAACTACATTATTTATAAGCCATGTAACCAAAACTACTGTATGAACCCAGAACTAAAAAAAAAAACACATATTAATATGAAATCATACAATTGAAAGTCTAGATGTACTACACGCCCTTCCACTCCACCCAGAGTGGGAGACGTCCTTTGATGATTTCCCATCCAAAAAACAAGGTGAACTACTGTTCCATATGAAATGGCACATACAGAATAAAATTAAACTTTTTTTGTTACTATTTTATATTGTGCGTTTTGTTTGTGCAGAATAAACAATATTTCTTTTTTCTTTCTAGTTTATATCAAGTTTCAAATCCCCTTTACAATTAAATATTTTGATATACTAGTTAACGTAGCATTTATTATTTTAATATGGTTTAGAATCAAATACAGACAGCATTTTCGGTTTGTGAGTGGTGCCAATGACAGAGAAAGTGAGTGAGTGATAAAGGAGTTGTTTGTCATAGTATTGGCATGTTATGTAGAAGGATAAAACTGATGTGACAAAGGGAAACCCGTTATGATGTATGGCACCGCAGCATGGACACTGAGAGTCGGCCTGATTTACAACTTAATTAGGATCAGTAATTAAGGTCGCTCTGTGTGCTATGATGCAGATTGTGCTCAGACTATTTTTCAAAATAAAATCCAAGGAATCAATAGGAATTAAATTATCTGGAAAAGAACCGGAGTTACTGACATAGATTAAGCAAGCCGCAGGGACAGTGGGCTGGCCGTTTTTGTAAAAGAACCGTTGACCAGTGGAACAGACCAATCCCGGAGTAGAGACCATATATCGGTAAGCATAGTGTGGTAAGCCCCAGCTCAAACAACGATAAAAGGTGATAGACTTAATGCGAAAGGAGGACAGACTATTGTGGTGTAGCCTAAGAGAGGTCTTTTTCCAGTAGTGGACTTAGATAGACCGAGTTGATTGGCAAAAAAACTGACGAATATTAAGATTGATGAAAAGAGGGAAAAACGATTGCAAGATAAATTGATTCGAAAAGAATGGAAGTGAAATGATAAAATAAAGGTACATAGAAAAAAATGCAATAAAGGATCACACATGGACATTTCACGGTGGCTGTAGTTAACATGGGATAAGTGAAAGGTAGGAGAAGTAAAAAAGATTCAATGAGTTTGAAAACGGAGTAATAGAAAAATATTTAAACTTACATCTACGTTTCCAATTTCTTCCAAAAATTTCAGCTTTGATATAATTAACGCGATACACCATATGACACGAAAGAATGTGCCTTATGTCTGATATAAAGCCTATGAAAAACGATAAAATAAACTTGTTATTGTACAGTACAACTTAGTATGTGTAAAATTATTCAAGGATCTTTTAGTGCGTGTCCCAAATTGGAACCAAACGTAGCGATCTTGGTTTTCTATAAAAAAAAAAATACTAAACAATTTCACAAATGTTTACCAACAGCCTAAACATCATTATATCACCATTTACGATAAGAGTAGATGACATATCAAATATTGAATATATTATTGAAGAACAGTGGCCTCGGAAACTCTCCAAGTGACATTCCCAGTAGGCATTTTATGTAAGCATGTTTATATCTTCATTGATCTAACTTGATAGAACTATATTTATGTATACGTATAGAGTAAACTTTTAAGTAACTTTGACTTAACACGTTAACAACCAAATCAGTCATTTCAACTTATTAGGAGCATGACTGCATATTTATGAATTTATGAATATATTATCATTTGAAAGGGGTTTGTAAAATAAAGTTTTGCCCGCATCTTTAGAATCGTAGAATATGTTACAATAGACGGCATGGCAATATACACTATTTTCCGCCAGTACGTGAAAGTTTTGTGCACTCGATACTTTGGGCCACTACATTCAACTCCTGTTAGCCGTTTTTGCGTGATTGAGTAAAAACATCCAAACATCTAAACATAGATATTATCAACTTTGAGATTTGTAATTTTAAAATAAGATAAACTTTTACTTTGTAATGTCCATTGTAATGAGTACTATCTCGTTTTTTTACGTTAGAATGTTTTGTTTCAATACGTATAATCGTATTATGAGAATATTATGTGTGTAAGAAATATGGCTTGATTGAATACAGATATTTCTTTCTTTCTGGACAAATTTCCAAACAGCCAAGTATACAAACTTTCAGGTTAATAATATTACTAGGTTAAGTTATAATATAAGTGAGGTAGTAGGATTTTATTAGTGAGGGTTAAGAAATACATACTTACCAGTACTTGAAAAATAGTCTTATACAGATCATAAGCTTTTAAAATATCTTGGTATATTCCAAACAATTTGAAACAATTTTCGTCATTATTGTCTTTATCACCCATCATTAGAACATCTTTAATCCACTTTTCGACAAATTTCCTTAACAATATTATAATCCGGATGGCTATAACTACATTGAAATCCAATACGTAAAACAGATATTCACAAATTATGTCAAAAATTAGATCGTAGACTCTCTCATAATAGCATGTTACGAAATAGATAAAATGTATGTATATCTCAACACACATAGAAGATGCGATTGAGATCCAGTTCCAAATAATAAAACTCCGGATACTCTTACTGAAACCGATGCCCTTGTGTATTGTTTGGATCTTCAAAATAAGTAAAACGTTGTGGTCCTTAAACACTTTATCCAAAATGAATGTCATTGTGAATCCAATCACATTGATTACAAAATATATACTAGTAAAGAAAGTCAGGAGGTTATTTTCTAAATTATTCTTTTTACGATCTGTAACGTCTACCGTAAAAATTTGATAAATACAAAACGCATTCATGAATAACATACAGCACAATGCAAATATTTCATATGCTCTTCTTGTTGGATAAATATGAGTATTTCGAACGTTATATTTTGAAGTCAAAAACAGATACAGAGCAAAGTTAAAAGCATACACTATTCTTTGTATATCTTTCTCCAGTCGATTATCGCGTAATCTTTGGTATGAAATCTCGTGAACAATGATTGGCCTTTGAGGCATTGTTTTTGGAACCACGTCAACTATATATTGTAAAAATACAACTATCGTTTGCTTTGTAAGTTATAATAGTATTATGTAATCCTCTTCACCATATCCAGTGACAGTGACCCAGACTAATTTTCTTTCCTTTAGTGAGCTCAAAGCTCGTTAATATTATAGAGACGAGACAGCTAAATATAATTGCATTTGAATATGTATGGACTGATCGTATCTTTGCTAAGGACGCAACGACACCATTAAATGCTTTCTTATTGTCTACTTACATTATTTATATTAATATACATAAATTAATATCACGCTTGCAATATCCGAAGAGTTAGGCAGAGGTATACTTATAAGTCACCCAGAACACAAATCCAGACTGATACTAAGATATTTCTGATGGAAAAACCCAATAGCGCTTAGCGCGACATGGTAAATGCACCTCTCTTGCTTGCAACCAACGTCGTAATCTTTTTTATTTATTTAAATGTGCATTTAAATGACAGAATAAAGAAATCAAATGCATTGTACCAAGATTACGTTATTTCACAAACTACTACCTAGCTTTAATCCGTGATTTTGTTTGCGTAGAAGCCATAAGGCACAAATATGTACTTAAATAACAGACACGATTTTTTATAAACCTCTCAACTCTCTAAGAGTCATGACTGGTGACGCGGAAGTAAGTGACGTAGCGACGTATAGTTCATCATCATGTGAGTCGTAAGACGTCCACTGCTGGACATAGGCCTCCACCAACTTGGGCGGGTTTGCCATAATCGCCACGCTTGGCAGGCGGGTTGGCGATCGCAGTATGGTGTCAAAATGTATAAAGAACGCTGCTGCCCATTATCGAGGAAGTCCTTTAACCTCGCTTTTTACGACACCCACAAGAGGAAATGGGGTGGTGCTATTCATACGTGCGGAACCATACGACGAATAGTAGTCCGTGTGACATACAGCTAGTCCTGAGGTCGCTGTTATTTTTTTTTCATTTTTAGTGTATTAATTAATACCTACTTTCCTGTACGTATATAGTACGTAACTACCTCGTTGGTGTAGTGGTAGCAAACCCTACTGTTGAGCATGAGCTCCTGGGTACAATTTCCAGGTCGGGCAAAGTGTTATTGGATTTTTCTATCTGGATTTTGTCAGTAGCAACCCGGAGGCTAGAATTCTGTCCTGTTGATGGCAAAAGGTTCGCCTCACATTACATGTGATTTAAACATAATTGGCAAAATGTGGGTATATTACAGGTACACCTCTTCCAAAAGCTTTGGGGAAACGAGGCGTGATGTTATGTAATGTATACTACCTAATGACACAACACTGATACGCTGACTGATACTTTATTGCAGGTTATTCCTGACGAACTATTATCACTAACATTTCTAACCTACAGAACATTGCAAATTGATGGAATGTATCATTATTCTAACGACATATATTATTTTTTCACCTATGTACTTAATTTGTAAATTCAGGGAGAAACAAGTTTATAGACGTAAGAGTACTTTTTGGGTAAATCGTGTTTTAGCCTGCAGAGAAGAAAAAGGTGCAAATAATGAATAAATTTGATAACCACAAAACTATTCCCATGCCCCATTCAATTGCTGTGAATTGTGAGACGGGGGATGTGATATTCCCGACACTTTTACTAATGCTTTGGAGGACGTTTGAAGATGTTGAAATTGACTGGACATGGTATCAATGTGAATGGCGAGTACATCTCACACGTTCGCGTTTCCGATGAAATCGTCATAATGGCAGAGACGGTTCACTAATTTTTCACCAAAACACCATTGACAAATTTTTAGTTTATAACCAACGTTTCGAATTCTATTTATTTAACAAACCACTTATTTGGTAAATGTTTTATTTTATAAACTCGCTTTACAAACATTTATTTGGCAAATGCTTCTCTTAATAAAATGTGTCGGATGATATTTAATAATTTTTCATGTTACATTTAAATTCTTTTGGAAAAATGACGTTGATAATAAAATTATTTTATAATACATTTTCTAAACCAGTCACAAAGTAATCATGACGGTATTTTTTTTTTTTGTATAATTTAATAGAACTAACTCCCTAAAATCTAGTCATTTCTGGGAGGTCACAGTTTTAACCTTTTTTTATCTCGAGCTGGAAATCCTAATGGATATTCACTGCCCTGGGGTGAGCGAAGGGGTCTGTCAGACTCTTACTGACTAAAACCACCCCGGTGTTCCGTCCCACACCTACGTCGGGGACCACGGGATTCAATAAGTCCGCGATCCACGACTGGTGCCGGCCCGCCTTTGCGGGCCTCCTCACATTAGGGGGGAGTGAGGTGTTAAACTCCCCCCCCCCGTACATCACAGAGAGGCGCACGTGGAATACTACGCGCTACCATCTCGGGTCCGAAGGAATAGGGGGCGATGGATGTTTTAACCTAACCTAACCTCCCCAAACCATGTCGGATCAGCCCCGAAGGGTTATATGGATTCAAGGCTTAAAAAGAAAACCACAACCTAGATAGCCTAATGACTGACAGACTTTTTATTCCAAACGTTGTTTTATGAGGTAAAATAAAAAAAATAAAAATTGTTTGTCAAATAATACGTTATTAAAAAGTGTTTATCGGATAATTAATTTTCTTAAGTGAATTATTTGACAAACTTGTTGATATATAATGATGAAATGACAAATCATGTTTTTGCCTATTGTTGCTTGTCAAGCAAACATTTGTAAATTAAGTTTTGGTAAACTGACAGGACACTGGCAGAGACGCTATAACAGAGAGACCACTTCAAAGGGTAACTTCTCCAAGTTGCGAAGGAGTATGTCTACTTAAGGCAAGTCATCCAGCTCGGTAGATTACAACTTACAGAAAGAAGCCGACAGTTGGATTACACGAAAGTAATTTTTTATTTTATTTGTGTCGTTTTGCAAGTACTCGTATCAGGAAAGAAACTTCGTTCCTTCGTTCGGGGGACCCTCAGGTACCATAACCTTACCCGATTTTTTATTGTTGTTAGTGTCTTTTTCTGGACTGTCTATTATCGGAATACCGTTATGAAGTAATCAACTGAATAAGATGAAAGATGTCCGCTGTCAACCCAGGCACGGTTTTTTCAATGTAAGCGGGGTCTGAATGTGCATATTGGAAAAGTACACATACCACTAAATGCACTCACTTCAGACCCTGTCTTTACATCAATACCAGCTACATCCGATGACCCGTTTTGGAAAACTCTTTCTAAATTCAAAAACTCTGTACCAGTTTTAAAGTGAATTCCCCGCGGGGCTAGACCTCTTGTGGCGCAACACCTAGCAGGTTGCATTAGTCTTACTGCCCGGGAGAACTCACAAAGTACTCGGGAACAGCTGCTCAACTTCCCTTACAGAGTTCTACATGCACGAAAGAATTTGGCAACCAAAAAGACTTTAACAGCGCAAATAAAAGAAAGCTGTAATGTTTCGGCTCATAATTTTGATTCAAAATTACAGACACAGAGATATACCTCTTCAAGAGGTATTTCCCATCTCGTAGAATCAAAGTTAGGGGAAGGTGACATTAGTGGAGCAGCCAGGATTCTTTTCAGTAGTGATGTGATGGCACCGTGTTCTTCAGAAACGCTCGCAGCTTTAGAGAGCAAACACCCTGCCCCAGCGGATAACCTTTCCTCTCCCGCCCCGCCTGACCCGGATAATCACTCCCTCACCATTTCAGGTCGAGAGTTGGTCACAGCCGCCTGTTCCTTCCGGAGTGGCTCCACTGGCGGCCTCGACGGTCTGAGTCCTCAGCAACTAAAGGACCTTATTTGTTCAGGCACCGGGGAAGCTGGTGAGTTGCTTGTGAAGGAGTTCACGGCTCTGATTAACCTTATGCTCTCCGGCAAGGTGAACGAGGCCATCATTGACGTTCTGTACGGGGCCAATCTATGCGCCCTGCGTAAGAAAGATGGCGGCATTCGTCCCATTGCCGTGGAAACTACGAACGGCACGGTATGGTAGCCAAAATTTGTTATAAATTTTATGGTGAGGTGGTTTCGGAAAAATTTCAGCCCCTGCAGCTAGGTTACGGCTCCAAAGGGGTCTGCGAGGCTGCCGTACATGCCTTATTGAGCTATCTAAATTTTGGTCTAGGAGATGTTATCTTGAAGGTTGACATAAAGAATGCCTTCAATTCAGTTAACAGGGACACCTTGCTGGCAGAAACTAAAAAAGAAATATCCCAAATTTTTAGTTTACTTTGGCAATGTTACAGACACCCGTCTAAATTACTGTATTGGGACAACGTTTTGGAATCTGCAGTTAGCTGCCAACAAGGTGACCCCCTCGGGCCAGTGATTTTTAGTTTAGCAATTCATCCAATTATACGAAAGCTAAATTCCAAAGGGTATAGCAGGTTAACTATTGGGAATGTGCACCCAGAGCCAAATGTAATGAATATGATATTGTTAAGTACTCTGCTCATTTGCATTACTATTTATGTAGTTTTTGACTGCCTAGCTCTAACTTTCATTGAGTAACCTTGAAAAATATCCTAATAATAGACAATTTTTTTAAACTTTTCGTTCTCTAAAACTAATAGAGCTAGGAATGTGATTCCAATCGAATTCCTCCTGCAACATATTAAAAAAAAAGAAAATGTTGCTCAGGTCCCTATTTGTGACACTACACATACAATTTTTAAATGATATTTAAAAAAATAATAATACATAATAAGAAAAAAAATATTCTTCATCCACTCTGCTAACCCCGTAAGAGTTTGGCGTGCAGTTAAGTACGCAAATCGAATTCAAAGTATGCAGATCCAAGTTTATTTTTATTCAAGACCCTTTATACAGACTGTGTCTGTATACCTCGTGGCACACTTATTGAACACCGATGGATATGCCCTTGTCGCTCTTCCGCATTGGCGGGAGAACACACAAGAGCGAGAAGAGTATATCAAACAGTGTTTGATATACTCTTCTAGCTCTTGTGACTCAAGACACAAGACAGTGTTCAAGATGTTTGCCGGGACCTATACTGTGCTACATAAACGTTAAAAACGTATGTATTTGATGTGATTTGCGTACTTATCTGCACGCCAAACTCTTACAGGGTTAGCAGAGTGGATAGAGAATAACTTTTTATATTATGTATTATTATTTTTAAAAATATCATTTAAAAATTGTATGTGTAGTGTCACAAATAGGGAAAATATTTTATTTTTTTTAATATGTTGCAGGTGGAGGATTTCGATGAATCTTGTAAGAGCAAAATTAACACACCGTAATATTTCTAAGATTTTTTATAAAGTGGTCACTCATAGAGAACTTACTAATAATAGCCAAAAAAAAATTATTTCATTAAAAGTATATTTATTTTTAGCAAACGAAGTAAGATCGATATAAGTAACATTTGTCATAATGTTGTCTATAGTTTGGCTTTGGAATCACATTCCTAGCTCTAATAGTTTACAGAACGAAAAGTTTAAAAAATTGTCTGTTATTAGGACATTTTCCAAGTTTACTCAATGACAGTTAGAGCTAGGCAGTCAAAAACTACATAAATAGTAATGCAAATTAGCAGCGTACTTAACAATCACACCAAAACACGTCATTACGTCATTTCAAAAGGTAGTTGCTGAAAATCAGCGCTGTTGACGATAGATTCGTCTGAAGTCACAGCATTTTGTTGAGCAACGACCTGTTCTTGCACAGATACGACGCATGGCTCAATTGTTCTTATTTTTATGGTATGTTTATCACAAAAGAAACCAATAATGCACTCTGCATTCGGCAATTTTGTTTTTGTTTTGTTTGTTATTAGGTAATTGTCAATGTCGTAATCGCATATTTATCTGTATTGTCTTTGGTCCGTATTCATGACATAAACAAGCAATGGACAATATTGTACAACCTTTTGAATCATGAATACGGGGCTTTTGGCTACTTTGTACGTGTGTATTTTTTTTTTATTTTTATTTTTTTTTACTAGTTTATATTGTGCGTTTTGTTTGTGCAGAATAAATATTTTTTCTTTCTTTTCTTTTTTTCTTTTATATTCATTACATTTGGCTCTGGGGGCACATTTTCAATACTTAACCTCCCTTTAATGTTTGGTATCTTGATGATGGAACCCTGGGAGGCGATGTAGAGGCTGTCTTAAATTCTTAAAAAACTAACTTCACTCCATTGGCCTTGATCTCAACCCTTCGAAATGTGAACTTTACTTAGCGGACAGTACTGACAGACACCTGATACTTCCCAAATTTAATGCAATAGCTCCTGATATTCAAATTATTGAAAAAAGCTCGCTTCGTCTCCTTGGGTCTCCAATCTTCGAGAATTCCTTTTCCATTTTTATTGATGAAAAAATCCAAAATTTCAATGACGTTTCGGAAAGATTGTTCCAAATTAACACGCATTCCGCCATCACCTTAATTTGCTATTGCTGTTTCGGCCCCAAATAAACATACTTCCTTCGCGCTTCCCATTTATGGAAGCACACTCACCTATTAGACAGAATGGACCAAATTATCCGGCATACATTAACCTCGATTTTAAATGTGGCCCTGGACGACCGAGCTTGGGCACAAGCTACTCTTCCCATCAGTATGGGAGGCCTCGGCGTCCGCAAAATTTCTAGTATTAGTTTACCAGCTTTTATAACCTCGGTCCACGGTACTGAGAAATTAATCAGGAAAATCCTAGCCCCCACACTGATTGATTTTGTTGTGCCGTGCTTCACCGAGGCTATAGATGCCTGGAGACTCGCTTGCTTTTTTTAATTTGTAAATAGTTTTAGTTAATTTAGGTTATAATTTTTTTTCTTCATTAATTTAAATCTGTAATCCATGCAATATAATTAGTAAAAACGTTTTGTCTATAAAAAAAAAAAAACTGAATAAGAATATATTAAAATAATTATATTTAAATATCAACTTGTACAGTCAACAGCAAAAGTAGGTGATCAAAATCAGAAATTCAATACTAATGAACGGAGTTCACGTCAAAACTGTGTGGCATCGAAGTGATTCAAAAGTATGTGATTGTAAATTATACCAAACATTTACTACTAGTACAGCTGCCATATATTCATGAAGTGCTCTCATTAGTATTGAATTTCTGATTTTGATCATCTACTTTTGCTGTTGACTGTACTAAAACCATTACTTATTATTATTAACAAATTTAAATGTCAAATGCTCCATAGCACAACAAATGGCTGTCACTGTAGTATTAGTAAAATGAGACAACTCAACGAACGCCGTACTAAGGTGCTTACATGAATATTAATGTACGCTGTACCGGGTAATAAAATACTTATTTTCTTTATATGAATTAGTTTGGACCAGATCCAACTAATGGATATAATTATTGAATGTTTTTATGTTCATCCCCAATCATTTACCCAACGCAAAAAATAATAATATGAATATTCTTTACGAAAACAACAAAATAAATCAAGTTGACACAACTAAATTCCTAGGGTTCATCATAGACCAACGGCTAGATTGGAAGGCACATACGATAGATTTAGCGAAGAGGCTTAGTAAATCCGCATATGTATAAACTTGCACCAGTCATAGAGACGGACGCTATTGTTACGGCATACCATGACATGGCTAGTTCAGTATTGAGATATGGAGTTATTTTTTGGGGAAACTCATCCATTAGGGAACTTATATTTAAAGCCCAAAAAAAGTGCATCAGGGCAATGTTCGGGTTAAAATGTACAGGTAAATGTAAACCTTTTTGTTATTAAATCTAAAATACTTACACTAACCCTGTATGTACATTTTCAAAGTTGCAGTATTCGTTAAAACCAACCCCCATTTATTTCCAAAGCTATCTGACAGAAATAACCGGAGTCGACGACACGTCACTATGCTGTGCTCGAGACAGTCCAAAACAGCTCTGATGCATAATAGTGTTTTTTGTATGGCACCAACTATTTATGACCATATACCAGAATCAATTAAAATATTAAATATTCATTTGTTCAAAAGACATTTAAAGAACTTTCTGGTAAGTAGATCGTATTATAATGTAAACGAGTTTCTGAAGGAAAAAATCTTACTATAATTTTAATGATCGAAATGTCTGTTTCATTGTTAGTTTTTTGGTTTATTGCAATTTACTCTTTTGACATCCGATTGATATTTTGTGACGTTTATGATTGAATTATTGATTTTTTTTACTGACATTTGTTTATTTATATACCTATTCTAATTCCGTTGTGATAATCTAGTATCTGACATCTATTATTTAATGATATTTTATTTTGACCGCTGTTTGATTTATTTTTCTTTATTATTTGGTTAATTGATTGAAAATGTGTTATAGGTTTTTTTTTTTTATTAAATAGTATTTTAATTACATTAAACAATTATGGATATGTTAACTTACATTCTAGTTCTTCTTAGGTAATGACTGTAGTATCTTCAAAAGGTACTCAAAGCATGGTACACTCACTGACAAATAGTTTTTTTTTTTTAACTAGGACATTTATTTGTTCATGTTTGTACGCTTTTTGGCAAAACACAGAGAACGTAACTAAGTATATTGTAACATCTCACACACCATGTAACTGCCTGTGTTTACAAATCAAAATTTCTTATTATTATTCTATTCTTCATAAGCAATTAATTACATATTAATTTTGGCATCAAATTAATTCCAAATATATTTTCAAAGTGTATTTGTTGTGGTTAATACTAATTAATTATAGTAATACTCGTGTGCTTGGGAACTAAAAATATTATAATGATGGAGATATTTAATATTTTTACGAAAAAAAAAATCCGCTAAATAATATTTCAAACAATAAAGTGGACGAAGATGTGCAGTCGATGCTTTTGCCTTTGAATCTGATGCAAAATATAATGTTTTGCCCGAAATATCGCATGAAAAAGAATTATATCATTCCAAATAGCCTCTTCTCTAACATTATTTCTACAGTTGCAACATTAGTAGCCATATGTATATTCGTAAATCGTAGCTATATGATCTCTGTGTTTAAAGATTATGTCGGACTGACTATTTTATGTATGTCATCCCTTATTTTGACTGTATCTTTTATGGTTTTGGATTCGCCATGAATTTCGCTGTCGTCTTAATATACACCAAACACAGTATAAAATTCGTATTGACATTTCAAAAAGTGCACAGAATTCTGAATGATGAAACCAATTTTAGGCATTTTGTCATATTAAATTGGACGTATGTAATGGTCACAGTAGGTGGCTACGTCCTTGTTTTCACATATTTTTGCACACAGATATCTTTCCAATATATGTTTGACGGTTATCTTTTGATATTTTTCGATTTGAATGTAATTTATGCAATTTGGATCATTAATTTGCTTGAAGATAAACCTAAAACCTTTTTGTGGAAAATTCAAGTGATAGATTCCCAAAAAATAGAAATGGCGCGCATTCCATGTTACAGCAACATATTAATTCTTTTGTTAATTCTTTTGTCCTATCAGAGACAGATGCTAATGAGGTGGAATCAATCATTCAACAGCTACGTAGAAACTGTGCGACGGGCTGGGACAAACTATCGTCTAGTATTCTAAAATATTGTCGAAATTCAATAATTCCCTCTATAACGCACATTTTTAATCTGTCTATACAAACCGGAGTATTTCCCAATGCGTTTAAGAAAGCTATACCCACCCAGTTTACAAGGGAGGAGACAGAGACTGTGTAAGCAACTACCGGCCTATTTCAGTGCTATCAGCGCTATCAAAAGTGCTAGAGAAAATATTAAATATAAGAATCAATAAATACCTAAACAAAAATAATTTAATTGCCAGTAACCAATATGGTTTTCGAAACGGTGTTTCTACTGAAGATGCTGTGCTTGATCTCACTCAATTTCTTGCAAATCAACTAGACAATAAGAATAAATGTCTCGGTATTTTCTTGGATATGGCAAAGGCCTTTGACACAGTCTCTGTTTCCAACCTCTTAACCAAGCTGGAGAATATGGGCATTAGGGGTACACCTTTACAATTGTTCAAAGATTATTTAAGCACAGAACCCAACAAGTTAAACTTGATTCCTATCTCAGTGAGGAAACACTCATAACGTACGGAGTGCCCCAGGGGAGCGTTTTAGGCCCAACGTTGTTTAAAATATACATTAATGACCTTTGCACAATGTCCATGCCTAACGCAAAAATATATACCTACGCTGACGACACAGCTATTGTGATAAACGCTCCCACCTGGGACGAGGTCAAGGTAAAGCAGAGGATTGTTTTGGGGAAGTTATAAAATGGCTCAACTCCAACCTTCTCACACTTAACCTGGACAAAACAAACTATATTACATTTTCCATTAATAAGATAACTCAACCACCTGAAACTTTTAGTATTGTCGCCCATACTTGTTTAGACAGAACTCAAAATTGTAATAGTCAAAAAATTACTCGGTCTACTACTGTTAAGTACCTTGGAGTAGAAATTGACGACAAATTGCGATGGGACAAACACTTAATTAAACTAAAAACTAGGTTAAGGAGTATGATTTATATTTTTAAAACTCTTAGAGAATCTGCATCAACTGAGCTTCTTACAAAAATATATATTGCACTATGCCAATCTGTCATTCAGTATTGCATCACAGTGTGGGGGGGTGCTGCAAAAACAAGGTTCCTCGCATTGGAACGGGCACAGAGAGCTATCCTTAAAGTGGTGACCCGAAAACCGTTTCGATACTCGACCACACAACTATATTCTGACTGCAAGGTGCTTAGGGTCCGACAAATCTATGTGCTTGAATCCATCTTGAGAAAGCATCGATCGGCTCCCCCTCCTGATATACTACCAGACGTAGACAGAAACTAGTTTGGCATACTACTTCACATCACACAGCATTTGCGAGAAGACAATATTATATAACAAGCACTTTACTTTATAACAAAATAAATAAAAAACTTAATGTGTTACATTTAAGCAAGCTTGATGCCAAGGTTTTAGTAAAAGGATGGTTATTACAATTGGACTACCTAACAACAGAATATCTTTTATCTCCACAAACATATTAAACATTTTAATAAAAGACACACACACACACACATTCACGCCCACACCCACATACACGCACACACCTACATACACGCACACACACACATCCCCCATACACACATACTTTTATTCACTACTTGAATTTTATTTTTAATAAAAATATATATACATTATTAATCATTTAAAACAGTAGCACACAATATTTTTTAGGTTACAAAATAATGAAATTGTCAGCTGAATGCTATCTTCTGAGATACAGGCCTCGCTTAGTTCAGAAGATAGAGTCTACATAAGCAAACCTCTTTTTACCACCACAAATGCTGCTGGATTATTGTTGTTTATTGTATACAACATTAGTATTAAGTTCGTTTAATATGTAATTGTTGTTACTATGCTGGTGAGAAATAAACTCTTTTTATTATTTTTTATTATTATTATATTGTTTCAGGCATACATTGATATATCAGAATGTTATGAAATCCATAAAATATGTGTTCAACAATTTGTAAGTACCTACTTTTCCTAGTTATGAGTAGTATCGTCAAAGGAATTGAATATATTGTAAGACTGACGAGAGTCAAATTAAAATAAGAAATGTCATATTTGAAACTTAATAAAATTTGTATTGGTTTTGGACACTTTTCAGATGCTTTATTATATTATAGAAGTATTCATCTATTCTCTAATATATATTCAAGTGGCAATTGACGTGTTTAAAATAGACCTGGTCCTAAATGGTGAAGTAAGTATTTTAAATAGGCATTTTTTTTAATAAATATGTATTACCCATCGTGTAGGTCACGCTTTTTCTAGCGTCTTTCTACTTTAATCGTTACAGAGTTATATTAATCTGATTTTTCTACTATAATTTTGTTACAGAATTCAGCTTCTTTGATATCAATTTCTATATACTTTTGGATGGCAAAGGAACTGCTGTTGCAAACAATGATGAGCCAGCGATGCGAAAAAATTATACAAAGCCATTCAAAGTGTTGACTGTTGAAGATACATGCGCTCTGGTTTTGAAGACTACTCTTTATGGTAACTATTTTAAACAATCAACAATCTTCATAATATCATCATCATCATTTCAGCCGTAAGAAGTCCAATGCTGGACATGGGCCTCCCCCATGCACCGTCAATTTGACCGGTACATTTTTTGGGGTGATTTGCCATAATCGCCACGCTTGGCAGGCGGCTTGGCGATCGCAGTTTGGTGGTAAAATGCATAGAGAACGCTGCTACCCATTCTCTAGTAAGTCCTTTAGTCACCTCTTATGACACCCACAGGAATAAATGGAGTGGTGTTATTCTTTACTTCCGGCACCACACGGTTCATAATATAATATATTTTACACGGTTTTCATAATATATTTTTATTTATATCCCAAGTCTACTGTCTCCCAAAAAATATATTGATTTTATAAGTTGACGTTTATAAGTTGAGTTGAAGTTTATAAGTTGTATGATTTTATATGTTTGACAAATAAATAATGATTCTGATTCTGATTCTGATAAGCGGTGAGGATTAAGATTGGGTTTTATGATGTTAGATTTTTTTGTATGGACAGATGATGAAAAATAAATGTGCAAGAATATACTGCGCTTCCATCGAGCATCTTTCAGCAAGGTACGAGCGTGTGGTTTTTTCTACGTAGACGCTGCATTACAATTAATTCTACTTAGTATCGTCACCAACTATATTATTGTGTTGTTACAGTTTGCTTATTTGTAATCCAGACTTCCTTAAATCATCTATTTGATTTTTTTCATATAAATTTAGATAATAGTCCTTAATATGTGTGTATAATACAATGTACCTGTTATACCTATAACGCTTATTTAACATGACATGTATTATGAAAATTAAATATTTGATTTGATGTGATCTGCCGTTTATTTATCTATACTATAATATTATAAAGCTGAAGAGTTTGTTTGTTTGTTTGGTTGATTGAACGCGCTAATCTCAGAAACTACTGGTCCGAATTGAAAAATTCTTTTTGTGTTGAGTAGCCGATTTATTGAGAGAGGCTATAGGCTATATAACATTACGCTACAACTAAGAGGAGCGGTGCAGTAATGAAAAATGTTGCAAAAACGGGGAAAATTTATTCCTTTTGAGAGTTTCCGTTGCGTGCGCTGCGTAAACGGTTATTGTAACGCAAAAATTATGTACGACGGAATTGTTCCTTTTAAAAAGTTCTAAAAAAAATCTGCAAGAGCATATGTCTATCTTTTAAGGTTGACTCACTATAACTCAAAAGGAGCGAGCAGCAACGAAAAGTGGACGAAAACTAGCAGGCAAATCGATGGGACGGGAAGGGTCAGGGGAGCAAAAATTTGACGCAGACGAAGTCGTGGGCAGAAGCTAGTACATTATATTCTATGATTATTTCTACAGAAATCGTCCGTAGCTGGTTATGCTTTCTATCTACTGGGGCCCGAACAAAAATATTTGTAAGTCGGTAGAAATAAAAACAAGTGCGAGTCGGACTCGCGCACCGAGGGTTCCGTACAAACCTGTAGGTATCCTCGGTTTATGTATAAAGTTTATGCTTATGAAATTAAATGTTATTTTAAAAAAAAATTATATTTGAGTTGATTGAATGAAAGGTAAATTGCGGTTTTCGATTTATGACGTATTAAAAAAAAAACTACTTACTGGATCTTGTTCAAACCAATTTTCGGTGGAAGTTTACATAGTTATGTACATCATATATTATTTTGAGTTTTATCATTCTCTTATTTTAGAAGTTACGGGGGGGGGACACACATTTTATCACTTTGGAAGCGTCTTCCGCGCAAACTATTCAGTTTATACAAAAATGATATTAGAAACCTCAATACCATTTTTGAAGACGTATTCATAGATACCCCACACGTATAGGTTTGATGAAAAAAAAAAATTGAGTTTCATTTCTAAGTATGGGGAACCCCAAAATTTATCTTTTTTTTTCTATTTTAGTGTAAAAATCTTGATGCGGTTCACAGAATACATCTACTTACCAAGTTTCAACAGCGTAGCTCTTATAGTTTCGGAGAAAAGTGGCTGTGACATACGGACGGACAGACAGACAGACAGACAGACATGACGAATCTATAAGGATTCCGTTTTTTGCCATTTGGCAACGGAACCCTAAAAATCATGATGTCAAGTTTATTACACACGAGACAAAAAACCTCCTTATAAAAAAATCCTATGTTTGGCGTGCACCAATTATGAAAACTAGTGGTCGACTTTCGACCGTAATAATAAATGTACATGCATATCCATTAAAACTAAATAAAAAAAAATATATGGTTATACTAGCTTCTGCCCGCGACTTCGTCCGCGTTAAATTTCTTGTTCCCACGACCCTTCCCGTCGCGTCGAATCGCCTACCCGTGCGATTTTCTCCGTATTGCAACATTTTTAATTACTGCTCCGCTTTTGTTAGTTATAGCGTGATGTAATATAGCCTATAGCCTTTCTTGATAAATAGGCTACTCAATACAAAAATAATTTTTCAATTCGGTCTAGTAGTTCCTGAGATTAGCGCGTTCAATCAAACAAACAAACATACAAACAAACAAATTCTTCAGCTTTATAATATTAGTATAGATTTGACATTCAGTAACACTACAGACAAATAATATTAAAGACAAATATTCTCGATATGACCATAGATTTAAAAAATGAAAATTAATTTATTACCTATGGTTATACTTGACATTCAGTAAGACTATAGACACAAAATATTAGAGACAGATATTCTCGATTGGACCACAGATTTCAAAAATAAACTTTCGTAATCCATAATTATATTTGACACTAGCTTCTGCCCGCGACTTCGTCCACGTCAAATTTTTGCTCCCCTGATCCTTCCCGTCGCATCGATTTGCCTGCTAGTTTTCGTCCATTTTTCGTTGCTGCTCGCTCCTTTTGAGTTATAGTGAGTCAACCTTAAAAGATAGACATATGCTTTTGCGGACTTTTTTTTAGAACTTTTTAAAAGGGACAATTCCGTTATACATGATTTTTGCGTTACTTTAACCGTTTACGCAGCGCACGCAACGGAAACTCTCAAAAAGAATAAATTTTCCCCGTTTTTGCAACATTTTTCATTACTACTCCGTTCCTCTTAGTTGTAGCGTGATGTCTCTCGATAAATAGGCTACCCAACACAAAAAGAATCTTTCAATTCGGACAAGTAGTTCCTGAGATTAGCGCGTTCAATCAAACAAACAAACTCTTCAGCTTTATAATATTAGTATAGATTCAGTAAGGCTATAGACAAAAAAAAAACAAAAACAAAATAAAGACTCGATTTGTGCATGTGTTTGTGTGTATTAAATACACGGAAGTGAATAGTAGTGTGTGTAACGTGTTATTTATTGAAAAAAAAACTAAAAAACACTGGTGCTTTTTTTTTAAGGTATTTTTTTATTGATATCAGGCACCCCACGCTTTTTTTCCATTATTTTCTACTTTTTAGTTTGTTTTTTATGGAAGCGTTTTTTTTAGTTTTTTTTTTTTTAAACTATTATTTATTTTCAATTTTTTAGGGTGTTTCGAATTTTGAGATGTGTGTCAGCGTAGTTTCTGACGTATGTCAGCGTAGTTTTCGAAAACAGTTTTTTTGCTGTCCTGTTAACCCTGGTAAGGATAATGACACAAATTTATGAAATTATTGCATTGGTCTTTGACAGGTTTGCAAAGTTTGAATGAAATCCGGTCGTTTAAAGTGGGTCAAAATCGCGCTATAAGGAGTCGGTTACAAACAAACATACTAACAAACAAACAAACAAACAAACATACAAGTGAAGCTAATATAAAGCATGTAATAATGTATTTTTACGCATAATTAAAAAAAAAATATTTGCATTCGTCACTTCTTCTCTGTGTAAACTATAAGTATGCGAAATTTTATACTCCTCCGCCGCCCAATTTTCGTATAAAGGGATCCAAAGTTCCGTAAGATTATTATTCTGCTATTTTGAGCTGGGCAATATCGCCTACAAATGTATAAATTATTTACCCGAACAATCAGCATTCAATAGACGTGCGCAAGAATATTGAATATTCTGAATAGCTATGTAGAATTTCTCGCATTGCCAGTTCAATACTGTCACCCAAATCAAATCCATTATTATGCAACATAACATGGCCAGCGACCCTATGGCTGCTACATTCTGAAACAAAATAAAAAGTAGGTAGCACTTTTCAAGCTTGAATTATCAATACTAATATTATAAAGAGGAAAAGTTTGTATTGTTGTTTGTTTGTTTGTAATGGATAAACTCAATAACCACTGAACCACCAAAATTCTTTCACCATTATAAAGCTACATTATCTGCAAGTAACATAGGCTATACATATATATTTTTTTTAATAGTGGTCCGTAAGATATTTGGGTTTTTCGGACCCAAAGTGTAAAAAGTCATCCAAAAAAGTTCCTTATTAATATGTCTTCGAAGTAACAGGTTGTCATAACTTGGTAGGAGCTCACCTAACATGGGTTTTATTGATTCTGAGGCGGTACGAAGTTCGCTGGGTCAGCTAGTCTATACTAATATTACAAAGCTGAACAGGTTGTTTGTTTGGCTGAACGCGTTAATCTCAAGAACAACCGATCCGAATTGAAATATAATGTTTGTGTTTGGCTGGCAATTTATTGAGAAAGACTATAGGTTATATAACACTATGCTACGAGCAAAAAGAGCGGAGCAGCAACGAAAAATGGAAGAAAACTAGCAGGCAATTCGATGCGACGGGAAGGGTCACGGGAGCAAACATTTGACGCGGACGAAGTCGCGGGCAGAAGCTAGATCATAATATGACATCTGTGTCTATAGCATAAATCGCCTCGTGAAAATTAACTATCTTCTTCACGGGGTCAAAAAGATTATGATGTTTGCCCTATGGATAAAGTAATCCACACTAATATTATAAATGCAAAAGTAACTCTGTCTGTCTCTCTGTTTCGCTTTCCTGCTAAAATTACTGAACTGATTTAAATAAAATTTGGTACACAGATAGTTTAAAGCCTGAGAAAGGACATAGGCTACTTTTTATTCCGTGGCTTTGTCTGCATCCGCGATAACCGACATTTACGCAGACGAAGTCGCGGGCAGAAGCTAGTTTAGATATATATTTAAAAGGTGTGATGTAGAACGCACCATATCCTTAAAATATAACCGAAGATTTCTAATACATGCTCTATAGTTATTACTAATTGATTACTACCCATTTGCTACTGTAAGTGCTGATAAATAAATATCCGTTTGTTTATTTTCAAATAATTTTTTGTAAAAGTTGGCCGAAAAAAGTTAAAATGTAGAACCCACAATTTACAAAATAATTATTTTTAATATTTCATTATTTTGAAAAAATAAAAGTTAATATTAAAATACTCACTGTGCCATCAACAATATTTCCATCTTTAATTATCTGAATTGCAACTTGCTCGTAAGCGAAGGAGTGAATGAATGCTTCTAGGATGTAAAAAAGTATCTGAAAAGGACACCAACGGTGCCAGTTTTTTTTTTTTTTTTTTGTGGGGCATCTCGTAGTTAATCCTGAAAAGATTGTGACTACTTAAACGGATTGTGGCCCGGCGAGTTCTAAAAAGTTACCTTTTTAGGCCTCCAGCCGGGGCTTATTATACTTAAAAACTAAAGCGAAAGCTCTAAGGGTTACCCCGAGGGGGGTACGAACCTCGGCTTAGGCAATCGCTGATAGCATGGCAGCAGATGGCAGCAAGGGACTGGCTGGATCTGAGTTAAATTATTTTGGGACTAATTTAAAGCTAACGGCGCAGCATGAGGAGGGACTGTTAAGTCGGGGTTGCGACGACGGACCTCGGCGGCGAGGTCGGTACGGTTTGTGTCTGTGTGCTGGTCTAGCTGTACTGGTCTCTTTTCGACTCTCCTGGAGGAGAGTAGTGGGATCATCAGGATCGGTAAGAATGTGCCGCGAGCGGCGGACTTTGCTAATACGGGAGGGGGTGTAAGTAGCTGCCGCCACAACCAGAGGGTTGCGGTGGGCTACGGCCCTATCGAAGAAACGCTTCGAAGCGCGTTTTATGTATTGATGGATAGTCGGGAGTTTCATATCTAAATGAAGATTGATATTCCGAACAAACCAAGGCGAGCCTGTGGCTTGACGGAGAAAACGGTTCTGGAGGGTCTGCATCCTATGGATGAATCGGGGCTTGGCATGTGCCCAGACTGGGCTTGCGTATGTCATAATCGGCCTGATACAAGCGGTGTAAAGCCGCTTCTTACACAGAAGAGACAATTTACTCCGCTTGTTCAGGACGCAATGGAGCCTACCGAGAGCGAAAGCGGCCCGCGAGCGAGCCTGCTTTATGTGCTCAGAAAAGGTGAGGTGTTCGTCGAGGATGACACCTAGATATTTGGCTTGCTTCGCCCAAGGGATCTGCTTGCCGAACATTGAGATGGGTCGGGGAGGGGAGTGATTACGTCGCGGTCGGGTGTAAAAGACCGCCTGACTTTTATCGGGATTGACCTCGATTCGCCACTTCCTAAACCATTCGCCGAGCTCGTCGACTGCGGTTTGGAGGTAGCGAACCAGCGCTGTGTCACTAAATCCCGAGAAGAAGATGGCAGTGTCGTCTGCGAACAGAGCTAACCTTGCCTTCTTGCTTCTGGGGATATCGCTAGTGAACAGCGTGAAAATGAGGGGGGCTAGTACAGAGCCTTGAGGGACTCCTGCACGGATCGGGTGAGGGGAGGAACGGTGCCAGTACTAACTTTCGGGGCTTTGAGTTATGTTGGTAAATTTTATTTATAACAATTGCGATAGATTGCTATTGTAAGGAACTTACGAATTTCTGAGAGCAGTTTTTGTGTAAACAATAACACTGTAAATGATAAATGACTTTATTTTTGCAAGTAGGTTTTTACAAACACTTTTACACGTCAATCATATTTTTTAAAACTAGATCAGGTTGGAATTTCCTATCTGACTTCTCTGAGAAGAAACGCCGAAACAAACTCAGAAGTCACAGTCTGTTTTAAAGTCCAGACATAATCTTGATCAGATCATGTGAAGACCATGTGGATTGGTATCTGAAGTGGTCTTTTAAGGAAAGAACACACAGTTTGAGTGGACCTGTCCAATCAGTGCACGCATTTGTCAGTAATCATGCAGCTCCACTCAGAACTTAAGGAGGTCAATAATTCGACGAACAATACCAAAGAAAGGAAATTTGTGTAGGTCACACAAATTACTCAAACTGCCAGACAATGTAAAAAATTCAATTAGAAGAAAAGGAAACCAAAGAAAAGAACACCCACTTCGTCTTCTCATTTACAATAATTAAAACAATAATAATACTTTAAAAGTAAATATTCATGTTCCGTCCCGTTTGACTTGATTAATCTGTGCGCCTAACGGAATGCGCGTGTAACGAGGTGACAACTGTCACTTGTCAGTTTGACTTTGACACTTGACACTTTTTGGTTAGGTCTTGAAAAAGATGGTGGGTCCTATTTGGCGTGCCGACCCCGTTTGTTGAAAGTAATCCGTTTGAACCGATTGTTTTGTTGGACAATTTGTCGTGATCCTATTGTTTGATTGTAAATAACCCCCTTTGACGAAATAGAACGGGTTTTAGTTTGAACTTTGGTTGAAATAGTTTGAGGTTAGTGACAGCGATTGAACGCGTGCTGGAACCAATCTCTGGCGTATTGCAGCGGCCTGTTATTCTGGATTACCCACTTTCAGCGTCACTACACAATACAATATACACTCATTTACATACATAAATCCAGGTAGGCTCCAGAAGCAGTTTTCTTCAACCAGGTGAGTCTTTTGAATATTGTATTAATCAGCTCCGCACACGGCGGACAAGTTCACTCGCCACTTTTGACCCAAGGCCCATCATCACGCTTCCATGTACTTCATTAAATACTATGGTGAGGCCCTGGCCTGGCGTCGAACATTCTTGGTAGCAGAGCGTGGTTATAAGATATGTATATAACCAACAAATTGGTAATTTACAGTAAGCTAATTGCTTGGCAGTCTCTAAAGGGAAGTAGTAATTCGCTGTAAATGTTTGTTAACTGTAATTAATTGTTTATTTGAAATAATTTGTTTAAATAGTTGAGACGGGTAAGCTGATGTTGCCATAGTCAGCCGGGTTACATATGCTAGTAAAGTTAATTGGATTAGGCTATGTTACAACCCCATGTTTTTGGTTCTGACCTGTGTTGTTTATTGGATGTCTGGAAGACATTAAAATATTGAGTTTTTGTACCATTGATATGGTTGTTTGTGAAAATTAACATTTGAAATTGGCATTTTTGAGCATTAACATTGTTTTGAATTAAAATAAAAGTTTATCGTTGTTCATTAAATTGGAACCAATACTTTGTAGTTGTCTTGAGTTGACAGTTTGATTGTTTGCTTTGGTTTTCCTTGTTATATTGTTTGAACTTTGTTACTTAATTACCTTTTTGCTTGGTTTATTTGAATTGTTTGTTTGTGCAATGGCATACAAAGCGGTGAGAGAGGCAATCAGTGGATTGACAACACAACTACGGTGGTTCACTTCAGTTGCAGCGACCGCTGAGCGCCCGGATCTTGAAGGGGTCACGCTTGCTCGGTTCGAGCAGTTGAACTTGAGACTCGGCAACGTTGATGCTCTGCTCACCCGCTTCAACGAGTTCATTTGTGAAGTAGATCTGGAAGTGCTGGACCAGGCAGCACGTGATAAAGTCCTTTCTGACTATGACCAGATCTTGGACCTGGGGGATGTTATTGGTCAATGTGCTCGGGAAATATTGGAGAGCCGGACACCTGTCCAGGTCAAGCCAGAGACCTCAGTTGTTACAGGTCCCGGACTATTGAGTAGACTGCCTACTTTGGAACTGCCACACTTTGACGGTCGCTTGGACTATTGGTTGGGTTTCCAAAACCTTTTTGAAAGTTTGGTTCATGCACGCTCGGACCTCAGACCCGCCCAAAAGTTGGCCTATTTGTTGTCTGTCCTGGAAGGTGAGGCCCGAGCCTTGATACAGCATCTGTCATTGACTGACTCAGCCTACCCTACCGCTTTGGAACTACTCACCCGGCGGTACCAAAATAAACGTTGTTTGGCTGAAATTCATATTGAATTGATTTTGGGGTTATCGGTCATTACTAGTTTGTCAGCATTGCGTACTAACCTGTTGAACCCGTTGGTGGCAGCGACCAACGCTTTAAAGCGATTGGACTTGCCGGTGGACCATTTTTTTTTTTTTTTCAGGATGGGAAATCATCAAATGACTTCTCCCGCTCTGGGCGGAGCGGAAGGCCGTGTCAGACTTTTACTGACTAAAACCCACCCGTGTTCCATCAGCTGCCCATGTGCCAGGGTCACGGTATCTCTTTCGAACAATCACGCGACCCCGGCAGGCATCGGTCCTATTAGACCCCTACGCTGCTGCTGACATCTCTTTGAGGCGCGCGTGGAACACTGCGCGCCGTCGACCCGAGCTTGGTCCTTACCGGACGGCGAGCTACCCATTGCTCGCCACCCGCAAGCTCGCGCCTACGGTGGCCGGGAGTCCGCAATCGACTCCCGACGCCCGGGGCGTCTCCTCCTGCGGCGGCTAGGGACGTGAGGGCGCAGAGACTGCCACTCCCTCACGCGCCCCGCCTCCTCCTTCGCGAGCATTACTGCTTCGCAGAAGGAGGTGACGGCTTCCCATTCCCTCTCGCTCCGTACCATGGATCGCACCAGGGCCGGACGCGAGAGGTTGCCGCCGCCGATCGCCTCCACGAGGACACGGCGGTGCTCCGCCCAGGCAGGGCACACCTCCACCGTATGCTCCAGCCGGTGGACCATTGGTCTTACCTTTTGTGCATGTTGTGCTGCAACGGCTTCCTGCCGATTTGAGGGCTCGTTTCAAGCAAAAGTGTGGTGGGGATAGTGTCACACATCTCCCCCCATTTGGTGACCTAGTCCATTTTTTGGAGGATGAGTGTCGGTTTGTGGATAACTCTAGCGTTGCCACCAAGTCACGCCAGCCGTCTTCCCGCCCACGAGACCAGGGACGGACTGGGGCTCGCGGGCCTGTTGATAGTCGCCCCGCCACTCGTTTTGCTGGCACCCAGATTCGGCCTGTTTGTGAGTTTTGTAGGGACACGGGGCATGGCATGGCAACTTGCGCGGCCTTTTTGAAATTGCACGTGAGTGCCCGCCGCCGAATTTCCAATGCACGCCGCCTGTGCTTCTCATGTTCGGGGGCTCACTTCCATCGGGACTGCCCCAACCCCCGCCCTTATAGATTTTGTAGGGGGTCCCATTTGGATATTTTGTGCGCTAACGTGAACCACGCTGGCAGACCAGCCTCTGATGAAGGTTCGCGCACTTTGAGCGCCGCACTCCAACCCCCGCGCAAGTTGATCGGGAGCCGCGCGACCGCCATTTGGTGTCCCCGCGTAAAGGCGATTACGCAGTTGTTGCTAGGCAGCGCTGGCCAGACCAGCACCGCCTTCCCTCCCCTCCATTGGCGGAACGTCCCCGGTTGGAGTCACGCCCCCCGCCATTCAGGCATCCGGTGGGATATGCCCTTCCAGCGATGGCG
This sequence comes from Aporophyla lueneburgensis, assembly GCA_932294355.1. NCBI lineage: Eukaryota > Metazoa > Arthropoda > Insecta > Lepidoptera > Noctuidae > Aporophyla > Aporophyla lueneburgensis. The sequence continues at coordinate 6,144,506 of OW028735.1, forward strand.
CGTGGCTCGGGACACCGCGCGGACGAGGAATTTGACCTCCATCCTCGTCGGGAAAGATTTGAGCCTGGGTGCGGCGATCGGTTGCCACCCAGGCATTGTTAGGAACTTGGCGCCTGCCCCGCTAAGGTACCCCTCAGATCGATACGGTTTTGTTGCCAACGGCATCGGTCAGGGTCTGGGGGCCCACGGGGGACTCTGTTGTGGTCCGTGCCATTTTGGACACGGGAGCTCAGGGTTGCCTTTATCTATTGTTTTGTTGTTTTGTTTTTATATTGTTTTGGGCGAAATGTTTTCTTGAGCGCCTTTGGACTGCGGAACTTGGTTGGGACGAGCCACTTCGGGCAACCCTGTTGGAAGATTGGCTCCAATTTGTATCCGCACTCCCCGCAGTCAACGAGGTCGTGTTACCCCGCGCTATCCTCTCCCCTGGGAGCTATACTGCTACCCTTCATGGGTTTTGTGATGCGTCTTTGCACTGTTATACAGCTGTTGTTTATCTGCGCACCGTCAGCGCGACAGACCAGGTGAAGTTGTCACTGGTCATGTCCAAGAGCAAGGTGGCCCCCCTCCGGACGGCACTTACCATCCCTAAGTTAGAATTGTCGGGTGCGGCGCGTCTTGTGCGTCTATTGAACCACGTTGCTCACACTTTGGGTGGAACTGTGGACATTCGGGCTTCTTACGCCTGGACGGACAGTCAAATTGTTTTGTGTTGGTTGAAGACGTCCGTCCACTCTTTGGAGGTCTTTGTTGCGAACCGAGTGTCCCAGATTCAAAATTCTGAAACGCTTTGATTTGGAGGCACGTGCCTTGAGATTTGAACCCAGGTGACGCGGCCTCACGTGGGTGCATGGCACCCTGTCTGATTTCTCACCCCCAATGGTGGGGACCAGACTGGCTGATTCACCCCGAGGATGATTGGCCTAGACCGCCAGTCTTGATGTCAATTCCTTTGCCCGGGCTCCAGGTGCCCACTGTTGGAACACAGGACTCTCCGTTTGACCCTGATTTTTTGTTGAATCGATACAGCTTCCTCGACAAATTGTTGAATTGTTGTTTGTTGTTGTTGAATTGTTGGTGACTGATCGTCACATCAAGAACTCGCATGCTGGTTGCAATGCGCTGTTGGCCATTCTGCAGCGAGAGTTTTGGATATTGTCGGGAGCCGTTAGAAAATTGAACCCCTGTTTGGACGATACGGGTCTTTTGTTGTTTGGTTGTTGACGATTGAGGCACTCTAGCCTTCCTTATGGGGCCCGTCACCCCCTTCTGTTGCCTAAGGAGGGCCATTTGGTTAAATTGTTGTTGTTGTTTGGTTGTTGTTGTTGTTTGTTATTGTTTTGGCCCGCCAGCCTGCTCCCATTGGGGGGGTATTTTTGAAGGCTACGGTGAGGCGGAACGCCGGGGCGAAACTCCGCTGCCACGACAAATCGCGGCACGGCGGACAGAGCTTCGGTGTGATCTCATGGCGACATGGCGGGTACGATTGTCGCAACCCAGTGCTGGGCACGCCACAATTGCGGCGGTAAGTCCCCTCTTTGAGGAGTGGATAGAGAGGCGCCACGGCGTCCTCACCTTCCGCCTGACACAGGTTCTCACCGGGCATGGGTGCTTCGGTGGGTTCCTGTTCAGGATAAAGCGGGAGGATACGCCCGGGTGTTTCCATTGCGAGGATCGTCTGGAGGACGATAGATTAGTATTGAACTCACAAATTTCTGAGAGCAGTTTTTGAGTAAACCATAACACTGTAATATGTCAACATAAGCCTGAAACATTCGTTTGCTATAACTTTGTCTGTATGTGTAGTCCATTCCTAGCATATTCAATGCTTGAAGATTCCATAGAACCACCTTGTTTTCCAACAACTTGCAGACTCGAACGATATAAATTACATTAAAATCGAAAAAAATGAAGAGTCTGCCAAAAAATATATAAAAGACGGATAATTTCATACGTATGGCAAAAGAAGTAAAAACAATGATGAAAATACACAGATACAGAAATACACTAATCCAGTTCCAAATGATGGAACGTCTAGTACACGTTTCGTTGTTTAAAAATTTATGGACTTTTTGAAGTGTTAATACAAACGTGATGGATTTTTTCGTGTGGATTATACCAAAAGCGCAATTAATAATGAATCCAAAGGAATAGGAGATTAAGTCGAAGTAAGATGTACATGTAAGTTGTATATCGAGGATAATCATTGGAAAATAACAGCAAATAGTTGCGATATACGATCAAAGTTATGAATACTAGTGTTCCAATTATTGAAATAAAGTTGGAAATTACGCTATTCGGAGATATGACATTATTCTTGATGCAATATTTAGGACAGAACATAATAAATTGCATGAGATTTAAGGCGGCGAGCTACCCATTGCTCGCCACCCGCAAGCTCGTGCCTACGGTGGCCGGGAGTCCGCAATCAACTCCCGACGCCCGGGGCGTCTCCTCCTGCGGTGGCTAGGAATGTGAGGGCGCTGAGACTGCCACTCCCTCTCGCGCCCCACCTCCTCCTTCGCAAGCATTACTGCTTCGCAGAAGGAGGTGACGGCTTCCCATTCCCTCTCGCTTCGTACCATGGCTCGCACCAGGGCCGGACGCGAGAGGTCGCCGCCGCCGATCGCCTCCACGAGGACACGGCGGTGCTCCACCCAGGCAGGCTAAACCTCCACCGTATGTTCCACCGTGTCCTCCAGACGATGCTCGCAATGGAAACACCCGGGCGTATCCTCCCGCTTTATCCTGAACAGGAACCCACCGAAGCACCCATGCCCGGTGAGAACCTGCGTCAAGCGGAAGGTGAGGACGCCGTGGCGCCTCTCTATCCACTCCTCAAAGAGGGGACTTACCGCCGCAATTGTGGCGTGCCCAGCACTGGGTTGCGACAATCGTACCCGCCATGTCGCCATGAAATCACACCGGAGATCTGTCCGCCGTGCCGCGATTTGTCGCGGCAGCGGAGTTTCGCCCCGGCGTTTCGCCTGCTCGCGCCACCCCCACATGTGGGCGAGGACCTTTGCCTCCAGATCCCATGGCGGCACTCCGGCAAGGAGGCTCGCCGCCTCGCAGCAGACCGTGCGGTATCCCCGGATCAACCGGATGGCCATGACCCTCTGGGCCGCACTCAACCGGCGCGCTGGGTGCAGCCTCAATGAGGGCGCCCACACCGCCGGTGCCCCGTAGAGGGCCATGGACCGCACGCCATTTAAACACGTTCTGTTCAACTCGCTCACAAGGTTTGGGAAATAGCTAAAAAAAAAATTATTTTTATTGAAAACTGAGTTTCAATTTGAAGTTAGATTGCCTCGAAAAATGTATTTTTTTAAATTATTTTTTTCACATCCGTCTAAAGTTTAACCCTTCAACAACATCTTTGTAAAATTTAAAGTTGGGAGGGGCAACGGTTTGCAAATGACAAGCAAATCAAGTCGTCGCCGCGTCGTTTTGCGCGGCCGCGCGCCTGCTGCACTGTATTGCAGACGACGATCGTTGTAAGTGGGTGGTGAAAAACATCGCATCACTCGACGTCGTGGACTTGATTTGCTTGTCATTTGCAAACCGTTGCCCCTTCCAACTTGAAATTTTACAGAGATGTTGTTGAAGGGATAAACTTTCAAACGATGCGAGAAAAAAAAAATTAAAAAAAAATATTTTTCGAGGCAATCTAACTTCAAATTGAAACTCAGTTTTCACTAAAAAGAGAATTATTTTGGTAAAAACGAATAGAACCATTCAAAAGAGCAGCTTAAAATCTATCGAATTATGTATTTCAAATTTTTTTTAGCTATTTCCCAAAGTTGTGAGCGAGTTGAACAGAACGTGATTTATGCAAAAAAGCCGCTGCCAGCGCCGAGTGGCCCGCTTAGCTTGGACGCTCCCATATTTAGAACTAGCTTTTGCCAGCGGCTTCGCCCGCGTGGAGGTCGGAAATTATCCCGCGGGAACATACTACCGGGATAAAAAGTAGCATATGTCCTTTCTCAGGTTCTAAACTATCTGTGTACCAAATTTCACTTAAATCGGTTCAGTAGTTTTAGCAGGAAAGCGAGACAGACAGACACATAGAGTTACTTTTGCATTTATAATATTATATAGTATGGATAGTGTAGCTGGGCTCTTGGAGTTCCACATCAGCTGTTCCAGATCTTCAAATTTTATACGACAACAGAGAGTGCTCAACAGGTTGAACACCTCTTGCTAAGACGTCATTCCTATATAATATGTTATAGTGTAGCTGGGCTGTTGGAGTTCCACATCAGGTGTTCCAATCTTCAAATTTATTCTCTTAGCAGAAAATGCTCATCACGTGAAACAATTTTTTCTATGGTACCATTTTTGTATCTCTTATAGTTTAGCTGGTCTGTTGCGGTTCTGCATCAGGTGTTCAAGTTTCCAAGATAAATTATAGCCTATATGTTGCTCAGATTTAATAGCTATACAAAAAAAAAAAAAAAAACATTAAAATCCGTACAGTAGTTCCGAAGATTAGCGTGTACAAACAAACAGAGAAACAGACAAACAGACAGATTTTTTTTTTGGTTTCATGCTCTATTACTGTTTCTAAACCCCCTTTAATTATTTTTTTTTAATATATTCAATGTACAGACACAATTTTTTTTCTGTTTTATTATATGTATAGATATACAATATTAAAACCGCGTTTAAAATGTTTTGCACACTAACTAGACTTAAACGAATATGATAATTCATAAATTAATTAATGTATTAAATTCATATTGAGGAAATTCTAGTGGTTAAAATATGACATTGCCGCTTTATACTGCAAAATTAAAAATAATTTTGTTGCAAAATTTATCATATTTATTTAATCAGAATATTTATCTCAATATCTATACATTGCCGCCAATTGCCAAGATCTCTGGGGATCTAGACTCGACAAATTGTGTGAAAGCATTTTGTTCGTCCTCCTGGGTAGATTTTATGTTTTTTAAGGTTGAAAATAGTCCAAGTCTCGAAAAAAATGGTAGTCAGTTTGAGCAAGGTGTGGCTAGTACGGAGAATGACGTATGGTTTCTAACGGCAGCTACTGTAGAGTTACAACGGTGTCCCGTGCAGTGTGAGGTTTTGCGTTATCTTGGAGCAATAACGGTGAAGATTGGTTCACGAGTCGGGGCTGTTTCACTACTAGTTTCGCCACCATTGTTTCTTAGTTTGGCACAGTAAACATTTGCTCATATTGCTTGACCAGCCCTGAGAAAGCTATAATAAATGAAAACACCATGATGGCACAACCAAACACTTACCTTAAAAGTTTTATTGGTAAGTTTTGCTTTAGGGAACTGTTGCGGCGTTTACCTGAGGTCTACCATTGCATTTTTCGCTTACAGCTATTGTAAAGAAACCAATTCTTTTTACATCTCATAATTCAATCCAATGTTCCTTAATTTATGTACCGATTCAACACGGCAACGCAAGCTTCAACACGCTTTTCGTTCTGCGGATCAGTCAAATCATGAGGCACCCATTTTTAATGCTATTGATTTGATGAAAACGAAAAAGCCATAAATGTAGGCAAGGTACTGTGAAACCATGCTGCTAATTCATAGTTACTTTGACTCGAATCGGCTTCCAATATCTCTTTCTATTCAACGTTATTCACTTGTGTGGGAGGTCTTTTTTTTGTGGGTGGGAAATCATCAAATGACGTCTCCCGTTCTAGGGCGGAGCGAGAGGGCGTGTCAGACCTTTAATGACTAAAGGTGTCTTCACACAGCGGGCGAGGCGCGGCGCGACGCGAGGACGCACAGTGTAGTAGTGTGTAGGTTGAGATATTAACTTTTTTGAAGAGAAGTAGGCGATTGAACTTTTTTACCTAGGATTAGGCGAATGAGCCCACTTGGGGGTTGGTAGGGGTGGTTTATAAGGGTAGTATCTCAACCACGAACAGGCTAATACACCTCAACCTTGATGTACCATATCCCAGTTTACCCTCGCAAGTAAGGGTATGTGGGAGTGGAAATTTAATAATATCGTAGTCGCATATGATAATAGGCATCCTTCCGAGTATTTAGAATTTTGTTTTATTGAAATCGGACGAAAATTGAGCTTTGGCTGGACTTTTGTCCACTTTTCTACACTGTGCGACGACGCGACACTGAGTAGTTGTAATCTACTAGATATTACGGACGCCTTCACACAGAACCGTCGCGCCACGCCGGCGTCGCACCGAATGCTCTGTGTGAAGTCGTTCATAATATCTAATACATTGCAACTCGAGCGTGGCGTCGCCGTCCCGTCACGCCGCGCCCCGCCCGCTGTGTGAATAGACTTTAAAACCCACCCGTGTTCCTTTAGTTGCCCATATGCCAGGGTCACGGTGTCTCCTTCGAACAATCTCGCGACCCTGGCAGGCATCGGTCCTAGCCGATCCCTTCAGTTCTGCTGACATCTCTTTGAGGCGCGCGTGTAACACTACGCGCCGTCGATCCGAGCCTGGTTCTTACCGGGTGGCAGCTACCCATTACTCACCGCACTCAAGCTTGCGCGTACGGTGGCTGGGAGTATGCTATTGACTCCAAAATCCCGGGGCGTCTCCTGCGGCGGCTACGGACATGAGGGTGCAGAGACTGCCACTCTCTCACGCGTCCCGCCTCCTCTTTTGCGAGCATTACTGCTTCGCAAAAGGAGGTGACGGCTTCCCATGCCCTCTCGGTCAATACCATGCTCGAAAATGGCCGGACGCGTGAGGTCGCCGCCGCCGGTCGCCTCCACGAGGACACGGTGGTGCTCCGCCCAGGCAGGGCATACCTCCACCGTATGCTCCACCATGTCCTCCAGACGATCCTCGCAATGGAAACACACAGCGTTTTCTCCCGCCGCTTTATCCTGAACAGGAACCCCCCGAAGCACTCATGCCCGGTGAGAACCTGCGTCAGGTGGAAAGTGAGGACGCCTCGGCGCCGCTGTATCCACTCCTCAAAGAGGGGACTTATTGCCGCAATTGTGGCGTGCCCAGCGCTGGGGTGCGACAATCGTACCCGTCATGTCGCCATGAGATCACACCGGAGCCGGATCTGTCCACCGTGCCGCAATTTGTCGCGGCAAGTATGGGCGGTCTTCCACGTGGTTCGTTCTCACCGCCAAAGTTTTCATTACGAAAGCTTTTAAAACAAAAACGCATGGTGTGTTCATGAACAGTCTCCTCTCCAAATGCAGCATTGATATTGCGAGCCGTTGTTGCCTCGAATTTTCGGAATTTGCAACTTTTCCGTTTAAGCTAAAAAATAACAATTGAAATTCGGAACTCAAAGGTTGCACATTTTTAAAAGAAAAATCTCTACGTAAAAAAAAAACACTCGAAGACCTCAAACCATAAAGCTTTAATGTCAATTCAAATATCAAATCAAATATTTATACCTCTAATGAATTAAGTTTCATTATTACAGAAGGGTGAACGCTATAATCACAACAGTATAGTCAAAGAAAAGAATTAACAGACTCAATTGCAATGCAGCATCTACGTAGAACAGGCCACACACACGTATCTTGCTGAATGATGCTCGATGCAAGCGTAGTATATTCTTGAATAGTTTTTTCTCATCATCTGTCAATTAGCATAACTCAAACATTTCAATTAAATCTGTACTACATAGAGACAAAAATAATGATAAATATTGATTTATCATCTATATATATAAAAGAAAGTCGTGTTAGTTACTTCACTTATAACTCAAGAACGGCTGAACCGATTTAGCTGAAAATTGGCAGGGAGGTAGTTTAGAGCCAGGAGAAGGACATAGGATACTTTTTATCCCGTTTTTTTTTTTTTTTTTTTTTCCCCTTTTTACGACCGCGTTCCCGTGAGACGTCACATAAAACGTCAAAGAGAATACAAGTCACTATAAAACGTGGTACTATGACAAAAACGTTGCCTTCGAAGTACCAGGTTATCATAACTTGACAGGAGCTTACCAAACAAAGGAGTGTCAGCTAGAAAACGCTTTATGCCTTCGAAGTACCAGGTCATCATAACTGGGTAGGAGCTAACCTAACATATGAGTGTCAGCTAGAAAACGCTTACCAGATCACCACCGCGTACCAGGTTGTCAAACTTGGTACGTTTATAACAACATTTATTGAATCTGAGGCGATACGAAGTTCGCTGGGTCAACTAATTATCTATACTAATATTATAAAGCTGAAGAGTTTGTTTGTTTGATTGAACGCGCTAATCTCCGAATCGAATCCGGTCCGAATTGAAAAATTCTTTTTGTGTTAGGTAGCCTATTTATCGAGGGAGGCTATAGGCTATATAACATCACGCTACACCTCAGAGGAGCGGAACAGTAATGAAAAATGTTGCAAAAACGGGGAAAATTTATTCCTTCTGAGAGTTTCCGTTGCGTGCGCTGCGTAAACGGTTAAAGTAACGCAAAAATCATGTATGACGGGATTGTTATTTTTAAAAAGTTCAAAAAAAAAGTCCCAAGAGCATATGTCTATCTTTTAAGGTTGACTCACTATAACTCAAGGAGCGAAAATGGACGAAAACTAGCAGGCAAATCGATGCGACGGGAAGGGTAAGGGGAGCAAAAATTTGACGCGGACGAAGTCGCGGGCAGAAGCTAGTTATTTTTAAAGTAAAAAAGGGGTGGGGGGTTTAAATTATTAAATATTACTGTCATTGGACAGTAATATTTAATACTTTTTATTTCCTAATTCAGTAAATTGTATAAGTATTTCTTCAGAAATCGTGCATAGCTGATTACAGTTTCTACCTACTGTGGCTTTATATTTGTATGTTTATGGCATTAACTGTATTATATTCACTTACTATTGTCATATGAGACGCAAACTTACACATAAAAAAACATGTTTGGCTTGTCACTGCAGTCAAAAATACAGACCAATAATAATAATATTTTGAGAATACAACAGGCTCCAAAATAAATAAATTGCTTACAGAAAAATCTTGCATAAGGGACAAATGATATCACCAATAGAACAGCGATTTGAAGTTAAAAAAATCAACGTCATGCACTACATTTCATTTGGATTTAGAAGAAAGAGCAACATTTCTTTGATGGCAACAGAGCTCTATTGAATTTGCGAAAAAAGATAGACAGTGGTCTTCAGTAAAATAAAATAATGCCACTCCGCCATTTCGTGTCAGTCCAAATGATAGACAAGAAAGCTATTCAAATCTGGGAGATAGCACCTGACACAAATATAAATTAACTAGGTACCCGAGAAATTACTTCAAATTAGAATTTAGTTGTGATGCTAGACGAAATATTCTAAAGAATTTGATCCATATGATATAGATTATTAAGTTCATTATTGCAAATCTACAAGCAACTATTAAACTATATCACGGTATTAAATATTTAGCATTAACAACTAACTGTGGTGTTATTATTAGGTCTTTACCTATGAAATTGCCGTTCTGCAGTACTGGCCATTTCAAATCAAAATAATTTTTGTTTGTCTAATAATTCTAATTTCAAATTTATTTTATTTTAAAAACATGGAATTCTTTTTCCAAAAGAAGTCATTTGTTTATTGATTAGTGTTACATTTTCATCGCATTTCAATCTTTTTCGTCATCATGGATACGTTAAAAATTCGAGTAATTATGGAATATGAGTACCGTCGTGGCAGTAACGCGGCACAAGCGGCACGCAACATCAACGACGTTTACGGAGCTAACACTACAAACCAACACACTACCTGTTATTGGTTTGCTCGCTTCCGTTCTGGAAATTTCGACCTGAAAAATGAACTTCGCGGTCGTCCGAAGACTTTGGTCGACAATGACGAATTAAAGGCGATTGTGGAAGCTGATGATACACAATCTACGGCTGAATTAGCAGCAGCTTTCGACGTTAGCGTCAAAACAATATTGGTCCATTTGCGTCAAATTGGCAAGGTAAAAAAGCTTGACAAATGGGTGCCCCACGAACTCAATGATCGCCAGCGTGAAGTACGCGTCGAGACGTGCCTTGCACTGCTCAACAGACACACAAATGAAGGAATTTTGAACCGCATTGTTCCTTGCGATGAAAAATGAATTCTGTTTGATAACCGCAAGCGCTCAGCAAGTTGGTTTGATCCTGGTTCAGCACCTAAACAATGCCCTAAACGAAAACTTACCCCTAGAAAAGTGATGGTCACTGTTTGGTGATCTAGCGCCAGTGTGATTCATCACAGCTTCTTACCAAACGGGGTGAGCATTACTGCAGATGTGTACTGTGAAGAACTGAACTCAATGATGGAGAAGCTGGCACATCTCCAACCAGTATTGGTCAATCGCTCGTCTCCGCTGCTCCTGCACGACAACGCGCGACCTAGTACTGCACAGAAGACGGTCTCCAAGTTGCAAGAACTGGGGTTGGAAGCTCTCCGTCATCCGCCCTACTCACCAGACCTTGCGCCTACAGACTACTACCTTTTCCAGAATTTGGATAACTTCTTGGCGGGAAAAAAATTCAATACCCGAGAGGCAGTACAAAATGCCTTTGAAGAATTTGTTGCCTCCCGTCCAGCTGATTTTTTTAAGAAGGGCATCAATAAACTGCCACTGCGTTGGCAAAGATGCATTGATTGCATGGGTGATTATTTCGATTAATACAAATAAAAAATACATGAAAAAAATTCGTTTAATTTTTTTCATACAAAACGGCATTTTCATAGGTAAAGACCTAAGAAGAATAAGAATAAGAAAACTTTTATTTGTAAACACAGGTAGTTACATGGTGTGTGAGATGTTACAATATGTTTAGTAATATTCTCTGTGTTTTGCCAAGAAGCGTACAAATATGAACAAATAAATGTCCCAATTAAAAAACCTATTATTATAATTTTATGTTAATCCACCCTCAACTGGGTTATTTCTGGTAGTCGTATTGCATACTCTTCAGCCTTTTAACCTTAAGAGGGCTATCACAATTTTTCTTGAATTTGAGCGTTTTATTCGAGTTTTGATGTGTGATTATGCTTTAGATATAGCCTAAAAAAAAAACAAAAATATGACTAAGAAAGTTTGATAATTAATCTTGGGAGTGTTCTAAATAAATATTTAAATTTGTTCACGTACGTTAGTAAAATCCTTGTCTCTGCAAAGGATGTTTCATAAAATGTTGCTTTTGGGAGTCTTTTGATGCTTTGGTTCACCGAAGATATAATCATTTAATCATTTATAAAAATGTCCATGATACAACTGTATCTTCTACTTTGGAATGTTCAATTCAATTTATTACGATTCATACAGTAACAAACCAAAAATAATTCTGTAAAACCGAGAGTTACTGACAGTTTTCCGTACGAAACTATAATTTTTATCTATGAAAGTAAAATCCAAATTCAAATAAAAAATACTTTATAATGAAGGTGGTACTGTTACATTGCATGAAAAAAAATTGGACTATTTAAAAGAAAAATAACATTTCAAAATAATTGTTGTATGCAATGCAAAAATCAATATAAATCTTGTGACGCGCGGTATTCAACTTTAGTCAGCGCCAAGTGCTTATCGAGGAAGGACGTATCGCTCGCTGTTGCAACGTTGCGCGCCGCGTAAATTCACCAGTTCGCGAAGAATATAGTGCAACTAACACTTCTTGATACGAGTTTTTATTTTATTTATAAGTTATGAATTTATGATGATCTGAACGAAAAGTAAATATATAAGAATTAGCCTATGATATTCTAATGCGAAAATGTTACAGATAGCCTTCTCCTTTTTTGATGTTGGTTATAAAGAAATATATACGTAAATGTTATGGTTGTTAGTTTTCTTTTTTGATTGTTGATTTAATGTAATCTCCAATTTAAATTCTATTAATTATTTTCAGACATAATTCATAATAATGGGAAAAGAGACAAAAATAAAACATTTGGTGTTGTCAAAACTAAAATAAGAATTTTGTCGAATACATATTTGAAATATTTACTTAAACTCAGTAATATTGTAGTTAACAAATATTAACATGACAAAATACGTTATAAATTATTTTACCCGGGTATGAGTTGTCTAAATGACAGCCGACAAATGTTAACTGAATATTGACTATTACAAATTGTCATTATATTACTATTGTCATTATATTACTATTGTCATTAGTTTCTTAATTCTACCTCCTCATATTAAACACTAGCTTCTGCCCGCAACTTCGTCCGCGTCAAATTTTCGCTCCCCTTCCCGTCGCATCGAATAGCCTGCCAGTTTTCGTCCATTTTTCGTTTGCTGCTCCGCTCCTTTTAACCGTAGCGTGATGTTATATAGCCTATAGCCTTCCTCAATAAATGGGCTACTCAACACAAAAAGAATTTTTCAATTCCGACCAGTAGTTCCTGAGAATAGCGCGTTCAATCAAACAAACAAATAAACTCTTCAGCTTTATAATATTAAGTATAGATAATATTGTACTTCTCTCTGACGAGCAATTATGTGTTTATTTGTCTTGCTATTCAGTTTTACAAGGCGTTTTTATTTCGGAATTGTATTAATCGGTATTTTAATAACCGGAATTCATATTTTTGATGTTTCGAACCATAATTAAGTCGGACTTTTTAAAATAAATAGGTATCCCGAACGATACACATTAATGTAAAGTTTGCATCACTATAAAGTATTTAAAGAGAAGAAATCTTTAAATGTGCATAATTGATATAACTACCTACTCTTTAAAAAAACGGTTCATACTATTTTTTCCGATCGATACCGTATTATTACATCATTCAAACTAGAAAGAACACCACATTGCATTAATTAATTTCTATAAATAAGTACTAAAATATCTACCTACTTGCTGCAAAAATTTAACACTCTCACCGCCACGTGGTATGCCAGCTGCCCACACAAATTGTAGTGCAGCAAGCTGTTGTTGATTTTTGAATTCGTTTTAGCAGGCCATGTGGCCGGCCCACAAATTTCGCGCTAAAACTTTTCCATTTTTGTCCAATACAGTTGTTCTTGACTCCATATCGGGTAAGCCAAAGCCAAAAATATATATATGAATTCGTCGGGTCACAGCGGACCACACGGCCTGCTGATAAAGTTTACAGCGTGTCCTGCCGGCATGCCACTTGGCGTACCGCTAAAGTTTTCTTAAATTAAGTGTGGCGAGTTGCGAAACAAATGGGTTGGGTGGCGCGCCCTTTGGAAAACTGTATTTATGCGTGGCGATGAGAGTGTTAAGGAAAACTTCGTAAATAAAGCAGGTATAATGTATCTATAGAGGCTGCAAACATGTAATTGATATTTCTGGAACTGTGGGCGTCTTTAAGCTGCGATACCTGCTAACCACCAAGCAGGCTGCAAGCTATTTTATCACCTAGTAATACCACTTAGTGACACATACTAGCATTTATAAAAAAATCAAATAAATTTGTATGACCCTACTGTAACTCAATAGAACCGTTCTAGGTCATAACACTCATCGGTACAAATAATATTTCACGAACTACTCAAAAAAAAAAAAAAAACGAACAATAATAACAATCATTTATTTCGAAAAAAGTGGCAATGGCTCATGTTTGTTTGTTCCGCCTAACAGTCTGCATGTGTGCGTCGCGTACTTCACTAGACGCACACGAGCGTGACTGCTGCCACCCGTCGTCTGATTTACCTAAACCTGAGCAATTCGATTTTGTAAAAGCGCTCTTAATGACATCAAGATAATAATTAAAATCGTTTATCAATATGATTTATCGAAACACCAAAAGAAGTATTCCAGTTGGCGATAAGGTTCAAATTCGCTATTATTTACTGGAGTTAGATAATGTAGGGCACAGACTGTACCTATTACACATATTTATTGGTTAGTCCTTGGGAGTATATAACATATCGGTATCTGTAGCCAAACTAAGACGAGACGTCAATCCCCTTAGAATAGACAATAATATATAGATTATTGTCTATTCTAAGGGGATTGACGTGGGATTATCGCGGGTGAAGCCGCTAGCATAAGCTATTATAGTATAGTGTATTGTAGTGTAGTAGTGTAGCTTATGCTAGCAGCTTCACCCGCGTATTATACATATGTTTAAACCTTCCTCTTGCATCATTCCATCTATTAAAACAAATTGCATCAAAATCCGTTGCGTAGTTTTAAAGATGAAAGCATACATAGGGACAGACAGAAGGAAGCGACTTTGTTTTATACTATGTAGTGATAATATTATTATAAAACTGAAGATTTTGTTTGTTTGGTTAAACGCGGTAATCTCAGGAAATACTGGTCCAAATTGAAAAAATATTTTTTTGTTGGGTAGCCCAACGGATTGGTAGATCAAAAAGAGCAGAGCAGCAATAAAAATGGACGAAAACTACCGCTTGGCAATTGCTTAATTCGATGCGACGAGAAGGGACAGGGGGGCAAAAATTTGACGCGAACGAAGTCGCGGGCAGAATCTAGTAATATATGTTACCCCAAATGATAAGCAAATAGATTCATGAGTGGATGATCATAATCTAGCCTCGGTAGCATCACCTATAAATAAATATTTATAAAATACCAAAGAGAGGGGATGCGCTTAAGTGTTCGATTTTATGAAAGTATGTAGTGAAAGGTGTTGTGGTGATGGGTAGTGTAATCTATAACCAATTTTTCACTAGCCTTCATGACGGTGAAGGCTACTGAAAATAGTAAGTTTACGATGATAGACGTATCATGTTCCATGGTCTGCTAAGGCTAGGCCTCCTTCAGTTTCATTTTTCAATATTGAGTCTAATCTTGTAGATTTCACGTTGTTTGAAGAACCTAAAAGGCTCGGGAAAATTAAATTAGTAACACAAATCACGGTTCTAACGAAAGACTGGGATGGTTGACGATTTATTATATACTAAAACTCCTACGTGCTCAGAAAGCACATTAATTTGTTTTCTTTTTTGTTTGACATCTAGCAGGTCAACCTATGAGGTTGTCAGCTGCTTAACCGTACTTAACTGTGGCTACCTTAATAAAATAAGGCGGAGGCCAGGGTATAAAAAAATAAAACTAGAGCGACTACTCGCTAAGGGCTCCACCTGTAGGGTACAGATCTCGGCTTAGGGCATGGCAGCAAGGGACGGGTCGGATCGGAATGTTTATTATTTAGGGGCGAATTTAAAGCTACAAACTCAGCGGCGTGGGCTGGCTCGAGCATGGGTCGGGGTGAATATGGATTAGGACGTAGCGGTGGGCCTTGCGGCGAGGACAGAAGGACGGTGGTCTGTGTCTGTGTGTCTTGAGTGTGCTAGTTAGTTTGGGTACACTACATAAATACGAAAAACTTTATTCCGACAGTCACAAATACGAATTTCAAAATACCGATTTTCATAATTCCGAATGATTCAAAATTCCGAATATAACAACTCCGACTTATCATTACTCCTATTTTTGTAATTCCTAAATTTCAATATTCGTAACGTTTATAATTACCTACTATTCTCAATATGCAGAATTTCAAAAGATCGAATAACTAAAAGTCCGACTTAATGATAATTCGAAACAAATAAACACATAATTGTTCGTCAGAGAGAAGTTTAGTATGAGGAGGTAGAATTAAAAAACATGCAAACAAGCGTGCAGCATGCAAGCAGGCATGCAGCGTGCAAGCAGAGATGCGGCATGCAAGCAAACATGCAAGCAGGCATGCAACATGCAAGCAGGCATGCAATATGCAAGCAGGCACGCAGCATGTAAGCAGGCAAGCAGCAAGCAGGCATGCAGCAACCAAGCAAGGATGCAGCAAGCATTGTTTCTGTCACGGCTCCGGGGCGCTGCGGGGCTTGGGCGGCCCCACGCGTGCTTATCGTCGCAGATGGTCTTAACGCTCACCACCGCAGCTTCGGCTTGCTGGCCGGCTGCGCCAGCCAGCCTCAGCCGTGGCGGCGCGCCTTCAAACCACCTGCTTCTCAGCTCGCGGGCCGCCCCACTACTTCGCACCTACGCGGGTTTAAATGACACTCTAGGGGTAGGGCAGACAAGACTGCGTGAAGTCGGTTTTGCAGCGATTCGTTTCTGTCCCTAAATTTTATAGCACAACATGTTGACTTTTAGTTTATTCGGAATGTCGTTTTTCGGATCGAGAACCCTTTGAGCATTTGATTCTTCGAACGTATGAAAATCGGAAAACTAACAAATCGCATTTACGACTTTCGGTAAAATAAATTTCGTGATTTTTAATAATAGACATTATAATTCTTAGATATTATGAAATTCGGACTTTTGAAAATCGGAACATCGAAATTCGGAATAAAATATTTCGGAGTATTTGGGTGTTCCCAGTTAATTTACTACTTTCCTGGAGAAGGGTTGTTGCGTCATCGGGAATGATTAGAGCATGTCTCGGTCAGCGAATCGTACTAATATGGGAGGGAGTGTAGCAGACAGCTGCGATCAGGGGATTGGGGTGTTTCACAGCAGAGTTAAGGAAACGCCGTGAAAGGCGTTGCATGAACTGCTGAATGGTGTGCATTCTGAGATCTAGGGAGATTCTCGTTTCGGACGCCGTAACCTTTCTAAGGAAACGGGTTTGAAGGGTCTACATCCTATGGATGTGGTGTGGCTTAGCGTGTGCAAAGACGACACACGCATAAGTCGTGATAAGTATCACCGCGGTGTAGATGCGCAATTTTCACCTAAGGGGCAATTTGCTCAGAGGATACCGCACGATCTCGTGCGAGGCGGCGAGCCTCTTTGCCGGAGTGCCGCCATGGGATCTGGAAGCAAAGGTCCTCGCGCACATGTGGGAGTGGCACGAGGAGGTGAAACGCCTGGGCAAAACACCGCTGCCGCGACAAATCGCGGCTCGGCGAACAGAGCTCCGGCAGGACCTCATGGCGACATGCCAGGTACGATTGTCGCAACCCAGCGCTGGGCACGTCACAATTGCGGCGGCAAGTCCCCTTTTTAAGGAGTGGATAGAGAGGCGCCACGGCGTCCTCACCTTCCGCCTGATGCAGGTTCTCACCGGGCATGGGTGCTTCGGTGGGTTCCTGTTCAGGATAAAGCGGGAGGATACGCCCGGGTATTTCCATTGTGAGAATCGTCTAGAGAACACGGTGGAGCATACGGTGGAAGTGTGCCCTGCCTGAGCGGAGCACCGCCGTGTCCTCGTGGAGGCGATCGGCGGCGGTAACCTCTCGCGTCCAGCCCTGTTGCGAGCCATGGTACGGAGCGAGAGAGCATTTGAAGCCGTCACCTCCTTCTGCGAAAGAGCCTTCATTATGTGCTCCCTGAAGGTTTCGTGGTGTTCGTGTATCACACCTTAGTATTTTGTTTGCTTCGACCAAGGGATCGGCTTACCGTACATAGTGATCGGACTGAGTTAATTTGTTATTTTCGGCTGTCATTACTATAGTAACGTTGTCATTACAATTATGGAAAAGTTCAAAAATGGAACAACCAGTTTTGCCAAGGGATATTATGTTATGGGTTTGAAGGAATATTCATATTCAGTGGCATACGGTAAGATTTAAAAATAAAGATTCCGATGAACTAAGTTCTTTGAATCAGACGCATTCAAAGAACTTAGTTCATCGGAATCTTCCAACTAATCCAAGGTATAACCTCTTCCAACTATGATGCCAACTGCATCATAGCTGGAAGAGGTTAAACCGAGGATGAGTGACCAAAAAATGTGTTATATTAAATGAATTCAAAGAACTTAATTCGTCGGAATATTTATTTTTATGTTCACTAACTGGTACTAATGATTCTCTCTTTTGTTTAGGTACTATTGTGTACGAATATTACAATCATGTTGCCATCTACTTACTTAAAATTACTTTAGGTTATTACATTAATGTTTTAAGATAACACATATCTTACAACATTTATGTACTTACTTAAAGTTATTAAATAATATTTACTGGGTACGAGCATTGCATTAATTTTAAATAATGTAGGTTTTTCCTCCACCAAATTATTTTATCAAATATTATTTCAGAGTCGTCTTTAAGCCATGGTTATCATATAAGATTACAAAAATGTCTCAAAAATTATTCCCAGCGGCCTCACTTCCTGTTTTACTTAATAATCGACTTGATGACGATATACAAAGTTTCGTACATTCTTTAGACTTTCCTCTCAATATATTTTTGATTTCAAAGTATAGTGTGCGGAATAATCGTATTTATCCAAGTAATAATAAATATCGTGGGTTGGCGTTCTGCTGTTTGTTATTAATGGCTACGTTGTGCATCTATCAAATGTGCACCGTAGATGTCACAGATGCCAATATGACACATTTAGAAAGGCACCTGCTGACACTTTTTACCGCTTTCACTTACCTTATAATTGCATTCGGATTCACGACGACGTTCATTCTGGACTTGAAGCATAAAGACAATTACGTCACGCTTATTTTGAGATTTCAAACTATACATAAGTGCATCGATCTCAGTGGGAGTACCCGGAGTTTTATTATCTGGAACTGGATTATAATGGCAGCTACTATCGTTACCAATTTATTTACAATAATTTCGTATAGTATGGTACTAATTCGAACCTATGATATAGGTAACATTTTTGGATTTTTTTCCGATTGGTTATGCATCATAGCGGATTTAAATTTAGTTCTGTCTATCCGGATGATAATATTGTTAAGGAAATATCTTGACAAGTGGATCAAAAAAGTCCTTATGATAAACGCTGGACTTGACAATGAAGAGGATAATTATTATTGTTATCTCAAACTGCTCGTAATATATGAAGAGATTTTAAAAGCTTTTAATTTGTACAAACAAATTTTCCAAGTATCGGTAAGTGTGTGATCATTTAATTTACATTACTCAAGTTATGAAGAATAAGAGTTACTAGAAAACCTCCTGGAGGTTCTCAGTTTGGCAAATGCCTTGATACTGTCCTTACCTTCTCAGGTAAGGATAGGATACCTGGCATGAAACTTTTGAGGCTGCACAATTAGGACTGGACAATAGGGGTTGACTGGCTTAACAAACATCTCCTTACTTAAACACGGATAAAACAAAAATCCAAAACTACGCCTTAACACTAGAAGTGCGGGCGTCCCAAATTTGACCCATTTCGATGTTTTTCCTGCTCTAATTAATATTTTATTATGCATATAATCGTAACTTTTTATGAATTTTTATGAAAAATGATGACTATTAATATTTATACGAGACTTTATCCACGTAATTGCAATATATATATTTTTTTATCCAAATTTACCTCAGTCGGTATGTTCCGCGCTTCTAGTGTTAAACCAATCCACACAGCCGCCTGATACGTTTGTCTTTTTGCACACTCTTACTAACTCTATATCTTGCGACACTTATATTTGTCCTGCCGTCATGTCATGTAAACAACGCTACATGTTTGCAAATACATAATCAAACATTTGCCTTCACCAATGTCAGTAATGCCAAGACAAACTCAAAAAGGTGTTATCTATAACAACGTTTTTCGTTTTTTCATAGGTTTTGGGTTACATATTATGTGCATTTTACATTAATCTACTTTATTTTGACAAGATGCTCTTGATGGTAAGGATCACTACAGGAGGTGGAATAGAAGTAAGTACGAAATGTTTTTAAAATAGAGTACTACTTTTTCTTTCTTTCTTTTTGTCTAGAGGGCTAGGCCCGTCGTCCACGAAGCTACATAAAAGTAACCAGTTACAAACGTAAAATACCAGAACCGTAGCCAAAATGTAACAGTACGTTGTGGACGGAGAACCAAAGTTCAACTAATTATAAGATCCCCTATTTATTTAATTTTGTAATTCATTAGTTTTTTACAATATTTTTTGCAGTCGTTTTTTTACAGTCTGGTAGTAATTATATGGATGAATAAGAGTATATTAGTGATAATTTCTTACGGTATATATTCTGAAAAATTCTATATAACTGTTGAAGACGCTGAGACGGCGTGTCTACAGCTCATGAAGAACCGGAACTGCCCAAGTAATATTTTATCGTAAATCTTTTTTTTATGACTGGGTGTGATGATTAGCTGTATGATTTTTACGAATGTTAGGGCTCTCAAGTTCATTTATGTAGGTAGATTTTTTTAAACGCTTTTGATTTATATATGTCGCAGTAAGATAGATAAACAAAGTTATACGAAAGCGATTCTTTACTATATCACTAGGAATATAGTTATAAAACGGTCCAAGTTTAGTGATATACTTATATTACTAGATTAAGTTTAGTGAAATAGCTATGAACAAATTTTACTTTTATGTGTAGTTTGCGGCAAAGAATGTGCAGGAGCACATTCATGCTACTCGTCAGCACGAAATGTTCACGTAATTTGTGGAATAACGTCATGTGATGAAGGTTACGGATCGCAGCTATTATAATAAAAAACATTTATTTCAGACCAAATTATCCATATGTTGTTAGTAAAAAGTCTTAACCATATGTTAGTAAAAAAGAAAAATTGAAAACATTGTTAAACAAAATTAGGACAACTGACACTTATGTGTGCAGCCGTATCCAGTGAACCAGCATGGGGCTGTCCCACCTATCACACAATACACTCAGGATGCTGTGGGAGCTAGCACGTATTCGATCGATAATAGAAGCGCACCGCTTCCGTATAATGGCATGAAATCCATCAACCCTGGCCTCGGTGAACATTCCGGAAGCACTACAATACCGTGGTAGTCCCAACAGCATCCTGAATATATTGTTATACTGGACACGCAAGGCGTTGTATGCCCTCAGCGTATACCTGACCCACAGACTGCACGTGTAAAAAGACTGGCAGTATGCTCTGAAAAGGGTTATTTTGACTTGTGTCGTACAACGTGCACATCTGCGGATCAGCATATTACCTCGGACAGCCAACGCCCTGCGTTCCCTCTCGATGTCCAGGTCATCATTTAGGTCATGAGTGACCCAGTGACCCAGGTACTTAAATTTTGTTACTCTATTATGCTTTCTCTACTATGCTTTTTATGCAACAGTGAAAAAAACATTCAAGACCAAAGAGACAAAGCTGCGGAAAACTTAAGAAAAGCCGCACAAAAAATTAAAAGCCACTCATCACAGAAATTTCCTGACATTGACGTGGGATCTTCAGTTCTTATAGAGATACCAAAGATAGATCGTGGACCATTGGATCAAAAAATGTATTAGGATAAGTTTTAGAAAAGCGAAATAAAAGTCATAAAATTAGAACATCGTGAAAGATTGGTTACCCAGAAATGCAATACAGCTTTCAAACATTACTTTGAATGATCCTATACCAAATGAAAACTTGTCACTGAGAGAAATATGCCAAAAATTGTCGCGCTTTGGTGGCCAAGGTTATTTAAAATGTTCCTGTAAAAAATCGAATATACAGTGTTCTACTAAAAGATGTACCTGTAAGAAGCATTCATTGTTATGTAATTCTAGATGCCATGATTCCTCTTCTTGTCTGAACAAAAAATAAAAAATACCTTTAAAGAAATCAAGATCTCAACTTGTTGATAAGAAATAAAGATATCTCAAAACTGTTTGGCTTTAAAAGATTTTTAATGTTTGATTAGTTTTAATTGTATTGTTAATGTTTAAATTCCAAAAAATATGATCGTTTTAATTATGATTACTTTAATACGTGTTAATGTCACAAACTATTGTAACTAACTGCAGGATACATAAAGTTGATTTATTAATAACGATTAAACCAATAAATGTAGATGTTTATTTCACTAAGCTTATTCAAGTAATGGGTCTGTCTCAAAAAAGTGGCACACTTTTGAATTTTTTTCAATTTTTCAAAAATGTTTGAGAATAAATAAGCTTTAATATACTAAAATATGATGACAATATGATACAATATGACTTTTTTGAGACAAACCCTAATATATTTATAACACTGAACTTAATCTAGTAATATAAGTATATCACTAAACATGGACCGTTTTATAACTATATTCCTAGTGAGATAGTAAAGAATCGCTTTCGTATAACTATGTTACGGTATATAATTATATCCCTAGGCATATAACTATATTACGGCTTTATCAATCTTACTGCGACATATATATATTTTTATTATTCGGTAGAACAAACAAATGCTTTCTATCTTAGAGCACTGAGAGTTGAAAATCCAACGGTGCACTTTTTTACAAGTCGTAGGGATAGCGCACCTGACCAGTGTCACGAGATTTGTTCGAAACATTGAGTTAAATAACTAGAGAAGCAAACCTCATTAAAATGTGTCAAAAAAACTGTAACCACTATTTAAACGCGACGACGTATCTTTGAAACCACTAAACATTTAAACGTATACATATATCTGTCTCACTCACATAAGTCGCAAGAATAATGCCGTCGCTTACTTTAGACAAAGACCACAATATAAACATGCAATGACGGGATGGGGTTGCCTACCCGTTCGAATTACCCATCTTTTTAAGCCATAATAAAAGTTTAAAAAAAATGTTTAACGTTAAGTTAAATTATATGAATTATGTATTTCTTATTGGATGTGTATTAGAATTTTATCACTAATGAAAATAATTAAGACATTTGCTTTTTGAATATTTTTTGTATTGGAAGTGCTTCGAACAAATGTCAATAGATTTAGTAAGTAGCTAGTCACTCTCTCTTCTCAGCAATCGGATTATTTCCATACATTTATCACAGCGTGCTGCATCTTTAGGCACCGTGCAACGATGTTATTGTTAAAAAAAATATTTAAAATCACTTATTCCTATAAATTATAAACTCCCACAAATGTTGGAAACTAAAACTAAGTTTTTAGTGGTAACACTGAACCAAATTGACAAAATGATACATATTGTTTATTTTATTGCGTTTTTACGTTGATATAGACACAGAAAAAATAAACTTACGTGTGGAAAGTAATTCAGATTAATTTATTGTGTTTTTGTAATCTGGAATCGCACTCTTTCACTATGCATTTACCCATTTTGGAGAATTTTTTGTCGCCTGTCACTGGGTCCATTTTGGTTGGCGTCACAGAAAGCACTGAATTGACGTTTGCTACGCATATGGCTGTGGCCATATGTCCGGTGGCAACGCCTCTTTTTAATTTTTTTTTCAGGATGGGAAATCATCAAATGACTTCTCCCGCTCTGGGCGGAGCGGGAGGGCGTGTCAGACTTTTACTGACTAAAATCCACCCGTGTTCCATCAGTTGCCCATGTGCCAGGGTCACGGTATCTCTTTCGAACAATCACGCGATCCCGGCAGGCATCGGTCCTAGTAGACCCCTACACTGCTGCTGACATCTCTTTGAGGCGCGCGTGGAACACTACGCGCCGTCGACCCGAGCCTGGTTCTTACCGGGCGGCGAGCTACCCATTGCTCGCACACCCGCAAGCTCGGGGGCTCCTGCGGCGGCTAGGGACATGAGGGCGCAGAGACTGCCACTCCCTCACGCACCCTGCCTCCTCCTTCGCGAGCATTACTGCTTCGCAGAAGGAGGTGACGGCTTTCCATTCCCTCTCGCTCCGTACCATGGCTTGCACCAGGGCCGGACGCGAGAGGTCGCCGCTGCCGATCGCCTCCACGAGGACACGGCGGTGCTCCGCCCAGGCAGGGCACACCTCCACCGTATGCTCCACCGTGTCCTCCAGACGATCCTCGCAATGGAAACACCCGGACGTATCCTCCTGCTTTATCCTAAACAGGAACCCACCGACGCACCCATGCCCGGTGAGAACTTGCGTCAGGCGGAAGGTGAGGACGCTGTGACGTCTCTCTATCCACTCCTCAAAGAGGGGACTTACCGCCGCAATTGTGGCGTGCCCAGGTGGCAACGCCTTGACGCGTTCAAACCGCGCGCGTTGAATCTAGTGTAACATATATATCAATGGTTCGAAAGAATAACCTTTGTCCTGGCATATGAGCAAGTGAAGGAACACGGGTGGGTTTTAATCAGTAAAATTCTGATATGCCCTTCCGCTCCACACAGAGCGGGAGAAGTCATTTGATGATTTCCCACCCAAAAAAAAGGGTAGCGCATCCTTAGGATGTTTTCAAAGCGCCCGTGCGTCTATGGGCTTACAATTATTTTTCATTCAATATAAATATAATATATGGGCTTATACCTACGAAAGCTAAACATACATAAAACATATTTTTATGAGCTCATGATATTTTTCTTTACAGAAAGTCAAAAGCGATTTTGCAAGAGCGTGATACAGGCAAATCGATCATTTAGTAAGATGTCTGCGTGTGGCCTGTTCTATGTTGACGCTACGCTCCCAATATATTTGATAGAAATCATTGTTCAATATATTGTCATACTGCTACAATGCAATTTTCTGTGAATTACATAATATTTATGACAAAGTCTTGCCTCGTTGATTTTGTACAACTTCCAATGTTTTGTAAAGGTTAAAGGTTGTGGCGTTTCTTGCCGGCTCTTTTTCATAGAAATCAACAAACTGGAACCGTGCATCTAGCTTCTAACGTTTCATAAGTACTCATGCAGGTTTATGTGAAATGAAAATATTTTGATTTGATTTGATTGAAAGGTAAAAGTAGAAGATGTGCATTAATAACAATCAACACGAACCTTATCAAATATACATTATAGTGGCTTCAAAACAACAATTAATTCCTCGTTGGTTCTTTGTTCTAACACAACAGCACTCTAACATCACACACTCCACGTAACACACTATTAATCAGAATCTGAATCATTTTGAAGCTTGTCACATGTTCAAAAAAAATATTTGAAACGCCATAATGTTGCCAAACAGTCAAAATGAAAGCGATTCTCTGGTTTAGGTTTACACATCAATGTAAGAGTGGTGTAAAACAGCCCTGCCCCTGACCACTGTCATACTATGTAGACACAGTCTCCAAAATAGTAATTAAATCGATTTATCTACAGGTTTAAATGATTAATATAAACTGCATGGCGAAACCTCACTTGCATGAGGGCATTTACGATAAATGAAATAAAATACTCAACTCATTATTTCGAGTAACTATGCAGCTACGTAGTCAACCACTGATACCGTTGACCATGTAGACAAACTCACGGGCAGAACAATATTTTATATATTATACGCATTGCTCCCATGTCATTAGTCTTGAATCTGTATATTTTAGCTGCAGAGTCCAAACCTACAATCCTAGTATGCAAGTAATATTTACAAAATGTGGCTGTAATTTTAGTATGTTGTATTGCCTTATGACTTCGACGCCAAAAAAGTTATTGACTGAATCTATTTTACAATAAGATAGAGACCATTTCCAGTATAAGCTGGTCAGCTTATACTGGAAATGTGAATATTGATTTATCGCGATGCGTACAGTCTGTGCCCTACATTATCTGACCCTCTCGGTATGAACCACGCTCACATCGAAGTGCTAAGTCCCGCCCCATTTAAATAAATCATCTTGTTAAGCCATTTTGGTCATTATCTTGTTAGCGTTAAGATTGAGTTGCGTATTAACAAGTAATATTCTCAACAAGTTACTGTGGCTTCGCGGTTCGATGCTAGATTGACGATGAACGGTGCGTAAGTTCAAATCACACTCCACCTGTTAACAATTTCTTTTTTTAATTGTTTTCATTTATGATTTCTGTCATATTTCTTGCATTATTATAGAACTTCTGATATGATTTCGCCTAACGAACATATCTTTTAAACAAGTTGGTAAAACTTCCTTGAATAATAGCGAATTTGATCCTTATCGCGGATTGGAAACTCCTTTGGGTATTTTGATAAATCATGTTGTCAAGCGATTTTAATTATTATCCTACTGTCGTTAAGGTTGAGAGGATTAAAAGGTTGAGTATCAAAATGCAATAAGACTACTTAAAACAACCAAGGTGAGGGTGGATTAACAAAAAAATCGCGCGTCAACAACATCACAATTTGCTGTATACGCTTAGTATTCTGTGACACATTTTAATAACTGCTTGTGATTTTGCGATATTGAACTTAATGATACCTACTATATGGTTCAAATTCTATAGAATATTGCGTCCAGCTCACAACTAACAGCTAATTTGAAGACAGAATAGTAAGAGTTCATTTGGTCTCGTGGTCATTAAAAAAATTGTTGTCTGGGTTCAAAACCAGCATAACCTATAGACTACTTTTTGTTCGTAATGGTTTGTTTATTTTTATGTTTTTTACTTTTCTCTTTTGTTTATTTTTATATTTTTTTACTTTTCTCTAAGGAACGAAGTCTTT
The DNA here is from genome assembly GCA_932294355.1 of Aporophyla lueneburgensis. Classification (NCBI taxonomy): domain Eukaryota; kingdom Metazoa; phylum Arthropoda; class Insecta; order Lepidoptera; family Noctuidae; genus Aporophyla; species Aporophyla lueneburgensis. The sequence continues at coordinate 6,170,597 of OW028735.1, forward strand.
AAATGTGTTTTTCAATGGGTAGTTTGTAAAGGAATGAAACAAAATCATTTCAAAAAAATGTTAATCTTTATTAATTAAAATATACTATAAGTAAATAAAGTGAGTAAATGCTCATAGTTCAGAATTAATTAGCTTTTTTACTGTAACATTCAAAGTTAACTATTTGCTAACAAACATTTTTAACACGTTAAGAGCCAAACAAAAAATTGTTAGTAGCAAGCACGCGATAACGCGTGATCGGCCATAATACAGAGCCGACGAATCACGTGATACCGCGTGATTGGCACTCAACGTGTTAAGCATGACAATGCTTGGAAGTTTGTTGTTTATTTTTAACGTAAAAAATTTTTATTTACCCACCTGTTTACAAAATAAGTTTTTTATTCGAAATTCATATCGGTCTTTCTATAATACTTCTTAATAAGCCTTTCAACCTTAACTACAACAAGATAATGATTAAAATGACTTAACATTATTATCTAGATATCGTTAAGGTTGAAGGCTGAAGAATATGCAATACGACTACCAGAAATAACCCAATCGAGGGTGGATTAACATAAAATTATAATAAAAACACCACTGTTATCTGTCATTGCTTAATATTTAATTCCGTGACACATTTCAATAGCTGCTTATTGTTTTTCAATAATGAACTTAATGGTCTATATCATATGGATCAAATTCTATAAAATATTGCGTCTAGCATCACAACTAAAATTTAATTTGAAGTCACCTAATAAGAAGTGAATTGGTCTCATGGTCATTAACGCAGATAGATAAGCATCGTTGTCCAGGTTCGAAACCAGTATAACCTAAAGACTTCTTTTTGTTCAAAATGTTTTTTTTCTATGTTTTTTTTTACTTTACTTTAAATATTTTAGGCGTCAAATGTTTTTTAGATAGGCAGTTTGTTTAGGAACAAAACAACATCAATATTGAAGAAAATATTTATTTTTTCATTAAAAAATACTTAAGTAAATAAAGTAAGTAAATGCTCATAGTTTCAAAATTAATATATATTTTATAGTAGCACATTCAAACTTAACTATTTACTTAATAAGTTATATAAAACAATATCAATGAAATAACCACAACACTTTCTTCTCTTACATATATTATTAACAACAATATATGTTATGATGAGGACTCATCGGTAAGCTAGTTATTTTTCAACAAACAGTTAAATAACTGTGATTAAGTAATTTGTGAAATGTTTTACAGTTTTATAGGTATAAGTATGTGGTGAATCAACATGTTATTTAAACAGAAAAATGGATTTCCATTTATAACAATAACATCACCACAGAAATTTTAACATTGTAATGGTTTAGCATTCATTGAATTGAGCATTCACTTACTTAATATGTTTAAAAATACTTATGTAGATAAGTGAGTGGCGGCGTGACGCATCATCTCCAATAACTTGCTATAAGCGGCTACGTATGCACCATGTTCCAGCACAAATCTTTTCCTCTCATGTGCTGCAGTAGCCCAGGGTCATTCTACCGATGGTTAGACAAGGTAGTAAGAAATATTATGTTTAATTGCAGCTAAACGAATAGGCATCAATGGACATTTCATATGGCTTGCAACAATAAGTAGTTTGGTGGCGTTCGGATTCGTGACTATACGATATACATCATGGGATATGCTCCTGGACGATTGCACTGAAGATTTTTCAGTATTTCCATAAAGTCTTAACCATAACCTGACTGTATTCGTCTGAAACAAAACAAAAAACTTATTAACAATTTTGGAAAATAACAGGTAGGGAGCTAACTTGTAGGGACTGGGTGTAATGGAATAATAGCAAAATACAAGATTACTAGGCTATAACAAATTATAAAGGTCAATTTCAAAGAGTAAAATTAAAAATTAAAACACTTACCGATATATTAACACTACGAACAATCTCTTTGATTTCACCATTTTGCTCATGTAAACATAATTATTATTTTATGTCTAGTATAATCAGTACATTGCGACATGACGCTTTGTTTACACATAACAAAATCAATAAAGACATGTCTAATGTTACTTTTCACGATTTACGTCAAACGTTTTACCAATGTTTTGCTTTGTCACTGCTATTAGGCGTAGAAAGACCTGTGTCACTTAAAACAACTTACTTCAATCTACCCCACGAAGTCAATATATTTTACTTCCTTGGTAATTATAAGTTCTGTGGACATAAAGATTTCTTTATTTACCCACTTGTTTGAAAGATATGTTCGTTAGGTGAAAATCATATCACCAGTTCTGTAATAATGCAAGAAATATGGTAGAAATCATAAAATGAAAACAATTTAAAAAAGAAATTGTTAACAGGTGGAGTGTGATTTCGAACTCACACACCATGCATCGTCAATCCAGCATCGAACCGCGAAGCCACAGTAACTTGTTGAGAATAAGCGAAATTAACGATAAGGTAGTAGCCGTGTAAACACAAACATATTACTTGTTAATACGCAATTCAATCTTAACGCTAACAAGATAATGACCAAAATGGCTTAACAAGATGATTTATTTAAATGGGGCGGGACTTAGCACTTCTATGTGAGCGTCGTTCATACCGGGAGGGTCAGATAATGTAGAGCACAGACTGTACACAGATAGAGACCATTTCCAGTATAAGCTAGTCAGCTTATACTGGAAATGTGAATATTGATTTATCGCGATGCGTACTAATATAAAATGCTGTGAAATCGTTTGCCACTTGTTTAGTCTCTATCTTATTGTAAAATAGATCGATAGATAGAGTGAGCTTCGCTCACTGTAGGAAAATATTTTTACGAGCTAAGTTAAAATTGAAAGTGTATAGCTAGATATGTAGCCGTGTTAACAAAGAATTTCAACAAAATTGACATATAAGTAAACTCTTTGGTAGCTATGACAATCCGATATGTCATCTTTGACTTTGGAACCATCGTCATCACTGATAGAATGTCACTTTGTTTAAGCCATGTGATCAGAAAGAAGATTAGGAAATGAGATTATAAAAAAACATGAAAATCGGTTCAAGGAATATGTATTACAAAATTGCGAACTGAAGTAACACAACGATTCCATTGCGAGGACCGTCTGGAGGACACGGTGGAGCATACGGTGGAGGTGTGCCCTGCCTGGGCGGAGCACCGCCGTGCCCTCGTGGAGGCGATCGGCGGCGGCGACCTCTCGCGTCCGGCCCTGGTGCGAGCCATGGTACGGAGCGAGAGGGAATGGGAAGCCGTCACCTCCTTCTGCGAAGCAGTAATGCTCGCGAAGGAGGAGGCGGGGCGCGTGAGGGAGTGGCAGTCTCTGCGCCCTCACGTCCCTAGCCGCCGCAGGAGGAGACGCCCCGGGCGTCGGGAGTCAATAGCGGACTCCCGGCCACCGTAGGCGCGAGCTTGCGGGTGGCGAGCAGTGGGTAGCTCGCCGCCCGGTAAGGACCAAGCTCGGGTCGACGGCGCGCAGTGTTCCACGCGCGCCTCAAAGAGATGTCAGCAGCAGTGTAGGGGTCTACTAGGACCGATGCCTGCCGGGGTCGCGTGATTGTTCGAGAGAGATACCGTGACCCTGGCACATGGGCAACTGATGGAACACGGGTGGGTTTTAGTCAGTAAAAGTTTGACACGCCCTCCCGCTCCGCCCAGAGCGGGAGAAGTCATTTGATGATTTCCCATCCTGAAAAAAAAAAAAAAAAAAAAAAAAAAAAGTAACACAACGATATAGGTAGTTAGAAGATTCATCAGATTTAACTGAAACGCAGCATGTACATAGAACAAGCCACATACACGTATTTTGCTGAATAATGCTCGATGAAAGCGCATTACGTTTTTACACAGTTTTTTCTGCTCATCTGTGGAATATTAATTACATTACATTACACAGGCAGACTAGTCTCAAAAGTTCAATTACACGTTTATAACGACAGTGAATTTGACGCCATAAAAGAAATGCCTGCGCATGATATTACCTGAACAATTGGACATTAAAAGGTGCGCGCATGAATTTTGAGCACTTTCAACAGTTAAGTAGAATTTCTCACATTGCTTACACAGCATTGTAAAGTACATCAAATCCTTCATCATCCATAAGACGACGGCCAAAGTTCCCCAGAGTGACACATTCTGTAACAATATAATGTATATCTATTTCTATTACAACATGTTTTTATTGCGCGTCAAACGAATTTTGAACATCGAGCATGACCTTTGTAAGATGCTTTTATTAGCCTGGTATGGTACGAAGTCTATGTTACGAAGTCTTTAAACGTGATTTTAAAGTCCGATTAATTTGAAACTTTACAAGCTAATCAAGGACTAACAATACAATAACATCACAAAGTTATATTTTTTTTTTCATACAGAATTAAATTGATGACAAAAGTGATAGAAAATGTTTGTGTATATTTTTACGAAATGATACTTACAATTTTATTAGCAAAAAATCCTATTTTAAATGCATCAATTGATAGTTGACAGAAAATTAGACAATGACTGAATATTTCTATAATGTAATAAAGTATCTGAAAATAACAAAAAGAAAATATTTGCGTATAAAATCCTTATAAAATTGCATGTTTTATGTAACACAGCACATTTTAAATACCAATAAGTACAAGTTCATACTTACGAATTGCTGAATACAGTCTTTATGGATATCATAACACTCTAATAAATCAACGTAGGCGTGAAACATAGATTTACAACAATTTCCTCTGCACAAATGTTCTGTTCCTAGTGAATTTAAAACGCGAAAACCCCAAAGAAAAACTTTCTTTTCCAACAATTTCAATACTCGAAAAGCATAGAGAATATTTAAATCAAAAACAAGCGCAGTGTAGCAACGTAATACATAAATGTATGGTAAACCAGTCTGCTGGCAAAAAATAGTTAATACGAAGACATGAACACCCACAGCTGCTATTACAATGATCCAATTCCAGATTATAAGATGGTTGAAATTTATTTCGCAGTTAAGAAATCTGTGCAATCTTTGGAAAGTAAGGACGAATTTAATGGATTTTTTACTTCTAACAATCGCAGTTACAAAATTCAAATATAACCCCAATAAATAGTAGACAAAGTCATAAAAACTGGTCAAAATCATAAAAGTTGATGCTTTGAAATAACCGTTGTTAAAATACACTGTATACGTGCAGTACACGAATGAAGCCACGAATACTAGAATTGCAATAATTGAAAAGAAATTGGAGATGAGCCCATTAGGAGTTATAACATTGTATTTTATGCAGTACTTAGGACAAAACATAATATTTTGCATGAAATTCAAAGGCAAAAGAAACGACTGCACATCTTTATCCACCATATTGTTCAACATGATTTTCACATGACAACGTTCATCTATTTTATTTCGAAATTTCTTAATTATTAAGATGTTCACGTTCGTAACTTCCTCACTCACAAAATTAAATGATGGATTAATGAATAAATAGTTAACTTAATGTTTCAACTGCGCACATTAAACTTATTATGAAAACATGGAAGAAAACAATAATTAATTACAACTTAACTAAATTGAAATGTTTGGATCTATTAATTATTTACTCATTTATTTAAACACTCACTTAAACACTAGGCTTATCGCTCTCTACGATCGCTTCGAGGCAACCTTGGAATGGACTATGATTAGCCCACACCCGACACACCCCGATCAATAAAACTTTTATTTCCTTTTACACTTAACATAATAATAGTTGAGAGTAGAGAGTAGACACAAGCCTCACGTCAATTTGCGCAGCTATACGGACGTTCACACTGTGAAGATAGTTACTAATTGGTCCTCATTCCTCTTTGCTTCTCTATCAGCGTAGGCACCGACATCACCATCTATAACCTATCATTGAGACCGTTTTTGGTGAGGTAGTTGGGTATCCTGCAAAATCCAAGTGACGCTGCAGCATCAGTTCAAGTTTACTTTGTTCTTTGAATACCATTGCAGTCACAGTATGCCAAATTTCAACTCGATCAGCCTTTAGAATATGCTCACATCTCTTCATTAACAGAGCTGATAATCTTCAAACTCATTTCTTAAATAGCTAAGAACACTTTCGATTAAGTCAAATAAGTCAGTCAGTAATCGATCATTGCACCATAAATGCTTGTGTGAAATGGTTTTTCAGTTTCGCGTACCGGATAGTATTACTCTATTAAGATATCGCTGGCCCCGGGCACGCCGGTTACCACTATAGCGGTAACCGGCGTTTACCGCTATAGCGGTAAACGCTGGTTACGCCCTTTTTAATGTTATTTGATTTTTGGCTTCTCTGAGTATCAGTCTATCAGTCTTATATTTTTCATTTTTTTAAATTAATATTTCTTTAGAATAAATGACAATAAGAGCTTTATTGCATGGAAAACACATTACTCTATGAAACATAACACAAAAAACCGGTGAACGTCTTTACACATTTTTGAACAAAGAGTAACATGAATATTATAGCAATTAGTGGATGACACAGCTAAGCTTTGGCTATAAAATTTCCCTGAAGAAGGTGGTAATCGGCTGGTACGATCGAGATCTAAAACGAAAAATACGTCGTAGGTATTATATTCTTACAGTCCTGAATCTCAGTGGACGGTATGTTTATAAAGTCATTAACGATGTTGCAATTGAAACAATATCGTCTTTAATTTGTATTAAACATTTTTACAATTATTTCATTAAATATTTATACAATTACAATTATTTTTAAATGGTTAAACTGGTAATAAAATTAGCTTTCATTTGAAATTTTGAACGCCTGTTTTGGATCATTGTACGCTGCACTATAAACAAATTAGCTTCTTTTATTTTTCCTGTAAAAATCGATTTTTGATATTACTGCTTTATTGCCCGGGGCCAGCGATATGCAAATTTTCGTATTTATTTAACGAGGTTGAGGCAAAATCTGCACAGTTATTTGATGATATTTTAGTAGAAAATAAAGACAATTTTCGATATACATGCCCTGATGCACTTTTTGTATTATGTTCTGAACAACCTAGTTATACGGTTTGTTATTATTCGTTTATTTTTAATACGAGAATATCATTTATATATATGTCGGGTTTGGTCCAGACATCAGAAGTAAAACTCAGTTATGGCAATACACAAATTTATTCAATTGAAAAAAATCAGTTATCTTAAATCTAGGAAATATAGAAACGAAATTAATCCGAATTAAATTAAATAACGAATAATAGCAGTGAGGGCGGTCACATAGGGCAGTACTGACTGTCAGGGACAGTGGTCCATGCACCCACCGCAATAAAGATAGTACTAACTGTCGGACACAGTGTTCCACATCTAATAACCGGGCAGTACTGACTGTCGAGAGACAGTGGTCCGTGCACCGAGACGCTTCCGTTTGAAATGCGTGCCGTCTCAACAGCGCAGCTCCTTATTAAGGCGGTCGCTAGTGGCCGAGGGTAGTTACAATATTTTATTCAACTGAACTTTATTTCAAATGATCGAAAGAGTGAAGGTTTGTCTATGATGCGTCCGGTGCACGTTCCACTAGCGCCATTTAGTCGCCGTCTCTCGCAGCTGTCAAATAATATGGCTGCCGTCACGGCCATTCTGACAAATCACTCGTCCTCGAGTGCATTTAGTCATCTAAAAAAAATTATAAAAAGACAAATTAATTCACATCATCATCATCATCGTTACATACCTTAATATCAAATATCACTGGTCTAGGTATTTCTTTACAACAGAAAACCCCTACAGTTCAAACAGGCTGGTCTAAATCGTCGCCCACTAAAGCAGGCGAGATTCCTACAGCACCTCACACGTCATTGCTCACAACAGCAATAGATATCTTATTAGAAAACCAATACAGTGCAAACATTCTGGTCTGAATCGTCACCCACAAAAGCAGATGAGATTCCTGCAGAGCATCACAGATCATCTCCCACTACAACAGGAAAGATCTTAATATTTTATTTGCACAAACGATCATCTTCCACAAAAGTAGAAGAGACCTCATAATTGATCATTCCAAAGATTCTATTATAGCATCGGAATTATCTACACTTAAGGTGCGAGAACTTACAGAAAGTGTTTCCTCTGCATCATCTGCAGTCAATGTACGAGAGCTTACAGAAAGCGTTTCCTCTGAATCATCTGCAGTCAGTGTACGCGAGCTTACAGTAAGGGTTTCCTCCGAGTCTGAGGTCATATTAGTATTTATAGGCACAAAAGACGTACTGAGCTCATCTTCTGCCGTCACGGTACGTTCATTATTTTCATCACTATAATTTTCGCAAATTTCTAAATAACTTTCTTGCCCTTTAGGTACTTCCCTTAAATTTTCATGTGCAAATTTATAAATTCTGTTAGAACCGTTAATATGTTTGAGTTCATAACGGTCATTATCTAATACAGTGATTATTTTATAAGGCCCCTTAAATTTATTATCTAACTTTGTTTGATGTCTTGCTTCGCATTTTGCAAAAACAAATTCACCTACTGCAAAAGGTTTAATTCGAGCTTTTCCCTTATTAAACCGTATAGTGTCAGCGTTAGCTACTATTTGAATATTTTCTGATGCGGATGAACGAGCCGTTTCAACATTAATTAAAGGTGGTTCAGAAGAACTAGGAGTTATTTTAGCTAGATTAAGTGAGGAACCTTGAATGCCAAACATCAGTTCCATAGGCGTAAAACCTGTGGTCCTGGAACGTGTACTATTAAGAGCAAGTTGGATCTCTCCTAGTTCATCCTTCCAAGCATTATTAGAATTACATTCTATAATCGTTAGAATACTCTTCAAAGTTCGCATGACCCTCTCAACCTGCCCGTTAGCTCTACTAGAACCAGTTGCTATTAAATGGAGCTCTATTCCATTATTATTACAAAAGTTTTTAAACTCATTGCAGTCATAACAACGTCCTCTATCTGCGATAATGCGCTTCGGAGCACCAAATAAGTTTACAGCATTCTTAATTGCTCTTACAGCGTATGAAGAGCTTAAGGCCGGGGTATATTCAAGCAGTACAAACTTTGTAAAGGCGTCTATTAAAACTGAGCAATATTCTTTTTTATCACTTTTGCCCGAAAGTTTTCCAGTTAAATCCAAGTGAATTGTGTGCCAAGGGACTGGATGTTTAGGAATTGAATGCAACTGCATTTGCTGTGCACCTGAAGGGCCTTTAGAAGTTTTACATACTACACAGCAATTAATAAACTTTTTGACTAATTTAGCCATATCAGAAAACCAATAAAATTCGTAAAGTTTGTCTAAAGTTTTCTCAAAACCTAGATGTTTTATTTCATTATGAACATGGTTAATAAGGGACCAAACCAAAGAACGTGGTACAATAGGTAGCCAACTAGAAACTCCTCTACTTTCTATCTTCCTATACAATATTCCTTGTCATAAATCATACGTATGCGATATCTCTTCAGGTAATTGATTATTATGGATTTTGGCTATTATTTCAGAAAGTTCCGAATCGCGTTCTTGTTCTACAATTAACCAACCTGTATCTAATTCAAGGAAATTTACTTTGCGGGGCTTAGAATAATTTATGTTTGACAAATTGCGAGACAGGAAATCTGCATGAGCCATTTTTCGACCTTCTTTGTACACGATATCAAAATCGTAAGCTTGCAATATAGCCCACCAACGGTGAACCCTTGGAGTCAAATCACGTTTTGAGTGAGAAGCTTTAAGGGAGTTGCAATCGGTAAATACAGTGAATTTTCGTCCATGCAAATAATGACGAAAATGTTCGATTGCTTTTACTACCGCAAGGGTCTCTAACTCGTAAGAGTGATATCGTGTTTCTGCATCTATGGTCTTCCTACTATAATACGCTACTACATGAGGGGTATCATTATGTTTTTGGATAAGAATTGCACCATATCCAGCACTACTTGCATCGGTATAGAGTTCAATGGGCAAGGAAGGATCAAAAACTTTTAAAACTGGTTCAGACGTCAAAATGTGGATAAGTTTTTTGTGTATTTGGTCATGCTCCGGGGTCCACTTAACATTGCCTTTTCCTTTTGTTAAGGGATATAAAGGGCGAATTATTTGGGAAAAGTTAGGAATAAACTGTCTAAAATACGCTGCCAGCCCTATGAGCTGTCTTACATGAGTGACAGTTTTTGGAGTTGGAACATTAATTAAGGCTTGTATTTTTTTTGGATTTGGTCTAATCTCAGGAAAAGAAGCATTAACGTAGAACATCCTACAAGCATTCATTTTGTCAAATGTGTTTTCATGTAATCGCATTATATTCTTGAATAACTTCTTCTCAGCATCTGTAATGTTTAAAATATTATTATGATTAAATATGACTTAACAAATCATTGACTATCAAATAACTTCCATAAAGACCCCTTTCTACTTGTGGCAATCTTTATGCTCTTGTGTCCTCTCATCCAGAAGGCCTATATATCGGCAATCGCGTTCAAATCGTTTCGTATTGCTACGCTGACTTTTAACAGGTTTTCGTTTTTTTTTCAACAGGCTTTTTGTTTTCAATAGGATTTCTTTCGATTGCGTTCCTAAGTCCCATACATTTTAGGAGTTGTCATTATCTTTTTAGCTGATAGAATGCCAGTACCTCTAAGCCGTCAAGTTTAACGATGGCAACAATGTTATCCGCACATATTGCCGTCGGAGTATTGAAATGTCTACTTCCAGTTTTTGTCCGTCTGTTCGTTGTAACCCTTGTAACGTGTGGGAGTATTTAAAATTAAAATGAAAATCTCACCAACGCTTACAACAGTAAAATTTATTTCTGGTCGTGGAATTACAAGGCCGTCACTTGTTAATTTATTGCTCCGTGGAAGTAGGCGCACTAAGTACTGCCCTGGCTTAACGCGTAGCTGGAGCGACGCGACGCCGAGGAGTTGACCCCGAGGTGGAAGAGGCCGCAGAGACGAGATGGTAAGGCGCGCAGGTGGGTGCCGCCAGGTGACGTGTGCGCAGGTCTCGAACGTTCGGTAAGGGTGAGTCAGCTGAACTCAACGAACGTCGATGAGGGTAATTTAAAACCCAATCTTGTTCCCCTTCACGGGGATAAACACTTCACTTGTGAAATATATTTGATTAATACAACTTAAGTCACTACAAACTTAATAAAATAAAAGTCTGGACACGGGTAATGTCGCAAGAATCTAATACAGCGAGAAACTATTTTGCGAACGTGTAACCAGAAAGTTTTAGTAATAAAAAGTCAGCTAACGCGACCTGTACGAGCATATATATACTCGTACGCGCTTTACTTCGGTTAATGTCGAGAACATTCGTCCGACTACGACACCAATAGGAAGTGACTGATTCAGAACTACCCGCCTAGCATGACTTTTCGCCACTACACGATTAAAGACTATTTACTAATACCCACAATGACATTCTTTTTATGACGTCACGCAGAACATCACGACGTACTGTTCCAACACCAAAAAGAATGTGTAGGCATTCCTTGCATTCCATTGACGATATTACGATAATGTTTTTATAAGTTAAGAATTGACGTTGATTATGAATTAATTGAATATGTGGATATTCACACAACGTTACATCCTACTCCACCTTTCCACACCACAACAGAAAAATAAGTATCGTGCCTAAGAATATTTGAGTTCCATTACTTGGTTTTTAATATCAAAGAAAGACTCGTAGAAGTCGTAATAATCATCAAGTGCGACTTCAACTCATGTGATGGGTATTGCGTACGATGAATAGTTTACCCACCAAAAATATTTCAAATAAAGTCTGTTGGCGAGACTTACATAACGCGTTCACTGTTAAAATGATATCTGGTCGAATGCATAGCCAAGCCCATTACTCCTGCCAGGGTCGCGAGATTTGTTCGAAAGAGACACCGTGGCCCTGGCGGTACTCCCTTTCTTTTCCTAAAATTGTTTGTCCGAAAATCATTATCCATAACACGTTAGCTATAATCGACAGTAACCATAATATTCAAAAAGTCGAAATTTTGTTTTACATAATTATCTTTGCTTCTAAAACTATTATGTCTTAATATCAAATACTATAATCATTAAATCTCCTAATTTTGCATGTTATAAAGTCATATGTCCTAAGTATTGTATTATTTAAAGTGTATTATGCCGAATGTTCATTTATAATAAAATCGTTAGTAGTAAAAAAATGCTACAAGTTAGGTTTTAGTGACAGAAACGAATCGCTGTAAATCCAACTCCACGTAGTCTTGTCTGCCCTACCCCTAGAGTGTTATTTAAAATCGCGTAGGCGCGGAGGGGCGAGGCGGCCCGCGAGCTGAGGAGCAGGTGGTTGTGATCTTTAAACCGTCTGCGACGATAAGCTCGCGTGGGACCGCCTAAGCCCCGCAGTGCCGGAGCCGTGACAGAAACCATGCCTGCTCCATGATGCATGCTCGCTTGCATACTGCATGCTTGCTTGCATGCTCGATTGCATGATGCTTGCCTGCTTGCATGCATGCTCGCTTGCATGCTGCATGCTTGCTTGCATGCTCCATTGCATGTTGCTTGCTTGCATGCATGCTACATGCATGGTGTATGCTTGTTTGCATGTTTCTTAGAGGGAAATAAAACCACATGTTCACAATTACCTGTTTTATTGAGTGATATGATAATACATGCAGCGCCATGCCAGGCCTTGATAAATGATAAAAAGTTAGGTCACACAATAGAGAACCGGCCCTGGCACATGGGCAGCTGAAGGAACACGCGTGGGTTTTAGTCAGTAAAAGTCTGACACGCCCTCCCGCTCCACCCAAGAGCGGGAGACGTCATTTGATAAGAAATTAATTCACTGATGTTTTATATTTTGTCATAGAATATTTTTATAGAACGTTCAAGCCATGTTTTTTGACCAGGTCTGATTAATTATATCAATTGTAAAAGCCCTAGGGGTATAAGTATAGTGAATTTGCCCTTGAAAGATATTGGCACGATACTTAGAGGATTTTTAGCTACTAATAAGATAATAAGATCCTGAAAGTTTCAGATCTCTAACCCATTTGGTTTTTGAGAAAAAGAAAAAAATGTAAAAATCTGACAAAATCAGAAAAAATAATTTTCTCAGGAAGGCGTGAATCGATTGATTTTAATTTTGGATATATTTTGGACGCTGATAGTAACTTTTAGGAAAAATTAAAAAAAGCCTGCATCTTTATTTGTGTCGCTAGTTTATGTCTTTTATTCTTAAAAGACATAAACTAGCGACACAAATAAAGATGCAGGCTTAAAATACGTGAAATAAATATTTGCACAAAAAATGGTTTTTATTTTTTTGCAATATGGCGTACCTTTTTTAAAGTCTTAAAAGCATGTAAATTTATAGAAAAATGAATGCGAAATTGGAAAAAAATAGTTTCGTAATTGTGCCAGAATCGTATCATAGTTCAAAATCGAAATTAAAACAAAAGTGCAATTTTTTTCAAAGTTCTTATGAACCGTTAAAGGTGTTAACTTTTTTCCTAGAAGCTACTATCAACGTCCAAAACATATCCAAAATTCAAATCAATCGATTCACGCGTTCCTGAAATAATTTTTTTTTTCTGATTTTGTCAGATTTTTACATTTTTTTCTTTTTCTCAAAAACCAAATCAAAATCAAAAAATTAAAATCAAAAGTCATTTATTCAAACTAGGCTGAGAGTCAGCACTTTTTGAACGTCAAAGTTACAAAAGACAGTCCCCCCAAAACGCCCACCCTTCGACACTTCCTAGTGCTGTAGCTGGGAAGAAGAAGTGGCGGAACAAACTCCCCAGCAGCACAGCTGTCTGTTAAGTTAGAAGAAATTGATTCTATACAATATCGTGTAAGTAATTAATATTATAAAACAAAACATACATTTTTCGCCATATGTCAGCTAGCACACGCCAATATACCAACAAAAAAATTTAAAACTAAAGTCAAGCTGAAATAATAAAACAAAAACGTAAACAAAACTTAAAAACTAAATAAAGCCTCCAGGCATAAAGGGCGTGCCCGCTTACATGTTCAACGATGCAAAATGATCCATATACATACATTGATGCATATAGCTAAGTTGAAGTTACAATAGTTAAACTAGCACCTCCGGAGTAGAATAAAATAACAGTTAATACAAATAACAATAACAAAAACCATGGTCAGCAAGACGACCAGTCACCACAAGCAGCACCCGTTCACGAGCATAACGCAAAGGTCAGCCATTACCCCCCTCGCCATATTTGAGGGTAGGTGGTAACCCGACCCCCGACGCTACCGCAAGCAGTGACATCTAAGGGAGCATGACGAACTTGCTGCCGGTTGGTCAGGCAAGAATATTATGAACAGCTGACGAGGTCGCTAGCTAACTACATGTTGCAATACAACTCATTTAAAATCATTGTAATGAGTAGATTATGTCCACAATAAATGAAATTAAAAGAAAATAAAAATAAATAATTAAATTAACAAAATCTGTTAAATAAAAAACAATTATATGAACTACCCATATAAACTGTCAGTAGGAAAGCTAATTCTGGATTGAAAGAACATAAACATTGTCTTGAGTTTGTCTTGAGTTAATCACAGCGACCAACTATTCTTATCGTTTAAGTAGTCGTTGATAGAATAATATGCCTTTGAACAAAGGTTGGATTTTACTTTAACTTTAAACTCATTAAACTGAAAATCTAGTAAAGCAGAGGGAAGCTTGTTATAAAAGGTCCAAGACCAACAAAAGAATTATGAACCTTATGAAGCCGGTGAAAGGGAGCACGTAGTTTGTCCTTATTTCTAGTATTAATATTATGAATATCACTGTTTTAGTGTACAGGTGTATATTTTGCCTAATATATAAGATGTTGGCGAAGATGAATTGTGATGCCACCGTAAGAATACCAATATCTTTAAACAAATCTCTCAGAGAAACTCTAGCACCTAGTTGTTAAATCACTCGAACAGCTCGTTTTTGAAGAACAAAAATATTTTGAATGTCCGCGGCTTTGCCCCACAGCAGAATGCCGTAGGACATTATGCTATGAAAATAACTAAAATAGACTAATCGAGCTGTATCAACGTCCGTATACTGTCTAACTTTCCTTACTGCGTAGGCGGCCGAGCTGAGCCTTCCCGCTAGGCTTGATATATGTGATCCCCACTGAAGTTTGGCGTCTACTGTTATGCCCAGAAAAACCGCCGAGTGTACAGTTTCAAGCACCTCATTATCTAAAACGACATTGGGTCCCAGATTCCTAACATTCGGTAAGGCGAACTTTATACATTTCGTTTTCTTAGCATTGAGAACTAGGTTATTTGTGGTAAACCATTCCGTAGCCATTGAGAGCGCACTATTTACTTCGTCAAAATCTTGTCTATTTCTGTCTACTTTAAAGATAAGTGAGGTATCATCAGCAAATAGTACAATGTCACAGATATTCTTTAAATAAAATGGTAAGTCATTAATGTACACTAAGAATAAGAATGGACCCAGTATTGATCCTTGAGGTACACCTAACTGAACTAGTAGCCCGGAAGATTTTACACCATTGACATCTACACATTGGTGCCTATTTTGCAAATAAGAACTTATGACACTGAGAGCTTCGTTTTGAACACCGTAATGACGTAGTTTACGCAAAAGTGTGTCATGGTGAACGCAATCAAAAGCTTTGGAGACATCACAGAAAACTCCGATAGCATTTTGCGAGTTCTCCCATGCGTTGAAAATATGTTTCAGCAGAGCAACACCCGCATCTGTTGTCGAACGACCTTTTGTAAAGCCATATTGCTCATTATGAAGGAGGCTATTTAAATTAAAATGTCTTAGCAACTGCTTGAGTATTAACTTTTCAAATATTTTACTAAATGCAGGTAAGATAGAAATGGGCCTAAAATTGCCAACGTTATTTTTATTACCTGTTTCATGAGGTCAGGAAAAGATCCCAAATCAACACATTTATTAAAAGTTACAGCCAGATAGGGGGCTACGATATCTATTATATTACTTAACAGTTTAACAGAGATGCCCCAGTAATCACCAGTGTTTTTTGACTTGAGTGTGTTAAAAATATTAATCACATCACGATGCGTTACATGTTCGAAACTAAATAAGCGACTACATCCGGGCACACTACTATGCAAAAGGTTTTCAGCTTTAGACGGGGACGAATTTAAGGAGCAGGTCGTAGTTATAGGTATGTTGGCAAAAAACTAATTAAATGCCTCAGCTATGTCGGCCGCTTTATTAACCAATTTTTTGTTAATCATAATCTCTAGTTGTTTTTCCTGTTTAACCGGTTTACCCGTTTCATTATTAATAATTTTCCAAGTGGTTTTTATTTTATTATTGGATTTTTTTATGGTATCGCTTAAAAACTTTGATTTAGCTAAAGCGCAGATCTTTTTAAATAATTTTGAATAATTACTGACATACTCTAGAAAAGGAGTATCAAATCTGTATTTTTTCAAACCATATAACTCGTATAGTTTTGCTCTACTTTTATAAATTCCTGGAGTAGCCCATTGGTTGAAGCTAACGGAAGTGCTATTAATGTCAATAGTTTTGGTCTTGAAAGTAGATTCGTATTCTTTTTGCACAATATCAAAAAGGGCTTCATAGATTTCATTAGGATTCTCGCGTTCTACTATAGATGGTGTAATCCTATGAGCTATAATTATTATTTTAAAATTTATTACAACGACTAGCTGTATAAGGCCTGCATAATATTTTATGCGGCTTTTTAAGTAGTGGCAAAGGGAAGCTGGCTAATAATCCACAGTGGTCAGACGTTAAGTCACTTAAAACTAACTTATTTTTGGCATCACAATCACTAAATATATTATCGAGACAAGTCGACGAAGAAGCCGTGATCCTAGTTGGTTCAAGGAACAAGTTTATTAAATTAAAAGACCTAAACAGATTGAGCAGTCTAATACTTAATGCAGTAACATCTAAAATATTAATATTAAAATCTCCACATAAAATTATACATTTATTAATTGATTTTAATTTATTGAGTGAATCCTCCATTATCGATTCGAAACGAATAAAATCCCCAGAGCGGGGCCGATAAACGCATATTATGACGTAACGCTCCAATTCAACGCAAGACAACTCAATAACGCGCTCAATGGAAAGATTAACTAGATCTAACCGTTGTTTACATTTCAACTTGTTCGAAACAAGAACTAATGATCCTCCGCGAATAGCACTTTTCCTCACAAATGCACTTTGCACAGTAAAAAAATCATCAAAAATGGGTTAGAGATCTGAAACTTTCAGAATCTTATTATCTTACTTGTACCTAAAATTTCTCTAAGTATCGTGCCGATATCTTTCAAGGGCAAATTCACTATGCTTACACCCCTAGGGCCACGTAGAAATAGAGGATTCTTTATGTACGTGGGTAATTAATCATTTTATTATTTACTCAAAATTTTGTAGTTACATTAAATTTTATTTCAGGTTTACTTATTTTTGCTCTTACGTCGGTACTTATTTTTGTCAAATGTTTTTATATTATATGATTTTTTGTGACTTGCATCATCTTTGAATACTCTGTCAACTACTATCTTTTAATACTAAACTATAATATGCCTGTTTTGAAAATGTTGCATGATTTGACGATAACTTTGTCTGGTGCAGCCCCACAGCTTTATACCTTAGATCTCATGCGCCTCTTTTCTTTCTGAAATGATCTTTGAAACGCATTTTTGCATCCAGAGTTCTGACGGGATACTTAACAGTATTCGCGTATGATATTTGTTAATTGTTTATGAATAAACGGAAGTATTGCGGCTTTTTATTCGTGAACTCAATGTGGATATATTTGCTTTCATTCAGCCCTATATGCCATATTGCAGCCCACTCCGACCTATTCTCCGGCTTCATCGTGACTATTTGAAACAGCCCTTTGACATTCTTTTCTAGATTAGAAATATTACAGGAGTAGATACATGACCGGGCCCTAGTACACTACCTTATGGTACTCCAGCTTTTATCTGCCTAAGATTTGAATGCCTTTCTTTGTCTTATTCTGAACAATTTGTTTGCAAGAAACGTAAAGTGCTACTTATGCTACTTTCTACAGGTAACTTCGAGCGTACTTTCCATGGGTGAGAAATGTAAAACACCGTTTACTAGTTTTTGTCGGTAGATATTTACATATCTTCTATTTTTTAATTTCTTCATCATTCCTCTTGCCACTGAGTTAATGATATTACCATTTATCCTTGAGGTTCACAGGATATTGACCAATTGAGGTTACCTCCAATATTATAAAGACATCGCAAGACGTCTTTTCTTCAAAGCATAATAGTGGTTTCTGTTAATAGATACACAGTTTTTATTTCCAGCTTCAATTTTTTTAGGAAATATATGGTTCCTATCATAAGCTCAGCTTCATGGTGTGAGAATTCCTAAACATTAATATCTGATTAATCTATATAAAGTAAACAGAAAACTCGAGAGTTTCTCTCAATTTTATCAGGATCCCATTTTCAGAACCTTTTTTTCTCAAGGGAGTCTTTGAGAAAAAAAAAAAACAAATATTTGAAACCTACAACCTCCGCACAAATTATAAATATTTAATAAAAAAAAAATATAGGTTGCTCCCTAAACACATAAAATATATTTCAGTTACCTGTACAATTCGATTTCAAAATGAGTGTGCAGGAGTTTTGAACATTGTTCATCGCTATGTAAAACTTTTCACAGCTCCAGCTCAAAATAATCTCAAGTATGAAACTTTTTATGACCCAGATATATAAAAATATGATGGATAACCATGCTGCATGCTGAAATGAAATTAAAATTCCACATGAGAAACTACTACAGCAGCCGAAAGTAAACGGAAAAAAAATATCTTGTGGTATAGGAGGGGTCCCCAACAGGTTCGAATGTAATGTCGTTTACTGTTTAAAAGAATCAAAGTTTATATTGACCTCACTATCAGCTTCGGCTTCTCACTTGAAGAATAGATACATCCTAGCAATACCTACTATCCTTTAACACCCTCGAAAACCATAAATATCCGTGATGAAAAATTCGAATTAACTGAAAATTTTCACAGTTTTCCATGAAAACTATGTCACTGTCTCTATTATTATGTATAAAAACTTAAATAACGCTTTTTTATACATTCAAAATAAATACTTACTTTCGCTGATTCACCCATTAATGTAGCTATATCAAAAATTTTAAGTGATATTTGAAATTTGACTAAAGCATGATAGAAAAACTCTATTGCGTGAAACACGATCTGAAAACAATGATTTCATTTCACTATTCTTCTAATATCAATTTATAGGGCCACCAAATTCTTTTTGCGCGTCAATAAAATCGGAAGTAACACCGCCATCTTGTTTTATCCATTTTTGTTAATTACTAGTTTCTGCCAGCGACTTCGTCCGCGTTAATTTTTTTGTTACTCCGATCGTTCCCATCGCATCGAATTACCTGCTCATGCGATTTCTTTTTTCTTTTTGCCCGGCTCCTAAGGGCCATAGCGTAATGTGCCTTTAGCCTTCCACGATAAATGGGCTACCCAACACTAAATTTTTTTTTCAATTCCAATTAGTAGTTCTTGAGATCATAGCGTTCAACCAAACAAACAAACAAACTCTTCAGCGTTATAATATTATAGTATAGATTATAAGCCTGTAGTATCCCACTGCAGGGCAAAGACCTCTCTTCCCATTTTCCACATTTCCCGTCCTACACATCTCGCCATCCCTTTCTGGGCTTGCCGTGTAGTCTTTTCTTGATATTTGTACTCCACTGAGTGGTGGTTTTTGCGTGGTTGCTCCGACATGCGACAGATGTAGCCAGCCCAGTTCCACTTTGGTTAGTGTTTAAGCACGAATTATGGAGTTCGTCATGCGGTCTGTGTGTTTGACACCACACTTCGTTCCATAGCCCGCTGGCAGACTCTAAGTGAAGACGGTATTTTTGATATGGGTTTTTGTAGCCCGAAAAAAATGATTTGATTTGAAGACAAGTGGACAAGTGCGGTGTTTTTTCAATATAATTCACAAAATAATTGCACAGATATTTACCAACAGTGCCCCTCTGTTTATATTATTCAAGCGATACGAGTTCTTGTAGCAGTGTACTATAATTTTTGTCAGCCAGAGAACGTAGGTACTAATACTTACTATTTGCTGGTAAGAGGTCTTATAGATGTCATAACACTCTAAAATGTTAAGGTAAGCTTGAAACATTATGTTGCAGTGAGTTACATTGTCGCTGTGATCTGTCATTTGCATATTTTCAGCTCGAATGTTCCATAAACTAACTTTTTCACTTAACAGCTTAATTAGTCTGATAGCGTTAATGATGTTTACATCGAAACACATAATAGCAAATCCACAGAAGATATAAAAACTGGCAAGCTGCAGTTTGATATAAAAATAGGTGACAACATGGATGTTAAAACCTATGGCTAAGAAGATACTGATCCAGTTTTGAATAATACAGTGCTTGAAACTCTTCGTATCGTTCAAAAATCTGTGATTTTCATGAAATGTAAAAAGAATCATCATCATCATCATCATTTCAGCCAAAGACGTCCACTGCTGGACTTAGGCCTCCCCCAATTTGGAGGGCTTTGCAATAATCGCCACGCTTGGCAGGCTTGTTGGCGATCGCAGTATGGTGGTAAAATGCATAGATAACGCTGCTGCCCATTCTCTGGTAAGTCCTTTAGTCGCCTTTTACGACTCCCACGGGAAGAAATGGGGTGGTGTTATTCTTTACGTCCGGCACCACACGGTACGGTAAGAATGTCAACAAAATATTTACATAACCATATAACCTACTTTTTATTTGGTAATCCATTAGTCGAATAGATCTTGAAAAAACTATCTTTTGTAAATATTTGCCTTTGTAATTTATGTCATGTGTAGGTGGAGACAGACAACAGCAGTTAGTTTCCCTAAGTGACAAGGAAGGTCGTACTATAGATCTTATCTTCCTTAGAAATAGTATCTAATATTAAATAAGAATCTACGATACAAACGATTTATCTATCTCTATAGATATGTCGTCTTATTTGGTGCATACCAACCTCAAAGAAAAACATACAAAGCTCTATTAAATAAGAACCACTACTTTGAATATTAGGAAAAACTATAAAGGTCCAAAAAAGAAGAAACATAATGTAGCGACACTTTTGGTTATGATGACTTTTGACTTTTAATCAACCCATAACATACTGTAAATACTTATCTCAGAAGGGAGTCTTAGAATTCAAACAACATATACATCAACGCAATAACAATATTTATTATAAATTATCCAACATAATTCACATACAATTTTACTAACCTTACAACTCTGATGCCTCGCTCCGACTGAATCATGTCACTTTTTAAACTCACAGTTAACTTCACTGTCAAATAATTTGATAACTGACAGTGACACTGACAGTGACTTCTAACAAAATGACACAAACGTAACTTGACTGTAGCTGGTCCCATCCATAGACAGTTCAGTATAATATTACTAATATAAATCTACCCTCACATGGATAAGTCCTGTTACACTACTATAAATCTACCCTCACATGGATAAGTCCTGTTACAGTCGGCCATCCTTCAAGAACGAGTCCCTTCGTTCCTTATTATTCTATAAGAGACCAATAAAATCAAACAATAATCCATCATTCACACTTACAAAAATAACTGTCCGTTATTAAGTTAGGTGTTATTTAATTAAAGTAACATGCTGAATCAGTTTTTTCTGAGTCCTTGCGAAAACAAAATATTCTAATGATCATTTCGCTTATTTAATAGCTAGAGCGATGTGAAAGTTACTTCCTTCACTCTAACACCGCTTTAGCTGCAATGTTTTGAACTATTCATGGGCGGCGAGGTCATACGCCAATCCTGCCCAGTTCAAACATTCTCACTCAATCTATTGCCGAGCGGAGTGAGGCTACTTCCTTCACCGTCACTCCATCACTGACAGCGGTACTTTGAGCCAATCATGGGCGGCGAGTTCCTACGCCAATCCTGCCCGACTCAAAGCACCCTCACTTATCACTTAGAGACTGGCAATTTCATATGCCAATTATATCAAGTTAGTACATCGCTTCGCAATTATCCCAAATCATCAACTAAAGATCATGTATAATTTATTAAGTCACATACAATCAATCATTAAAAATCATAAAATAAATCATCATAATAATTAATTCATAACATTAATGATTAATTTAAACTACAATATTATTCATTTTAATTACTATCAGTCTCATAATCATTGTCATCACTGGACGAGCAAGCAGGGGCATTATAACTCAACTATGGATAAATATCGATAGCTATGATTGATTCGTATTTGGCTCCGTTTCTTGTCAAAGGGGTGTCTACAACAAGGAATCGATCGTTTCGTACAACTTTCTTTATCCTTTTGACACTTGGCTTCTAACAGGTGCTCTTCGATGCCCATGATAATAATAGGAAATTAAAAATTGAAATGGCTCAGATATACACTCAATACACTGATGCCATAGAAGAACGCGACAGACTTCAGCTTGTTGTGGACGGATTCAGCCAGTGTAGCATAGAGTATGAACAAGCTCTTAATCACAAACATTTATTACAACAACAGCTACATGAGGCACAAAGTCAAATTTCAGAACTACAGACCATAAACTCTAATATCACCGCCTCGCTGAATCAGAGTCTATTCGATGAGCTGATGCCTGTTGCCCCCTCAATGGTTTCCGCTATCAATCAATCTTCCACCATAGATTTGATAGGTCATGATAATTCAAAGTCATGCAACTCAGTGAGGGTAGTCACTAGTAAAAACAAACTTAAAAAATACATAAAAATGAATAAATACATTGTTAAAACCAAAAAGTTGGTTAAAAAACATCAGTTCTTCATTAAAAATGTTAAACTTAATAGAGAAAGACTAAACTTACTCAAAATATTAGATATGTATTCTTCTAATTTGGAAGAAAGTAACAGGAGGTACAGCATTGACATAGAGCACTTACAATCTGAACTTGATCACCTACAGGAAAAACTAAGTTCAATGACTAACAAATATAATACCTCAAAAGATCTCATGAGGGAATATGTGTTGGCAATGAATGAGCTGGTAAACTCACAAACAACCAACTGTGAGCAATGTCAAAAATCATCAAATTTACCTACACCAGACCATTCATTGACAACTTGCAATACCACCCCATTGCAACCCTGTGTTGATTTTGCATTTCCTGTTACTAATAGTTCCAATAAACAGTGTAAGCAAATAGTAAAAAGTGATGTAGTGTTATTTTGCGATGAAATTGGAAAAGAATTAGGCACCTTGTTGACAGATGAATGTCCAGGTCAGTCAATAATAAATTACTGTATGCCGGGTTGTTCCTTATTTAATATTATGAAGGAAATTATTAAATGTAATTTTACCCAGGAGACCACATTATTAATTTTTATGGGTAATAGGGGAAATGTGAACAAAGGGGAATTGCTCCAATACTTTCAAACATTGAGTAATCTTAGTTTAAGAAAGATTGTATTATTTACATTTCCCTACAGTAATGCAGCTTGCCACAGGAGGAAAATAGGTTAAGATTTGAAATCAACATGACATTGCACAATTTGACATTTAATAATAATATGTTTCATTTAGTTGATACTAACAATTATGTTAGTAATAATTGGAACTTGACAAAAGACAGATATAATAGTGTAATGTACTATCTTTCTAACTATTATAAAAGACAGATAGCTGTGTCGCTATCATATTTTTTTTCTATTTCAGCCAAGAATTTGGCTATTAACCCCCTTCCTTTTGAGCAATGCAATGGCATGTTGAACAACTCTGCTAATAATTTGGTAACAATTGATAACATTGATTTTAATTTAAATTAGAAATTAAGACAATAGAGGCAAACTCTTGCACAAATGTATGTATGGCAAATGTATGTGTAAAAGACTTACATAGTATCAACCTGGTGCATCAAAACATTCAAGGATTTTTGAACAAAGATTTAGAAGTAGATTTATTCCTTAACTGTAAAAATATAGATATTCTTTGTATTACAGAACACTGGCTTAAAAGCCACCAGTTCATGTTCAATTTTAATAATCACCAGGTTGGTAGTTCGTTCAACTGAGTAAATGCTATACATGGTGGCTCACTAATTTTAGTAAATAACCAACTTAAATTTAAAGACCGTAAGGATATTGTGAGCCTCTCCGTTGAGCGAACAGTAGAAATTGCCTGTATAGAATTGGAGCAGTTTATTGTATTAAGTGTGTACAGACCACCATCAGGATTGTATGACTGCTTTGAAAAGGTCATGGATGAAGTATTACACAAGATTAGTAACTCAAACAAGTCTATTATTGCTTGCGGGGATTTTAATGTTAATTTATTAGAAAACTCAGGTTCTTGTAGTAAAATAATAAGTCTATTTCAGTCCTACAATCTTGTAAACCTATTTATGGATCTCACAAGAATAACCCCTACTAGTGCCACATGCCTTGATAATATTTATACTGATGTTATACCAAGCCACAAAGAAATTATTAATTTACTAGATTCTGATCATTGCGGGCAACTGATTACTTTTCAAAATCAAAATAAAAAACTGAGTAAAAGAGATATCACTGTTAACCCCAAAACTGCAGTTCGCCTAGAAGCCTTTAAAGGCAAACTAGTTCAGAAATTGCCACTTTTATCTATTAATGGTGGTCCCAATCATCTATATGATGAGTTTTTTAAGACATATTGTAATGACTTTAATTCGACTTTTATTCCCCGGACTATCTCAGTTAACAGTAACGTATCTTTCAGTGATTGGGCGACCATTGGTATTCATAAAAGTAGAACACGGCTTTATGAGCTGTACAATGAAAGGGCTTTTGTCAACACTGCTGAATTTAATTTGTATGTTAGAAATTATTCGAAATTATTTAAAAAAGTCTGTTGGATGGCCAAGTCGCGTTATTTGAGTTCTAAGATTAAAAATAGTAGTAATGTTATTAAAACGACTTGGAATATTATTAATAGTGAAACGGGAAGGTCTAGTAAATGAAATAATGACTACAGCCTGTCTATCAACGACAACATAATAAAATCAGACTCACAAGTCGCTGCGGCTTTTGAAAATTTCTTTTCAGATATTACTGTTTCAACTACAAAATCCCTAAACTCATCACCTTCTGTTGCTGAGTCTTTGCTTATTGAAAATGTTAATGTTTGCAATTCGGAATTTCATTTTGAACATATTACTTGTAAAGATATAATTAAAACCTTCCACACTTTAAATGTAAAAAAGACTGCAGATCTGTGGGGTAATTCTGTAGAAGTCGCCAAGTCTATTATTGACCTTGTAGCACCTATTTTAGCTCTTATATTTAATAATTGTATTGAGTGTGGGGAGTTTCCTGATCTTATGAAGAATAGTAAAATAATACCTTTATTTAAATCTGGTAGTACATCAGACCCCACTAACTATAGACCTATTTCAGTACTACCTACGTTCAATGATTTTTTAATAAACATAAATTATTACATACCAAACAGTTCGGTTTTACAAGGGGTCGTTCAACTACCGATGCCGGTGTTGAACTCCTAGGACATATTTATAATGCATGGGAAGATAAATGCGATGCTTTGGGCATCTTTTGTGATTTATCTAAAGCATTCGATTGCGTTCTTCATGAAACTTTAATCAGGAAACTCCGCCACTACGGGATCCGGAACAGAGCTCTGGATCTTCTTACTTCATATTTGAGTAATAGGATTCAGAGTGTCGATGTCAATGGAAAAAGGTCTCCCGGATCTATCGTAACAATGGGAGTCCCACAGGGCTCAATTCTTGGTCCTTTTTTGTTTCTTATTTATATTAATGACTTGCCTTACCTTATAAAAGATAATCATAATATAGTTTTGTTTGCGGATGATACTTCACTTTTGTTTAAACTTAAACGTCAGCAAGTGGATACTGACCCCGGCAGGCATCGGTCCTAGTAGACCCCTACACTGCTGCTGACATCTCTTTGAGGCGCGCGTGGAACACTGCGCGCCGTCGACCCGAGCCTGGTCCTTACCGGGCGGCGAGCCACCCATTGCTCGCCACCCGCAAGCTCGCGCCTACGGTGGCCGGGAGTCCGCAATTGACTCCCGACGCCCGGGGCGTCTCCTCCTGCGGCGGCTAGGGGCGTGAGGGCGCAGAGACTGCCACTCCCTCACGCGCCCCGCCTCCTCCTTCGCGAGCATCACTGCTTCGCAGAAGGAGGTGACGGCTTCCCATTCCCTCTCGCTCCGTACCATGGCTCGCACCAGGGCCGGACGCGAGAGGTCGCCGCCGCCGATCGCCTCCACGAGGACACGGCGGTGCTCCGCCCAGGCAGGACACACCTCCACCGTATGCTCCACCGTGTCCTCCAGACGATCCTCGCAATGGAAACACCCGGACGTATCCTCCCGCTTTATCCTGAACAGGAACCCACCGAAGCACCCATGCCCGGTGAGAACCTGCGTCAGGCGGAAGGTGAGGACGCCGTGACGCCTCTCTATCCACTCCTCAAAGAGGGGACTTACCGCCGCAATTGTGGCGTGCCCAGCACTGGGTTGCGACAATCGTACCCGCCATGTCGCCATGAGATCACACCGGAGCTCTGTCCGCCGTGCCGCGATTTGTCGCGGCAGCGGAGTTTCGCCCCGGCGTTTCGCCTCCTCGCGCCACTCCCACATGTGCGCGAGGACCTTTGCCTCCAGATCCCATGGCGGCACTCCGGCAAGGAGGCTCGCCGCCTCGCACGAGACCGTGCGGTATCCCCGGATTAACCGAATGGCCATGACCCTCTGGGCCGCAAACAATCGGCGCGCTGGGCGCAGCCTCAATGAGGGTGCCCACACCGGTGCCCCGTAGAGGGCCATGGACCGCACGATCCCCGTGTAGAGCCTCCGGCAGGAGGCGTTTGGACCCCCCAGATTGGGCAGGAGCCGCTTTAGTGCAGCCCCAGCCCGCTCCAGTCTGGGAGCCAAACGTCGGAAATGCTCAACGAAGTTCCACCGGCTGTCGAGGACAAGTCCCAGGTACTTCATCGTCGACTCGACGCCGATGTGAACCCCTCCTACCGTAAGTTGGGAACCCGCAGGTGGCGCGTTCCGAGGACCATGAAAACCCATGGCCTCGGACTTGTGCAATGCCACCTCGAGTCCCAATTGCCGGATTCTATCGACGATTGTCGCAACCCCGCGTGTCATTAATTCGGCCGCCGCCTCGTACGACCTCCCCTGCGCAAGGACCAGCGTGTCGTCAGCGTAGCAAACCACGCTGACGCCGCTAGGGAGGTCGGCGCGCAGCACCCAGTCGTAACCGATGTCCCACAGATGCGGCCCCAGGACCGATCCCTGTGGGACACCGCACGACATCTCTCGCCGGTTCCACTCTCCCTGGTGACCGGGGTAGATAACGGCCCTATCCGTCAGATAGGCCTCGACCACGCGACAGAGGTAGGTCGGCATCCGGTGATACCGGAGTGCCTCCCTAATGCAACTCCAGGGTAGGGTGTTGAAGGCATTGGCGATGTCAAGAGACACCGCCAAGACGACCCCACCCCGGGCCACTGCATCCCCCGTCGTGAGGGCTCGCACGCGCATGATGGCGTCCACCGTTGAGCGCCCCTTGCGGAAGCCGTACTGGCCGTCCGACAAGTCCGGCCCCACTCGCACCAGCCACCCGACGAGGCGGTCTGCAATCACTCTTTCAAAGAGCTTGCCCACCTCGTCGAGCAGCACGATGGGCCGGTAAGCGGACGGAGAGTCCGCTGGGCGCCCAGGCTTCTTAATGAGGACCAGTTTCCCCGTCTTCCAACGAAGTGGGAACTGGCCCCTCTCCAAGCATGCGCTAAGGAGCCCTCTGAGTCGAGGCCCGAGAGCCTCTGAGGCCAGGACCCATGCTTTGCCAGGCAAGCCGTCGGGTCCTGGGGCGGTATTCTTGGCATTAAGCCTTCGTACCGCCACCCTCATCTCTACCTCGGTCACTTCTGGAGCACCGTCGTCGTCGTCAGTGGTGTGGTCCGCATCGGGCACCGCAGTAGGCGGAGCCATGGGTGGGGGACTATGTTCCCCTCGAGAAGGGAACAGAGCGCTCACCACGCCCTCCACGAGTTGGGGCCGGAGACTCTGAGTCAGCGGAGGAGCCCATGGGCGGAGTTTCTCCCGGACGGCCTTGTAGGGCCGTCCCCATGGGTCCCTGTTCAGAGTCTCCAGCGACTCCTTGCGGGCCAGTCCTCTGGCCCGCAGGATCTCCTCTTGGAGGGCGGTCTTCGCCGCTCTGTACCCCTCGTATAGCTCCGCCTGAATGGCTTCCGTATCCGGAGGTCGGATACGGAGCCTGCGGTGCCTGGTGTACCGGCGTCGTGCCGCAACGCACGCTAAGCGCAACGCTGTCAGCTGCGGCGACCACCAGTACACCTGGCGCCTAGCCCGTCCTGGCTGGACTCGAGGCATAGCCACGTCACAGATCTCGGACATGGCCTCCCGGAACCACTCGGCCTCGTCGTTGGTGTCAGCAGGCCTGTCCGGTGGTGACACCCAGGCCTGCACGATCGAGGCTTCCAGGAGAAGCTCCCGGTCCAGCTTCTTCAGCGCCCACCGCGGACCACTCGGGGTCTGCCGGATCGGCGCGCTCGAGGTCTGGGCGGAGACGTCAAATCGGATGTACCTATGGTCGGAATACGTCTCCACCCCCTCCATGACGCGCCAATCAATAACCTGCGGTGACAGAGCGGGGCTGGCAAACGAAATGTCCACCACTGAGTCGCCCCGCATCCGTACACACGTAGGTACAGAACCCCGATTTAGGACGACCAGGCCTGTCTCCAGAGCCCAGTCCTCCACCATCCTGCCCCGTGTGTCCGTATACCGGGAACCCCAAGCCAAATTCTTGGCGTTGAAGTCCCCGAGTACGAGCACGGGGAGGGGACGGAACCCGACGACGACAACTTTCAACTCCGCAAGGGAGTTGTGGAACTCGGCGAGAGTTCGGCTCGGGGAGAAGTATACTCCTACCACGACAATCTCCCCGAACCGTGCTGCTACGCAACCCCGTCCCCTCTTAACGGCCTCGAGGGTCGGGGTTCCGGCGGCGGCCGACGAAATGAGGGTCACTGAGCCGCTCAGGTCCTCCACCCAGTCATCCCTGGGCGGGACAAAGTACGGCTCAGCGACCACGGCGATGTTAATCGACCACTGCGCCATGCTCTGGAGCAAAAGATCCTGAGCGGAGGCGCAGTGGTTGATATTCGCCTGGAGGAGGCGTAATGGAGCAGCCATTACTGACAGTCCATATCAGCCCCCTCCCGAGCCCCGTGTGAGGGCCCTGCCGTGGCGGTGCTGGCCACGACAGCAGTGGTTGAGGCGGCAGCGGCGGCAGCGGTGACGGCGGTGGCGGAGGGTTTACCCTTGGCCTTGGCGGCTGCAGCGCAGGCCTTACTCCCAGCCCGGTGTTCGGCCGGCTTGCCAGCCGCCGCACATGCATAGCAGTGCGGCGTGGCATTGCACGAGCCAGCCTTGTGACCGGGCTGACCGCAGCGGAAGCAGTGACCGCTGCGGTCCACCTCTGAGGTGCAACTCACGAACACGTGGTTGCCCATCTGGCATCTGAAGCACCTCAGAGGTCTGGGCTCCAACAGTTTCACCTGCGCTGAGACCCAGCCCACCAGAAGCCTTCGGCCCTCCGAGGTGATTTTTTGGGCCGCCGACACGGGGCAGCTCACCGTAACGGTTCGCAACCCCGCATTGTCAGGGCGGATGGTGCCTGCCCTAACTTGCTCGGCAGGACAACCCCCCGCCCTAGCGATGGCGGCCACCACCTCCGCCTCCGTCACGCAATCGTCCAGGCCCAGGATGCGCATGTCAGCGCACTTGATGGGCCTGGACACCCGGGCTTCCTCCGCGTCTAATGACGCCCTGAGCCTTTCGGCCAGAGCGTCAGCGGTCGGGCCACTAGCCGCACCGGGGACCTCTAGCATCCGGGCCCCAGTCAAAGTGACTTTAACCCGGAGCCCGTCGGAAATACCCAGCTCCGTCAGGTCCACCGCCGCCTTTGCCTTGGAGAGCACGTCGCGGTAGGACACGCCCTTTTTTACCGCTTCCGGCTGTAGTGTAATCACTACAGCTGCGGACTTTGGGGCGCGGAGCCTAGCCGCGACGCTGCTCTTTTTGCGCCGCTGCTGCCTTTTTTTGTTTCTGGCCGCCCTTGCAGCCTTGCTTGCCTTCTTTTTCTCCCCAACCACTTGCCATTCGGCGTTGGCAGGGGGAGATTTAGAAGGCGGGGGCGGCATTGGCGGTCCTCTCGCCACCTGCGCTGGGGGGGCCCTCGCAGGTGCCTGCTTGTGCCGGCCTTTGGTCTGCCCCGGCCCTTTGGCTGGGGCAGACGCGGCGGCGGCGTACGCCACCGCCTTTGGCTGGCCCGAGGCCGCCTTAATAGCGCGATCTCAAAAGTAGTTCACTGGTTCAATGTAAATAATTTGCTTCTTAATGAAAAAAAAACCAAATGCATTAAGTTTACGCTACCTCACGTTAGGCAAGTGAAAACGAATGTGTTGGTGAAGGGCGAAGAATTGAATCCTGAAGATAGCACTGTATTCTTGGGCCTAACTTTGGATACCAAGCTTCAGTGGGGCCCGCATATAGATAAATTATTTCCCCTTGACATGTCAATCAAAAAGCTTATAAAGCAATTAAGATACTTTTTTATGCTAAACAGTTCACGAAAGTTCTTGGAAATTAATAAACACTAAATAATTCATTAATGATTTTTTAAATATTACGAGTTAATGTGAGATTCCAATACATTCTGAGGGTACTCATTTAGCCATCTCCAAATACAGGGTTGTCGCAATACATGTTTCCTACTACTGCCACCATTCAAATAAAATGTAATAAGTTCCTGTCCCTCGACTTCATTTTTTATCACAAATCGCCGAGCAAAATAGCCATGTCCTTTAAATAACAATGACATCACCACGTTAGTAGTGTCGAAACTGTAGACAGCAAAATAGTTTAAAGTATGTGTATATTGGGTTGGCAAGAAAGTTGGAAGTTCTCGCGACACGTTTTTTTTTTAACGAAGTTCTAGAATATTTGAGGGTAGTATATGCAAGATTAGTCTAGAACCTTCTATGCCGCAGGGTATATAAGCGAGTCAGTTGTTCCACGCAGATAGTACAAGTGAAGATGAATTAAAATGCACTTCGATCGATTGCATATTACGAGTTCTTACAAGGGCGTTTTGTGAGAACCACGGCCGCATGTGCAGTGTGTTCAAGGCAACGTAGTTCATCATTTAACGAAATCGCGCTGCTACCAGCGTTTCCGTTCTGGCCATACATCTTTTGAAGACAAACCTAGGTCCGGCCGGAAATCAACTGTTGACGATGAAGAACTACGAGCACTTATAAAGGCAAAGACTAATACGTCAACACGGGAGTTACACACAAACTCGGCTGTAGTCACCCCACGATTCTCCAAAATTTATAAAATCTGGGATATAGAAAAGTGTTTCCGTCTTGGATACCGCACGATGTTAGCGAATCGAACAAAGCGACACGCATATCCATCTGTCTTTCACTCCTATAACGTCCGCACACAAAGGAATTTCTTCAAGGAATAGTCACTGGAGATGAAAGCTAGGTGCTTAATGTTAACTCCACACGTTAGGAGAAATACCAGACCCAACCCCTAAGCTGCCCCGTGAAGTATGTAAGTGAAGAGAGTTTTAATCTGTTGTTGGTGGGACTCTGAGGGCATGCTGTATTACGAACTGCTCCCATCCAACACTTCAATAAATGAAAAGACTTACTCTGCATAATTGCAAAAGCTGGCTGAATTCATAATTGCAGGCCTGTTGGTCTAGTGGTTAGTGACCCTGACTACTATGCCGGAGGTCGTGGGTTCGATTCCCACCCAGGACAAATGTTTGTGTGATGGGCACGATCATTTATTTTGTTCTGTGTCTGGGTGTAATTTATCTATAATATGTGTGTATTTAGAAATATATAAGTATGTTTAACAGTTGTCTAGTACCCATAACACAAGCTCTGCTTAGCTTGGGACTAGATGGCATTGTGTGATAGTTATGGAATATTATTATTATTCTCTTTATTCATATTAATAACAAACTTATAAATTAAAATTTAAATATTAGAATATAATATAAAAAAAACATTTAAAAATATAAAAAGTAGTAGCCCACCGGTACCGGGAACAGGGTCCAAGCTAGCGGCGGTCAGGGCTCCAGAGAGAGGAACCTCCTACAATGCGAGCCGTGTCCAGAAGCACCGCTCTCTGAATCAAGCCCTTGACCCAGCTGCCTAACGAGAGCCTCTTTAGGTGTTGGTCGAGGCTCTTGGCTATCAACCCGTTGGCTGTGACGACTATCGGCACAATGATCGCTGAATCCACATCCCACATGTCGACAACCTCGCGAGCCAAGTCAAGATACTTGATCTGTTTATCTTTCTCGGCTTTCACGACGTTCTCGTCATGCGGAACCGTTATGTCAACAATCATTGTGCGCCGCTCTTCTCGATCCACCACCACTATATCAGGCTTATTTGCGACAATAGTCCTGATTTGATTTATAATAATTATTATTATTCGGTCTATCATTACTGACAGGACTATTGTCGCCAATAAGCCTGATATAGTGGTGATAGACCGGTTAGCGCGCCGCACAATGATAGTCGATGTTACCATTCCGCATGACGGCAACCTCGTGAAAGCTGAGAAAGACAAACAGATTAAATATCTTGACCTAGCACACGAGGTTGTTGACATGTGGAATGTTGACTCGGCTGTCATTGTGCCGATTGTCGTATCAGCTAACGGGCTGATGGCCGATACCCTCGACCAACACCTGTCGAGGCTATCGTTAGGCGGTTGGATCAAGAGCCTGATCCAGAAGGTAGTACTCCTTGACACGGCTCGCATCGTGAGGAGGTTCCTGTCTCTGGAGCCCTAACCATCGGTAGCTTGGACCCAGCTCCCGCTACCAGTGGATCACAATTTTTTATATTTTTAAATGTTTTTTGTATTTTTTTTTTGTTGTAAAAATATTTAAAAATGTAATGAAATATGTAGAAAAATAAATACGTAATAATATTATAATTATTATTAATATAAATAAAAAAAACGTAAGCGTCTTCAAGTTCGGCTTCTCCACGACAATGCTCGACCTCACGTAGCTAAGATGACACAACAATCTATTTGCAGCTGGGGTTGGAAGTTCTACTGCATGCACCGTATTCACCAGACCTAGCACGTACCGACTACCAGCTGTTTCGAGCTTTTAAAAAAATACTAATAGGATAAAAAATTTGATGATCTCCCGGACCTCAAAAAATCACTGGCTGACTTTTATAATCCACAGCCCCGAGGTATTCTGGGCACATGTTGTAGATGCAGAGGGAGCATATATTATAATGTTTATTGTTAAAATAAAATGTTTTTATATTTTACTCAAGTTGTGTATCGTAAGACTTTCTTACCAACTTAATAATATCAATGGTCCCAATTATTCTATGTGAAGAGAACTCTCAACCACATTGATCTTTGATGATTTAATGTGTTGGTCAATTTATTGTAGGGTTTAATTGTAATTGCGACATTTTGATTAATAAATGGCATATTAGTTCAAGAAAGTTCATGTACCGTTTCTGAATACACAATTTTATCAAAAGTCTACTGGCTTATTGAGCACTTTAACTAATATATATCTTAAACCTTCGATAAGCTTTTTTGTGAATATGACCACAAGTCATCAATTTAGCGTTAGTGATAGACACAGAATGAGGAATATTTATTCAAATTCGTTATCCATATTTCACATACATAATTATTTAATCAACCAGTTGGAAAAGAAAAACATGATATAGTGTTGTTTGCAGACGACACTTCACTTTTATTCAAACTCAAACGTCAGCAGTTGGTTACTGACAATGTAAATAGAGCCCTTGCTAATGTAGTTAACTGGTTTAATGTTAATAACCTACTTCTTAACGAGAAAAAAACCAAATGTATTAAGTTTACGATACCTCATGTTAGACAAGTAGAAACTAGTGTCCTCATAAAGGGTGAAGTGTTGAAACCCGAAGATACCACAGTATTCTTAGGCATAACTCTGAATGCCAAGCTTCAATGGGGCCCCCATATAGATAAATTGTCAAAAAAACTTAGCTCTGCAGCATACGCTGTTAGAAAAATTCGTGATTTAACTGATTTAGAGACAGCCCGTTTAGTTTACTTTAGTTATTTTCATAGCGTGATGTCGTACGGTATTCTGCTGTGGGGAAATGCCGCCGATATTCAGACAATTTTTGTTTTACAAAAAAGGGCAATTCGTTCGATTTATAAATTAAGTCCCAGATACTCCCTCAGAGACAAATATAAAGAGATTAATATAATGACTGTGCCTTCTCAGTACATTTATGAAAATCTGCTGTATGCACATAAAAATATTAATCTCTTTAAAAGATACAGTGATATCCATAATGTCAATACTAGAAACAAACAAAAATTTGTTGTTCCTAAGACCAGGCTCAAGAAAATAGGTGGCTCGTTTAGATGCCAATGTATTCGTTTTTATAATAAACTTCCTAGCCTCATTCAAGAACTAAGCCTAAATAAATTCAAATCTTTTATAAAGCGTAAATTATGTCAGAAAGCCTATTATACTGCTAAAGACTATATTGAGGATAAAACGGCCTGGGATTGAACTGCTCCAATAAATCTACACTGACTGTTGTTTTATTATTATTATTTTGCTATTTTTACTCTTTTTTTTTATTATTTCACATGACATGAATATTAATTGTATGAATATTACTTTGATTATTGAGAATTTGAGGACTATGTGGGTCACTGTTTCACTTTTGACTATGGTCTGGCAGTTTGAGTAGTTAGTGGCAATATCTGTGTGGTTCTTTCATCAAAAGACCATTTCAGACACCGATCTACATGGTCATCAAATGATCTGACCAACAAAATTATATCCGTTTCTTTTTTTTTTTTTTATATACACATTGACATTGATAATTTTTATATATACAATGACATGATTATTTACTTTGTAAAGTACCGTATTGTTTTAATTATTGTGAATGTGAAGACTATGTGGGTCTTTTTTTAATTATTTTTTTCTTTCGTTCTCAGTAATCACGATCTGGCAGTTTGAGTAATTTATGTGGCCTACCCAAATGTCCTTTCTTTGGTACTGTTCGTCAAAGCGTTGGGCTCCTTATTTTCCGAGTTGAGCTAAACGATTAGTGACAAATGCTTGCACTGACTGGACAGGTCCACTCAATCTGTGTGGTTCTTTCTTCAAAAGACCATTTCAGACACCGATCTACATGGTCATCAAATGATCTGACCAACAAAATTATATCCGTTTCTTTTTTTTTTTTATATACACATTGACATTTGTAAGACATTGATAATTTTTTATATATACAATGACATGAATATTTACTTTGTAATGTATCGTATTTTTTTAATTATTGTGAATGTGAAGACTATGTGGGTCTTTTTTTTAATTTTGTTTTCTTTCGTTCTTAGTAATTATGATCTGGCAGTTTGAGTAATTTATGTGGCCTACCCAAATGTCCTTTCTTTGGTACTGTTCGTCAAAGCGTTGGGCTCCTTATCTTCCGAGTTGAGCTAAACGATTAGTGACAAATGCTTGCACTGACTGGACAGGTCCACTCAATCTGTGTGGTTCTTTCTTCAAAAGACCATTTCAGTCACCAATCTACATGATCTTCACATGATGTGAACAAGATTATGTCTGGACTTTAAAAGAGACTGTGACCTCTGAGTTTGTTTCGGCCTTTCTTCTCAGAGTAGTCAGTTAGGAAACGCCGAACTCATCTAGTTAAAAAAAAAATATAATTGACATGTAAAAGTGTTTGTACAAACCTACTTACAGAAATAAAATCATTTATCATTTATCATTTATCATTTATCATTTGAAGCCCTTTACTTATATAACGTCTTCGATAAAAAGTCATTAATAAAAACTACCATAAATGTTTGCGTTAAATAAAAATTTTGGAAAGTCAAAAACAAATTTAATAGATAATGATTCTAAGAGCATTTTCTTACCTTTGTACTTCATCGGAAAAATTATGATCGAGCCAGAATTTAGTATCAGTGATAAGATTCTAGAAAAAGTTTGCAAAAAGAAAATAATGTATGGTGTTATTGTTATTATAAAGCTTACGTGCGAAACTGTTGAACGAAATATCGGGATTCAAAGTAAATAACTATAATTATAGTTAAAAAGATGATCAGAGAGAGATCTTAAAAGACATGAATGGTTTAATTAAAAACATAAATCTCCGATATTTTGAAACGATTAAATGGTCATAGTATTCTTTGAAAGCAGTGGCAGTCCCTAGTACCCATACTTGATTAAAGATCGCATGTTTTCATTCGTAGAATGATGAGTCAGTTCATTTGATTTCAGATTCTGCTCAATTTCGTCCATACTGTTATCATGTTTGTCAAGTATGTTATGATGATAAAATCATATTTTCGTGTACAAATCAGGTTAGAATTCATTTTATATAAGGATGATATTTTCAACAGTCGTACGTCCTTCTACTGCGGACTTTATTATCAGTTTGTTGCAATCTACTATTGGGTCGAAGGCTATTTGTAGATTCGATCAGCAGTCATAATTATTAGAAACTATGTTTTTTTTATATATTATTCCTCACCAAGAATAAAAAGTGTTTCATTGTACTCTTGGGGTTCAATGAAAAACTTTTGCATATTTTCATGATAATCTACTATTTTAAATGGACATAAAATTCATAATTAGTCACACATTTGGAGTACACATGTGCTTGTGCAAGTTGATTGTAGTGGAGGGGACAATGTGTTACGCCTGTGAAGAATTTTATAAAGTAGCAGCAAGTGCCAGAAAAAAATGCTATTTTGAGATCATCACGAGACGGTAAGTGTAATTGGAATAAATAACTATATTTTGTCGTAGTTAACGACAAAGAATGTTCAATTCCTTATTGGTTTAGTGGTCATATGCAAGATTGCTGGATAAAATTATCTATAGGGCAAAATTATCACATTGTACTTTGCATCATATTCGTAAAAGACGCAAAATTCACCCTAGTTTGCGTCATTTACGAATATGATCAAACGTAATTTTCTTACGTTCGAATCTTCATGCAAATTTAAATTCAAAGTATATGCACCAATATTGAGCGTTTCCTGGATTTGTTTATATGTAATATGTCGGTCACCAGTAAATAGGTACATTTTTAACGGCGCCAACGTTTCTTCGACCCTGATCGTTTCTGGGCGGTCTGATCTATCATAAAAAGAAAGAAAATACGTTTATTTGTGGCAAACATTCCGCACAGAAAGACCAAAAGTATACAAAAATAAAAAATAATGTGTGGGAAAACATCATCATCATCTTTTGCTTCTTCTTCACTTCCACGTTGAAATTATTTGTACCAACGGAATACAGTAGAGACACGAGAGTACTCATCGCCGAAAGTATCAGACATTTCGTCGTGGCACTCTTCGTACGATAATCCACGTTTGCAATTGTAGTAGAATATCACTCGATAATTACGGTGACTGAAAAAATGCATTTTAATCAATTTAAACAACTTTCCACAAATCATACAATAAACAGACTGAGCAAACCAATAAGGTGTGTCCACGTTTGAATTTGATAGTATTTCTACTTATAATCAATCAAACAAGTAAAAAAACAAATAAACCTGCTAGGTCTCTCATATTGCAAGACTTATGGAGCAACGTACTACGTATCCGTAAACAAATATGTCAGAGAATCGCGCCTGCGGGGATTATATATGGCTCTTACGGCTTTTTTCTGCATAAAAGCTTAATTTCGCTTATACGTATATAAAAATTTTAGTTGTGCCTAATCACAACCCCGCTATTGAATTTTCAGCACTGAGTCGAGCCTTGAAAGTTTGACAGTTTCCTTTCTCAGCGTTTTATTTATGATGTTATACACAATGGCTAGAATATAAATCACCATATCGTAATTATTAATTATTTGTTTCAGTGGCATCGACAAGACTCTGGAAGAACATGATACGAATGATAGACGTAAACATAGTAAAAATGAATACGTCCAGACTGTTTGGTATCGACGCAGTGACAATGATAAAATTTTGTTCTATAATCACTAGTCACATTATTGTATTACTGCAATTTGCTTTCCAGTAACACCACATTCACACAATGATAAATGCCATTGATGCCATCGGATGAATAACCTTTTTTGGTCAGTATTATTACTGTTTCTTTTACTTCTCTTAGGCCAAATTTTATTTGGTCATTTATTATCTAAGAAGTAAGTATCTGGTCTATATATATAAGTAAACTGTTTTGCAAATATTTTAACTTTTGATTTTTTGTTTTATTAAGTAGAAATAAAATACATTTATTTAGCACAGATTAAAAGGCACACAATAGGTGTACAGCAGGAAAGAGTACAATAAAAAAATGATTTAAAAAGTGTAAGGTGTGAAGTCAGAAATTAGCATAATAGTGTGCCTCGTGGCTGCGCCAAAAATGCCCAGTTCAATAAAATGCCAGACTACTAGTGCCTGAGACGCTGGTTTTCAACTGGACCTGTGTAGGGAAGTTTAATATTATTTTCACCTACATAATTATTCACTTTTAAATTTTATAAATCTCCGTTTTTCTTCATTTTTTGGTTAGATTACAATATTACTTATTACCCTACGTTCAAATAAATAATAATTAAATTGCTTTTATCTGTGTCACCAATTTTAAAGTCCCTAATATTCAGTTTTTCAAAAAGTGTTTGCCTATCTATCTGGGCACATTAAAAAAATACCTAGTAAAAGAGCTCTTCTCATTCTCAGTAGTCGGCTACAGCAAAACGGCTGTGAAACTGCCGGAAATAAAAACTGAATTATTTTTCGATCAAAAATCTTATAAAAGACATGATTTGGTTTGCAGGGTATTTCAATTAAAACTGACGAAAATAATAGACCTATTGACGAAGAAACATAATCTTTGAACCAACCCTTTGTTAAAGCCATTTTTTACAGCTAAGAATAGCAAAAATGTGGTTTACTTCACGTACATTTTACTGCGGCCGGCAAACAAAGTACAACCGGATTTTAAATATAAAATAATATGAGCTGAAACAGCTGACAAGCAACAAGATTCCACACGTCATACAATTGTCATAAAAACATGATACATTGTCTTTTGGAAATTTCAAAGCGTACATAAACATATAACTCTCTTTGACAAGCGGTCAAAGCTAAACAATAAATTCATAGCATTTCTGCTCAAGCCACAACTTCTTCTTCGCAACATACCAGGCCACCCAGAAAGTATTGCGAAAATAAGTTTTTTTTTTTGTATGAGAGACTGGCCAGTTATAAACTATTATAAAAATAATGATTATTTGTAAGTAAAAGTAGGTACGTTCCAGTTTCAAAATTTCCCTCCACATTTTTTGCTAGATAATTAACTTATTGCGTCTCATTGGAAAATGGATTTGCGCCGGGAACAATATTTTCGCGCTATGATTTTTTACGATTTCAAGTGTGGCCTACAACCGGACGAATCATACGATAGACTTCAAATTGCATCCATGGATGAAGGCCCTTCCAAGGCAACTGTGTATCGTTGGTATAACGAATTCAAACGTGGTAGACTAACTTTGGGGGCTGAAGAAAAAAGTGGTCGCCCTTTGACGGCTGTTACGGAGGAAAACGTGCTAGCAGTGAAAAATTTAATCCAAGATAATAGGCGAATTACGTATCAGGAGATTCAACACATACTGCAGATTAGATCGGGAAGCCTTCACGAGATTCTACATGTGTAGCTTCGCGTGAGGAAGATAGTTTCACGCTGGGTGCCGCACAACCTCACCGATGCTCAGAAGCAGGCCCGGGTGGAATGGTGCCGTAATATGATAAACAAGAAGCAGGCTCGTCTCAGCGTGTTTATGATATTATTACAGGTGATGAGTCCTGGATTTATCAATGCGATTCAGAAATGAAGCGCCAGTCAACGGTTTGGGTGTTTCAAAACGAATCAACGCCTACCAAAGTGAAACGATCTAGAAGCGGGGGGAAGATTTTGATCGCGAGCTTTTTCAATTTGACTGGCTACTTAGTGTCAATCCCTCTACGGA
The DNA here is from genome assembly GCA_932294355.1 of Aporophyla lueneburgensis. Taxonomy (NCBI): domain Eukaryota; kingdom Metazoa; phylum Arthropoda; class Insecta; order Lepidoptera; family Noctuidae; genus Aporophyla; species Aporophyla lueneburgensis. The sequence goes on from OW028735.1 coordinate 6,210,733, forward strand.
ACCAAAGAAGCATCAACACCGAATGGTATACTACCAAATGCTTGGCAGAAGTTTTCTCTGTTGTGAGCAACAAGCGACCAAACACAGGGCTCCGCGAGCTACTGCTCCACCACGACATCGCGCCAACGCACACCGCGCTCAAAACGAGGGAATTCTTGGACAGCACGCCGGTCAAACTTCTGGGTAGGGTGACCCGCCTTACAGCCCTGACCTAGCACCGTGTGACTTTTTTTATTCCCAAAAATTAAAAATCAGCTCAAAGGGAGATACAATTTTCGTCGCCGGAAGATGCACTGTCAGCGTTCGAGCAGGCTGTAAACGATGTGTCTGGGGCGGACTGGAAAAGGTGTTTCGGAAACTGGTTCAGACGCATGAAACTTAGCATAGAAGCTAGTGGAAAGTATTTTGAAAAGATTTAATAAAAAAATATTTACCAATAGAACACTTCTTTTTATTTTTGCAAAATTTTCTGAGTGTCCCACGTATTTTATAGTATTTTATTATTGCACTAGCTTTTTCCAGCGGCTTCGCCTGCGTCTTATACTTACAAACCTCCGTCTTGATTCACCCTGTCTATTGGTGAAAACCGTGGTAAATCCTTTGCGTAGTTTAAAAGATCTAAGCATGTAAAGAAAATTATCTAGAAATTCAAACCCACGCCATCTTTTAGGAATTCATAGAACTAACCAATGAACACACACCCTGTCCTATAAAAACATTTAATTTTCAAATATTGAGATCAGTAATTGAGATAAACAGTATCCTATCTTTTAAGTCGGGTCAAATTTTATTAAAATCGGTAACGTTGTTTAGGACTCCATCCCTGACAAACAACGTGACGCGTAATTTATATAGGTACATTAAGATATAGTATTGCAGTTTAAGACAGTGCCATCTCTTGACAGACAGTGGAACTATTGATTTCTGAAAGTGTGCTAGTGCTAGTTACAGACATTGTTTGATTTTTTCCCGTAATCTTTACATAAGTTTCTATCAGATACAATAATTTCAGATTTTTCTAGATGCAAAGTTCGGACATAAGGTTTTAAAAAGTTTTTAGAAAAATGCCCACTTCGTAATAAAGTGTTCTCGTATATACAACATTTAATTATGAAGTACGCAATATGGTTTTGGCATATAATCAATAAAAGTAATTTTAGGGCATGTGAGGTATCATATAAAAGAGCGCTCTCTTTCGGCGGGTGGGCGGTCCCTGGCCCAAAGACAAAGATAAAGGTATGATGCGCTCATTTATGGAAATTTAACATCTTGTAAAACTAAAAGACGAAAGGCACACATTGAAATCTTTTAATTAATTAAGCATCAAGCAGATTATTGTAAAAACGCAAACTGTAGCAGTACAAAAGTATAGTTAGCAAGTAATGCTATCACTTGGAACGGTAAAGTAGCGTCAACATAGAATATCCGACAGGCATCCACCTTCTCGAATGTCGCTCGATGTAGGCGCTTAATATTCTTGCAGAGCTTCTTTTCGGCATCTGTAAAGTTATTATAGATAGTGAAAATCTTGTATTATAAATATAAAAGCTGCAGTTGACTACTTCGACAAAACAAGGTCAAGGAAAATAAGAAAAATATAGAAATACCTGAACAATTTGAATTTAGAATAACTGCACATGAATCCTGAACATTTGCCATAGATATGTAAAATTCCTCACAGTTTAGATTCAATGCGATGTGTAAAGTCATAGATTTTGCTATCTCAATGGCTAATATCGTTGTCATCATAGTGGAAAGAAACTGTAAAAGCATCAGATTAATGAATTGCTGCATCTACCTTTTACATATTGTGTGTTTTCATTGAGCTTATTATAACGAATGATTACTTAAAAGACTTTGAGGATACCACTATATTTTGTTTCTTGGATCAAGAATGTGTTATAGTATAGATGTATTCTTATACAAAGTTATGTAACATCACACATAGTTTTTCCGAAGTGTTGTACAGAGGTGTAACTAAAGTACTGTCTGTAATAGCTGTTACCTGTTTGTTTTTATTTCGATCAATAATGCGCTGTCATACTGATACTTCCTCACAATAATAATTAAGTTTTATAATATAACCTAATACAGTAATATTCTTAAGAACTAGGATACAAATAATGTGGGTGAGTAAACGGCTAAAACTATATGAACTCCTGAATTCCAAACTAGGCAAAAACCTGTATCTTGGAAATCAATGCTCTTCCGTGGTAAAAAAGGTGTCAGAACTATAAATTCACATATATGACAATTCCACAAATAAATGACTTAGACTATGAAAGGAGATACAAGAGTAGCTTATGTCTAAAACTTAACGGGTGATTGATGCAAGTGATTACGTATGGCGTGTGTAGTGTGGGTATAGGTTGTGAATGTGTGTGGTGTGTGCATAGTGTGTATGTGGGTGTTGTATTTATTAAGTGTAGTTACATAGTGTGTACTCTAACATGTAGGTGTGTTTCTGTATAATAATTATATTTTATAATATCCATTGTTTTTTCCGTATTTGTGTAATCAAGACCTAGCAGCCATTTGGTGACCACAATTTTGCATTGTTGTTTAATTAAAGGATATATTTTTATGACATAGTTAAAGAAAGAAAGAAAATACGTTTATTTGCGGCAAACGTGACGCACAGTAAGGCCAGAAACATACAAAAAAGAAAAACAAACAAATACACACAACAAACGAATACAAACAAATATCCACCTAAGAAGTTAAAAAACCTCTGTGCAAAATGAGTGTGGCAAGCTTTATACATATACGCATACTGTATGTTTCCTACGTTTCTGTTGAAAAGTTGTAGGGTCATACGTCAGTGAACCATGCATTTTGATAATAGTATGAAGTATGAATAGTTGTCGTTGTCGTACTTCGCAGGTTTTGTAGGGGTCGGTAGTGGGATGAAAGAATGGAAGAAACGTACTAACTTTAAGCAGAGCTCTTTGAGCGCGCTCAAGTTTCAAAATAATTGTTTTACACGCCTCAGGAAGTTATACAATAAACCAATAGTGATTGACATAAGGCATTATAAACAGTTTTTAGTACCTTAGTACTAGCTCTACGTCTGAGATTTTTGAATATATATATCAATTTCCTCACTCTGGAAGAAACAAGGTCGATGTGGGAAGCAAAATTAAGCCTGCTGTCTATTAAGATGCCAAGGTACTTAATAGTACTCGCTTGATCAAGCGAAGGGCAGTGACAGGGTTTATAACGACTGAAAATATGGGAATGGGCCAGAATGGATTCTAAGTTACTATCAATTAATTGTGGGACATTACGGAGGCAAAATTTAAAATATTTTGTTTTGTCAACATTTAATGTTAAGTTGTTACATCTCAGCCACTGGTTAACGGTATCACAACCACATTGAACGTGTTGAAAAGTGCTACGCCATGAGGTACCTCTGAAAACAAGTGCCGTGTTGTCTACAAAGGCAACAATCTTCGATCGTCATTAATGTATATGAGAAATAGTGTAGGTCCAAGGACACTACCTTGAGGGACTCCGTAGAATATAACATCATGCCTCGTTTGCCCGAAAAGTGGCACAGAAGAATACCTCCGCCCATTATATTGAAGTCCTATGTAACAGGGAGCAAGCTTATTGCTATCAACCGGGCTAAAATCCAGACCGCTGCTGAGAAAATCCAGATAGGAAAATCTAAGAGATTGACTTCATTATGTCGACGAAGAAGCAAATATTCAATGATGTCTCTGTGATCAACGCGATGAAAACCGGGAGTGATCACCGCATGGTAAGAGGCACATATTAATATCAATATCAAGCAGGAAAGATATTGGCTGATGAAGTCAACGCTCCGAACCAGCACTGATCCAACTTCAGAACTTCGAGAGCTTTTAGCTCGAACTCCGGAATTATTTTGAGTGCCTAGGGAGCTTTGTGGACGATTATAACGATGGGTTCGTGGATTCTGTCCATACGGTTGGGTCTAAGTTCTTCAAGACCCACCGTACTAAAAGAAAAAAGAAACTCTCACATCCAACAGAGGTGCGGAATGATCCTGCAGTCTTCAGGAGCTACACTCGAGTATCGGCAACTCAATAGACGGATCTCTAAGTCCTTGATAAGGGACCTTTGCCTCTTTAATACGAAACGTATTAAAGACGCGATAGAGCGGAACAAGGGCACCTAAGTCTTTGAAAGAGATCTGTCTATAGAGCAGAGTCAGCTTGCGAAAATGAAGACCGACGATGGCAGAATCGTGTCCGCTAAACCTGAGCTGTTAAGAGAGATCAAGAAGTTCTATGGACAGTTATACACGTCCACCAAAAACCCCGTTATGAATCTGGCTAACGACCCGAGAGCTAGGTTGACTCGACACTACACTGAAGTTATCCCAGACGTCAGCTTGTACGAGATTAGGATGGCTCTGAAGCAGCTTAAGAACAACAAGGCTCCGGGTGATGACGGAATTACGGCCAAACTCCTGAAGGCCGGCGGAAAACCCTTTCTAAAGGCCCTTCAGAAGCTGTTTGATTCCGTCATAGTCCAGGGCAAAACGCCACAGGCATGGAACAGAGGTGTGGTGGTATTTTCTTTAAGAAGGGTGACAATAACATGCTTAAGAATTATAGGCCCATCTCACTTCTGAGTAGGGTTGCCAGGTCTTAAATCCAAAAAGCCGGACAGACCAGTCAGTTTAGCCAGACATTTGGATAAAAAGGCTTTTTTTTGTGGGTGGAAAATCATCAAATGACGTCTCCCGCTCTAGGTGGAGCGGAAGGGCGTGTCAGACTTTTACTGACTAAAATCCACTCGTGTTCCTTCAGTTGCCCATATGCCAGGGCCACAATATCTCTTTCGGACAAATTTCGTAATTCTGGCAGAACTAAGTTCAATTTAAAATCCTTTTAGCATAAACGAATTAACATTTTTGATTGGCAGACACTTGCTTTAAAAGCTATTTTTTCTTTAAAATTGAGTAGTAATAAGGCGAGGAGGACAGTGTTAGTTCGCTCGTTTGCGCTAACGACACAAGATGACACGGGTGGAGCGAAAACCAAGGCATAAATGATGAAATTTGAAAAGCCTAACAAAAAACCGGACAGACCGGACACCGTCTAATGTTGCCGGACACACAACCAAAAAGACCGACTGTGTCTGGCTTTATCCGGACGCCTGGCAACCCTACTTCTGTGCCACGTCTACAAGCTGTTTTCTAGAGTCATCACGAATCGCCTCGCGCGCAAGTTTGACGACTTCCGGCCTCCCGAACAAGCCGGATTCCGTATAACCTGCCTCTCTGCTTAGCGTTTGTGGACTACGAAAAAGCCTTCGATTCGATCGAGACCTGGGCTGTACTGCAGTCTCTTCAACGGTGCCAGATTGACTATCAGTACATCGAGCTGCTGAAGTGTTTGTATGAAAACGCCACTATGTCAGTCCGGCTCCAGGACAAAGCCTCGAAACCTACCCTTCTGCAGCAAGGGGTGAGACAGGGAGACGTTATCTCTCCAAAACTGTTCACCGCTGCACTGGAGGATATCTTCAAGGTTCTGGACTGGAAAGAGGCTGGCATCAACATCAATGGCGAGTACTTCACTCACCTTCGATTTGCCGACGATATAGTAGTCATGGCTGAGACTATGTAGGACCTCAGTACAATGCTCGATGACCTCAGTAGAGCTTCTGAAAGAGTAGGTCTTAGGATGAACATGCACAAAACAAAGGTCATGTCCAATGCTCGAGTGATACCCACTCCAATGAAGATCGAAGGCGCTATAGTCGAAGTTGTGGACGAATACGTGTACCTAGGACAGACTGTCCAGTTAGGTAGGTCTAACTTCGAGAAAGAGGTCAATCGTTGAATCCGACTCGGCTGGGCAGCGTTCGGGAAGCTACGCAATATCTTCTCTTCACACTTATCGCAGTGTCTCAAGACAATAGTCTTTGACCAGTGTGTGTTGCCAGTGATGATATATGGCACTGAGACGTGGTCGCTCTCAATGGGCCTCATAGGAAGGCTCAAAATCACCCAAAGAGCAATGGAGAGGGCTATGCTCGGAGTTTTCCTACGCGATCGAATCAGAAATGAAGAGATCCGTAAGAAAACGAAGGTAACCGACATAGCCCGAAGAATTGCCAAACTTAAGTGGCAGTGGACAGGGCACATTGCTCGCAGAACGGATGGCCGATGGGGTTGGAACGTTCTAGAGTAGCGAACGTGTACTGGAAGACGGAGCGTTGGAAGGCCTCCCACAAGATGGACCGATTACCTGGTGCCTTCACCAGGTCATCGGTCGGTGCGGCCTTCCGCAGGAATACGTTGGATGTGAGAAACACAGAAATTGAAACATATTTGAAATAAATGCTTTGACTTTGACAACCATATTAAGTAGCATGAAAGCAGTCGAGCGCAATAATAAAGGCGCTGCCCGATATATCTAGACACGCGGTAGCGTGTCAAGCCAAGTTCAAGTAACAGAACTGGCGAGCAGCACCGTGTGTAATATTACACGAACCATTTGGAAGTCGAATTATATTATAGCCTTCGCAAGTTCTAAACCTGTTACTTATCGGTTCTTATTTTATTATTCCGAAAATTTGGCTTGCTGGTAGAACCTAGCCATCGAACATAATAATTCGTATATGAGAACTAGCCATGTCAAACTTTAGGTTATTATATATTTTTCTCTGGATTATAGACATGAATTGATTTTTTTCGATGATCTCTTAACTTCTTAGCGTTTTGCTAACAAGTTAGATATGTATTTTTTTCTCTGGCTCAAATCCGTCCAATGAGGTAAATATCATGTCTGGGGTGATATATTGTAACGTTAATTTGTTTGCATCCAAGAGGCCAAGTCGCGTTTTTCACGTGAAGAGGTAGCATGACAACGCTCGTTTGTGTGGGTGCATATCAGCACTTATTAATATTTAACTTTGCTGAAACTTGTCACTATCTCAGATTTGCGGTTGGTTCATCCCAACTTAAGCCTTTCTTTTTAACGGTTAGACCTGACTGCATAATATAAGACTTAGCGTTAGGCAATTTATTGTTAGAAGTAAAGACAGATATGACCTGACTGTCCGACTATAAATAAAAGTCTTGTTCGGAAATAAGATTACATTAATCCTTCTATTCAGTGAGTGGGCGTAACTCGTTTAGATATTATCTGCATGAGACGACCTTACGGTTGTTAAGGTTAGCTATAATAACTTTAATATATTTGAAGTATCAAATTAAATAAATTAGAGAAAAAACATAAGGCGAGACATTGGGTTGACAAGCCAAAGCAATTAGCTATTAATATAATCCGTAGAACGACAGCTAGGAATAATTAGTTATATTTTCTGTACAAACATGTTTTATATACAGGGAGACGCTAGGGCCCCTATAGTACTTACATAATTTTGGCCGCCCGGTGTAAAATATTTTAAATAATCTAAAAATATTTTGATTTTCAGGAGGTACTCATAAATTAATTGCGTAGTTTGAAAAAACATCTGCAAAACAATAGATTTCAGTTTTAATACGTCCTCTTAAATTTTCATCATCACTTATCTAGCCTCTTCTTAACTATGGTGTGGTAGGCTTCCAATCTAACCGGGCGCAGCTGAATAACCAGTATTTTGAACGGTGGCTTATCTGACCTTCAGAACCGAGTTACCGGGTACCACTTGGTAGGGCTGAATGCCAGTCTTAGATCTTTGACAGACGTTACGGGTGGTGAAAATCTCGGGCTTCTCACGATCTGTCATGACTGTCAAAGATCCACGAATAACGGTTGGGATCCACGGATCAAAATGGATTTTGAGGCATGGAGGGGTCTTGATATGTAAAGATGACACCCCATACACGGAACTACCGTAGCACGCGTAGTCTTAACTGATTGTAGTTGTTACTTCTCATAAACCAAGTGGCTTAATCTTACTAACCATTAATTGAAAAGAAATCTTGTAGATGTCAAAGCAGTCCATTATATTAACGTAAGCCTGAAACATTCTTTTACAAAAATCCTGTTTGTCCTGTTCCGCCGTGTTTTGGTATTGAAGAGCTTGAAAATTCCACAAATCAACTTTGTCTTTTACAAGTTGAATGAGTCTAATAGCATAAATGATGTTAGCGTCAAAACAGAATAAAATTGCGCCACATAACATCCCAAAAATAGAGATCCCAAGTAACGTGCTAAAAGAAACTGTGAAACTAATATATAATCCCAAAAACAAGATAACAGCAGTCCAGTTACCAAAAATGAAGCGTTTAAATTTGGCTTTGTCATTGAAACATCTATGAATATCTTGTAATTTTAAAACGAAAGACACGTTTTCATTTGAGTTTGCAACACTTTGCTTTAAATTAATCAAGAATCCCACACTGAACAAAACAAATCTTAACATGTTCGTGATATGATATATCACATTATTTAAAAGAAACCAATGTTCCATAGTTGACCAGGCAGTTTCGTATAATAAAATGGATAAAAACAATAACGTGGCACACAATGTCACACAATTCGATAGACGGCTGTTTGAAGTTATAAAATTGTCCTTGATATTATATTTTGGACATAAGTGAATAGTTTGCAACAAATTTAGAGGTCGAAGCATCGACTGCACATCTTTGTCAACGAAATTGTTTAATAAAACTTCAACATGATGACTTTTAAGTTTAACTTTGCTTTTCCTTTTTATGGACAGCATTTTGTTAAGACTTGATGAACACGAGTGATTCATTTTCATGTATCGTTCTAAGAAAGCTAATTCAATTGTTATCGATGATGCTTAAGATAAAATTATCTATTTCGTATTACTTGTCACCTACTTTAATTATAATTAATGACACAATGTTCAGAATTTTTTTATTATATTTCTTTCCTTTTTAGGGTTCCGTTGCCAAATGGCAAAAAACGGAACCCTTATAGATTCGTCATGTCTGTCTGTCCGTCTGTCTGTCTGTCTGTCTGTCCGTCCGTATGTCACAGCCACTTTTCTCCGAAACTATAAGAGCTATGCTGTTGAAACTTGGTAAGTAGATGTATTGTGTGAACCGTATTAAGATTTTCACACTGTTAAGTCCCGAACGATTTGTTTACTCTATGCGCCTACGTTTCTAAACGAGTAACAGAGTGACATCTCACTTGACAGTTTGACGTTGACACTTGACAGCTTTGTTAATTTTTGCCGCAAAAAAGCCCCGTCGCGCCTGTTGGAACCCCGCGACGCTTTTGTTGAAATTAATCCTTACCCCGGTCGTTTTGTGGACAATCTGTCATGACCCAGTTGAGGTGAATGTAGCTAACCCCTAATTTGGCGTAATAACACGGGTTTGGACATATCTTGTTGAAATGGTTTGAAGGTCAAGTCAAAGTGACGCTATTGTGAATGAGTGATTTGAAGACCTCATGCTGTGATTGTCTCCAGCCTAATTGGAAGCGGATTGGTACCAGGAGAATACTCATAACGTCACGACACGATACACATACACTCACTTACATACATATCTCCAGGTTGGCACCAGAGCAGTGTCCTTCAACCACCAGGTAAGTGCTTTTGTTTGTATATTGTATCTTGTACTTGATTGTCTGCTCCGCGTACGGCGGACAGTACGCTAGCCACTTCTTGTCTCTAGAGCCCCACGATTATAACTCTTCCACTGCGCACATAATAATTGAAATCCTATGGTAGGGGTCTAGTCTAGCCTGGCAGCGTACATTTTTTGGTAGCAGAGCGTGGTTATAAGACATAACCACCAAATTGGTAATTTACAGTAGGCTAATTACTTGGCAGTCTTTATAAGGGAAGTAGTAATTCGCTGTAAATGTTTGTTAATGGTAATTAATTGTTATTTGAAATAATTTGTTGGAATTAATTGAGTTGAGTAACTCATATTGCCGGGGGTCAACCAGGTTTGCATATGCTTCAGAGTTGGTTAGATTGAGCTATGTTATAACCTCTTGTTGTTGTTATTTGACCTCTGTCTTGTATTGAATGTCAGGAAGACATTAAAATATTGAGTTTGTACCATCAATATGGTTGTTTGTGAAAATTAATATTTGAAATTGGCATTTTTGAGTATTACCATTGCTTTAAATAGGAAAAAGGTTCATTATTGTTGTACCATTAACAAAGTGGTTTGTGAACTTAACATTTGGAATTGGATTAGAATTTGAATATTCGAATTGAATTGTATAGTTTAATGTTGAACGTTGATATTGGGTTTGAATTAAAATAAAAGTTTATTGTTGAATTGAATTGAAACCAATATATTGTTATTTCTTGAGTTGCTGATTAGTCAGTTTGGTAGTTTGATTGTTTGAACTTTGTTACTTAATTACCTTTTGCTTGGTTTATTTTATTTGATTGTTTACGTTGGATTTCCTTGTTATTTATTGATTGAACTTTGTTATTTGATAATTTAATTGTTTTGTTTATTTGAATGGTTTTGTTTGTGCAATGGCATACAGATGAAAATATTGCAGTGCCGGACACCTGTCCAGGTCAAGCCGGAGACCTCGGTTGTTTCAGGTCCCGGACTATTGAGTAGATTGCCTGCTTTGGAACTGCCACACTTGACGGTCGCTGGGACCACTGGTACGGTTTCCACAACCTGTTTACAAGTTTGGTTGATGCACGCTCGGACCTCAGACCCGCCCAAAAATTGGCCTATTTGTTGTCTGTCCTGGAAGGTGAGGCCCGAGCCTTGGTACAGCATCTGTCGTTGACTGACTCAGCCTACCCTACCGCTTTGGGACTACTCACCCAGCGGTACCAAAATAAACGTTGTTTGGCTGACGTTAATATTGAATTGATTTTGGGGTTACCGGTCATTACTGGATTGTCAGCATTGCGTACTGACCTGTTGAACCCGTTGGTGGTAGCGACCAACGCTTTAAAGCGATTGGACTTGCCGGTGGACCAATGGTCTTACCCTTTGGTGCATGTTGTGCTGCAACGGCTTCCTGCCGATTTGAGGGCTCATTTCGAGCAAAGGTATGGTGGGGATAGTGTCACACATCTCCCCCCATTTGGTGACCTCGTCCAGTTTTTGGAGGATGAGTGTCGGTTTGTGGACAACTCTGGCGTTGCCACTGAGTCATGCCAGCCGTCTTCCCGGCCACGAGACCAGGGACGGACTAGGGCTCGCGGGCCTGTTGATGGTCGCCCCGCCGCTCGTTTTGCTGGCACCCAGAGTCGTCCTGGTTGTGAGTTTGTAGGGACACGGGGCATGGCATGGCAACTTGCGCGGCCTTTTTTGAAATTGCACGTGAGTGCCCGCCGCCGAATTGCCAATGCACGCCGCATGTGCTTCTCTTGTTTGGGGGCTCACTTCCATCGGGACTGCCCCAACCCCCGCCCTTGTAGAATTTGTAGGGGGTCCCATTTGGACATTTTGTGCGCTAACGCGAACCACGCTGGCAGACCAGCCTTTGATGAAGGTTCGCGCACGGGGGGGTACCATGGAGTTGGTCACCGGGCTTCTAGCTCGCCGGTTCAGAACCGGGGAGAGGCCCGCAATTTTGAGCGCCGCACTCCACCCCCCGCGCAAGTTGATCGGGAGCCGCGCGATCGCCATTTGGTCTCCCCGCGTAAAGGCGATTACGCAGTTGTTGCTAGGCAGCGCTGGCCAGACCAGCACCGCCTTCCCTCCCCTCCATTGGCGGAACGTCCCCGGTTGGAGTCACGCCCCCCGCCATTCAGGCATCCGGTGGGATATGCCCTTCCAGCGATGGCGCGTGGCTCGGGACACCGCGCGTACGAGGAATTTGAACTCCATCCTCGTCGGGAAAGACTTGGGCCTGGGTGCGGCGATCGGTCGCCGCCCAGGCATTGTTAGGACATTGGCGCCTGCCCCGCTCAGGTACCCCTCAGATCGACACGGTTTTGTTGCCAACGGCATCGGTCAGGTCTGGGGGCCCACGGGGGACTCTGTTGTGGTCCGTGTCATTATGGACATGGGAGCCCAGGGTTGCCTTTTGTCTATTGTTTTGTTGTTTGTTTGTATTGTTTTGGGCAAAATTGTTTTCTTGAGCGCCTTTGGACTGCGGGACTTGGCTGGGACGAGCCAATTCGGGAAACCCTGTTGGAAGATTGGCTCCAATTTGTATCCTCACTCCCTGCAGTCAACGAGGTCGTGTTACCCCACGCTATCCTCCCCCCTGGGAGCTACACTGCTACCCTTGTTTGTGATGCGTCTTCGCACGGTTATGCAGCTGTTGTTTGTCTGCGCACCGTCTGCGCAACAGGCCAGGTGAATTTGTCACTGGTCTTGGCCAAGAGCAAAGTGCCCCCCTCCGGACGGCACTGACCATCCCTAAGTTGAATTGTCAGGGGCGGCGCGTCTCGTGCGTCTATTGAACCACGTTGCTCACACTTTGGGTGGAACTGTGGACATTCGGGTTTCTTACGCCTGGACGGACAGTCAAATTGTTTTGTGTTGGTTGAAGACGTCCGTCCACTCTTTGGAGGTCTTTGTTGCGTACCGAGTGTCCCAGATTCAAAATTTGAAACGCCTTTGATTTGGAGGCACGTGCCTGGAGATTTGAACCCAGGTGCCGTGGCCTCACGTGGGTGCATGGCACCCCGCTTGATTGCTCACCCCCTATGGTGGGGTCCAGACTGGCTGACTCACCCCGAGGATGATTGGCCTCGATCGTCAGTCTTGATGTCGGGTCCTTTGCCCGGGCTCAAGGTGCTCGTTGTTGGAACAAAGGACCCTGAGTTTGTTGAGTCGATTTGGCTCCCTCGACAAATTGTTGAATTGTTTTTTTTTGTTGTTGAATTGTTGGTGACTGATCGTCACATTAAGAACTCGCATGCCGGTTGCAATGCGCTGTTGGCCATTCTGCAGCGAGAGTTTTGTATATTGTCGGGAGCCGTTATTAAGTTGAACCCCTTTTTGGACGATACGGGTCTTTTGTTGTTTGGTTGTTGACGGTTGAGGCACTCTAGCCTTCCTTATGGGGCCCGTCACCCCCTTTTGTTGCTTAAGGAGGGCCATTTGGTTAAATTGTTGTTGTTGTTGTTGTTTGGTTGTTTTTGTTGTTTGTTATTGTTGACCCGCCAGCCAGCCCCCATTGGGGGGGTATTTTTGAGGCCGCGGTGAAAGTGGCACAGGGACTCTGGCGCAGATTGTTGGGAGACACCGTTCTCACCTTTAAGGAGTTAGCTACGGTATTTTGCCGTTTTGAAGCTGTATTGAACTCGCGTCCATTGTGCCCGCTGTCTTCGGACCCGAACGTCTTGGAGGCCCTGACCCCGGGCCATTTTTTGATTTGACAGCCACTTGTCGCCCTGCCGGAGCACCCTTTTGTCGATGTGAGCCAAAATTGGCTATCGCGGTTTCAGTTGGTGCAGCAGCTCGCTCAGAGTTTTGGAAGCGTTGGAGCTTGGAGTATTTGCACATCCTCCAGCAGCGCGTCAGGTGGACTGATAAAACGCAACCTTGTCGGGATTGCCAAGTGATTAGCGGACGGGAAGGCCCGTCCGGGGGGGGTAGATGTTAAGTCCCGAACGATTTGTTTACTCTATGCGCCTACGTTTCTAAACGAGTAACAGAGTGACATCTCACTTGACAGTTTGACGTTGACACTTGACAGCTTTGTTAATTTTTGCCGCAAAAAAGCCCCGTCGCGCCTGTTGGAACCCCGCGACGCTTTTGTTGAAATTAATCCTTACCCCGGTCGTTTTGTGGACAATCTGTCATGACCCAGTTGAGGTGAATGTAGCTAACCCCTAATTTGGCGTAATAACACGGGTTTGGACATATCTTGTTGAAATGGTTTGAAGGTCAAGTCAAAGTGACGCTATTGTGAATGAGTGATTTGAAGACCGCATGCTGTGATTGTCTCCAGCCTAATTGGAAGCGGATTGGTACCAGGAGAATACTCATAACGTCACGACACGATACACATACACTCACTTACATACATATCTCCAGGTTGGCACCAGAGCAGTGTCCTTCAACCACCAGGTAAGTGCTTTTGTTTGTATATTGTATCTTGTACTTGATTGTCTGCTCCGCGTACGGCGGACAGTACGCTAGCCACTTCTTGTCTCTAGAGCCCCACGATTATAACTCTTCCACTGCGCACATAATAATTGAAATCCTATGGTAGGGGTCTAGTCTAGCCTGGCAGCGTACACACACTAAAATAGAAAAAAAGAATAAATTTTGGGGTTCCCCATACTTAGAACTGAAACTCAAAAAACATTTTTTCATCAAACCCATACGTGTGGGGTATCTATGAATAGGTCTTCAAAAATGGTATTGAAGTTTGTAACGTCATTTTTTACTAAACTGAATAGTTTGCGCGAGAGACACTTCCAAAGTGGTAAAATGTGTCCCCCCCCGCCCCGTAACTTCTAAAATAAGAGAATGATAAAACTAAAAAAAATATACGATGTACATAACCATGTAAACTTCCACCGAAAATTGGTTTGAACGAGATCCAATAAGTAGTTTTTTTTTAATACGTCATAAATCGTAAACCGCAATTTACCTTTCATTCAATCAACTTAAATATAGAAATTAAAAAAAAAAAAATCATAAACATAAACCTTGTGCATAAACCAAGGATACCTACAGGTTTGTGCGGAACCCTTGGTGCGCGAGTCCGACTCGCACTTGGCCGGTTTTTACTTTAATATTTGTACCTTTCAAGGCTACAAGCCAATTACATAGTAATGAAATGAAATATTTGTTTATGAAAGTAGATCATAATATAAGACACTTTTATGATTGACGTTGATGACGTTGATTGATGATTAACGTTTTGACGTTTGTACTGGTGGGATTGTTTTCAGATTTTTCGCGAAATTAAAATAAAATGACGACTATACAGTGTCTAAAAAGTGTTTAATAAAGTGTATAACAATACATTACATAACATACGTTGTAGGGAGATCTCGTGAGTTCTCCAAAGGTGCATAATTGTGCGTAAATAAATACGAAATCTCCAAGTCAGTTTTTAAGTACCCACAATTTTTTTATTTAATATTGACATTAGTTTGGTGTGTTGGGACTGTAAACAGAGTCAGTGTCTATATTGGCGTCAGATCAGGCTTAAACTGTCTTCGCACGTTTTCTCTCAACACATCTGACATTGGCAGAATTGTCGACATCGGCACCCTTTTTTTTTCATTATGGGAAATCATCAAATGACTTCTCCCGCTCTGGGCGGAGCGGGAGGGCGAGTCAGACTTTTACTGACTAAAACCCACCCGTGTTCCATCAGTTGCCCATGTGCCAGGGTCACGGTATCTCTTTCGAACAATCACGCGACCCCGGTAGGCATCGGTCCTAGTAGACCCCTACACTGCTGCTGACTCTCTTTGAGGCGTGCTTGGAACACTACGCACCGTCGACCCGAGCCTGGTCCTTACCGGGCGGCGAGCTACCCATTGCTCGCCACCCGCAAGCTCGCGCCTACGGTGGCTGGGAGTCCGCTATGGACTCCCGACGGGGCGTCTCCTCCTGCGGCGGCTAGGGACGTGAGGGCGCAGAGACTGCCACTCCCTCACGCGCCCCGCCTCCTCCTTCGCGAGCATTACTGCTTCGCAGAAGGAGGTGACGGCTTCCCATTCCCTCTCGCTCCGTACCTTGGCTCCCACCAAGGCCAGACGCGAGAGGTCGCCGCCGCCGATTGCCTCCACGAGGACAGGGCGGTGCTCCGCCCAAGTAGGGCACACCTCCACCGTATGCTCCACGGTGTCCTCCAGACGATCCTTGCAATGGAAACACCCGGACGTATCCTCCCGCTTTATCCTGAACAGGAACCCACCGAAGCACCCATGCCCGGTGAGAACCTGCATCAGGCGGAAAGTGAGGACGCCGTGACGCCTCTCTATCCACTCCTCAAAGAGGGGACTTACCGCCGCAATTGTGGCGTGCCCAACATCGGCACCTTTGTCATAGAGAAAAATAGAATAGAATAGACGTAAACTGTGTGATCTTACTATAACGGTTTATTCAACTGGTAGCCAGTCCTATTGCAATTATGCCAATATCAGGGTTAAATGTATTTTTAGATTCAAATAAAATAATTCGGGTAGGCGGCAGATTGCACAATTCACAATTTAGTTATGACAAAAAACATCCCATTGTATTATGTCACAAACATCGGTTTACACCACTTTTGTGTACGCACGAGCATAACAGGTTATTTCATGCTGGGCCTCAACTTCTAGTGTCGAGTATACGTGACACCTGGTGGGTGTTAGGAGCACGAAATTTTGCTAAACAAGTAGTACATCGGTGCGTCACTTGCACACGTATTAAGGGGAAGACGCTAACTCCACTAATGGGTAACCTTCCGTCAGAACGTTTAGAACCCACTAATCCTTTTATGAAATGTGGTGTAGATTATGCTGGACCCATACTTATTTTAAACTGTAAAGGCAGAGGTTCACGTTTAATTAAGGCATACATCTGTCTATTTTTCTGCTTTACTACCCGATCCGTGCATTCAGAGTTGGTTAGTTCATTGTCTACACAGGACTATCTACTGGCACTTAAACGGTTCATATCGCGTCGCGGTAAGCCTAATCAAATATTTTCCGATAACGGCAAGAATTTTTTTGGCGCTAAAAGAGAACTTTCAGCTACATTTCAGGATACTAAAGACGTTTTAGACTTTGCTAGTGGTAAAAATATTAAATTTAATTTCATCCCACCTTACGCTCCTTTTTGGCGGTTTGTGGGAGGCGGGCGTTAAGTCGTGTAAATATAATTTAAGGCGTGTCGTAGGCAATGCTAAATTATCGTTTGAAGAGTTCAGCACGGTATTGACACAAATCGAAGCTGTCTTGAACTCCCGATCTATGTCACCTCTATCCACTGATCCCAATGACTACCTCCCGCTTACACCAGTTCACTTCCTCATTGGCCGGCCATTGACTGCACCAGCATGTGGCGACCTCAATCTGGTGGCAATAACGCGTTTAAATCGCTACAAGTGACTGGAGCAGTTACGGCAACATTTCTGGGGGCGCTGGTCCAAGGAGTACGTGTCAGAACTTCAACGTCGCACCAAGTGGATGGCCAACAAAGACGATATTGCCTCCAACAGTCTTGTACTAATAAAGGAAGATAATCTCCCGTCGCTTAAGTTGAGAATTGGAAGAATAGTTCGACTGTTCACAGGGAAAGATGGAATGTCACGTGTAGCTGAAATTCGCACTGCATCAGGCATCATACAAAGAGCATGCTCAAAGATATGCCCTCTTCCTGAAGATTCCAACTGAACCATATTATCTCTGTTGGAAGAAGATGGTTCTTCCAAGGTGGCCGGCATGTTTGTCGCGCAACGCCATCTTACGCCTGGAATCGGCAACCGATCGGCGCGTCGCGAGTGAACTGCAGTCGCGGCGCGGCGTCGACCAATCACCGTGCGCGGACGACGGATCGGCTCGCCGTTCTTCACATCTGTTCACTCCGGTCTTTTTGGTTCTCTCACTATATTCAACCGAAATTCAAGACACGAAACACAACGACTTCTTTCGCTACTAGAAACATTGTAAAAACGCTAATTCACTGGATTAAACAGTTTTCATATACAAAACCGTAAATCATTGAAGTACCCGAGCAGCACCCATGAATCACAGGGGCAACAGCCTAAACATACTGTATGCCAAACGATCATAAATCTTTGATATTTTATCGTGAACAGAGTTGCAACGAACGTAACATACATCTAGTACAATTTTACTTTTATGAAAAAGTAATATTATAATGAGTTTGTATACGTCCACGGGGATCGGCAAAACAGAAATAATACCTAACACAAAAGCAAGCACGTAAAAACATGTCCGTTTCCACCGCGCGGCCAACTCTCAAAATTTGATGAAATTTTGCCAGGAATTAGTTGTAATTTGTTACAAAACACACCTCTTTTCCTGAATTTGTTACAAAAAAAAACTAAGACGCTACGACTAAAAACAGTTGGCCGCTAGGACCGCCACTTGCCGTAGTGATCGCCCGTGATTACACAGAAACTAAATAATGCAGACAGGCGAATGATACATCAAAAGAAAGGTCTCAATTTGTTGTATTTGTTACAAAAATAAAAATCATCAATCAAAACTTAAATATGCAAAAAGTTATGCCATATTTAGTTTTCAGGTTAAGTGTAGGTACGTATCTCACCATAAAATCAAATTAATAGAGGCCAATGTGTATGGACAATTAGTTGCTAATTTGTTGCAGCAAATAAACAAGAAAAATACTAAAACAATGAGGTTCTATATTTTTTTTACAGTCGATTTTAGTTGGCCACGCGGACGGTTATATGCCTAAAATACAATGGCGTTTATTTCGTTATAAATAGTAGGTTCAAGCTTAGTTCTAGTACTAATCGACAGGTATCGTAGCCAAGTTTGCATAAATGTGGCGAGTATATCTACAGGCTTTATAGTTTAGGAGATATTCACTAAAATATAGTAGTTGGAAACTGTATTAGAGTAGAGTGCCCATAAATTTTCATAATAAAGTGAGACTGAATCGCCATTATTGGAATGTTCGGTAGTCATATCTTATTTTTTTAGGGTGAAACTCTTTAAGACATCCTATAGCATACTTTTTAAAAGTGAAATTCACAAATCGATAAAAATTTATTTATTCAAAATCAGCATACAGGCAAAAATCAAGTAATATAAGTCAACAAAATATATATTTTTTTAATAAACTACCATACCATTTATAAATTAACAGAAACTTATGTAAGACACAGAATGTAGACACATTTTCTTACAGGTACTTATTTCAATTTTAGAATAATTTAAAAAATATAGTCATTTTATTTACGCCACATTTATCCAAACAAGGTTACGTTACATTTCGATTAGTACTAGAACTAAGCTTGAACCTACTTTTAATAACGAAATAAATTCCATTGTAATTTAGGCATATTGCCGTCCGAGCGGCCAACTAAAATCGACTCTAAAAAAATTATTCAACCTATTTTCTAGTATTTTTCTTGTTTATTTGCTGCAACAAATTAGCAGCTTATTGTCCATACACATTAGCCTTTTTACTCCAAAAAACTTCAAAACATCAAAGTTAATTCAAATCTAAACAACGCCGCCGGACTAAGCCCCCGACTAAAAATATTTATAGAAAAGAAAAAGGTAAATTCTAAACTGTAGAACCGAAATAACAAAAACTTTTTTCTAAAATAAAGACTGCAATTGCATTGTAGCGCACTCAGTTTTACTCACTGAACTACCGATTAGTATTAACATTAAAGATTTTTTCTTAGTTAGTGCTATAGAATTTATACCAGGCACAAGAATAGATTACTATGTCATTTTTAAAATAAAATTACTATATTTTTTTAAATTCTGTGTCTTACATTACTTTCAGTTAATTATAAATGTTGTGGTAGTTTATTTAAAAAAAATATTTTGTTGACTTATATTACTTGATTTTTGCCTGTATGCTGATTTTGAATAAAGAAATTTTTATCGATTTGCGAATTTCACTTTTATAAAGTATGCTATAGGATGTCTTAAAGAGTTTCACCCTAAAAAAATAAGATATGACTACCGAACATTCCAAATAATGGTGATTCAGTCTCACTTTATTATGAAAATTTATGGTCACTCTAATACAATTTCATGCTACTATATTTTAGTGAATATCTCCTAAAATATAAAGCCTTTAGATATATTCGCCACATTTATGCAAACTTGGCTACGATACCTGTCGATTAGTACTAGAACTAAGCTTGAACCTACTATTTATAACGAAATAAATGCCATTGTATTTTAGGCATATAGCCGTCCGCGCGGTCAACTAAAATCGACTGTAAAAAAATATTGAACCTATTTTCTAGTATTTTTCTTGTTTATTTGCTGCAACAAATTAGCAACTAATTATCCATACACATTAGCCTCTATTAATTTGATTTTATGGTGAGATACGTACCTACACTTAACCTGAAGACTAAATATAGCATAACTTTTTGTATATTTAAGTTTTGATGATTTTTATTTTTGTAACAAATACAACAAATTAAGACCTTTCTTTTGATGTATCATTCGCCTATCTGCATTATTTAGTTTCTGTGTAATCACGGGCGATCACTACGGCAAGTGGCGGTTCTAGCGGCCAACTGTTTTTGGTCGTAGCGTCTTAGTTTTTTTTGTAACAAATTCAGGAAAAGAGGTGTGTTTTGTAACAAATTACAACTAATTCCTGGCAAAATTTCATCAAATTTTGAGAGTTGGCCGCGCGGTGGAAACGGACATAAAAACTAAGAAACTTTAACACGATGTAAGCAGTCCAGTACTAAAAACACTCTTAAAAGAAAATAAACTCATGTAATTGTTGAATTAGGCTTATCAAATGAAGTAAGTATGCATTTTGCTATTTTCTTATTGGTTATCATTTAAAAACTATTTTTTGTGGTCGGATTATACATACAACTTGAATCGAATTCAATCAATATTAGGGTATTCCCTTGTAAGTATTTTGGAGTTGCCAACTTGCGGCATAATAATGTACAAATTTTTTATATATTTGTTTTTGGGCTACAGCTACTAGGCTAATATACCTGTACAATAATTACAGTATGGCCAGCGCTCACTTACAATTGTTACTATGTGTGTGACTTACTGGGTGGCTTACAATTTCATTGATTTGTAGTTTTTTTTTTCACAGGCGTGGGGCCCGCCGAGGCGCGGGGCCTGTAGCATTTGCTGCCTTCTGCTACATGGCTAGTCCGGCACTGAATGGCAAGTGAAAGTTCCAGAGCCTGCTATTGGAGATATCGTTATTATTAAGGAAGATAATCTACCCCTGTAGGAAAATCTCGTAAGAGTGGTAACAGTCCAAACTATGGGGAACAAAGAGCTAAACAGGCCCCTATACAAATTGATACCGCTCCCTAAAAAACCAATAAGTCAGTGATGTATAGTGGGTGGTTTAAGAATGATTAATGAAGTGTTGTTAAAGCGTACTGATAAGATCAAAATATGTATAACCTAAAATATTTACATACCATTTATTGTTCGATTTGCATGACATGTATTAGTATACAAATAGATAGGTATAGATTAAAAACTAATGTTTTGGTGGGCAGTATGTCCAGTTCAATATATTAATGCATGCAGTGAGACGCAAAAACAGGCGCCAATAAATCATCATTGAGTAAAGACGTTTGTTATTTTTCTAAAACACCGTTTCAAACATTCAAGAAAGTGAACCTTAAGTAACTAAACACTGTTTATCTATATAAACATGACATAAATCATAATTATTAAAGATATTATGGTTCTTTTATTGATTTAAATATTCTAAATTGGTTATATTTTAATAATATATTTTTTAAAGCCATGATTTCATTTGGTTTTATTATAATTTCCTCACATTTATTACATTATTGATAATTTCAACTAACTTTTGGAGGGTACTGTATCTCGCTATCTATCATTACCGCCAATTACCAAGATCTCTGGGAATCTAGACTTGACAAATTGTGTGAAAGCATTTTGTTCTTCCTCCGGGGTAGATTTTATGTTTTCTACGTTAAAAGTAGTCCAAATCACGAAAAAAGTGGTGGTCAGTTGGAACAAGGTGTTGCTAGTACGGAGAATAACGTACGGTTTCTAACGGCAGCTACTGTAGTGTAACAACGATGTCCCGTGCAGTGTGAGGTTTTGCGATATCATGGAGCAATAACGGTGAAGATCGATTCACGAGTCGGGGCTGTTTCATTACCAGTTTCTCCATCATTATTTCTTAGTTCGGCACAGTAAACATTTGCTCATATTGCTTGACCAGCCCTGAGAAAGCTATAATAAATGAAAACACCATGATGGTACAACCGAACACTTACCTTAAAAGTTTTATTGGTAAGGTTTGCTTTAGGGAACTGTTGCGGCGTTTACCTGAGGTTTACCATTGCATTTTTCGCTTACAGCTATTGTAAAGAAACCACTTCTCGTTACATGTCATAATTCAATCCAATGTTCCTTAATTTATGTACCGATTCAACACGGCAACGCAAGCTTCAACACGCTTTTCTTTCTGCGGATCACTCAAATCATGACGCACCCATTTATAATGCTATTGATTTGATGAAAACGAACCAAAAATGTAGGCAAGGTACTGTAAAACCATGCTGCTAATTCATGGTTAGTTTGACTCGAATCGGCTTCCAATATCTCTTTCTATTCAACGTTATTCACTTGTGTGGGAGGTCTTTTTTTTGTGGGTGGGAAATCATCAAATGACATCTCCCGTTCTAGGGCGGAGCGAGTGGGCGTGTCAGACTTTTAATGACTAAAGGTGTCTTCACACAGCGGGCGGGACGCGGCGCGATGCGACGGCGACGTGCGCTGAGTTGTTGTAAT
Organism: Aporophyla lueneburgensis; assembly: GCA_932294355.1. Taxonomy (NCBI): domain Eukaryota; kingdom Metazoa; phylum Arthropoda; class Insecta; order Lepidoptera; family Noctuidae; genus Aporophyla; species Aporophyla lueneburgensis. The sequence goes on from OW028735.1 coordinate 6,233,056, forward strand.
GTAATAGATATTACGGACGCCTTCACACAGAACCGTCGCGCCACGCCGGCGTCGCGCCGAGCGCTCTGTATGAAGTCGTTCATAATATCTAGTACATTACAACTACTCGAGCGTGGCGTCGCCGTCCCGTCAAGCCGCGCCCCGCTCGCTGTGTGAATAGACCTTAAAACCCACCCGTGTTCCTTCAGTTGCCCATATGCCAGGGTCACGGTGTCTCTTTCGAATAATCTCGTGACCCTGGCCACTCTCTGCCACTCTCTCACGCGTCCCGCTTCCTCTTTCGCAAGCATTACCGCTTCGCAAAAGGAGGTGACGGCTTCCCATGCCCTCTCGCTCAATAGCATGGCTCTAAAATGGCCGGACGCGTGAGGTCGCCGCCACCGGTCACCTCCACGAGGACACGGTGGTGCTCAGCCCAGGTAGGGCACACCTCCACCGTATGCTCCACCATGTCCTCCAGACGATCCTCGCAATGAAAACACCCAGCGTTTTCTCCCGCTTTATCCTGAACAAGAACCCCCCGAAGCACTCATGCCCGGTGAGAACCTGCGTCAGGTGGAAAGTGAGGACACCGGAGCCGGATCTGTCCGCCGTGCCGCAATTTGTCACGGCAGGTATGGGCGGTCTTCCACGTGGTTCGTTCTCATCGCCAAAGTTTTCATTACGAAAGCTTTTAAATCAAAAACGCACGGTGTGTTCATGAACAGTTTCCTCTCCAAACGCAGCATTGATATTGCGAGTCGTTGTTGCCTCGGATTGTCGGAATTTGCAACATTTCTGTTTTTTTCAAAATCAAAATCAAAAGTCATTTATTCAAACTAGGCTGAGAGTCAGCACTTTTTGAACGTCAAAGTTACAAAAGACAGTCCCCCCAAAACGCCCGCCCTTCGACACTTCCTAGTGCTTTAGCTGGGAAGAAGAAGTGGCGGAACAAACTCCCCAGCAGCACAGCTGTCTGTTAAGTTAGAAGAACTTGATTCTATACAATATCGTGTAAGTAATTAATATTATAAAACAAAACATACATTATTCACCAAATGTCAGCTAGCACACGCCAATATACGAACAAAACATTGAAAACTAAACTCAAGCTGAAATAAATAATAAAACAAAATCGTAAACAGAACGTAAAACTTAAATAAAGCCTCCAGGCATAAAGGGCGTGCCCGCTTACATATTCAACGATGCAAAATGATATATATACAATATACATTGATGCATATAGCTAAATTGAAGTTACAATAGTTAAACTAGGATCTCCGGAGTAAAATAAAATAACAGTTAATACAAATAACAATAACAAAAACCATGGTCAGCAAGTCGACCAGTCACCACAAGCAGCACCCGTTCACGAGCATATCGCAAAGGTCAGCTATTACCTCCCTCGCCATATTTGAGGGAAGGTGGTAAACCAACCCCCGACGCTACCGCAAGCAGTGACATCTAAGGGAGCATGACGAACTTGCTGCCGGTTGGTCAGGCAAGAATATTATGAACAGCTGACGAGGTCGCTAGCTAACTACATGTTGCAATACAACTCATTTAAAATCATTGTAATGAGTAGATTATGTCCACAATAAGTGAAATTAAAAGAAAATAAAAATTAATTAACAAAATCAGTTAAATAAAAATAAAATAAAAAAAAACAATTATATGAACTACCCATATAAACTGTCAGTAGGAAAGCTAATTCTGGATTGAAAGAACATAAACATTGTCTTGAGTTAATCACAGCGACCAATTACTATTCTTATCGTTTAAGTGCCCGTTGATAGAATAGTATGCCTTTGAACAAAGGTTGGATTTTACTTTAGCTTCAAACTCATTAAACGTTTATCCTCTAAGTCCCTGAGTTTAACTTTTTGGTATCGCCACAATGGTTTTTTAATTGTGTCTGTAATTACGGTAATTGACTAGTTAACCTAAAAAAGAACAATTGAAATTCGGAACTCAAATGTTGCACATTTTTAAAATAACAATCTCTACGTAAAAAAAAAACACTCGAATACCTCACACCGTAAAGCTTTAATGTCATTTCAAATATCAAATCAAATATTTATACTTCTAATGAATGAAATTTCATTATTACAGAAGGGTGAACGCTATAATCACAACAGTATAGTCAGAGAAAAGAATTAACAGACTCAATTGCAATGCAGCATCTACGTAGAACAGGCCACACACACGTATCTTGCTGAATGATGCTCGATGCAAGCGTAGTATATTCTTGAATAGTTTTTTCTCATCATCTGTTAATTAGCATAATTCAAACATTTCACTTAAATGTGTACTACATAGAGACAAAAATAATGATAAATCAATGACAATAATATTTAATACTTTTTATTGCCTAATTCAGTAAATTGTATAAATATTTCTTCAGAAATCGTGCATAGCTGATTACAGTTTCTACCTACTGTGGCTTTATATTTGTATGTTGATGGCAGTCATTGTATTATATTCACTTACTATTGTCATATGAGACGCAAACTTACATATAAAAAAACATGTTTGTCTTATCACTGAAGTAAAAAATACAGACCAATAATAATAATATTTTGTGAATACAACAGGCTCTAAAATAACTAAATTGCTTGCAGAAAAAATCTTGCAGAAGGGTTAAATGATATCACCAATAGAACGGCGATTTGAAGTTAAAAAAATCGACGACATGAACTACATTTCATTTGAATTTAGAAGAAAGAGCAACATTTCTTTGTTGGCAACAGAGCTCTATTGAATTTGCGAAAAAAGATAGACAGCGGTCTTCAGTAAAATAAAATAATGCCACGCCGCCATTTCGTGTCAATCCAAATGATTGACAAGAAAGCTATTTAAATCTAGGGGATAGCACCTGACACAACTATAAATTAACTACCCGAGAAATTAGCATTCAGTAGACGTGCGCAAGAATCTTGAATATTCTGAATAGCTATGTAGAATTTCTCGCACTGGTAGCTCAGTACTGTCAGCCAAATCAAATCCTTTATTGTTTACTACAAGCGCAAATGCCGTAACTCTTCGGACCACTTTTCTTACTATTAAGTCTCGACACGTAACATATTAAGAGGAATAGGCACGCATATTTTACCTGGCCCTTAGAATGACGCATATCAGGAGTTGGTGGTCGTGCATCCGAAACCATTTAACAGAATTTGTGAATTCAAACATGCGACCTCGATCAATAACTTTATGGTGTGGAGTTAAGGAATGAGCGTTTTATATTTACAGTTGTCATTGTCCTGTCTATAAAGGGCATAAGTCAAATAGTGCTTAGAAAAAGCATCAATCAAAACTAAAATGTGCTTACAGCATTGATTGACTCCGGTAAAGTACCCAGGACATCAGTACACGTACGTATATCCTACGTAATTCATAACAAAAGCATGAAAACCAGGAAACCATAAGTCATTTAAAATTAATCCTGTCTTGTGTACCCGTATATGACAACTGTTATCATGAAAGATTCTACGTAAAAATCCGTGACCTTTCTCTGTATAGAACAAAGTAACTATGATCGCTCACCTACTGGCGAATATCAATAGTAAAGAATCTCATTGTTTTAAATCTTTTTTTTTTTCACTGTCTAATTGTTTTTTTTTAACTGTTTTACGTTTTCTGACTTGAACGTAATTTCTCGGCATATCAAAAGTGTGTGGTTATTAACAACGTGGTTGAAATAATAACTAAAATAAAAGGCAGTAAATAATAAGTCAATTGTAAACGTGAATTCTTGAAGGTACACCCACATCACTACAAGAGGCCGCAGCAATGCGCAGCCATTCATCTTACCATTAAGGCTTATTCAGACCGACGCGACGCGACAGCGCGACGCGATTCTTGTAGAACAATTTCCATGAAGTTCACATAAAAATTGTTCTACGAGTGTCGCGTCGCGCTGCCGCGTCGCGCCGGTTTGTAGGAGGCTTTAGCGTGTACGGCCAATAGTACACAGGCGCATCATTCTCCAAACGAATGCACATGCTACCAGTGGTCACGGTTGTGGTAGCAGTTCCAGTTATTATGAATGAAAAAGAAATGTAATTTAATATTTTGATAAGTTTGGACATTTCGCTGGCAGCGAGCGACGTCTGGATAGAATGCTCATTCTATTCGATAACTGAGACTTTTGCAGAGTCAGCCCTAAAAGTTACACGTTGGTTAAACTTTGTGCATCCCATACCTCCTACGATGGGTTCATTGATTCTTTCACTTAACGCGATCATTAGGTGCACTTCAAGTGTAACTTATTTAAACTTAAAAGTGTCACATATGAAAACACCCGAATGATCGTTTTCCCAACACCATTTAACTCTCGATTAGTGGTTTTATCAGCGCACGACTAATTTTCGACCACAAAGGACGAAATAAGCGAAACATCTAAAGCGATCAGTATATCAATGGGCATCCCTTGGATTATTCCAAATTTCATCTTTATAACTATTAACGTCAGGTAAGGAACAAATTGACGTTGCTATTTCTATTAATTATCAGAAAGCTGATTAGCGAAACAATCGTTAATATTCCAAGTTTTCTAACAATAGGTGCAAACAATAAACGTTCCCGACTTTACGTCACGATTTAATTTTTTTTTTCATACTTAGTTACCCTCAACCAGTTTCACAAACGTAGAAAAATATTTGACTAACTCGCATGGCTTGAGAATCCACCCCTAAGGCTACCCACTGACCTCTCATTCGTAGCTGCCGCTTTAATATTGGGTTCATTGATGCCACGTATAACAATGGCACTAATAAGATCGTCGCTAAAACCTTTGACTATAATTATGAAACGTAAAAAAAGATCGACGCACACCCACATCCGTAGCAAATTTATCTGAATTTGTACTCATTACCTCATAAAGAATTGTCTTGAATGAGTATTTACAATCTCAATAAAAATTATCCCAAGAACGGTCCATCGTAATCCAATCATCCAACCAAGACTTCGCATAGCCCTTAAGACAATGACCGATCAGTGACAAACATTCAGCATCATTCCACTTATTTAGAATTTACGTTCGATATACCTCATCAAGCCAGACATCAACATCGTGTATTTTAGTGTCAAAATAAGAATCACGTATACCAGTAATTTAAATAATGAATAACCTTCACAATTTTTCCGTTGAATCGTTATTTGTAGACGGTACTTCAACATTACAAGATATAGCTACTGACGAACTACCTTTTAACGCATACCGATACACGATTGGTTGTAAAGAGTTACGTAATCATGAATCATGACAACTGTGTGATACACTATGCGAACGATTTCGTATTCCCATTATTGCAAAACTCAACACGAAATGCACAGCAATTAACAGAACATTCAACAAATTAACCAGAAATCAATAATCCGTTAACTAAAACCAAATGTGGGTAGTTATCCCACTTCTGATAAAAGCAAATAAAACAATGTTCTCTACAAAAATAATAACTTTAATGATTAAACTAAAACTTTATCACAACGATTATTGATTTCGGTCTGCTTGAACACTTAACAACAAAAGTAATATTTATTTTATACGATACGTAAGTGATGCGCTAGTCCGCGGAGCTGTCACCAGCAAAAGTGAACGTCGAACGATGTTATGTTGGATCTGTCCGTTGATTTTGACAGTTTAGCTAACTTCACTTTGTTGATGTTTCCTTACAATACTATTATCATGTTTTGATGTCGTCCCGGTACAGTTACATTGCATGCTACTGAATATAATACGCCGAGGGCGAAGTGTATTATTCTCGAATGCAACACCGATGTTATTGATGACAAAGTTGTCTTAAACGTAATTAATATTAGTAATGAGGTCATAAAACTACCGCATAACCGATGCGTGGCGCGAGCGACGATTACGGATAATAATTGTGATAAAATAGGGTACCCTTGCTCTAAACCAACTTATTGAATACCTAATGTATTTAACATCAAAGCAGAAACTTATGGATGGGTAACCAAATGCATCTAATTGTCATTACTAGATTATCTCAAACTATAAACTGACTTACAGGTATTACAGGGTAAGGAAAATAACACGTAACACATTGTATCATTTAAAGGTACACCACACACCTCGTTTATTTCAAATAGGCGCACCTTTAAATAGAATTGACTCTAGTTGTCCCTTCCAAGGAGTAATCGCCATTGGAGAAGAAGGACAAGAAACTCTAAGGCTACTCTTTAATAAATATTTTACAATGTTAGAAGTACTTAATATTTAAGATATTATAGTAACAGAACTTACGTCCGTCTTCGATGCTGGCCCCGAGCGAATAGGCCGAGTGCCACCCCGTGTTCTCAACCGTTGTCTCAGAACCTCGTTATTTCAAAACTAGTGTTGCCAGTATTATCTATCAAAAGTCCCAATAATCGACTAAGATAACATTACAATTTAGTATATTATTTTAAAACCTAACACTCGACCATCCTGACATCGTGCATGTCCTCATGCACGCATACAAATTAGCATTTATAACCTAACACTTGGCAAGTAAGGGTGACAGCATCGAATACGGCTTACAATTATTTACACATTACATCCAACACTTACAACTTAAGCACTGTTTGCGAACCATCCCAGAATATACAATAGAAACAAATGAGTACGCACAAAAAAATAAAAGACATTTAAGAGTCCTACATAACATGATGGTGGTGAACGAGGAGGGTTCCCTACATTAAAAAAATAAAATCAGGACATTAATAAAATGTCTACGTTATTCCTATGTCACGATGGCTGTGAACAGGCCTTTTCACAAGCAATAAATATATACATAAATATATTGTCTAAGTTATTCCTTAGTCACGGTGGATGTGAACCATAATCACAAGCCGTTTGCGACAGGTAAGGTGAAAATAGTTTGCAAACGAGATTCTTGTAATTTAATAAGATATTTAAAAAAAATGTTTTTTTTTTTATCCATAATCAGATAATTTTCTTTATATATTTAAACTATCAATGTCCACATCAGTAGTTTGTAAACGGGATTACAAACACACCACCACCACCTACTTATAAATATTAATTTAAATTGAACAAAACGTGCTTTTTATTTTAGGGTACCTTTCTAACTATATGACATCCGAACTTAATATTCAAGTGTATGTTGTTTGTGACTAACCTTATATTATCAGACATGCTATACATACTATGTTAGACGAGATTAAGTTCAGACATTAAATTTATTTGACATTTGGCATTCTATCAACAATTTAGACCTCACATTTTTATGACCCTGTATTTTTTTTATCTCTGTGTATTGCATTGTATAATTTCGATTTTTCTTTAACATAAGTAACCAATCTTTTAAATTGTTTTTAAATATATTAAATTTTCTTGTGTATAATAATGAATATAAATAATATTTTGCATGCCTAAATCGGTATGCCATAATTAACTGCGCATCTACTCAACATCTTAAAATGTATTTACTTCTTTGTTCTGCAATAAATTAATTGAATTGAATACGCATGAGTTATTAAATAAAGTTTAGTTTAAAACATCGATAATAAATGTATCTAGTTTTTGTTAAACAATTTTCATTTTAATAATACTTTTTATTCATAAAAGACGGCGATTAGTTTTACATTTAGACTATATATGTGTTTACTTTTGTGATTGTGACCAATAAAACATTCCTTTCCTATTACTATTTTGTGACGGCCTAAATTATGAATGAAAATGGGAAGAAACAATAAACCAAAACTGTACAGTGCCTGCAAGGTTAAGAGTACCTGCACAGGGCAATTAATTAATTAATTTATTTTTAAGGAATTCAATACCGATAAGATGCTTAATGCGTAAGTCGAATTCACCACTATGACTAAAGCATTACCAGCAAAAATCTATTCTCGCTTTGTAAAGTAATATGGAGTAAGCACCCTATTTTCTAGAGAAGAACGTCTGTTTTACCCCAAAAACTTATAATAATCGTTCATTTAGAAATAGATTAAAATATATGATAAGTTTTTGAGTTTGAGCCCGTCAACAATATATCAGAATGTCAGGTACTGTCACTATAAATTCCAAAGCACAGCGAAGGAATGGAGTAGCATTAGAATTGTGCAAAGGTGAGGTTTTACCCGACAGCGGCCCAAAGGAAGGCAACGATCCAGCAGGCCATGTACGTATATGCATGTTCATCTGTTTCCCATAACTTCTTACCTACTCGTCGTATTTGGGCAAGCAAAATATCCTTAGAAGCGTCCTGTAATTCCACGGGCTATAATCCCATAAACGTCAAAATGGCAGTATATAGCGGATATTAAGCTTTATTGAAAACATACATTTTATTTTAATTTAATATAATTTCCATTCGTAAAAAAATTTATGAAAGATCAAAAGAATGGTGTTTGACTGTTTTCAATAATACTAAACATACTTCTAGAGTGTTATGAAGACTGATTAGCAAATTATTTGTATCAAACTCCATTTGCTGCCTTCTCTCAATTATGCCTAGCCCCAAAATAACGTAATGAAATATTAATAAAAAAAAGGGAACAGACATACATACAAATACAGGCCAATAAACACATTGCCCTCCGCAGATGGGCAAAATTCAAATAAAAAGAAAAGTATAATCTAGAAGTAGTCATAAAATAACTGCAATAACATCGGTTTTCTAACCGCACTCACACGTAATTACTAAAATATGTAAATGTCAAGTAGCTTTGGTATTCATCATATAGATTGCCATATGAAATCGACCTTGAAGGAAATGTGTATCAGTCTCTTATATACCAATGTCCATTCTATTTTTATACCTCTAGAAGATTAATTCCTTACATTTCTTTACTTCATGTTGTTGATTGTAATTAGTAAATACGTATATTTAAGTTGTCCATTAAATATTTAATATTATTTGTCTACTTCATAGTTCGCTGTGTGCAAAAATTTCATAGACCTAGATAAATTAACGTCTCTCGGCACGGAGATGTTTCTTATATATGTTTCCGTCTTTATCTTGCACTTTTATTTTGACAGTTACAGCAAAATTATTCATTACGACTATTATTGCTATTGGCCTTCGTAGATAGATATTAAAACGATCAAAAGAACCAAATTTGCATTATTATAGACCTCGAGAGGTTCAAAAACTATAAATATATACCTAGTATATCTATAAACATGTTCTTTCTTTTGACCATGTCCTACAAGAATTGACCATAGGATTGTTCAAAAGGAAAGGTACTCGTAAATTAATGTTGCGTTTCGCTCCAATTAAATAGTCTACAGTTAAAACTCTCATACCATATTGTAGCCAACCCTTGTAGTTTCTGTCTGATAAAATATAACCGTTATTTCGTCCCAGTCGTAGACAGTGGCACATTTATTGACCTGTTTAAACTTACCAAAACCAAGGCGTTGACAGAGGGTCAACATTACATAAAATATTCTTGTGGTTATTACTACGGTAGCTGAAATTCTGTATCGGAGATGTCACTGCTTACGGCTGAGATTGAGACTTAATATTGAATAAAGAACTCATGAATGTTAAACCGTTCCATGCACATTGTTTCAACATACCTATAAGAACAATACTAAACAAGTCTATTCGCACACAAATACATTAAGTACACAATCGTAGTCGTCATTTTAGTATCGCGAGTGCGAACAGTCAATGGTGAGAGCAATTATCTTTGCGGAAGTGTAACAATATAACAAGCTACCTAAAGAAGTCAAGAACGCAAACTCGTTTGATGTATTCAAAACTAAGTTAAAATATCATATTCTTAAAGATCAAACACTACCGTAAACATACTTGCCCTACTGCTGCGTTGCTTTATAGTGGCACCGGATTGAATAATCTTTTTTTTTTGCGGGTGGATCGAAAAGTTTGAAATGTTTGTATTCGTTGATGTGATTTGTGTACGAAATGACTTAATACTGTGTATTTAAATGATTTGACGGAAACAAAAACAATACCGTGTACCGTGTGGTGCCGGACGTAAGGAATAGCACCACCCCATTTCTTCCCGTGGGTGTCGTAAGAGGCGACTACGGGACTTACTAGAGAATAGGCAGCAGCGTTCTCTATGCATTTTACCACCATACTGCGATCGCCAATCCGCCTGCCAAGCGGGGCGATTATGGCAAAGCCCCCCAAATTGGGGGAGGTCATGTCCAGCAGTGGACGTATTACGGCTGAAATGATGATGAAACAATACCTGCTTAGTTTGAGTGTCAAAGTTTGTGAATATTTTAAGTTTTGGAACAATTGTTCTCAAGTAAGTGATCCGTCCCTAACACGACCCACTGACCGACATAATAAATAAATTCTTTTTGAGAAGTAAATTTCTTTAACCATGAAATACTGACAAAATTTCATCGTATCTTTAGAAGTGAAACCTGTATTTTCTAACCGTTTATTCCTTCGTGTCCGCGGTGCGTTATCGATGGCATCACGTTCTTCACGAGACCTTCAGGGCTGCGTTTACGACGTAAGCTCTGTCCCTCGCCCACAACCACTCCAGTTCGTTGTCATTCGACACGCGGGGACTGTAGTGTTCAGCACTAGCCAGAGATGTAGCCCGCCGCCCGTGGCTGCGTTCCCGGCTCAGCTCGTTGTACAGAGCGCGTAGCTGGTTGTGATGATAACCCAGCTCATGCCCGGATACGGTCACGTCGCCGCTTCCGACTCACAGCGTGCATACGACCACGGCTACGACGGGTCATCGCCACGCGGTCCCGCGGGGTAGGCACGTAGCATCGTTGTTCTGAAACTTGTAAACAGAGGCGCTGTAACTACTCCATTTTACACGTTAAAGATTAAACTTACATTAAGGGCGGTAAATGTTTAAATGTACAATTGAAAATTCTCCAAAAACGAGGCGTCTTAGCTCACAAATGACACCATTTTAGGCCCCTTACACAAAAATAAGTGACGGTAGGCACTATCTGTACTACTTTCAAAATGACTATTGAAAATAACCTAAATAAAATCACGAAATTACCCAGCCCCAAACATTGAGGTTCTATGATCTGTTGTTAAGATATTGACCTGTTATAATATAACTAAGCACCAAGCAGGCTCATCCCACTTCTGAAATATGTGATAAAATAGGGTACCCTTGCTCTAAACCAACATATTGAATACCTAATGTATTTAACATCAAAGCAGAAACTTATGGATGGGTAACCAAATGCATCTAATTGTCATTACTAGATTATCTCAAACTTTAAACTGACTTATAGGTATTACAGGGTAAGGAAAATAACACGTAACACATTGTATCATTTAAAGGTACACCACACACCTCGTTTATTTCAAATAGGCACACCTTTAAATAGAATTGACTCTAGTTGTCCCTTCCAAGGAGTAATCGCCATTGGAGAAGAAGGACAAGAAACTCCAAGGCTACTCTTAAATAAATATTTTACAATGTTATAAGTACTTAATATTTAAGATATTATAGTAACAGAACTTACGTCCGTCTTCGATGCTGGCCCCGAGTGAATAGGCCGAGTGCCACCCCGTGTTCTCAACCGTTGTCTCAGAACCTCGTTATTTCAAAACTAGTGTTGCCAGTATTACCTGGAACCAAATGTCGTGACTGGCCTTTTTTTTTTTTTTTTTTCAGGATGGGAAATCATCGAATGACTTCTCCCGCTCTGGGCGGAGCGGGAGGGTGTGTCAGACTTTTACTGACTAAAACCCACCCGTGTTCCATCAGTTGCCCATGTGCCAGGGTCACGGTATCTCTTTCGAACAATCACGCGACCCCGGCAGGCATCGGTCCTATTAGACCCCTACGCTGCTGCTGACATCTCTTTGAGGCGCGCGTGGAACACTGCGCGCCGTCAACCCGAGCTTGGTCCTTACCGGGCGGCGAGCTACCCATTGCTCGCCACCCGCAAGCTCGCGCCTACGGTGGCCGGGAGTCCGCTATTGACTCCCGACGCCCGGGGCGTCTCCTCCTGCGGCGGCTAGGGACGTGAGGGCGCAGAGACTGCCACTCCCTCACGCGCCCCGCCTCCTCCTTCGCGAGCATTACTGCTTCGCAGAAGGAGGTGACGGCTTCCCATTCCCTCTCGCTCCGTACCATGGCTCGCACCAGGGCCGGACGCGAGAGGTCGCCGCCGCCGATCGCCTCCACGAGGACACGGCGGTGCTCCGCCCAAGCTGGGCACACCTCCACCGTATGCTCCACCGTGTCCTCCAGACGATCCTCGCAATGGAAACACCCGGACGTATCCTCCCGCTTTATCCTGAACAGGAACCCACCGAAGCACCCATGCCCGGTGAGAACCTGCGTCAGGCGGAAGGTGAGGACGCCGTGGCGCCTCTCTATCCACTCCTCAAAGAGGGGACTTACCGCCGCAATTGTGGCGTGCCCTGTCGTGACTGGCCTTGAATCTTTACTGCCCGATTATTCCGATTGTTTTTCGGGTAGTTAAAATAAAATTGGATTATGTTCAGTCCAAATGCACATTGAATTAACTGATACGAGGCCTATTTATTGCCGTCCTTATCGAATGTCTTTAGGAGATCGGGAGATATTCCGTGATATTATATTGTATCAGACTTACTGAGTTAAGGAATTGTGGAGGAATCAAATTCCTCTTATGCTTGTCCCGTCATATTAGTTCCTAAAATGTCTGGTGAAATACGTATGTGCGTAGATTATCGTGCATTACATAAAATTACTAAACAGTATCGTTGTCCTTTACCCGTAATACAAGATCAGTTAGACCGGTTATCCAAGCAGCGCGTTTTCAGCTGTCTTGATATTATGTCAGCATTTAAATCGCTGATGATAGTAATCAGTATACAGCATTCATAACGTCGGATGGGCACTACCAGTATTATAAGCGTATGAGCTTTGGATTGGTTAATGCACCGTCAGTGTTTCAGCGCGCAATAGGCAATATTCTCGGTTCTTTACTTCTGATGTGCGACAGCGTATTTGGATGATATCCTCGTTTATGCTGAAAATTATGATGATGCATTGCACCGTCTCAGAACCGTATTGTAGAAAATACGGGATGCTAATGTGATGCTCAGTTTAGACAAGTGTTCTTTCTTAGTCTCAAGTATAGAGTACTTAGGGCATGAGGTGTGTGATGGCAGAGTCGGACCATCCAAGTATAAACTCACTGCAGTTCATGATTTAGCTGTGCCTGGAAACGTACATCAGGTACGTCAGTTTATGGTTCTAGCAAATTATTTTAGGAAGTATGTGCCTAATTCAGCCTCGCTCGTTCTATCACGAAACTCACAAAACAATATCAACCGTGGGTATGGAGTGACCAACAATCTCTTGCATTCAACCGCATTTAATGACTTTTAGTAAAACAGCCCGTGTTAGCGTTGTTTAATCCGGGATATGAAACCCAAGTTCAAACAAACGCATCCAAATAGGCTTAGGTGAAATATTGCTTCAGAAGCAGCTGAATGGTGCCTGAAAACCATTCCCATATGCGAGTAGACAGACACGTAATCTGTCTGCCGAACAAAAGTATCACAGTTTCGAATTAGAGACATTGGCTGTTGTCATGAGCTTGAAAAGGTTTAAGGTATACATGTCGGGTTTAAAATTTGTTCTAGTCACTAACTAGCGCATTACGCTGGACATGGACCAAACGTGATTTGTCTCCCCGTATCGCCCGGTGGTGGCTTGAAGTTCAAGGTTTTGACTTTACTGTTGAGTATCGTGCTGGCAAATCAATGGCTTACATGGATGCGCTGAGTCGTAATCCTATGATTTCAGTAATGCGATGTTTTTAAAAAGACTTAGTTAATGTTTGCAGCAGGATGACGACTCGTTGCGCGGTATCATAGATCAGTTAAAAGATCAGGTTTCGAAGGGCATAACTAATGGCTTGCTAAGGTTTTCTTGTTTGAGAATGGTGTACTATTTAGAAAAGTAGGGAAAAATCAAAATGTACATGTTGTTCCACGAATGTCACGTTGGTCTCTTGTTCAAAGTTTCCATGATAATAACGGTCACGTTAATTTTAATGATACTTACAATGCCATAAGATCATAGTATTAGTTTCACGGCATGCGTTCAAAAGTACACTTGTGGTAGTATATCATGTCAATAGTCTAAAAAAAAACCAACTGACCGTCGTATGGACTTGTTACATCCAATAGAAAAGGTAGCTGTACCTTCCCACGGTTCATATAGACCATCTTGGTCCGTTCTGTAAAAGCCCATCAGGCAAAATGCACATTCTAGCAATGATAGATGCCTTCACGAGGTTTATATGGATCGAAGCTATTCGAGATGTCAGTTGTAAATATGTGTTACAGACTTTAGACCAATTAATTAAAACCTTTGGTGTTCCAAGTCGTATAATAAGCGACTGTGGCAAAGCTTTTAGCTGCAAAGATTTTTAACAGGACTATATTTGACGCCCTGATAGCAAATTTGGCGATGTTCAAAATGACTGGGAGAAATTTGCCTTAGTTACAGTTAGGAATAAAATCTAACGTAAATGATTCTGCGGGAAATATTCCATTGGAAGTTCTTTGTGGGTTTCGACCTAGAATCGTTGGCGATATAGCTATGCCAGATAAGTTACTCAATTTACACGAATTGAGGAAATGTCATTGTTACGCGATAATTTAAATTGTTGTATGATCAAAAGTGGCGTTATGAACCTCTTTTTAATTTAGGTTATCTGGTTCTTCCCGAAAGAAAAATCATTTTTAAGGGTTTACACAGTGGTAAACTTATGCCGCGTTTTGACGCGCCATTTAATATTGTAAAGGTCCTGCCTCATGATCGGTACGTGATTAAGAGTACACGTAGCCGTGGTCGTTTTTATAAAAATACCTTGGCCAGGGATACGTTAAAACTTTAACAATATAATCATTCCGATGAGTCTGATCATTCGTATTCTGAATAATGCTGTCCAGGACGATTTATTTCATTAGATACGTGCACATTAAAATTGTTAAATGGATCCATTTTTAGTATTTGTTGTTATTAAAAACAATTTATGATCGATCTTTGTTTTGAAAGCGCTAGCCTTCAGAGGCATTTTATTAACATAACCATAAAAACTACACTAAATAATACACTTAACCTTAAGAGGTTGTGTTTTTGATATTAGTCTTTTGTCGTTCCTTAAGAGGAAGACTATGCCTTAAGAGTCTATTGTGACGCGACATTTACGGTGTGGATCTTAAGTGGTAAGGTGGTAAGCCATCATTATGACCACAACCGGTTTTTGTTTAGTAGATTGGGTTATGTAAACTTTAAGACTGACATTAAGAAGTCAGTTTTAGTTGGCATTCCTAATATTTCAGAAGCCAATCGCACTGGCATTCAGACGTCAGTTTACGTTAGCATTAAGAAGCCAATTACACTGACATTCAGACGTCAGTTTACGTTGGCATTAAGAAGCCAATGCACTGACATTCAGACGTCAGTTTACGTTGGCATTAAGAAGCCAATTGCACTGACATTCAGACGTCAGTTTACGTTGGCATTAAGAAGCCAATTGCACTGACATTCAGACGTCAGTTTCCGTTGGCATTAAGAAGCCAATTGCACTGACATTCAGACGTCAGTTTACGTTGGCATTAAGAAGCCAATTGCACTGACATTCAGACGTCAGTTTACGTTGGCATTAAGAAGCCAATTACACTGACATTCAGACGTCAGTTCAAGCTGACATTAAGATGTCAGTCCCACCGTGTCTTCACCGCATCGTGAGTTCGTGAGCAACCTGGGCCGTCATCAGCACCATAGAGCGAGAGCTACTCGGGACGCGCAGCTGTATCAGGAAGGCCGACTGTAAGGCAATAGATGGCGCTCGAGAACTGTCGTGAAGTTGACAACTACGAAGCTAGCAACGAGCGGGCAGCGCGCCTTGCTGGCATGCGCCGAAACATTCATTCTCTTTCTTCGAGGACGCCGACGGGTTAACATCTACTTTCTGTTGTACTTCATTGTGTATTTTTAATTAAATATTTTTTTAATCTTTTACCTTGTTTTTCTGAGCTCTTACAATTCACAAAACTATGCAAACCCTCCTCTGCAATCCAACTCGTCGCAGAGGAGAGAGGAAGGTGACAGACAGGAGTCAAGACTTCAAGAATCCTCATCTCATAAATCCTCAAGCGTAACAACCAGGTCAATTCGAATTGTAAAACCACCAAAAAGGTTAATAGACGAAACACATTAACCATGTTACTATTAACTAAGTAGTATTAAGAAGGTTGTCTAGATTAAATGTAACTCAGTATTAATAAGAATGTTGTCTAGTTTTAATATAACTATAAGTATCATAGAGCATGTTTTCATGTAGGTAAAGTCGCTTGTCATTGTAAACCTTATTAATTGTTTGTCAAGGGTTTAATTTGAACTCAACAAGGGGGATGTTGTAACATCACTATTTAGTAAGTAATTAGTGTGTACACCACTAGATATAATCTATGGTTCCGGTCTATACCTGTCACTCCAGCACTGCTATATCTGATCCCGTCTGGAATACCACGACTGAACGGTCTCTGTGTAAACTGTGATCCTAGTCTCAATAAACAAAGTCTACTCAACGATATCTTTCATTTAAATAAACAATAAAAAAAAGAACATCTGATGTTATTATGCTTTTAGACCACTCTGATCCTGCCAGGGTCGCGAGATTGTTCAAACGAGATACCGTGGCCCTGGCATATGGGTAACTGAAGGAACACGGGTGGGTTTATGTCAGTAAACGTCTGACAGTCCCAAGAGAACTACCCCCCCATAGGATTAGACCCCTACCATAGGATTTCAATTGAGTAGGTGGAAGCGTGATGGTGGGGTCCAGGAGACAAGAAGTGGCTAGCGTACTGTCCGCCGTACGCGGAGCAGACAATCAAGTACAAGATACAATATACAAACAAAAGCACTTACCTGGTGGTTGAAGGACACTGCTCTGGTGCCAACCTGGAGATATGTATGTAAGTGAGTGTATGTGTATCGTGTCGTGACGTTATGAGTATTCTCCTGGTACCAATCCGCTTCCAATTAGGCTGGAGACAATCACAGCATGCGGTCTTCAAATCACTCATTCACAATAGCGTCACTAACACATCGGGTCATGACAGATTGTCCACAAAACGACCGGTTCTCAGGGGTAAGGGATTATTACAATTAATACAATTGGATCACGACTAATTGTCACAAACGGATCGATTTAACAGGGATTAATTTCAACAAAAGGCCGCGAGACCCAAGCGGCGGCGTGCTTCCTTGGTCCCACCGGATGCCAAGAGAAAGTGTCAACGTCAAAATCAAACTTGACAAGTCACATGTCATTCCGTTACGCGTTGCGTGCGCATAGAGAAACTATTTCAGGACGCAACATCTAACCCCCCCCGGACGGGCCTTCCCGTCCGCTAATCACTTGGCAATCCCGACAAGGTTGCGTTTTATCAGTCCACTTGACGCGCTGCTGGAGGATGTGCAAATACTCCAAGCTCCAACGCTTCCAAAACTCTGAGCGATCTGCTGCACCAACTGAAACCGCGATAGCCAATTTTTGGCTCACATCAACAAAAGGGTGCTCCGGCAGGGCGACAAGTGGCTGTCAAATCAAAAAATGGCCCGGGGTTAGGGCCTCCAAGACGTTCAGGTCCGTAGACAGCGGGCACAATGGACGCGAGTTCAATACAGCTTCAAAACGGAAAAATACCGTAGCTAACTCCTTAAAGGTGAGAACGGTGTCTCCCAACAATCTGCGCCAGAGTCCCTGTGCCGCTTTCACCGCGGCCTCAAAAATATCCCCCCAATGGGGGCAGGCTGGCGGATCAAAACAATAACAAACAACAAACAACAACAACAACCAAACAACAACAACAACAACCAAATGGCCCTTCTTAGGCAACAAAAGGGGGTGACGGACCCCATAAGGAAGGCTAAGTGCCTCAACCGTCAACAACCAAACAACAAAAGACCCGTATCGTCCAAAAAGGGGTTCAACTTCCTAACGGCTCCCGACAATATCCAAAACTCTCGCTGCAGAATGGCCAACAGCGCATTGCAACCGGCATGCGAGTTCTTAATGTGACGATCAGTCACCAACAATTCAACAACAAAAAACAACAATTCAACAATTTGTCGAGGGAGCCAAATCGACTCAACAAAACATCAGGGTCCTTCGTTCCAACAGCGAGCACCTTGAGCCCGGGCAAAGGACCCGACATAAAGACTGGCGATCGAGGCCAATCATCCTCGGGATGAGTCAGCCAGTCGGGTCCCCACCATAGGGGGTAAGCAAACAAGCAGGGTGCCATGCACCCATGTGAGGCCACGGCGCCTGGGTTCAAATCTCCAGGCCTCCAAATCAAAGGCGTATCAAATTTTGAATTTGGGACACTCGGTACGCAACAAAGACCTCCAAAGAGTGGACGGACGTCTTCAACTAACACAAAACAATTTGACTGTCCGTCCAGGCGTAAGAAGCCCGAATGTCCACAGTTCCACCCAAAGTGTGAGCAACGTGGTTCAATAGACGCACAAGACGCGCCGCCCCTGACAATTCAACTTAGGGGTGGTCAGTGCCGTCCGGAGGGGGGCCACCTTGCTCTTGACCAAGACCACTGACAAATTCACCTGGCCTGTTGCGCAGACGGTGCGCAGACAAACAACAGCTGCATAACCGTGCGAAGACGCATCACAAACAAGGGTAGCAGTGTAGCTCCCAGGGGGGAGGATAGCGCGGGGTAACACGACCTCGTTGACTGCAGGGAGTGCGGATACAAATTGGAGCCACTCTTCCAACAGGGTTTCCCAAATTGGCTCGGGCCCAGCCAAGTCCCGCAGTCCAAAGGCGCTCAAGAAACCAATTTTGCCCAAAACAATACAAACAAAACAACAAAACAATAGACAAAAGGCAACCCTGGGCTCCCATGTCCAAACTGGCACGGACCACAACAGAGTCCCCCGTGGGCCCCCAGACCTGACCGATGCCGTTGGCAACAAAACCATGTCAATCTGAGAGGTACCTTAGCGGGGCAGGCGCCAATGTCCTAACAATGCCTGGGCGGCGACCGATCGCCGCACACCCAGGCTCCGCACCCAAGCTCAAGTCCCTCGCGACGAGGATGGAGGCCAAACTCCTCGTCCGCGCGGTGTCCCGAGCCACGCGCCATCGCTGGATTGGCATATCCCACCGGAGGCCTGAATGGCGGGGGGCGTGACTCCAACCGGGGACGTTCCGCCAAAGGAGGGGAGGGAAGGCGGTGCTGGTCTGGCCAGCGGTGCCTAGCAACAATTGCGTAATCGCCTTTACGCGGGGAGACCAAATGGCAGTCGCGCGGCTCCCGATCAACTTGCGCGGGGGGTGGAGTGCGGCGCTCAAAATTGCGGGCCTCTCCCCGGTTCTGAACCGGCGAGGCAGAAGCCCGGTGGCCAACTCCATGGTACCCCCCCGTACGCGAACCTTCATCAGAGGCTGGTCTGCCAGCGTGGTTCGCGTTAGCGCACAATATGTCCAAATGGGACCCCCCACAAATTCTACAAGGGCGGGGGTTGGGGCAGTCCCGATGGAAGTGAGCCCCCAAACAAGAGAAGCACAGGCGGCGTGCATTGGCAATTCGGCGGCGGGCACTCACGTGCAACTTCAAAAAGGCCACACAAGTTGCCATGCCATGCCCCGTGTCCCTACAAAACTCACAACCAGGACGACTCTGGGTGCCAGCAAAACGAGCGGCGGAGCGACCATCAACAGGCCCGCGAGCCCTAGTCCGTCCCTGGTCTCGTGGCCGGGAAGACGGCTGGCATGACTCAGTGGCAACGCCAGAGTTGTCCACAAACCGACACTCATCCTCCAAAAATTGGACGAGGTCATCAAATGGGGGGAGATGTGTGACACTATCCCCACCATACTTTTGCTCGAAACGAGCCCTCAAATCGGCAGGAAGCCGTTGCAGCACAACATGTACCAAAAAGTAAGACCAATGGTCCACCGGCAAGTCCAATTGCTTTAAAGCGTTGGTCGCTGCCACCAACGGGTTCAACAGGTCAGTACGCAATGCTGACAATCCAGTAATGACCGGTAACCCCAAAATCAATCCAATATGAACGTCAGCCAAACAACGTTTATTTTGGTACCGCCGGGTGAGTAGCTCCACAGCGGTAGGGTAGGCTGAGTCAGTCAAAGACAGATGCTGCACCAAGGCTCGGGCCTCACCTTCCAGGACAGACAACAAATAGGCCAGCTTTTGGGCGGGTCTGAGGTCCGAGCGTGCATCAACCAAACTTTCAAACAGGTTTTGGAAACTTAACCAGTGGTCCAGACGACCGTCAAAATGTGGCAGTTCCAAAGTAGGCAGTCTACTCAATAGTCCGGGACCTGAAACAACCGAGGTCTCTGGTTTGACCTGGACAGGTGTCCGGCTCCCCAATATTTCCCGAGCACGTTGACCAATGACATCCCCCAGGTCCAAGATCTGGTCGTAGTCAGCAAGGACCTTGTCACGTGCTGCCTGATCCAGCACTTCCAGAGCCACATCACAAATGTACTCGTTGTAGCGGGTAAGCAGAGCATCAACGTTGCCGAGTCTCACGTTCAACTGCTCGAACCGAGCCAGAGTGACCGCTTCAAGATCCGGGCGCTCAGCGGTTGCTGCAGCTGAAGCGAACCACCGTAGCTGTGTGGTCAATCCACTGATTGCCTCTCTCACCGCTTTGTGTGCCATTGCACAAACAATACAATTCAAATAAACCAAAATTAAATATTCAAATATCAAAGTTCAAACAATAAATAACAAGGAAATCCAACGCAAACAATCGAATAAAATAAACCAAGCAAAAGGTAATTAAGTAACAAAGTTCAAACAATCAAACTACCAAACTGACTAATCAGCAACTCAAGAAATAACAATATATTGGTTTCAGTTCAATTCAACAATAAACTTTTATTTTAATTCTAAACCAATATCAACGTTCAACAATTCTATTTCACATTCAATTCCAAATTTCAAATTCTAATCCAATTCCAAATGTTATCAATAATGAACCTTTTTTCCTATTTAAAACAATGGTAATACTCAAAAATGCCAATTTCAAATATTAATTTTCACAAATAACCATATCAATGGTACAAACTCAACATTTTAATGTCTTCCTGACATTCAATACAAGACAGAGGTCAAATAACAACAACAAGAGGTTATAACATAGCTCAATCTAACCAACTCTGAAGCATAAACCTGGTTGACCCCCGGCAATATGAGTTACTCAACTCAACAAATTTACAAATTATTTCAAACAAACAATTAATTACCGTTAACAAATATTTACAGCGAATTACTACTTCCCTTATAGAGACTGCCAAGTAATTAGCCTACTGTAAAATTACCAATTTGGTGGTTTTGTAGGTTAAAACCACGCTCTGCATACCAAAATGTACTCTGCCAGGCTAGACTAGACCCCTACCATAGGATTTCAATTGAGTAGGTGGAAGCGTGATGGTGGGGTCCAGGAGACAAGAAGTGGCTAGCGTACTGTCCGCCGTACGCGGAGCAGACAATCAAGTACAAGATACAATATACAAACAAAAGCACTTACCTGGTGGTTGAAGGACACTGCTCTGGTGCCAACCTGGAGATATGTATGTAAGTGAGTGTATGTGTATCGTGTCGTGACGTTATGAGTATTCTCCTGGTACCAATCCGCTTCCAATTAGGCTGGAGACAATCACAGCATGCGGTCTTCAAATCACTCATTCACAATAGCGTCACTAACACATAATTGTCACAAACGGATCGATTTAACAGGGATTAATTTCAACAAAAGGCCGCGAGACCCAAGCGGCGGCGTGCTTCCTTGGTCCCACCGGATGCCAAGAGAAAGTGTCAACGTCGAAATCAAACTTGACAAGTCACATGTCATTCCGTTACGCGTTGCGTGCGCATAGAGAAACTATTTCAGGACGCAACAGATATCCCATCCAAAAAAAAGACCACTCTGATCACAAATTAAACAAAAACTACACAAATATGATTGCAACTTTTAGTGAAGCACAATCAAAAGATAAGCTAAAGGGAAGGGAAGCTTCTGCCACCGGTTAAAAAGCAGCTTCACTAGACATTGTTTTTATTTTTTATTGTTGTTTTTAAATTTAAGTTCTTTGTTAATACTTCGGGGCTTACGGTACAAATAACTTGATGTCATTCTTGCATTGAAAAACTTCAGAAATGTTAATTTTAGCACTGATCTTATATGATAAGTTAAAAACTGTGTGTGTTTAATCTTACTATCTATTTGTAACCTATCGGACATACTTTAGAATGTACTATGAATGATTAGATCTTAATATAATTTATTTACACCAAAATTGCCTAAATTACGGACATGGTTCTTTGTTTTATGAAAAGGAGAATTATTTGTTTTCAAATATCTGCCATAAGTCTTGAAAATAAAATGGATACTACATAGTCAAGACGGCTAATTGGGTTTCCGTTTTTTCCTCTGGCGTTGCTTGTATCGTTAGATAGTTTTGGCGTTTCTTCGATGTCTCTTATTTGTGCTGCCGTTTGTATATTCCCACCACCAACCTCCAAAATACAAATACATAATATAAAGATCTTGCACAAACAATCACATATATAATCGATGAATCATGAAATCATTTATATTATTGCCGAGCTGTGTAATATATATAATATATCCATTACATTATTGCTTTAATTGCGTTCCAGGAATAAAATTTGAAATAACGGTATAACAGAAAACAATGTGTCTATGACGAGACACTGGAGCTTGGTGCTCAATAAAACGAAGGACTTCACTTTAAACTATGTATTTAATTATTATAAAAGTAGAAAAGTAACACTTCGTTCTATTACGTATTTAAAACAATTATTAAATATAAATTTAAAGGAAGATGTGTGGACCGATGATCGTCCGTGGTTCAGAATTCTTATGCTGTAATTTTTTTCTATATGTCAGGTAGAAGTTTTTCTTCGGACTATTACATTTGTGTGACCTACCGTCACTCATAAACGCCTAATTAAAATATCGTTGACAGATATTTGACATCGACACTATATTCATTAAAGTGTCAGGCGTTAACATCTTCCCCGCCGTTAAAGGCCTCCGGCCTTTAACCCTCACTCCATCTGCCATCTTCTCCAAAAATGCTGCCGGATTTGTTCGAGTCGCTGGTAGCGCTTCAACTGAGTGGCTTTACAATCTTCAAGGCTTGGAGAAGGTAGCGCAGTTAGCGGCCGTCCAAGCAGGAAGTGCCCTGGGGTGAGGAAAAGGAGGTCATTTGGAGACGTGGACATGGGGTGAAGTGGGCGGCTATTTAATATGGCTTCCACTTGTGCAAACAACGTGGAAATCTCTTCAAAATTTAAATGCGTGTTGCCCATTACACGTCTTATGTGATATTTAGCGGATTTTACCCCGGCCTCCCAGATACCACCAAAGTGAGGAGCGTAAGCAGGTGAAAATAAAAATTTAATCTCTTCTTCGTTACAGAAATTTGTGATTGCTTGGCGGTTACATTTCAAAAAGTTGCCAATTTCCTTGGCAGCGGCCACAAAATTGCGACCGTTGTCACTAAAAATTTCAGTAGGTTTACCCCGACGGGATACGAACCTACGCAGGGTAAGAATGAAAGCGTCCTTCGAAAGATCACTGACCGCTTCCAAGTGTACGCACTTGTACCTTAAGCAGACAAAAATGCATAAATAGCATTTTGTTACCCTTGATCCGCGACCCTTCCTATTTGATATATAAAAGGGTCCGGCAAAATCTACACCAACGCTACGAAATGGGAAATCCACCGTAACGCGCTGAGAGGGCAAGTTCCCCATTAAGGGTGTTAAAGTCTTGCCCTGTACCTTTCTGCATGTGATGCAGTTGCGCACAGTCCTCCTAGCGAGGTGTCGCCCATTGATAGGCCACACGTATTGCCTGACACTAGCGAGGAGAAGCTGTGGGCCAGCGTGTAGTTTGTGTAAGTGTTCCCGCTCAAAGATTAATTTTGTGAGATGGTGTGAGGAATGCAGTAGGATAGGGTGCTTGCTGCTAAATGAAATAGCCGAGGCATCTAGCCGGCCTCCTACTCGTATCAACCCATTAACGTCCATGAAAGGCGTGAGCGCTATGATGGGTGATTTTGTACTAATAGATTTTTCTTTAATTAACAAATCGTACTCCACAGGAAACGATTCCTGTTGAGCCTTACGGCATAAAAGATGAAATGCATTTTGTAATTCTTCTAAATTAAGAGTATCAAAACGCCGAGAGTTAGGATAGCGCAAATTATAAAAATATCTTAAAACATACGCGTAATCTTGTTTTATCTTATTTAACTTACTATATTTATGAAATGGTATGATTGAGGAGTTATCTATCTTAGCAACAATGTTTGACTTCATTTCCGGCATTTCAAACTCGTGTTTATTTGGTAAGGTAGGCCAGGAAGATTCGCCTTGTAGTAAAAATTCAGGTCCTGACCACCACAGACTACGATCCTTTAGTTCTTCGGGATAAACGCCGCGCGAGACGAGATCAGCAGGATTCTCAGAGGTAGGTACATAACGCCAACAAGAAAGATCTGACAATTCCAGTATTTCTGCTGTTCTATTAGCCACGAAGGTCTTTAATCTTCTAGAACTAGTATGTAGCCAAGTCAGCACGACGCTGGAGTCGCACCAATACAGTTTACGTGCTATTGGGTACCTTAAGGAATCGACAACGGCCTTGCATAGTCGAACACCTAGTAAGGCGGCACACAGCTCCAAACGAGGTATAGTACAGGCCTTGATTGGTGCCACCTTTGACTTGGAACACAAGAGTTTGACATGTACGATACCTCCTTCATCAATAGATCTTATATAGACGCAAGCGCCATAAGCTCTTTGGGAAGCGTCGCTGAACATATGTAGCTCTGTAACAACAGGTGAGTCGCATAGAACCTGCCTCGGCAGTGTAAATGTAGATAGACAAGATAGATTATTGGAAAATTTACGCCAAGTTCTTTCTATTTCCTCGGAAAGAGGTTCATCCCAGCCAACCCTGTCAAACCAAAGTTGCTGCATTATTAATTTAGGAATAATAATACAGGGGCTGACAAAACCGAGTGGGTCAAAGATTTTAAACGATGTTGATAAAATATAACGCTTCGTGATCTTGTCATTGATAGGGAGAATTTGGAAGGAATAATGTAAACTATCTGTTTTAGAATTCCACCCTAAACCGAGAGCATTTGAGGACTCGCTAATGATCAGCGTGTCTGTAGAGTTTTCAGAGCAGGCCTCAAGAACGCTAGACGAATTAGATTTATATTTTCGTAGATTAAAACACGCTGCCTTAAGAGCTGCTGATACAGATTTTTGAATATGTATTAGTTCCCTCTCAGAATCACAGCCCGTAATTAAATCGTCAACGTATAGATCATGTTGTATAATCGTTCTAATGAGTGGATCCTCACACTCCTCACCCGACTGCCAAAGACACCTTGTACTTAAAAAACTTGCGCTTGTGAAACCATAAGTCACCGTATTTAAACGTAAGGTCTTAAGGGGCTGACGCTCGTCTTCTCTCCATAGAATAAGCTGAAGATTTCGATCTGACTCGTCCACTAATATTTGACGAAATAATTTTTCTACGTCTGCTGCTAAAAGGTATTTGTAGAAACGAGCTCGAATTAATATGGAGAAAAGAGAGTCTTGAATTTTAGGCCCAACCATTTGTATGTCATTGACAGAGAAGCCTGAGGAAGTACGGGCAGATGCATCGAAAACAACGCGAATTTTAGTGGATTCACTGTTTTCCTTGAACACAGGGTGATGAGGCAAGAAATAGCATAAATTCGAATTTAAGTTATTTAGCGCAATTTCAGAGAGATGGCCTAATTCTGCATATTCTCTGATAAATTCAATGTATTGCGACTTAACTTCAGGCTGTCTTCTAAATCGCCGTTCTAAATTATAAAACCTTTTCTTGGCCATTTTGTAGGAGTCACCGAGACAATCCGGTGAGTCAATAAGTGGTAACTTGACAGAGAATCTGCCGTTTTCTAAGCGGCAGGTGTGCTGTAAAAAATGAGTTTCACATGCCTGCTCGCTTTCACTTAAATATGATTTAGATGGGATTTCTTCAAGCTCCCAAAATCTATTTAATTTTAATTCTATATTTTCATCATGACAAAAATGGGTAAGTACGTAATTGCATTTAATATCGTTAGCCTTTTTATGTTGCAGGGGGCCTCCAATCAACCAGCCCAACCTTGAGCTGTGCAATTTAGGACAATTGGGGCCTAATGACCGCTGCTCACAACCTATAATGTCCCAAAATAAATCTGAGCCTATGACAATATCTATGAAAGAAGGCTGATAGAATTTAGGATCTGCTAAGATAATATCTTTAGGAATGTTAAACGATCTAATATCAATTACCGCATTGGGAATTAATGATGTTAGTTCCTTCATAACATAAAAGTTGGAAACAACGTTGAATGGTGTGTTTAACGATTTTAATTGGGCAATGCAATATTCAGTTATTGTACCTGCATCATTGTTGCCAAAACCGATTACCTTTGTAGCGTTGATAGGGCAGTCCTCTAATGCTAACCTATGCTTCAGGCCTAGACTTATGAAAGAGGATTGGCTGCCACAATCAAGCAGGGCGCGCACACTTTCAGATTTGCTAGTCTTGGGATTGACTATTTCAATCAAAGCGGTACAAAGAAGAGCATATTTGTTACCTTGATTGTTACAGTTAGCCAACGTCTCAGAACTGTTGGTACTGGTACTAGGTAAATTGTCAGCCTTACCAGTGGGAAGGTGCAATATAGTATTATGTCTCTTGTTGCATTCAGTACAACGACTTAAACGACATCTAAATGTAGGGTGACCCGACCTTAAACAATTAAGACACAATTTCAATTTATGCGCCTCGGCTATACGCTCGCTAATACCCTTTGCCTTGAACGATGGACAATCAAATATTTTGTGATCCCCATTACAGCTTGGACAAAGGTATGACGAAGATGATTGTGTTTGTGGTTGGTTACTACTACTAATGTTTGCATATGCTTTAGTATGACGTATGTGGTCTGGTTTCTTTGAATGGACTTCAGGGCGCTGTTTATCATTATTTGATTTAATGCCGTGGTCTGACTTGCTGCGGTGTAAGGACTCAAGCACGGTTGCACGATCATTTAAAAATTTGTAAAATTCCTTAAGTGTGGGTGTGTCTGTCGACAACGCGTTCCGGTGTTCTTCCCATTTCAAGAAGTTGTTATTGTCCAACTTGGAAGCGACTAAGTGAATGATAAGCACATCCCAATGCTCAGTGGCTTGTCCTAAGTTGGAGAGAGCACGTAGATTTTGTGACACGTGGTCAACTAAAAAACGCAATGATTTCTCAGAACTATTTATCGAATTTATGTTAAACAATGCGCTAAGATGATGACTTATTAACAAACGTTTATTATCGTAGCGGTCAAGCAATAGGTTCCAAGCTTCCTGATAATTGTCAGCGGATACTTCTAAGTTCGAAACGGTGCGTGCTGCTTCACCTTCTAAATATGAAATTAAATAATGAAATTTGTTTACTGAACTAATTCTATTATTTTCATGTATTAACGATCGAAACGTGTCACGAAATTCCATCCATCGAAAGTATGATCCGTCGAATTTAGATACTTGTATCAAAGGTAGCCTGAAACCGATTTCACTATGATCGACATTGCAATGAGTTATATTGTGAGCACTGCTTGAATCGTGGACGCCTTCATCCCTATCGTGCATTTGTAACAACTCTTGAGCCATTACAATATTGCTAATAAATTCCTTCTCAATGTTTTCTCGTTCGTCAAGTTCATCCTTCAACCCACTAGAATTAATAATTTCAATTTGACTTTGTAAATCATCGAACCTTGACGATAAAGTTTCAAATTTACTTAGTTTAAGTGTAAGTTCCGCCCTGTGTGTTGTAGTAAAAGTGTCTAAATGAGATATTTTTTCTAAATAATTTCTAAACTTTGTAACTTGACCCTTGACGGAACTACGTCTAACAATTAATTCCGCCAAATTCTTGGCATCATCGCCCAAACCCATTATGACTGGTTATTTCAAACAAACTTCTCACGAAAAGGAGATTAAAGTTATGTAAATACTCAAAAAAGGATAGGTTAAAATAAGCCAAATAAAAGGATACGCTCCGCCCCTGGTTGGTGGTCTCTGCCGTACGGGAGGCCGAAGTCACAGTCACCGGTCTGCGTACAGCCTTAGCCTGCACCGACGACGTTGCGCGCTGCGGCAACGGCGCTCAGCGATGCACGGGAAACTTAGGCGAATCTGAAATATTCGGCGAAATAATCACTTAACAGAACTAAATAGGCACGGCAGCCTGTGGAAGTAATTTCCTAAAGGAAATACAAAAAAAAATACAAAAGTTTGTAATAACTTCAGGTGTGTAGGTAATTTGAGATATGCAATGTGGGTACTTGAAAATACGCTCGAAAATCCACCCAAAACGGTACAAAATTGAAATATCCTGAAATATCCAGGCGTAGAATATATCCTTACGGATAGGCACTGATATTAAATAACAGCGAACTTAAGAAAAAGTATAGAAAAACATCATTTAAAAAAGTATGACGCAACACTGTAACCTTGACAAAGGTGACCTATAAAAAATATGCACAAGTGAAAACTATACAGAGATTGGATAAGGACGTAGGTTACGTGGTTTAAACGGAAGTTTAGGACTTAAGGAAGGCACTTAGCTGCAGAAAAACTGCTGCGCTGCGGTGTGACGCTAAATTTAGCATCAATGTCCGGCGATGTTAAGTACTGCCATTGTTCTTCCGATGTACGTTCTCCCAAGGGCTGGATGCGGCGCGGTGCTGCCCGACTGATAACTGCGGTGCGGTGCTGGCCAACTTCAGCTAGACCTTGGTACTCCGAATTTCCTTTCCGATTCAGTCCTGTCACGGTCGCCAAATATGTCTATGACGAGACACTGGAGCTTGGTGCTCAATAAAACGAAGGACTTCACTTTAAACTATGTATTTAATTATTATAAAAGTAGAAAAGTAACACTTCGTTCTATTACGTATTTAAAACAATTATTAAATATAAATTTAAAGGAAAATGTGTGGACCGATGATCGTCCGTGGTTCAGAATTCTTATGCTGTAATTTTTTTCTATATGTCAGGTAGAAGTTTTTCTTCGGACTATTACATTTGTGTGACCTACCGTCACTCATAAACGCCTAATTAAAATATCGTTGACAGATATTTGACATCGACACTATATTCATTAAAGTGTCAGGCGTTAACACAATGAAAAACATAACTAAGAACAAACAACACGTATTGGTTATGTTTTTTACTTTTATTTGATGTAACATCACTATTTAGTAAATAATTAGTGTACGGTGCACGTACATGGGTTTTAAAATATATTAATTACAATAAGTTAGCCAGTAGGCTCGCGTATTTGCACTTTGGACGCGACCTACATTTGGCAGCGCACTGACACTGGCATTTTGCAATGTTCTATGCATTTTACATGTATTACATTTTTAGTGTTCAATTAGACGTGGTTTGAGTCGGACAACTTGCATTTTTATTTAGATTCATCCCGTTGAGCATTCACTGACATTTTCTGCATTTAACTTTACATTTGACATTTTACATCTGCATTGACATTACTTATGTTAGGGAAGCAACCTACATAGTTTTTTGGTCCTTCGTAACTATTGCAAGTACTATACAGTCCGATACGTCGGTTAATAAGTCGCCGCGCGGGATCTGTGTCGTGTCGTGTTATACCGTGCCGCGTGTGTTGCCGTGCAGGAGCATTCGGGGAGATAGCAGCGGTCCAGGTTCCAGAGCGTCACATTGCATTGCATTTGCATACAGGGAGAGTTCCTGAATTTCAAGTAAGATCGTTCATTATTTATCTTACGGCTTTACAATGGAGGGTTTTATCGTGCGTCAAGCAGAGATCCTCGAGGAATTGAAGAGAATCCATTCTAACTTTAAGAAGGATTCAGCGAGCAGGAAGACCACCGATTACATTCGTAAAAGGCTTGAGAGGTTAGATGCACTATGGGCGGAATGTGAAGAGAAAAACCGGGAGCTGAGTGCGGTAGAGGAGAAAAATCATCAATATTTCCCCGGTAACATTTATGACGTCATGAAAAGCTGGTACCATGGAACGCGTCAGGAGATTGCAGCGTTCGAGATGAAGACTCTTGCTGGACCCAGTAACGCCGGCCATAGTAAGTTGAACATCGAGTTCGACAAAACCCTGTTCGAGACATCGGTAGGAGCAGAGGACAAGCTACTCGAGTTACAGCAGTTGCAACAAGCTAACTTCCGTGCATTCACTAGGTTAGTAAATTGAAGCCTAAACGAGGTTAAGGAGAAATGGGAAATTGAGGATACGCTTAAGACTGTAGAGTTTCGGTGGACTGCGATTGACAAATTACATTTACAAATTGATGGCATATTAGAGGGAAATTCACATGACTATTATGACGAGTTCTGTCGTCACGAAAATGCATATACAAACATGAAACGGGCGCTGAACACGAAATTAAACGCTTCTATACATCAACAGCAAACATTGCCTAAAATTGACATACCTACCTTTAACGGCAACTATACTTTATGGCCTACTTTTATGGATCTGTACGTAGAAGCGATTCATAATAATTCGGCGATTGGAAAAACTCAAAAAATGCAGCATTTAAAGGGTAGACTTCGCGGTGAAGCGGAAAAGCTCGTGCAGCATTTACACATAGCACCCAAAAATTATGACACGTGTTGGGAAATTTTGAACCATAGGTATAATAATAAGTTTCTGTTATTTACCAGAAATTTCCAGGTATTTATGCGTCAACCTAATATGCAAAAACAATCTGCGTTCGACCTCAAGCGGTTATATGACACGACCAATGAAACCATAAACGCCATACACAACTTGAGCATTGATACAAGCTCATGGGATCCGATTCTAGTTTACGTATTGTGCGAAAAATTAGACTCCGAAACGTATTCGGAATACATGCAGTCCCGGTCGGATCTGCGCGAGATACCAAATTACAATCATTTCATGGATTTCGTAGAAAACAAGTTTATGGCATTAGAACCACTGCACAGGAAAAAGCCAGAGAACGGTGATAAACCTGCATCAAAACCACATTTTAACACGTCACATCCGTTCGGAAAAAATTCCAAGTCACAACCCAATAAAAGTTCAGCTAACTGTTCTCGCAATTTCCATGCGTCAAACGCTGGACAATTCAGCAAGATTATTTGTCCATTGTGTAAAACAAATCATGCATTATTTCAATGTACTCAATTCGCTGACATGCTGAGTCCGGAAAAAATGGCATTTATAGACAACAATAAAATATGCAAAAATTGTTTGTATGTGCATACTAAGGGTTACTGTGCGTCACAGAAAAGATGCAGAGATTGCAACGAACAACATAACACACTTCTGCACAGCGATATTGTGAAGTCAGCGCAAACGCCCTCAGCAACACAAACAGCACCTAAACCGTCGTCATCGACTTCAACTAGGTCAAATAAAAATCTGCAAAACAACTTCGCACCAAATAATGAGGACGAAATATTATTACCAACAGCATTATTGCAAGTAGCCACAGCTGGAGGCGATTACATTACACTTAGGGCTCTAGTTGATCAAGGCTCACAAATTACGTTGATAACGGAGAATGCAGCACAAAGATTGGGCATAAAGCATCAACAGCTGAGTGCAAACATAAGCGGCATCGGTACTTTATCCAACAGGAGTAAAGGAAAGGTCCACCTATCCTGCAAGTCCTTACATAACGACTTCCAGTTTACAACGGAAGCGTTAATCATGACACGGGTAGTAAACAGTCTGCCTAACATTACATTTGCAAAGAAACCTTGGGCTCATGTGACAGACATCACACTAGCTGACCCAGATTACAACTTATCTAGGCCCATTGACATACTTCTGGATGCACACGTATTTTCCGAAATACTCATGAATGGCTTAGTCAAAGGGGAGGTTAATGAACCCATGGCTCAACAAACACGGTTGGGGTGGATATTGTCAGGCAATGTCACCAAAACATTTAATTGCAACGTCGTAGTTAATGAAGTTAACGACTTGTCAAAATACTGGGAAGTGGAAGACATCAATGGAGATGCATGCAATTCTATGACGTTAGAGGAACGATATTGTGAGGAGTTCTACACTGCAACAACCAAGCGATTAGGTGATGGCAGATATGCAGTTCGTTTGCCAATGAAGCCTAATTTTAATCAGCTACTGGGCAAGTCAAAGCCACGAGCTGTAGCACAGTTTATGCAATTAGAAAGGAGATTAGGCAGAGATGACAAATTATCAGATAGTTACATCAAATTTATGCAAAAGTACCTGGAAATGGGACATATGAAGGAGAGCAAACATGGCTGCAACACGGCATGCTACTTACCTCATCATGGAGTCCTAAAACAGGACTCAGTGACATCAAAATTGAGGGTGGTTTTTAACGCCTCCCGGAAAACTGACACAGGTTACAGCCTGAATGACTTGATGGAGTGTGGCCCTAAGCTTCATCAAGATCTATTGACATTATTATTAGGATGGCGGCTATACAAATACGTCTTTACTGTAGATTGTGAGAAGATGTACCGCATGATCCTTGTCCATGAAGAAGACCAACACTTGCAAAAGATTCTGTGGAAGGAATCCAACCAAGGTCCTTTAAAGGAGTTCCAGTTATGCACAGTGATATATGGCACCAAGGCAGCTCCATTTCTAGCTCTTCGAACGCTGAAACAGCTTGCAGACGATGATGCACAGAAATATCCGTTAGCAGCGGATGTCATTGCTAACGAAATGTACGTTGATGACGTCCTAAGTGGCAGCAACTCCATCAAACGAGCACAAGAAATTCAAAAGCAACTCATCGACATGCTGAGTGGAGCTGGCCTTATACTACAGAAGTGGTCAAGCAACGACCAGACCTTGATTGAAAGCTTATCTTCTTCAGATCTTAACCAAACGACAATGCATTTTAAAAACGATGGAATGACAAAAGCCCTGGGGGTCCAGTGGAATCCTACAACTGACACATGTTTGTTTACAAACAAAATACAATTTGACAATAAAAACTAATTGACAAAAAGAAAGCTACTATCGGAAATGGCCACTGGGCTGGCTGACACCCTTGACAGTAAAAGCAAAACTACTGTTCCAAAGCGTCTGGCTATCAGGATGCGAGTGGGATGAAACCTTACCTGACAGCGTGCAAGAAGAATGGAAGCAGTTTACTAGCGATTTACACAACATAACCCAATACCAAATACCAAGGTGGCTGGGAGATATTACGAAACCATTACAAGTACATGGGTTCTGCGATGCGTCCGAATAAGCCTACGCATGCGCTATATATCTGCTGACAACAAATGACAACAACGAGCCTGTGACAAGACTTATCGCTGCAAAATGGAGGTTATCGCCAATCAACAAAAAATTGGCCCTACCACGACTCGAATTATGTGGAGCGCTGCTACTTTCACGGCTCATGAAAAAGGTCCTGACAGCCTTTAAATGGGACAATGTACACAAAAATACATACGCCTGGACGGACTCTATGATTGTATTAGGCTGGCTGCATGGTGACGTCACAAAATGGAAGTCGTTCGTCAGCAATAGAGTACAGCAAGTGCATGACGTAATTCCAAAACAGCACTGGAGTTATGTCAAGTCCGAGGAAAATGCTGCAGATTGTGCATCACGCGGAATCAGTTGTTCCCAACTGTTGCAACATTCTTTGTGGTGGCAAGGTCCCTACTGGATGAAAAATTACAGTGAAGATACTTTTGACAAAATTACAATTACACCGACAACATGCGAATCAAAACAAAAACAAATACAAACGTATGTTGTGAAATGCAAACCGTCTTCAATAGTAATTGAGTTATTAGACAGACACAGCGATTTGACTCGTATTACAAGGGTCATTGCCTGGATGAAACGTTTCATAAACAGCTGTTCGAAAACCGACACTCGTACTACTACATA
Organism: Aporophyla lueneburgensis; assembly: GCA_932294355.1. Taxonomy (NCBI): domain Eukaryota; kingdom Metazoa; phylum Arthropoda; class Insecta; order Lepidoptera; family Noctuidae; genus Aporophyla; species Aporophyla lueneburgensis. The sequence continues at coordinate 6,267,061 of OW028735.1, forward strand.
TTTGACATCTACAGAACTACAAAATGCTGAAAATCTAATAATGAAACATATTCAGTTGCATGCCTTCAATGACGAGATTATGAGATTGAAAGAAAACAAAGGTTTGAGAACAAAAATTAACCTTTTGAGTTTAAATCCATTCCCTGACAAACATGACATTCTGCGAGTCGGTGGAAGGTTACGTAACTCAAACTTACCCGAAGACACTAAACATCCAATTCTACTACCACATGACAATGAACTGACAGAGTTATTAATTTGGCAAGCTCACTGAAGAACATTACACGGAGGTCCTAAGTTAACCCTGACACATTTACGACAAAGAGTTTGGATCGTAGGAGGACTTCGCGCCGTCAAAAAGGTCTTACACAAATGCGTAACATGTCGCCGATTTAATGCTAAACAAACAAACCAGATTATGGCTGATCTACCAGAGCCGAGAGTGACAGTATCTCGCCCATTTACACATACAGGTGTCGATTTTACTGGACACATTGAAATCAAGGCAAGTAAAGGCCGAGGCGTCAGAACATTGCTGGCGTACGTTGCAGTATTTGTTTGTCTAGCAACAAAAGCTATTCATCTAGAACTGGTATCAGAACTATCCAGTACAGCATTCCTATCGACTTTCAAGCGCTTCTGCGCACGTCGAGGTACGCCACGGGACATGTACAGCGACAACGGCACGAATTTTGTGGGTGCAAATCGGATCCTACTGCAACAATACAAATGCATTGTGGAAAATATTGACAACTTCTTCTTGGGCAAAATATCAGAGATGGGAGTTCAATGGCACTTTAATGCCCCAGTCTGGCCAAGCGCAGGCGGACTGTGGGAAGCCGCTGTGAAGAGCATGAAATATCATCTCAAACGGGTCATTGGAGACCAACGTCTGACATACGAAGAATTTACCACTCTGCTATGTCAGATAGAAGCTTGCTTGAACTCACGACCACTATACACCGTTTCAGAGAACGCCGAAGAGATAAACTGTTTAACTCCAGGACATTTCTTAACCGGCACATCACTCATGACAATTCCAGAACCCGAAAAGGACAATACTTACCGTTTAAACACGAGATGGCAAATTGTACAATAACTTAGCAAGGATTTCTGGAAAAAGTGGTCGCAAGAGTACCTCCAACAATTACAAGCGAGACTAAAGTGGAAACGACAGAATACTGACATAAAGAAAAATGACATTGTATGTATTATAGATGAAAGGTTACCTGCAGGAAAATGGGCACTGGGTCGTGTAGCGGATTTACACCCTGGAAAGGACGGCCACCCTAGAGTTGTGACATTACAGACTGCAAAAGGCGAAACTAAACGACCTATTACAAAACTGGTACCACTAGTGGAGGCTGAGGAACAAAACAACCCTGACACTGACAAACTTCCCAAAAACAGGCGAAACCGAGGTAAAAGGCTTACCTGGAACAGCTTGGTATGTTATATGCTGATGCTAGTTATGACATTGATAACACCTACTGTCCAGCAAGATATGAAACTTACTCAACTGACAAAAAATCAAACACTTTACTTTGACAAGATTGCAGATCTACAAGAAATTAGAGATGAATGGAAACTGGTATTCTATTACAATATGACAAATTATTGGCGCAATGTGGACTGGACACTCTGCAAGTATTCGTATCTCATATAAAGCAAGCTCGTTGCGAAGAGTGGATGATGCAATTTCATGTTCTGATTAACCAACTTGAACAAAGCACGAGTGAACTAAATTATTACAACGAATTACTGAGGTCCCAGCGGATAATTCAACACAAGTTCAAAAGAGGATTGATCGACGGAGTAGGATATGTTGCAAATTCGTTATTTGGAGTGTTAGATCAACATTTTGCAGAACAATATGAACAGGATATCGACACAATCCAACATAATGAAAATCACCTATTCCAACTGCTTAAAAACCAGACAAGTGTTCTGGAAACCGAAAACAACATTGTACAGCGTAACGAAGCAACAATGATGAAGCAGTTCACTTTAATCAACGATCACCTCACGTCCCTAGAAAACAAGTCGCTCAAAGATAAACTTGAGAGTTCAAATGCATTCTACATCATTACATCGGCCATAGCTGCAGAAAGAATGTGCCAAAACTTAAAAAATATTCAAGTATCACTCATCAACACCCTGACAAATATGTACCAAGGACATATGGACGTACATCTATTATCACCAACCCAAATGCAAAGCGAACTAGATAGAGTAGCTCGACTACTACCTCGCGATTCTACACTACCTGAAGTTCGTAATGACATAAGAGACATCTACAGGCTGTTCAGAATACATGCACGCATAACACAGCACTACCTGTTGATGGAAATAAAAGTACCGATCTTGAGTGATGCCCTATACGAACTTAACAGACTTATCAGCATTCCTCAACGTATTGACATAAATCGGGTAATGTACGTTATTCCCAACTCTGCATTAATAGCATTTAACGCCAACCAATACTCATTTATACCCCTAGAACAATATGACCTTGATGAATGCCAAAAATTACATGACCAATCTCTACTGTGCAAACTAAATCACCCTATATACAACACCGGTGATCGTCACAAATCTATTTGCGATGTACAGCTGATTCGAGACAATGAAGAACACAGCGCTTATTGCCATATGGAAATAAAAATATGCGCCGACAAATGGGTCAAATTACATAAACAAAACACCTGGTTCTATTATTGTTGTGACACGTGCGAAGTACAATTAGTGCGTGGCACTCAAATGACATCGGAGACGTTACGTCACTCGGGTCTGATAACGCTGAAACAAGGATGCAACTTGCAAGGCGACTCATTCACATTGCACGCATATATGGAACATACAAGTGACATTTTAGTCAATGAACCATATGCGATGATCGTGCCCACGAACTCTCCAATCAACAACATAATCAATACCTCGATTCGTAACTCATCTTTGCATATTGAAACGCACGAAGAGACGTTCAAGAAGATTGCCACGCAACTACACTCTATAGAAGAACAGTCTAAGCTAGACACCTTATCTTCTCACGACGTTCATCACTATATTGCAATCTATGTGGTTGTTGCGATTAGCATTGCACTGTTTGAAACATCGGTGTACTTTTGGCGAAAGATGGCCACCCAAAGACAGGGGGAGAGTCCGCAAGACGCGAGAAGCAGAAGCAGACGAGAAGAAGATCATGACATCGAGGACAGGAACAGCAAGATCGACAAACGTGACTCAAAAATGAATAAAGTGTCGTGTGCTAACCCTACGTCAAGTGAAGTGAAATTTGACACTGAAAAACATAGTGAGATGTGCTAATTTATTATTATGGTGACATTCTATTTATAGACTTTAGTTATATTTCTTCATAGTAGTCGTAGATCAATCATATTTACATTATAGTCCTGCATTTTTACATTTTTTACATTATTTTTACATTCTTATTTTACATATTTTGGGATTGTTTTATTTAGTTATTCTCTTTCTGTGTTGTGGCAATATGTACGGTGCACGTACATGGGTTTTAAAATATATTAATTACAATAAGTTAGCCAGTAGGCTCGCGTATTTGCACTTTGGACGCGACCTACATTTGGCAGTGCACTGACACTGGCATTTTGCAATGTTCTATGCATTTTACATGTATTACATTTTTAGTGCTTGCATTTTTATTTAGATTCATCCCGTTGAGCATTCACTGACATTTTCTGCATTTAACTTTACATTTGACATTTTACATCTGCATTGACATTACTTATGTTAGGGAAGCAACCTACAATTAGTGTGTATACTACTAGATATAATCTATGGTTCCGGTCTGTACCTGTCTGGCACTGCTATGTCTGACCCCGTCTGGAATACCACGACTGAACGGTCTCTGTGTAAACTGTGATTCTAGTCTCAATAAACTAAGTCTACTCAACATTATCTTTCATTTCAATAAACACAACATGGTGTCAGAAGTCGTGTAGAAAAAATAAAGAAGATCGGTCCAGAAAATGCCGAACCAAGCCACGAGTGACGACAATGATGGCGGACAAGACCAAACCTTACGCACGCACTTGAAACAACTCCACATTTCGTCGGATCCAGCAAATAATAATGCGGAGGCGTGGAAGAGATGGTGGCAGCAGCTGGAATTATATTTGCTAGCCACAGGCCTAGACAAGTCAAGCGAGAAGCGGAAAATTGTCACTCTACTGCATTTAATTGGAGAACGTGGTCTCAATATATTTAATACATTTAACCTAAAGATTGATGGAAGCACACTCCAGGAAGTCAACTCCAAGTTCGACAAATTCTTTGAACCAAGAAGAAATGTGACGATGTGTAGATACCTATTCTTCACACGTAGGCAGGCAAAATCCGAAAACATCGACGAATTCCTCACGGATTTGGAATATAAAAGCAGAGAATGTGAGTTTGGCCCGCTCAGGGATTCGTTAATTAGAAATATTTTTATAGCAAACCTCAATATAGATTCGTCACATGTACGTCAGAGGTTACTGTAAGAACCTGATTTGAGATATCAGAGAATGCAAGAGCTGGCGAGGCCACTCATAATCGCTCAGCAGGATGCTGAAAAAATCGTCAAAGGTACCAGTGTCGCCAGTGAAAACGTCATGCATCTCAGTCGGAGGAGCCGTAGTCGACAAGATGGTCAACAGCGAGCTTCCAGTCGCAGGTCGAGCAGTCGCCAGTCAGCTTCGACCAGTCGCAAGTTAGCATCAGCTTCAAACAGCGACCACATCAGCATCTCGAAGACATGCAGCCACTGTGGGCAGTCTCATCGCTACAAATGTCCAGCTAAAGGCGTTCAATGCAGGTCATGTAAATCTTTTGGTCATTTTGCTAAATATTGTCTCAAGAATAAAAAAGTTAGTCAGTTGCAATCGTTTAATTCAGATAATAATAGTCAAGAATATTTTGTTGGCATGTTGAACAGTCAATTAAAGTCGAGTAAAAGTCATTCAGATAATTATGTGGATCATACTGCACATAGTAGTCAGTCAAATAGTCAGAACACAGCGACACATAGAACAGTAGACACGGACACAAAAAAACAACAGTAGTGGTATTTCAGATGGGACAGTCACGGTCACCGTATCCCAATGATGAGAACAGTGACAAGTTGGAGAGATCCAACGTCAAGTCCAAAAGTCAACGTCCCCATTCCTATTATCTCTGTGATGAAAGTGGTGATGTATCTGGGAGATGTACTAAAAGTAATCAACATCTCAATGATGAAAATAGTCACATATCTGAGAGATCCAACGTCCAGTCAAATAGTCAAAATAGATCAGAGTCCATATTTACATCTCAAAAGTACTAACCTGTCAAAAGTGTCACTTGTCAAATGTCAAATAAATGTCACAGGATTTGGTGGGAAATCCATTCCGATTTTAGGCAAAGTAAACATAAATTGTAAATTGTGCATCAATAATAATGACGTCGTCGAATCTATAATGTTTATAGTAGCAGATTTAGATTGTCCAAATGTTCTTGGTCTACCAACATGTGAAAGGTTAGGAATAATAAAACGTATCTTTTCAGTATCAAAACAAGATTTTTGTAAACAAATTCTTACACAATATAATGATGTTTTTCAGGGACTTGGATGTCCACCCCCAGTCTGTCATCTTAAACTCAAGCCTGATGCAGTACCATGTGTTGATCCGCCCAAGAAAGTTCCATTTGCGTTACAAGGGAGATTACACGAAGAGTTGGATCGCATGATGGAGATGCAAGTTATTGAGAAGGTTACAAAACCAACAGAGTGGGTTAACTCAGTCGTCATAACCGTAAAAAGTTCAGGTCAGTTAAGAATTTGTCTAGACCCTAGAAATTTGAATAAAAACATCATGAGAGAATTCTATCCACTTAAGTCAATTGATGAGATTAGGTCTCAGCTCGAAGGGGCTGTATATTTTTTTCATTTAGATGCATTTTCGGGTTTTTGGATGCTACGTCTGGATGAATACAGTTCTGAATTATGTACCTTTCAAACACCATTTCGTAGATTTAAGTATTTAAGATTACCATATGGCATAAATGCCTCGTCTGAAATCTTTCAAAGAGTCATGATGAATCTATTCGGTGATATCGAAGGAGTCTTAATATTCATAGACGATATTTTAGTTTATGAATCAAATGAGTCAGTTCATAATGAAAGATTACCCAAAGTCATGCAAAGAGCTCGTCAAGTCAATTTAAAATTTAACAAGTCAAAATGTAAATTTTTAGTCACAGAAGTATGTTTTTTGGGTTATGTCTTCAGTAAAGATGGTGCCAGGGCAGATCAAGAAAAATCAAAGCCATTGTCAATATACCCACACCAAAAAATGTCAAAGAGTTACAGAGAATATTAGGTATGATTAATTATTTAGGACCTTTTATTAGTAACTTGTCAGAAAAAAGACAAACATTAAGAAATCTTTTGAAAAAAGATTCAGTCTGGACTTGGGATGAGAATTGTTATGTATGTGTACCGTGCCGGCTCCCCGCGCCACCCCGCACGCGCATCTCTTAATTAAAAAAAGCAGTGCGTTGCCAACTAGCGATCGTTTCACTTGTCCGTACCTATCATCGACCTAACCTAAATACTTAAAAGTGGCGACGAGTTACTCACTATTCATTATTAATTTTCAAAATGTCTGGTGCTCAGTTTGGAATTTTACATAGTTTTGACCATAATGCACAGACGTGGAATACTTACAAAGGTCGCATTGCCCAATATTTTGTGGCAAATGATATCAACGGAACTTCAGATCCGGCAGGCAAGAAGAGAAAAGCGATTCTTCTCAGCGCACTCACTGAGGGTACCTACAAATTGGTAACGGATTTGGTACTGCCTAAAAACGTTGTAGATGTGCCCTATGAAGACATATTATCACGACTGGACAACCATTTCACCCCCAAGAGCGTTGGGTTTGGCGAGCGTCATAACTTTTACGCGGCCGCTCAACTAGCGGCCGCTCATTCCCAGTGGGCGGCGAGACTACGGGGCCTCACTGCAAAGTGTAACTTTCTCAACGTGGAAGAGGCGCTCCGCGACAAGTTTATCATGGGGTTGCAGCCAGGACGAGAAAAGGAGAAGCTTTACACAAAGGACCTTGCCGACCTCACGTTGGCCAAGGTCGTGGAGATGGCAGAGAACCTGAGCTGCGCGCGCGCTGCCGCCGTGGCCAGCGCAGTCGCGCCGGCACAGACGCCCACGCCAGACGCCACGCTTTTCAAGATAACAAACGATGGGAAAAGTGGTAGTGTTGTGAAAGTGAAATGTGGGGTGTGTGGCTATACGAATCACAAATCGGCCGATTGTAGATTCGCAAATTACGTTTGTAAAAAGTGTCACGTAAAAGGCCACCTGCGTAAAATGTGCACCAAAGTAAATTACGTAATGGCGGATGGCGGTGACAAGGGTGAGGATGACGATGACGGTAAGGTATTTTATATCCGTTCCTTCAGGGGAGAGCCCATGGTGGAAACAATTTTTATTAATAATGTTCCATTTAAATTCGAAGTCGATAGCGGATCTGCGGTAACAGTAGTATCAGATACTGGTAAACAGCTGAGGACGTACAATGGGGGCAAAATAGTATGTGTAGGTACAATGCGGTTGCCAATACGCTACGCGGACCAAACGCACGTTATTGTCGTTTACGTAGTTCGCGACGGAGGCCCCCCGCTTCTTGGCAGGGATTTTATATCGCTGTTTAGCTTACATTTAATGCCGGTAATTAACTGTATAGATTTAGATGTAACCATCAAAGATTTAAAATTGCAATATCCAAATTTATTTTCAGATAATTTAGGAACCTTCAACAAATACAAAATTAAATTATTGTTAAAAGAAGGCGCAAAGCCGGTTTTCTATAAGGCACGCCCAGTAGCATTTGCGTTACGGGATAAGGTCGAAAAAGAAATCGATAGATTGGTCGATTTAGGTATTCTTGAACCCATAGAATATTCGGAATACGCTTCACCGATAGTTCCAGTTCTAAAGCGGAATGGAACGGTGAGATTGTGTGCAGATTACTCCATAAGTATAAATAAACAATTGCAGGTAGAACAATATCCGCTACCCACAACTAGCGAATTATTTTCAAGAATCCATGGGGGTCAGCAGTTTAGCAAGCTCGATTTATCAATGGCATATAACCAATTTGTTTTAGATAACGAGTCAAAAAACTTAACTTGCATAAATACAAACCGTGGCTTATATAGATTTACGCGTCTAGTGTTTGGGTTAGCAAGCGCGCCCCCCATTTTTCAGCGCGCGATCGAGGGCTTGCTATCCGGTCTAGATGGAGTGTTGTGCCTGCTTGATGATATTTTAATAACGGGAAAGGATAGGCAGGAGCATTTAAAAAAATTGAACTCGGTTTTAAAGCGCTTAGAGGACGCAGGGTTAACTTTACAAAAGGAAAAATGTAGTTTTTTCCAGGATGAAATCAGTTATTTAGGTTATATTATCACCAAAGATGGTCTAAAAAAAGCTCCGGAAAAAATTAAAGCAATGCTAGAAGCACCAGCACCCACAAATATTAATCAATTACAGTCGTTCTTGGGACTAATTAACTACTACCGGAATTTCGTACCTAACGCGTCCACTATTCTCAGTCCTTAATATAATTTATTAAAAAAGGGCTCTAAGTGGGTCTGGACTGAGGATCATGTTAAGGCATTTAGAACAATAAAAAACTTAATGACATCGGATCAAGTTCTTGCACATTTTGACCCGAACGCAAGATTAATATTAACTGTAGACGCTTCTCCAAGTAGGTTGGGAGCAGTCCATTCACAAGTAGGCTTAGATGGTGTCGAAAGACCTATCTCATTTATGTCGCGTACCTTAAACTCAGCAGAAAAGCGATACGCACAAATTCAAAAGGAAGCAACCGCCATTATTTACGGCGTACGACGATTTCATCAATATTTGTACGGCAGATCTGAGCCGTTTATTTTACGAACGGATCACAAGCCCTTGCTAGCTATTTTTGGGCCAGATAAAGGAATACCAGAGATGTCAGCAAATAGACTACAACGATACGCGTTGTTCTTAAGTAGTTATAACTATAAAATTGAATATGTGCGCAGCACTGATAACAGTGCGGACTACTTGTCCCGCGCGAGCCTACCGCGCGCGATGCATGCGTGTGCGTGCACTGAGCAATGTAAGTGCTGTGATTGCCAAGTGGCATACGACCGGGCAACTTATGTTTGTTTTGTCGTGGATGGAAGCATGCCCGTCACGTTAGAAAAATTACGCGAAGAAACAAAGGTTGACGTAGTTTTAAGGCAAGTGATAGACTTTATTTCGAACGGTTGGCCGCCGAAGGTAAACGACTTAAGGTTAAAACCGTATCACATGTGTAGAACACAATTATCTTTTGAGAATGGTTGCGTAATGAGAGGGCACAAGGTGGTTATACCTACAAGTTTATACCAAATAATTCTTAACGAATTACATACATCGCATTTAGGTATAGTTAAAACAAAGGCCGAAGCTCGATCAAGATTTTGGTTTCCGGGAATCGATCAAGCTGTAGAAACAATGATAGCTTCATGCGATGTGTGTATTCAGCTGCGTCCTTCACCACCACGTGCCCCGCTGGCTCATTGGGAGTTTCCAGCATGTCCCTTCTATAGAATACACATAGACTTTCTTGGTCCAATTAAAGGTTGTGTTTATTTAATAGCGGTCGATGCGCATACTAAGTGGGTAGAAGTATATGCTATGAATACGGCTACGTCTTCGGCTGCAGTTATTGGGAAGCTCTATGAATTCATGTCACGATTCGGAGTTCCGAAAACAATAGTGAGTGATAATGGCACAGCTTTCTGTTCACGGGAATTTGAACAATTTTGCGCAACTAACGGAATTTCTCACATGACATCACCGGTATATCACCCCCCGAGCAACGGCCAAGCCGAAAGTTTAGTTAAAATAGTAAAAAAAGGAATAAAATCATGTCTTATGTCGAGCCACAGCGCGAGTGAGACAACGGTAAAATTACTAAAATATCTTATGGACTATCGTAATTCGGTTCATACTGCTACTGGGTTATCCCCGGCACAATTGGTTTTCGGGCATAAGTTAAGATCACGGTTAGATTTGATTAATCCTAAGTCATCGGCACCCTCGTCACCGTCTATATCCGATCATGTAAAAAATCAACAGTGTATGCAAACTAAGCAACAAAGGAAAAATAAAACAAAAAGTATAGCAATAAATGATATAGTATTGTATAAAAAGTTCGTAAACAAAGCAAACTATACTTGGTGTAAGGGCATAATAATGAAAAGAATAGGTAAAGTTGTGTATCTAGTAAAAGATCTCGATGATACAGGAAGCTGCAAAAGACACATAAATCAGCTGACGCCGTATAAAGGAACACGTAACAATAATGAGGGTGTTGTAAAGAATCCTTTATCGAACTTACCTGGGTCGTCTCCGCTGACTTCATCACCGCCGCCGTCGCCGCCTCCAACTCCGCCGCCGCAGTCGTCGCCTTCGTCAGCAACATCACCACCCCCTGTACCCCAGCCCGAGTCCAACTTACTAAACGTCTTTCCTGCTACTTCAGTCAGAGGGAGGGAGGGCAGGGTTGAGAATGACTCCTATCAGGCTGATGAGCAGCAAATTTTTTCAAATGATGCATGTACGCTGCCAGGCTAGACTAGACCCCTACCATAGGATTTCAATGCGCAGTGGAAGTGTGATAATCGTGGGGCTCTAGAGACAAGAAGTGGCGAGCGAAACTAGTCCGCCGTACGCGGAGCAGACAATCAAATCAAACACTTACAATACAACAAAAGAACTTACCTGGTGGTTGAAGGACACTGCTTCTGGGTTACCTGGAGTTATGTATGTAAGTGAGTGTATATGTATCGTGTCGTGACGTTATGAGTATTCTCCTGGTAACAATCCGCTTGCAATAAGGCTGGAGGCAATCACAGCATGCGGTCTTCAAATCACTCATTCCCAATAGCGTCACTTTGACTTGACCTTCAAACTATTTCAACAAGATATGTCCAAACCCGTGTTATTACGTCAAATTAGGGGTTAGTTACAATCACTACAATTGGGTCATGACAGATTGTCCACAAAACGACCGGGGTAAGGGATAACTTTCCAAAAGCTCGCGAGATTCAAGCTGCGACGTGTTCCCTTTTTTACCACCAAATTCCAAGAGAGAGATGTCAAGTGTCAAACTGACAACTGACAGTTCTCACTGTTACACGTTTAGAAACGTAGGCGCATAAAGTAATAAACGGTACCGAACATCTACCCCCCCCGGACGGGCCTTCCCGTCCGCTAATCACTTGGCAATCCCGACAAGGTTGCGTTTTATCAGTCCACCTGACGCGCTGCTGGAGGATGTGCAAATACTCCAAGCTCCAACGCTTCCAAAACTCTGAGCGAGCTGCTGCACCAACTGAAACCGCGATAGCCAATTTTGGCTCACATCGACAAAAGGGTGCTCCGGCAGGGCGGCAAGTGGCTGTCAAATCAAAAAATGGCCCGGGGTCAGGGCCTCCAAGACGTTCGGGTCCGAAGACAGCGGGCACAATGGACGCGAGTTCAACACAGCTTCAAAACGGCAAAATACCGTAGCTAACTCCTTAAAGGTAAGAACGGTGTCTCCCAACAATCTGCGCCAGAGTCCCTGTGCCGCTTTCACCGCGGCCTCAAAAATACCCCCCCAATGGGGGCTGGCTGGCAGGTCACACAATAATAAACAACAAAACAACCAAACAACAACAACAACCAAACAACAACAACAACCAAACAACAACAACAACCAAACAACAACAACAACCAAACAACAACAACAACAATTTAACCAAATGGCCCTCCTTAGGCAACAAAAGGGGGTGACGGGCCCCATAAGGAAGGCTAGAGTGCCTCAACCGTCAACAACCAAACAACAAAAGACCCGTATCGTCCAAAAGGGGTTCAACTTACTAACGGCTCCCGACAATATCCAAAACTCTCGCTGCAGAATGGCCAACAGCGCATTGCAACCGGCATGCGAGTTCTTAATGTGACGATCAGTCACCAACAATTCAACAACAACAAACAACAATTCAACAATTTGTCGAGGGAGCCAAATCGACTGAACAAAAAATCAGGGTCCTTCGTTCCAACAGCGAGCACCTTGAGCCCGGGCAAAGGACCCGACATCAAGACTGGCAATCGAGGCCAATCATCTTCGGGATGAGTCAGCCAGTCTGGTCCCCACCATAGGGGGTAAGCAAACAAGCGGGGTGCCATGCACCCACGTAAGGCCACGGCGCCTGGGTTCAAATCTCCAGGCACGGGCCTCCAAATCAAAGGCGTTTCAAATTTTGAATCTGGGACACTCGGTACGCAACAAAGACCTCCAAAGAGTCTTCAACCAACACAAACAATTTGACTGTCCGTCCAGGCGTAAGAAGCCCGAATGTCCACAGTTCCACCCAAAGTGTGAGCAACGTGGTTCAATAGACGCACAAGACGCGCCGCCCCTGACAATTCTAACTTAGGGATGGTCAGTGCCGTCCGGAGGGGGGCCACCTTGCTCTTGGCCAAGACCAGTGACAACTTCACCTGGCCTGTCGCGCTGACGGTGCGCAGACAAACAACAGCTGCATAACCGTGCGAAGACGCATCACAAACAAGGGTAGCAGTGTAGCTCCCAGGGGGGAGGATAGCGCGGGGTAACACGACCTCGTTGACTGCAGGGAGTGCGGATACAAATTGGAGCCAATCTTCCAACAGGGTTTCCCGAATTGGCTCGTCCCAGCCAAGTCCCGCAGTCCAAAGGCGCTCAAGAAAACAATTTTGCCCAAAACAATACAAACAAAACAACAAAACAATAGACAAAAGGCAACCCTGGGCTCCCATGTCCATAATGACACGGACCACAACAGAGTCCCCCGTGGGCCACCAGACCTGACCGATGCCTTTGGCAACAAAACCGTGTCGATCTGAGGGGTACCTTAGCGGGGCAGGCGCCAATGTCCTAACAATGCCTGGGCGGCGACCGATCGCCGCACCCAGGCCCAAATCTTTCCCGACGAGGATGGAGTTCAAATGCCTCGTACGTGCGGTGTCCCGAGCCACGCGCCATCGCTGGAAAGGCATATCCCACCACGGATGCCTGAATGGCGGGGGGCGTGACTCCAACCGGGGACGTTCCGCCAATGGAGGGGAGGGAAGGCGGTGCTGGTCTGGCCAGCGCTGCCTAGCAACAATTGCGTAATCGCCTTTACGCGGGGAGACCAAATGGCGGTCGCGTGGCTCCCGATCAACTTGCGCGAGGGGTGGAGTGCGGCGCTCAAAATTGCGGGCCTCTCCCCGGTTCTGAACCGGCGAGGCAGAAGCCCGGTGACCAACTCCATGGTACCCCCCGTACGCGAACCTTCATCAGAGGCTGGTCTGCCAGCGTGGTTCGCGTTAGCGCACAATATGTCCAAATGGGACCCCCTACAAATTCTACAAGGGTGGGGGTTGGGGCAGTCCCGATGGAAGTGAGCCCCCAAACAAGAGAAGCACATGCGGCGTGCATTGGCAATTCGGCGGCGGGCACTCACGTGCAACTTCAAAAAGGCCGCGCAAGTTGCCATGCCATGCCCCGTGTCCCTACAAAACTCACAACCAGGACGACTCTGGGTGCCAGCAAAACGAGCGGCGGGGCGACCATCAACAGGCCCGCGAGCCCTAGTCCGTCCCTGGTCTCGTGGCCGGGAAGACGGCTGGCATGACTCAGTGGCAACGCCAGAGTTGTCCACAAACCGACACTCATCCTCCAAAAATTGGACGAGGTCATCAAATGGGGGGAGATGTGTGACACTATCCCGGAAGAGTTTCAAGAAGTAGAAACCGAAGCCCAGGAGCCACAACACGATAATGTTGCTCCAAAGAGATCGTTACGGAAACGCCCCGTGATTTGTTTAAAAAAGTACTTTTAATACTTACTGTTTTAGGATACGTATTATACATAAGGCATAGCATTAATAATAATTATTGTAGTTTTAAGATACTTCATTGTTCAGTAGTTTTGTAATAGAGGGAGGAATGTTATGTATGTGTACCGCGCCGGCTCCCCGCGCCACCCTGCACACGCATCTATTAATAAAGCAGTGCGTTGCCAACCAGCGATCGTTTCACTTGTCCGTACCTATCATCGACCTAACCTAAATACTTAACAAGAATCATAGTCAATGTCTCAAAAAATTGAAAGATGAGATTACAAACTCATCAGTTTTAGCTCATTATAATCCTAAGATTCCATTAGTCTTGTCAGTCGATTCGTCAAAATCAGCTTTAGGAGCAGTCATTTTACAGAAAAACAAACCTATTGCATATAGTTCAAAAACTTTAACTGAAACCCAGGAAAGATACGCGCAGATAGAAAAAGAGCTACTTGCAATTCAATTTGGTTGTGAAAAATTTCACCAATATGTATATGGTAATAGAGTCACAGTACATACTGATCACAAGCCATTAGTCTATTTATTCAAAAAGCCATTCCATGATGTCCCCGCTAGATTACAGCGTATGATGTTAACTATACAAAAGTATGATTTAGAAGTAATACATGTACCAGGTAAAGAAATGTTTATATCAGACACTTTGTCAAGGGTAGCTTTGAAAGACCATTACACATCTGAAAATGAGTCAGAAATGTCTTGTCATGTCAATCTAATGTATGCTAATTTAGCAATAACAAAGGAATACAGCACAAAATGGGCACAGGAAACCAAAAATGATGAATCCTTACAATTATTAAAAAAATGTTATAATGAAGGATGGCCTAAAAACAAGAACAATGTCAGTTCATTATTCAAACCATATTGGAATATTCAAGGTGAAATACATATAATTATAGATTTAGTGTTCAAAGGTTCAAAATTAATAGTACAGTCTGTGCCCTACATTATCTGACCCTCTCGGCATGAACCACGCTCACATCGAAGTGCTAAGTCCCGCCCCATTTAAATAAATCATCTTGTTAAGCCATTTTGGTCATTATCTTGTTAGCGTTAAGATTGAATTGCGTATTAACAAGTAATATTCTCAACAAGTTACTGTGGCTTCGCGGTTCGATGCTAGATTGACGATGAACGGTGCGTAAGTTCAAAATCACACTCCACCTGTTAAAAATTTCTTTTTTTAATTGTTTTCATTTATGATTTCTGCCATATTTCTTGCATTATTATAGAACTTCTGATATGATTTCGCCTAACGAACATATGTTTTAAACAAGTGGGTAAAACTTCCTTGAATAATAGCGAATTTGATCCTTATCGCGCATTGGAAACTCCTTTGGGTATTTTGATAAATCATGTTGTCAAGCGATTTTAATTATTATCCTACTGTCGTTAAGGTTGAGAGGATTAAAAGGTTGAGTATCAAAATGCAATAAGACTACTTAAAACAATCAAGGTGAGGGTGAATTAACAAAAAAATCGCGCGTCAATAACATCACAATTTGCTGTATACGCTTAGTATTCTGTGACACATTTTAATAACTGCTTGTGATTTTGCGATATTGAACTTAATGATACCTACTATATGGTTCAAATTCTATAGAATATTGCGTCTAGCTCACAACTAACAGCTAATTTGAAGACAAAATAGTAAGAGTTCATTTGGTCTCGTGGTCATTAAACAAATTGTTGTCTGGGTTCAAAACCAGCATAACCTATAGACTACTTTTTGTTCGTAATGATTTGTTTATTTTTATATTTTTTTACTTTTCTCTAAGGAACGAAGTCTTTAAATGTGTTTTTCAATGGGTAGTTTGTAAAAGAATGAAACAAAATCATTGCAAAAAAATGGTAATCTTTATTATTTAAAATGTACTATATACTATAATTAAATAAAGTGAGTAAATGCTCATAGTTCAGAATTAATTAGCTTTTTTACTGTAACATTCAAAGTTAACTATTTGCTAACAAATATTTTTAACACGTTGAGAGCTAAACAAAAAATTGTTAGTAGCAAGCACGCGATAACGCGTGATCGGCCATAATACAGAGCCGACGAATCACGTGATACCGCGTGATCAGCACTCAACGTGTTAAGCATGACAATGCTTGGAAGTTTGTTGTTTATTTTAACGTAAAGATTTTTTATTTACCCACCTGTTTACAAAATAAGTTTTTTATTCGAAATTCATATCGGTCTTTCTATAATAATACAAGAAGTATTATAGAAATCATAAATTAAAACAATTTTAAAAAGAAATTGATGATAGATGGAATGTGGTTTTGAACTCGCACACTGTTCATCGTCAATCCAGCATCGAACGGCGAGGCCACAGTAACTTGTTAAAAATATGCGAAATTAATGATTAGGTAGTGGCCGTGTGAACACTTAACATAATACTTCTAGCCTTTCAACCTTAACTACAACAAGATAATGATTAAAATGACTTAACATTATTATCTAGATGTCGTTAAGGTTGAAGGCTGAAAAATATGCAATACGACTACCAGAAATAACCCAATCGAGGGTGGATTAACATAAAATTATAATAAAAACACCACTGTTAGCTGTCAATGCTTAATATTTAATTCCGTGATACATTTCAATAGCTGCTTATGGTTTTTCAATAATGAACTTAATGGTCTATATCATATGGATCAAATTCTATAAAATATTGCGTCTAGCATCACAACTAAAATTTAATTTGAAGTCGCCTAATAAGAAGTGAATTGGTCTCATGGTCATTAACGCAGATAGATAAGCATCGTTGTCTAGGTTCGAAACCAGTATAACCTAAAGACTTTTTTTTGTTCAAAGGTTTTTTTTTACTATGTTTTTTTTTTACTTTACTTTAAATATTTTAGGCGTCAAATGTTTTTTTTAGATAGGCAGTTTGTTTAGGAACAAAACAACATCATTATTGAAGAAAATATTTATTATTTCATTAAAATATACTTAAGTAAATAAAGTAAGTAAATGCTCATAGTTTCAAAATTAATATATGTATATTTTATAGTAGCACATTCAAACTTAACTATTTACTTAATAAGTTATATAAAACAATATCAATGAAATAACCACAAGACTTTCTTCTCTTACATATATCAACGATATATGTTATGATGAGGACTCATCGGTAAGCTACTTATTGTTCGACAAACAGTTCATTAACTGTGATTAAGTAATTTGTGAAATGTTTTACAGTTTTATAGGTATAAGTATGTGGTGAATCAACATGTTATTTAAACAGAAAAATGGATTTCCATTTATAACAATAACATCACCACAGAAATTGTAACATTGTAATGGTTTAGCATTCATTGAATTGAGCATTCACTTACTTAATATGTTTAAAAATACTTATGTAGATAAGTGAGTGGCGGCGTGACGCATCATCTCCAATAACTTGCTTTATGCGGCTACGTATGCACCATGTTCCAGCACAAATCTTTTCCTCTCTTGTGCTGCAGTAGCCCAGGGTCATTCTACCGATGGTTAGACAAGGTAGTAGTATCAAATTTCTGTTATTTATTACGTCTGATGGCAGTTATTATCAATACAATATTGTGTTGTTACAGTTAGATTTCCCCTTAATTACGACAGTCAGGATTTGATGCAGTTTATTCAATCATATAAATAAATTTTCAAAAAGCTAAGCTCTGCAGCATAAACCACGCCATTAGAAGGATATGAGACAGCCCGTTTAGTTTACTTTAGTAGGTTTTCCAGCGTATGTATTACTTTATTTGTGATAATCTTATTGCGCTGCTTCATTAGGGGACTCATTTCCTTATAGCAGATAGCCATGTCTCCAACGGTTGATGATTCAATATAGTTATCATCACGTCCATGTCAATTAGATGCAAACATCATTTACATTTGTGATGTTGTGAATAAAAGTCTTCATTGGAAATATGACTGATTCAATCCTTTTATTACAGAGTGGACGTAGATCATGTAAAGTTACTCATGCAAAAGACGACCTTATTTTGATCATAACAACATTATTGCTGTTGTAGTTGGCTAGCAACAAGATAACTTTAATCAAATTAGAACGTACGAGCGTTGTAAAAATAAACATACAAATTAATTAGAAAATGTTTTTTGTTCGAATGACGGCAGGCGCGTGGCTGTTAACATGAAAGCGTGAAATAAACGTAATAATGTTAATGTATTCGCATTAGTGTTACTGCTACACACATGAATCAATACAGGGAGCTGGTAAGGCTCCTAATGCTATGAATTAACAATTTGTTAAGTGTTTTAATGTCATAAGAAACTCCTCCCTTTCAAAAGAATAATTAAATCAATAATATAATTAACAGACTTTAATCAAATATTCAATGTTAACTCCAACTACCCACACTTTCTTTAGTCATTCTCTTAATCTTTTGGATTTCACAATCTTACATTTGCCGCAGATAATTTCACACAAAATGGAAACTCTCAACAGGAATATTGATGATGAAATTGGAACAGGTGTTAAAACTGTACTAAATAACCGAATTGACATAGAAGTTCAACAAATTTTTCGGCCTCTAAATTTGATGCAAATTCTACTGCTCAATCCGATATATTACATAAAAAACAATTATATCAATCCAAATAATTGTTTAAATAAGTTCATATTGATAAGTGGTGCGGCTATGTTCTTGACTTCATGTACATACCTATCGTTTCTTGGAAATATTGCTAGATGAAAATTTGAGGCGATACAGCACAATTAACTTTCTATTGTTTGGTTCTATCTTTGACTTTACTTTTAAGTGCTTGGGATTCATCATGAACTTTATTATAAACTTCAATAAATCTAAGAAGAGCGTTTTAATTATTTTGAACTTACAAGATGTGCACAGACTTCTAAAAAATGAGGGTACTCTCAAACGTTTCATCATGAGAAGCTGGATATGTGTCTGCTCAATATTTGGATTTTATATCTTCGTAGTAATCTATGATAACTTAGTTTTCTTCAAGCCTTCGTGGAATGTAATATTTTATTTATTGACTATGGTGACTCTTGATTTAACTCTAATTTACTTAATACCTTTGATGAAGTTACTAACTGATAAAATTGTGTAATAGAATATCCAGTTTTAACTGTTACGGGATTATAATTGCAGTAAAATAGAGAGATCAAGAATGTTTCAGGCTTATGATCAAATATTGAAGTGCTACAAGATTCTGACAAACATTTATCAACTACCGGTAAGAAAAAAAATTGTTTTGAGACTTTGTATATACTGACTAAATAAACAAATAACTTCTTTGCTAGTTTTGTACATCGATGGTCCAGAAGACAGGTTGTTATAATATTACAAGAGAACAGTTAAAATACACTAAAGTTATTTATAGGGTTGTAATAAATAACTATCAGTAAGACATTTTTTTTTTCTTCTTTGGTATTCAAAAACTACAGTAAAAATATTTTTTTTTTTTCTTGAAAGACGAGATGGCACAGATTATAGTTCTTATTTATGCTTCTCACAAAGTAATATTGTTGTAGTAATTTAAGGATTTTAGTTTATAATAGTACCTTTTGTGACCGAACCTCAAATAGCACAAGCCTGTGTTTTGATGCCAATCTATAATTGTAAAATCTTATAATGAAAACTTCTTCGTGTGCAGTCCTATACACCTATTATTGGACGAGAACAGTAGTGCCCGCAAATCGATTGTTTTTTCACATTCACATATAGTGCTCGCACTCTAAATACTTTATTTTTTATTTTGTCTTATATTATTATTAACTTTTTATTGAAAATTTTAACCTATCAGAAGTGTATTCTAGACTGCCGATGACTTTGTGGCCTTTTCATGAGTCTTATAGTCGTTCTAGAATATTATATGCCCGATATTAAAGAGATCCCAAGGAGAATCAAGGTATCCCAAATAGCCCGAAAAATTACCAAACTAAAGTGGAAGGGCACATTTCTCGCAAAACGAATGACCAATTGGGCCGAAAGGTTCGGATGTGGCGACCGAGTATTGGAAAACTGATGTCCTGGTGAAGGCCGCAGGAATCCTGTGGACGCGAGAAGTATAGAACCAGTTGAGGTGGTGGAGCTTGAGGGCGGCCTATGTCCAGCAGTGGACGTCTTTCAGCTGAAATTACGATGGGTAAGGCTATCATAAAATATATATTTCATGATTTTCAGATCATGTATACTAACAACAGAAGCTTTCTGTCAAAGTTTGATCAATATTAATATTGTGATTGCAGTCAGCATAATTGAATTTAAAACAAAGTTGGTTAGTAAATCACTAGTGACATAATAATTTCTCGAAAGGAAACATAAATTAAAAATATATTATATTTTTGTATTATTTATTATTTCCACCTAGAAAATCCTTACTTATCCATTTTTATTTTTTCCTGGATAATAAAAAATATGCGCTATAAATTTCACTCAGCTTGCAACTCGAGGCATTCTATGAAGCTGTCAAGTGTGCGTAAGACTCATGTGAATTCATTTTGGTATCATACTGTACAGGTAAAATTCTTTGTAGTTTGTGGCAATTTTCAGAGTAGTGAAGCATAGAATACGTTGGAATAAGCTCGGCACTGCGAAAAGACCGTACGAATAAAATTCTGCTCAATTGTATTAATACACTCAACGCTTTTATGCAACAGACTTACACTACCTCATCATAACAATGTTTTATTGCTAGATGATCAAAAAAAGTTGTGCAAAAATTACCTGCAGGTACACCGTGCGTCATTCAGCAAGATGAGTATATGTGGCCTGTTCTACATAGATGTTTGTCATCCGTTACGTCTGCTGGCACTTCTCACTCACTAAGTTGTTATACTGTTACAGTTTGCTCTGTTGTAAAGTTTATGACTGTTTTTAATTATAAATAAATTAATATTAAAGCCACTTGTATTCGTTTTAGTAATCCAGTATTAATATAAAAGCCCCGCTTCAATCGAAGTAAATGATGTCATTAGAAGGATATTAAGATTTAGAACAAGCATTTAAATGGTCATGATTTTTTGGTCGATCTGAGTAACACAGGTTGAAATTTAAGACAAGGTAGTAACGAAAGCTACCTTACCGTTGTAACTACAGAAAAACATTCATGGGAGACTGTTCTCACGCTCTGGAGTAATTTCAAACAATATTCACATATTTGGAAAAACCGACACAGTCAGCTAGAAAAACGTTCGTTCTTACATTTTAGTATTATGTTATCGATACAGTTTCATATAACTATCCAAACACAGTTTTGGACCAATTTAAGTTGGAGTGTAAGAAAGTCCGAGGTCGTATAAAATTTTTGTAATAATATTTACATTTCATGTAGTGATCACTTCATCGACACGCCGCCAACCAGGCACGAAGAGTATAAATGAAATTTCATGGAGAAGCGTATTTCTTGTTCCTTGTAGCTTCAAGCTATGATAAAATCAAACATCTAAGCTAACGTAAATAAAGATACGGCCTTTTATCTCGCAAAACACGTATATTTCGACACACTCAAGGGAATCTTAATATCATATTTCAAGTACTCACAAGGAAAAATCTAAAAACTATTCATTTGTAATTAAATCATAAAAAATAATATAGTCTCTATTCAAAGTACGTAACAATGTGAAAGCTGTGTACTTTTATCATATTAAATAATAAAAACGAAAGTTGAAATTAAATGAGATTATTTTAAAGTTGATCCAAAATGGAACATTTAGTGGTGTTTTAAAATTTCCTGAGGCTTGGGCCGGGGTCATTGACAGCTGTGGAGACTATTGATTACTTTTATGTGAGTTATTAAAAATAATTACGTATAGGTACTTATTAAATTATTATAAAAACAAAATTATATGTCAAAACTTTAGGCATGACCGATACTCTGTACATTAATCTTTCGTCGAATACACTTAAGGAAATTACTGATTCCATCTTTAAATTATATACAAAAAATGGATTTGACAGCCGGTGTTGTAGCCAGTCAAAACTCTTGGGTACTAGGAGACTATTGTTTATGATCTATGTAAAATGAAAATCTGTAACATAGGAGACACTTCAAACGAAATAGTGGACAGTGATGTAAGGTCAATGTTTTTGCCTTTTAATCTGATGCATTATATTATGTTATGCCCTAAATATCGTATCAAGGATAATGTTATAACATCAAACAGCTTCATCTTGAAGATAATTTCAATGATTGGAACACTTGTATACATATTTTTATTTGTGTATCGCACCTATATGGTCTGTTTTACCGACGTCTGTCAAAGATGTGCTTTTTCCTTAATTACCAGCGTTTATTTCGACTGCATCCTCTATTCTTTAGGATTTATTCTTAATTTTGTAAACGGGATATTTCAAACCAAAAAGTCTATGAAGTTTGTCCTTACATTTCAAAAAGTGCACAGATTTCTAAACAATGAAAACAAATTTAATCACTTCATCATTCGGAATTGGATGATTATAATTATATTTCTGTTTTGTAACATATTAATTTATACAACATTCTTCATACGTCTTGGAGAACCTTTCTATATTACATTATGTGTCAACATTTTGATTGTTATTGATTTTAATGTAATTTATTCCACTCGAGTCATTCATTTATTGGAAAATAAAGTTTACTTATGGACTGAAAAAGCTCAAGAAATGGGAGACCTGTACGGATATGGCAAAAAGATATTTCAGGCATACGTTGATATACTAGAGTGTTATGACATCCATAAACTTTGTTACCAGCACTTTGTAAGTATCTATTTATTAATAATCCATAGAATGAAAGAGAATTCGGTAAATATGGCAGTTTTATATTGAAAGGCTATACGCTGAATTTTCCCAGATTGCCTTCAATAGAGTTGCTGCAATGTTAATACCCACCATGTTGAAAACACGAATTCTATTCGAGGAACAAAGCGTAGGCGAAGTTTTAGAATGATTTAAAAAATGTCTCATCTGACACAACATCCTTTTTCAGGCACTTTTTCACATTTTAGAAGCATTCATCCACTCTTTGTTGTATCTTCAAGTAACAATCGATATGTTGAAAAATGAAAATATATTTAATAATATTGTAAGTATTTTAACCTAAGATTAATATCTTTAACTGGTTTTATTACATCTCAAATCTCATACACTGTATAGGATTTTCTGTGTCAATCTCCAAGCTCCAGTGCAGGAGCACCGCGCTCCTGTGCCAGTCTCATTGCGCGAACAATATTCTTAATCCATCTTTCAACACGACAGATGGCCTTCATGATTAGGTTCATACAAAAAATGTTAGCAACACCTTCAACGCGAACATAGTGTTAAAATTATGGATCGTGAGGCTTTCCGGACCGGGACTGTGGTCCCGTATTCCACCTGAAATACATTAATTATTTTGCAGTAGTATTTTGGGACCACAAAAAAATGAAGTAAAAGTAAAGTTAACAAATAAAAAATACTAGAAAAATACATTTTCTCATACATTTTGTGTGTCAACTACAAAACGCATTATGCCTCTGAAGTACATACCAAGTTATCATGACTTAGCAAGAGCTTACCAAACAAAGAAGTGTAAGCTAGAAAACGCTTTATGCCTCCGAAGTACCAGGTTGTTATAACTTGGTTGGAACCTTATACATATTAGTTAACTCATAATTTATGTTGTTGGCAGTACAAAGTTCGCTGGGTCAGCTAGTACCTATATTAAGATAGCATTTTTTATGTCAGTTGGATATGTTTATTTACAAAAATAGTAATGATATTAAATAACTCTAACGATTATGACCGCTGCTAACGTGTCTTATTACAATAGTGAAGTTCTTTTTTTAAGTTTATTGTTAAGTTTCGGTGGGTGATTAGGGAGACGAGAGGTGATTTAAACACTCCAAATTACTTTTATAAATTTATTATCTATTCATTTTTAGGCTTAATTCTGATAGAACGCTGCCATTGTTGAAATAAAATAAATATTATATCATTTTAAAACATAGTTTTTTTTATTATTATTATTTATTTTCTATTTTTAAGGGTGTTTCGAATTTTGACACGTATGTCAGCGTAGTTTTAGAAGACAGTTTTTCGCTGTCCTGGTAACCCTGGCAAGGATAGTGGCACAAATTTATGAAATTATTGCATTGTCATCGGTCTTTGACAGGTATGCAAAGTTTGAATGAAATCTGTGATGGAAATCCCAGGAAATAAAAAGATTGTTGTAGATTTTGAAAAACTATATTGTTGCATGTAGAAAGACAATGACAGGAGAGAAAAGAAAAAAAAACTTATATGTCAACTTTAACAGATTGGCATAGTTTACCAAGGAGATTAAACCTCCAACAATCTGATCGTTTGAAGTGGGTCAAAATCGCGCTATAACGAGTCGGTTACAAACAAACAAACATACTAACATACAAACATACAAGTGAAGCTAAAATAAAGCGTGTAAAAATATTTTATTATAACTTCTAATTTTTTGGCTGACCGTACTTTTCCAAGACATAACTTTGTTTATTTTACTTGTGGTCTCAAAATACTACTAAAAATATTTATTATATTAATAGGTGGAATCTGGGACCGCGGTCCCGGTCCCGAAAGCCCCACCCAAATTTAAAAGATAGTTTCAATACACAGATAGTGGATATTCAATCTGATAAATCAAATTCTATGGGATGACATCACGGCATTTTAATTGGACTTTGTTATAGGATGAAGCAATTCAAAATGCAGTGCCCTTGTTCAGTTGGGTGACCAAATGTTTGATTTGGCAAACAATATTGACCCACCAATATGAGAAATTCTACTTAGCCGTTAAAAATATTCAAGATTCCTGCGCACACATTTTGAAGTCAAATTGCTCAGGTAATTGATTTTAAAATCTTTTTTCATTTATTACTTGGAGGAGGATGACAGTCTTAGTATAATCTTTGATAAGGGTAGATCTTCTGACCAGATGGCTGGTATTTTTGGAGGATCACTGCCAAAATGACGTGATGAATACTCTTGAGAAATGCTACCATGAACCAGAATCATGTACTGAAGTACATGATTCTGGACCCACAAAATAAATCAACTGTCGTTCATATTTGGAACTTCTAGCTAGAGGCTTTTTATTTTAAACAAACATTATTTTTTTTAGTTATAAAATGCAAACAAATAAAATGTAAAAATGAAGTAGGATGTCTTTGACAATCAGGTAAAATACAAATCCTATTACCCGTATACGCTAAGATAGCCTACAGTTTTTATTAATAACCCATATTCAACCTCGCTTAGGGTCTGAATCATGTCATTGTGCCGAATATATGCATAGTATTAGTTTGTGCGTCAATGACTATATTGAGCGGAGTTAACACAGTGATACATTATGCTTGACATGTCCAGTATAAGCTGAGTTTGCATTGTTAGTACAGGTGTAATAAGCGAAAGCCTATAACAATGAAAAGTTTATTTGCGACCTTGGCTGCTTACACTACAAATGTATGTGTCCTGTTGTACCGGTCATGGCGCTACATTTTGCTTTTACAATCCAGGATTCGGTGACTTAAGTAGTATTTCTGATCTGGTACTTGTTACTTGCTGACTGTTAACAAAGAAGAAGCTATCGATATGGGTTATCCAAACCCATATCGGTAGCTCATCACCATCATTATATCACCTTTTAGGATAATGATGGTACTAGAGTACCATCTGTAAGACTAATGAAAATCTACCCTTACAATACTTACTAAAATAATTAATTATTTAGATTTTTGCTGGTTTGAGCAATATATCAGTCCAATACTAATATTTCATGTTCATGTTTAATAGTAATAATTTTATTCTACAGGTTATTCGAAAAGACTGTGCAAAAATGTACTGCGTTTGCATCGGGTATCATTCAGCAAGATAAGTGCATCTGGCTTGTTCTACGTAGATGCTGCGTTACAATTAAGTCTGCTTAGTTTACTTACTCACTACACTGTTGTGTTGCTGCAGTTCGCAATTTTGTAATAATGAATAAATTATACGATAATTATGACTTTTTCAAATGCAGTTCGGCTACATTTATAAAACTTTTACAAAACAAATTCCTCTTATTAATTTTTTTTTATTTTTCGCACGCCAGTAATTCTAAACAAACGATAAAACTATCAAAAGTGAGTCATGCTTTACAGCAAAGTGGCATACGACCACGGCTACTCTCTGAAAGTACGTAAGTTTTTTATTTAATTGACGACAAATATTTTATAATTTGCATGTAACAATTTTGGATATAAATATATTGTTGTTATATATTTTAGGTTTTAGTTTCTGAACATATTTTACGGAATTCTCTTGTTGCGTTTCACCAACTCCATTGATCTAAGTTTCCAAATATTGTATGCGTCCGCATTTTGGACAGAAATATGAATGTGGTGGCGATTAGAATTCCTAAACACCTTATTGCAGTGATTTCGGATTGAGATATATCTTTCCCTGTTAGCGTCATTAGCAATTCGCTTAAATTTAGAGCTCTTACACACGAGCGGCGTGTTTCCAACGCAGGTAACTGCAGCCGACACACGATGATGATGCTGATCTTTGAAGGTGGCACATCGCCTGCTGCCGTCGGCTGACATCGGTTGCTGTCGAGACGCGTCGACGGCTGCCGCCGACACATATCGATGGTAGCAATTACCTTTGCCGTTGGCAACATGCCACACGTGTATAAGAGTTCTTAGACTTTATCATAATTTTTTGTGCATAAGTGTTTTAATCTCATTCAATTTAGTGAGATTAATTACTGCTCGATCAAGTGAATGATGATCGCAAAGCTTGATAAGTTTAGCCTTAAAAATATCAACTTATTAACGGCAAACAAATCAGACTAATCTATGTTGTTGGCATCCTTGCAAAGATTGTCAACGTTTATTACGCCAACCGAGTAGTCTAGCTTTATAAGTTGGGAGCCACAAAGAGAGTAACTAGTTAATGGAAGACAAGGTTTAAGACATGACTCAGAAATATGAATACCATGTACGTTCTAAACTCAAAGGAGGAAATGTGGTGAAATACTCCGAGCATTGATATGCCTAACATTAAAATTCTTAGGGACAACTTAAAACTGCGCTACTAGACTATCAATCAGGAAGAGAAGGAACACTCACAAAACTGTTGTCGAAAAAAAACGACTATTATCATTGCTTTCATTGGTAGACATGAATATTTACCTAATATAAATATATTTAAATGTATTAAAAATAAATGAATAATAACAAACCGTGTAATTGCTAAACTAAAGTGGCAGTGGGCAGGGCACATTACTCGCAGAACAGATGGCCGATGGGGCCGAAAGGTACTGGAGTCGCGACCGCGTACCGGAAGACGTAGAGTTGGAAGGCCTCCAACAAGGTGGACCGATGACCTTGTGAAGGCCGCAGAAATCCGCTGGATGCGAGAAGCACAAAACCGGTTGAAGTGGCGGAGCTTGGGGGAGGCCTATGTCCAGCAGTGGATGTCTTTCAGCTGAAATGATGATGATGATGATGGTGTAACTAGGTGGTTCAGAACATAATAAAAAAAAAATGTGCATCAGAGCATGTTTATCGAAGATTGTCTTTATTTTCTACTAAAATATAATCCAATAACTGTGCAGATTTTGCCTCAACCTCGTTAAATCAATACGAAAATTTGCATATCTTAATAGACTAATACTATCCTAATACGATACGCGAAACTGAAGAAACCATTTTACAAAAGCATTTATGGTGCAATGGTCGATTACTGACTGACTCACTTAACTTAATCGAAAGTGTTCTTAGCTATTTAAGAAGTGAGTTTGAAGATTATCAGTTCTGTTAATGAAGAGATGTGAGCATATTCTAAAGGCTGATCGAATTGATATTTGGCATACTGTAACTGCAATGGTATTTGAAGAACATATGTGATGTAGGTGCCGACCCTGTTAAAGTAGCAAAGAGGAATGAGGACCAATTAGAAACTATCTTCACAGTGCGAACGTCCGTATAGTTGCGCAAAGAACATGGGCACTTGGCTAACATGCTTGGACTAGTAAAATCTAACAAAACGTAACTTGACAAAACATGTGTCTTTACATTCACCTAAATAAGTATGACTAAGTACAGCCTTCAATATGTTTTTAAAAGGTGGGAGAATCAAGTAACTGTGAAATATGTTTTTGAGGTTATGTTAAAATATTTTTAATCTGTACCATTTATGTTTTCTATTTTAGATTAGGACGAGTGCACGGCGCAGGCCAGATAAGTCTGCGCTTGACTAATATCGGAACTAATCGTGGTCTGCCACTGTTCAAAAAAATAATTAAGTATGCTTGGTGCCACTTATTATAAACTTAGAACTTAAAACGTAATGCAATTCAAAGTCCATTAAACGAATGCTGAGTCAACAAGAATAGAAGATCAATCGGAGTCCGTTAGCAATACAAAATATCAAAAATATCAGGAAAATCGCACAGAACACAGTCGTCGCTGAGACTACAACACCGGTCTGCGTAGAAAACTGTCAATTTTTGTATACTTGTCAAAAATAGGGAGGAACGTAATAAATCGATTTATGACAGTATCGATTTTTAGATTTAAAATCATTCGTTTAACTCATTCATTCATTTAGTTCATGGCTTTATTATAACAATTCACCACGAAATAACCAAATTGTATTTGTGGCTAAGCTTTGAATAATAAATAACGCGAGTTTAATACGGTTGACATTGATTGGGATTTAAAAAAAACATTTTGGACTTCTCTAGTGACGTCAGTAATTATGGATGCGTTCGAAGTTAGACATTTTATACTGCGTTCTGATAAATAAAGTCGTATTTAAAAAAATTAAATATCTATATTTCCCCAGCATTTAAAAATAAACTTATGGTATCCATTAATTACATTAACAATGCACTACATATTGGTGACAGTTTCATGTCGATAACAATTTTGGTTTTTTCCTAGTCCAAAGTGACCATTGTTCTTTAAGTGAAGCTTGTGTCTACTCTCAACTATTATTATGTTAAGTATAAAATTCAGGAAATAAAAGTTTTATTGATCGGGGTGTCTCGGGTGTGGGCTATTCATAGTCCATTCCAAGGTTGCTGGAAGCGATCGTAGAGAGCGATAAGCCAAGTGTTTATTTAGAAGTGTTTACTTTATTTATGTAGTGCATAATAAACTTTATATTAGGTCTTTACCTATGAAATTACCGTTCTGCAGTACTGGCCATTTCAAATCAAAATAATTTTTGTTTGTCTAAGAATTCTAATTTAAAATTAATTTTATTTTAAAAACATGGAATTGTTTTTCCAAAAGTAGTCATTTGTTTATTGATTAGTGTTACATTTTCATCGAATTTCAATCTTTTTCATCATCATGGATACGTTAAAATTTCGAGTAATTATGGAATATGAGTACCGTCGTAGCAGCAACGCGGCACAAGCGGCACGCAACATCAACGACGTTTACGGAACTAACACTACAAACCAACGCACCACCTGTTATTGGTTTGCTCGCTTCCGTTCTGGAAATTTCGACCTGAAAAATGAACCTCGCGGTCGTCCGAAGACTTTGGTCGACAATGACGAATTAAAGGCGATTGTGGAAGCTGATGATACACAATCTACGGCTGAATTAGCAGCAGCTTTCGACGTTAGCGTCAAAACAATATTGGTCATTTGCGTCAAATTGGCAAGGTAAAAAAGCTTGACAAATGGGTGCCCCACCAACTCAATGATCGCCAGCGCGAAGTACGCGTCGAGACGTGCCTTGCACTGCTCAACAGACACACAAATGAAGGAATTTTGAACCGCATTGTTACCTGCGATGAAAAATGGATTCTGTTTGATAATCGCAAGTTCTCAGCAAGTTGGTTGGATCCTGGTTCAGCACCTAAACAATGCCCTAAACGAAAACTTACCCCTAGAAAAGTGATGGTCACTGTTTGGTGGTCTAGCGCCGGTGTGATTCATCACAGCTTCTTACCAAACGGGGTGAGCATTACTGCAGATGTGTACTGTGAAGAACTGAACTCAATGATGGAGAAGCTGGCACATCTCCAACCAGCATTGGTCAATCGCTCGTCTCCGCTGCTCCTGCACGACAACGCGCGACCTCATACTGCACAACGACGGTCTCCAAGTTGCAAGAACTGGGGTTGGAAGCTCTCCGTCATCCGCCCTACTCACCAGACCTTGCGCCTACAGGCCACTACTTTTTCCAGAATTTGGATAACTTCTTGGCGGGAAAAAAATTCAATACCCAAGAGCCAGTACAAAATGCCTTTGAAGAATTTTTTGCCTCCCGTCCAGCTGATTTTTTTAAGAAGGGCATCAATAAACTGCCACTGCGTTGGCAAAGATGCATTTATTGCATGGGTGATTATTTCGATTAATACAAATAAAAAATACATGAAAAAAATACGTTTAATTTTTTTCTTACAAAACGGCATTTTTATAGGTAAAGACCTATTATAAATAAATGAATATAAAATTAATAGAGCCAAACATTTCAATTTAGTTAAGTTGTAGTTAATTGTTGCTTTCTTCCATTTTTTCATAATAAGTTTAATGTGCGCAGTTGAAAAATTAAGTTAACTATTTATTCTTTAATCCATCATTTAATTTAGTGAGTGCGGAAGTTACGAAAGTGAACATCTTAATAATGAACAAATTTCGAAATAAAATACTGATGAACGTTGACATGTGAAAATCATTTTGAACAATACGGTGGATAAAGACGTGCAGTCGTTTCTTTTGCCTTTGAATTTCATGCAAAATATAATGTTTTGTCCTAAGTATAGCATTAAATATAATGTTATAACTTCTAATGGGTTCATCTCCAATTTCTTTTCAATTATTGTAATACTAGTATTCGAGGCTTCATTCGTGTACTGCACATATACAGTGTATTTTAACTACGGTTATTTCAAAGAATCAACTTTTATGATATTGGCCAGTTTTATGACTTTGCTTACTATATGTATATTGGGCTTATATTTGAATTTTGTAATTGCGTTTGTTAAAAGTAAAAAATCTATAAAATTCGTCCTTACTTTCCAAAGACTGCACAGATTTCTTAACTGCGGAGTAAATTTCAACCATCTTATAATCTGGAATGGGATCATTGTAATAGCGGCTGTGTGTGTTCATGTTTTCGTATTAACTATTTTTTGCTAGCAGACTGGCTTACCATACTATTATGTATTACGTTGGTACACTGCGCTTGTTTTTGATTTGAATATTCTCTATGCTATTCGAATATAGAAATTGTTGGAAGATAAAGCTTTTCTTTGGAGTTTTCACGTTTTACAATAACTAGTAACAAAACATTCATGCAGAGAAAATTATTGTAAATCGATGTTTCACGCCTACGTTGATTTATTAGAGTGTTATGATATTCATAATGACTGTTTTCAGCAATTCGTAAGTATGAACTTGAACTTATTGGTATTTAAAATGTGCTGTGTTACATTAAACATGCAATTTTATAAGGATTGTATAAAATGACAATTCTATTAAATCCGCTTTCAGTGACCCAAAAATCTTTTCTAATCTTTTCTTCTTGTTATGTTTCAGATATTTTATTACATTATACAAATATTCAGTCACGGTCTAATTTTCTGTCAAATATCTATTGATGCATTTAAAATAGGATTGTTTGCTGGTAAAATTGTAAGTATTATTTCGTAAAAATATACGCAAACATTTTTGCCATCACTTTTGTCATCATTTTAATTTCAAAAAGTATGAGGTGTATTTTGAGGTACTTTTACCAGTATCTGTCGACAAAATATTCACATTAATAAATTGATGTCAAGAACCCCACGCTTTTTTACATTAAAAATATTTTATTTATCACTCTGTAAAATTTATGTCTGTAATGCATTGAAAATATATTAATATGTAATCATATTAATATATTTTCAACTTTTTAGATTGGTTTTATAATAAAGTGTATTTTTTTTAGTTTTTTTTTAACTATTATTTGTTTTGTGTGTTTTAGTTCGGCTATCTACAAAAGCGTGTTTTTATTTTTTGTTATCCTGGTGATCTTGGCCAGGACATTGGTACAATTTGAAATGATTATAGTGTCACCGGTCATTGATTAGTTTGCAAAGTTAAAAAAAAATCGGACGTTTAAATCAAGTTCAAAGATACCTTTACACATTTACATACCAGGCTTATGTTAAAAAGGTCATGTTTGTTGTTTAAAATTCGTTTGACGCCCGGTAAAGGCATGTTGTAATACAAATAAATCTACACTATATTGTTACTGAATGTGTCACTGTGGGGAACTTTGGTCATTATCTTATGAATGATGAAGGATTTGATGTACTTTACAATGCTGTGCAAGCAATGTGAGAAATTCTACTTAGCTGTTGAAAGTGCTCAAAATTCATGCGCGTAATAGCAAAATCTATTTCTGTATATAACTATAAGTATTATGTATATATACCTAATATCAAACTTTGTGTATCAGAATGGTTACGGCTTATTTAATGTGTATGAAGGTTCTTATGAATACGGTTTGTTGGGAAAGGATTTCACTAAATAAAGCACAGAAAGACAAGACTAGATATTTACTTCAATTAGGCTTGTCAGTAATTAATCAGAAAGCTAGTTGTCCGTTCCAAAACTAGGTCTTCATGGAGAAGAAGGACAAGAAACTCCATGGAAACAGTATTAAAGTATTATATCAACACACTTCTTACATCGCCATAAAATATCATTTTCTTAAATACATTTAATTCTATTTGACAATGGTCCAAGAGATCTCAGAATAATAGCAACATAATCACAAAAATAACAATAGCTAGGCAAAGAAAGAATATGAATATTCAATTTTATATGATTTAAAACTTTAGCAATATTGGCAACAACATACATGGTACAACAACTTTAACTGTAACTTTTAATAAATGTGTTGATTTGGGATCTTTTCCTGACCTCATGAAGAGCAGTAAAGTCATACCATTATTTAAAACGGGTAATAAAAATAACGTTGGCAATTTTAGGCCCATTTCAATCTTACCTGCATTTAGTAAAATATTTTAAAAGTTAATACTCAAGCAGTTGCTAAGACATTTTAATTTAAATAGCCTCCTTCATAATGAGCAATATGGCTTTACAAAAGGTCGTTCGACAACAGATGCGGGTGTTGCTTTGCTGAAACATATTTTCAACGCATGGGAGAACTCGCAAAATGCTATCGGAGTTTTCTGTGATCTCTCCAAAGCTTTTGATTGCGTTCACCATGACACACTTTTGCGTAAACTACGTCATTACGGTGTTCAAAACGAAGCTCTCAGTGTCATAAGTTCTTATTTGCAAAATAGGCACCAATGTGTAGATGTCAATGGTGTAAAAGCTTCCGGGCTACTAGTTCAGTTAGGTGTACCTCAAGGATCAATACTGGGTCCATTCTTATTCTTAGTGTATATTAATGACTTACCATTTTATTTAAAGAATATCTGTGACATTGTACTATTTGCTGATGATACCTCACTTATCTTTAAAGTAGACAGAAATAGACAAGATTTTGACGACGTAAATAGTGCGCTCTCAATGGCTACGGAATGGTTTACCACAAATAACCTAGTTCTCAATGCTAAGAAAACGAAATGTATAAAGTTCGCCTTACCGAATGTTAGGAATCTGGGACCCAATGTCGTTTTAGATAATGAGGTGCTTGAAACTGTACACTCGGCGGTTTTTCTGGGCATAACAGTAGACGCCAAACTTCAGTAGGGATCACATATATCAAGCCTAGCGGGAAGGCTCAGTTCGGCCGCCTACGCAGTAAGGAAAGTTAGACAGTATACGGACGTTGATACAGCTCGATTAGTCTATTTTAGTTATTTTCATAGCATAATGTCCTACGGCATTCTGCTGTGGGGCAAAGCCGCGGACATTCAAAATATTTTTGTTCTTCAAAAACGAGCTGTTCGAGCGATTTACCAACTACGTGCTAGAGTTTCTCTAAAAGATTTGTTTAAAGATATTGGTATTCTTACGGTGGCATCACAATTCATCTTCGCCAACATCTTATATATTAGGCAAAATATACACCTGTACACTAAAAACAGTGATATTCATAATATTAAAACTAGAAATAAGGACAAACTACGTGCTCACTTTCACCGGCTTCATAAGGTTCATAATTCTTTTGTTGGTCTTGGTATTACCTTTTATAACAAGCTTCCGTCTGCTTTACTAGATTTACAGTTTAATGAGTTTAAAGCTAAAGTAAAATTCAACCTTTGTTCAAAGGCATATTATTCTATCAACGACTACTTAAACGATAAGAATAGTTGGTCGCTGTGATTAACTCAAGACAAACTCAAGACAATGTTTATGTTCTTTCAATCCAGAATTAGCTTTCCTACTGACAGTTTATATGGGTAGTTCATATAATTGTTTTTTTTTTTATTTTTTTATTTAACAGATTTTGTTAATTTATTTATTTATTTTTATTTTCTTTTAATTTCATTTATTGTGGACATAATCTACTCATTACAATGATTTTAAATGAGTTGTATTGCAACATGTAGTTAGCTAGCGACCTCGTCAGCTGTTCATAATATTCTTGCCTGACCAACCGGCAGCAAGTTCGTCATGCTCCCTTAGATGTCACTGCTTGCGGTAGCGTCGGGGGTCGGGTTACCACCTTCCCTCAAATATGGCGAGGGGGGTAATGGCTGACCTTTACGTTATGCTCGTGAACGGGTGCTGCTTGTGGTGACTGGTCGTCTTGCTGACCATGGTTACTGTTATTTGTATTTATTTGTTTTAACTGTTATTTATTCTACTCCGGAGGTGCTAGTTTAACAATTGTAACTTCAACTTAGCTATATGCATCAATGTATGTATGTATATGGTTCATTTTGCATCGTTGAACATGTAAGCGGGCACGCCCTTTATGCCTGGAGGCTTTATTTAGTTTTTAAATTTTGTTTACGTTTTTGTTTTATTATTTCAGCTTGACTTTAGTTTTCAATTTTTTTGTTGGTATATTGGCGTGTGCTAGCTGACATATGGCGAATAATGTATGTTTTGTTTTATAATATTAATTATGTGCATCTGGATTGAGGGCCCATTTTTTGAACCCTTGCGTACCGAAATAAGATTTATAGGGAATTTAGTTAAAAATAGTAAAAACTTAAAGCAAAGGGTCATAAATTTCTTAAACATGAATTAAAACTGTTATGATGAAAAAAAAATAAGGAAAACCAAATTGTAATTAGTAGGTATATAGTACTTTTAGCTGCTAATTATGACTTGCCGAATGCACTTTACAAAATGTACAGGTACTTTGAACATTATGGTCACTCTACAAATAATTCTCTTTCAAAAAGTTGAAAATCAACTTTCTCTTAAAGTATGACATTTAGAAAAACGAACAATATGTTACAATTTAATTAAGAAATAGTTAAAACTTTTATTCTAATTTGCGTTAATCTACGAGGTTGAGCCTAGTCAATAAAGCCGAAAATATTGGGCTCTCAGTTCAGACTTTTTAGTAAAATTCGACTTTCATTTACTTCTTAACAATTAAGTTTTGTGTCCTTATTTCTTTTTAACTAATTCACATAGGTATGTAAGTAAAACATGTTAAAGTCGTATTTATGTATTTCTTCAGATATATTCATGTTTTGCAGATTCCTCAGTACAAATAATAATGATGTGAGGGCCCTAGATATGCCGCCATAAATCGGTAATGTGTATATTTTACAGATTTGGAAATTTCTTAAAATATTTAAGAAATTCTTAACTAAATTCTTAAACAAAAATTATTAACCCAGAGATAGGACTTACTAAGGTTTAGGCTATGCCACTTTATGCACGCGTCTGGATTGAGGGCCCAAGTTTTTTCATCATAACAGTTTTAATTCACGTTTAAGAAATTTATGACCCTTTGCTTTAAGTTTTTACTATTTTTAACTAAATTCCCTATAAATCTTATTTCGGTACGCAAGGGTTCAAAAAATGGGCCCTCAATCCAGATGCACATATATTAATTACTTACACAATATTGTATAGAATCAAGTTCTTCTAACTTAACAGACAGCTGTGCTGCTGGGGAGTTTGTTCCGCCACTTTTTCTTCCCAGCTACAGCACTAGGAAGTGTCGAAAGGTGGGCGTTTTGGGGGACTGTCTTTTGTAACTTTGACGTTCAAAAAGTGCTGACTCTCAGCCTAGTTTGAATAAATGACTTTTGATTTTGAACAATATTTTCATAATAAGCAATAAGTGTTACATAATATCAAATTACTTAACTTACGTAACCTCTGGTCGATCTTTTCCACCCAACAACAGCACTAGCACTAACCAACTAAACATCTTCCAAGGAACTGCCCCGATAAAGTAATTTAAATCCTTTTTATATCCTACAAACGTCAATCTAATAAAATCGTCAGACATCTCCCGCCATTTTCAACAAATGACAGATCATTACATATTTGGGCTTAATAACTTCTAACACAGATAATAGTAAAGCATTGTTATGTAGTGAAACAGTTTAAAAACATTTTTAGAAATTTAATAAGGACTGATTCGTAACTTCTTCGTAGTTACGAAATTAAAAGAATATCAATATGAACTGACAGTATTGTACCAGTCGTTTGGATCAGCTTAATAAAGTAAAATGACAATATAAAACCTAGGATATACTACAATTATAATTAAATACGTATTAATTATTTCTAGTAGTAAAATCTACTTTTACTATTTTAGACGACTCAGTTTTTGTAAACACTTTATCTAGTCACATTAGGTACTCCTATATTGATTCAATGCTTCGTTAATGTGATAGATGTCATTATCTACCCAATAATTATAAAATATCAGAATGAAATATATAACACGGCCAGACTGACAAGTACTTCGTTCTCGAAGTACCTAGGAATGCACCGTCTCCATAAACGACAGCACTTGGTTATCCAATAAACAATGAATCTAACTGGGCCAGACTGATAAGTACTCCGTCTTCGAAGTAACTATGAATCCATTTTACAAAAACAGTTCTTGATAATGACCAATTCAACAAAGATATTAACCCTCATTTTAAATCTTATCTATTATTCTTATCTACTTATGTATAGACACATTTTTTTTTACTTCTCTAATGTTATACAAACAGGTTAAGTACTTTAACAATTTTGACAAATAATAAATTGCTTACAGGTATAAATTAGTTTTACAAAACAATTGTTATAACAACAATTCAAAAAGCCTTTCCTTTTCAACAGCCATTGAATCAAACCATTAGCCAGTGATCATGAAAATAATTCGAATAATTCATCGCTTGGTCAATCTGACAGTATTACCAAGAACCGTATTTAACAAACATTTACTATTAACATTTTCACATATTTTTGTCATGGCCACTCTGTCCAATTCTTTACTTTGGAAGCAATATCTTTAAATAATACCTCACAGACCAAAGTAAAAACAATTATTTCACAGAGATTAATCTTAAGAAAGCATTTTTTTCATATTATGTGGTGTTCACTACTTTGGAAAAAATAAATAAAGAATCAATCCAAGCAAAAGAAGCCACGTCCACAAATTAATTTCAGCAGGTGGTGTTAGCTACTTTGGAACAGAGTCAATGGAGCCTGACTGT
This sequence comes from Aporophyla lueneburgensis, assembly GCA_932294355.1. NCBI lineage: Eukaryota > Metazoa > Arthropoda > Insecta > Lepidoptera > Noctuidae > Aporophyla > Aporophyla lueneburgensis. Next base: position 6,304,606 of record OW028735.1, read on the forward strand.
CCGCTGAAATGGACCCAGTGACCACGGTCCCCAGCAACAAGGGATTGATTGATGAAGAAGAGATGGAGAATCAGTCCGAAGTAATAAATAAAATAATAATAAATAAAATTTAAAGACTGGCAATAATAAGACTGGCAACACTGTATTGACAAGTCGTCTTCTATTCCTTATTTTAATTTCAACAAAAATACTATATTTACCGCAATTTTATAAGAATTCAGCAACAGAAAAGAAATCCTCAACCTACAAAACATTCGAAATAATAAAAGACTCCAAAATTAAACCATAATGTAAAAAAACTTACGTTAAAACTGGCGAGCGTTAATCGGAGATGACATCTGTCATGTCATCTCCGATTAAAATAACAATAAAATGGACGAACTAATACAACAAGGAATGTGAAGACAATGTTGACCCGATCAGCAGCACGACGACGACGAGCACGCCCACCACCTCCGGACTCGTCTCTCAGCTCCGCCTCGCCGCCGCCGGTACCCAGCCCCACTGCGGGCGCTGTGACGACACCGGCCGTGGCAGTTGCGTCGAGCTCAAGCGACGAGTACTTCTCCCCGCCCACGACGCCACCACCTGCTCGTCGACGGGGAGGACGCCGGCCGCCGGATGGTTTAGGACCTCGAGGCCCACCGGTCTCTGATAGGGTCCCAGCTCCCGGCGGAAGTGTGCAGCGCATGAGATGGACAAGATCCATCAACGAGAATGTCATGCGCTCATACTATGGGGCTACAGAGGGGGGAAAGAATCTGACCGCGTACCGTGTTCGGATGCTCTCTCTTTTTCAGGTGCTTGAGCCAGCTGTCAACGTTTCAAGCCAACGACTATCGGATCAGGTGGGGGTCATCCAACGTAATCGTATGTTGGATGACACCGTACTTGATCGCTTGCAAAATGAAATGCGGAGTAGCCGAGTCATCGCCCCCACGCCGCAGAATGCTGTAGTACCACCGCAGCCTGTAACAAGTTATGCTGACGTGGGATGTGATGACAGGGCTACAAACGTAAGTACCCAGTGCAGTGATGAATTGAGGAGTGCTTTGGAGGGTGCGATCCGGCAATATCGGTTTATGACACCCGAACTTAGACCACGCTTACCTCGTTTGCCCATGCATAATAAAAATAGGGCGCTGGTGGCGGCTTTGGATTCGCAGTTGTCAAATTATTTTGATGACTGCAAAGATCTCACCGATACTCATTCGATTCTGTACTGCGCAGCTGTAGCAGCATGTCGTGTAGCTCACGTTAAATTTCCTAATGATTCTAGAGCTACACGACCGAAACCAGCCGTACCAGCTTGGCAGTGCAGAATTGAGCGACGTATTGGTGGGGCCAGAGCCCTCATCGGCAAACTAATCTGCTTCAGGGAGGGCAACACTCGCCCTAAAGTGATGCGCTTTGTGAGACGGGCGTTCTCAGGGACTGATATTGGCCCTCAAGACTATATGTCCCGTGTCACAGAGCGCATAGACTTCCTGAAGCAGAAAGTTTATGCATGGGCGAACCGTATTCGTAGGTATAAGCGACGGGTGGACCGATACACTCAGAATCATACCTTCCAAAGTAATGAGAGGTGGGTTTATAGGACTTGGGAGCGATCGGACCAAGGTGTGACTGACACGCCCCTTCCGGATGATGACGCCATGTCTTCGTTCTGGCGAAATATCTGGTCGGTGCCTGTCAGTCACACCGAAGGTGACTGGACTAGGGAAATCGAGCGGGCGTGGGGTCAAATAATAGAAATGGGGGCAATTACCATCAGCCCCCAAGATGTCGCTTGTGCAGTCCGCCCGTTGCCTAACTGGAAATCTCCAGGACCGGACGGACTGCACAACTTTTGGATCAAGTGGCTCCAAAAGTCACACGCTCGCTTGGCATCTCAATTCCAGTCAGCCTTAGAGTCCGGATCGTTGCCCCAGTTCCTAACAACAGGCATAACCCACCATAAATCAGGAAGCACCGCGGAACCCAAAAATTATAGACCCATCACGTGTTTGCCGACGGTCTATAAAGTTCTTACATCCATTTTGAGAGCTAAAATTTGCAAACATATAGACACTAACTCCATCATGTCTGTCTGTCAAAATGGATGTAGGAACGGATCCCGCGGTACTAAGGAGCTGCTCCTCATTGATATGGCCATTAGCCAACAGGCTCATCGTTCCCGAAAGGATCTGTTGACATGCTGGATAGATTATAAGAAGGCCTATGACTCGAGGGTGCTGGAATTGTATAAAGTAGATACAACTCTGCGCACCTTCCTAATGTCATGTATGGGGCAATGGAGGACGGTCCTTCGCTATCCAGGATGTCGAAATATTCGGAGGAATAGCGAGCCGATAAGGATCGAGCGAGGCATATTTCAGGGTGATAGTCTGAGTCCGCTTTGGTTCTGCCTAGCTTTGAATCCTCTGAGCACACTGCTTGAGGATTCAGGTTTAGGCTATCGGTTGAGGAGAGGAGGTCAGGTTATTTCTCACCTCCTGTACATGGATGACGTTAAACTCTTTGCCCACAACAATTTGCAACTTATGGAGCTACTGAAGGTAACTGAAACCTTCAGTAGCACCATCAGGATGGAATTTGGTGTGGACAAATGTGCGGTCATGCATGTAAAGCGAGGAGAGATTGTGGAATCCGTGGGAACCCAACTCTCGGATTCCACAAACCTTCGAGCCCTCTCAGCATCCGAAACCTATAAGTAGTTGGGTATGTCGGAAGCGTTGGGCATCAATGTTACTGACATGAAGCAATCGTTGAAGGACCGCTTCTTTGGCCGCCTGAAGAAAGTATTAAATAGTCTTCTGTCAGGCGGAAACAAGGTACGCGCCTTCAACGGTTGGGTCATGCCGGTTTTGATATACTCTTTCGGCATACTCAAATGGACTCAGACCGAACTCGATTTCTTAGATAGGAAGGTCCGGACACTGTTGACTGCACATCGAATGCATCACCCACGTTCATCGGTAAAGAGACTGTATATCACGCGAAAGTGTGGAGGTCGAGGCTTTTTAAACGCTAAAACTCTCCACAATCGTGAGATATGCAGCCTCAGGGAATATTTCCTTAAAGCCGACGTGGGGATGCATCGAGATGTGATCGCGGTGGACAAGGGCCTCACCCCGCTCTCCTTGGCTAACGAAAACTGGCGCAAGCCGGTAGTACTTAACACTAATGACCGCATGGAGGTATGGCAGAGTAAGGAGCTCCACGGACGCTTTTTCCGGGCCCTACATGGACCCGATGTAGATCTACTAGCGTCCGTACCTGGTTGCGTTTCGGTGACCTCTTTGGGGAAACCGAAGGTTTTGTCTGTGCAATTATGGACGAAGTTTTGATGACGAAGAATTACCGGAGGTATATTGTTAAAGACGGCACGGTGGACATCTGTCGGGCATGCCACCGTCCGGGCGAATCCATCAGACATATTATCTCCGGGTGTTCTCGTCTAGCTAACGAGGAGTACTTGCATAGACACAACCTTGTAGCCAGGATTATCCACCAGCAACTTGCTCTGAAATACAGCCTTGTGGAATCGGAAGTGCCGTACTACAGTTATGTGCCCGACCCAGTTCTCGAAAATGGACATATCACACTGTACTGGGATCGATCCATCATCACTGACAGGACTATTGTCGCAAATAAGCCTGATATAGTGGTGGTGGATCGATCAGTGCTGCGCACAATGATTGTTGACATTACAGTCCCGCATGACGAGAACCTCGTGAGAGCCGAAAAAGATAAACAAATCAAGTATCTTGACTTGGCTCGCGAGGTTGTCGACATGTGGGATATGGACTCAGCGATCATTGTGCCGATAGTCGTCACAGCCAATGGCTTGATATCCAAGAGTCTCGACCAACATCTGAAGAGGCTCTCGTTGGGCAGCTGGGTCAAGGGCTTGATTCAGAAAGCAGTACTTCTGGACACGGCTCGCATTGTCAGGAGGTTCCTCTCTCTGGAGCCCAGACCGCCGGTAGCTTGGACCCTGTTACCGATACCGGTGGGCTACTACTTTTTATATTTTTAAATGTTTTTTTTTTTAACTAATATTTAAAAATATAATTTATAAGAATGTTTAAATGGAATAAAGAAAATAAAATTTTATTGACATAAAACATTGTTACATTTATACATTAAAGCCCTGACTCCTGAGCTAGGTTGTAACCTGTGTTACAGGAATCAGTGTCTTCTCCCATTTTTTGGTACATTAACATTTATGTAACAAAATTTAAACAATCATGAAGTCATGCAATCATCGAAGCACTTGTATTAGAGTGTGTGTGTATGTGTGTGTGCGAGTGAATGTGGGAATGAGTGTCTGTGTGTGTGTGCGGTGTACGTGGTGTGCGTGTGTGGGGTGTGTGTGTGTATCAGGGGTATGTATATAATTAATGTAGTTAGGGGGACCTAACTGTGTTAGTGTTTATATTAATAGGTTTTCTGTTTGTGCTTAATCTAATGTTTGTAGCCAAGTATTGATTTTATTTTCATTTCACATTTAGAAAGTGAGTTAATTAACAGGGCTCTGTTAATTTTATTATAAATATGCGTACCTAGAAAAAGATGTTGTCGCCTAGCTGAAGCAGATTTACATTTTATATGTTTACAGACATTAGGGATGGTGCGTTTACTTTTGTGTTTGTTGTTTACAGGTGTTTTTTTATGTTGTTTCAATGTGAGATTGAGAAGATATAACTGTCTCACTGTTAGCACTTTACAGTTTTGGTATAAGGTTACAGTCGGAAACCGATACGGTTTAAAGGTCATGACTTTGAGCAGTGATCTTTGAGCTCTTTCAAGGTGAAGCATAATAGTTTTACAGGCACCTCCCCACACCGTGATACAATATCCCACTATTGACTGGGCTAGAGAAAAATAAACAGTGCGAAGAAGATTCCAATCGGCCACATGTCGAAATTTTCTAAACGCCCAAATAAGTTTCCTAACACGAGAGGTGGTTAGCTCGATATGAGGACGCCAACTTAGTCTTTCGTCCAGAATTACACCTAGGTATTTTATATTTGCTTTTTGGGAAATTGAAAGACATGAGCACTGACTATTGTTGTCGGGAAATTTGCAAGAGTGAACTTTGAGACTTGTTGATATAGGTTTGGTTTTGGCAAATGTGAACTGCAGGTATGAGGTCTTAGCGATGTTAAGGGTCAGTAAGTTATCTCCCAGCTATTGACTGACTTTACGTAGTCCCAGGTCAGCCGTGTGTCGTACTTCCTCCCAAGAAGCTTCTTCCCGTATCCCAATATGGTCTAACATGTTCACAAGGGTGGAAATACAGACCATGTCAAAGGCTTTCGCAAGGTCCAGAAAAACACCTATGCATTTCAGTTTAGCATCAACTTTCTTGGCAACGTGATCCACGAGTTGACTTACTGCATCTTCGTTGCTTTTTCCAAACCTAAAGCCAAATTGAGCATCAGATAGAGTTTTGTTTCGTTCTAAAAAACTAAGGAGTCTAGTGTTCAGCAGCTTTTCTAATATTTTTGAAAGAGCCGGTAAAACCGAGATGGGTCTGTAATTTTTGACATCCTCCTGGCTCCCACCCTTGTGAACTGGCGTGATTAGAGATTTTTTAAAGACTCGGGGCAAAACTCCCTGTTCAAAACATATCTCAATGAGTTTTGTGATCGGAGGTATTAAGATACCTTTGCCTGTTCTAAGTAGCTTTGCTGAGATAAAGTCCCACCCCGTGGCACAATCAGTTTTTAGGGTTTTAATTATAGAATCAATTTCAGCTTCATCAGGGGGGAGTAGAACAATAGAATTAGGTACCGGTGGTGAATTAAATTTATATAATCCAGTTTGGGACCTTTGGTTTTGACTGATTGTATCTACAAGTTGTTTACCTATATTAGAAAAATAATGATTAATGTTCTCAATTTCTTTCGGCACATCTTTTGTTTCTGTTAATAATAATTTATGTGCTGATGGTTTTTGCCCAGCTTGGTTAGTGATTGATTTTAGTATGCTCCATGTTTCTTTGGTATTTTGTGATGATTTTAAAGCAGATTTTTCGTAATTAATTTTTAACTTTCTAAGTAAAGAGTAAGTATAGATTGAATTTACAGGATGTTAAACAAACTACCAACTATTTATATTTGGTGTTGTTTACTACGTTAAAATTATCTTAAAAATAATTTGTAAACATCAGAACCTTATGAAGTAAAATTACCGTGATCATGAATAGCGTATAAATATCCCTCAAATAACATCGTTTATAAAGTACTTGTACAGTCAGATCGAACTTATGTTCGTACAACTTTACCGACTCAACATTTTATAAATGTTTGTATCAATTTTATTTTATTCTTTTTAGTTTATTTATATTTCATCTGTAAGACGATGGTCTTTACACTTGTGCGCAAGCGTACGAATGATTGATCTGTACACTTGTGCTGATGGGAACACGGGGAAGAAGAACTAAACCGCCCGTGTTGAGTGTGGTAATATCACTCAACACGGGCGGTTTAATTCTTCTTCCCCGTGTTCCCATCAGCACAAGTGTACAGACCAATCATTCGTACGCTTGCGCACAAGTGTAAAGACCATCGTCTTACATTTTTTTGGTCCTTCGAGCCGGATCTCACAGGATCAGTTATCACGCGTAACAATTTATCGAGTGTATAGATCAAGGTGTGTTGAAATCGCAGCCACACGCTTGATTATATTCGTTGAGTATTTCGCGACAGTTCCGTAAAGAGATCAACTCAGTCCATTCAGTGAACCATCAGTGAATCGTTCCAAGAAGACATCACTGGAGCTGAATCTACATCTTCTGCACACGGCGTCGGCAGCCCACAATTGGTATCGAAACTCGTCAGTGTCCAAGTAAGATTGTTCCTTTTATTAGATCATAATGGCCGTTTCAAGCGCCCGTCAATCGGAAATAGTAGAAGGGATCAATAGGATAAAGGTCAACTTCGGTAAGGATCCGTTGTCGAGAAAAACACCGGAATACATCCAAAAGAGAATAGAGTCATTGGATAACCTCTGGGGAGAGTTCGAACAAAATCACTTGAAACTCTCTGAGTTTCCGGATAAGGAACCTCAATATTTCGCATCAAACTTTTATCAACAGGGTAAGAGCGTCTACCAGTCAACTCGTAACTTACTAACTGCCTTTGGTTCGGATGAAAGGGGTACGCAGTCAAACCCAGAAGCCACTGAACTGTTGGCTCAACAGAGAACCAATTTTAGGTCTTTCAACAGGGTGGTGCGGAGCATTAACATAGATGAAATATCCGAAAAATGGGAACTTGAAGACGAGCTTAGGGGTATACAAGCTAAGTGGAACACCATCGATACGTTACATCTACAAATCGACCACATACTTCAAGGTGGAGATGTACCGTACGAAAATGAATTTAGCTTGTACGAGCGTAATTATAAAGATATAAAGCGTTCGTTAAATAAGAAAATATCGTCTTTGGTTCATGTACAACAGGCAACTCCGAAGCTCGAAATTCCGACTTTTACGGGGAAATACACGCAGTGGCCAACATTTTGCGACCTGTTTACAGAAGCTATTCACGACAACAACACAATAACCAAGGCCCAGAAGATGCAACATTTGAAAGGCAAGATCAAAGGTGAGGCCGAACGCCTTATTCAACATCTTCACATTTCGTCTGAAAATTACGACACAGCTTGGGATATCCTAAATCACCGATATAATAATGCCCAAGTTCTCTTTACAAATCAAATAGAGATATTGTTAAATCAGCCTTCAATCTCCAAACAAACGGCTTACGAGTTAAAGCGGTTAAATGATACCACCACGGAGTGCATCCACGCTATACACAACCTTGGTGTGAACACAAATACCTGGGATCCGCTGTTAGTCCATCTTCTCAGTAAGAAACTGGACCAGGAGACTTACTGTGACTACAAAGAGGCGCGTAAATCACCCAGGGAGCTTCCATCCTTGACAGAATTTATGACGTTCCTCGAAAACAAGTTCACAGCCCTAGAACCCTTACACCGAAGAGAGAGAGAAACAAAGCCAGCCTTTAAACGGGAGTCTGGTCAAGAGCGAGACAAACCTGAAAATCGTGGCAACTACAACAAGAAACAGTATCAAGTCGTCGCTACTCAAGGGCCAGGCTGCTTGATTTGTAATAAACGTCATTCTATATTTCGTTGCAGGAAATTCATGAAAATGTCCCCAGGTGATAAACTGACCTTGGTAACAAGGAATCAGTATTGCACGAATTGCCTTAATTATCACCCTAACAGTGAGTGCAACAGCACGAGACGTTGCAAAAGGTGTGACAGTGAACACAACACCTTACTGCATGATGCGTGTATACCACATCAACAAACCGCAGCGACGACGAGCGCGTCTGTGCAGCCATCACCGGCGCAGCATAATGTTAATCACGTCGCAGCTGATAATGAAGAAATACTTTTAACCACGTTATCGTTAACTGTATTATCTGGAAATGGTACATATGTCACATTACGAGCACTTCTAGATCAGGGGTCCCAAATTTCATTGATTTCAGAAAATGCGACGCAAATGTTAGGCTTGCAACGTCAACAATATCATGCCTCCATTTCAGGAGTAGGCCCAGTCCCCAAACAAAGCAAAGGGATTGTAACATTGGACTGCAAGTCTATCTACGGAGATTACACCCTGAAGACTCAGGCGTTGGTTGTATCAAAGGTCATTAGCAACCTACCAAACTCATCATTCCGGAAACAGTCCTGGTCACATCTGCAACATCTTCAGTTAGCAGACCCGGAGTACAACGAATCAAGACCTATCGATCTTCTTCTGGATGCCAGTGTATATTCGGAAATTATATTAAGCGGTCTTATCAAGGGCCCAGCGCAGGCCCCAATAGCTCAGCAAACAAAAATGGGTTGGATCTTATCAGGAAATGTCATAAAGTTCAACTGTCATGTGGCCCTCAAAAACATTGAAGACATAGCCAAGTTTTGGGAGTTGGAGGATATTCACGACCCATCATCATCAAACGTGAGTGTTGGTGATCAATTTTGTGAAGATTTTTACAAAACCACGACGACACGCTTAAATAATGGCATGTATGAAGTTGGGATACCCATGATGCCAGACTTTGAAAAGCAACTCGGATCATCAAAGTTTAAGGCTATAGCGCAATTTAAACATTTAGAATCAAAAATGTCTAAAAATACATCATTTTCAAGCCAATACAAACAATTTATGAACGAATACCAAGAATTAGGTCACATGCGGCAAGTTGAAGGTAAAACCGATCAGGCGTACTACTTACCACATCACGGTGTATGGAAACTTGACTCCACCACAACAAAGTTGAGAGTCGTTTTTAACGCCTCATCCAAGACTACATCGGGTAAAAGTCTGAACGACTTAATGTACAGTGGACCCAACTTACAGCAAGACCTATTAGCACTTATTATAAATTGGAGACAATACCAATATGTAATCACTGCGGATATTGAAAAAATGTTCCGTCAGATACTCGTCAGAGAGCAAGACCAGCCTCTACAAACGATTATATGGAGAGATTCAATGGATGATCAATTGAATCTATATCAACTAATCACTGTAACGTACGGCACCAAGGCAGCTCCATTTTTGGCTATGCGGACTCTAAAACAACTCGCGACAGATGAAGCCGAGAAATATCCACTAGCAGCAGCAGCTATACAGAACTCCTTCTACATGGATGATTTGCTGAGTGGACAGAATACCGCCGATCAAGCAAAAGAGCTTCAACAACAACTTATAAAAATGCTCCAAGGTGCTGGCATGAATTTGCGGAAATGGTCAAGTAACAAGCCAGAACTCCTGCAAAATTTAAGAACCGACCAATTGAACAGCCCCTACGAATTTAAGTGTCTCGAATCCAGAAAGACTCTTGGATTAAAATGGAACCCATCTTCGGATACATTCATGTTCCAAAGTGATGTAATTCCTAAGAATATTGCAGTAATTACAAAGCGGCAATTATTATCCGAAATATCAAAGATATTCGATCCTCTTGGTTGGTTATCACCGCTTACAATCAGAGCGAAGCTACTGTTTCAACAAACGTGGTCCATTGAAACCAGCTGGGATCAAGAACTACCAAAGGAAATGCAAAAATATTGGCTTAAATTAAAAGAAGATATCAACTGCATCGACAAATTTCGCATACCAAGATTCTTAGGTAACACAGAAAAAACCTGTCAATTACATGCATTTTGCGATGCGTCCGACAAAGCTTACGCTTGCGTTATTTACGTCGTCACCATGAATAATAAAGGCGAGTACACATCGACAATTGTTGCTGCAAAAACAAAGTTGGCACCGGTCGCAAAGAAAACGTCACTGCCTAGACTAGAACTGTGTGGTGCGCTACTTTTATCGCAACTTGTAAAGAAGGTAATTGAGTCCTTACCAAACATAGGTATGACGCTTCATGCATGGACAGATTCCATGATAGTTTTGGGTTGGCTAAACGGAGATATATCCAGATGGAAATCGTTTGTAGCTAACAGAGTTAAGCAAATAACCGACATAATCCCGGCAGAATTCTGGAGTCATGTCAGCTCGGAAGAAAACTCAGCTGACTGTGCTACACGAGGCATAACGTGTCATCAATTGTTAAACCAATCTTTGTGGTGGGAAGGGCCTGAATGGCTAAAAGGTTACGAGAGGAAAGATGTAGTTAAGACCGTATACCAGTCCCCAACAATAGAAACAAAAGCGGTCTGTGTGAACACAGCCTTAGTGAAAAATAATGTTACAAATAATGTTAAAATTATAGTTCGTTGACACGAATTGTGCGCATTACAGGCTGGGTGTCACGTTTCATTGGGCGAATTCGTCACAAACAGATTGCAACGCATGGTTTTCTGGGGTCAAGCGAAATAAACAACGCTTACCATTTAATTATTAAAGAAGCGCAGTCACAGGAATTTTCACAAGAATTGCAACATATTAAGTGTAAACAATACGTGAGTTCGAAAAGCAAGATTTGCAGTCTTAACCCTTGGCTAGACGAAAATGGCTTATTGAGAGTAGGTGGACGATTAAAACACGCCAGTATAAGCAAATCGGCGAAGCATCCCATCATCCTACCCAGCCACGGTCGACTTACTGATCTTATCATTAGCCAAGCACACATAACAACCTTGCACGGTGGTCCCAGACTAACACTTTCCTACATAAGGGATAGATACTGGATCATCAGCGGAATCAGGACTGTAAAACGGCAGCTAAGACTGTGCGTCAAGTGTCGCCGATTTAACAACGAAATTCAACAGCAAATTATGGCAGATTTACCAAGAGCTAGAGTCACTCCGTCAAGGCCATTCACGCATACTGGTGTCGATTTCACGGGCCACATAGAGCTGAAAGTCAATAAAGGACGCGGGATCAAAACAACGAAAGGATACGTTGCAGTATTTGTCTGCCTGTCGACGAAAGCGGTCCATCTTGAACTGGTTTCAGACCTGAGTACGGCCGCCTTTCTAGCAGCGTTTCGTCGATTTTGCTCCCGACGTGGATCACCAGGCCACATGTATAGCGACAATGGTACAAACTTTGTAGGCGCTAATAGACTCATGAAAAAGGAGTATAAGGAGATTATACAGAATATGAACCCCGACTTCTTTAACAAAATCACTGAGCAGAACATCCAGTGGCACTTTAATGCGCCAGCCTGGCCTAATGCTGGTGGACTTTGGGAGGCGGCCGTGAAGAGCCTGAAATACCATTTGAAAAGGGTCATAGGCGATCAACGTCTTACGTACGAAGAGTTTGCGACGTTACTTTGCCAAATAGAGGCGTGTCTGAATTCCAGACCTTTATGTCAACTCACGGAAAATTCAGATGACGACTGCCTTACTCCAGGACACTTTCTGACTGGGGCACCGATTTTATCACGACCTCATACTGAACCGGAGTCATCAACGCTAAAAGCGCGATGGCAACTCGTTCAAGCTATGACAAAGAATATCTGGCAACGGTGGTCATCGGAGTATTTGCAGCAGCTACAAACCCGAACCAAGTGGCAACGGGCACAACTTAATCTCGAAGTCAATGACCTCGTCCTCATCCGTGAAGAGAACGTACCTCCAGGTAAATGGCCAATGGGACGAGTGCGCCTGCTCCATCCTGGTAAAGACGGATATGTGAGAGTAGTTACTGTCAAGACAAGCAGTAACACTATACAGCGTCCAGTCAAGAAGCTTGTATACTTGCCAGTAAATGAGGAGGCATCCCCATCCCAACCTATAAACCAGTGCAAGGATGGGCCTTCCACTCCATCATCAGATCAAACAGAAAGCAAAAGGCGGACCCCGCGACCACGTAAACCAAAAACTTTTCAAGCCGTCCTCATCAGTCTTTTATTAATGCTTATGTTTGCATCTTCTACTCTACAACAAAAAGTGACGACATTCAACGTTACGCAAATTAACACAAACCAAGGACTTTACTTCGACAAGATGTCTAACCTCCAAGTTATCAAGGACGATTGGAAACTGATCGTGTTTTATAACATGTCCACGTTCTATCACGGAGTTACCAACATTAAAAACTATGTCATTCACTTAAACCAAACCGCCAATTGCATGGGTTCGCAATACGACAGCGTCATTCTACAATTACAGCACGAAGTAAAGGAACTTGAGCACTATCAAAAAATTCTAGAGAATACAAACGCAAGAAGGCAAAAGCGTGGTATAATTAACGGAGTAGGGTACCTCGCGAACACGTTGTTCGGAGTATTAGATGAAAACTTCGCTCAACAGTACAAGCAGGACATAGAAAGAATATCGAATAATGAGAATCATCTTCAAAATTTACTGAAGAATCAAACCTTGGTCATAGAATCGGAGTATAACATTCTGCGGCGTAGCAAGGAGACTATGAACAAACAGTTCAAATTTATAAACCAACATCTCCAAAAGGTCACAGACGAAATTAATACGGTGCGTTTGGACAACAGAAACGGCATTTATGTCACATCATCCGCCCTAGCTGCGAGTATCATATTGTCAAACCTAATGCGAATCCAACACACACTTATCAACACCGTTACAGACATCAGCCACGGCCGCATTGACCCGTACCTATTGACTCCCGATCAGCTGGCTCGTCAGATCAATATAATCTCCGGGCAATTGCAGGGAAATCTAATGACCCCAATTGAGTCATCAAATCTAACCGAGCTGTACAAAATTATGAAGGCGTCGGCAATGTTGTATGAAGGCTATCTTATTATAGAGATAAAGATTCCGCTTGTGAGCAACGATGTCTTCGAGTTAGATCAAATCATACCTATCCCTCAGAAAAGGGGGTCGAAACACGTTTGCACTATTCCAAGTTCACCATACATCGCCTACAATATACAAAAGGACCACGCTCTTTTCTTAACAGATAACGATCTGAAATCATGCTTCCATATCAACAGTAACAATCGGCTACTGTGCTCTGTTGACAAACCTATTTACAAACTGAGAATAAAACAGTCGCTATGCGATATCCAGATTGTAAGTAACATGAAGAGCGCTTGTAAACAAGACGTGTCCACGTGCCACAACTATTGGGTCAAATTACACAAACTGAACTCCTGGTTTTACACCTGTTGTGAGTCATGTGAACTCCGCGTTTCTTGTATTGCTGACACAACAACGACCGTTATACGAGGCAGTGGTATCATTGACCTAGGTTATGGATGCACAGTGAAATCGGACTCGTACAGTATTCACAGTCACAACAATTACTTACGCTATTTGAACATGCGATCAAATATCGAAGTCCCAGAGGTTTCCTTATTGAACTCTTTAATAAACACAACCTTGCCCAACGATTTAGACATACCGGTAAACCACACTCATATGTGGAAACAGCTTAGAGATCAAATAACCAATATAAAGGAACAATCTTCTACACAACTAAACGTCCACGACATCCACCATTATTCCGTGGTGTACATCACCTTGGCCTTGGTGATCGTCTTAGGCGGCATATGTTTATACTTAATTATAAGAAGTTAGTGCCAAGCCGCACCAGCGCCTCAACAGCGTGAGATGTTGGAGGTACGTGTACCGGCGGGCGAGCGAGCCCCGGGGGTGGAGGCGCAAGCTGACCTCACAGCACCGGGATCTACTGAGTGCGCGCGTGAAACAGTGCCAGTGCCAGTGATTAGTGAGTTCAGTGTTAAGACAACTGAAAGTGTAAATAAAGGAACCTCTCCTATGGTGAAATATTAACTAGAACAAAATCAGACAATTTAGTTTAGGCATACATATTATTTAGAGTAGATATTGTATTATCACCTTGTATCAGTTTTCAACAAAAATTGTATCATGTATGTTAAGTCACCATTTTTATTGTATTCAGACACACTGGGTTCCACCTGGGTTCAGCATATTCCCTCGTCCTTTCCTTTCGAGTTGGCAGTATGTACGGTGAACCCGCACATTTCATAACATTAAGTAGGTTAAGCTACATCAGCGTTTGCATACGCGCGATCACTTTGCCGAACTAGCTAAGTGAAATAAATCAGTGATATTACCACACTCAACACGGGCGGTTTAATTCTTGTTCCCATCAGCACAAGTGTACAGACCAATCATTCGTACGCTTGCGCACAAGTGTAAAGACCATCGTCTTACATCATCAAATGGACAAGCTATTGAAAATAAAAGATTTGGATTGATTTATCGGTTATCGTTGTAATGCAATCAAATGTAATTTTATATGTGATAATCTGCTCAGTACCGGTGCTTAAAGAGGTACGACATATCTTTACTTGATAAAGGAAATAATTAAATAACAGAAGAACATATAAAAGATCAGACCACACCTACAAACAAAATAGTAACCGCCCAGTACAACTGTTACATTATGTTATAACATTAACATTCACAATACCTTTTTCTTCATGTTACATAATAATTATCCAATAAATCATAATATCGAATCTTTGTCAATGTGTAGTTTGAACGTTCGGTTAAACTGAAATTCACCAGAATGTTAATAAAGGAGGATCGGACAAAATGACACGACCAATAACAACCGCATATACGTCATTCGATAGGCATTTACATACAGAGCAATAACTTCTATAGCGATTTGTTTCAAATCGCTGTGTGAAAAAAGTTAATCACTTCTAGTGGTCTTTGTATGAATTCTCCAAAATATAAGCATTCCGATGATAATAAAATAATATGGTACTCTTCAGCTGGTCGAATGATGGATCTCAGTGCTACGTAGCGGAACTTTTGAATAGCTTTTTAGTAAATCCATCGAGTTTGGGCTCATTAGATGTGTCTTAACTAGTCGTGTTCATTTAACCTGATGACGATGACCTAAAAACTGATCTGAACGAAATACAACGGAATCCTTTTTTTCTGGGCGGAGCGGGAGGGCATGTCAGACTTTTACTGATTAAAACCCACCCGTGTTCCTTCAGTTGCCCATGTGCCAGGGTCACGGTATCTCTCTCGAACAATATCGCAACCCTGGCAGGCATCGGTCCTATCAGACCCCTTCAGTTTTGCTGACATCTCTTTGAGGCGCGCGTGGAACACTACGCGCCGTCGACCCGAGCTTAGTCCTTACCGCAAGCTCGCGCCTACGGTGGCCGAGAGTCAGGTGTCGACTCCCGACGCCAGGGGCGTCTCCGCTTGCGGCGGCTAGGGACGTGAGGGCGCAGAGACTGCCACTCCCTCACGCGCCCCGCCTCTTCCTTCGCGAGCATTACTGCTTCGCAGAAGGAGGTGACGGCTTCCCATTCCCTCTCGCTCCGTACCATGGCTCGCACCAAGGCCGGCCTTGCGCCGCGAGAGGTCGCCGCCGCCGATCGCCTCCACGAGGACACGGCGGTGCTCGCCCAGGCAGTGCACACCTCCACCGTATGCTCCACCGTATCCTCTAGACAGAAACACCCGGGCGTATCCTCCCGCTTTATCCTGAACAGGAACCCACCGAAGCACCCATGCCCGGTGAGAACTTGCGTCAGGCGGAAGGTGAGGACGCCGTGACGCCTCTCTATCCACTCCTCAAAGAGGGCCGCAATTGTGGCGTGCCCAGCACTGGGTTGCGACAATCGTACCCACCATGTCACTATGAGATTACACCGGAGCTCTGTCCGCCGTGCCGTGATTTGTCGCGGCAGCGGAGTTTCACCCCGGCGTTTCGCCTCCTCGCGCCACTCCCACATGTGCGCGAGGACCTTTGCCTCCAGATCCCATGGCGGCACTCCGGCAAGGAAGCTCGCCACCTCGCACGAGATCGTGCGGTATCCTCGGATTAATACAACGGAACCCTTGAATAGCTACTAGAAAACATATTGAGTGTGGTCATCCAGCATCCAGGTCAGTTACCAGGTCATCGTCTTCAGGCAAAATGAACAGGACTCGTTAAGACACATCTAATGAGCCCAGATTCGATGGGTTTATTAAAAGCTATTCAAGAGTTCCGGTATCCAGCGTCCAGGTCAGTCACCAGGTCATCGTCATAAGGTAAAATAAACAGAACTGGTTGAGACACATCTGATGAGCCCACACTCGATAGATTTACTAGTAGCTATTCAAGAGTTCCGTTATGTAACTATCAGGTCCATAATCAGACCGAGGGGGTCTGATTAGTACTAATTATTGTTTTATCATCGGAATTAGTACATTTGCAAATATACAAACCTAAGACCACCAAAAGTGATTTATTCTTCGACTGCTCTATTTCGTCGCCGTTCAATACCTACGTTCTACCAAACATCGCCACAACTTTTGCCACACAGTGAATTGATATGAGCCGCCATAGTAGTTATTGTTATTCATTAAAATACCTATCTAATGGCATATGTGTGGTTGTTATTGGTGCGGGGACCAGTTTCCATACATCTTTGCCGATTCTCCTTTGAAAATAACCTTTCACGGCCATACTGAACTGTATTTCGCTCTCGAAGTACAAGTCTCAAAAGCAATAAGAGGAATATTTTTATTGTTATCATTGGTCTATGACCCAAGTGATGTAATGTTCCCACCTGCTGTACGTGAGCCCCCTTACACCAGGCCTATGACCCCAGCAGATATGTTTCATTGGTCTATGACCCAAGTGATATAATGTTCCCACCTGCTGTACGTGAGCCCCCTTACACCAGGCCTATGACCCCAGCAGATATGTTTCATTGGTCTATGACCCAAGTGATGTAATGTTCCCACCTGCTGTACGTGAGCCCCCTTACACCAGGCCTATGACGCCAGCAGAAATTTATCATTGGTCTATGACCCAAGTGATGTAATGTTCCCACCTGCTGTACGTGGGCCCCCTTACACCAGGCCTATGACCCCAGCAGATTTTTTCACAATTAAATCATCCTCTTAATTGTATAACTTAATCATTTCTCTTATCAATTCCTTTTTCTTTTATTTGTTGTTTGATAAATCCGGTCATTTCAGTTTAACCAAACGTAAATAATAAAGTTTGGTCTCAAGCCTCATCCCTGTGAGCACTGATAATTCCAATCCAATTCATCATACAATTTCATCATTACCTATGTCCTTATAATGAAAGGCTCACAAGCTAATTCTAAATATCTTTAAATACTGTAACCCCCAAAAGAAATAAAAATAAAATTACATTAAGTACTGTTATTTACATAACCACTTTTATAATTAAACAAAGTATTATCAATGCATTCTGGGTTTTACTACCACCTCAAATATTTTTTCATACTTATCCCGTTACTACGTTGATTTCAAAATGCTATAACTACCTTGGGCATATACCGTCTGTGAAATGTTCCGAAGTGAATACTGAACAAGCTGTGAAGAATTAACACGTTTAAAATATAATAAATAGAGCCAGAACTAACTATGGAAGGAAAAATATAAAGTACGAGGGAGCAAAACTCTATAAATCACTACCTGACGGTATAACCAATAGTGACACCATATTTAAATTGAATAAAGGTCTAGAAGAATACGTTAGAAAACAACACTAACAATATTAATCGTCACCTTTGTTGCCTAATTCTCTTATTGTGAGCAAAGAGAATCACACTTATTTTTAGTTTTATATTTACATTTCTCAATATTTTAACTGAACTGCAATGTTCTTGTTTTTTGAGAAATAAATGTCTTTAAACCGAAAATATATCTTATAACGAAGCAATAAGTCTATCTTTAGTGTATTCAAATCCTAATATCAAATTCATGTTTTAGAAACTTGAACATCTATTTAGCTTTACGTGTAGGTATCAAGATTATTATTTTTAAACTAATTTGTTTACATGTTTGAAAATTAAATAGCAAACTCAGATAAGACAAAATTAAAAATGCAGAAAACAATTAGTCAACATTATGACGTTCTTAGCATCTTATTCTTTTTTTCTAAAAGTAATTTCATGTATTTATTTATTTGTAACATACTCAACGGTTTTTCCTTATAATGTTTTAATGTACGGTAAATAATAAAATAACTGGCTAGCCAAATGTGTATTACGGTCCTAACTTAACGATTTCTTGTTGTTAGTATGTGTTTCATAAAAACAAATTAAAACTGTGCGAAAAACGGATTCACATTGCAATGTTTTGTGTTTTCAATTTGTGGTTCTATTTAAAAGTGGCTAGGTAGTTAAGTTAAAAACATTTGTAACCGGTACCTTATTTCTGTGCAAATAAAGAATTGTATTATTGTATTCTAAACAACTGAGATCGCGAAGTTCCACTTTTGTGAACACTTGCATCATATTTCTTCCCTTTTTTTTTCAAAACTGTATCCTCTAATAATATTTTAAAGTTACTGGTTCTACGACTATTAAGTTGTAATATATTTCCATCCCCAATAATCCAAGCATGGACCAAATTCCTTATAAACATAATAATAATGGTATTTGATTATTTATTGAATAATGATGTAAAAATGATTGGCAATACCTAGTCTCTCAATTTAATCATCTTATTCATTTGTATTTCGTTTTAATGAAAAAGAGCCTGTAAAGATTTAACACATTTCATCGATTTCTTATTTCCGGAAAGCTTCCAGATATTCTTACAAAACGTTAAGGTTCCGCAGTATCAAACCTCACACAGCAACTTGCAGCACCACAGCACCGATGTTAAAGGCAGCGAACCAGCAGCGGTTTCCAAAAGATCGTTAGTAGCCCCACCATCGAACATGAAAATAATAAAATAAAATTCATTAGTAAGCGGTTTTTAGAAGGACAGGGAGCAATCGCCACTTCTGATAATAGAAAAATCTGTATATAAATATATATACCAAATATCAAGCTTTGTGTATCAGAATGGTTACGGCTTATTTATTGTGTATGAAGGTTCTTATGTATGTACCTATATGGTTTGTTGGGAAAGGGTTTCACTAAGTAAAGCACAGAAAGACAAGACTAGATATTTATTTCAATTAGGCTTGTCAGTAATTAATCAGAAAGCTAGTTATCCGTTCCAAAACTAGGTCTTCATGGAGAAGAAGGACAAGAAACTCCATGGAAACAGTATTAAAGTATTATATCAACACACTTCTTACATCGCCATAAAATATCATTATCTTAAATAAATTTAATTCTATTTGACAATGGTCCAAGAGATCTCAGAATAATAGCAACATAATCACAAAAATAACAATAGCTAGGCAAAGAAAGAATATGAATATTCCATTTTATATGATTTAAAACATTAGCAATATTGGCAACAACATAAATGGTACAACAATATTTTCATAATAAGCAATAAGTGTTACATAATATCAAATTACTTAACTTACGAGACCTCTGGTCGATCTTTTCCACACAACAATAGCACTAGCACTAACCAACTAAACATCTTCCAAGGAACTGCCCCGATAAAGTAATTTCAATCCTTTTTTTAAGCTTTAAGTTGTCTGATGACCTCAACTAGTTTGTGTGGGAGTTACAAAGATACTAGAAACGATTTTTAAGATAGAGCGGGGTGTGAGGTATAAAGAACACATACTATAAAAGGGAAATAATATGGACATTCCGGCGAAGGCGTATTGGTAACCACTTGAGCTTTACACGAAATTCGGAATCATGGTTATATTAGAAGATAAAGTCGCGGGAGAAGCTAGTATATAATAAAAAAAAACTTCAAGAAGAAGATAAGTTACAATTTTGGATCTTGTTTGTCAGAACATACTTAATAATTTCTTTTTTTTAGTCTAGTAGTGCTCGCAAGCACTACTGCTGAGCATAAGGTTTTGGATTCGATTGCTCAGTCGGGTATAATGTTGATAGGTTTTTCTATCTGGAATATCTGCCTATCAATCCAGAATCTGGATTTGAACCAGGTTAAAGGATGTCATTTGGGTCGCCTTTTTTGTATATTAAAATGATGTCAGATTCAGACCACTGAGTGGGTGTCTTTCCAGTTTCTATAATGTTATTGAACAGATTTGTCAGAGGTATAGCGAGTATTTTGGACCCTATTACTAAAGCTTCGTTCGTTATGTTGTCTGAGCCTGGGCTTTTGTCTGTTTTTAGTCTTGACAATGTACTTGAGACTTCGCTTTCTTCAATCTGAGCTATGTCATTTGTGTTATTAACCTCGGAAGTACTTTGGTTCCCGTTAGTATAATTTTTCTCCGCCCTTGCGCAGTATAAGTTTTTATAAAAATCAGTTGCTACTGAAATGATATCTCTGCGGTTGTGTGATCTTATACCGTTACTATTCAGTCCGTCAATCCACGTTTTGTTTGTTCTCAACTCTTTATAAGCTTTTTTTGCACTTCCTGTGCGGTTCAGATGTTTGCTGATAGTGTTAGATCTGTGGTTTGCGTAATCTCTCTTTATATATTTACTTGTTAGTTTGTAGAGGGCTGAGAGTTCGTTTTTCGTTGCTCGGGTTTTATTTTTTACTTTTTGAAGCTCTTGTCTCCTTTTCAATAATCTTGATGTACGTTCCGATAAAATTTTTGGTGTACAGGTTTTTCCATGAACATTTCGGGCGGTCTGTAGGCTTTTAGTGATGATTTCAATGAGGTTATTATAGTATTTTTGTATAGATGATTTTTCTCGCCAGTCCAGTAAACCTTGAGATTGGTATGAGGTGAGACTTTCTTTATATTTGATAACTTCTTCTTCGATTTTTAATGATGCGGTTTGGTTTTTAAAATTACTTCTACTCTTCTTTGGATGTGTTACCGTTAGGGTTGCTCTTACTGGTCTGTGGTCGGAAGGATAATTTAAGTTCAATACTTCCATATTCTGAAATATTTGTGGTCTGTTTGGCAGTATGTAGTCGATTTCGTTTTTGTGGTTTCCATCTGGGGATTTCCAGGTCCATTTGTTTTTTGATTTTTTCTTAAGAGCCATTTTACATTTTTGCGCGAATATCTAAGATTTTAGTCGCCTTATTTACCTCTCATCTCATCATTATAAATACTCTGGCATTGACGAATACATGTAAAAAATAGATCAATCTTTTGTTTTGTCACTTTTAGTAGAACATTTACAAAAACTTGTTTGTTTACTTTGTAGTAATTAATCTCCCACAACTAGTTTTCGTAAAAATCAGCGCAGGGTCAATTTCAGACTCCTATTTCTATCATTAATATGTAGAAATTTGAGTAAAAAAAATACACAAAACAACAGACATATAATCTAGTTGTTACATTTAGTACAAGAATGTTGATTTTTAATAACATTAATTAGTAAAAAAATAAAGTCTTATGGCAATTTTTACGATTTATTCACAAGTTTGTCGCGTTTTTTTGGTTTGAATAAAGCATAATTACATTAAAAAATTCATGTCAATATAAAGTATGCTCTATAACAAATCGAATTCTCAAGTTTTATTTAAATCTGTTTATTTAATTAGACATAATATCGTTTTTGAAATCACTCTAAATTAGAATAAATTACGATGCACAAGCGGGCAGCGTTTAGTACGGCGCAAGCGCCCAACGGGGTAGGACCTATGTCAATTTTTCCCGCGTCTCAGTTTACGGGTACTCGTATCGTGAAGACAAAAATATACTACGACTACAACATTTTGCTACTCTTCGCATTTTTTTTTTTTTGAGTAAGAGCTACGTTAATTATCAAGTAAAGCATTATTTTAATAGATTGTAGAAAAATTTTGACTAAAATAATTTATTTTAACTAAATCTGACTATTTTTAATCGCGATTAAAAAGGTGTGGAGTAAAACTAGTGGTCATGAACAAAAATTCACACCAACGGCAACGCCTCGCCTCACGTGCAAAAAACAGTACTGTATTTTTTTTTCTTTTGCTTATATCTCGAAAATGGCGTGCCCTATCGCAAAAATAATGAAATTTTC
This sequence comes from Aporophyla lueneburgensis, assembly GCA_932294355.1. Lineage (NCBI taxonomy): Eukaryota > Metazoa > Arthropoda > Insecta > Lepidoptera > Noctuidae > Aporophyla > Aporophyla lueneburgensis. The sequence continues at coordinate 6,326,898 of OW028735.1, forward strand.
GACCCCCTTAGTATACCCCGGAACATTTAAATCTCAACACGTGGGTAACATTTTTTTTAAATTTTTCAATCAAAAGTGAAAAATTCCATATAAAACACGTCCAGGATGCCCCCTTGCGCGCGCCTTCGTATCTCAGCAAGTTCATTGCGTAGCGCACAACTTAGTAAGTTGCGAAGCCAAAAGAAAAAAAACCGGCCAAGTGCGAGTCGGACTCGCGCACCGAGGTTTCCGTACAAACCTGTATAATTATATTCTCGGTTTATGCAAAAGGTTTATGTTTATGAAATTAAATGTTTTTTTTTTTTTTTAATTTTATATTTGAGTTGATTGAATGAAAGGTAAATTGCGGTTTACGATTTATGACGTATTAAAAAAAAAATGCTTACTAGATCTCGTTCAAACCAATTTTTGGTAGAAGTTTACATGGTATTGGTGCCGATTCTGTTGTACACGAACTAAACTAACTAAACTATCTCTAAAATTCCTTACTTTTGGCTATGAGAATTGTAACGCTATTCTGCAAGGAAAAATCTCTAAATTTAAAAACTATTTTGACACGACTAAAATCGAATTTGACAATCGCGACTCAGCGTGGTATTTTTTTTTCTTTTGTTTTCGCAACGTTTACTTGTGTGTGCATTGCGTAGAATGATTTTTTTGAGAGACGAAGGCGCGTGCTACGGTGCAGCCTGGACGTGTTTTATATGGAATTTTTCACTTTTGATTGAAAAATATAAAAAAAATGTTACCCACGTGTTGAGATTTAAATATTCCGGGGTATACTAAGGGGGTCGAAAATTTCATTATTTTTGCGATAGGACACGCCATTTTCAAGATATAAGCAAAAGGAAAATAAAAAGTACAGAACTGTTTTTGCACGTGAAGGCGAGGCGTTGTTGAGAATTTTAGTTCATGACCACTAGTTTTATTCCACACCTTTTTAATCGCGATTAAAAATAGTCAGATTTAGTTAAAATAAATTATTTTAGTCAACATTTTTGGTGAAAACCGGCAAACTCAGAATAGCAAAATTGTCATTTTCACTAAACTAATAAGTCAGTGCAATCTTAGTGCTGTCAAACTAAAATATAGTTAAGTTGTGTCACTTTAGTCTATTTCAGAATAGGAAATCGTCGTTTGACAGGAATAAACCAAATTTTAGTGATTTTTAGTTTAGTTTAGAGAATTTTGTGACAACAGAATCGGCACCAATGTACATCATATACTTTTTTAGTTTTATCATTCTCTTATTTTAGAAGTTACGGGGGGGAAGGACACACATTTCACCACTTTGGAAGTGTTTCTCGCGCAAACTATTCAGTTTAGAAAAAAAATATATTAGAAACCTCAATACCATTTTACCCCACACGTATGGGTTTGATGAAAATTTTTTTTTTGAGTTTCAGTTCTAAGTATGGAGAACCCAAAAATTTATTGTTTTTTTTTCTATTTTAGTGTAAAAATCTTAATGCAGTTCACAGAATACATCTTCTTACCAAGTTTCAACAGCATGCTCTTATAGTTTCGGAGAAAAGTGGCTGTGACATACGGACAGACAGACAGACAGACATGACGAATCTATAAGGGTTCCGTTTTTGCCATTTGGCAACGGAACCCTAAAAATACCACGTTGAGTCGCGATTGTCAAATTTGATTTTAGTCGTGTCAAAATAATTTTTAAAAGAGATTTCTTGCAGAATAGCGTAACAATTCTCATAGCTAAAAGTTAGAAATTTTAGAGATAGTTTTGTTAGTTTAGTTCGGTGTACAACAGAATCGGCACCAATATGTAATTGTTTTAATTTTTTATTTTTATTGTATACTTTACATAACATATAGTTGTATTTTTTTTATTAGTCTAGAAATCTTTATTAGACTGGATAAATAAAATAAGTATTTTCATAAATATCTAAATACCGCATTATAATTCTAACGGATCAAGATTGTTTAGACCGGCTCGACACTCGCGTTACACTGTTTGTATTGTGCATGTGTGGATAGCTACGCACACATACATAAGATTGCCGTCTTTTACCTAAACTCGAGCGTTCAAATTTTGTAAGAGGGCTCTTAAAGAAAGTATTTAAAATTGCGAGTTTGTTTTCTACGGCAAAATCTATAAGTCTTTGCCCTGTTTTGTTTCTTGCTCCGTACCCGTTTTGTTTCATAATAAGGTGTTCTTCTTGTCTGGGCTGTCCTATTTTGGCATTTAGGTCTCCCATCAGAATGTATATTTTGTGCGCTGCTTTTACTGCTTTGTTAACAGTTATATAGAAGCTTTCTATTTCTTCCTCACTTGCTTTTTCTGTAGGTGCGTAGACTTGTATAATGGACATGTGGACGTCTTCAAACTTGATATTCAGCAATGCTACTCTTTCTGTAAAACCAATGTAGCTTTCAATATTGTTTTTGTGACATTTATTAATTAAAAAACTTATACCATACATTCCAGGCGTGTTTCCTGTATGGAAGAGAATGAAATTATTATACTCTTCAATTTTATTTCCAGTGCGTCTTATCTCGCATAAGCCTATTATATCATATTTTATGTCTTTAAGTGCTTCATTCAATTCTAGTAGGCGTTCATAAGACGAGAGTGATCTGACATTGTATGTCATTATATATAGCTTATTTGTAGGGAGAGAGGGCGCTACTGTGCCACGGTAAACATCAACTCCGTAAAAAACATTCGTTTAAAAATAGAAAACAGTGTATTTTGGTGGAAAAACGCAACTAGTGCTGAACTATTTAGTGATTTTAATGAATCGTATAAGATAAAGTGAAATGGACACGTATAAATATATAAAAAAAACGGTAAACATATAAAGTGCAAGCAAACATCAGTGTTACTGTTCTGTGGACTTTTTTCGTACAAACAGTTCATCGAACTGAAGCCGGACTCCTTCCCATTCGGTACGAAAGTGAAATAAACAAATTCTAGTGTGGACTAAAAACTTACAAAAACTATAAACAAACCTAACCTTAAAGTTTGAACTTTATAGTGACTTGCAAATGTAACTCAAAATTTGAGAGACCTACCACGCCATCTAGTAAAAAGGAACGGCATTACTTCGCCCGGAGTATTACTCCGCTATACAAGTCGATCAAGTTACAAGGTGTTCTTAATAGTACCAAAGTGCACCACCAGAGGGCAACACGAGTACATAAACAAAGCTCAGACATACGAACTTCATCATGGAGGAGGTTTTAAACGTACTAAAACAAATACAAAAGGAATTGGATGTGCAGAAAACAACAATCCGGGAAAGTGGAGAAAAAGTGACTGAACAAGTTACACAGAATATTAATATTATGTTAGAAGAAAAATTTTCTACATGGGACGACAAGCATGAAAAATTAAAAGAAATAGTGGAAAACCAGGAGAAAAGAATCTACTTCATGGAAAAGCAGGCAAGGCAGAGAAATGTAGTTTTTTTCGGTATCGAAGAAACAGAATCGTCATATGAAAACCTGGAAAACAACATTATCAAATTTATAGAACAATACTTCTCTATTAAATTAAGCTACCTCGATATACAAGAAGCAAGACGACTAGGAAAGAAAGGCGACAGACCACGGCCAATAGTTGTGACTTTTTCAACGCTAGGAATAAAAATAAAAATTCTTAAGCAAAAACAGATACTGAAAGATACTGCATATTACATTCAAACGGACTATCCAAAACACGTGCTGGAAAAGAGGAAAGAATTAAAAGAACAGCTAAAAGTAGAGAGAGAGAGAAGGGAAACATAGCCACAATAAAATATGATAAACTGATCATCACCGAAAGCAAGAACAAAAGAAAACTTTCTTTATCACCCGAAAACAGCACTGTACCAAAACAAGATAAAACCACTCAGGCCAATAAAAAGAACAAGCCACAGCAACAAGGCTCGACAGCCCAGAGATCAAATAGCATTTCAGAAGGAGTTATCAAACCTGGCATCTTAAACTTTTTAGTAAATAAAAATGCAACTAAGAATTACTCCCAAGATGTAAATGATTCAAATATATAGCAACTAAGCCCCTCCTCCTACATAGATCTAAACAAAAGTGAAAATATTATAACTAAAAACAAGAAACATCTTCCAACCCGGCTGGTCACCGTGGAAGATTATGACCAAAACCCTCCAAAAGAAAATACACAGATGGAAAAAATAAAAAATAAACGATTAACTCAATTGAAAATCGCAACTTACAACGTCAGGACCTTATCGTCATACGAACGCTTATTAGAACTAGAAGAAGCAATCCATGAAATTAATTACGACATAATAGGTATTTCAGAAATGAGACGACTTGGTAACAAAATAGAGGAATACGAGAACTTAATACTATGCCACATAGGATGTACACCGGGTAAATATGGTGTAGGCTTCATTATAAACAAGTCCCTTAAAAACAACATAGAGAGCTTTATTGGATTAACAGATCGTGTGGCAACGCTAAACTTAAGCTTTCAAGGGTGTATGATATCCATCATTCAAGTATATGCACCGACCGATGCGGCGAGCGAGGAAGAAATAGAAGAATTTTATAAGACCATAGACAAAGCGATGGAAACAACATATAAAAACATTATACTAATGGGTGATTTTAACGCAAAGGTTGGTGCCCCCAAAGAAGGTGAGTACTTAACAGTACAACAGCATGGATATGGCGAAAGAAACGACAGAGGGCAGAGACTTGTAGACTACGCACTAGAACATAATCTAACCATCATCAACACATGCTTCAAGAAAAACCATAACCGAAAATGGACCTGGCGATCCCCAAATGGAAAACACAAAAACGAGATTGACTATATTCTATCCAACCAACGAAAAATATTCCAAAATTTTGAAGTCATGAATTTAAATTATCCGTCAGACCATAGATTAATTAGAGCCTCAGTACAAATTACCAAACAAAAACAAAGCAGAGTTAAATTTACAAACAAAAAGGCAATCCAACTAAATAACAAAGAAGAAATAGCAAGATATAATAAAAACCTAAGGTCATTGCTACTCTACCCAACCATCAACTTGCAAAATACCTCTGTACAAACCTATTATGATAAAATAACGGACGCTATCAGCCAGAGCTTGAAAAAAGCTAGAGAAAATGCGAGGAATACACAAAAACATCACAAAATACTATCAGACCGCACAGCTATGCTATTAAAAAGGAGAAAAGAGCTACAAAAAACAAAAACTAAAACTCGATCTATGAAAAACGAACTCTCCGCCCTCTACAAAATAACAAATAAATACATGAAACGGGATTATGCTAAATATAGACAAGATACCATAGAAAGGCATTTACAACGCACAGGAAGCACAAAGAGAGCCTTTAAGGAACTCAGAACAAGCAAGACTTGGATAGAGGGGCTAGATAAACAAGATAGATCTTTGTGCAAACGAACTGACATTATTAAGGCAGCATCAGACTTCTATAGGAAATTGTACAGCGATAAGACCCAAAATACTAACATCTCAATTAATATCAATGAAAGCGTTAATGAACGAATAATTAGACCAGTCGACGAAATTGAAATCATAGAAGCAATCAAGAGTTTGAAATTAGAAAAGAGCCCTGGCTCCGACAACATCACAAATGAATTATTGAAAACAGCACACACAACATTAGCCGAACCATTAGCGGAACTATTTAACTTAATACTGAAAAATTGTGAAACACCCTTGCAATGGTCTGAATCAAGTATCATACTTCTCTACAAAAAAGGCGACCCGAAGGATATTGGCAACTACAGGCCGATAAGCTTGTTGCCAAGCCTCTACAAACTCTTCTCTACCATTATAAACAAAAGAATCAGTAGGACATTGGAAGCAAAACAACCGGTAGAGCAAGCAGGCTTTAGAAAAGGATTCTCTACTGTCGACCATATCCACACTCTCGAATTAATAATAGAAAAGTACCAAGAACAGCAGAGACCGCTATACATAGCGTTTATCGACTATCAAAAAGCTTTTGATACGGTAACACATACAAGTATATGGGAAAGCTTAAAACAGCAGGGAGTAGAAGACGTATATATAAAAGTCATCAAAAGCATATATAACAACAACAAGGGCAGAATCAAGTTAGAAACTCTCGGACCTAGTTTTCCTATAGAAAGAGGCGTAAGACAGGGCGACCCGTTATCCCCGAAAATATTTATAGCCATCCTGGAGGCGATAATCAGCAAGTTAGACTGGAGCAAGACAGGACTGTGTATAAAGGGCGATTACTTAAGTCACCTAAGATTCGCCGACGACCTAGTGTTGCTATCGGAGTCCAGCTCCCAGCTACAGGTCATGATCGAAACTTTACATCTAGCTAGTGTCAAGGTGGGATTGCAAATGAATCTCACTAAAACTATGGCAATGACGAATAAGGAGAGAAGATTAGTGACAGTTAATGGAGAGCCACTTGAATATACAGATAAGTACATCTATCTAGGGAAGCAAATTAGTTTTGACAGAAAAAATAACGAACTTGAAGTCGAAAGAAGAGTACAACAAACATGGAAAAGATACTGGAGTTTAAAGGAAATATTTAAAAGCAACCTCCCTATAACCATTAAAACGAAAGTGATGAACTCCAGTCTCTTACCATGCTTGACGTACGGATGCCAGACGTGGAAGTTCACCTCTAAAGTGAAAAATAAAATTACAACCTGCCAACGAGGACTAGGGCGCAGTATGCTTAAAATAAAGAAATCATATAAAATTAGGCACACAAAAATAAGGTCAATAACCAAGGCAATAAATGCATTGAGTTATGCACAAAAACTGAAATGGAAATGGGCGGGGCATGTCGCGAGGCTTAAAGATCAGAGATGGACCTTAAAAGTGACATTTTGGAAAGGTCCTCCAGGCAAAAGGAGAAGAGGCAGACCGTTGACACGCTGGGATGACGAGATTGAAACGACAGCCGGCCCTAACTGGAAACAGACCGCACAGGACAGACACAAATGGGCATCTTTGGAGGAGGCCTTCACCCAATATGGGGTTCCTGCAGAAACTATGTAAAATTAAGTTAGAATATATCATTATGTTATTTTGAATAAGTAATATTTATTAAGTAAACCAGAAACTTAAACTAGTTAAGCATATAAGAATAAGTAAAAAATCGCAAAAAAAAAAAAACAAAACTAGTTATATGAAATTAATTAATTAAGACTATCTAAGTAACTTTAAAACAATGTAATTAGTAGGAAATAAAAGGCTTTTTTATTTTTATTTATTTATTTTATTTGTAGGGCTAATTTGTTGTTTTTTTGGAGGGTTTTGGTCGTAATCTTCCACGGTGACCGGCTGGATTGGAAGATGTGTTTCGTTTCTAATTGGTGTTCTTAATTTATTGTCAATGTGAGAGGGGGGTGTTGGTTGCTATATGTTGTTATTAATATTTTCATGATTTTTCGACGTGTTGTTTGTATTTTTCGGACTAAAGAAGTTCAATAATCCAGGTTTTACAGGCCCTTCAGATAGACTGGACGATCTAAGTAAGTGAGTCCCAGTTTTATTCTTCTTATTGGCCTGTGTTTTGTTTCCATCGCTAGGGTTGTTTTCTGGAGAATTTGAAAGCATTCTTTTATTGTTGGATGGATAAGAGTTTTTGTTAAGAATTCTTAATTTATCATATTTAATTATTACTGAGTTCCCTTTCTCTTTTTCAATCCTTACTTGTTCTTGTAACTCTTTCCTTTTCTTCAGGACATACTCTGGGTAGTCTTCTTTAATATAATATGGAGTGTCCTTCAATCTCTTGCTCTTATGCGTACCTATTTATTTGGGGGCGGCGCAACATATCTTCTCCTTCTATACTTCTCTATAGTCGTCATTTCAGTAGGTAGCCACTCCTCTTCTGCTTTATATAAAAACGAACATAAAGTCACGCCTTTTTTTTTGTGAGCTGCAACCCTAGTCTTACACTCATCCACATACATTTGCAAAACATCCCTTAGGAAATTTTCCGCACTCCTCCACATCACACGCCTATACACATAACAACTAAATTCCACACAACTTTTCAGTCACCGGTGTCACTTTCAGATTTCCTCTGATTTACTCATTTCTTTTCCCATCTATTCTCGTAAGTCTATACAACCATTTACGCATTTTCATTTTAGTTTCAAATATCACTTCTGTAGCCAAATATTTTAATCAATACAAAACAGAAGAAAACATACGCAGAACATATTCGTTGAGTTCCTTAAGTCTTGAGTTGAGCTACACAGGTACTGACAAATGCATGCAGCTTATTCTTGTCTTTTTAGGGTCTTTAATACAATTTGTGTCTTGAACATTTTTGTAGTATATAGCACGGTCATCATCGGCGATGATTTGTGTTTGGTTGTCCAAGAACTTGATGTTACAAATCATACTAAGTCTGAATTGCGAAGCATTCTATAAAGCCGTAGAAAATTCTCAGGACGTATGCTCTCTCGTTTTAAAGTCAAATTATACAGGTAAGCAATAAATTTCTAAGGAGCGGCAATTTTTAATAGTTATAAAATTTAACTTTCATTATATTTCAGTAATTTCAAGACTGGAATACTCAGATACTATAGTCTAAGTAAAAAAATACAACTTATTAAAACATCGACAATGTCGTCAATTTTTAGTTCTAAGACATTCCATAGAACTAAACAATTCAAAGACGTGTGTTATGTACGAACTCGGACTGAGCGCGCGTGGGCTCATCAATGTCAATGAATCATGAACCACTTTTGTCTCACAGAGTAGAGGCTTGTCTTCCAGCAGTGGGAACATAATAGACTGATAATGCTACCTGCAATTTTTTGTTGAACATACAAGCAGATGGAAATTATTTTGACTGTTCTTTACAGACGAAGAAAAAAAACTGTGTAAAAACATTCGGCGAGTACTCCGCGCATCCTTCCGTAAGATGCGCATCTATCAACTGTTCAACGTTGACGTACGTTTACTGCTGCTCCTGGCAGAACTTCTCTCAAACTATTCTCTTGTTCTGTTGCAATTTGCATTTTTGTAATCCATATAGTATTAGAAAAATGCAATTTGCAACTTATTTATATTAAAGTATACCGTGTATTCTATTAAATTGTGTGTTTTATTACACCTTGTAAGTCCACGGGAATTATCATCATCAGCAATTTAGCTAAAAAAACATCCACAACTGGACTCAGACCTCCGAGGGAGGAGGTTTGCCATAATGACCACGCTTGGCAGACGGGTTGGCGATCGCAATATGGCGGTAAAATGCATAGAGAACGCTGCTTTTTTTTGGATGGGAAATCATCAAATGACTTCTCCCGCTCTGGGCGGAGCGGGAGACTTCTACTGACGAAAACCCACCCGTGTTCCTTCAGTTGCCCATGTGCCAGGGTCATGGCATTTCTGTCAAACAATCTCGGGACCCTGGCAGGCATCGGTCCTATCAGACCCCTTCAGTTTTGCTGACATCTCTTTGAGGCGCGCGTGGGACACTACGCGCCGTCGAACCGAGCTTGGTCCTTACCGGTCGGCGAGCTAACCATTGCTCGCCGCCCGCAAGTTCGCGCCTACGCACAGTGGGACATAGGTGAGTTTTTTCATTCAAATGCACTTTCCGAAGTCAATTCTTAACCTATAACAAGGCGGCGACCTCTCGCGTCCGGCCCTGGTGCGAGCCATGGTACGGAGCGAGAGGAAATGGGAAGCCGTCACCTCCTTCTGCGAAGCAGTAATGCTCGCGAAGGAGGAGGCGGGGCACGTGAGGGAGTGGCAGTCTCTGCGCCCTCACGTCCCTAGCCGCCGCAGGAGGAGACGCCCCGGGCGTCGGGAGTCGATTGCGGACTCCCGGCCAACGTAGGCGCGAGCTTGCGGGTGGCGAGCAATGGGTAGCTCGCCGCCCGGTAAGGACCAAGCTCGGGTCGACGGCGCGCAGTGTTCCACGCGCGCCTCAAAGAGATGTCAGCAGCAGTGTAGGGGTCTACTAGGATCGATGCCTGCCGGGGTCGCGTGATTGTTCGAAAGAGATACCGTGACCCTGGCACATGGGCAACTGATGGAACACGGGTGGGTTTTAGTCAGTAAAAGTCTGACACGCCCTCCCTCTCCGCCCAGAGCGGGAGAAGTCATTTGATGATTTCCCATTCTGAAAAAAAAAAAACCTATAACAAGCTTTTTTTTAAATGTATGTCATCAATTTTCCCATCGATCTGTCGAGCCAGATTTTTCATTCAAGACTTAATTTTTTTACAGTTTCTAGTATAACCACAAAAAATCACATTTTTAGTATATTTATGTGTTTTTTTTTTTTTTTTTTCAGGATTGGAAATCATCAAATGACTTTTCCCGCTCTGGGTGGAGCGGGAGGGCGTGTCAGACTTTTACTGACTAAAACCCACCCGTGTTCCATCAGTTGCCCATGTGCCAGGGTCACGGTATCTCTTTCGAACAATCACGCGACCCCGGCAGGCATCGGTCCTAGTAGACCCCTACACTGCTGCTGACATCTCTTTGAGGCGCGCGTGGAACACTGCGCGCCGTCGACCCGAGCTTGGTCCTTACCGGGTGGCGAGCTACCCATTGCTCGCCACCCGCAAGCTCGCGCCTACGGTGGCCGGGAGTCCGCAATCGACTCTTGACGCCCGGGGCGTCTCCTCCTGCGGCGGCTAGGGACGTGAGGGTGCAGAGACTGCCACTCCCTCACGCGCCCCGCCTCCTCCTTCGCGAGCATTACTGCTTCGCAGAAGGAGGTGACGGCTTCCCATTCCCTCTCGCTCCGTACCATGGCTCGCACCAGGGCCGGACGCGAGAGGTCACCGCCGCCGATCGCCTCCACGAGGACACGGTGGTGCTCCGCCCAGGCAGGGCACACCTCCACCGTATGCTCCACCGTGTCCTCCAGACGATCCTCACAATGGAAACACCCGGGCGTATCCTCCCGCTTTATCCTGAACAGGAACCCACCGAAGCACCCATGCCCGGTGAGAACCTGCGTCAGGCGGAAGGTGAGGACGCCGTGACGCCTATCTATCCACTCCTCAAAGAGGGGACTTACCGCCGCAATTGTGGCGTGCCCAGCACTGGGTTGCGACAATCGTACCCGACATGTCGCCATGAGATCACACCGGAGCTCTGTCCGCCGTGCCGCGATTTGTCGCGGTAGCGGAGTTTCGCCCCGGCATTTCGCCTCCTCGCGCCACTCCCACATGTGCGCGAGGACCTTTGCCTCCAGATCCCATGGCGGCACTCCGGCAAGGAGGCTCGCCGCCTCGCACGAGACCGTGCGGTATCCCCGGATTAACCGGATGGCCATGACCCTCTGGGCCGCAAACAACCGGCGCGCTGGGCGCAGCCTCAGTGAGGGCGCCCACACCGGTGCCCCGTATATTTATGTGTCATACTGATAGTAAATACATTGAAATACAGTTACCGATATATAGGTATAAGATCGGTACTTCTAATTATGTATATATATATTATATAATTATAGAGTTTATTTAGTCATATTACCTAAGGTACTGTTGATTTATTCATAGTAATAGAGTTATCCATAAGTAGCAAGACGTAACACTAAACATATTATAAGTAGAATTTAAAAATTATTTTGGTTTTTGCTCGCGATTTTGTATTCAGAATTACAACGTTTCGAAAAATAACAGTTAATCACGAACTTTTTTAATCTGTATGCATAAATTTCTCCACAAAATTTTGTCAGTCCGAAAATTTGTGATCAGTGACCTTAATTAATTAATGTGTTCCATAGATTAACTTTATTCTAAAACTACTCTTTCCCGCCATATTAGATCAGCAATTTGTTTTTTTTTTATTTGATAGCAATTTTGCTATGACGAACTTGAGAACTCCACCCTACAAAATTTCGTTATTGTTAAAAAAAAAATCGAAAACCATACCAAAAACCGTGCAAAAATTTTGATATGATTTTTTATCATCATAAAATGAAAATAATTTGTAGGTATTTTTTAAACTTCAGACTAATTTTTCTCGCCATATTGGATCCACCGTTTCGAATTTTTTGTATTTCATATAAAATCTCCTATCTGCTAACCCATGAACCTTAACTCATCATTTTTCACCGAACTTGGGAATGTTTCATAAAAATTTGGCCGCCATTTTGAATCCGCTATAATCAATATTAATTTTGACCAGGAATTCGTAATCAGCGACCTTGAAAACCCCTGTACCTTAAGACTTCTCCGTATTTCAATGTATTTGCTATCAGTATGATACATTAATATACTAAAAATGTGACTTTTTGAGATTGTACTGAAAACTGTAAAACAAATGAAGTCTTGAATGATAAATCTGGCTCGACAGATCGGTGGGAAATTTGATGACATAAATATAAAAACAAAAAAGCTTGTTATAGGATAAGAATTGACTTCTGAAAGTGCATTTAAATGAAAAAACTTACCTATCTCCCACTGTGCTACGGTGGCCGGGAGTCCGTTTTGGACTCCCGACGCCCGGGGCGTCTTCTCCTACGGTGGCTAGGGACGTGAGGGCAAAAAGACTGCCACTCCCTCACGCGCCCCGCCACCTTCTTCGCAAGCATTATTGCTTCGCAGCAGGAGGTGACGGCTTCCCATTCCCTCTCGCTCTGTACCATAGCTCACACCAGGGCCGGACGCGAGAGGTCGCCGCCGCCGATCGCCTCCACGAGGACACGGTGGTGCTCAGCCCAGGCAGGACAAACTTCCAACGTATGCTCCACCGTGTCCTCTAGACGATCCTCACAATGGAAACACCCGGACGTATCCTCCCACTTTATCCTGAACAGGAACCCACCGAAGAACCCATTTTTTTTTTTTTGATGGGAAATCATCAAATGACTTCTCCCGCTCTGGGCGGAGCGGGAGGGCATGTCAGACTTTCACTGACTAAAACCTACCCGTGTTCCATCAGTTGCCCATGTGCCAGGGTCACGGTATCTCTTTCGAACAATCATGCGACCCCGGCAGGCATCGGTCCCAGCAGACTCCTTCAGCGCTGCTGACATCTCTTTGAGGCGCGCGTGGAACACTACGCGCCGTCAACCCGAGCTTGGTACTTACCGGGCGGCGAGCTACCCATTGCTCGCCACCCGCAAGCTCGCGCCTACGGTGGCCGGGAGTCCGCAATCGACTCCCGACGCCCGGGGCGTCTCCTCCTGCGGCGGCTAGGGACGTGAGGGCGCAGAGACTGCCACTCCCTCACGCGCCCCGCCTCCTCCTTCGCGAGCATTACTGCTTCGCAGAAGGAGGAGACGGCTTCCCATTCCTTCTCGCTCCGTACCATGGCTCGCACCAGGGCCGGACGCGAGAGGTCACCGCCGCCGATCGCCTCCACTAGGACACGGCGGTGCTCCGCCCAGGCAGGGCACACCTCCACCGTATGCTCCACTGTGTCCTCCAGATGATCCTCGCAATGGAAACACCCGGACGTATCTTCCCGCTTTATCCTGAACAGGAACCCACCGAAGCACCCATGCCCGGTGAGAACCTGTGTCAGGTGGAAGGTGAGGACGCCGTGACGCCTCTCTATCCACTCCTCAAAGAGGGGACTTACCGCCGCAATTGTGGCGTGCCCAGCACTGGGTTTTGACAATCGTACCCGCCATGTCGAGATATAGAGATGGCGGGTACGATTGTATGAGATCACACCGGAGCTCTGTCCGCCGTGCCACGATTTGTCGCGGCAGCGGAGTTTCGCCCCGGAATTTCACCTCCTCGCGCCACTCCCACATGTGCGCGAGAACGTTTGCCTCCAGATCCCATGGCGGCACTCCGGCAAGGAGGCTCGCCGCCTCGCACGAGACCGTGTGGTATCCCCGGATTAACCGGATGTCCATAACCCTCTGGGCCGCACTCTACACGAGTCTACACGAGCCTCCAGCAGGAGGCCTTTGCACCCCCCAGATTGGGCAGGAGCCGCTTTAAGGCAGCCCCAGCCCGCTCCAGTCTGGGAGCCAAACGTCGGAAGTGCTCGACGAAGTTCCACCGGCTGTCGAGGACAAGTCCCAGGTACTTCATCGTCGACTCGACGCCGATGTGAACCTCTCCCACCATGAGTTGGGAACCCGCAGGTGGCGCGTTCCGAGGACCATGAAAACCCATGGTCTCGGACTTGTGCAATGCCACCTCGAGTCCCAATTGCCGGATCCTATCGACGATTGTCGCAACCCTGCATGTCATTAACTCGGCCACCGCCTCGTGCGACCTCCCTTGCGCCAGTACCAGCGTGTCGTCAGCGTAGCAAACCACGCTGACGCCACTAGGGAGGTCGGCGCGCAACACCCAGTCATACCCGATGTCCCACAGATGCGGCCCCAGGACCGATCCCTGTGGGACACCGCACGACATCTCTCGCCGGTTCCACTCTCCCTGGTGACCGGGGTAGATGATGGCCCTATCCGTCAGATAGGCCTCAACCACGCGACAGAGGTAGGTTGGCATTCGGTGATACCGGAGTGCCTCCCTAATGCAACTCCAGGGCAGGGTATTAAAAGCGTTGGCGATGTCTAGAGACACCGTCAAGACGACCCCACCCTGGGCCACTGCATCCCCCATCGTGATGGCTCGCACGCGCATGATGGCGTCCCCCGTAGAGCGCCTCTTGTGGAAACCGAACTGGCTGTCCGCCAAATACGGCCCCTTCCGCGCCAGCCACCCAACGAGGCGGTCTGCAATTACTCTTTCAAAGAGCTTGCCCAGCTCGTCGAGCAGCACGATGGGCCGATAAGCGGTAATAAGCTGCTGCTTGTTCTCTAGTAATGCCATTAGTCGCCTTTTACGATACCTGCGGGAAGAAATGAGATGGTGCTATTATTTACGTCCGGCAGGCAATGAACACGGGGATGAATATATTATAGATCAATATGGCCCTTTACAGCATGCAATTTAAATGAAGATCTTAGAAGATATCGGAGATTAAAAAAGCGGGGGCAGAGCAGCTGGCGGGTCGTAAGTCCATCCCGTCCATCCGTTGGCAGCAGCCGGGTAGTACAGGATGAGTAGGATTGTAATTCATATTACTTTGGCTTCATAGTAGTCGATACTGCATAAATAAACAATAAATAAATAATTATAATTGCATAAGTTTATAAAAAATCTTATGCAATAGCTTTACCGCGGCAGGCCCCGAGTGCCACACGTATTTTATTTTTCTTTCAAAATTAAGAACTCACCACATAAAACTTCATCCCCATTTTAACCCATTCAATGCGGCGCATGCCGATCGGCGTATTATTTTTTCATACTCAGATTCGGACCACGCTAACCGGCGTAATGTAAAGTTGTTTTGTATTTTACCCGAATTTGAAGATTTAATAATAAAATATAGACCAATGTGGAAGTGAAGAGAAGAAGTGATGAAAACGCCAATTGGCGTGTTATTTTTTATTCGTCAAGTGCGGCTCACATTGATCGGCGTTTACGTTAAAAACTATGCCGCATCTGGGTAGCGAGAACAAAATTAGTTGCCGCATTGCCCTTTTGAAGGTGTAATTATCAAAATTCCTCAGCAACAACTTGGACTAAACTCCACGTTGTCCTTATTAAAATGTCGAATCAGCAGTAAAATTAACAGAAAAAATTCGAACTACCGAATAAAGACTGATTAACCTAATAATTTGCAATATTTAGAAACGAAACAGGATCAAACAACGCTAACTATAATAACACAATAGTATAGTTGCTAACTAACGTCATCATCTTAAAGGGGAAAGTAGCACCTACATAAAACATTCCACAGGCATTCACTTTGTCGAACGTTGCTCGATGCAAACGATTAATATTCTTGGACAACTTTTTATCAGCATCTGAAATATTTGTATGAGCGACTTATTTTTGATCAAGGGGATACATAACTGTAAATATATTTTATTTAATAAGCATAATATACCAGTTGTGATTGTGATAGCTGAAACATTACTATTGTGGGTTATTACTTATTACGAACAACTTTTACTGCGAGATTAGCCTTGATCTCACGGTACAAAATTTGCTATTTCATATATTTCTGTCGGCGTATCTTGACAAAATCTAGGGTCAATCTGTGTTCATTCTTTGGATTTTCAGAGTTGGTCCCATAGTAAAAATTGTTGAAAATGAGCACAATGAACCCTCAGGTCTTCATTAATTTAAATTACACCTTACAAAAAGTAGGCGTTAAAAAAAATTCAAAACAATTTATTACCTTGGAAGCTAGGTCGACCTTTGGTGTGGGACGCAACATGTGTCGACACCCTTGCGCCATCCCATCTTCTCAGCACGGCGGGCTGTGCTGGAGCGGCTGCTGCAGGTGCTGAAAACCTCAAACGGCGCAAATATTCTAACCTAATTGGAAATTATGTTATCCGTTTGGGGTTGAAACTCTAGGGCCATGGGGTCCGAGTGCTCACATAGTATTCCGAGACATTGCCAAGCGGCTAGTCGACGCTTTTTTTTCGGATTGGAAATCATCAAATGACCAAAACGGCGTGTCAGACTTTTACTGACTAAAACCCACCCGTGTTCCTTCAATTGCCCATGTGCCAGGGTCACGGTATCTCTTTCGAACAATCTCGCGACCCTGGCAGGCAACGGTCCTACCAAACCCCTTCAGTGCTGCTGACATCTCTTTGAGGCGCACGTGGAACACTACACGCCGTCGACCCGAGCCTGGTCCTTACCGGGCGGCGACCTACTCATTGCTCGCCACCCGCAAGCTCGCGCCTTCGGTGGCCGGGAGTCAGCTATAGACTCCCGACGCCCGGGGCGTCTCCTCCTGCGGCGGCTAGGGACTGAGGGCGCAGAAAATGTCACTCCCTCACGCAACCCGGCTCCTCCTTTGCGAGCATTACTGCTTCGCAGAAGGAGGTGACGGCTTCCCATGCCCTCTCGCTCCGTACCATGGCTCTCACTAGGGCCGGACGCGAGAGGGCGCCGCCGCCGATCGCCTCCACGAGGACACGGCGGTGCTCCGCCCAGGCAGGGCACACCTCCACCGTATGTTCCACCGTGTCCTCCAGACATTCTTCTCAATAGAAACACCCAGGCGTTTGCTCCCACTTTATCCTGAACAGGAACCCCCAAAGCACCCATGCCCGGTGAGAACCTGCGTCAGGCGGAAGGTGAGGACGCCGTGGCACCTCTCTATCTACTCCTCAAAGAAGGGACTTACCGCCACAATTGTGGCGTGTCCAGCGCTAGGTTGCGACAGTCGTACCCGCCATGTCGCCATGAGATCCTGCCGGAGCTCGGTCCGCCATGCCGCGATTTGTCGCGGCAGTGGAGTTTCACCCCGGTATTTCACCTCCTCGCGCCATTCGCACATATGGGCGGAGACCTTCGCCTCCAAATCCCATGGCGGCACTCCGGCAAGGAGGCTCGCCACCTCGCACGAGACCGTGTGGTATCCCCAGATTAACCGGATGGCCATGACCCTCTGGGCCACACTCAACCGGTGCGCTGAGCGCAGCCTCAATGAGGGCGCCCACACTGGTGCCCCGTAGTGCACCATTGCACTAGTTGGGCTCGGGCCATAGCCACGTCATAAATCTCGGACATGGCCTCCCAGAACCACTCCGAGGGGGCCATGGACCGCAAGACCCCCGTGCAGAGCTTCCGGCAGGAGGCGTTTGGACCCTCCAGATTGGGCAGGAGCCGCTTTAAGGCAGCCCCAGCCCACTCCAGTCTGGGAGCCTAACGTCGGAAATGCTCAACGAAGTTCCACCGGCTGTCGAGGACAAGTCCCAGGTACTTCATCGTCGACTCGACGCCGATGTGAACCCCTCCCAACGTGAGTTGGGAACCCGAAAGTGGCTCGTTCTGATGACCATGAAAACCCATGGCTTCGGACTTGTGCAGGACCACCTCGAGTCCCAATTGCCGGATCCTTTCGACGACTGTCGCAACCCCGCGTGTCATTAACTCGGCTGCCACCTCGTACGATCTCCCCTGCGCTAGGACCAGCGTTTCGTCAGCGTAAAAAAACGCAAACCACGCTGACGCCACTAGGGAGGTCAGCGCGCAGCAACCAGTCGTATCCGATGTCCTACAGATGCGGCCCCAGGACCGATCCCTATGGGACACCGCACGATATCTTTCGACGGCTCCAATCTCCCTGGTGACTGGGGTAGATAACGGCCCTATCCGTCAGGTAAGCCTCGACCAAGCGACAAAAGTAGGTCGGCACCCGGTGATACCGGAGTGCCTCGCTGATGCAACTCCAGGGCAGGGTATTGAAGGCATTGGTGATATCAAGAGACATCGCCAAGACGACTCCACCCTGGGCCACTGCATCCCCCGTCGTGAGGGCTCGCACGCGCATGATGGCGTCCACCGTAGAGCGCCCCTTGCGGAAGCCGTACTGGCTGTCCGACAAATCCGGCCCTCCCCGCACCAACTATCCGACGAGGTGGTCTGCAATCACTCTTTCAAAGAGCTTGCCCACCTTGTCGAGCAGCATGATGGGCCGGTAAGTGGACGGAGAGTCCGCAGGGCGCCGCGGCTTCCTAATGAGGACCACTTTCCCTGTCTTCCAACGATGTGAACTGACCCCTCTCCAAGCTTGCGCTAAGGAGTCCCTTAGTCGAGGCCCGAAAGCCTCCAAGGCCAGGACTCAGGCTTTTCCAGGCAAGCCATCGTGTCCTGGGGCGGTATTCTTGGCATTCAGCCTTCGTATCACCACCCTCATCTCTACCTCGGTCACTTCTGGAGCACCGTCTTCGTCGTCAGTGATGTGGTCCGCATTAGACACCGCAGTAGGCGGAGCCATGGATGGGGGACTATTTTTCCCTCGCCGAGGGAACAGAGCACTCATCACGCCCTCCACGAGTTGGGACCGGAGACTCTGCGTCAGCGGGGAGCGCCCATGGCCGAAGTTTGTCCCGGACGGCCGTGCAGGGCCGTCTCCATGGGTCCCTGTTCAGTCTCCAGCGACTTCTTGCGGGCCAGTCTTCTGGCCCGCAGGATCTCCTCTTGGAGGGCGATCTTCGCCGCTCTGTACCCATCATATAGCTCCGCCTGAATGGCTTCCATATCCGGAGGGTGGATATGGAGCCTACGGTGCCTGGTGTACCAGTATCGCGCCGCAACGCACGCTTCGCGCAACGCTGTCAGCTGCGACGACCACCAGTACACCTGGCGCCAAGCCCGTCCTGGTTGGACTCGGGGCATAGCCACGTCATAAATCTCGGACATGGCCTCCCGGAACCACTCCGCCTCGTCGTTTATGTTAGCAGGCCTGTCCGGTGGTGACACCTAGGCCTGCATGATCGAGGCTTCCAGGAGAAGGTCCCGGTCCAGCTTCTTTAGCACCCACCGCGGCCACTTGGGGTCTGCCGGATCGGCGCGCTCGAGGTCTGGGCGGAGACGTCAAACCGGATGTACCGGTGGTCAGAATATGTCTCCACCCCCTCCATGACGCGCCAATCAATTACCTGTGGCGACAGAGCGGGGCTGGCGGACGAAATGTACACCACTAATTTGCCCCGCATCCGTACACTCGTAGGCACAGAACCCCGATTTAGGACGACCAGACCTGTCTCCAGAGCCCAGTCCTCCACCATCCTGCCCCGTGTGTCCAGGAATTCCAAGCCAAATTCTTGGCATTGAAGTCCCCGAGTACGAGCACGGGAAGGGGACGGAACCCGAAGACGACGACTCTGAACTCCGGAAGGGAGTTGTGGCACTCGGCGAGAGTTCGGCTCGGGAAAAAGTATACTCCCACCACTACAATCAACCCCGAACCGTGCTGCTATGCAACCCCTTGACAGCCTCGAGGGTCGGGGTCCCGGCGGCGGCCGACGAAATGAGGGTCATTGAGCTGCTCCGGACCTCTGCCCAGTCATCCCTGGGTGAGACAATGTACGGCTCAGCGACCACAGCGGTGTTAATCGACCACTGCGCCATGCTCCGGAGTAACAGATGCTGAGCGGAGGTGCAGTGGTTAATATTCGCTTGGAGGAGGCGCAATGGAGTACCTATTATTGTCACTCTATTTCAGCCCCGTCCTGAGCCCCCTGTGAGGGCCCTGCCGTGACGGTGCTGGCAACGGGCTAGTCGACTGTTCTGGTGACCAGAGGGCTGTCCTATTTTTTGTTCAGAGAATCAGCATTGCCATACAATGTGGCAATGCTGCGAGTCTTTTGGGCACGTTTCCTGTTGACAACGATGCAGACGAATTTTTTGATGCTTTATGATTATTTATTTTTTTAAATATACATGTACATATTTTTTTAAGACTTAGATTTTAAATTATGTATTTATTGTAAGATGTCATATTCAATAATGTTTGAAAACTTATAAAAAAAAAAACCTGAACAGTTTGTGTTAAATATAAGAATCGGGAACATTATTTATGGCCATGTAGAACTTTTCACAGTATGAGCTCAAAACAATTTCTAGTATCACCATCTTAATAATCCAGAAGTATAAAGATAGTAGCTTTTTCCAGCGGCTTCGCCCGCGTATTATAACAATCGGTGTGGGTGAAATAATCCCATGTTAACCTATGCGCTCACATACAGAAAAACAGATAAAACATGTACCTAATCGTTTCCTCCTGAATATTAACCTACAGCGAATATCAATCTGTACCGAGTAGCCATCAAATACACAATATTATTAAATTCACTATTAGTTAGTTAATAACTGAAATGAATACGCACATACTCGCCTTTGATTACTGCTGGATTAAAACTTCAATTGTTATTTCCATTTTAATCAAAAAGTGACATAAAAACCCCACAGTGTGAAACACGAACTGAAAATGTATAAAGTAAGTAATCTTTACTTTAGTTAGATTACCTTCATATTAATTGATCGCTTATTCATTTCGAACTTCACAAGCGTACTGGATATCTATCAAATTTTATTTAAAAAATACAAAATGCTCTCTAAACTCATCAGTTCACAGAAATACACTATCGCTATTGATCTCGTATTTACTGTAACTTGAAATTTGAGAGAAGAATTACATACTTTTTTTTGTTGTTTTATCGTCATTAGATATCTTCACGTCAGCGTAGTTTCACTAATTAATTTAAGACTATAGTCACTAGTACGCTTTCTATCTCTTCTAGTCTCATTGTTTTTAATTTCCCCAGTAGTTTTTATTTTGTTTTGACTATTTTTCTTTTTTTAGCTTAAGTATCAATACTTAGCTACGCTACAAATTTGTTTCAATAATTTAGAATAGTTCTTAACATATTGATACAATTCTTTGCTTTTGTTATAAATTCTTTCTTCATACAATTCAAAAAGTTTTATTCTACTATTAAATATCCCTTTCGTTGCCCATTCAATGAATGTTGCAGCACCATTAACTGAGATCTGCTTGGGTATAAATGTTGAGTTAAATTCTTTTCAATACATGGCAAAAAAAATTGTACAGTTCATTGGGATCGTAATTATAAGGCAAGAAGGTTAATTTACAATTAAGTTTATTTTTAAAGCTCTCCAAGCAACCTGCAGTTTTTGGCACTACAGTAATACCTATGCTTCTTGGCTACCATTTTATCTGGCTTACTAAATGTAATCAGCTGTCCACAGTGGTCAGAATCTAGATGATTTATATTTTTTTTATTAATAGGTGAAATGTCAGTAAATATATTGTCTAAACATGTAGCTTACGTGACGGTTATTCTAGTAGGCTTCAAAAATAAATAATTTAGGTTGTATGAATTAAATTAATTTTAAATTTTTAGACACATAGACAACTCCTCTAATAAATTAACATTAAAGTCTCCACATAAAATTATATCTTTACCTAACTTTCCTACTTTTTGTAACATATCATCCATGATACTCTCAAAGCAATCGTAAAAGTTTTCGGAGTAACCTTCGACCGCGGTCTGACTTTTAAAGATGATATTTCTCCCCTTGCGAAGGAATGTTTCAGGCGCTTAGGATTTGTTTTGCGAAATGCTCGTGACTTTCGCTATCCAAAATTTTAAGCTGCATGGCCTTTTCTGCTGAATACTTGTGCCCGATAAATACATCGGACACCGTCAGAAACGCCGGCTTTTTATCTAAGACTGTAAGACTGTAGCCAGAGCCGATTCCCCTAATGCCCTTCTGACTGCCAGCCCTGAATGTGATGTATTTGTTGATGAATGGAATAAAATTATGCGTACATGTCTGGTGTTCTGTGAGAGCAAGTTGCAAGGGAGTCCTCTGTTCCATATTAGTTTTTAATTTACGTAATTGTTTAAATTTATATTAGTATTGTCAATATATCAGCTGTTTCCATATTAATTAATGTAATTGGTGTTGTACCGTTTTAATTAATTATAAATAAAGAAATTGACGATGGAGGCCGGTACACATTCAATACATCAAGCTGCTCCAACTCCACACGAGCTATTTCTATAATCCGCTCAATAGAAAGGCTCACAATATCATTACGCTCTTTGAATTTAAGTTGTTTAGATAACAGTATCGAAGAGCCACAATGTATTGTTGTGGAAATCATATATACATCAAACCTACAATGTATGAATCACTTGTTAAGGTTTTTATACTAACAAGCGTCGTAAAAAAAAAACTTAGTTAAATTTTAGAGAAAATGGGCAAAGAACTTGACTTCAACTACACAGAACTCTCGTTTAAAAAAAAATCTTTACATCAATTTATTTCCCTTAAAAAAAGAAAGAAAACGAATGGTCAGTAAATAACCTTTCAAAACAACCTAAATCCCGCATTGTTGTGGTCGACGAAAATAAAATAAATGTAAAAGCTCCTTTTTTAAGACCAAATGAATCAGCAAAATCGACAAAACTTCGTATACATCGTCTTGACCCAAAGCATTTATTTTAAACTAGCTTTTCCGAGACTTCGTTCGCATAAATGTCGGTTATCGTGGACGCAGAAGTCACGTAATAAAAAATAGCCTATGTCCTTTCTTGGGGTTTAAACTTACCCTGTACCAAATTTCGTTAAAATCGGTTCAGTTGTTTAGTCGTGAAAGCGTAACAGACAGGCAGTGTTACTTTCGCATTTATAATATCAGTACAAAAGTATAGATTAGTATATTAGAAATAAGTTAAATAATAAGTTAAAAGATAAAAGTATCTAGTAATAATAAGTTAATAATTTAAAAGTATAGAGTATAGAGATTCGTATAATAGTATATAAAAGCCTAGAAGTATAGACTGAATCATTACCTTACTTTGGAACTCACATTTATCAACGAGTCAGTTAGTTTGACTTATGAAATGACGCTAGTTGCTCATTCTAAAACAAAAGTAGGGTGTGCCCGTATGGACAAAAGCGTGCAAAAACACCAAGGACACTCTTTAAAATCAAAATGTTTTTTGTATGTTCCTTAACCCATTTTAATTTTTCAACAACTTAAAAATTCAATAAGCGTTAGCTTAGTTTACATCTAATTTATTCCAAAGAAAAATATTTGAATAAGTTTATATTAATGACCAGAAATACATAATTTATTTTATAATTTTACTAAGGAATATTATGAATTGGTGTCAACTGGTGATTGAGGCAACCACTTTACAACCGTAAAAACAAACATATAATAGTTCCTATAACGTCATTTTGATCACAAATTAACATTTTTATCAATAAAGAAAACAATTAATCAATTATTGCTTTCTTATTAATAATATCCGTAGCTGTCATGGTGTAATTTCGATTATTGACTGGCAATACTGGCAGCCGGCCGAAAAATTATGGTGTTACAAAAAAATTATAAAATTAAAGTTTGTCGCGTTAAATTACCTAAAAACATGGTTAGTTTCGATATATAAAGTTAAAAATGATAAGGATTTGTTTTTGTGATTTCGCTGCAATATCAATGAAATATTACGGATTGATTTGAAATGGATGGACCTAATTCGAGGAGTATTTCTTTTAATTTAAGCCTTTTTATAAATAATCTTATTAGTTCCCATTGCACAAGGTTAAAGGAGAAAATCCCTCTAATGTTATCGTTAACAACCTTATAATTATCTTTATTGTGCCATTAAGTTCATGAATTAATAGGTTAAAATCACTTAAATAACGTAAGAGACCCCATAGAAATAATAATAATAATAATAATATGGCAACACCGTGTCAACATCGACTGTCACGTTTTCCAATTTTTTAATAATTTAATTTGTAAAAGTACCTAACTTTGACCCAGTTTTGAAACAGTGCTGATATTAAACGAAACCAAGAGTTATAAAATCATCCCGTAACGCAAAGAGACCAGCCACCACCATAATGTAGAAAAATAAATTAAAAACTGCCGAATCGGAGGTGGCATGACAGATGTCACCTCCGAACATAATGAAAAAATAACAATGGAAAAGTGAGAAAAATGTTGACCAGAGCCGCAGCACGTAATGCACGCCTTCCACCACCGGACTCCTCGCTCAGCTCCGCCTCGCCGCCGCCGGTACCCAGCCCCACTGCGGGCGCTGTGACGACACCGGCCGTGGCAGTTGCGTCGAGCTCGAGCGACGAGTACTTCTCTCCGCCCACGACGCCACCACCTGCTCGTCGACGGAGAGGACGCCGGCCGCCGGACGGCTTAGGACCTCGAGGCCCACCGGCCTCTGATAGGGTCCCAGCTTCCGGCGGAAGTGTGCAGCGCATGAGATGGACAAGATCTATCAATGAGAATGTCATGCGCTCATACTATGGGGCTACAGACGGGGGAAACAATCTGACCGCGTACCGTGTCCGCATGCTCTCTCTTTTAGAGGTGCTTGAGCCAGCTGTCAACGTCTCAACCCAACGACTATCGGATCAGGTGCGGGTCATCCAGCGTAATCATATGTTGGATGACACTGTACTTGATCGCCTTCGAAATGAAATGCAGAGTAGCCATGTCATCGCACCCCCGTTGCAGACTGCTGTGGTCCCACCACAGTACTTGACAAGTCAAGCTGATGAGGGAAATGATGACAGGGCTACAAACGTAAGTACTCAGTGCAATGAGGAATTGAGGAGTGCTTTGGAGGATGCGATTCGAGAATATCGGTCCATAGCACCCGAACTTAGACCACGCTTACCTCGTTTGCCCATGCATAACAAAAATAGGGCGCTGGTGGCGGCTCTGGATTCGCAGTTGTCAAACTATTTTGATGACTGCGAAGACCTCACTGATACTCATGCAATTCTGTACTGCGCGGCTGTAGCGGCATGTCGTGTAGCTCACGTCAAATTTGCTAGTGACTCTAGAGCTACACGACCAAAACCAGCCGTACCAGCCTGGCAGTGCAGGATTGAGCGACGTATTAGTGGGGCCAGAGCGCTCATCGGCAAACTAATCTGCTTCAGGGAGGGCAACACTCGTCCTAGAGTGATGCGCTTTGTGAGACGGGCGTTCTCAGGGACTGATACCAGCCCTCAGGATTTTATGTCCCGTGTCACAGAGCGCATAGACTTCCTGAAGCAGAAAGTTTATGCATGGGCAAGCCGTATTCGTAGGTATAAGCGGCGAGTGGACCGATACACTCAGAATCGCGCCTTCCAGAGTGATGAAAGGTGGGTTTATAGGGCTTGGGAGCGACCGATCCAAGGTGTGGCTGACACGCATCTGCCGGATAATGATGCCATGTGTTCTTTTTGGCGCAGTATCTGGTCGGTGCCTGTGAGTCACACCGAAGGGGATTGGGCTAGAGAAGTCGAGCGAGCCTGCGATCCTATACCAGAAATGGGGGCTATTACTATCTGCCCCCAGGATGTTGTTCGTGCAGTTCGTCCGTTGCCCAACTGGAAGTCTCCAGGGCCGGACGGGCTGCACAACTTCTGGATAAAATGGTTTGTAGGATCGCACGCTCGCTTGGCGACTCAGTACCAGACTGCTTTGGAGTCTGGTTCGCTACCCCAGTTTCTTACAACAGGAGTTACCCACCTGCTCCATAAATCAGGTAGCACCGCGGAACCCAAAAATTATAGGCCGATCACGTGTTTACCGACGGTCTATAAAGTTCTTACATCCATTTTGAGAACTAAAATTTACAATCATATAGACACTAACTCCATCATGTCTGTCTCTCAAAATGGATGTAGGAACGGGTCCCGCGGTACTAAGGAGCTGCTCCTCATTGATATGGCCATTAGCCAATAGGTTCGTCGTTCCCGAAAGGATCTGTCGACATGTTGGATAGATTACAAGAAGGCCTATGACTCGGTGCCACATACATGGCTCATGAGGGTGCTGGAGTTGTATAAAATTGATGCAACCCTGCGCACCTTCCTGATTTCATGTATGGGGCAGTGGAGAACGGTCCTTCGCTATCCAGGATGTCGAAATATCCAAAGGAACAGCGTACCGATAAGGATCGAGCGAGGCATATTTCAGGGTGATAGTTTGAGTCCACTTTGGTTCTGCTTAGCCCTGAATCCTCTGAGCACACTGCTTGAGGATTCAGGTATAGGCTATCGGTTGAGGAGAGGTGGTCAGGTTATATCTCACCTCCTTTACATGGATGACCTTAAACTCTTTGCCCCCAACAATTTTCAACTGATGGAGTTACTGAAAGTAACTGAAACCTTCAGTAGGGCCATCAGGATGGAATTTGGTGTGGACAAATGTGCGGTCATGCATGTAAAGCGAGGGAAGATTGTGGAATCCGCGGGAACCCAACTCTCGGATTCCATAAACCTCCGAGCCCTCTCCGCATCCGAAACCTATAAGTATTTGG
The DNA here is from genome assembly GCA_932294355.1 of Aporophyla lueneburgensis. Taxonomy (NCBI): domain Eukaryota; kingdom Metazoa; phylum Arthropoda; class Insecta; order Lepidoptera; family Noctuidae; genus Aporophyla; species Aporophyla lueneburgensis. Next base: position 6,353,493 of record OW028735.1, read on the forward strand.
GTATGTCGGAAGCGTTGGGCATCAATGTTACTGACATGAAGCAATCGTTGAAGGAGCGCTTCTTTGGCCGCCTGAAGAAAGTACTTAATAGTCTTTTATCAGGCGGAAACAAGGTGCGCGCCTTCAACGGTTGGGTCATGCCGGTTTTGATGTACTCTTTCGGCATACTCAAATGGACTCAAACCGAACTCGACGCCCTGGATAGGAGGGTCCGTACGCTGCTGACTGCATATCGAATGCATCACCCACGGTCATCGGTAATGAGGCTGTATATCCCGCGAAAGTGTGGAGGTCGAGGCTTTTTAAACGCTAAGACTCTCCACAATCGCGAGATATGCAGTCTCAGGGAATATTTCCTAGAAACCGACGTGGGGATGCATCGAGATGTGGTCGCGGTTGACAAGGGCCTCACCCCGCTCTCCTTGGCTAACGAGAACTGGCGCAAACCTGTAATACTTGACACTAATGAACGCATGGAAGTATGGCAGAGTAAGGAGCTCCACGGACGCTTTTTCCGGGCCCTACATGGACTCGATGTAGATTTTCTAGCGTCCGTAGCCTGGCTGCGTTTCGGTGACCTCTTTGGGGAAACCGAAGGTTTTGTCTGTGCAATTATGGACGAAGTTATGATGACGAACAATTACCGGAGATTTATTGTGAAAGACGGCACGGTTGACATCTGTCGGGCATGCCACCGTCCAGGAGAATCAATTAGACACATAATCTCCGGGTGTTCTCGTCTAGCTAACGAAGAATACTTGCATAGACACAACCTAGTAGCCAGGATTATCCATCAGCAACTTGCTCTTAAATACAGCCTTGTGGAATCGGAAGTGCCGTACTACAGGTATGTGCCCGACCCAGTTCTCGAAAATGGAAATATCACATTGTACTGGGATCGATCCATCATCACTGACAGGACTATTACCGCAAATAAGCCTGATATAGTGGTGGTGGATCGAGTAGAGCGGCGCACAATGATTGTTGACATAACGGTCCCACATGACGAGAACCTCGTGAAAGCTGAGAAAGATAAACAGATCAAGTATCTTGACTTGGCTCGCGAGGTTGTCGACATGTGGGATGTGGATTCAGCGATCATTGTGCCGATAGTCGTCACAGCCAATGGGTTGATAGCCAAGAGCCTCGACCAACATCTAAGGAGGCTCTCGTTAGGCAGCTGGGTCAAGGGCTTGATTCAGAAAGCGGTACTTCTGGACACGGCTCGCATCGTCAGGAGGTTCCTCTCTCTGGAGCCCTGACCGCCGGTAGCTTGGACCCTGTTCCCGATACCGGTGGGCTACTATTTTTATATTTTTAAATGTTTTTATTTTATATTCTAATATTTAAAAATATAATTTATATGTTTATATACTGTAATAAAGGAAATAATAATATATCTTTATTTCCCAAAAATACAGATAGAGAACATTTACATAAAACTTTTGGATGTTGTAGAAATCTGTACACAATAGATTAATCTCTGTCTCTTAAACTAGGGTATCCTGTATCTTAAGAGACAGTGATTTCACAATGAGGTTCCAATTGATATTATGTAAGAGTGGACAGTGTCAATTTACCTTTAGAAAGGAAAAAAAAAGAAAAAGAAAAATCATAGTTTACGTTACAGGTTTTAACTTTTTGTGAGAGTATGTGAAAATGTGAGGATGTGGGTAAATGAAATTAAATGAATGTGATTATTGGTGTGTAGGTGTGTGTGAGTGGGGATAAGTAGGTAATGTGGTGTTGATGTGTAAGTGAGTGGGGGAGTTGTATATATGCGAGTGTGAATGGATGCGAGAATAGAAGTATTTGTGCAAGCATGTAGGTGAGTGTGTGAGTCTTATTCTTATTGTTATTAGGCGATGTAGGTCAGTAAAGTCTCCGTTTCGGCATAGTCCTGTTTAAGTAGCCATTCTGTCACTTTTAATTTTAGGTTGTGTTTGTTGAGGTCTAAGATATTCAGTTGTATATGGATCTTCTTGTAAATATAAGCGCTAATTACATAATACTGATGCTTTGCGAAAGTGGTCCTGTGTTGGGTGCCTGAAGGAAGGTTTGTGCGCTTGTTTGGGTTAGACGGGGGAAGGCTGTTGTGTTTCCTAACAATAGATTGAAGCACAAAGAGCTGACGGACTGTAAGAACCTTGCAGTCTGCATATAGTTGTGTTGTTGGGTATCTATGGGGCTTCCTTGTCATTACTTTTAGTACGGCTCTTTGTGCTCTCTCTGCCCGCAGGAGGCAACCTTTCGTAGCAGTACCCCATACAGAGATGCAGTATCCTATGACCAATTCGCATAGTGCAAAATAAATCATTTTCAAGATATCGGCATTAGCTGAGTTTCGGAGGGATTTAAATATATGAATGAGGCGCAGAATTCTAGTCGTGACAGCGTCAAGTTGTATTTTCCATGTAAGACCGTCATCTATGTGGACACCTATGTACTTTACGCTGTCATTTCTAGTAAGCGCTAGACAACGGCATGGACCTGATTGGTTTGAGCATGAATGGGCAGTGATGGCAAAACTGGGTGAGGTGCGGTGCGGTCTTACGCCTAATTGCAAATGGGATGTAACAGGATTTATTTATGTTTAAGGTAAGGAGATTAAAATTGAGCCATTTCATAATTTCTGCTAGAGCCGATTCTGCTGTAGTTTTGATGGAGTCCCAAGTTGTTCCATGAACTAAGATCGCGGTGTCATCAGCGTATGTATAAATCTTAGTATTTGGGAGGTACATTTTGCAAAGGTCGTTGACATATATTTGAAATAAGGTGGGACCCAATATGCTGCCTTGAGGGACGCCGAAAGTAACCAACACCTCTTCACTAAGGTGGGTATCAATTTTTACTCTCTGGGTGCGATTCCTTAGGTAATCTTTAAAAATATCAAGCGACGCGCCACGTACAACTAAGTGTTCTAATTTTGAGAAAAGGATGGGGACAGAAACTGTGTCAAATGCCTTAAAAAGGTCTAGAAATATACCTAAACATTTCGTCTTCTTGTCTAGGATTGACTTAAGAGGTAGCTAGAAATCTAGCTATCTCTTGAGTCAATCCTAGAACGGCATCTTCTGTTAAAACTCCAGCACAGAAACCATACTGATTTTCTGCTATTAATTTGTACTTAACCAAAAATGTCCTGAGACGATTGTTTAAGATCATCTCAAGGATCTTGGAACGTGTCGGCAAAACTGATATACGCCTATAATTATTGACACAAATTCTGTCTCCCCCCCTTGTGTCATCCATACACCATCTGGGAACACGCCCAATTGAAGAAAGCGGTTGTATATGAAGGTTAGTGGCGGTATCAGGACGTGGCGACAGGTTTTCAATAAAAGAGGCGATATACTGTCCCAACCGATAGCACAGTCACTACGTAGCTGTAGGATAAGCGATTCGGTTTCTGCTTCATCAACCTCTAAGAGCGAAAGAGAATTTAATTTACAAGGGAGGGGTTTATACAATTTAGATGAGAGTGATCGTTAGACTGAGGTGATGGGGTGTGGTGTTGTGATATAATATTATCAGCTAGCTTATTTCCTACATTACTGAAGAAATTGCAAACCTCATTAACGGAAGACTTAGGATCATTGCATAACTTTAATAGCTCACCTGGGCTTGCACTTTTTTCGTGGTGTTGGTTATTTCCTTTATTATCTTCCATAACATCTTTGGTTTATTACTTGCTTTCTCATGCTCACTCCTTTCGTATGCTATTTTTAGTTTACGGAGTAGGTCGTTACAACAGTTGCGGTAGCGATTATAGGTAAGTTTAAATATAAGGTTGTCTGGTGCTTTTTTGGATTGTATGTGTAACTTATCTCGGTGTCTAATGCATTTTAGGAGACCAGGAGTTATCCACGGTTTCAGAGTTTTTTTTTTGTCGAGGGATTTTAACTTGAATTGTGTGTTTGGATATGACCATTAAAACGATGTCTATAAATTTTTTCATAGAAATATTAGCATCCTCTTCAGTGTATATACTTGAAAAGTCGGTATTTTTCAGTTCGAGTTTAATTGCTTCATGGTTAAGGCGGGTAGAAATGTAACATGTTCTGCGCACAGGGTTTCCGTCTGTGATGTCGAGTAGAATCGGCTTGTGGTCAGTAATATGAGACTCTAAAACCAGTGTGGTCGACAAAAGTTTAGTCTTTAAAAGTATGTGATCTAGGCTTTTATCAAGGCGAGTGGGAAATTCGTGATAACCACTGAGAAGCATTTAAGATGAGGTAGTCAAGACATTTATTGTCCTCATTACGTTTGACTATATCATGGTTTAAATCGCCCACTAGTACTATATTTGGGCAGGCTGATATGGTATCATATACATTATTCAGGCTCGTCTTGAAATTATCAAAATTATCGGACTTGTATGACGGAGAGCGGTAGATTGCCACAACTGACAGCTTGTTTTCTATTTGACACACGAGACAGGTCTCGCCCCTAAAGGAAGGTTCCCATACATTAGTTTGCAGTCCCAGTTTAGTATAGATTATAACTCCATCATTTTGGTTGAGATTCGTTTTCGTTGAGTGCGACTGGAAACCTTCCAATATAGGTAAATTATTAGCTTTACTCAGCCAACATTCTGTCAGAACTATGATGTCAAAGTTAATTTTAGTTAAGCGCAATAGTACGAGAAGTTGATCAAAGTTTTTATTTACACTACGAATATTTAAGTGCAATAACTTAATATCACTACCAGTGTTGTTGACGTAATTTAGACAGTCTTCTGGGTTACATATAAAGGAGTTTCCTACGGTAAATTTGTCAAGGTCGTTATTAATATTAATCAAATTAGTAATTTTTAATTAAGAAATAAATAACAGAGCGTGAGCTAGTTGTGTATGCCAGTAATATTTTGTGCCTCAAGTTAGAATAGTAATATGTGTATTTTATGATATTGAGAAGTCGTATTATGTGTGTGTATGTCATGTGAATATATTTGTATATTGGGTTTTGTGTGGTGTTTGTGAGAGTATGGTTGGATTGATTAATGACTGGTTGTTTTTATAGTGTATAAAGATAACAGTTTGAGTGAAAAGTGGTCTAACTAATCTAAACAAAGTAAAATAAGAACGATTTACGGTGAGTTTTGGGCATAGTCACATATTAATGTATCCAAGCTCTTGAAGGATTTTTTCGGTGCTAATTAAGATCTGTTTGTCGCCCTCTTCCTTCCAGCAGTAAGTGTATTTGTACTTCTTAGCGAACTCACGGGATTGGTAAAATAACTTCTTGGTACTGGCGGGTAGTTGTTCAGCGACATACACTGGTTGGAGTTTCCCTGGCAATCCAATCAATCACGCTAGTGTTAAGTTTCACGTCTTTTCCCTTATCCTTGTTAAACGACCGCACTGCCGATAACAGTGTCTGTTTTGTCTGCACTCTAGTAAACTCTGCAATTATTGGACGTTGGGTGTCAGCAGTGGTAGCCTTCCCTGGCAGACGGTAGATATGCGCAACTTGGATTTTGTAATTTGCACGCCTACCGCTTCGCCTATACTACATACTGTTTTCATGAGACTAGTGTGGGTTTCCAAATTTTCTTGTGGTACATTTCTCAGTTCAACACCAGACGAACGGGACTTGTGCTGTAGATCTGTTATTTTTTGTTCCAGGCTTTCTACATACTTTTGCTGTTCTTGCCTTTCCTTCTTTAAGTCCTCAACTTCTCTTCTCAAATCTTCGAACTGTAGATTCATAAAAGACATCGATTTCTCGATCTCTCCATTTGACTTACGAATTACCGGTTGGTAGCCTGTATCTGGGAGTTTTGAGTTTTGATTTGAGCTACCTTGGATAACAGTTTAGACATTAAGGTAGTCTGTTCCGTTAGCATTTTAGTTATGCTGTTGTCTTGAAGGTCACCAGAAATTAAAACTGACCCGCCTTCTGGCGAATTATTTTGCCGAGGCGGTTTATTACGGTTAATATTTAAGTAGCCGCTCATCATTATTGCTGTATTAATGTCGGGTTCAGATTGGGTTTGACTCGGACTCATATTGTTTATTTGCGTTTTTGGCGTTTTAGGTGGGGTGCGGTGAACACCTGCCATATTAGAGCACAGTTAATAGCGGTGGTAAAATAGAGCTGGTACGTAAGGTAACCGTAGGAGTAAACGAGAATTAGAGTTCTGTACTTTGACAAATAGGAATTTAGAAAAATGAATATTCCGACGAGTAATGAGCACACGCGACACACGTCCACTTCCAGTGACGGTCAAACCTCCGATGAGGTGTGAGAGAAAAGTGAGTGCCCCTGTGTCTGCGCACACACTTGTGCACTATAATATCTCCCGCGCCGATGGCTAATCTCCATTGAGATTGGCCGTCATGGTCAAAATACAGTCTGGAAGACTATAGATGTACGTACTTCTACCAAGAGTAGAATTTTGCCACCCAGTGTTCCCGAAATGGACAGTCTGCTCTAGCAGCGATCATTTTCAGAATGCTGTTGTCACTACCATGCAAGTGGTGTAGTATGGCCGCTTTCTCTCACATGCTGGCATAGAAACCATCTGTGTGGGCCTCCGCAAACGTTTCCAAATAAAACCATGGCAGTCCCAGCAGCATCCTGAAAGCATCGAAAATTGAATGCGCAGAAATGAACAAATTCATGGACAAACATGTTGCTCATTACAGACAAAAGCTTGTGCGCTCTTTCTATATCTGTTTTTTTTTTCGTGGAGAAATGCTCGTGCATACTGCACTACCACGGGGAAATAGCGCAGTTATGTGGGACTCCAACCCACTAAAACTCCACGGTGTCCTCCTCCATAAGCAGGACACGGGCACGTAAGAACTCTTCCGCGAACCCACCGCGGCTGTCCGTCACCGGACCCACCTCTAGTGGATACCCCCATTTACGGCCTGCATGAACACATAACACGCCGTGACTACTCAGGGGACCAATTAGCACATGGGCGCCAGACGACCCCGTGAATGGCACCCTTGGTGCCCCTGCCACGGGTCAGGACAGTGGCCCCGCTGCCTACCACTTTTCGGCCGCAGGGGATAGGGAGAGTGGCTAACGCTATACCAACACTCCTCGTCCCCTGCGGCCCCACTGCGTCCACCATCCGACGGTGGCGACCTCGTTCAGGCCGCGGAAGGTAGGGAGAGCGGCGCACCTCAATACTGACACTCCACCCCCACCGCGGCCTCCAACCCTCAGCCGCGATGCCTCAGATACTTAGACATCGCGGCCCGTTTCAGTTGCACTGTCGACAAACGACACCGCAACCTACGTATTGGCCGCTACGTCGTCGGCTTTGCGAGGAAAAGCCCTGACGAGCGGCCCCTCCTCGGATTCCTCTTAGCTTCACCGAGGGTGTCTAAACCACGGCTACTGAGCCCCCCCGCTTCGTCAATGCGGGAACCCCCACTGGGGGAGCCTTTCTATATCTAGGTCATCTCTTAGGTCGTTCGTGCCAATGTTGGTAACGTACCTAAAACTTTCAACAATAATTAATTATTGCTACGCCTTTAAGACTTATGGGTGGAACTTTGCACGGCTTAGGTATTTTAAATATAAGAATCTTCATAGGCATCGCATATTGATACCAACTTCGTCAACTTATCTATCAATGGGCTGGGAAGCACCATAACTTAGATTGTTGACACACGTTCCGTCAAATTATTATTAGTATTTTATTTTATAACCTACTCATTACTAAATGGGTACTGCTTGCTATAAGATGTTAAATCAAAACATTTGCACGGCTGTTATGCCGAATATAGTGAAACTCATCTTTAGATCATAAGAACTTATGTAAGCTACCTATATTCTTGTAAATAAATATATCATTCATTAATTCAATTAAAACTACTTTGTAACTTACACGGATTAAAAACATATGATTTTAAAGAAAAGAAAGAAAGAAGAGTAGAGCGTCATATTTTGATATGGAAGCCTCACTTCTTGCATTGAGAATATTATAGACTAAAAATGCTTTTTTTTTTGTTAACCTCCACAGTCCCACTCCTGGCCAAAGACCTCCGTCCACTCCTTCCATGAATCGCGAGCGCGCGCGTGGGGACGAGGAGGCTTTCCAGTTTTCACGGAATCTGTCCAGCTCGTCTCGCCATCTCCTGCGTGGTCTACTGCAACCCGCCTCACCATATCAGGGCACCAGTTCTGTATTTATGCTTATATAGCTACCCCGGCATTGATCACGGGATCTGATACTACTATCACGACCAGTTAAGACTGCAAGTCACGAATAAGAATCTAAAATTAAGTATTTTAGATTCTAAAATTTGTTTTTGGAACGAAGTTCTTTAATCGCATCAGATCCCGTGATCAATGCCGGGGTGAACACCAGGGTGATTTTAATCAGTAAGAGTCTGACAGAGCCTAGCCTAGCCTATCTATTATATATGTCACCGTTAGATAACAAGATCCGGAAGTTTATAAATTTCCTAGGAAATTTATAAACCTTCGTAGGATTCTAAACGAGAGATAAATTGTGTTATTTTACGGTCACATTTTCGCAAATTTATCCATTTGCGACGTCTCGTGGTAAATTTATAAACTAACGGATATCCATTCGTAAGATTCTAAACGGTTCGACCAATCACGGAAGAGCTTTTAATTTGACGCTTCTTTAACCGGTCAATTACCGTAATTACAGACACAATTAAAAAACGATTGTTTACATACCAAATGTCATATCTCAGGGACTTAGAGGTTAAACTACGGAAAATAACACACTGCTCTCTGATTGGTCGATGCTGACAGTGGCAATGCTCGTGTCCCTATAAAATGTATTTTATTTTATTTGACAATGTACCTAACTGTCTTACTCAGATGTTAGGTTAGGTTAGGTTACATTGTGACCTTATGAACGCGAGCGAAGCGAGCGACTGTTTATTAGGTAAGCGTTTCAACATTTAAATATAAATAATATTTTTTGGCGAACAATGGCGGTGGAGAGGAACGAGAAGGAACACGTGACTTATTCAACCAATCAGAGCGCGTTATTGCTTACTTATTATTTTATGCGTGACTTAAGAAGAAAAGAAAGAATGAAAATACGTTTATTTGCGGTAAATATGACGCAAAAAAAAAATGAAACACTACAAAAATATAAAAAAGCTGGGGAAAATATGCGTCACATCCACGCAAAACGGCCATCGCTCAGCATAATACTGCGACTCTATGCGAGACAGAGCCCCAGCGCTGGTTTTCAGCGACAGCCGGCGCCGACGTGTGACGTCGAACGGTGCAGCAAATCATGAGTAGAAGAAGTACAAATACTAAAATTTAAATAATAAAAAACACAGTATTAAAAGCAAACAATGAGTAAAAAGAAATACAAATACTAAAAATTAAATAATAAAAAACACAGTATCAAAAAGCAAACAATGAGTAAAAAAAAGTAAAAATACTAAAACTTAAATAATAAAATAACACAATATTAAAAAGTGGCAACATTCCGTTAAGACAGCAATACGACGCACGCGCCGCCGGATTTTATTTATCTGTGCCATTCTTGACAAAGTCATGCATAATATTAGTTTAGTCTATGGGTTACATAATAATAAAAAAACATCATGGCGACGCATAACAGGCATTACGTAATTAATAATATTGATCCGAGAATGCTGTGCCATACTATCTTAGGAAATTATTTAGTGTTACTGATGATAGAAAAAGTGTGTATGAAAGTGTGGGATGGTGTGGATTACAGACTCGGTGAATTAAAACCATGAGATCGAATACAGTTCGGTAACAAGATGGTAAGTAAAATTACAGTAGAATTAGTTAAGCAGAAATCATGCATCAGATACTTAATTAAAAATAAGTCATATGATTCAAAATAAACGAATATTATTATTAAAAAACAAATTAAAATGGATAGTTAATTAAATAAATTAGGATTCATATAAATGTTTGTTGTATAAAATTGTATATGTAAAATTAACAGGAACAAGGGATAAAAGAAGAAGTTAGACAGACAGCTCCACTTTCAGATGAGCGAAATACCAAGCCACGCAGCCCACGCCAAAGATGATGCCAAACCACAGCCTGCGGGCCATGACACCTGAGGTATGAGTTTATTGTTAGGAACTCAGTGATATTTGCTTAAGCATAAGTAACTTTTTGTGTTGAAATTTGAAAGATTGTAATGTTTTCAGGAGTCGCATTGGAGGTGGGAGATCATTTCAACAGCGAGTGGCTGCAAACTTGAAACACCCCCTGAAAGCTGTAGTTCTATGCATTGGGACCGACAGAGGGCTTACCATGGAACGAAGACCATACCTCAAATGGTTTTGCTTCCAGGTCAGCTTTTCATAAAGATAGTGTGGTTGTGCTTGACTTCGGTAAGTTTATCAATTTACGAAAATGTGGCCGTAAAATAATACAATTTATCTCTCGTTTAGAATCCTACTAAAGTTTATAAATTTCCTATTAAATTTATAAATTTACGGTTCTTGTTATTTTCCGGTGACATATATATCGGCGCAACAACAATAGTTCGTCGTTATTTCGGATGAAGATAGTTAAGTTTAATAATTTGATTGTTTAAAATTAGTTTACAAACTGTTGATTGATTATTACGCTGAAAAATTATGTTTATCGGCGCAACAACGATAGTTCGTCGTTATTTCGGATGAAGATAATTAAGTTTAATAATTTGATTGTTTAAAATTAGTTTACAAACTGTTGATTGATTATTACGCTGAAAAATTATGTTAAACATGTTTACTACCTCTTCTATTAGCAACATTCATTATAATTTGAATTGTTCAAATACTTAACCTAAAAATGCGCACGTGCGACGATCCCTATATAAACGGCCGCACTGTAGGCGCTCGGTCTTTTTTTTTGACTCCACGCTCGACCTCCGCAGCGAACGGACGTGTTGTTCTCACGCTCGCCGCTCCGCCGCCCGCGCCCCCCACCACTCCGCCGCAGTGAAAGTGTCAGTTTAGTGTTGTGTCTGCTGCGCAACGCTCCGCATCGTAGTCGCTCCGGCTACCCAATTGGCGATCGAAAATTATTTTTCGATCGTGAATTGTTTCAAAAACTGTCTTTTTCAAGACAATTCTGTTTCTTTTATTGGAAACGTCTAAAAACGTAGTGGCCCCTTCTGGGCAAATCCACAGTTTCGTGGTCCTCGGTGGAAACCTCACGGTGTCAACGAAACCGAGTGGGTGCTAACCCAACGCACCCGCCTATCCCCTTCAGGGCTAGGCGTAAGTTTGGACGGGTCCCAGATCGCTGGCCTTGGGGGCTTCCCTCGTCAGTCCTGGTGACAGTTTTGCTACCACAGCCGCGTACTAGTGCCGCGGGTATTTCTATACCCCCCGCACTAGACTGGTCAGGCTATCTACATACCCATCCGCACGACCGGTTAGGGCTCCGTCGCACAACAAGATTGGCGACGGCTTGATATATAATCTCCTTACTAACTGGCTGATAGTATTTCATAATGTCAGTTGTCATCTTTGATTAGTGTTGTCAATCTAATACATATTATTTCTATGACTTGTGAAAATAGTTAATTAAAGCCAAGTTTCTATTGGTTTATCTTTCTTTACGTATGTATCAATTTAATTAACTATTATATCTAAAATGTCGAAGAAAAATGCAGACGGTGAAGAAGAGCTAGGAAACAAAAGCTATCTAGCCAGATACCTTCGCCCGGAAAAATTTGACGTCGAGACTAATGCTTCCGGAGCTGGTGAAAAATGGCGACACTGGTTTCATACCTTTACTAATTTTCTGACAGAAGAAATTCCGCACGGAACAACCGAGGTAATAAAGCTTAAACTACTAGCAAACCACCTCACTGCTAATATCTTCACTCATATACGAGACTGCGAGTCTTACGAAGATGCCGTATCTATTTTAAACAAAGCCTACATTACGCCCCAAAATGAGATATTAGCCCGTCACATTCTTGCTACACGAAAACAGAAGAGTGATGAGACGATTTCGGAGTACTGCCGAAATTTAAAACTACTGGCACGAGACTGCAACTTCCAATCGGTCTCGGCACTAGAACATAGAAATCAAGCGATACGTTGCGCTTTTATAGCAGGTATTCTATCACCTAAAATAAAAGAACGTTTATTAGAAAATACCTCTATACCCTTGGATGAAGTTCTCAAACAGGCCGTGACCATTGAAACAGCTGAGAAAGATTCCGCCACAATGAGCGTTAGTATCCCTACTACACTAAACGCTCTGTCGACGCCTGCTTTACTTAAAGAAACCTCACAACTGCAAGTTATACCAAATTCTAGCGCTGCAGTATCAGTTCCTCTGACAAGACATCAATCAACAAAGCGCTGTTTCTTTTGCGGTGGGAATCTTCATCAGAGGTTTAAGTGTCCTGCTTTCCATGTTTCTTGCCAGTTATGTTCCAAAAAAGGACACTTTGCGTCAGTTTGTCGGTCACGGAACTCCACCACTAGCAACGCCATATCCACTCCTATAAACCCTACTGTATCACAACCAGAGTCTATCAGCACTGTATTTTCCGCTGCATCACCGTCTACTTTAAAACAAGCAACAGTTGCCATCACAGTAAATGATATTCTCGTAGACGCTCTCATTGATACAGGAAGTTCTGTGAGTTTCATCGAGAAAAATATAGCTCATATGATGAAATTGAAACAAAGGCCATATAAACAGACCATTAATCTGGCATCGCTTAGCCACACATCATATGTCGATGGAATATGTTTTGCTACTCTTATCATTAACAAACATAAATATGTAAAACGTCCTCTTTTAATAGTGAACAACTTATGCGCAGATGTCATAATTGGGCATGATATTTTGAAAGATCATTCTAAGCTTGAATTCCAATTTGGAGGTACTAGAGAGGCTCTCCAAATCTGTGTAATGGAAGCTTCTGTACCACCAGCCACTATTTTTACACACCTGTCTGAAAATTTAGCTCCTATCGCTATTAAATCTAGACGCCATAACAAAGAAGATGAAGAATTTATTAAGATAGAAATAGCAAAACTGTTAAAAGATGGTATAATAGAACCAAGTATATCTCCATGGCGCGCTCAGGTTCTGGTTACTGGTGGTGGAGGACATCGAAAGCGCATGGTCGTTGATTACTCCAGAACTATCAATAGGTTTACATACCTAGACGCATACCCGCTTCCTAACATAGAAATGATTGTTTCAAAGGTAGCTAAATTTAATTACTTTAGCCAGATCGATTTGAAAAGCGCATATCATCAGGTACCGATAATAGAAAGAGAAAGAAAATTTACTGCGTTCGAAGCTTGTGGAAAACTTTATCAATTTACGAGGATACCATTTGGTGTCACCAATGGAGTAGCCGCCTTTCAACGAACTCTTGAATATATTATCGATAAGGAAAAACTACAAGGAATCTTTGCGTATCTTGACGACGTTACTGTTTGTGGCAAAAACAAGGAGGAACACGATATGAATTTGCGACAATTTATGGCCGCAGTGAAGAAATACAGACTAACGTTAAATGAACAAAAATGTAACTTTAGTAAAAGTACGATAAGCCTTTTGGGTTACACGATTACAAATAATACGATTGAGCCTGATAGAGATCGACTTGTTCCTCTTATAAATTTGCCGCTACCAACTAATGCCGCTGAACTCAAAAGAGCACAAGGGCTGTTTGCCCACTACGCCAAATGGGTCAACAAATTTTCCGAGAAGATCCAACCGTTAATTAATGTAACCCACTTTCCTCTTAATGAGACTGCGCAGAACAGCTTTCAGCAACTAAAAGCAGACATACAGAAGGCAGCATTGGTTGCTATTGATGAAATGGAAATATTAACAGTTGAAACAGATGCTTCTGAGTTTGCTTTAGCCGCGACGCTTTCTCAAAAAGGTCGCCCCGTTGCATTCTTTTCAAGAACGCTATCAGACAGTGAACGCAAACATGCTTCTGTAGAAAAGGAAGCTTGTGCTATCGTTGAAAGTCTCAGGAAATGGCGGCATTATCTACTGAATAGACATTTTATTCTTATAACGGATCAGAAATCTGTGAGCCACATCTTTAGCCAAAGTCATACAAGCAAAATAAAAAACGACAAATTCGAAAGATGGAGGCTAGAACTATCATGCTACAAGTACGACATAATTTATAGACCAGGTAACGAAAATGTTGCAGCTGATGCCCTCTCCAGAGTTTGCGCATCCATGAGTAACAACAAGTTATACGAATTACATGATGCCCTTTCTCATCCAGGAATAACTAGAATGTACCACTGGATCAGGCAGAAAAATATGCCCTACTCTATCAATGATATTAAGCAAATGACTGCCTCATGTCCAATATGCGCAGAAATTAAGCCACGTTTCGCAAAATCCAAGGGAACACTTATTAAAGCTACATCAGCTTTTGAGCGGCTGAATATTGATTTTAAGGGCCCCTTGCCATCAAATACTAAGAACAAGTATATACTCACGATAATAGATGAATTTTCACGGTATCCGTTTGCCTATCCTTGCGCGGACATGACCTCTGTGACTGTCATAAACTGTCTCAGAAATATTTTCTTTGAATTTGGTCAACCCCTATATATACACAGTGACCGAGGTGCTTCCTTCATGTCAGAAGATCTGCAAACTTTCTTACGAAATTGTAACATCGCGTCATCTCGCACTACGCCGTATAATCCGCAAGGAAACGGCCAGGTAGAAAGATTGAATGGAACGCTCTGGAGAACAATACAACTTTACTTACGTTCAAAAAATCTACCCATTGAAAACTGGGAGCAAGCTTTAAAACCGTCGCTACACTGCGTGCGCTCACTTTTGTGCACATCGATAAATGCCACTCCACATGAGAGACTATTTAACTTTCCTCGAAGAACACCTGTTGGAGAATCCCTTCCATCGTGGCTCGTTCCAGGTCCAGTATTGTTAAAAAAATATGTACGAGGTTCTAAGACCGATCCCTATGTGGAGGAAGTTGAGCTCCTGCATAGTAACCCAAGTTACTCGTACGTGAGACGCACCAATGGCCAGGAATCGACAGTATCTAACAGGCATTTGGCACCGCTTCCTGTTACGTTGGTGGATGAAGCTGAGTTAAGTTGTCGAAATACAGAAAACAGAAACGATTCAAACGATGATGAAAATGATGAAGAAGACATTTTTAGAACTCCTGAAACCAATAACAACGGTGCCGAACAACCTCAGGCTGTTCGTAGATCAGCAAGGTTAAGGAGACTCCCAATTCGTCTTAATGATTACCTCCTCGATCAAGAAAACATAGAGGGGGTGAATGATATATAATCTCCTTACTAACTGGCTGATAGTATTTCATAATGTCAGTTGTCATCTTTGATTAGTGTTGTCAATCTAATACATATTATTTCTATGACTTGTGAAAATAGTTAATTAAAGCCAAGTTTCTATTGGTTTATCTTTCTTTACGTATGTATCACGGCTCACGCAGCTTAGGCCTCACGCAGTAGGTCACACCTCCCTGTCTACACCCGACAGGGAGTGCTACTCACCCCCGGGCACACCCACCCGGGGATTAGGGCTGTTAGGTGTTAGGCGCTCCCATGAACGAGTAGGGTTCCCCCTTCCCAACCATGTTGGGCTCAAAGGTCTCCGAGTGGAGCAAATCAGAGCGAGAAAGTTTTTTCTCGCTCTGTGAGCTCTTCATGGATGACCCGGAATTCAAGGGGCTATTCAAGAGGCTATCTAAGCGCGCCCTGGCTGTCCAAGTGCAGACCATCGCCGCCGATGCTACTTCGACTCCCGAGACTAGCGTCGCTACCTTTAGCGACGCACTAGAGTCTCCCCCCGTGCCCAGCTCTCAGGTGCCTATTTCTATGGACACTGAAGAGGTCTCCTCTGGCGAGGAGGAAAACCGAGCAGCAGACTCGGTCTCCTCCCCCTCGTCAGACGGGGAGCAATACACGCTAGTTTCCCACGGCAAGGGAAACAAGCGTAAAAAGACCAATTGTAGCGCCGCTCCAGCCGCTAAAATCGTAGCGGTCGAGGAATCATCCCCTCCCTCGCATGCCCCCACCCCGCAGGCTAACGCCGCGTCCATCCCCACCCCGAAAGCGTCAACCTCCGCAAAGGTTGTCGCTCCCCGCGACATTGCCCCCACCCCTCCGCTCAACAAGACCGCTAAAAAGATCCCTCCCCCGCCTCCTGTATTCATACAGGATAAGGCGAAGTGGACGGAGATCTCGAAGTGGTGTGTTGACCAGAGGGTCAACTTCACTAATGCCCGCTCAACCCAGCAGGGCATTAAAGTCCAGACCCCGACGTCATGAGACTTTCGTGACTTGACCAAACTCCTCAGTGCACGTAACGTGTCACACTTACACCCTGCCTGAGGAGCATCAAATCAGGGTGGTGATCCGAAGGATGCCCGTGGAGATCACCACTGACGACATCAAGGCCGACCTCGAGGCACAAAATGTGCCCGTAGATGAGGTCCACAGGATGCACCGGGCCAGAATCCTCAGAAGATATAAAAACTGGCAAGCTGCAGTTTGATATAAAAATAGGTGACAACATAGATGTTAAAACCTATGGTTAAGAAGATGCTGATCCAATTTTGAATAATAAAGCGCTTGAAATTCTTCGTATCGTTCAAAAATCTGTGAACATCTTGAAGTTTTAAGACAAACGATATATTCCTTTTCGTTGGCAACACATTGATGCAATAATTGATTGTGAATCCGAAACTATACAAGACAACATCAACGTTGGAGTTAATAAACGTTAAATTAATATATTTTCTTATAGTTTTGTCTAAATACAGCTCATAGACGCGATTTAAGAAAAGAAAAATAGACATAATTGTCCCACACAGTCACACCAACTTTACTGTAACATTGTTTGTATATATGGAGTTATTCTTAATGCGATATTTGGGACACAACAAAATGTTGTGCATAAGATTTAAAGGTTGAAGCAACGACTGCACATCTTTGGCAACCAAGTTGTCTAACGGAACCGCGCAACGATAGTTTTTTCTTTTTATCAAATGTTTTTTTAATATCAAGAACTTCATTTCGCTAACGTTCTTATGACACAAATGAACAATTGAATTTTTAAAAATACATTTTGTTGAACAAACAGTTCATAAGAATTGGTCGAAATTAAATGTAAAGAAAAGGTCATTAAAACTATTGTTCTGACCCGGTAACCTTTAAAACAATTAAAATAACAAATCTTTAATTAGGATTGGCGCGTGTAAGTGAAAAGAATTGGGTCGCTGGCTGAAGTATCTTACGGTTGTCTTTATAAGAAACTAGCTTTGCTAGCAAAAGCTTCGCCCGTGTGGAGGGCGGAAAATATCCCGCGAGAACGTATCACTGGGATAAAAAGTAGCCTATGTCCTTTCTCAAGCTCTAAACTATCTGTGTATCAAATTTCATTTAAATCGGTTCAGTAGTTTTAGCAGGAAAGCGAGACAGATAGATAGACAGAGTTACTTTTGCATTTATAATATTAGTGTGGATGTGGATATAATTCTTTGCAATGGACTAACTTAAGATAGGACATTTGTTTTATATTGGTAAAAAAGAATGTCAACAAAAAGTAGGTTATTTGGTTATGTCAATAACATAACCAGATAACCTACTTTTTTTGTTGGTAATCCATTAGCCAAATAGATCTTGAAAAAACTAAATATTTGCCTTTCTAATGTATGGCTGGTGTAGGTGGAGACAAACAACAGCAGTTCGTTTTCCTAAATGACAAGGAAGGTCGCACTATATATAGATCTTATCATCCTGCAAAGTCTTTTGATAAAGTAATAATAAATGAGTAGATTGATTAATCGTTTATCTTATTTGGTGCACACTAAATACATAGCGCAATATTTATACAAAAGCACTTTTAAATAATAACCGCAAATTTGAATATTAGGGAAAAATTACAATGGTCCAAAAAGAAGAAACAATACATACTGTAATGACACTTTTGGCTATAATGACTTTTGGCTTATAATCAACCCACAATAGAATTATACCTACCATTTTCGACACCAAGTCCCATACAATTTAAATTCCACTATTTTGCCCAGCAGTGGGGCAATACAGGCTGATTATTATTATTAATTACTAGCTTTTCCAGCGGCTTCGCCCGCGTGGAGGTCGAAAATTATCCCGCGGGAACATACTACCGGAATAAAAGTAGCCTGTGTCCTTTCTCAGGCTTTAAACTATCTGTGTACCAAAGTTCATTTAAATCGGTTCAGCAGTTTTAGCAGGAAAGCGAGACAGACAGACAGAAAGACAGAGTTACTTTTGCATTTATAATATTAGTGTGGATTTATTTTACCTTTCATTTTGCGTTTTTACCATGTAACCGCTACTACCAAGTCTGTCAATGTTACTATGAGATTTATCCTTTATAAATATGGTGGCTATTGGTTTACTGCTATCAGAAGTAAAATAACTGTGAATGGACTGCAATAAAGTTGAATCTATCACATACACAAGAAGACATTATTTTTAACCAACTTCAAAAAAGGAGGAGGTTATCAATTCGACTGTATTTTTTTTTAATGTTTGTTACCTCATAACTTTTAACTGGCTGAACCAATTTTAATTATTTTTATTTGAAAGCTGGTGCTTTCCGAATGGTCCAATTTTAATTTGGTTCTATTCGGACAATGGGGTCCATGTGAAAACCATATCGATGCCTTCCGGCCAAAAGAGGCTAACCACCACTTTACAAACTTTACAGGACAGTAGTTTAAAGTTCAAAATAAGTGAAAAAAAAAATCATAGATTTTCTGAACGTTCCGAAAGTTTCAAAATTTTACCATATCGCGGGTCTCAAACCATAGGGGCGTATCCACAAAACCCCTACTTTTCAGGAAAGACAAAAAACTTCATAACTTTTCTTGTGATTGAGCCAGCTTGTTGTGATTTTGCCTGTAGCTATATATTTACACTACAGTTAATACGCTATACTTGATTTTAAGGTATTCTCTCTATAACACTAGTTTTTGGTTGATACGTCTATTTGGCATGATGACTATACGGTAAGGCTACGTTAAAATTCCCCCAAAAATGAATGGAATTTATGGACGTAAAACCCTTCTTCTTTAATGATTAATATTTACACCAATATTTATTTTTACCTAATTGGTGTCTTAAAATATTGCAATTTAGGGATGAGAATCTATCAAAATTAACGTTATTTATGTGATTTTAATAATTCATACGCCTATCTGGCTTGTCATTAATATTGAGAGGTGTTTGAATTCAAAGTAGAAGTATAAACCAGTTTTGGTCGACAATCTAGAAAAAAAAGCAAATGGTAGTAATTAAACAATGTTTTCTGTTTGAAAAGAAAAATAATCTTTCATATAAAAATAAAATTTATTCATATATCGGAACATACTTATTTTAAATGACTTAAGATCACAAAACACCTAAACTTGAGCTCAAGGCAAATTGCAAGAAACAAAAAAAAGAAACAAAGTAAAAAACCTTCTATGAATTAAAAGTTGTTAGAATTCTTATGAACATAATTATTTGAAACTTAAAAAGAAGTTTTTATACATGAGATGTTTATAAAAATAAAATCAAATTCTTTAGAAGAAACTTATTTATATAAACCAAGGAGAATAAAAACTCTAAAACAGTAAAAAAACTAAATAAGAAAAATAAAAAAAATAAGAGCAGAGGAAACATTGCACAAGTGTTGTATAAAGCGTATATCAGAAAGCACACTATGATATGTTTCAGAAAGGTGTTCTTTCTGATACACGCTTTAGTTTAATTAAGTAAAACTGAAGTATCTACAACATGCGCTGTAGATACTTAAGTTTTCCTTACTTTTCCTATTTAGTAAACAACTATGGCCTCATTTGCTATTTGCCATTAAAATGATTAAACCTGAAAAATTTGCAATTCTTATTGCATAAAATAGGTATTATGTAAACTTTTTAGTAAGTATAATAATATTTATGTTTTACCACAATAAAGGTATGCCAAGATTGTGACTAAATAAGACATTATAAACAATTACTTTTTGTTCCTAGGTCGACGTCGTATAAAAGGTGCTCTTGTCGCAGCAAGGGCTAAGTAGTCATCATTTGTACCTCCTCTTTCCAAATTTGGTTTTAGTGGATTTAGTTCCCAATTCACTTTTCTTCAAATTCGATTACTGGGAAGAATTTAAGGAGGTAAGGTTTACCAAAAAGTAACGTGGTCGGACAATTCCTCTTCTATGGATACAAATCTGTACTCAGAACCACTTCCACTAAAACAAGTTAAATATAAAGACCTCATAGCTATGTGTAAAGATCGAACTATTCTAAAGAATTACCACAGCTATTACAAAAATTTGCCTGTAGTAGATAACGAAAATTTGGAAAGAGGAGGTACAAGTGACGACGATGACGACTTAGCCCTTGCTGCAACAAGAGCATCTTTTTCGTATAAATACGACGTCGACCTAGGAACAAAAAGTAATTGTTTATAATGTCTTATTTAGTCACAATCTTGGCATACCTTTATTGTGGTAAAAGATAAAGATTATTATACTTACTAAAAAGTTTACATAATACCTATTTCATGCAATAAAAATTGCAAATTTTTCAGGTTTAATCATTTTAATGGCAAATAGCAAATGAGGCCAAGGTTGTTTACTAAATAAGAAAAGTAAGGAAAACTTAAGTATCTAAAGCGCACGTTGTAGATACTTCAGTTTTACTTAATTAAACTAAAGCGTGTATCAGAAAGAACACCTTTCTGAAACATATCATAGTGTGCTTTCTGATATACGCTTTATACAACACTTGTGCAATGTTTCCTCTGTTCTTATTTTTTATATTTTTCTTATTTAGCTTTTTACTGTTTTAGAGTTTTTATTCTCCTTGGTTTATATAACTAAGTTTCTTCTAAAGAATTTTATTTTATTTTTATAAACATCTCATGTATAAAAACTTCTTTTTAAGTTTCAAATAATTATGTTCATAAGAATTCTAACAACTTTTAATTCATACAAGGTTTTTTTTACTTTGTTTTTTTTTTTTTTTTATTTCTTGCAATTTGCCTTGAGCTCAAGTTTATGTGTTTTGTGATCTTAACCGGTCAAGTACCGTAATTACAGACACAATTAAAAAACGATTGTTTGCATACCAAATGTGGTTTCTCAGTTACTTAGAGGTTAAGTCATTTAAAATAAGTATGTTCAGATTTATGAATAAATTTTATTTTTATATGAAAGATTATTTTTCTTTTCAAACAGAAAACATTGTTTAATTACTACCATTTGCTTTTTTTTCTAGATTGTCGACCAAAACTGGTTTATACTTCTACTTTGAATTCAAACACCTCTCAATATTAATGACAAGCCAGACAGGCGTATGAATTTTTAAAATCACATAAATAACGTTAGTTTTAATAGATTATCATCCCTAAATTGCAATATTTTAAGTCACCAACTAGGTAAAAATAACCAACGGTATTTCACGCATTAAAATTACATACATCTCATCTACTCGCTATGTCAGCTTACTACAGAATGACAGTGTTGGGTGTTGTTGATATGATGATACGACCACGTATTAAGAAAATTTTGCGACAGTAATAATAAAAATGTAGACGTATGTGCTTACGTCTGCAGTGATGACTAAATATCACCAGGATCATGTTGATATTGACGATTTTATGCGCATACGTCTATATGGCTCAACACAATAATTTCAGATTAAAATAAAACAAACTGTCGTATCTATATACGTCTCTATGGCCCAACACAATTTCCTAAGATTATAATAAAATTGAAAGTCATATGTGCATACGTCTATATGGCACGTCACAACTGCCTGAATAAGCAATATTTTTGCTCTTACGTCTATTATACGGCTATATGGCTTAAAAATAATTGTAGACTGTCTAGCTTACGACAAATAATCTTTTGCAATTTATACAAAAAGTAATAAATATTAAATTATAAGAAACATTGAGGTTATGTATTGCTTGCAGTAGAATCCAATGGCATTAAAAACGAAAAAACCGGTCAAGTGCGAGTCGGACTCGCGCACCGAGGGTTCCGTACAAACCTGTAGGTATTCTCGGTTTAAAAATATATATTTTTTAATTTTTATATTTCAGTTGATTGAATGTAAGGTAAATTGCGGTTTACGATTTATGACGTTTTAAAAAAAAACTACTCACTCGATCTCGTTCAAACCAATTTTCGATGGTAGTTTATATGGTAATGTACATCATATATTTTTTTTAGTTTTATCATTCTCTTATTTTAGAAGTTACGGGGGGGGGGACACACATTTTACCAATTTGGAAGTGTCTCTCGCGCAAACTATTCAGTTTAGAAAAAAATGATATTAGAAACCTCATTACCATTTTTGAAGACCTATTCATAGATACCCACACGTATGGGTTAGATGAAAAAAACCATTTTTGAGTTTCAGTTCTATGTATGGGGAACCCCACGATTTATTGTTTTTTTTCTATTTTTGTATGAAAATCTTAATGCGGTTCACAGAATACATCTACTTACCAAGTTTCAACAGCATAGCTCTTGTAGTTTTGGAGAAAAGTGGCTGTGACATACGGACGGACGGACAGACAGACAGACAGACATGACGAATCTATAAGGGTTCCGTTTTTTGCCTTTTGGCAACGGAACCCTAAAAATCGCATTTTTGCATATACGCCCCTATGGTTTGAGACCCATTATAGTTTTTGATTAGGCTTCTACGAAATGACATTGTTTATTAAAACAAATCACACTCCTAACACTATTTGCTGTCGCTTACCCTCAAATGGTCCTAATTATACTAACAGGAAAAAACGTCGTAAATGAAAACAACTCAATTAATAAGTTCCAACCCAAATGATTTAACTGCACCATTTATTTTATTTCTATTGAAGAAAAAAAGCATACCTGTGCTTTTTCTGTTCATCAAGTGGAGCCAATATGACATAACCGGCTATTGGTTAATGGCAGAAGAACAAGGAAATTGTAATAAGTTAATTATCTATAAAAAATACAGTAAGCTCTTTTATACAACGCGAAAGCACATTGTGATTAATTCTTATAAAATTATACATACATACTTACATTAGACTTTTATAAGTTTATAAACTGGCTAACCGACTAAGGAATTATTTAAAAAAAAAGAGAAATTGTGCTCAATCAGTCTTTATTTTAGAAAATTAAACAAAACAATTGTTACTCATTGTAAGTTAGTCTTGCATTATACATTCATGCTGACATTCTAGGTATGACAAAAAAATAGAAACTTAAAATTTCGTACCTAAGGACCACTCTTAGGTATGACAATAATATAAACTTAAAATTTCGTAATTATGGACTTACTCTTAAGCATGACAAAAGAATAATTAACTTAAAATTGTGTACTTATGGACTACTCTTAGGTATGATAAAAGAATAATAAACTGAAAATTTTAAACTCATTTTTTTTTAATTATGATATAAAACCAGTAAAAGCACTTTAATCACTAAAATGTATCTACCATCATCGTATAATATTTTCTTTCATCTACTTTTTTTGAAAAAAATGTCTAAAGTCAGTCTTAAGATTATTTAGTTTACAACTAGACTTTTTTTAAAAATCAGGCTTATTTTGAAATTAGAAACACAAGTAACTAATCAAAGATCTTTAAATAACCTTGACAATAGTAGTACCCTTATTAAAAATCTAATAAATAATCAACAATTCGTAATAGCTACTTATGAATCCTTAGTACTATAAATTCTCTAAAATTTTAAAATTGGTTAATAAAGTTAACATTAATATCAAATAAAATAAATATTGTTCAATTAATTTCACTATATTCGAGATCTGAGACATAGATTTATAACATGCTGAAGGACTAAGTTTATTCATTGACTGAACTTCAATACAATGGGATTCTGTATCTAATTCACCATCATCGTATAACATCATCAATTGTTTTTTGAAAATAATGTCTTATGTCAGTCTTAAGATTCAAAGGGACTCGCGAGCACGTGGGTGCTTACGCCGCGGTTGTCTAGACACTGAATGTTCGCTGTGCAACGCTAACGACTAAAGTTTGTTAGAGGATTATATAAAAAATATTGAGTCCTTAAGTGATGGGAATTGAAAAATTGGAAAAGATTATAATTTACTAAAAAAATATGCACCATGCAGTTACGAAACGCACCGTGTTTCATATTCATTTCAACCTACGTAATACATGACTTACGTTCTTATATTTGTAGCAGTTTAGGCTTGTCAATTTTTGTTTGAAAATCAAAACTTATGAAAAAAATAAAAAGAAATACTTCAGTTAATATGAAATTGAAAAGTGCAATCACGTTTTCTTATAGAAAAATGTACAATATTAAAATTATTACGACTATTTGTGATTTCATAGAATGGAACGTTATGCTGTCAATAGCTGTTGGCTGTCAGTGAATTGACAGCAGATGATCTAGAACTGAACTTTTATTTTTGTTCTGGGCACATAACACAATCTTATACCTTTAAACGAGCAATTCTTGTATATATATATATATATAATCTGAATCTCGGAAACGACTCCAACGATTTTCATGAAATTTAGTATACAGGGGGTTTCGGGGGCGATAAATCGATCTAGCTAGGATTCGTTTTTATAAAATATCGTTTTATTCGTGTTTTCAATGATAGGCTTTATCGATAATCAACTTGAACATAAACTTATTATTTTAAACACAATTTACCAAAAAATACCGAGCAAAGCTCGGTCATCCAGATATACCTTTAAACGAGCAATTCTTGTATATATATCGACGGGTTCCGGGCTAATTGTATTAAGCGACACTCTGAGCGATATAGACTTTTATACATATTTGGAATCAGCGAATTTTTCTGAGTCATTTGAGCTGGGTTTGGTGACGGTCGGAGCACTTTTTTGTCGCTTAATACAACCGCATTTTTGGGGCCCATTTCGGACTGCAATGAATGAAGCGACATAAAATATTGACAAATTTAGGAACTGTGTACTTAAGCTGACTACCAAATACCAGGCAGTCGTTTAAACATTTTTTCCTAGAGCAACAATTTACAGGCAACGTACGTTAAAGCATTTAGCCTAACTTTATAAATATATAGAAATGTCGCTTCATACAATTAGCCTCTTTGTTAAATTCTTATCCAGTGTCGCTTAATACAATTAGCTTTACCTTGTTAATATACAAGAATGTCGTTTAATGCATTTAGCCTCTTTGTCAAATTCATACCCAGTGTCAATCCATACATTTAGCTCTGTACATGAAATGTTAGATGTTGTCACTTCAACCATTTAGCTTGCAGTAGATAATGATATGTCGGTCGCATGAACTATTTAGGATTTCAACAGTAAACATTTAAAGATTATGGTTAAACCTATTTGTTTTATTCAATATTTGATTCGCAGTGTCGTTTCAGTTATATCAAAAGTAAAGTTCTAGTACTTCAAACAGTTTAACTTAAACGGAATAAGAATAGTATACAAATTAATACAATCAAAATTTTATATGGATTGACTATTATGACGTTGGTTAAAACAATGATATTGGCGCCATCGTGATAAACCGCGCGAGTTTAAATGCCCTCGCCACCCCGCGCGGGCGCTTCAGGCGTCTCCCACCTCGTTTTAGTTGACGCAATCGTGCGGCTACGTAATAAAAAGACTGTTTAACTTCTGATTCCTATACAGTTGTGATAAAAACTTTAGTTGTTACTAGGAACAGCAGTAACTTCTTAGCTTACCAATAAGCTAAGAAGTTACTGCTGTTCCTAGGTGATTGTCATTTTAAATAAAAAACTTATCTTTAAACAATTTATAATGTGTTTTATTTCTCATTTCATAATTATTAACAAGATAGGTACACCCTATGTATGTACCTTTTAATTTATCAATGTTTTAACCGCCAATTTCTGCAAACTTCATTATTCAAGTATGATTAGAACCAATTTATTCAAAAAAAAAATCTGTCGCATAAACTAATTAGCCATACATTAATAAGTTTAAGATATGGTATTTAAAGCACTTAGCTTAGAGCCATTATTTGCATGCCTAGGCGGTTAAGTCATTTAGCTTGGAACAAGAAATAATAAACCTAGGCGGTTTAGTCATTTAGCCTGGAGTAAGAAACAATAATCATAGGCGGTTAAGTCATTTAGCCAGGAACAAAAAAAAGTAAAATATGGGTCATTTTGTATTAAGCGACATTTATCTTCGTTAAAAATAGGGATATTAGAAAAAAAAATTATCTGATTATGGGGAATATGTTATAAAAACTGTAATATCCTTCTTTTTAAAGAAATAATGCGATTTGCTAAAGTTATTATTTTTTTTCTAAAAATCGAAACTTTAAACTGCTCTGGTGTAAAGTTTCAAAAATGTCGGTTAATACAAATAGCCCGGAACCCGTCGATATATATAATTATATAATCTGAATCTTGGAAACGGCTCCAACGATTTTCATAAAATTTAGTATACAAGGGGTTTCGGGGGCGATAAATCGATCTAGCTAGGATTCATTTTTATACAATGTCGTTTTATTCATGTTTTCAATGACCAACTTTATCGAAAATCAACTTGAACATAAACTTATTATTTTAAACACAATTTACCAAAAAAAATACCGAGCAAAGCTCGGTCAACCAGATATTATATATAAAATCAAGCAAAATCAGATGTCGGAGAGCACCTTAGAGACCATGGAATGTATGCTTTAGAAGATTGCCGGGATAACACGCCTCTAAAAGGGATATTTAAAAACAGCCAACCATTATATATGGCAGAATTAAATCAAGGCATATCGCAGATGATAAAAAGCTGAAGGGGCGAAGTGCTATATTCGGATACTATTGCCAATGTTCTGTAGGAACAGGGCTGTTGCTCTCATATAATGAGCATATTGTGGTACATGTGTTATGCCAGACACTAAACCCATGTTGCTGTACCAGCTTCGTTCTTAAATAAAATCTTTGAATTAAATAAATAATGTATCAAAGGCTATCTAGGAACGAACAGTACATAACAAGATAGAATGAAGGTACAATTATTGTATCTGTATTTATTTTAATTATCATCTTTCTGCACTTATCCAATTTTTTATCACGACCTGTGTTTTATGATTTCAAATAAAATAAATGTTTTTTTTATGTAAATATTGTTTTATTCAACAAACCTCTTGTTTAAAAATCCAAGCACACAATAGCCTATAAAAAGAGGTCTTTATTAAATCGCTGTTCATAGTGGGAGTTCTAGATCTATATTTGTCGTATAGGTAAGTTAAGGTCTATCCACACACATCAGTGCCGTATCAGGGACGGGGCAGGGACGTGTTTCGTCAGCAGTCTAAAAAAATATCAGTGCATACATTATCTATGAACTGGGTCACACAGGTCCGTGCCCGTGCCGGCAACGAAGCTTCAGTGTCAGGGCCGGCGCCGAAACGTGTGCAAGTGTTCCGATTCCATTCCATGGCTTGTACGTGTTGATATGTTTTCCTTGCAATTTGTTGACTTTTTTGTTGATGAACATGAATGATGAATTGAGGAGTTATTAATAAAGACGCGTACATAGCGTATTATACGACTTGTCTAACCCAAGATATATAGATTGCCATGATGTGTATCACTTTTCCTGTTGTCTATTTCACCATACAACACTGAGGCTATACTCGGACAATGAAATAGAATGAAGTATAAGAGGCGGGTATAGGTGGAAGTGAAGACCTCGTCTGTTCACGGCACTGTCATGGCACTGACTTGTGTGAACAGACAGCTCCTGACGGGACACGGATGCTCGTTCTTGCCACGGCCAAGTTCCTGCCCCGTCCCTGACACGGCACTGATGTGTGGGGACAGACCTTAAGATGGCTAGATATTTATTTATGCCTAGTACCTACACTTCATTTTCGACTGCTTCGTTGGTCTAATGATCTTAAGCACGACTGCTGAACGTGGGGTCCTGGGTTCGATTCCCAAGTCAGGCAAGGTGTTGAGTTTATTTTTATGGAAATTCTCAGTATCAGCCCAAAGTAAAGTAGTAAAGTATTCCCGGTTAGTGACAGTTTGCTCACACCTCTTATATGAGAATTAAACGTATGATACTAACAGAATATGGGTGTAACGTGTAACACCGCGGCTACCGAACCCTAGCCACACGCAGGTGTCGCGACTAAAGATGTCGCGGATAGCCGCGTAGCCTTAAAAATACATATTTTGCTAGATATTTACGCTTCTTTCTGCTTAGTTTTTTTGCCAACAATGATTATAGTTCCATCCTATATCAGTCTAGTCTATGCTTACAGTATTTCATATCTCGTTTTGACCAAGTCACTTTAATTCCTAGCTCCCAGACGTATTTTTTATTTTGAATAGGACGCAGAACCTTGATGTCAGTGTTGGTTAATATTTCTGTTCTGATTGAACACTTTTTTGAAAGTACATAATAGATGCGGTAACAAACTCATTTTAGGTTATAATTTTCAACTTTACATATCTTTTTTCTCCCATCTTCTACGTCTTACGGTCCTTTCCTTTTTTGCTACTTTTATAAAGTTCTACAACTAGGTATAAGTATCCACACTGTACAATACTCCTATCAGTGGGTCCCATTGTACATACAACCTCGCCATCCTCCTTTGCATTAAGTATTTGCGTGGCAATCGGTATCCACCATAACTAAAAAGTTGAAAATAAAAAGTTTTTACAAAAAAAAATAACAACCGACTTTCTTAAAAAAAAACACCTCAAAGTCAAAAAAAAAAAATACTCGGGGCTAGCTGGATTGCACCAACGCGGATGTATACGTACATCCGCGGTGGGGCAACCCAGACTGCCAGGCACTTCTTCTCCTGCAACCGAGCGGGTGGGCAGGTTGCGGATAGCCCAACCCCGGCTGGGGGATCGACCGTCTTGCGGAAGATCCTGCACTCGGGGCATCTTGAAAGAGATCCCGGACAAGAGAAGTTCCCGAAGGCCAAAATCCCAGGCATAGGGTAACCAATGACCATTTCCCCCATGTACCGCCATCCAACCAAACCATCCCTCCTTTTCCAGCTATCCCGTCAATCCGAAACCCCTAGGCCAGATCCCAGACCTAGGGTGACCCCAACGAACCCATTCCGTCCCACAAAGCTCCTCCCTCCCATCCTCATATCCCATCGGTCCTAGAGGAGGGGTAACCTCTACTCCAAAAAAGCCCACCCCCAATCCCCAAAAAAAATGCAGCAGGAAAAAGAATTTACCCAGGTGGGTTCCGGCCAAGCCGGGGAATCCCACACCGCCACGGCGGTCAGCCCCCATCGTATTCTGGGGGGGGCAACCGACTGCAACTTTTTGCCGCGCTCTTCAGCGCACTCGGCTGCTGACTCAGCGCCATTCTCACAGGCAGCGATAAACGCGCCCAGACCCTCGACATCGGCTGCGACAAACGCGCCAAAAACCACACCCACGGCTGCGACCCACGCGCCAAACCCCACGGCTGCGACCCACGCGCCAAACCCCACGACGCAACGTGCGCCTCCCGCGAGCCTCTGGCAACAGAGCATCGTGCGGAATAGCGTGACTAACCCAGACAACGACACAGACCGACACAGACAAAGAGGGACGGGGAAGGATGGCGAGCCTGGCAGCTCTAAAACTTTCTCGGGTGATGGAGTACGCCTGCTGCACAAGCGCGGAAAAGTCACACCCCGAGAAAGAAAAAAGGCAAAGGCACAGGCAGTACGCGACCAGACGTCGGTCCGCACAGGGGAAACCCCGAGCGAAAAGCGTCCGGACGCGGAGCCACGCGACTAGCCGTCGGGCCGCACAGGGGAAACCCCGAGCGAAACACGGCCGGACGCGGAGCCACACGACCAGCCGTCAGTCCGCACAGGGGAAACCCCGAGCGAAACGCGGCCAGGTGCAGAGCCACGCGATCGGCCGTCAGTCCGCACAGGGGTAACCCCGAGCGAAACGCGGCCGGACGCGCATCAAAGCGGGCGAGGGCAAGTCCGCGCGGGGGAAACCCAGCGCGAACAGCCTCCGCACGCGGCGGGATCTGCCAGGGTCGCCAGACGACCCCTGAACTCCGACAAGACCCACGACCAACCCGGACCTAGGACGAGGAGGGGGCGGCGGCCTAGACCAACACACGCACAGGCGCCACCGGCAACAAACACCTTGCCAGGGCCCTCCAAGCCGCAGCCTGGACCAAGCGGTACAGGGCCGGTGAAAAGAGGACGCCCGGACGATACGGCTTCACCGAGCACGCTCCAAGGGGATGCCAAGCGTGTGAGGGTCCACTCTGCTCAGGGGGAGCAGAGAACCTACGCGCGAGCCACGAAGGATATTCCTGCGAGGCTGGCCGTAGCGATCTGCTTCCCTCCTCCCTCCAGAGACCTGACTAAGGAAGAGGCCGAGCACATAAAAACGGCCCTAGAAGACTCTCTAATGGACACCGACCCGACAACACCACTCCCGGCCTTCCGTGGGTACCCACGGGTAGCGGAAGGCACCGTGCAGATGTGGTGCGAGGACGACAATGCCCTGACCTGGCTGACACAAGCCGCACCCAAAATCAGACTCCCTGACACCGACTTGACACTGACCGTACTGAAACAGTCCGACGTGCCCACCCGTGTCCGAGCCTCGCTCTTCGTCCCTCGTTACAAAGGTGACGTGGCCAGGCTCCAGAGTATTCTGATCCGTCAGAACACTTGGTACGACATTGCCAGGTGGTCATTGTACAGAGCAACTACCGTCGGTGGCGACAACTACGGGACGTATCTGACCCTAGGTGTACCACCGGAGGAAGTTGACAGGGTCCTAGCCCGGGAGCGACGAATATCGTACCTCCTTGGGTCGATATACGTGCTCTTTTGGCCCACGACCCTACCCTCTGTCACCAAGACCGACAGCACTGACGTGACAACCGCACAACCACTGACACAGACACAGACGACTGACACCGACATTGCCCAACTCGAGCAGGTCATGGCCCGAGCAGCAATGGAGGACGACAGCGACACCTTACCGCCCTCATCACCCGGCTGGAACGAACGATTACTCGCCTCGTCGCCGGGTGACCTACACGAAGACCAGCTCAGGGTGGAAGTAGAGGAAAGTCTTTCCGATGGATGCGGCTCAGATTAACTCCACCCCACCATCGTCAACGCCCATACATGTCATCCAGACCAACCTCCAACACAGCCAAACTGCCACGGCCAACTTACGCAGAGCTCTGGAGGTTAAGCCCCGAACCATCGCACTGATCCAAGAGCCGTGGATCAGGAACAACAGAATCTGCGGCCTCAGTAACATCGGAGGTAAGCTAATTCTCAACACACACGGCGCAGACAAACCACGAACCTGCGCCTACATACCCAAAGAAATCCCTACCACACCACTCACTCAATTCTGTTCCAGAGACCTGACAGCAGTCAGGCTCCAGACCGATGGTAACGTTCCAGACGTCGTACTAGCCTCGGTATATATGCCAGGCGAGGACGCTAACTGCCCGCCAAAGGAGATGGCCGACCTAGTGCAGCACTGCGAACGTGCCAAACTGGACCTGATCATCTGCACTGACTCCAACGCCCACCACCCGCTCTGGGGTAGCGACTCGCCGAACTCTAGAGGAGAGGTACTATCCACCTATTTATTCTCTACTAACCTTAACATTGTTAACCGAGGCTCTGAACCAACTTGGGTCACAGTCCGAGGACAAACAATCATTGACCTGACGCTTGCTACAGAAAACGCGACAAACCTCATCACAAACTGGCACGTCTCGGATGAACCATCCTGTTCCGACCACAGAAGAATCCAATTCACACTAACAACCCACACTAGGGAACCCGTACCGAAACGTAACCCGCGGCGCACTAATGTGCCCGAGTACAAACGCCTCCTGGGCTCCCTACTAGCTAGACATCTATCACGAGTAACAGTAAAAACCCCCGAACAACTAGAATACACCGTCAGAAAACTATCCGAATACCTAATCGAAGCATACCATGCATGCTGCAAACTAAGGGCGCCACGAAACAACAGCGAGAGAAATCCCTGGTGGAACGCCAACCTTAGTAAACTCAGAGATACACTACGCAAACAATTCAACAGGGCCAAAAACACAAGGCTCCCGGACGACTGGGAGCAATACAAAGAAACCCAATACACATACAAAAAGCAGATCAGAACTGCCAGAAGGGCAGCATGGCGGAAATTCTGCGAATCCATCGAAACCAACAACGAAGCCGCAAGGGTAAGAAAAATCCTCTCGACTGATCAGGATCGAACCCTTGGTGCGCTCAAAAAACCCGACAACTCATACACACTAAGTGACCACGAAACCAGTAAGGTTCTCCTGGAAACCCACTTCCCCGGCTGTAACCTCCAAGAGGTCAGGACGTGGGAAGCTGAACCAGAATGGACCCCAACAAACCTAGATTGGTCCAGGGCACAAAGTATGGTAACAGAAGAAAGGATAAAGTGGGCCATTGACACCTTTCAGCCCTACAAATCTGCAGGGCTGGATGGCATTTTTCCAGCCCTCCTACAGTGGGGAGCTGACCACCTGATACCATGCTTGGTGGAGATCTACCGGACCTGCATTGCACTCAGATACATACCCCTAGCGTGGCGCGAAGTGAAAGTTATTTTCATACCCAAGCCAGGCAAACCCGACTATACACAACCAAAGGCCTATAGGCCTATAAGTCTCACATCCTTCCTTCTAAAAACCCTCGAGAGACTCTGCGATAGACATATCCGAGACGGACCTCTCCGAGTGAAACCCCTTCACAAACAACAGCACGCGTACTCCACGGGCAGATCAACAGAGTCTGCGCTACATAGCGTGGTCTCTAAAATTGAATGCGCAGTGGACCACAAATGCTCAGCACTGGCGGTTTTCATTGACATAGAAGGCGCTTTCGACAAAACTATGTTCAATAGTATCAGCACGGCTCTCGACAGACACAACATAAACCCGACCTTGAGCGGGTGGATCACCAACATGCTCAAATTGAGAGCTGTACAAGTTACTGTGAACGACACTACAAGGGCGGTAGTGGCGAAGGGCTGCCCGCAAGGGGGCGTCCTCTCGCCACTTCTATGGAACCTGGTCGTAGACAGCCTCATCAAAACACTCAACGATAAAGGTTACTTCACCGTAGGATACGCCGATGATGTAACCATAATAATAAATGGCACCCATGAAAACACCCTATGCCACCTCATGCGCCAAGCCCTGAAAATAGTAGAGGACTGGTGCAATAAACACCAACTATCAGTAAACCCCACAAAAACCGAGATGATCCTCTTTACAAAAAAGAGAAAACTCGTGAAACTCGAACTGCCACGACTGTTTGGCACCACCCTCAGCCTATCAACTGAAACCAAATACCTGGGCATATTTTTGGACAAACAGCTGAATTGGGCAAAGCACACCAACTACATTACTACAAAAGCCAGCATAGCCCTGTGGCAGTGCAAGAGAATGCTTGGCAGGAATTGGGGAATCAGCCCCAAAGTCACCCACTGGCTATACACCACAGTTATTCGACCAATTATTACATACGGCTCAATAGTCTGGTGGCCCAGAACAGACCTGAGCACAGCCCAAAAAGACCTTGAAAAGGTGCAGCGGTTCGCTTGTGTAGCGATCACTAGCTGCATGAGGACTACACCCACCGCTGCCCTACAGGTAATGCTTGGGCTACCACCTCTACACCTGATCGTGCGGGAGGAGGCTGCCCTGGCTGCCCTAAGACTGAACATAGCAGGGACCCTAAGCAATGACTCGAGGGTCAAGCACTCACGCATTAGGGACGATGCGATCAAGCGACAACCAATGATGGCATCACCCTGCGATAAAACCCCAAAACTACACTTCTTTCAAAAGCACTACGACGTTATACTCACAGAAGAGCAAAACGACCACTCGGGCCCGGAGGAGCTAAGAGTCTACACTGATGGCTCAAAGACCTCCTCTGGAACCGGAGTCGGAGTTTTCTCACACGACCTAAACATAAAAATATCCAACCCACTGGGAATGCTCAACACCGTCTACCAGGCGGAATGCGTGGGCATCATAGAGGCGGCGTATGCCATAGAAGCCAGAAGAGTTACGGACACCCATATACGTATACTCTCCGACAGCGCCTCAGTCCTCCAATCCCTAGCCAAACAATACATAACCTCGAGCCTTACACTAGAATGTCATAATGCATTAGAACGGGTAACAGTTTCTAATCGCAACAAAGTGACACTGCAATGGATAAAAGGACACAGTGGATCACTAGGCAATGATGCTGCTGACGAACTGGCCAGAAAGGCATCCAGCGCGTCAGTCTGCGGCCCCGAGCCCATCGTGCCCATCCCCTTCAACCAGCTACGCAGGTGGCTGCAGGAATTTACCCACACACAAGCGGAGAGCTGGTGGACCTCGGCACCAGGCTGCAGGCAGTCCAGGGAAGCTATGCCATCCCCGGATGGCAGGCTAACCAGACGTCTGCTACGCCTGGACAGGGATGGTCTGCGTCTGATGACGGGCACCATCACAGGACACTGCCCGCTAAACAAACACTTTTACACAATAGGCATAACGGACAGCCCCCTGTGCAGGGCCTGCATGGAAGCTGAAGAAACCGTTGCGCATGTACTCTTCGAATGTACAGGCGTCACCCAGATTAGGACAGATACCCTCGGGACACCCAAATCTTACACGGACGTTCTTAGTAGACCAGGAGACATTATAAACTTCTGGAGGGAGGTGGGCTGGTTGGAGTAATACCGACGGCCGCCATGGCCCACGCACAATGGTCCACTCAAAGGATTAAGTGCGGAAACCAAAACCCCATAACATAGAACATAGAAGTCAAAAATAACTTTTATTTCGGAAGTTGGTGGCAAAAAAACCTTAAATACAGATCCTAAGACACCGACTTTCGAAATTAAAGTTATTTTTGACTTTGTAGTGTTTTTTTTAAGGAAGTCGGTTGTTATTTTTTTGTAAAAAGTTTTTTTAATAACATGACATTCAACTTTAGGGTTACATAAACCTATTACAAACTAGACTAAAAAGTAATTGAGGTTTTTTTTTGGAAGGTCCACGACCGTTGTTTATTGTAACTGTTTCCTAAAAGCGCAATGAAAGTTGTTGAACTGTCAAAATGAAAGCCGTTAATACTAATAGTAGGCTAGTGCTAAGCTGTTTCCCTTTTATCCCTGACACACCAGCGTGGCTACAGAAACAAAGTGAAGAGAGTTTTAATCTGTTGTTGTTGGGACTCTGCGGGCATGCTGTATTAAGAACTGCTCCCATCCAACACTTCAATTAATGAAAAGACTTATTCTGCACAATTACAAAAGCTGGCTGAAGTTATAAAACAAAAAAGGTGTAAACGTCTTCAAGTTCGGCTTCTCCACGACAATGCTCGACCTCAGGTAGCTAAGATGACACAAAAATCTATTTTGCAGCTGGGGTTGTCACTTAATGAACAAACAAATCAAGACAACAATGAATGCTTGCCTTCAACTTCCCAAGAAATTAATTTAAATAGTATCCACTCTCCAATACCAAACGAGACCGTAATGCAGGAAAATTTCAATACACGTAAGAGACGCCGCCACACTGGTCCCAAATTAAAAAAAAGTGGACATTGATAGTAGACCGCTGATATTTTTTTTTATTGTTGATACAATGATAACAGATAAGGCAAAAAAATATTATTGTCCTACTTCAAATACTTTTCTGTAAAAAAAATATTTCTTTTTTTTTTGTATGGGAGCGATTACATTTTACTCAATTTCTCAAAAACTTTAAGCGATGTCGAGATGGCAATCACATATGTTAGAAAACTAATAATTCTGAGTATTTGGCTCCAAGAAACTTATTGCTTATCTCTGCGTACTTTCGAGATAATAGTGACAGAAAATAACATTTTTTTTTAATGTTAATTTTTTGCTTTTTTTTAATCATAGCCTTACTTTAGCACATAATTATAATGTATGCGTAATGTCAAATAAGTAAAAAGAGACTTCTCTGTAAAAGAGGTTATGGGGGCTCACTAATGACTGAAAAGCTATGACCTTTCTGAAGGAGTACTTTCATCAGTTCTAAAAAACAATCAAAATGAAGACATATTAAGCTGCAAACATAAAGTTGAATATGTTCACAAACGATTCTGAAAAAATATTATGGTGAAAGATTAATATTTGGGTCTATATTCTCTTGAGAAATCTCTATTTCCTCGTTTTCCAACGAAAGCAATTCATTGTTCAAGATCAAAGCACTAGCCTCTGGAAACAACTGTTTATGTAAACGAGCAAACTTTGGTTTGATATGGCTGATGTAAGGATCTGAGCTTATTAGAAAGCTGTGGATAATGTCTAAATTAGTCTGAACTCTACCGATTTTTCTTGTATGTGCCATTCTAACATTCCGGAAATCTTTATTCCTCGCTTCGGAAGCTTCTTCGGAAAGCATGCCTATCGGAATAAAGGAGACATTTTCACAAATATCAGCACCGTGTATCAACAATTTATGGACACTTGAAGGCATGTAATACCATGGATATAAGTTTACATATAGCATTGCTGTTTCTTTACAATATTCCCTAAACAAGTTGGTATTAATAAGTTGACCAGATGAAATTGTTTGTAAAATGACTGCAAATCTCTTGATTAAATCAGGGTGGATACCCGTTATTTCAGCAGATACTTCATAATTTTCAAAAAACCTTCTTGCCGTGTTACCGTCATTGGTTGTACCAAATCCCTGTTTTACTATATCAATTAACAAATCAGTTCTTTCCCGGAATTCTTCTTGTGTCAAATTCTTTTTAATTTCTTTTAACAATTTATCTTCTTTTCGTGCAGCCCACTTTTTGAAGTCTAAGTTGTACGAAATGTGTAAAATACATTCCATACATCTTATCCACATATGAAGCGAAGACAGACCATATTTATACATATCTTCTCTGATGAGTCTTTTGGATACAAAGTCCAAGTCATTCATTTTGCTAGGTGGGGTATTGCAAATATTACAAACAGCTGCAGAAGAAGTATTGGAAATCACAGTAGAAATTTTCCCATCAATCATAGTCATGTACAAATCATGTTTAATATCAAAATTATCTACAATTGTGGGAACAAGATTACGAATTTCTTCCTCTAAGGATGCACTTTCCTTCTTTATCAATTCATTTGTTTCTTTTGCAAATATAAAGCCAATTGGACGACAATAGTTTGTTGAAGCAGGATTTTGCCACAAGATAGTACCACTCTCTTCTTCCAAACGAAGCGGAACCAAACTAATCATGAAAACTGAAGAATCGTCAATTTTAGTGTCGGAGTGTGACTTTTGTTTATAATTACTTTGAGAAGATGACCCGTCAAAACCCCATTTGCTTATTAGTTTTAGCGATTTTTTGTCGGCAGAGTTGTGCTGAATTGTTTTTAATATCCTATTAGTTGTCAAATCTAGAAGCGATTGAAGTCTTATCTTAGCATCAGATTCAGTTACAGTTATGTCTGACTCTGGAGGATAACAAGTTTTTTTAGCTTCCAGGAGCTTTTGATAGGATGGAAGACCATACATTTTCTCTGAAGCAAGAATAGTTCTTAAATTTCGATATTGCCATTTTGACAAATTTGTTGAGGTGTAAAGCGCTAACGTTTTATCATCTGGCAAACACGGTTTGTCAGTCTTTTTAGCGAATAGTACATCATGTACCATCTCACATTTTTCCTTGTTTTGGCTGAGTTCGTTTAATATAGCTGCTAATTTTGTTTTTTTAGACTCTTTTAATTTGGCACATAAAGCATAAACTAATTCCTCCTCTGTGTGATCTAGAAGTGTTAGAGAACGCCTTTTCTTCTGTTTATCAGATATATCAACAAATGGTTTTTTACTTGTACCATAACTTAATTGATGAGTATCCACTTGCGTTTCGAAATTTGGAATTACTTCCTCGGCAACTTTAAAAATGCTGCTTAAATCGATATTTTGACATTTTGACCAAACTATTTGGGATTGTAACCAGTCTGAATTTTTGTTAAGAAAGGTCTTTTGAGCTCTACTGGAAGCAAACCATCTTTTTGAGATATTACTTGAAAAATTACGACAAAATAATTTAATATTACTCAAATCTTCGGAAGACAATTCAACACCAATACGTTCAATAAGGGCATTAAATAAAAATTCGACATTTTTAAAACCACCTCCTGATTTAAGAACAACGTGACAAATGCGGACATATTATAATTTTAAGGAAAATTGAAAACAAATTAGAATCAAAGATATCAAAGACAAAGTGACTTTGATTTTAACAAAAAAAATTACGAAAACAAATTCGACGAAAGAAAGACAAACAAAAATTATTTGATTTTCAAATCCAAAGATTCAAAATACAACAATAACAAAACAAACAAACAAACAACAAGCATTTCTTCAAGCGCACAGAAAAAATAAGGACACGTCTTATCGCAACCACATTTAGTTGTACACTGAGTGAGGCGTACGCGCGCGATTCGTGACCGTATTACGTTACGTCATGAGAGGCGGCCATCTTGTTATCCCGGCAAACTCGCGTCGAAGCTCCATTTTGCTGGCCAGCGGACCTATTGCGATATGAGTAAGGCTATGATTAAAAAAAAGCGAACAATTAACATTAAAAAAAATTGTTATTTTCTGTCACTATTATCTCGAAAGTACGCAGAGATAAGCAATAAGTTTCTTCGAGCCAAATACTCAGAATTATTAGTTTTCTAACATATGTGAATGCCATCTCGACATCGCTTAAGGTTTTTGAGAAATTGAGTAAAATGTAATCACTCCCAAACAAAAAAAAAAGAAATATTTTTTATAGAGAAAAGTATTTGAAGTAGGACAATAATATTTTTTTGCCTTATCTGTTATCATTATATCAACAACAAAAAAAAATATCAGCGGTCTACTATCAATGTCCACTTTTTTTTAATTTGGGACCAGTGTGCGCCGTTTAGAGGCACAATGGAAGCAGAATGTTATAAAATTTTTACGAAACTCTGGATTACCTTATCAAACGAAGTCCGGACGAAACATTTCTAAGAAACAAATCAAAGCAGGTTGTGCAGAAGGTTGTAGACTTAAATGCAGCTCTTTTCTTAGCGATGAAATAATAATTCAAATCTTTGATTCTTACTGGGCTTTGAAAGATTTAGAGAAACAGAGACAGTTCATTCACAAACACATACAACAGACAGAGATAAAGTTTCGATCCACCAAAGCACAGAAACATCGAAAAACCAACTATGCGTTTTACTTTGAGGTTGAAAATTCATTAAAGAGGGTCTGCAAAACAATATTTAAAAATACATTGGATATTAATGATAGAACAATTAAAACCGTAACAGAGAAATCTACTGGAGGATTTTTGAAAGAAGATCAAAGAGGAAAACACAGTAAACATTATAGTGTAGGTGACACTATAAAAAATGATATAAGAGATCATATAAAAGGTATACCGAAGATTGAAAGCCATTATTTGAGAGCACAAACAACACGGGAATTCATTGATGGAGGGAAGATTATATCTGACTTACATAGGAATTATGTGAATGAGTGTAAACAAGATGGGCGCAACTTTGGAAACTATGTGATGTACAGTCGCATTTTCAACGGTGAATTTAATTTAGGATTTTTTGTGCCAAAAAAGACAGGTGTGAATTGTATGTAGCTTATGAAAATGCAGTTCCTGAAAGTAAACTGTTGCTCAAGAAAAAGTATGATGAACATTTAATTGATAAGATTTTATCCAGGGAAGAAAAAAAGAAAGATAAAGAAGCCCTAAAAGTAAACAAAAACCTGATTGTATCTGTATACGATTTACAAGCAGTTTTAGAGGTACCTCATGGTGATGTTTCTGTTTTTTATTATAAGAGCAAATTAAATAATATGAACTTTACGGTAAGCAAATTGAAAGCAAAAGAATCAGGTAAAAAGAAGAAAAAGCAACAGACAGAAGATGATACTTACAATGGAGAAACCATTGTAAATCACAGTATTACTAATTGTTATTTTTGGCACGAGGGTCAGGGTAATCGGAGTGCAGATGAGAATAGTAGCTATTTACTTAAATATAGAGAGAAAGAATTGCATTATTACGAGGGTGACCAACCAGTTGATCTAGTTTTTTATTCGGATAACTGTTGCGGTCAAAACAAAAATAAGTTCATTGTTGGATTGTACATGTATGCAGTATTGAAGTTCAGTAATTTAAATTCTATTAGTCATAAATTTTTGATAGCCGGTCATGCGCAAAATGAAGGTGACGCCATACAGTCGGTAATCGAAAAGCAAATAAAACGTTCCTTAAAAACTGGTCCAATTTACGTGCCCAGCCAGTACGTACAAATAATTAAAGAGGCAAAGAAAACTGGGGAACCACTGAGAGTAAATGAACTATCATACACCGACTTTATTAATTTAAAAAGAGTAGTTAGTGATTTATGTTGGATTAACTTTAATACTAAAGACCTGGATCGAATAAAGTAAAAGTAGGCAAATAAACTCACACTGCACATTGCGGGAACATCACAACAGGAACAATAATACTCACTTTAAAAATTACTAACTCGTTTATTTCTTAATAATCAATATTTATTCACTATCCACAGTACAATAAATTCGTTAAATACACTTAAGAAGCACTCAAGGGTTATCAGGTTCAGTATCAGTAATAGAACACATTTCAATAATTTTTTCAATCTTTTTTTAAAAAAATATCCGACCTAACGTAATATGATATCGACAATAGGAATAGGTCAGTAACCGCGCGCCGGCGTAGATAGTTCGAACTTCTTAGAATTTTGACCAACCGAACAGTTGATACCTATTAGCCGAGTACCTACTCGTAGCTACGCTCGGTTATTCACCTTCGCCGCCGCGCCGGCGTAGGTACTTTAAACTTCTTAGAATTTTGACCGATCGAACAGCTGGTAAATACCTGCTTGTAGCTACGTTCGTTCGTTCACCTTCGCCGCCGCCGCACGCAAGTTACCATAAAAACCAGTTCCAAAATAAACATCTTTCGTTAACATTTTTTTTTTTTATACTTTATTAGTAAGAACAAAATTCTTAGTAATTAATTACGATCTAGCCAAAAAGGCTAATAAGCAATTTAACTCTAACTTAATATGTTACGTAATAGATTATGTTAAAACTAAGAATAGTGTCCAATTGCACTTATATACAAGTCCGTAGCACTTTCTTAGAGTCTAATACAATTTTTAAAACACTACGTTCATGTGTTATATTGTATAGCACAATACTGTTACTATTTTAACTCACTTTGTACACTACACTAATTCAAAAGGTTTAGTTCTTTTTAGCCTTCGCACTAAGTCTGTGTTGTCTAGCAGCTGGATTGCCTCAACATTCACGTGTCGGTGAAGTCTGTTTTCGTGGGCTTCAGCAAATTTTTGGATAATGGTGGTGACGAATTCCATTTTTATGTCACGGTGAAGGTCGTCATTTCTTATGTACCAGGGTGCAT
The DNA here is from genome assembly GCA_932294355.1 of Aporophyla lueneburgensis. Lineage (NCBI taxonomy): Eukaryota > Metazoa > Arthropoda > Insecta > Lepidoptera > Noctuidae > Aporophyla > Aporophyla lueneburgensis. Next base: position 6,394,983 of record OW028735.1, read on the forward strand.
TGACAGCATCCCTGAGTACTTTATTTTGGAATTTTGCTGCTTTGTTTAGTACAGCCCCAAAGTTGGATACCATACGTCCATATTGGCATCAGAATATGCTTGTATAGGGTTATTTTATTATGTAATGATAGACAGGATGTCCTTCCAAGTAACCAATACATACTTTTATAACGTATATCGAGCTCCTGCCTTTTCTTTTTGACATGAGCTTTCCAACGCAGCTTGGCGTCGAGAGTTATGCCAAGGTATTTGGCTGTATTAGCATAAGGCACTTGCTTGCCATTTATGTAGATTGGATGATAGTCCAAGTGTTTGTTTGTGAAGTCAATGTGAATTGATTTTGACTCATTCAGTTTGATCTTGCATTTTTGTGTCCACTCATAAATTTTGTTTACAGCTAGTTGAACTTTTTCTACTGCTTCTCTGTGGCTTGATCCAGTAGCCATAATTGCAGTATCATCTGCAAAGGTCGCAATGGTGTTGTTTTCCAGTTCTGGGATGTCACATGTGTATAACAAGTACAAAATTGGGCCTAGGACACTTCCTTGAGGCACACCAGCTTTTATAAGCATCATCCTGCTGTATTCTAAACATTCTATTAGTTATATATGACTTTAGGATATCTGCAAATTCTGGCAGCATGCGTCTGAGCTTGAATATTAGACCCTTATGCCAAACTTTGTCAAAAGCTTGCGCGACATCTAAAAATACGGTGGCGCAAACTTCCTTATTTTCAAGCGTTTTTTCAATTATGTTAGTTATTCTATGTACCTGGTCAATAGTTGAGTGTTTTTCCCTGAAGCCAAATTGATGGTTTGGTATAAGGTCTTTATCTTCTATTAATGGTTTTAACCGTTTCAATAACAGTTTTTCAAATAGTTTTGATAACACCGGCAACAGAGAAATAGGTCTGTATGAAGATGCTTCATGGGGTGGTTTCCCAGGCTTTGCAATCATGATGACTTCAGCAACCTTCCATGATTCAGGTACATGTTTTAAAATAAATGCAGCATTGATTAGCTTGGTCAGCTTTGCTATGGCTTTGCGCGGGAGGTGTTTTAGAATTTCACCTGTAATGAGGTCGTAACCCGGAGACTTTTTCGAACTGATGTTATTTTGAATTTCTCTCATTACTTCGTTAGGAGTCACAAGCTTAATTCTTTTATTTTGTGCTAATCTTTCACTCTCAATTATTTCTATCGAGCTTAAATTGGGTTGAAAAGTATCTTCCAAGTGTTGAGCAAACCTTAACGCTTTTTGGTCATTGCTTATGGCCCATTTTCCGTCGCTATCTCTAATGGGTGGTATTTGTATATTCGGCCTTTTTAGATTTCTTGTCGCTTTCCATAGGGAGTAATCCGTTGATTTGTCATTGGTTAGATGCAAAAGGTTGGTATTCAGAGATTCATCCTCAAATTGTAGAATTTTTCTCTTTAATCGTTTAGTTAGGTTATTTAGTACTGTTTTATCTCGCGGGCACCTTGTTTGCTGCCACCGTTTCCTTTGTTTCCTTTTCGCAGTTAGTAAATCCACAATTTCTCTAGGATAGATAAATCCCTTATATTTACGTTTTAATTGCGGTGTGTTGTTCCACGCACATTGTTGGATGTTAACAATAAATTTATTTACTTCTGAGTCAAGCTGATCTTGCTTTTTTATCGGAGTTTTAAGGTCGATAATATTATCTAGATCAAGGGCAAAACTTTCCCAATCTGTGAACTTATTAACCAGCGTTAAATGGCTTTCTTTGAGTAAGATTTTTTGACTGAGCATTAGTATAATTGAAGAGTGGTCCGAGTTCATATGAAAACCTTCCTCTAGACTGACGTAATTGGCGGATATATTTTTGCATATGAAAAAATCTATAAGATCCGGTATTTTCTGGTGGTCAGTGGGCCAGTACGTTGGTTTACCTGTGCTCATGACTTCGGAATGTGTATCTTTAACTGCACTTAAGAGCTGCCTTCCCTTAGTTGTAGTAAGTCTTGATCCCCAATGCGTATGTTTAGCATTAAAATCGCCGCCTAGGATAAATCTCTGGCCTAATAGTTCAAAGAGATGTAAATATCTCTCTTTTCTTATCATGTGCCGTGGAGGACAGTATACGGCTGCAATGGACACGTGACAAATTTGGTTTTAACAGAAACTGCCACGGATGGAATGTCTTGTTCTTCATATTTACACTGCACGTAGTGACTAATGTTGTCTTTGATTATAACCGCGCTACCTCCCCTGGCAGAGTTGTCAGGGTGGAGCGAATTATATATCACGTATCCTCTAAATTTGACAAAAGATTGTTTAGTGAAGTGTGTTTCAGAGACCAAACACACGTCTATATTTTCTGTGTTTAGGACTGCCTGCAACTCATTTTGATGTTTGAGGAGCCCATTAGAGTTCCACGCCATTATTTTAAGGGTGTTATTCATTTTTTATTATTTAAAACAGCTGTTTTAGTGCCGAACTCTAATTTTTCTAATCTCTTGTCAAATGAGGTAATACACATTAAGATCTGATTGATCTTACCCTCTAGATTCAAAGGCTGTGATCTTTGTTTTATTGCTTGCGCATATGAACTTGTGTTGGTTACTGGCATGGGTTTTGCAGTTGACTGGACACTTGCTTTCTGTGCCTGTTTGTCAAGATCTCGTAAGGGATGAGATTGTTGGGTAGATGGTACTACAGGTTTCTTTTTGATATTTTTATTTTTCATCATTTGCATCTGTTTAGCTACTTCACATCCTCTATAGTTGGCAGGGTGGGGTAGGCCACAGTGAACACATTTTGGCTTCTCTTGTGGAGTAGCTTTGGTACAGTTGGCAGTAAGATGCTTGCCAGTGCATTTTACACACCTTGGCTCTTTTCTGCAGTACTTATGAGTATGCCCATATGCCTGGCATCTCTTGCATTGAGGAATTAGTTTAGGATTTTTAAGTGGGTTCAATTTTACACCCTAAAATGTACTTTATGCCATAGATTTTGTTGACATCTTCGTCATTATTAAATGATAGAACGAACATGTTAAGTGGTTCTTTATTCTTCCAGCTCAATTTGTTGTCTACTTTTTCTATTTTCAGTCCTTGCGTTGTTAGATCGTCTTTGATTCCGTCAGGTTGGCACGAAGAATGTAACTTCTTCACAACAACTCTAATTGGTCTAGCTTGCCTATTCTCGTACGAATGCCAATGGTAGTCTTTTTCTGTTAATAGCCTGGCAATTAATCTATAAGAGTCTTCTGTTTTAGCGTTAACCTTCACACAATCCCCATTCATCATTTTTGCGTTAAATGATTCAGCTGGTATTGTTTCAGTTAACGAGTCATAGAACGTTTGGTAGTTCTTAACTCCGTCTATTATGATTGGCGGTGGTGGGGGCACTTTTTTGACAGAAGTCTCTTTCGCGTTCTTTTGTTGTTTATCTTGTTGGGCACTTATTCCAGATTGTTGTTTTGGAGAGAGGGAGGTGTTAAGCTTCCTCTTCTTCCTGTTCTTGACCCTAATCCACTCAGTCTCTTTAGCGAGCTCATCCTCGTCCGTGCAATATTCAACGTCACTTTTAGTACGCTGGGCAAATATTGGTTTCTCGCTTTCCTGTTTTTCTAAGGGTTCTTTAGTTTCTTTTTTTTCCTTCAAGCAATTTAATTTTCCTTGAAGGGCTAGAACTTGTTCCTGCAAGCTATTAATGTGATCATTCAGATTACGTACCATACATTGCAGTTTTTCCTTGTCCGTTTTCTCCTGGATGTAACAGTCATACAACCGCTTTTCCAGGTCAGTTTTTATCTTAATAGACTCTTTAGCCATTATTTTGTTGTAAGGCGAGTTTAACACCTAAAAAATAAATTATTGTAAGCACTTCATGATTTCCGCACTTGTAACTAGGTCATGGCAATGACACCGATAGATCGACCGACGTAGGTACGCCGCCGCGACGCCGGTGTTGTGCTGCGTCTGCAGAATACTCTTAACTAGAGCACGCGCACGCGATCGTACGTCGGTTCACTATTGTAGTTAAACAACAACTTATTTTTTTGTACTAAGATATATCAAAATAAAAATTGCATGGTTATTATAACTCGTTTAGGTTTAATTTGTTAAAATTTGCGCACTGGTTAAAAAGTTATCCTGTATGAGTGCATTTTGCATACAAATGATACTTGCGAGAACAATTCCTTGACATTTTAAGTGTTACACAGGTACTCTGAACATCTATCATTGCTGCGTAGAATCTCTCACATTCCACGCACAAGGCTGTCAGTATGATAACGTTCTTCAAGTTCCAGATTTGACTTAATATTAGTAGTATAATCATCTGAAATATTAAATAATTACCATCATCCACAGATCGCTTCTTTACTATGTTTATTGAATGGTATGTATGTAATTATGTAACGGAAACTTGGAATATAATTTTCACCCTCTTTAAAACGTCAGATTAATTTGAAACTGCTCACGTACCAAAGACTGATGATAATACAATAATTTTATAAATGTGTACCATTATCCAAAATACGCTTCAGTAGCTAACCGAACTAAAACGTAGAAAATTATTAGAAAAAAATCAACGTAGCGATAGTTATTAATAAATTAAACCATATTAATGTAAAAAAGCGCGAACGCGGGTGCATGATGTCAATTGATGTGAATATTTTGTCGACAGCTACTGATAATAGTATAATCCGTATAAAAATATCTCAAAAAGTACCTCAAGCTTTTTACATTAAAATGATTTAATTTATTCACCACTGTACGCTTGTTTTATATATTTTTATAAATTAATATTTACATTTTAATTTGGTTTTCTATTAAAGCGTGTTTTATAGTTTTAAAAACGATTGTTTATAATTTTTGGCTGAATTTGGATCTATTTTCTAACGGGTGCAAATAGTGACGAATATTAATACTTTGGTAGGGGGTGTTAATTTACTGACGCACTACTGACCGTTTTATCACCTCGTTCTACCAAATCCCTTAAAGATAATACCAGAATCAAGTACCGTAAACATTGGTAGGTTAAATATATTATGTGAAATAAAATCTGCAAGTTAATAAATATAAAATTAATATTTTACTTAAATAAGATTTATTTTAATAAAGAAGATGAAAATTGCATAATTTCTTTGTAATTATTCAACAAACTCATTATAAACTTAACATTTGTCGCGATGCTGCCATTATATCCAAGTAAATTCTCTGTATTTGTGCGTATAACAAAAACTGTATTCCAGTAATCTTCTCTTTCTAAATCTTCGTAGTTTCCGGACATCTGGATTTTTTCAATCCATGTACGAAGAATTTTTGTGATTAATTTTAATATAAAAATAGCATAAAGAACGTTACTGTCGAAAGCAATTCCATAAAAAGCCACTACATTGACAAATAAATTAAAGGGTTTAAAAATAAATAAGAAACAAATCAATATATTAATAAATACAATAGTTAGGGTGATAACACACGTCCAGTTGTAGACTACTAAAGCTTTGAGCTCGCTATAATTTATTTGTTGAACTCTAAGAACGTGCTGAATTTTCAAAACCATCAAGATATTATTATTGAATCTCTCTAAGAAGGTGTTCATTATATTTCCAATCAAGTAGATAATGAAATCAAAAGCACTGCACGCACAATGAAATAAACCCCAAGCGTCCCACCTACTACTGTATTCTATTAATAGTGCGATCAAATTATATAAACATATACATTGGAATATAATTAAGCAAACCACTGTAATGAAATTATAAAGAAAAGTATTATCAGCGATAACATTGTCACGAATAGAATACTTGGCGCAAAAGAAAATTCTTTGCATGAGATTGATCGGTCTTAGTACTGATTGCAAATCTTTTTCAATCACGGAGCTAAGAAATATTTTAGTGGATGAGACTGTTGCTAGATTCCCGATTATAATAGCGTTTTTGCTAGATTTGAAGTATTTTTCTAAAGACGAAAACATGTTTGTTATTGTATTGTTTCGGATGAACTGAAATAAATGAAAATCGATCTATGAGTAAAGAGATACGAGAGACTTAAGCAAATGGTTTTAATATTTTAGTGTTTAATTAAGTTGAAATAACTATTACTATTAAGTTGTTGTAGTTGTGTTGTAGTTGAAGTTGAAATTTGGTAAACATAATGAATTACTCCCTTCGTTTATAAACTTACGTATACATATGCTAGCTTTTGCCCGCGGCTTCGCCCGCGTGGTTGTCGAAAATTACCATAGGGCCATAGGGGATGAATTTTCGAGAATCCTTTCTTAGAAGATGTCTACGTCATAATAACTGTCTGCGTGCCTAAATTCAGCGCAATCCGTTCAGTAGTTTGAGCTGTGTGTTGATACATCTCTCAGTTAGTAACGTTTGCCTTTTCTATTTATAGATTTTTTGTCTGCACTGAAAACGACATAACCAACACCAATAAAGACTAAAATGTTGGAAAGAAGGGGGAATAAGTTTTCCTGATAGCTGAGAATTCCAATATCGTGAGGTGCTCATCGCCGGTACCGAAACCCACTGTATTCATTTTCGCTTATTTGTCCTCAGAACTTGTCGCTTTGGGGCACTTTTTGGTACACCTTCCATCATTTGTGCACGGAGATTGACATATTGAGTGCCCTGCATGAACAATAGAGCATTTTTTTTCTTCACAATGGTGTCGTGTGATATTTTTTCAATGTTAGCATCATAACGGAATTCCGTACTAATAATGTCGTGAACTTGGCTAGGATGAAACTTTCTTTTAGCCACAATAAAAGATTTACGTGGTTAAGGCTCGCTTTTGCTACTCTATGGAGGACATGAACTACTGCATCTATTTAAATATTTGACTTTTCGTAAGAAAAGCAAGTAACTTCTAGATTTTAATAATAAAAAAAAAACTAGCAAGTCATGAAGCAAGCGAGGTCGTATCTGACAGTAGCTCTTGTGCCAGGCATAAAATCGATGGAAAACCGTGTCTTTACCGAGTGGTCGCCCCGAGCTAATCAAACGGATGCAAATAAGCATATGTTTTATTTAGGAACAAAAACACATTGACATAAATTACAATAGGAACGATGATAGTTACAAAAGTTATAAACTATGTCGCAGCTTTCAACGCCCGTCTAAACATATAAAACAGTTTAGCTGAGAATTTAAACATAAGCATAAATAAAATTAAAAATATACAAAACAAAAACTAAGTGTGTCTATTTCTGCCAGAGTCGCGAGATTGTTCAAAAGAGATACCGTGAACCTGGCACATGGGCCACTGAAGGAACACGGGTGGGTTTTAGTCAGTAAAAGTCTGACATGTCCTCCCGCTCCGCCTAAGAGCGGGAAAAATCATTTGATGATTTCCCATTAAAAAAAAGTGTGTATTTTGAGTAGTGTTGTAGTGTGAGTGAGGGTATGTGTGAGTGTAGGTAAGTGTGAGCAAGTGTGTGTAAGTGAGGCTGTGTGTTAGGGTTCTTAGTCTAGGTATGTTTCAAGTTTTACAATTTCTTAAGTTTCATCATATGATAGTGATTTTAACCAGTCGGTTAACTTTACTCTTAAGATCTTATGAGATAAGCGATAAATATCGATCGAATCGTAAACGGCGCTTTTGTTTCCTTTATTATAGATCTTGGGGCTAATGAACCTAAAGTGTCTTCTCGCTACTGCTGCTCTACAAGACATTATTGTACAGACTCTGTCGGAAAGACGTTTCCTTGTATTATAGGTTAGATCGCAGGGAACGAGCTTGTGTTTTTTGAGTAAAAATGGGAGGCTGGCTTAAAATGCCTGGGCTAAAATGCAATAAATATTGTCTTGCTGATACTGAGCATGAGGAGGTTTGTATTCAACCATTTCCTGACCGTAAGTATCCTAAATGCATATTGTATGTACTTAATTCAACCATTTCCTAGCTGTAAGCTTCCTAAATGCTTCTTGTATATACTCATGGAGGTATCTTGAGTTGCTTACGATTGAGGAGGTATCGTTTTCGTGGTTTTCGAAGGTTCTAAAGCCGGTGGGATCCAAATGAAAATCAAAGATGACGGCTGCGAAAATTTCCAAATTTATCATCTTGCGGTTCGGTTTCGTAGTTTTCGAGAATGCTAAAGCCGATGGTGAGGTCAAAATTAAAATCAAAGTTAGTGGTTCCAAAACATTTCAAATTTTGCATCATGGGTGTCGTTTTCATGGTTTTTGAAGGTGCTAAAACCCGCCATATCGTAGTCACCAGCTTCGATTGTAATTTTTTTAATACATGTATTTTATTAACAAACAATACAATTATATTATTTTTGATTTTATAACTTTACTCGCCAAACTTTATAGTTTGATAGCGTGAAGCACTTGTTAATTAGTACATTGTTTTATTTAATTTTATACTTGTAGAAAAGCTAAATTTGGAATAAAACTACTAACATTTAAATACTATAAGGTACGAAGTGTGTTCTTTTTTCTCCATTGGCTGAATCCTCGTTATAGAGAAATATATTATTTAACTTTGATTTTAAGATACCTTACCTTAGGTACCTATTTTTTTGCCACTAAATGTCTAGAAAATATTTCCAGTAATGTGTTATTTTCCGTTAATCTAGTATTTTTGCTCTTCTTCTATTATATTTATTTACTTACCACTAAAGTAGTGTTCTAGACTTATCAAAACCTCAACTTTCCTATCTACAAGTAGGACTTCACAAATGGGAATAAAACGGTTACCTATCATAAGTTCGAAAAATATATGACCGAATTTCATTTCACCTAAAACTTTTCAACTATTATCGTTTTGTTTTTTTTTACTTCATCGAAGTCACGTCTGCCACTGTATCAGTTGACCTATTATGATTTCGATCTTTTTCGTTCCTCCGACGTTTTATTTGGTCGAAAAAGTTTTTACCGAAGTTACACTTAGCCGAAATAACATTTGTTCGAAGTATTATTATTATTTATTTATTGATCAGATAACAAAAATCCATTGGGTTAGTAACAATAATCTTAACCTATGTTAGTTGTCGGCGACGAAATGTAAGCATCTAGGCGCAAGTAGTATCGGAGTGCACCCTAACGATGCATTTGTAAGTTAGAAAGCATTTTTAAATTAGTAAAGGTCTCAAAAGTTCGTAAAAATGTCAAAATTTAGACCCCCTCTGGGTAAGTGGGTGCAAGTAGCGCAGAGAGCGCCTTGATAATAAAATGTAAATATAAGGAATAATTTTGTAGCTAGTAAGGAATTTAATAATTTTGAAAAGTCTTGTCTATAAGTTTATGTTTTAGATTCTAATTAGTTTTAGTTTATAGATTTCATGCTTAGTTTTCTTATTAGAATCTAATTAACTTCAATTTGAGTGAATCTTGTAAGGAAATGTACAAAATTTCGAAAGGATGTTCTATAATTACGTAACTTGAAAATGAGGTTTTTTGTTTATGGTCCGATTGTTGCTATTTTTGTTGTTAACGATAGAATTAGATGTAAAACCACTTTTAACGTTTAAATTATCAAAATCGGACCACAGGATTCAGAGATATTATAGATTAAAGATAGTGGCAATTGTCCTAAGTCAAAACTTGTAAGTTTTTGTTCTAGAAAGTTTTTATTGTGACTATGTACATGCAATATTGTGTTTTTATATAAGACGGGACCACATAACAAATGTAAAAATATATAGATTGTAAGGGGTTATGTGATAATTAATGCAAAATAAAGGGTTCAAAGATTTCTATGGACCAAAAATACTAGAAGAAAAGTGTTTTATTTCGTCCGTTTCTCTCAGAATTCAGTCTCACGTTCAGTCTCCCGAGGTCTTGGTCGACCGTATCGTTATTACGCATTCAGGGGTGCGTGGTGACGTGTTTTACCAGCGCAGTAGGTAAGTAGGGAAGCACGTCAAAAACGTGGGAGAAGTCCCAGGGCGAGTAAGGGTGCTGATCACATCTCATTCGTCCACTACAATTGGTCCTTCGAGCGCCGGATTCCCTGCAGGAAGAAACCAGAAGAGTTCAGAAGATTAGAAGTTCAGAAGTCCGAAAAATTCAGAAGACTGAAACATGCCGGTTACCAGGTCGCAGAAGGATGCCCCCTCACGTCCGCCGTCCCGTCCTTCCGCTAAGGACGCGACAGAAGAGGCAACAGAATCAGAAGGGGTCACGTCGGCGTCATCGGGAACCGCAACTACATCGGGCACGAACACCTCTTCGGGTACGACGGCTACGGAAGAGACCACGACAACGGAGACAACGGTGGAGACTGCGACCACAGCGGCGACCGAGAAGAACGGTCAGAAGAAAGAAGCCGCACAGAAGGAAACGACCAAGAAGGCCCCAGAAGATGCCGCGGAAAAGGCTGTTCCTGGTTCTACCAAGACGCTAAAGCCGAAAGGGGTCGGTCGTCGCGCCAGGTCCATGAAGACCACGAGCACCACGGCCAGAAGACGCGAGCTGGAAGCCAAAGAAGAGTTAGCGCGCCTGGAACTGAAGCAAGCACAGGCTGCGGCGAAACTAGCCCGTGTCAGATTGGAACTGGCACAGTGTGAAGATGATGACTCCGTGGATGAAGACCTGGAAGACAGAACAGCACAGGTGCAGAACTGGATCCAGACATCTATAATGGAAGACGACAACAGGGAACGACCGGAGCCACGAGATCAACCTCCAGCAGAAGAACCTCAGAAGGTGAAGCCAGAAGAGCACTCCCCAACGAAAGGAACTACGATTGAAATTCAAACGTTGGCGACGGCGTTGAAAGAAGCCTTCACTATACGGGAACAAGCAACGCAGCCGAAGTATATCCACGAGTTACCCTACTTCGACGGCAGCAGCAGTGAGTGGTTGGCGTTCAAGGTTGTCTACGAGGATACAGCACCGATGTTCAACGACGTCCAGAATATGGCTCGCTTAAGAAGAGCACTTAAGGGCAACGCAAGAGAAGCTATCAAGAGTCTGTTGTACTCCGAAGCCTCTCCGCTGGAAGTGATGCAAGCCCTGAGAAGAAGATATGGAAGGCCTGACGCGCTGGTGTTAGCAGAATTGGACAAAGTCAAGGCGTTATCGAAGATTTCAGAAAATCCAAGGGACATATGTGTCTTCGCAAGCCAGATCAACAACAGCGTAGCAGCAATAAAGGGGTTGAAGAAACCGCAGTACCTACATTCACCTGAAATAGTGAAACAAATAATAGAGAAGATGCCAACGGTCCTCAAGTTCAGATGGTACGACTTCACGGTGGCAGCAGAAGAAAGTGAGTTCTCCGACTTAACCCTGGTATCCAACTTCCTGAACAAAGAAGCAGACAAATGTGGAGCCTTCGCGACCTCAGAAGAGAAGAGTGGGATCAAGAGGACTCATCGACAAGCGGCGCATGCAACGAAGGAGAAGGACTTCAAAGGAAAGGATGCTAAGAAGACTTGCCCCACGTGTGAAAGTGAGCACTTCCTAGTTGAATGTCAGAAGTTCCAGAAGGCATCGGTTCAAGATCGGTGGGCAATAGTTAAGAAGAGCCACGTCTGTTTCAAGTGCCTTCAAGGGAAACACCGGAAGGAGAGCTGCAGGAAACCACCATGCAAGGAATGCAAAAGGTGGCACCATCATCTGTTGCACGTCGACTCAGAAGACAGGACCTCGGGAGACAAAAAGGAGACACATCAAGAAGAAACAAGTGTCACGGCGTCAGTGAATGCGGTAAACAACGCAAGAGCATACCTGAAGATAGTTCCAGTGGAAGTTTTCGGGTCAAAAGGATCTAAGAAGATACTAGCCCTCATGGATGAGGGGTCAACAGTGTCACTCTTGGATGAGAAGGTGGCAGAAGAAGTCGGCGCTCAAGGAAACAGAGAAGAACTGGTCATCGAGACAGTAGGAGGCAGGCTGATAAAGAAAAAGGATTCTCAGACACTTGACCTCACGGTGAAGGGAGTTCACCAGGGAACCAAGAAGACAATCAGAAGAGTCCGAACTATCAACGAGCTGAAGCTTGCACCACAGTTCTTAGACAGAAAAAGGATTGAAGAATGTCGACACTTAAAGAAGATCGCCGACTCGCTGTACTACGAAGGGGAACCACCGCAGCTACTTATAGGTCAAGATAACTGGGAGCTGATTGTGACTCAAGAAGTAAAAAGAGGGAAACCAGGACAACCAGTCGCTTCAAGAACAGGACTTGGTTGGGTGCTACATGGATCGGACAGCGGGAGTACAAGACCAGTGCAATTCCTGAACACGTGTCTTCATGTCAGCACACCTGAAGAAGAGATGCATCAAGCCATCAAGGACCATTTCGCGATCGAAGCGCTTGGGGTGCTACCAAGAAGACCTACTACGGACTCAGAAGGTAGAGCGCTTGCCATCCTAGAGAAGACCTGCAGAAGACTTGAAGATGGTCGATTTGAAGCTGGACTCCTGTGGAAGAACGAAGAAGAGCAGATGCCAGAGAGCTACACGTCTGCTAAGAATCGATTGATCAACATCGAGAAGAAGATAGACAGGGATCTCCAGCTGAAGGCAGAATACAACAAGCAGATCCAGCATCTAATCGACAGCAAGTATGCAGAGGAAGCACCTATAGGACAAGAAGACTCCAAGAATAAATGGTACCTCCCTCAATTCTCCGTGGTTCATCCCCTTAAGAAGAAGATAAGGATCGTCTTCGACGCAGCAGCCAAATCCAGGGGAAGAAGCCTCAACGATGCTCTACTGCCAGGACCAGACCTACTGCAGTCACTCTTTGGAGTACTGCTCAGGTTTCGTCAAAGGCCCTTAGCAGTGGCAGCCGACATAAAGGAAATGTTCCTGCAAGTTCGTATCAGACCAGAAGATAGAGACAGCCTGCGTTTCCTGTGGCGAGGGGATCGGCGCGACATAGTACCGAAGGAGTATAGGATGACATCAGTCATCTTCGGCGCGACCTCATCTCCCAGCACAGCGATCTACGTCAAGAACCGAAACGCAGCGGACTTCAAGGAACAATACCCAGAAGCTGCAAGAGCGATCGAGCTGAACCACTATATGGATGACTACCTACACAGCTTTCATTCAGAAGAAGACTTCAGAAGAGTGACGGCGCAAGTGGACTACATACATCGGAAGGCAGGCTTCGAGCTTAGAGGATGGGCATCAAACCAACTTGAGCTGCTGCAAGACGTAAAAAAGGACACATCAGAGAAAACCGAAGTGGACCTTGGCGAGAAAGAAGAGAAGACACTAGGACTGCGCTGGTTCACAGAAAGGGACTCCATCGGCTTCAGGGCGAACCTTCGAAACACACCGGAGGAGATAGCTACAGGGCTCCAGGTGCCTACGAAGAGAGAAGTCACCAGCGCCGTAATGTCAACCTTCGACCCACTGGGATTAGCATCACCGGTTCTCGTCCAAGGTAAGAAGCTGCTTCAGAACATATGGCGAAGCGGCGTCGGCTGGGATGAAGAAATAGAAGACAAGGAATACGAAGCGTGGAGAACCTACTTAGAGAAGATGAAGCTGCTTCAAGACCTTCAGATTCCAAGATGTCTAGCGCCACATGGCACCGAGGGGGAGCTGCACACCTTCACAGACGCAAGCGAGATGGCGTACGCAGCAACAGTTTACTGGAGGACACAAGGTCGGGACGGGACTTACAACATCAGCTTAGTGGCGGCAAAAGTACGTGTCACACCACTGAAACCAGTGTCGATCCCGAGACTCGAGCTGCAGGCGGCCCTTCTTGGAAGCAGACTAGCACACTCGGTGGAAGAAGAAATGGACCTGAAGGTGGTAAAGAAGACCTTCTGGACAGACTCCAGCATCGTACTCTCTTGGATCAAGACGGACCCGAGAACCTTCAAGACGTTCGTAGCTCATCGCTTAGCAGAGATAGAAGATCTCACGAAACCACAAGACTGGAGATGGGTACCGACAGCACATAACCCTGCTGACGATGCGACGCGCGACGTACCGGAACACTTCGACTGCTGTCACCGCTGGTACGTTGGACCTGACTTCCTGAGGAAAGAAGAAGCCCACTGGCCGGCACCTAGAACATTCAAGAAGGAAGCCACCGGTGAAGAGAAGACAGCAGACGTCGTAGCAGCAGCAAGCACCACTTATCCATCACCAGATCCTGAGAGGTTCTCGTCCTGGAAGAGACTTTGGCGAGCTACAGCAAGAGTGTTGCAATTCATACAACTCTGCAGAACAAAGGAGAGGGTCAACGTCAGCCGAGAAGATCCCGCCTGGAAAGCAACACAAGGAAAATGAACTAAAGGTGTCGAGAAACGACATCAATCTTCAAGAGTGCCAGACAGGAAATATATACCGCTGAACGCCGAACTACTAGAGCAAGCTGAAATCATACTACTGAAAGGCAGTCAAGAGAGAAACTTCAAAGAAGACATCAAGTGTCTGCAGCAAGGAAAACCATTAGAAGGAAGCAGCAAATTGAAAAAGCTCGACGTAGTGCTGGAAGACGGTGTCCTGCGGCTGAAAGGAAGAATCGACGCGATACGAGGAGTAACAAGAGAATACAAGAGACCCATCGTGCTCGACAGTAAGGACAAGACCACGAGACTTATACTGGAAGATTTCCACTGCCGATTCAACCATGGTAATCACGCAACAGTAATAAACGAAGTGAGACAGCGTTTCTGGGTGCTGGGAATAAGATCGGCAATCAGAGCAGTGCAACATCAGTGTCAATGGTGCAAAGTGAGAAGAGCAAAACCGCGAGAATTACCGACGGGCAACCTACCTTCAGAAAGGCTGATGCACAGTACACATCCCTTCACGTGCACTGGCATAGACTACTTCGGCCCGATGACAATCACCGTAGGAAGACGCCATGAGAAGAGATGGGGAGCTCTATTTACGTGCTTAACAACTAGATCCGTACACATGGAACTCACCCCTTCACTCTCCACCGACAGCATGATAATGGCCTTACGGAGATTCGCAGCAAGAAGAGGAATGCCGAAGATTGTCTACACCGACAACGGGACTAACTTCGTCGGAGCGAACAAAGAACTACAAGAAGCACAAGACACCATGAAACGAGAAGATCTCATCTCAGAAGCAGAGAAGATCGGCGTGCAGTGGAAGTTCATCCCTCCTGGTGCCCCGAATATGGGCGGTGCATGGGAGCGTCTAGTGCGATCGATCAAAACCGCGCTGGACACCACCCTGAAGGAAAAACACCCGCGAGAGGAGATACTCCACACCCTCCTCTTAGAGGCCGAGCACATCGTTAACTCTCGACCTCTCACTCACCTCTTCGAGAATCCTGAAGAAGAAGCGCTAACGCCTAATCATTTCTTAATTGGGCGGTCATGTGGCGCACCAAGAGTCGGCAACTTCGAAGACAGCGAGCTGGTGGGCAGACCCACCTGGAAGGCCACGCAACGGCTTGCCGACCACTTTTGGCAACGCTGGCTGCGGGAATACCTACCTACCCTGCTGCCCAGGAAGATCAAGGGAAGAACCAACCCCACCGATCTACGAGTCGGAGACGTCGTGCTCATTGTCGACCACAGCCTGCCGAGATGTACCTGGCCACGCGGCAGAATCCAGCAGGTGTATCCGGGACCAGACGGGCGAGTCAGGATCGTCAACGTCGAGACCAGAGGAGGAGTTCTACGAAGACCCAGTTCGAGAGTGGTGTTGTTGGTGCCGGGAGTATCGCCGAGCCTGGAGGATGGTGCGACGCACGAGGGGGAGAATGTCGGCGACGAAATGTAAGCATCTAGGCGCAAGTAGTATCGGAGTGCACCCTGACAATGAATTTGTAAGTTAGAAAGCATTTTTAAATTAGTAAAGGTCTCAAAAGTTCGTAAAAATGTCAAAATTTAGACCCCCTCTGGGTAAGTGGGTGCAAGTAGCGCAGAGAGCGCCTTGATAATAAAATGTAAATATAAGGAATAATTTTGTAGCTAGTAAGGAATTTAATAATTTTGAAAAGTCTTGTCTATAAGTTTATGTTTTAGATTCTAATTAGTTTTAGTTTAAAGATTTCATGCTTAGTTTTCTTATTAGAATCTAATTAACTTCAATTTGAGTGAATCTTGTAAGGAAATGTACAAAATTTCGAAAGGATGTTCTATAATTACGTAACTTGAAAATGAGGTTTTTTGTTTATGGTCCGATTGTTGCTATTTTTGTTGTTAACGATAGAATTAGATGTAAAACCACTTTTAACGTTTAAATTATCAAAATCGGACCACAGGATTCAGAGATATTATAGATTAAAGATAGTGGCAATTGTCCTAAGTCAAACTTTGTAAGTTTTTGTTCTAGAAAGTTTTTATTGTGACTATGTACATGCAATATTGTGTTTTTATATAAGACGAGACCACATAACAAATGTAAAAATATATGGATTGTAAGGGGTTATGTGATAATTAATGCAAAATAAAGGGTTCAAAGATTTCGGCTTGGTGAAAACTAACAGTAAAATGGGCTTAAAAATCGCGGTCCTCTATGAGGTCATGGGAAGCGGCCCCCGCGACTATAAAATACGCTCGATCGGCCGGGCTCGTTTAGTCGCAGCTCAGCCGTTGAAGAGGCACAACGAAGAACAAGCCGAAGTCTATGGACCAAAAATACTAGTAGAAAAGTGTTTTATTTCGTCCGTTTCTCTCAGAATTCAGTCTCACGTTCAGTCTCCCGAGGTCTTGGTCGACCGTATCGTTATTACGCATTCAGGGGTGCGTGGTGACGTGTTTTACCAGCGCAGTAGGTAAGTAGGGAAGCACGTCAAAAACGTGGGAGAAGTCCCAGGGCGAGTAAGGGTGCTGATCACATCCCATTCGTCCACTACATTAGTACTTAACTAATAATACAGACAGTGTACAGGTGACAAGCGACGTCAACAACGGGCTGTCATATCTCCCGGCTATAGCACGTAGAATGCTGTTGGGACTGCCACGGAGTCTGTTTAGTAGAGACGCCGCCCTCTTACGACGTACAGCATTGAAGCAGTCGGTACGTGCCTCAGCGAACATAGAAGATGCGCTACAGAACCGAGGCAGCCGCAAAAGCACTCTAAATGCGTTGTTGTATTGGATCCGCAGAGCATTGTAGGCCTTCTGAGTGTAGCTGAACCACAGGCTACCCGAGTACAGCGACGTGCAATATGCTTTAAACAATGTTATTTTGACCGCAACCGTACATCGGAAGAACCGGCGGGCCAGCATATTAGCTCGAACCGACAATGCTCTGCGCTCCCTCTCCATATCTGCGTCGTCCTTCAAATCGTCCATGACCAAGTGACCCAGGTATTTAAAAGAGTACACTCTGTGCAACTCCAGACCGTTTAGTAACAAAGGCGGGACGGTGGAGGGTCCCTTGGTATCGGACTTGAAAACCATGTATTTAGACTTGCCTTCGTTGTATACAAGGCCATGAGACGCAGCATACGACTCGCAGATATCGAGAAGCTTACGGAGCGCAACGACCGAGGGGGCCAGCAGCACCATGTCGTCTGCAAAGCTTAAATTATTGAAACAGACTCCATCAATAAAGCAACCGACTCGTGTGCTGCTGAGCCGCTCGATCAGTGCATTCATGTACAGACTAAATAACAAAGATGATGTCAGGCCACCCTGCCTCATGCCACACTCTGGCCTACTTGGCTCTGATAGCTCTCCTGCCCAGCAAACCCGACTCTCCTGATTCATGTACCAGTATCGCAGAACCGAGACGAGCTCCGGCGGCACCATGGTATCAGACAACTTCTGCCAGAGAACGTCAAACGAAACAAGATCAAAAGCCCTGGACAGGTCTAGAAAACATGCATAGACAGGTGTTTTCCTGTCTGTGTAATACTTGACAGCATGTTTTAAACTAAATATTGCGGTTTCTGTGGACAGAAACCGCAATATTTAGTCCCTGGCCGAAACCCAAACTGGGCGTCATGCAGTTGGGTGTGAGTTTTCAAGTGTGAATTAAGCACACTGTCAAGTATTTTAGGAACGACAGTAGCCAAGGAAATCGGCCTATAATTTGACCTGTCCGAGACGTCTCCGGTTCTACTCTTGACCACTGGTACTACCAGAGCCCGCAACATATCGGGAGGAAGATATGAATGACCTAAGCACAGATTAAACAGAAGTGCCAACACACGAGGCAAATGGTACCCACCATGCTGCAGGTGCTCGATGCTGAGCCCATCGTGCCCAGGGGATTTGCCCCTCTTCATGATTTTAATTTTTGCCTTGACATCTTTTGCCAAGATACCTGTAGTTATTTCTGCAGCACTGTCCTCAGTATCAATCTCCTGGCACGGCGGACCCAACCGCGACTTCACATCAAAATGCATACTAAATAAATCAGCAACATCTTTTGAGTTAGAGACACCATCAATACTCATAGAAACGCCAGGTCTAGAACTTTGCTGTTTAGTGCTCTTCCAAAAACCCCCAAAATCTGAGGTCGAATGGCGTTTAGCTAACAAATCCATTCGGATCTGATCCTGGTTGTTTTGGCACCATTTGAGCTTCCCTTTGAATATCCTACGAGATTCTGTCATTGAGTCAAATATGGCGCCGCAGGTAGGCTTATGCTTCCGAACATTCATTATACAACTGTTCAGATTAACCTCTAAGTCCCTGAGATATCACATTTGGTATAGACACAATGGTTTTTTATTGTGTCTGTAATTAGCGGCATTCAACGGGTTAACCTACTCTTTTGTCTAATTAATTAATTATTTAAATGTAATGGCACTAATGGGCCTCATAAGAAGGCTCAAAGTCACCCAAAGAGCAATGGGCTATGCTTGGAGTTTCCCTACGCGATCGAATCAGAAATGAAGAGATCCGTAGGAGAACCAAGGTTACCGACATAGCCCGAAGAATTGCCAAACTTAAGTGGCAGTGGGCAGGGCACATTGCTCGCAGAATGGATGGCCGATGGGGCCGGAAGGTTCTGGAGTGGCGACCGCGTACTGGAAGACGGAGCGTTGGAAGGCCTCCCACAAGATGGAACGATGACCTGGTGAAGGCCGCAGGAATGCGTTGGATGCGGGAGGCACAGAACAGGTCGAAGTGGCGGTGCTTGGGGGAGGCTTATGTCCAGCAGTGGACGTCTTTCGGCTGAAATGATGATGATGATGATGAATGGCACTAAATAAAAAAGTTGATTATGAACAAAAGTGTTTTTATAGAGTCCTAGTAAGAAACATGCAAAAAGCATGAAGCGTACAAGCAAGCATACAGCATACAAGCAGGCATGCAGCATGCAAGCAGGCATGATTACACTCTAGGGGTAGGGCAGACAAGACTATGTAAAGTCGGTTTTACAGCAATTCGTTTCTCACTAAATTTTGTAGTAGAATATATTGAGTTTTTTGACACTACGTGTATTTTAATTTCATATTGAAAACGCTATCAAGTAACCGGCTATATATTTGTGACCAAATAATATTCCTTAAAATGTTGTTTCATTATGTTGAAAATAAATAATTTAGCAAATGAAAACAGTTCAAAAGAGGCTTCGGCGAATAGCAAATAGTTATTTTGTAAATCGGCGAAACATAGTTCGGTAAAATAATACCTATGACACATGATACTTCGATGATCTAAAAATATGTCAAATAATGCATATAGCAAAAAAGACGTCGGTCAACAGTTTTCGGTGAAATGAAATTCGGACAAAAATACATAATTCGGAAAAGTTATCAGTTCCCAATAAAACCTCATATGTAAAGTTCTACTACTTAATTGATAAAATTGACAGTATCGCCGCAATTCAGTATTATTAGTTAATTTTTTTTTGGGCCGTGGTCGTGGTATGGTAATTTTATTTTAGGATGCACCTAAAATAAAATTCGTCTTCACATATACAAATATTAATATTATAAAAACATTTTAAAAGAGTAACGGTGGAGTTTCTTGCCCATACGAATCTACTTTTGGAAGGAGTAACTAGAATCGATTCTATTTTAATGTAACTGTTGACGTTCAAAAATGCCTTTTTTGGGCCTTTTTGAAATAAATGCTTTGACTTTGACTTACGTTATTCATTTTTTTTGTGAATTTCAATATAAAGGATTTTCTTAATTTTTTAATTAAAAATCGAAAAACAAGTGTCAGTCACGATTGCTATAAATAGCGGTTTTACAAAACCATTACAATTTCTGCATCGGAATTGAAAAAAAATATGCATATGGAGTAACATTCATTTGATACGAGATGAGATGATGAGAGCCGTCGGAACTTTGTAAGCTAGTTCGTCGTTTTAGTGTTGCTCTTGCACTACGCAGAGCGCCATAAGCTGCGCTGGATACGCTATCGTATCAGGACTAGCGTGGCCCAGCACAGCTCTTTTCACGCTTGCTGATGAGTGACCAAACCATCGGAAATCGTTTACGTGGAGTAGGTCTGCATTCCCGAAGGCCGCTGAGAGTTCCACCTATAGCATCCCGTAATCGTAGGACCCGTTTACAATGGGTTCCGGAACACAGAAATTGGTAGGAAGAAAACAGGGGTTCTGTTTGCTTTTCCAATTTATCTCGTATCGGTATGAGGCCGGATACAAGACGTACTAGAGTTTGGAGGACCTCTGGACGTCAAGGTTGTTTGAAATGTTGTCAGGAATGTACATTAATATAGAGGGCGAACAATATTGGTTTGGCCTGGTATTTGGATCGGTGGCAGCACCGATCTCATTTGGAGTAGAGACAACCTCAATGCTCAGATTTATGCAGAGAGGATTGTTTCAGATGTGATAATCCCTTTGCGAAGCCGTTTAGAGTATTCGTTTTAACTAGTGCACGTCCACACACGGCAAGAGACGTAACACGCAGTCTTGCCGATGAACGTTCTGCCGTGGCCTGCTCAAACACCAGACCTCAGCCCAATTATGCACGCATGGAATACGCTCCAAAGAAGAGCTCTGACACATTGATTACTTTTTCTGTGTCTGATAAACTTACAAGAATAAATCTAAAGCTCACCTCACTCGGCTTAACATAATTATTTCTGTCTAAAATTTTATGTCGCTAAACGTATTTAATACCTCAAAATTGCTCTGAAAGTTTTTGAAAAATTCGTTGAGATTTCAGTAGTGGATTATGTTAGTTTTCCTATATGCCTTAAAATCAAGCGAATTGAAACAACAGAAATCTGAATTACCTCCTGTCCCCAATCTAATGCCCCGACTGCTAGCATCGTGAAAAACACAGCTTTATTTGACGTCAGAGTCAACAGCAGTGGACTTTTCGAGTTACAAATTCAGAGTTACAAACCGGCCAAGTGCGAGTCGGACTCGCGCACCGAGGGTTCACGTACCCTGCAGGTATTCACGGTTTATGTTAAAGACATAATTAAAAAAAAAATTATACGTATTTGAGTTGATTGAATGAAAAGTAAATTGCGGTGTAAGATTTATGACGTATTAAAAAAACCACTTACTAGACCTCGTTCAAACCAATTTTTGGTGGAAGTTTACATGGTAATGTGTACATCATATATTTTTTTTAGTGTATCATTCTCTTATTTTAGAAGTTACGGGGGGACACATATTTTACCACTTTGGAAGTGTCTCTCGCGCAAACTGTTCAGTTTAGAAAAAAATTATATTAGAAACCGCAATATCATTTTTGAAGACCTATCTATTGATAACCCACACGTATGGCTTTGATGAAAAAAATAAAAATGTTTAGTTTCAGTTCTAAGAATGGGGAACCCCAAAATTTATTGTTGTTTTTTTTTTCTATTTTTGTGTGAAAATCTTAATGCGGTTCACAGAATACATCTACTTACCAAGTTTCATCAGCATAGCTCTAATAGTTTCGGAAAAAAGTGGCTGTGACATACGGACGGACAGACAGACATGACGAATCTATAAGGGTTCCGTTTTTGCCATTTGGCTACGGAACCCTAAAAACAACATCGGCTATTGCGCGTTGTGATTCAACTGTATAAAGCTCGGATTAAATATTTGTTCACACTTTATCTCCTTTTTTATTATTTAATTATTTAAAAAAATAGTTCTATTTGTATTGATTGCCTTTTGTAAGCGGGCAATTTGTACAAGCTACGATTTACCTTGCACATCGATAATACAATATTTAGGTGTGCATTTATTTAACATATCATTTAAGTGTTATACTTTTGTAATGATATTCAGTAGCAATAAATAAATCAAGGGAAGCATTTTTGTCTAATCATTTACAAAACAGGCCACACCTTATAAGTTTATACAAGGTGCCGTTTTGGATCTGCAAAACATTTCAGGTAATTATGTTAGTGGTGTAATTGGAGAGCAACTATGCTGTTGTTTTTACTCGTTACAAAATATAGTCTTTTATGAAGTAACTAGCTTTTTCCAGCGGCTTCGCCCGCGTGGAGGTCGGAAATTATCCAGCGGAAACATACTACCTGGATAAAAAGTAGCCTATGTCCTTTCTCTGGCTCTAAACTATCTGTGTACAAAATTTCATTTAAATCGGTTCAGTCGTTTTAGCAGGAAAGTGAGACAGACAGACAGACAGAGTTACTTTTTCATTTGTAATATTAGTGTGGATTAATCGTAGAAACCATATTTTTCGCTCGTTGACGTGCTTTATTCTACTATACCTTTGAATAAATGAATAACTACACACCTGCTATCATACCAATGCATGAGAGGCCAATGGGAATAAATCTCGACCTGAGACGCAATAGGTTTTATATAGAATTTCACAAATTTAGAGGGGAGCCAAAAAAAATGTATATTAAAATTGTGTAAAACTGTTATTTTTGGAAAGAAGTTCCTTATGGCGCGTTGCGAAAAGGGGCTAGACGGAATTAAGAGAAAAAGTTGAAACGACACTTTTTAACCGACTTAAAACAGGAGGAGGTTTCTCAATTCGACTGATAATATAAAAAAAAAACAATAATGAATCCTGGAAAGGAACTTCGTTCCATCCGGGTGTCCCTTGACATTTCTCAACTTTTTATCGACTAGGCAAATGAAAATATAATAAAAATAATTATTTTAGTTAAGTCTTTTTTTATATCAATATAGTAATAAAACTAGTGTGCGTGTAATAATAATATTTGATTAATCAAATTCTACCTTTTTGATAACATCCGCCCTTATACTGTATTGATTTATAAAAGGACGAATCCGTTTCATTCTATTTAGGTATTTCTTTTATTGGGTTTTTCCATCTGGATTTTCTCAGTAGCAGCTCGGAGTCTGGATTTATGCCCGGTTGATGTGCAATAGGCTCGCCCCCTATTACATGGGACTTAAACATAACAGGCGAAATGTGGGTGTACTATAGGTACCTCTGCCCAACCCTTTGGGGAAACAAGGCGTGATGTTATGTTATGTTGTGTATATCCAACTTTATGCCTGCAATTTTTTGGTAAGTTAAATGCGTATTTAAGAATTTTTCTAATTTGGAACATTATGTTTGACCAGAAATAAAGGGTTCAGCTTAGTCTGATCTTGATAATATGCATATAAATAATTTATTATATTATGAAATACGTAAGGTCATCATCATCTGCTTAGCCTTTTTCCATCTTGAGGTTGGCTTCCAGTCTAACCGGATGCAGCTGAGTACCAGTATTTTACATGGAGCGACTGCCTGTCTGACCTCCACAACCCAGTTACTGGGTAATACGATACCCCTTGGTAAGACTAGTTGTCAGACTTTCGGGCTTCTTACGACCCGTGACGACAGTCTAAGATCTACGAAAGACAGCCGAGACCAACGGCTTAGCGCGCTTTCCGAAGAACGCAAGGGTCCTGGTATGTAAAGATAGTCACCCATTTACGAACCAACCGTGACAAGCGTAGCTTAACCTGAACGGTCGCCGCGTGCGGCTGTTGGTCCAAATTAATAAAATAAAAAAGGATTCAAAACTTATACATATGACTTTTAAACATATTTTTAAACTTTCAAAGAGAATACACAATACAGCCGTCTCAAGGGAAATTAAAGTTTATCAATTTCAAGAAAACTGCCTGAGTCTTGAAATGTTGAAATTTTTCATGATATGCCTGGAATTTCTGTGTACATTTTAAATACTCATCAAATTAATGTGGTAGTCCCTTTCTTCAGCATTTTTTTTTTGTCCCAAAATCATTATCCATAACACGTTAGCTATAAACTTCAGTAACCATAATGTAGTAGGCATTTGTGGCTGTGAGTGTGAATACAGCAGTCATTGTGCCGATAGTTGTTACGGCCAAAGGCATTATAGCCAAGAGCCTCGACCAACAACTGAGGAGGCTCTCGTTAGGTAGTCAGATCAAGGGTCTAGAAACAGAAAGTAGTAATTCTGGACGCGGCGAGTATAGTCAGGAAGTTCCTTTCTCAGCAGCCTTGACCACCGGTAGCTTGGACCCTGTTCCCGATACCGGTGGGCTACTATATTTTATGCGTATGGTGTGGAGGTAAAGAATAGCACCAACCCATTTTTTCCGTGGCTGTCGTAAAAGGCGACTATGGGACTTATTGTTAGTCGAGAATAGGCAACAGCGTTACTTTTGCATTTTACTATCATACTGCGATCGCCAACCCGCATGCCAAGCGTGGTAATTATGGCAAAGCCCCCAAATTGGGAGAGGCCTATGTCGTTATGAACCTGAAACCAAAAGACAATCTGCGTAATGGATGCTTCCACTCAAAGATATGCCTACAAAAGTAAAGAAGGGCAGAAGTCAAGGGAAAAACATGATTGCCTCATTCTTTAGACGAACGGGTTATTTCTAGAACTATTGTCCTAAAAAATATAAGGACTGTTACTGCAGATAAGTATGTCAGTCATTTTTTGCCAGTTGTCTTTGAAATCTTAGGAAGCAGCGCCTAAGAAGCAGGATTCGCCTCCACCACGACAATGCTCCAGCTCACTTCAGCACCAGACGGACTATCGAATATTTGTGTTTCGGCGGTCTGGGGTTTGTATGTCATTCTCCTTGCAGTCCCGACTCGACGAGATAAACTTAAAGGAATTCGTTTTATGAACCTTGAAGGGTGGCTTCGTTTGACAAAGTCTTGTAAGGGATCCCTAAAGAAGAGTGGGCCCACTGCTTCAATCAATGGTGCCATTGCAAGCAACGGTACTCAAAAAGGAACGGAGAATACTTCGAAAAGCAATAAAAATATGCTTCTATATCATTCCTTTTTTTTCTTCTAAGAACTAGCAGTGTAGCCCACGTATAATTGTGTTACAAATACACAAACTGCAATACAACAATAGTATAAGAAGTAATAAAGCTCGCCAACTGTAGAGGTAGCTCGGCGTCTATGATGAACAAGCCGCACGCACTCATCTTCTTGAATGATGCCTTCTGTAAGCGTTGCATGGTCTTGCAAAGCCGTATTTCATGATCTAAAAATTTTAAATGATTATAGATAATAAGAAGGCAAGGTTTCTGTACCTTCCAAATACTTATTTTCTATATCCAATTTTATTATAAGGAATGGGCTCAACATTTCAAATTAAGCTACGATTTTCTCGGCAATAAAGCTTTCTAAACCTAACTCGTAAGATGCTCAATTATAATTATGACTAAGTTAGGACAGCCTACAGTTTTAGCCTCTATATGACGTTTACGATGGATGTTCACTGCCAGGCTAGGCCCCCATAAGGTTTTTGATTATTATGTGGAAGCGTGATAACCGACGGGCTCTAGAGACAAGAGTGACGAGCGAAACTAGTCCGCCGTACGCGGAGCAGACAATTTAATTCAAATAACTCACCTACAAATACAACAAAATAACTTACCTGGTGGTTAAAGGACACTGCTCTGGTGCCTACCTGGAGTTATGTATGTAAGTGAGTGTATATGTATCGTGTAAGTGGTATCCAGGACACCAGGCCGCTGCAACTCGCCAGAGATTTACTCCAACATGCGGTTCAAACACTTAACCTCCAAAGTTCTTCAATGTCAAGAAATATCCAAATTCAACCCGTATTATTTCACCAAGATAGGGGTTATTAACACAAACAACTGGGTCATGACCTGTTGTCCACCAAAACGACCGGTTCTAAGGGATTACTTTACAAAGGGTCGCGAAAACCAAGCGGCGACGATCCTCCCTGGTTAAAGGACAAAATCAAAAAGTAGTGTCAAGTGTCAAAGTCAAACTTGACAAGTCAGATGTCACTCCGTTCGGGCGCGTTCCGAAGGTGCATAGAGTAACCAAACGAACGGGACGCAACATCTACCCCCCCCGGACGGGCCTTCCCGTCCGCTAATCACTTGGCAATCTCGACAAGGTTGCGTTTTATCAGTCCACTTGACGCGCTGCTGGAGGATGTGCAAATACTCCAAGCTCCAACGCTTCCAAAACTCTGAGCGAGCTGCTGCACCAACTGAAACCGCGATAGCCGATTTTGGCTCACATCGACAAAAGGGTACTCGGACAGGGCGACAAGTGGCTTTCCAATCAAAAAATGGCCCGGGGTTAGGGCCTTCAAGACGTTCGGGTCCGAAGACAGCGGGCACAAAGGACGCGAGTTCAATACAGCTTCAATGCGGCAAAATACCGTAGCTAACTCCTTAAAGGTGAGAACGGTGTCTCCCAACAATCTGCGCCAGAGTCCCCGTGCCGCTTTCACCGCGGCCTCAAAAATACCCCCCCAATGGGGGCGGGCTGGCGGGTCAAAACAATAACAAACAACAACAACAACAACCAAACAACAACAACAACAACAACAATTTAACCAAATGGCCCTCTTTAGGCAACAAAAGGGGGTGACGGGCCCCATAAGGAAGGCTAGAGTGCCTCAACCGTCAACAACCAAACAACAAAAGACCCGTATCGTCCAAAAAGGGGTTCAACTTAATAACGGCTCCCGACAATATCCAAAACTCTCGCTGCAGAATGGCCAACAGCGCACTGCAACCGGCATGCGAATTCTTAATGTGACGATCAGTCACCAACAATTCAACAATTTGTCGAGGAGCTGCATCGACTCAACAAAATCAGGGTCAAACGGAGGGTCCTTCGTTCCAACAGCGAGCACCTTGAGCCCGGGCAAAGGACCCGACATCCTCCAAATCAAAGGCGTTTCAGAACTTTGTATCTGGGACACTCGGTTCGCAACAAAGACCTCCAAAGAGTGGACGGACGTCTTCAACCAACACAAAACAATTTGACTGTCCGTCCAGGCGTAAGAAACCCGAATATCCACAGTTCCACCCAAAGTGTGAGCAACGTGGTTCAATAGACGCACAAAACGCGCCGCCCCTGACAATTCTAACTTAGGGATGGTCAGTGCCGTCCGGAGGGGGGCCACCTTGCTCTTGGCCAAGACCAGTGACAAATTCACCTGGCCTGTCGCGCAGACGGTGCGCAGACAAACAACAGCTGCATAACCGTGCGAAGACGCAACACAAACAAGGGTAGCAGTGTAGCTCCCAGGGGGGAGGATAGCGCGGGGTAACACGACCTCGTTGACTGCAGGGAGGGCGGATACAAATTGGAGCCAATCTTCCAACAGGGTTTCCCGAATTGGCTCGTCCCAGCCAAGTCCCGCAGTCCAAAGGCGCTCAAGAAAACAATTTTGCCCAAAACAATACAAACAAACAACAAAACAATAGACAAAAGGCAACCCTGGGCTCCCATGTCCATAATGACACGGACCGCAACAGAGTCCCCCGTGGGCCCCCAGACCTGACCGATGCCGTTGGCAACAAAACCGTGTCGATCTGAGGGGTACCTTAGCGGGGCAGGCGCCAATGTCCTAACAATGCCTGGGCGGCGACCGATCGCCGCACCCAGGCCCAAATCTTTCCCGACGAGGATGGAGTTCAAATTCCTCGTACGCGCGGTGTCCTGAGCCACGCGCCATCGTGGAAGGGCATATCCCACCGGATGCCTGAATGGCGGGGGGCGTGACTCCAACCGGGGACGTTCCGCCAATGAAGGGGAGGGAAGGCGGTGCTGGTCTGGCCAGCGCTGCCTAGCAACAGCTACGTAATCACCTTTTCGTGGGGAGACCAAATGGCGATCGCGCGGCTCCCGATCAACTTGCGCGGGGGGTGGAGTGCGGCGCTCAAAATTGCGGGCCTCTCCCCGGTTCTGAACCGGCGAGCCAGAAGCCCGGTGACCAACTCCATGGTACCCCCCCCGTACGCGAACCTTCATCAGAGGCTGGTCTGCCAGCGTGGTTCGCGTTAGCGCACAATATGTCCAAATGGGACCCCCTACAAATTCTACAAGGGCGGGGGTTGGGGCAGTCCCGATGGAAGTGAGCCCCCAAACAAGAGAAGCACATGCGGCGTGCATAGGCAATTCGGCGGCGGGCACTCACGTGCAACTTCAAAAAGGCCGCGCAAGTTGCCATGCCATGCCCCGTGTCCCTACAAAACTCACAACCAGGACGACTCTGGGTGCCAGCAAAACGAGCGGCGGGGCGACCATTAACAGGCCCGCGAGCCCTAGTCCGTCCCTGGTCTCCTGGCCGGGAAGACGGCTGGCATGACTCAGTGGCAACGCCAGAGTTGTCGACAAACCGGCACTCATCCTCCAAAAATTGGACGAGGTCACCAAATGGGGGGAGTTGTGTAACACTATCCCCACCATACTTTTGCTCGAAACGAGCCCTCAAATCGGCAGGAAGCCGTTGCAGCATAACGTGCACCAAAAGGTAAGACCAATGGTCCACCGGCAAGTCCAATTACTTTAAAGCGTTGGTCGCTGCCACCAACGGGTTCAACAGGTCAGTACGCAATGCTGACAATACAGTAATGACCGATAACCCCAAAATCTGTTCAATATGAACGTCAGCCAAACAACGTTTATTTTGGTACCGCCGGGTGAGTAGTTCCACAGCGGTAGGGTAGGCTGAGTCAGTCAACGACAGATGCTGTACCAAGGCTCGGGCCTCACCTTCTAGGACAGACAACAAATAGGCCAACTTTTGGGCGGGTCTGAGGTCCGAGCGTGCATCAACCAAACTTTCAAACAGGTTTTGGAAACCTAACCAGTGGTCCAGGCGACCGTCAAAGTGTGGCAGTTCCAAAGTAGGCAGTCTACTCAATAGTCCGGGACCTGAAACAACCGAGGTCTCCGGTTTGATCTGGACAGGTGTCCGGCTCTCCAATATTTCCCGAGCATGTTGACCAATGACATCCCCCAGGTCCAAGATCTGGTCATAGTCAGCAAGGACCTTGTCACGTGCTGCCTGATCCAGCACTTCCAGAGCCACATCACAAATGTACTCGTTGTAGCGGGTAAGCAGAGCATCAGCGTTGCCGAGTCTCACGTTCAACTGCTCGAACCGAGCCAGAGTGACCGCTTCAAGATCCGGGCGCTCAGCGGTCGCTGCAGCTGAAGTGAACCACCGCAGCTGTGTGGCCAATCCACTGATTGCCTCTCTCACCGCTTTGTGTGCCATTGCACAAACAATACAAATCAAATAAACCAAATAATTAAATAATCAAATAACAAAGTTCAAACAATCAATCTACCAAACTGACTAATCAGCAACTCAAGAAATAACAAAATATTGGTTTCAATTCAATTCAACAATAAACTTTTATTTTAATTCTAAACCAATATCAACGTTCAACATTCAACTTCACAATTCAATTCAAATATTCAAATTCTAATCCAATTCCAAATGTTAAGTTCACAAACCACTGTGTGGTACAACAATAATGAACCTTTATTCCAATTTAAAACAATGGTAATACTCAAAAATGCCAATTTCAACAAAACTACCATATTGATGGTACAAAACTCAATATTTTAATGTCTTCCTGACATTCAATACAACACAGAGGTCAAATAACAACAACAAGAGGTTATAACATAGCTCAATCTAACCAACTCTGTTAGCATATGCAAACCTGGTTGACCACGGCAATATGAGTTACTCGACTCAATAAATTCCAACAAATTATTTCAAATAAACAATTAATTACAGTTAACAAACATTTACAGCGAATTACTACTTCCTTATAGAAACTGCCAAGTAATTAGCTTACTGTAAATTTCCAATTTTGTGGTTATATGTCTTATAACCACGCTCTGCTACCAAGATTTTCACTGCCAGGCTAGGCCCCCATAAGGTTTTTGATTATTATGTGGAAGCGTGATAACCGTGGGGCTCTAGAGACAAGAGTGGCGAGCGAAACTAGTCCGCCGTACGCAGAGCAGACAATATAATTCAAATAACTCACCTACAATACAACAAAAGAACTTACCTGGTGGTTGAAGGACACTGCTCTGGTGCCTACCTGGAGTTATGTATGTAAGTGAGTGTATATGTATCGTGTAAGTGGTATCCAGGACACCAGGCCGCTGCAACTCGCCAGAGATTTACTCCAACATGCGGTTCAAACACTTAACCTCCAAAGTTCTTCAATGTCAAGAAATATCCAAATTCAACCCGTATTATTTCACCAAGATAGGGGTTATTAACACAAACAACTGGGTCATGACCTATTGTCCACCAAAACGACCGGTTCTAAGGGATTACTTTACAAAGGGTCGCGAAAACCAAGCGGCGACGATCCTCCCTGGTTCAAGCACAAAATCAAAAAGTAGTGTCAAGTGTCAAAGTCAAACTTGACAAGTCAGATGTCACTCCGTTCGGGTGCGTTCCGAAGGCGCATAGAGTAACCAAACGAACGAGACGCAACAATGGACAAAAGAATAAGTAAAATTTTTAATACGTAAAATCATGAAAACGAAAATTGCTCACCAGAAGAATGTTTTGAATTCATTCGCATTGTACAGGTACTCTGAACATCCTTCATTCCTGCATAGAATCTCTCACATTGCACGCACAAACTTATGATTATGATGATATTCTTTATGTGCCAGAATTGAGTTACTATTACAAGAATGATAATCTGAAATAGCAAAAACTCATATTAATAAACTAGTTTAGGGAGTACTCTTACAGAGATCTTGCTGCTCACCTTAATTTCCCATTTTCCTACCGAGTCTCTTAATGATAGTATTAAAACTAAATTCCTCAAACTTAAGTATGCTGTAAATATTGTATAGAATAAAATCTGAAAACGGGAAAAACGTAGGAATATTTCGTGTTTAAAAAATATATTTTACTCAACGGTATATGTAATTATTGTTCTTCCGAAAAAATCAATATACATTTACCATTTGACGGAATGTTGTATCTACGCAGATGTATGCCACTTGTATATTCCGGTATACATCAAACATGATATTACAAAATTGTTTTCTTTCAGAATCATCGGTATTTTTTAAGTTTCCAAATTTTTCAATCCATACATGTAGAAATTTCTCAAGTAATTTCAATACTAATAAGGCATAAACAGCATTAATATCATATGCTATAGTGGAAAAAACAATAATACTTTGCACAATACTTATTGTTCCGAAGATAAAAGAGAAGCAAACTATGAAAGTGACACTTATAATATTAAGAATGATAACACAATTCCAGTTGCAGGCAACAAAACCTCTCAGAACGGTGCCATTTATTTGTAAGACTCTGAGAACTTGTTGGATTTTCAAGACCATTAAGATATTGGAGTAGCTGTGCATGATGTTTGAGAAACTGTTTATGAAATCACCAATCAAGAAGACGTTGAAATCAATGACACTACTCGACCAAACGAACATTTTATAAAAGCAATTATGGTCACTAAATGAGCTAATTAAAATGATCGTATTATACAAACAGACACCTCGAAATATTAGCATAAAAATCATTCCGATAAAGTAGTAAAACAAAGTATTCGCTGAGATAAAGTTGTCACGAACAGAATATTTCGCACAGAAGAAAAGATTTTGCATTAGATTCAACGGTCTTACTACTGATTGTAAATCTTCTTCAATCACGTTAGTAAGAACGATTTCGATAGACGAGACTGTTGGTACATTTTCTATCATTTTAGATTTTCTGTTAAAATTAAAACAGTTATAGAAATACGAAAACATGTTTCCTACATGAAGCAGTTTCATTTCAATTAATGAAGAACGAAGTCGATCGATAGGGATGTAATACACTAATGCTTTAGTAAACAGAATTTAATACCAAATATCCTGTTAGTGGATGATTATATTCTTATCTGTATTTTATTTTAATTCAAATTCTGTCACTGGCTTTTACTATACAAAAAGCTCTTTGCAGAGATAGATCGTACGTCAGATAGACACCATTTTCTCTAGAAATAGAGGAAATGGTTTCTGCCTGATAGAAAAGCTGAAAAGCTTGTCTTTGAATTTATAAATGCTTCTGCGGGGCGAGCACGGCTACTGTGATAGGCTTGAGTTACACATATTTATCAGAGTTTGGGAGCAAAACTCGTGATAAAATGCGTGACTCAAGCTTTAGCACAGAGGTTGTGCTCGCCCCGCTGCCCGCAACTTTGTTCACGTGAAATATCCACCCCCAACCGATCACCACTGGGCACGCCACAATTGCGGCGGTAAGTCCCCTCTTTGAGGAGTGGATAGAGAGGCGCCACGGTGTCCTCACCTTCCGACTGACGCAGGTTCTCACCGGGCATGGGTGTTTCGGTGGGTTCCTGTTCAGGATAAAGCGGGAAGATACGCCCGGGTATTTCCATTGTGAAGATCGTCTAGAGGACACGGTGGAGCATACGGTGGAAGTGTGCTCTGCCTGGGTGAAGCACCGCCGTGTCCTCGTGGGGCAATCGGTGGCGGCGACCTCTCGCGTCCGGCCCTGGTGCGAGCCATGGAACGGAGCGAGAGGGAATGGGAAGCCGTCACCTCCTTCTGTGAAGCAGTAATGCTCGCAAAGGAGGAGGCGGGGTGCGTGAGGGAGTGGCAGTCTCTGCGCCCTCACGTCCCTAGCCGCCGCAGGAGGAGACGCCCCGGGCGTTGGGAGTCGATTGTGGAGTCCCGGCCACCGTAGTCGCAGGCTTGCGGGCGGCGAGCAATGGGTAGCTCGCCGCCCGGTAAGGACCAAGCTCGGGTCGACAGCGCGTAGTGTTCCACGCGCGCCTCAAAGAGATGTCAGCAACAATGAAGGGGTCTACTGACCGATGCCTGCCGGGGTCGCGTGATTGTTCGAAAGAGATACCGTGACCCTGGCACATGGGCAACTGATGGAACACGGGTGAGTTTTAGTCCGTAAAAGTCTGACATGCCCTCCCGCTCCATCCAGAGTGAGAGAAGTCATTTGATGATTTCCCAACCAGAAAAAAAAACCCAGCCCCATCGGTATCACCCGTTCGAGCTATTACTTCATTAAAACTTACCATTCCTAACTTACCCTTCCCCAAGAATTGTTTGAAGTATTTCCAGAGATTACTTCCCAAAAAAATCTCACAAACGTACAAGCTTTACCTTTGTGTAATTTTGTTAGATTATGGATAAGCATTACAAGATAGATTATATGGAAATTGGTTTATAAAAAAGTTTGCTTGCTTAGTACGAATGATATAGCTAGAAAGGTGATAATAATAATATGGATGTCCGCGAAAGTGCGGAGGTCGAGGCTTTTTAAATTCAAAGACCCTCTACAATCACGAGGTGTGCAGTCTCAGGGAATACTTTCGTGATGTGGTCGCAGTGGACAAGGTCCTCACTTCGCTCTCCATGGAAAAGAGAAAAGGCGCAAACTTGTAGTACTTATTAACGACGACCGCAAGGACGTATGGCCGAAACAAGGAGCTTCACGGGCGCTTCTACCGGGCTCTTCGTGAGCCCAGTGTAGATTTCTTAGCGTCCGTATTCTGGCTACGTTTTGGTGACCTTTTCGGGGGATCTGAAGGTTCCGTCTGTGCAATTACGAACGAAGTAATCTTGACGAATAATTACAGAAGACTTATTATAATGGACGGAATGGTTGACGTGTTTTGGGCATGTCACCATCCGGGTAAGTCCGTCAGATATATATCTCTATGTTGTTGTTCATCAAATGATATCACCATGTCAGTGTAAGGTCGAGACGTGCTATGGTTTAGCATTCATTCCTGTCACCGTTGCACAATTATGGTTGTTCTCGTCTGGCTAACGGCGAATACTTGCACAAGCATAACCAAGTAGCTAGGATTATTCACCAAAAACTTGCTTTGCAATATAAACTAGTGGATTCTGAGGTACCGTATTACAAGTATGTGCCCGACCCAGTTCTCGAAAATGACCATCTCACTGTTGTACTGGGATCGATTTAACATTACTGACAGGTCAGGACAATATTGTTGCCAATAAGCCTGATATAGTGGTGATAGATAGTGCAGCACAATGCCACTCGATGTTACCATTCCGCATGCTGGCAACCTCGTGAAAACTGTATTTTTTTTTTGTAAAAATAAAAAAAATTAAATGATTATGTTTAAAAATAAATAAACCAAATATTTATATGGATGTGATGGAAATTATCTTAGAATGCAGTTATTCAAAAACAAGGATGATTAGAGTTAAAATACGTTTACTAATTAAGAGCATATATATGCTATTTACTTTAATTAAAGAAACACAAATTGAATAAAACAATAGTATAAGAAACAATGAAGCTTAAGAACTGTATAGGTAACTTGGCATCTACGACGAACAAGCCGCATGCACTCATTTTTTTAAATGACGACCGTTGAACACGTTGGATGTTCTTGCAAACTCTTATAACCGGATCTTAAATAATGTAGTTCATTATAAACAGTGTAAAAAAAAATTGTAAAGAATACAATCATGGCATCAAGTAGATGTAATCAAGATGAGTACATACCAGAATAATGTCTTGAATTCATGAACATTACACAGGTACTCTGAACATCTCTAATCGCTGCATAGAATCTCTCAAACTCTACGCTTGAGAAAATAAATATGACAATACTCTTCATAGTCCAGATTTGAGTTACTGATAACAGCAAGACATACTGAAAAAGTTACATGCGTATATTAAATTATTTTGCCTTACCCAATAAAATATTGGTTCAGCAATGTATTTTTTAGTATAACTCTATCATTGCATGCTGCCATAGACATTCCTGTTTCTATGCCATGTTGTTGTTCATCAAATGATATCACCATATCAGTGTAAGGTCGAGACGTGCTTTGGTTTAGCATTCATTCCTGTCACCGTTGCACAATTATTATACATAACTGACTCAAAATGCGTGTCAGTGGCGTGTCAGTGTGACGTCATAAAATGACTGCTTTAAGCCAACTATTAAATATAAAATCTTTATGACTCATATATTGAACCGTTTACTTACTTTTATGTCACCTCTTGCTATAAACATTCTTAAAGACAATACTGAAGCCACGTCACGCAAAGATACGAAAGCCGCTGCAAATGTGAAAACTACCATCTGAAATTAAAAAAAAAAACTTAAAAGTATGTCTGCTTCCTCAATAGTTGTACTAAGCTATCATTGTATGCAGTAACCGTTAATTACATAGTTATCATTATTGCACAATCATAATTAAACTGTCTTTTTTTCTCTTATGAGCTCTTTCGCTTGCCTATAAATTATAATGTTGTATCATGTCACATAAAATGTCCGTCTTCGAGAGTACTAATGTTGTTATATGAACTTACAGTCACCAAAAGAAACAAGTTACTAGGGTCGTCTGGTATATTGGAAGTATGGTATGCAACCGATGAATGTTTTCGAATAAAATTTTATTTATTGAATAGAAAGCCAACAGTTAATTTCGCAAATTAACTCCATTCGAAAACATCTATCAGTTTTACTTAACTTCAACTATTTCCGACGACCATGGTTGCTTTCCTCATTTTGTGACTCTACATAGTATTCAAGTAAAATTGCAATCTTTATTACAAATAAAACATACAATTTGTTGAAATGTTTTCTCTATAATCATGTAAGCCTCCTATATAGTATAGTATCCATCAAATATTAGATTCCAATACTCTTCTCTTTCGAAATGCTCGGTATTTCTAAACTTTTTAATCCACATACGCAACATTTTTATTACTATTTTCAATAGTATTAAGGTATACAAAACGTTTAAATCCAAAGCGAGGCAAAGGTAAAGCTTTATAAAGTTAACCATTTCTGGAGCTATAATAATAATATGAAATGCAAAAATAATACAGAAAACACTTAGAATGATAACACAAGTCCAATTTCGGGTAGTGAAATATTTGAATTCCTTTTTATTTACGTGTAGGACTCTGAGCACGTGTTGGAGTTTTACGACCAATAATATATTATTATTACTATGCAGGATATTTGAAATATTGTATATTAAAGCCTCGCTCGAAATTATGATAAAGTCTGAAACAAAACCTAACCAATATAATAAAGTAGCAGACCCCCATATATGACAAAATAGACGAATCTTAGAAATCAAATCATGGAAAAGTACGCAATAATATATAAACATGCAAAACACTCTCATAAAATTGTAAATATAAGTATTTCTAGTAATAATGCTGTTCCGAATATAATACTTCGCACAGAAGAAAAGACGTAGCATCAAATTCAACGGTCTTAGAACTGATTGTAAATCTTTTTCAATCACGTTATTAGATAATACTGCATGAGATGAGTCTGTTGGTATAGTTACGATTATAGCATCGGTCCTCTGTGAGTTAAAACAGTTCTTTATAATCGAAAACATTATCTCTGTGTGTTATGCTTGGTAGTTTGAGGTTGGTTGATACTGAAAAGAAAAGTCAATCAATAGTCGAGTAATTTATTAATACTTTAGTAAACCGTGTTTTAGTTTTATCTATAATTACCTACTAAATTATTTATGGTGTTTGTTGTTCTTCAAATACATACATGGTAATGATTTTTTTGTAGGGCACTACACATATAAGTCTCCATACTCATTTGAGCATACTACACAATCTACAATCAAGCATCTTACCTGATAATCATCGCAGGAAATAAGGGGTAGTAATGGGCTGTCTGCAGAAATCATATAGAAACGCAGTCCTCTGACTGAGAGTCCACACCCACGACAAACCATTATATGGCCTAGAAATCTCTCATTGACAGCCTGTTCGATATTCAACACGTTGAAACAGGGGTGACAAATATACGCATCAAGTCGGGATTTTAAGAAGTCAGTCTGTACAGAATAGTAATGGTCGTTAAAACAGAATGCAATAATCGCACAGTATATACAACGAACGCGTAAATACAACGTGGGTCGGGAACTGCAACAGGAATGTTAGACGGCCACCCAGAAATATACCAAGCTGGCTATAAGCTGGTATTGAAAACGAAAAACTAGTACCCCTGTGCTCCGCTGCGGCGCTGCCAATACTGATAAATAATTTGTGTCGGAGATCGCATCCTAGGGGAATAAAAATATATATTTTAATTTCGTGTACCGTTAATAGAGGGCAGTAATTATCGAACGAACCGAAAAAATATCACTTTAAATCTTTTTATATCATAAAGGAAATCTGATTTCTGATTGGATTTTTTTTTCGTATGCATATCTAAACTTTGTCATTAGTCATTATTCTGTATTGTCAGTGATTTTTTGTCGGTCAACGGCCAATCTTGGTATTT
Organism: Aporophyla lueneburgensis; assembly: GCA_932294355.1. NCBI lineage: Eukaryota > Metazoa > Arthropoda > Insecta > Lepidoptera > Noctuidae > Aporophyla > Aporophyla lueneburgensis. The sequence goes on from OW028735.1 coordinate 6,432,316, forward strand.
TTGTCTACAAGGACTGGGTAGTCTTGGTACATGGTACGTGACACTGAAAACTAGTATGTTTACCAACAAATTGGTACGTCTGACATCCCTGAACTGCAATGAGTCGTCAAGATCGCATGAGCAACTAGGGATGGCCAAAGGCGATCTGAGATCGATAAATCGATTATTTGTGGCTTCTCAAACCTAACACGCTAACATCGAAGTCAGTTGTTTATATTGAATAACAGTGCTTTATCAGCAATGGCGGTGACAGTGGTAACGACCTCTGAGTTGTAGGTCGTAGGTTTGAACCCAGACAAGCGCTTTAGTTTGTGTAAACTATGTCATCACCACAAGAACTATATCGTGCGGAAACTGGTATATCCTAAAACCAAAAATCGAAGACATGTGACGTGCATAAACCAAACCGCACTGGGTCCTCGTGGTGGATTACGGCCCATTCCCCTCACCGAGAATATGCCTGTGTTCCAGCTGGGGGAACAGTATGCTGCCTATGATGATTATGATGAACAAATCAACTGTAGAAGCATATATTTCAATCAATTATCTTACTTCAGAAACAGAACTGATATAAGGGCACTAAAACAAAAAAAGGCATACTACTAAAAGTGAAAACCTCACTTTTACATAACTACAAATAAATCTATACTTATTAAATTTTACACAGTTAAAAACGATAAAATTAAATTAAAGGAGACGGATACGCTTCCATACAATTTTGGGCCTGGATGTAAAAATATCAAAGTGGTGTCAATAGATAGGTACCATATAATAAAACAATCACTGAAAATTTTGTAGATTTTGGCAATCTGAGAACAGAGTTAAAATAGATTTACGAAAAGTGAGGTTATGTAACAATCTACACTTAAAACCTGATTTTTGAAGTGTGATTGGTATCCATACATCCACATCGCAGACAAACAATACGGTGGCCAAGCTGTCTAGGTTCACCAAGAGGTGGTCTTTGAGCCAAGATCCAGCAAGCTTGGCAAACATGGTCACTGGTGTTTACCTGAAAGATGTAAAGTGTTTAGTAACAGATAACATGATCACTTTAAAAAAATCTCAGTTCAGTAGTAACTTAGTTCAACGTAATGTATCTTCATATGCCTTTTAAATGTTTACCTGTCTATAGTTTATTATTTTGGTAGTATAATGGTGAAAGAAAACGCTGTAAAGACTGCAAGCCAGCGTGGTAGACTTTGGTGAACTAATAAATAGGAAGTGAGTAAGTGCTTACAGATTGTGGTGCACGTCATTGACGAATCACTGCTAAAATAATTTCTTCATCTAAAGCTCGACGACCTATTGTATTACAGCGATTAGTCGCTATGCCACAAATTACGCAACGATCCATGGTTTCAATTCTCAATCGGTAGGCCGTTCGTGAAATCCAAAATAACAAGTCCAAGTCAAACATTTAAGCAGGGTTCTCAGTGTACGGTATGGTAGCAAGGCAAAGGTTCTACAACGAGGTAGATCAGAAGTCCGTAGAATGAAAGCAGGGGTCGAAGAAAATATAAATAAAACTATGAGAGGAAACATACTCAAAACGTATACGCAACGCAAACGATACGAAACAAGTGAGTTGACCATGCTTACATGACACTGACGTGTTATGTAGGCATGGCCCGATATATCAAAAACGAATTCAAAATCCGATTTCATACAAAAATCGATTCGTATCGATTTCTCAAACTTGAACATTGGATTTCAAAAATCTAACTAGCCGAACCAAACGCTAACGATCTACCACGAAACGAATCGACAATAAAATCATTGGATCTTATCACCAAACGAAATCCAAACGCAAACTGGATTTTGTTAGAAAATCGCTTTCTCTCTTTCTAACTAAACGTAACTTAGCGGAGTAAAAAAGATAGCGTGAATTTTGTGATTTAGATTTCGGCTTTCGGAAATCTAACGGACATTATAATGCGGTCATGTATAATCTTTACTGTATTTCAATTTCCGGATTATACGTTGATGTATTTTGGTTTATGGTTCAAGGTTTCTTGGAGCGAGGCTTGGCGCTATGGAAATCAGATTTCTATAAACGGATTTTGAAATCGATTTTGAAATCTGAAATCGGATAAATATCAGTTAGCGCTCAAAACCAAAAACGCCCATGCCTAGTGTCATGTCATTCATATCATGTCAAAGTTAGCACAGACTAAAAATACAATAATCGATTGGTAAACGTGAATCAATTTATTTTAATTATGTAGATATTCAATCGGTTTTAGCTGTTCAATACATTAATTCTAATACATTTAATTATTTTAATTCAATTAATCATCTAGTGAAGGCATTTTCTTAAATAGTATACACCCTGTCACGTTAATCGTTTATAATTTAATCTGTATTTCATTTACTTCGTAACCTTAACTTCATTTTCTGATTTATCATTTTCCAGATTGTAAATTGAGTTAATTTTTCAGATTAATCCAATAGAAATATATAACCATTTTTTAAAACTATATCTCTACTTATTACAATTTAGCCCAGAAATGCCCGTCTCCTTTAGTAAACAATCTATTGGGTCTACCGGAAAGTTCTGTCGGTTTTTGTAAATAAAAGTCGTGATTAATTTTTAATGCAATTATCTATATTTTACTCAATTACATACTGTCCTTGATTTTTTACTACCTTCTTCCATCTATCTACTAGCATATAAATGCCATTCCTGTAAAAAATTGTATCTTTTGATGCCAAAAAACTTTTAACTGCTGCTGAAACCTCTCCTTCATTTTTAAATATTTTTCCTTTTAAATTTGCGCTTAGCGAACGAAATAAATAAAAATCTGATGTTGCAATATCTGGGGAGTACGGAGGATGAGTGAGAACTTCCCACCCTAGTTCAGATATTTTAAGTTGTGTTGTCTTTGAAATATGCGGCCTCGCATTGTCGTGGTGTAAGATCACACCTTTTCTATTGGCCAAATAAGGTCGCTGATTTTTAATTGATTCATTTAATGTTTTAACTGATTGCAATATTTTTCAGTGGTAATAGTTTCCTGTGGCCGTAGCAATTCAAAATACAACGGTCCTTTGTGATCCCACCAGATACATAACAGCTGTTTTATTTGGTGTGAATCTGATTTCGGCGTAGGAGGTGCAGGTTCTCCTGGTTTTAAATAAACTTTCTTTCTTGATACGTTATTGTAGACAATGTATTTTTCATCACCTGTAACTAATCTATCCAAAAATGGTTCAGTTTTGTAACGATTAAGATGTGAAGAACATACCGTTATTCTCTCTGCCAAGTTTTTTTCCGATAGTTCCGACGGTACCCACTGGGAATATTTAAGTATATATCCTCACATTTGAATATGGTCAGAAACTGTTTGCTGTGCTACGCCTAGTCTCGATGCAATATCTGATGATGTAAGAAATGGATCTTCTCTTAATATCGCTTCCAAAACATCGTCATCAATTAAGGATGGTCTTCCAGAACGAGGTTCATCGTTAAGACTTAAATCCCCTTTTTTTAATCTCTCAAACCATCTTTGACATGTACGTTCAGAGACACTGTCGAGCCCAAAAACACTACAAAAATTCCTACAGGCGGCAGCAGCGTTATTGCCTTTCTGGAACTCGTAGAGTATACAATGCCTTAGATGAACTTTATTGTTGACACTCATCTTGACACCGCGGCTACTCTAGAGTAAATGATAAATTATTGCGCAACACGTCTATTTATACTACATATCGTAGAAATTGTGACGCAATATAATTCAATGTTTTGAACCCATTGCATCTAGAAATAAATAGACAAACTTTTATGTACTGCCAGAACCGACAGAACTTTCCGGTAGACCCAATATTTAAATCTTCATTTTAGTGAACCGATTTTTCATGCTTCGAATAATCGATTTTCTGACAAAAAGATTACTGCCTCTTTGCTCACTAAACAGGTGACCACCACTAATATCAGATGGACTGTCAAAGACATTTCTTTGCTAATGCATCTGACAATGTTACAACACTCCTTTACACGCAGTGATTTTCTAAAAAAGATGGTGTTCGATCTTAGAAATACACACGTGTCTATAAAATCCTAACCTTACGTGAAGGCATGTCAAATAAAATTAATTATGTACAAAATATATGTATTCCTAGCCAATAAAATACACATGATCAACAAAATAACTAGTTTTTACACGCTTTATATTAGCTTCACTTGTATCTTTGTTTGTAACCGACTCTTATAGCGCGATTTTGACCCACTTTAAACAACCAGATTTCATTCAAACTTTGCACACCTATCAAAGACCGATGACAATGCAATAATTTCATAAATTTGTGCCATTATCCGAAAACTACGCTGACATACGTCACAAACTTCGCTGGGTGTTTCGAATTTTGAGACGTATATCAACGTCTCAAAATTCGAAACACCCTAAAAAATAGAAAATAAATAATAGTTTAAAAAAACTAAAAAACACGCTTCCATAGAAAACCAAACTATAAATTAATAAATAATAGTTTAAAAAACTAAAAAAACACGCTTCCATAAACCCAATCGCTTCAATAAAACCAAACTAAAAAGTAGAAAATAATGGAAAAAAGCGTGGGGTGCTTTTTAAGGTATTTTTTTGTTGATCAGGCGTGTTTTTTTAGTTTTTTAAACTATTATTTATTAATTTATAGTTTGGTTTTCTATGGAAGCGTGTTTTTTAGTTTTTTTAAACTATTATTTATTTTCTATTTTTAGGGTGTTTCGAATTTTGAGACGTTGATATACGTCTCAAAATTCGAAACACCCAGCGAAGTTTGTGACGTATGTCAGCGTAGTTTTCGGATAATGGCACAAATTTATGAAATTATTGCATTGTCATCGGTCTTTGACAGGTGTGCAAAGTTTGAATGAAATCTGGTTGTTTAAAGTGGGTCAAAATCGCGCTATAAGAGTCGGTTACAAACAAAGATACAAGTGAAGCTAATATAAAGCGTGTAAAAACTAGTTATTTTGTTGATCATGTGTATTTTATTGGCTAGGAATACATATATTTTGTACATAATTAATTTTATTTGACATGCCTTCACGTAAGGTTAGGATTTTATAGACACGTGTGTATTTCTAAGATCGAACACCATCTTTTTTAGAAAATCACTGCGTGTAAAGGAGTGTTGTAACATTGTCAGATGCATTAGCAAAGAAATGTCTTTGACAGTCCATCTGATATTAGTGGTGGTCACCTGTTTAGTGAGCAAAGAGGCAGTAATCTTTTTGTCAGAAAATCGATTATTCGAAGCATGAAAAATCGGTTCACTAAAATGAAGATTTAAATATTGGGTCTACCGGAAAGTTCTGTCGGTTCTGGCAGTACATAAAAGTTTGTCTATTTATTTCTAGATGCAATGGGTTCAAAACATTGAATTATATTGCGTCACAATTTCTACGATATGTAGTATAAATAGACGTGTTGCGCAATAATTTATCATTTACTCTAGAGTAGCCGCGGTGTCAAGATGAGTGTCAACAATAAAGTTCATCTAAGGCATTGTATACTCTACGAGTTCCAGAAAGGCAATAACGCTGCTGCCGCCTGTAGGAATTTTTGTAGTGTTTTTGGGCTCGACAGTGTCTCTGAACGTACATGTCAAAGATGGTTTGAGAGATTAAAAAAAGGGGATTTAAGTCTTAACGATGAACCTCGTTCTGGAAGACCATCCTTAATTAATGACGATGTTTTGGAAGCGATATTAAGAGAAGATCCATTTCTTACATCATCAGATATTGCATCGAGACTAGGCGTAGCACAGCAAACAGTTTCTGACCATATTCAAATGTGAGGATATATACTTAAATATTCCCAGTGGGTACCGTCGGAACTATCGGAAAAAAACTTGGCAGAGAGAATAACGGTATGTTCTTCACATCTTAATCGTTACAAAACTGAACCATTTTTGGATAGATTAGTTACAGGTGATGAAAAATACATTGTCTATAATAACGTATCAAGAAAGAAAGTTTATTTAAAACCAGGAGAACCTGCACCTCCTACGCCGAAATCAGATTCACACCAAATAAAACAGCTGTTATGTATCTGGTGGGATCACAAAGGACCGTTGTATTTTGAATTGCTACGGCCACAGGAAACTATTACCACTGAAAAATATTGCAATCAGTTAAAACATTAAATGAATCAATTAAAAATCAGCGACCTTATTTGGCCAATAGACAAGGTGTGATCTTACACCACGACAATGCGAGGCCGCATATTTCAAAGACAACACAACTTAAAATATCTGAACTAGGGTGGGAAGTTCTCACTCATCCTCCGTACTCCCCAGATATTGCAACATCAGATTTTTATTTATTTCGTTCGCTAAGCGCAAATTTAAAAGGAAAAATATTTAAAAATGAAGGAGAGGTTTCAGCAGCAGTTAAAAGTTTTTTGGCATCAAAAGATACAATTTTTTACAGGAATGGCATTTATATGCCAGTAGATAGATGGAAGAAGGTAGAAAAAAATCAAGGACAGTATGTAATTGAGTGCTTTTTAAGGTATTTTTTTGTTGATCAGGCACCCCACGCTTTTTTCCATTATTTTCTACTTTTTAGTTTGGTTTTATTGAAGCGATTGGGTTTATGGAAGCGTGTTTTTTTAGTTTTTTAAACTATTATTTATTAATTTATAGTTTCCATAGTATAGGTAGGTTGCTATGGTAACGAGATTATTATAGATACAACGGAACGTCAAAATCAGGAATTGCGTTTATGAAAATAGCAGAAGCAATTAACATACAGTTTATTCAGGCATTTTATCGTTGCCTTATGCTGGCTTAAATAAAATCTTAGTTTTAAAAATCTTAGTGTAAAAACTGTAATCCTGCACAAGTCCCCGTACTAGAAGGCAATTTCTGGTCATGTCCTGAATTGTATCATATACCTTCTGTATGCTTATTTTTTAAAATGTAAGAACTTGTTGACCGTCTCCAGCTTGAACCTGAAGGTATTAAAAAAAAAAATGCGATATAAAAAAAAACGATCGACTTCCAAAAACCACCGCAACGTGAAAAATAACTTAATTTTAGGATTTTGGTGTCTTTGGATCAGTATTTTAGATTTTTTACCACCAATTTCCGAAATTAAAGTAATTTTTCATTTAAGACTGTTCTTTTGGAGTCGGTTGTTTTCTTTTTTACAAAGAAGTTTTTGTTTTTCACTTCTTAGTTATGGTATCTAACCCGCACTAATTCGTATACCTACCTTTACTGGATACGTTAGCAATAGCAGTGACAGGAAGTATTAGAATGTTATCACAATAAACAAAGTGAATTAAGTACGAATTATTAACTCCATTCGACGAAGTTAAAACAAAAACTACCAAAGAAAAATCAATTTAATTTATTGGATCACTCTTAAGCGTATCCTATCCATTAATATTATTGAATACTAAGATTTTTTTAAATCAGGCCTCAGTTGGCGTAGAAACCAAATAAAATACATTAAAAAACAAAAATACAGTGGAACATTGAACTTCCTTTTTTAAAAATCGGATAATTAGTCTAATGTTAAAGATTAAAGCTACACCATGTGCCTTCTAAAACCCCGTTTATAGAGAAATAGGAGTCGCACACGCAATTAGGTATTAACCCTTCAGATTGAATGGTTCCGAAACTCTGTCTTCGTTATCTTTATCTCGATTATAGATACGTCCATATCGTTTCTGCTACTAACAATGTCAGAGAACTCATTATAGCAATAAGATTCGTGCTTGATTATGGTTCAGTTTTTGAGAAATAAATAATGATGATTAATTTGTGCTTCGATTCCCATTTTCTTAAATGTTTGGATTAAATATAGAAAATTAAATAGTTGGAGATAAGCTCTCGTACTAATTCTTGGTAAAAAATTAGGCAAAGATGAATTTAAGAACACGTCCTCCACTACCTAATTACAATATTAATGGGGACATACACATAGTCCTTAACTTTTTGGCTGATTGGTACTTACTTAAATAAGACAGTTATAGAGAAAATATCTAAAAAAAAAACAAATAAATTTAATTGTTTTTGCAACCGCACTCAGATTCTTCATTCTTCTTAAAACATTCATCTGCAGTAGCATCCTACATTAACGTAAAATTTTAGATATATAAGGTGTATCTATTCATACACGAAATATTTTAAGAGGTACACCTGTAGGTGGTAAAGAATCTATAGCAACGAAAAAAAATTTTTCTAAGGGTTTTTTTAAATTTAATATTTATAAATTATTTCACGCACATAAGAAATACTGGCTCTTTCTTATTTTTTACGGCCCGAGACACCGCGGCCGTGCTCGTGCCGTCCGGTCGTCGCCCTCGCAGCATCAGGCGGCTCATTCATAGAATTTGGAGTAAAGGTTTTATGCAAAACGTGTCAAGTAGTTTTAAAATTATAATAATTACGAAAATTCAAAAACGCTTAGATAAAAAATTTCTTTTTGCTTCTATAGGTTCTTTAATTAATTAATTAATTGGTTTTTTTAATTTGAGTATAATTTCACATTTGAATATTATTTGCATGCCCACGTGACGGTAAAATATGGAGGACTTAATATTATTAAAAAAAAAACATTTATGTACAGACTTAGCAGCTTACTGCTAGCATATCGAGCTACTACAATGTGTCAAATTTCTTTAATAGGAAATCTATTAAAGAAATTTGACACATTGTAGTAGCTCGATATGCTAGCAGTAAGCTGCTAAGTCTGTACATAAATGTTTTTTCACTAAAGCATTAGATTTAAGGTTGATTGGGAGAATTTGACAGTGACGGGTACCTTGATGTGCTTGCGCCTGTACTAATCCATACTATAATATTATAAATGCAAAAGTAACTCTGTCTGTCTGTCGGTCTGTCTGTCTGTCTGTCTGTCTGTCTGTCTCGCTTTTTTTTTTTCGTCAAAAATCGAAAACGCGCCCTAAAAAATACCCAGTGTCCCACAGTTGGGCTAGGGCTTTTTTTCTCACTGGCAACACTGTCCGAGTGACATGTCAAAATTTTGTTCCGTATTTTAAAATTAGTTTTATTTAATTTTTAAGTGTACTTAAGGTGTATTAATATAACTATATGTAAAAATAACTGCCTAAATACTAAGGATTATTGTTTTCTTGCAAATTAACAAAGTAAAAGACAGTGTTTGGTTACTTATCGATACCGGTAACCTATCACGAACAGCTGATGTTTGACCTGTGGATTTAAACGGGAAGTATTGTTCACTTTGTTTTATAATTAGCAAACAGTCGTCACTTATACTTAATAAGACATTTATCCAGTCTTAGTCTATTGGTTAAATCGCAATCTTATGCAAAACTTGAATTAAACTTTTAATCTAGGCATCCTACCTACTTATGTAAAAGTAATATTAAGACAATAAAATCAATATATCTTGTACTTAATCTAATCTCAATAGTTGCATTTGGATAAGATCCACCAGCCTATCTCATCACCATTACCATTAACATTAACTATTATCTATTATCATTAATTTCTCCCATTTTCCCTTTCACTTCTAGCTTTCCATTTTTTTTTTATTTGTCTTTCTAAGTAGTTCTCACTGTTCCTTTAATTATCCTTTCAGTACTTACGTTTGAAACCATGCCTGTGATGACCCGTAAAGCTGCTGCTCAGGAATTGGAGCTTAAGTTGAGAACGACCCTTCACGAACTACAGGCTTCCAAAATTAAATGTCAAGAGCTGTTAGACGAGAGAGAGGAAAGTGAGAAGGAAGTCGAGAAAGTTGTCTACAAAAACACAAGCCTAAAACAGGAGCTAGTAGACCTACATCTCCAATACCTCAGTGTTGTTGCTGAACGGGATCAACTAAAGGTGGTTACAGATGGTTTCAACAACTGTAGTAATTTGTATGAGCAGGCTTTAAGTAAGGTTAGGGACCTAGAGGATGAATTAATCCATGCAAATGTCAAAATTCAACAGTTAGAAAAGGATAAAGAACGTAATCAGGTCAAAGAAACTGACCATTTGTTTAACGAATTGTTTAATACGAATTGTAACCCACACTCTATAACGACAATTGACCTAACCGAGGATTCCTTACTGAAACATAACTGTAGTCATAAAATAAGTCAAAATAAGTTAAAAAAATATGCGAGACTGAATAAAATTATTAAAAAATGTAATAAATTCAAGAAACATCAAAAACATTATTCCACAAATATTCAATTAAGGAAAGAACGTGTTTCTCTTGTCAACAAATTGAAAAATTATCAAATTAAATTAGAAGATAGCATAAATATATATGAAATAGACACTCAGCGCTTACAGTCTGAAATTCAAGTTCTTGATGAATCCCTTAAGTCACTTTATAATAAATATGTATGCTCTAAGCACCAAATTAAGGAACATATCCTTGCTACAAATGAATTGGTAGACAGAGTGGATTTGCTGACTCTCAATAATACTCAGTGCACTTGTCGAAGGGTATCCAACCTTGATGCCCTCCAGCCTGAGGCAACGGTGAACCCGTCCCAAGTTGTGAGTAGTCTGCGCTGTATCTCCATTCAAAATATACCTGATACTGTGCATGAACAATCTCAAGGGGTACAGGTAGTAGCTAGTAGTGTTACCCCTTGTTGCAGTCAACTTGGTTTTCAGTCTGTTATGTTTTCAGATAGTATAGGAAGAGGTTTAGGGAAATTAGTTAGTAACAAGTTGAATATTTCTAATCAAAATAATTGTTTGCCTGGGAAATCCTATACAGAAATAATGACATCAATTATGAGATATCAATATGATTGTAATTCCACCATAACTGTATTTGTAGGTAATAGTTCACAGGTCAAACATGATGATATAACTGACAGTGTTACTCAGCTTTTAAAGATTAATTGCAACAAAATTATTTTGTGTGCATTTCCATATTTTGAGAAATTATCCAGTAGAAAAAATAAATATATTCACATGCTTAATAATCATATGCAGTTTTTGGTCAGTCACTACAGTGATAAACTTATATTTTTTGACACTAATTTTTTTGTTGATAAGTTAAAATCGACAAGGAATACAGTGTATCTTCCCCTTAGGTTTAGACATCAAATAGCGAGGCTATTAGCTTATATTAACACAGACATAATTAGTATGTCAAAGTCTTGTATAATTAGTGTTGGTAGTGATACTAACACTACTATTGATACGCCTAGTAGTTTAAACTACTAGGTGCGACAACGGATGAGCCGCATATGTTGAATGTTGTTCATCAAAATATGCAGGGTCTGTCCGGCAAAGAGTTAGAGTTAAGTTTATTTATAGAGAACCATGATGTTCAGGTGTTATGTTTAACTGAACACTGGTTGAAAGAACATGAAATAGTGTTTATCAATGATGATCATTTTACTGTACAAAGTGCATTTGCGAGAAAAAGGGCCATCCGTGGTGGTTCTTTAGTTCTTGTTTCAAACAAGCTGAAATGTAAGCAACGTTCAGATTTAGTAAATCTCTCTATTGAGCGCACTATTGAGTTGTCTTGTGTTGAACTCGAGCGATACGTTATAATTTGCGTTTATCGACCCCCTTCTGGGGATTTCGTTTGTTTCGAATCAGTAATGGAGGATTTACTCAATAAGTTAAAATCAAGTAATAAAAGTATAATTGTATGTGGCGATTTTAATATTAATATTTTAGATGTTACTCCATTGAGTATTAGACTTCTCAATCTTTTCAGGTCTTTCAATTTATTTAACTTGTTTTTTGAACCAACTAGGATCACAGCTTCTTCGTCAACTTGTCTTGATAATATATTTAGTGATGGTGATGCCAAAAATAAATTAGTGCTAACTGATTTAACGTCCGACCACTGTGGTTTGCTATCTAGCTTCCCTATGTCATTGTTTAAAAAAGCACATAAACTTGAATGCAGGCCTTATACAGCTAGTCGTTGCACCAAGTTCAAAAATAATGTGGCTCGTAGAATTACACCATCTATAGTAGAAAACGAGAATCCTAATGCAATTTATGAAGCCCTCTTTAATGTAGTGCAAAAAGAGTACAAATCTACTTTCAAGACCAAAACCATTGACATTAATGGCACCTCCGTCGGCTTTAACCAATGGGCTACTCCAGGTATTTATAAAAGTAGAGCGAGGCTATACGAGTTATATGGTTTAAAAAAATACAGGTTTGATACTCCTTTCCTAGAGTATGTAAAAAAATATTCAAAATTATTTAAACAGGTTAGTGCTTTTGCTAAATCTAAATTTTTAAGCGATCAAATTAAAAATTCAAATAATAAAATAAAAACCACTTGGAAAATCATTAACAATGAAACGGGTAAATCGGTTAAACAAGAAAAACAACTTGAAATTATGGTCGACAACAAATTAGTAAATACGGCAGCTGACGTAGCACAGGTATTTAATGAGTTTTTTGCCAACATACCTATAACTACGACTCGCTCCTTAAATTCCTCCCCGTCTAAAGCTGAAAACCTTTTGCATAGTAGTGTGCCTAAAAGTAGTTGCCTATTCAATTTTGAACATGTAACGCCTCGTGATGTAGTTAATGTTTTTAACACACTTAAGTCTAAAAACACTGGTGATTTCTGGGGCATTTCCATCAAACTATTAAGTAATATAATAGACATCGTAGCCCCCTATTTAGCTGTTACTTTTAATAAATGTGTTGATGTCGGAACTTTTCCTGACCTCATGAAGAGTAGCAAAGTCATACCATTATTTAAATCAGGTAATAAAAAAGACGTTTCTAATTTTAGGCCTATTTCTATCTTACCTGCATTTAGCAAAATATTTGAAAAGTTAATACTCAAGCAGTTGCTAAGACATTTTAATTTAAATAGCCTCCTTCATAGTGAGCAATATGGCTTTACGAAAGGCCGTTCAACTACAGATGCGGGTGTTACTCTCTTGAAACACATTTTTAACGCATGGGAGAACTCGCAAAATGCTATCGGAGTATTCTGTGATCTCTCCAAAGCCTTTGATTGCGTGCACCATGACACGCTTTTGCGTAAACTACGTCATTACGGTGTCCATAACGAAGCTTTAAACGTAATAAATTCTTATTTACATAATAGGTTCCAATGTGTAGATATTAATGGTGTAAAATCTACCGGGCTACCGGTTCAGTTAGGTGTGCCTCAAGGCTCTACACTCGGCCCGTTCTTGTTCTTAGTGTATATCAATGACTTACCATTCTTTTTAAAGGGTATTTGTGACGTTGTACTGTTTGCAGATGATACTTCTCTTATTTTTAAAGTAGATAGGAACAGACAAGATTTTGAAGACGTAAACAGTGCACTCTCAATGGTTACGGATTGGTTTACGGCAAATAACTTAGTTCTCAATGCCAAGAAAACGAAATGTGTGAAGTTCGCCTTACCGAATGTTAGAAATCTAGGTCCCGAAATCGTCTTAGATAAAGAGGTTCTTAAAACTGTAGACTCGACAGTTTTCCTGGGCATAACAGTAGATGGCAAACTACAGTGGGGCCCACATATTTCAAGTCTAGCGGGGAGGCTCAGTTCAGCCGCCTACGCCGTCAGAAAAGTAAGACAGTATACTGACGTTGATACAGCTCGGTTAGTCTATTTTAGTTATTTTCACAGCGTTATGTCTTACGGTATTCTACTGTGGGGCAAAGCCGCTGATATTCAAAATATTTTTGTCCTTCAGAAACGAGCTGTTCGAGCAATTTACCAGCTAGGTGCCAGAGTTTCTTTAAGGGACTTTTTTAAAGATATTGGTATTCTTACGGTAGCATCACAATTTATCTTCGCCAACATCTTATATATTAGGCAAAATTTACACTTACATGCTAAAAACAGTGATTTTCACACTGTTAACACTAGAAATAAGGACAAACTACGTGTTCCCTTTCACCGGCTTCATAAGGTACATAACTCATTTGTTGGGCTTGGTATAACATTTTACAACAAGCTACCACCTTCTTTACTAGAATTACCTTTTAATGAGTTTAAAGCTCAAGTAAAATCCAACCTTTGTCTAAAGGCATACTATTCCATCAACGACTATTTAAATGACAAAACTAGTTGGTCGCTGTGATTAACTCAAGACAATGTTTGTGTTCTTTCTCCAGTACTAGCGTACCTAGTGATGGGTTATATAGCTGTAATATAATTGTTATTATATTATTATTTTTTACTGTGTTAGTCATTTTTTTTTGTGTATTTATTGGTTTTGACATGTTCTATGCTTTGACATATTATAATGATTAGTATTGCATAAAATGATTAGCTAGCGACCTCGACAAGTTGTCATTCAATTCTTGCCTGAGCAACAGGCAGCAAGTTCGTCATGCTCCCTTAGATGTCAATGCTTGCGGTAGCGTCAGGGGTCGGGTTACCCCCTTCCCTCAAATAAGGCGAGGGGGGTAATGGCTGATCTTTGCGTTATGCTCGTGAACGGGTGCTGCTTGTGGTGACTGGTCGTCTTGCTGACCTTGATGTTGGTATTGTTGTTAATTACCTACCTGTTTATTCGTTTTTACGCCGATGGTCCTAGTTTGTCATTTTGTGGCCTCGACTTGTAACTCGGGTCGTAACAGCTATGTGAACGTGATTCAGCATTGCATATGTAAGCTGTCACGCCCTTTATGCCAGGAGGCTTTTATTTGGTACTTTTATTTACTTTATAAAAATATTTTTTGCTTTTGCTTGAGTATAGATTTCAGTTTATTTCTTGGAATATTGGGTTGGCTAGCTGACATAAGGCAAATCATTTAATTTAATATTTTGTGTCTCGTAATGTTACCTCCTTACAATTGTATAGAATCAAGTTCTTCTAACTTAACAGACAGCTGTGCTGCTGGGGAGTTTGTTCCGCCACTTCTTCTTCCCAGCTAAAGCACTAGGAAGTGTCGAAGGGCGGGCGTTTTGGGGGGACTGTCTTTTGTAACTTTGACGTTCAAAAAGTGCTGACTCTCAGCCTAGTTTGAATAAATGACTTTTGATTTGATTTTTGATTTTTCCTGCTAAAACTACTGAACCGATTTAAATGAAATTTGGTACACAGATAGTTTAGAGCCTGAGAAAAGACATAAGCTACTTTTTATCGCGGTAGTATGTTCCCGCGGGATGATTTCCGACCTCCACGCGGGCAAAGCCGCTGGCAAAAGCTAGTTATATATATATTTGCAAAAAAATAAATGATTTGAATTGACGCGAGAGGTCGCCGCCGCCGATCGCCTCCACGAGAACATGGCGTTGTTCCGCTCAGGCAGAAGTCACCTCCACCGTATGCTCCACCATGTCCTCCAGGCGATCCATGCAATGGAAACACCCGGGCGTTTCATTCCGCCTTATTCAGAACAGGAACCTTTCGAAACAGCCATGTCCGGTGAGGACCTGCGTAAGGCGGAAGGACCCTACCTCTAGAGTGTAATTTAGAATCGCGTAAGCGGGAAGGGGTGAGGCTGCCCGCGAGCTGAGAAGCAAATGGTTGTAACAATCGCCGCCGCCTCTGAGGCTGGCCGGTGAAGCGGGCTAGTAAGACGAAGCTGCGATAAACCATCTGTGACGATAAGCTCACGTGGGACCACGCGAGTCGTGACTGAAACCATGCCTGCTGCATTTTGCTTGCCCGCTTGCATGCTGCATGCTATATCCATGATCGCATGCTGCATGCTTGCTTGCGTGCTTGCGTGCTTGCTTGCATACTGCATGCATGATGTATACTTGTTTGCATGCTTGTTACAGGGAAATAAAAACCAAACCTACACCTTCAACAATGTTATTTTTATTAGCCGTTGATGTCGCACTGATGGGTGAAAGCCTCCGTACTCTCATTCCACGTCTCTCTGTCCAGAGCTGCCAAGGACCAATCTTTATTGATTGATAATACATGCAGTGCTGGAGCCGTGACAAAAGCCATCTTGCTTTTGCATCTCTACTATTTATGTAATGTATCAGTTGGATTTGGTAAAAAATAAAAAATTGTAATACACAATCAGAAAATATGTAATTTAAAAATAAAAATACTTAACCGTGGATACATTAATTGTTGTCATAATTATAAGGTTATAATGCCCTGTTTTAATTTGTAGACAAATTCTAAGCTAAATTCATATTCAAACATTAATAATAATTTGTATTAATTTATAGCTTTTGTCGAAAATGATTTCAAGTCTTTTGTTTTTTATTAACTAGCCTTTTCCAGCGGCTTCGCCCACGTATTATACTTACAAACCTCCCTCTTAATTCAACCTGTCTATTGGTGAAAACCGTGTTAAATCCTTTACGAAGTTTAAAAGATCTAAGCATGTAAAGAAGATTATCTAGAAATTGAAACCCATGCCATCTATTAGGA
The DNA here is from genome assembly GCA_932294355.1 of Aporophyla lueneburgensis. Classification (NCBI taxonomy): domain Eukaryota; kingdom Metazoa; phylum Arthropoda; class Insecta; order Lepidoptera; family Noctuidae; genus Aporophyla; species Aporophyla lueneburgensis. The sequence continues at coordinate 6,448,611 of OW028735.1, forward strand.
ATTCATAGAAATAACCAATGAACATACACATTGTCCTATAAAAATCATTTAATTTGCAAATATTGAGATCAGTAATTAAGATAAAAACTATCCTATCTTCTAAGTTGGATCAAACTGCACATGGTGTGCAAATTTTATTAAAATCGGTTAGTCCATTCCGGACAAACAACGTGACGCGTAATTTATATATTGTACAATATATTAAGATTGTTATATTTATGACAAACGGAATTAGGGCTTATTGTATTAAGGGAGTTCAATTATATGGCATGTGATATTACGCTGGGGCAAGTTATCCTTCGGACGAGGGATGATTAGGACTTAAAAAAAATATGACACTTTAGATTATGGATACAAAAGTTAGGGAACACAATAGAGAACCAGCACTACTTTATTGACAAAGTCGAAAAAAATGTTAAAAAACAGTCTAACATCCGTTTTAAATATGGCATCGGTTGATTATTCGTGGCTGCAAGCCACATTAATCTTTCGTTTTTTATTTTGTTTTATTTCTTTCTCAGTAAGTTGTAATCATGATCTGGCAGTCAAATCATTGAGCTTCTTAAGTTCTGAGTGATAAATGCTTGATATAACAAAGCTCCACTCAATCTGTGTGGATCTTTCCTCAAAAGACTATTTCAGTCACCAACTTATGTAGACTTTGTTGACTGAAATTGTTTTTTAGAATATGTGGTTTTCACATGATGTGACCAAGATTATGTGTGCACTTTAAAAGACGGTGACATCAGAGTTTGTTTCGGCCTTTCTTCTCAGAGTAGTCAGTTAGGAAAAGCCGACCTCATCTAGTTTAAAAAAAAAATGATAAACAAGTAAAAGTGTTTGTACAAACCTACTTACAAAAATATAATCATTTATCAAAAAAGACATACAGACAAATTGCAAACCTCCGTTTTTTTGAAGTCGCTTAAAAATACGACGAATGGTTAATGTGGTTATATGTAAGAGTATGTGATCTTAATTTACTTTAAAACTGTGTACACTATGTATTTGGATCTAATCGGCTGTGGCGGACAGACGGAAACACATAATTTAAGGAACGATGTTGATGAAACCGATGGAAACGACTTTCAAGATACACTATTTATACTACAAATACGTAAACTGTAAGAAAATAATAATATGAAAAGTAATAAAGCTTAACACTCGTAAAGGTAGCTTAGCGTCTATGATGAACAAGCCGCACGCGCTCATCTTCTTTAATGATGCCTTCTGTACACGTTGGACATTCTTACAGATTATTATTTCTGGATCTGAAAATTCCAAAAAGTATGTTACATTATTGTTTTCCCTTCATATGTGTTTCAATTTGCACTACGTGGTAATAGCAAGGTATCCCCAGTTTGAATATTATGAAAATAGAGGAAACATTTTTAACCAGTGCGCAAAGTTTTTGGTGGCTCAGTATCAGTAATAGAACACTGTTCAACTATTTTTTCAATACTTAAAAAAAAAAAATTATTCTACCTACCTAATATGATATCCACAATAGGAATAGGTCAGTAATCGCGCGTTAGTACTTCAAACTACTTAGAATTTTAACCGACTGATACCTATCAGCCGAGTGCCTACTCGTAGCTTCGATCGGTCGTTCACCTTCACCGCCGCGCCGGCGGAGGTACTTTAAACTTCTTAGAATTTTGACCAATCGAACAACTGGTAAATACCTACTTGTAGCTACGTTCGGTCGTACAGCTTCGCCGCCACCGCACACAAGTTACCATAAAAACCAGTTCCAAAATAAACATCTTTCGTTAACAATAATTTAATTTTTTTGTACTAATATATATCAAAATAAAAATTGCATGGTTATTTTAACTCGTTTACGTTTAATTTGTTAAAATTTGCGCACTGGTTAAAAACTTATCCTGTATGAGTGCATTTTGCATATAAATGATACTTGCGAGAACAATTCCTTGACATTTTAAGTGTTACACAGGTACTCTGAACATCTCTCATTGCTGCGTAGAATTTCTCGCATTCCACGCACAAAGCTGTCAGTATGATGACGTTCTTCAAGTTCCATATTTGATTTAATATTAGTAGTATAATCATCTGAAATAGTAAGTCATTTCCATCATCCACAGATCGCTTCTTAATTATGTTTGTTGATTGGTATTTATATATTTATGTAACGGAATCTTGGAACATGATTTTCACCCCCTTTAAAACGTCGGATTAATTTGAAACTTTGCTCACGTACCAAAGACATGATAATACAATAATTTCATAAATGTGTACCATTATCCAAAATACGCTTTTGTAGCTAACTGAACTAAAAAACGTAGAAAATTATTAGAAAAATTCAACGTAGAGATAGTTATTAATAAATTAAATCATATTAATGTAAAAAAGCGCGAACGTGGGTGCATGATGTCAATTAATGTGAATATTTTGTCGACAGCTACTGATAATAGTATAATCCGTATAAAAATATCTCAAAAAGTACCTCAAGCTTTTTACATTAAAATGATTTAATTTATTCACCACTGTACGCTTGTTTTATATATTTTTATAAATTAATATTTACATTTTAATTTGGTATTCTATTAAAGCGTGTTTTATAGTTTTAAAAACGATTGTTTATAATTTTTGGCTGAATTTGGATCTATTTTCTAACGGGTGCAAATAGTGACGAATATTAATACTTTGGTAGGGGGTGTTAATTTACTGACGCACTACTGACCGTTTTATCACCTCGTTCTACCAAATCCCTTAAAGATAATACCAGAATCAAGTACCGTAAACATTGGTAGGTTAAATATATTATGTGAAATAAAATCTGCAAGTTAATAAATATAAAATTAATATTTTACTTAAATAAGATTTATTTTAATAAAGAAGATAAAAATTGCATAATTTCTTTGTAATTATTCAACAAACTGATTATAAACTTAACATTTGTCGCGATGCTGCCATTATATCCAAGTAAATTCTCTGTATTTGTGCGTATACAACAAAAACTGTATTCCAGTAATCTTCTCTTTCTAAATCTTCGTAGTTTCCGGACATCTGGATTTTTTCAATCCATGTACGAAGAATTTTTGTGATTAATTTTAATATAAAAATAGCATAAAGAACGTTACTGTCGAAAGCAATTCCATAAAAAGCCACTACATTGACAAATAAATTAAAGGGTTTAAAAATAAATAAGAAACAAATGAATATATGAATAAATACAATAGTTAGGGTGATAACACACGTCCAGTTGTAGACTACTAAAGCTTTAACCTCGCTATAATTTATTTGTAGAACTCTAAGAACGTGCTGAATTTTCAAAACCATCAAGATATTATTATTGAATCTCTCTAAGAAGGTGTTCATTATATTTCCAATCAAGTAGATAATGAAATCAAAAGTACTGCACGCACAATGAAATAAACCCCAAGCGTCCCACCTACTACTGTATTCTATTAATAGTGCGATCAAATTATATAAACATATACATTGGAATATAATTAAGCAAACCACTGTAATGAAATTATAAAGAAAAGTATTATCAGATATAACATTGTCACGAATAGAATACTTGGCGCAAAAGAAAATTCTTTGCATGAGATTGATCGGTCTTAGTACTGATTGCAAATCTTTTTCAATCACGGAGCTAAGAAATATTTTAGTGGATGAGACTGTTGCTAGATTCCCGATTATAATAGCGTTTTTGTTAGATTTGAAGTATTTTTCTAAAGACGAAAACATGTTTGTTATTGTATTGTTTCGGATGAACTGAAATAAATGAAAATCGATCTATGAGTAAAGAGATACGAGAGACTTAAGCAAATGGTTTTAATATTTTAGTGTTTAATTAAGTTGAAATAACTATTACTATTAAGTTGTTGTAGTTGTTTTGTAGTTGAAGTTGAAATTTGGTAAACATAATGAATTACTCCCTTCGTTTATAAACTTACGTATCCATATGCTAGCTTTTGCCCGCGGCTTCGCCCGCGTGGTTGTCGAAAATTATGATAAGACGACATACTACCTGAACAAAATGTATCCTATATACTAACCAAGATCATGGTCCTAAACTCTCATCTAAATCCGTTCAGCCGTTAAGGCGTGAAACGTAACAAACAGATATCATTCCGCATTCTAAAATAAAGCCTACGACGTCATCTTCGTGAAATTAAAGATTGAAAGACGACATAGTAGGTACTATGTTTTTTTTTCGCCAGTACATATGTGGAGTTTCGAATAAAAAAGTCTATCTAATATTGTTTCCCCATACAAACTTAGGACCCCCGTTTCATACCCATAGGGGATGAATTTTCGAGAATCCTTTCTTAGAAGATGTCTACGTCATAATAACTGTCTGCGTGCCTAAATTCAGCGCAATCCGTTCAGTAGTTTGAGCTGTGTGTTGATACATCTCTCAGTTAGTAACGTTTGCCTTTTCTATTTATAGATTTTTTGTCTGCACTGAAAACGACATAACCAACACCAATAAAGACTAAAATGTTGGAAAGAAGGGGGAATAAGTTTTCCTGATAGCTGAGAATTCCAATATCGTGAGGTGCTCATCGCCGGTACCGAAACCCACTGTATTCATTTTCGCTTATTTGTCCTCAGAACTTATCGCTTTGGGGCACTTTTTGGTACACCTTCCATCCTTTGTGCACGGAGATTGACATATTGAGTGCCCTGCATGAACAATAGAGCATTTTTTTTTCTTCACAATGGTGTCGTGTGATATTTTTTCAATGTTAGCATCATAACGGAATTCCGTACTAATAATGTCGTGAACTTGGCTAGGATGAAACTTTCTTTTAGCCACAATAAAATATTTACGTGGTTAAGGCTCGCTTTTGCTACTCTATGGAGGACATGAACTACTGCAGCTATTTAAATATTTGACTTTTCGTAAGAAAAGCAAGTAACTTCTAGATTTTAATAATAAAAAAAAAACTAGCAAGTCACGAAGCAAGCGAGGTCGTATCAGACAGTAGCTCTTGTGCCAGGCATAAAATCGATGGAAAACCGTGTCTTTACCGAGTGGTCGCCCCGAGCTAATCAAACGGATGCAAATAAGCATATGTTTTATTTAGGAACAAAAACACATTGACATAAATTACAATAGGAACGATGATAGTTACAAAAGTTATAAACTATGTCGCAGCTTTCAACGCCCGTCTAAACATATGAAACAGTTTAGCTGAGAATTTAAATATAGGTAAGCATAAATAAAATTAAAAATATACAAAACAAAAACTAATGTGTCTATTTCTGCCAGAGTCGCGAGATTGTTCGAAAGAGATACCGTGAACCTGGCACATGGGCCACTGAAGGAACACGGGTGGGTTTTAGTCAGTAAAAGTCTGACATGTCCTCCCGCTCCGCCTAAGACCGGGAAAAATCATTTGATGATTTCCCATTAAAAAAAAGTGTGTATTTTGAGTAGTGTTGTAGTGTGAGTGAGGGTATGTGTGAGTGTAGGTAAGTGTGAGCAAGTGTGTGTAAGTGAGGCTGTGTGTTAGGGTTCTTAGTCTAGGTATGTTTCAAGTTTTACAATTTCTTAAGTTTCATCATATGATAGTGATTTTAACCAGTCGGTTAACTTTACTCTTAAGATCTTATGAGATAAGCGATAAATATCGATCGAATCGTAAACGGCGCTTTTGTTTCCTTTATTATAGATCTTGGGGCTAATGAACCCAAAGTGTCTTCTCGCTACTGCTGCTTTACAAGACATTATTGTACAGACTCTGTCGGAAAGACGTTTCCTTGTATTATAGGTTAGATCGCAAGGAACGAGCTTGTGTTTTTTGAGTAAAAATGGGAGGCTGGCTTAAAATGCCTGGGCTAAAATGCAATAAATATTGTCTTGCTGATACTGAGCATGAGGAGGTTTGTATTCAACCATTTCCTGACCGTAAGTATCCTAAATGCATATTGTATGTACTTAATTCAACCATTTCCTAGCTGTAAGCATCCTAAATGCTTCTTGTATATACTCATGGAGGTATATTGAGTTGCTTACGATTGAGGAGGTATCGTTTTCGTGGTTTTCGAAGGTTCTAAAGCCGGTGGGATCCAAATGAAAATCAAAGATGACGGCTGCGAAAATTTCCAAATTTATCATCTTGCGGTTCGGTTTCGTAGTTTTCGAGAATGCTAAAGCCGATGGTGAGGTCAAAATTAAAATCAAAGTTAGTGGTTCCAAAACATTTCAAATTTTGCATCATGGGTGTCGTTTTCATGGTTTTTGAGGGTGCTAAAACCCGCCATATCGTAGTCACCAGCTTCGATTTTAATTTTTTTAATACATGTATTTTATTAACAAACAATACAATTATATTATTTTTGATTTTATAACTTTACTCGCCAAACTTTATAGTTTGATAGCGTGAAGCACTTGTTAATTAGTACATTGTTTTATTTAATTTTATACTTGTAGAAAAGCTAGATTTGGAATGAAACTACTAACATTTAAATACTATAAGGTACGAAGTGTGTTCTTTTTTCTCCATTGGCTGAATCCTCGTTATAGAGAAATATATTAATTAACTTTGATTTTAAGATACCTTACCTTAGGTACCTATTTTTTTGCCACTAAATGTCTAGAAAATATTTCCAGTAATGTGTTATTTTCCGTTAATCTAGTATTTTTGCTCTTCTTCTATTATATTTATTTACTTACCACTAAAGTAGTGTTCTAGACTAATCAAAACCTCAACTTTCCTATCTACAAGTAGGACTTCACAAATGGGAATAAAACGGTTACCTATCATAAGTTCGAAAAATATGTGACCGAATTTCATTTCACCTAAAACTTTTCAACTATTATCGTTTTGTTTTTTTTTTACTTCATCGAAGTCACGTCTGCCACTGTATCAGTTGACCTATTATGATTTCGATCTTTTTCGTTACTCCGACGTTTTATTTGGTCGAAAAAGTTTTAACCGAAGTTACACTTAGCCGAAATAACATTTGTTCGAAGTATTATTATTATTTATTTATTGATCGGATAGCAAAAATCCATTGGGTTAGTAACAATAATCTTAACCTATGTTAGTACTTAACTAATAATACAGACAGTGTACAGGTGACAAGCGACGTCAACAACGGGCTGTCATATCTCCCGGCTATAGCACGTAGAATGCTGTTGGGACTGCCACGGTGTCTGTTTAGCAGAGACGCCGCCCTCTTACGACGTACAGCATTGAAGCAGTCGGTACGTGCCTCAGCGAACATAGAAGATGCGCTACAGAACCGAGGCAGCCGCAAAAGCACTCTAAATGCGTTGTTGTATTGGATCCGCAGAGCATTGTTGGCCTTCTGAGTGTAGCTGAACCACAGGCTACCCGAGTACAGCGACGTGCAATATGCTTTAAACAATGTTATTTTGACCGCAACCGTACATCGGAAGAACCGGCGGGCCAGCATATTAGCTCGAACCGACAATGCTCAGCGCTCCCTCTCCATATCTGCGTCGTCCTTCAAATCGTCCATGACCAAGTGACCCAGGTATTTAAAAGAGTACACTCTGTGCAACTCCAGACCGTTTAGTAACAAAGGCGGGACGGTGGAGGGTACCTTGGTATCGGACTTGAAAACCATGTATTTAGACTTGCCTTCGTTGTATACAAGGCCATGAGACGCAGCATACGACTCGCAGATATCGAGAAGCTTACGGAGCGCACCGACCGAGGGGGCCAGCAGCACCATGTCGTCTGCATAGCTTAAATTATTGAAACAGACTCCATCAATAAAGCAACCGACTCGTGTGCTGCTGAGCCGCCCGATCAGTGCATTCATGTACAGACTAAATAACAAAGGTGATGTCAGGCCACCCTGCCTCATGCCACACTCTGGCCTACTTGGCTCTGATAGCTCTCCTGCCCAGCAAACCCGACTCTCCTGATTCATGTACCAGTATCGCAGAACCGAGAGGAGCTCCGGCGGCACCATGGTATCAGACAACTTCTGCTAGAGAACGTCAAACGAAACAAGATCAAAAGCCCTGGACAGGTCTAGAAAACATGCATAGACAGGTGTTTTCCTGTCTGTGTAATACTTGACAGCATGTTTTAAACTAAATATTTAGGTTTCTGTGGACAGCCCTGGCCGAAACCCAAACTGGGCGTCATGCAGTTGGATGTGAGTTTTCAAGTGTGAATTAAGCGCACTGTCAAGTATTTTAGCCACGACAGTAGCCAAGGAAATCGGCCTATAATTTGACCTGTCCGAGACGTCTCCGGTTCTACTCTTGACCACTGGTACCACCAGAGCCCGCAACATATCGGGAGGAAGATATGAATGACCTAGGCACAGATTAAACAGAAGTGCCAACACACGAGGCAAATGGTACCCACCATGCTGCAGGTGCTCGATGCTGAGCCCATCGTGCCCAGGGGATTTGCCCCTCTTCATGATTTTAATTTTTGCCTTGACATCTTTTGCCAAGATACCTGTAGTTATTTCTGCAGCACTGTCCTCAGTATCAATCTCCTGGCACGGCGGACCCAACCGCGACTTCACATCAAAATGCATACTAAATAAATCAGCAACATCTTTTGAGTTAGAGACACCATCAATACTCATAGAAACGCCAGGTCTAGAACTTTGCTGTTTAGTGCTCTTCCAAAAACCCCCAAAATCTGAGGTCGAATGGCGTTTAGCTAACAAATCCATTCGGATCTGATCCTGGTTGTTTTGGCACCATTTGAGCTTCCCTTTGAATATCCTACGAGATTCTGTCATTGAGTCAAATATGGCGCCGCAGGTAGGCTTATGCTTCCGAACATTCATTATACAACTGTTCAGATTAACCTCTAAGTCCCTGAGATATCACATTTGGTATAGACACAATGGTTTTTTATTGTGTCTGTAATTAGCGGCATTCAACGGGTTAACCTACTCTTTTGTCTAATTAATTAATTATTTAAATGTAATGGCACTAATGGGCCTCATAAGAAGGCTCAAAGTCACCCAAAGAGCAATGGGCTATGCTTGGAGTTTCCCTACGCGATCGAATCAGAAATGAAGAGATCCGTAGGAGAACCAAGGTTACCGACATAGCCCGAAGAATTGCCAAACTTAAGTGGCAGTGGGCAGGGCACATTGCTCGCAGAACGGATGGCCGATGGGGCCGGAAGGTTCTGGAGTGGCGACCGCGTACTGGAAGACGGAGCGTTGGAAGGCCTCCCACAAGATGGAACGATGACCTGGTGAAGGCCGCAGGAATGCGTTGGATGCGGGAGGCACAGAACAGGTCGAAGTGGCGGTGCTTGGGGGAGGCCTATGTCCAGCAGTGGACGTCTTTCGGCTGAAATGATGATGATGATGATGAATGGCACTAAATAAAAAAGTTGATTATGAACAAAAGTGTTTTTATAGAGTCCTAGTAAGAAACATGCAAAAAGCATGAAGCGTACAAGCAAGCATACAGCATACAAGCAGGCATGCAGCATGCAAGCAGGCATGATTACACTCTAGGGGTAGGGCAGACAAGACTATGTAAAGTCGGTTTTACAGCAATTCGTTTCTCACTAAATTTTGTAGTAGAATATATTGAGTTTTTTGACACTACGTGTATTTTAATTTCATATTGAAAACGCTATCAAGTAACCGGCTATATATTTGTGACCAAATAATATTCCTTAAAATGTTGTTTCATTATGTTGAAAATAAATAATTTAGCAAATGAAAACAGTTCAAAAGAGGCTTCGGTGAATAGCAAAAAGTTATTGTGTAAATCGGCGAAACATAGTTCGGTAAAATAATACCTATGACACATGATACTTCGATGATCTAAAAATATGTCAAATAATGCATATAGCAAAAAAGACGTCGGTCAACAGTTTTCGGTGAAATGAAATTCGGACAAAAATACATAATTCGGAAAAGTTATCGGTTCCCAATAAAACCTCATATGTAAAGTTCTACTACTTAATTGATAAAATTGACAGTATCGCCGCAATTCAGTATTATTAGTTAATTTTTTTTTGGGCCGTGGTCGTGGTATGGTAATTTTATTTTAGGATGCACCTAAAATAAAATTCGTCTTCACATATACAAATATTAATATTATAAAAACATTTTAAAAGAGTAACGGTGGAGTTTCTTGCCCATACGAATCTACTTTTGGAAGGAGTAACTAGAATCGATTCTATTTTAATGTAACTGTTGACGTTCAAAAATGCCTTTTTTGGGCCTTTTTGAAATAAATGCTTTGACTTTGACTTACGTTATTCATTTTTTTTGTGAATTTCAATATAAAGGATTTTCTTAATTTTTTAATTAAAAATCGAAAAACAAGTGTCAGTCACGATTGCTATAAATAGCGGTTTTACAAAACCATTACAATTTCTGCATCGGAATTGAAAAAAAATATGCATATGGAGTGACATTCATTTGATACGAGATGAGATGATGAGAGCCGTCGGAACTTTGTAAGCTAGTTCGTCGTTTTTGTGTTGCTCTTGCACTACGCAGAGCGCCATAAGCTGCGCTGGATACGCTATCGTATCAGGACTAGCGTGGCCCAGCACAGCTCTTTTCACGCTTGCTGATGAGTGACCAAACCATCGGAAATCGTTTACGTGGAGTAGGTCTGCATTCCCGAAGGCCGCTGAGAGTTCCACCTATAGCATCCCGTAATCGTAGGACCCGTTTACAATGGGTTCCGGAACACAGAAATTGGTAGGAAGAAAACAGGGGTTCTGTTTGCTTTTCCAATTTATCTCGTATCGGTATGAGGCCGGATACAAGACGTACTAGAGTTTGGAGGACCTCTGGACGTCAAGGTTGTTTGAAATGTTGTCAGGAATGTACATTAATATAGAGGGCGAACAATATTGGTTTGGCCTGGTATTTGGATCGGTGGCAGCACCGATCTCATTTGGAGTAGAGACAACCTCAATGCTCAGATTTATGCAGAGAGGATTGTTTCAGATGTGATAATCCCTTTGCGAAGCCGTTTAGAGTATTCGTTTCAACTAGTGCACGTCCACACACGGCAAGAGACGTAACACGCAGTCTTGCCGATGAACGTTCTGCCGTGGCCTGCTCAAACACCAGACCTCAGCCCAATTATGCACGCATGGAATACGCTCCAAAGAAGAGCTCTGACACATTGATTACTTTTTCTGTGTCTGATAAACTTACAAGAATAAATCTAAAGCTCACCTCACTCGGCTTAACATAATTATTTCTGTCTAAAATTTTATGTCGCTAAACGTATTTAATACCTCAAAATTGCTCTGAAAGTTTTTGAAAAATTCGTTGAGATTTCAGTAGTGGATTATGTTAGTTTTCCTATATGCCTTAAAATCAAGCGAATTGAAACAACAGAAATCTGAATTACCACCTGTCCCCAATCTAATGCCCCGACTGCTAGTATCGTGAAAAACGCAGCTTTATTTGACGTCAGAGTCAACAGCAGTGGACTTTTCGAGTTACAAATTCAGAGTTACAAACCGGCCAAGTGCGAGTCGGACTCGCGCACCGAGGGTTCACGTACCCTGCAGGTATTCACGGTTTATGTTAAAGACATAATTAAAAAAAAAATTATACGTATTTGAGTTGATTGAATGAAAAGTAAATTGCGGTGTAAGATTTATGACGTATTAAAAAAACCACTTACTAGACCTCGTTCAAACCAATTTTTGGTGGAAGTTTACATGGTAATGTGTACATCATATATTTTTTTTAGTGTATCATTCTCTTATTTTAGAAGTTACGGGGGGACACATATTTTACCACTTTGGAAGTGTATCTCGCGCAAACTGTTCAGTTTAGAAAAAAATTATATTAGAAACCGCAATATCATTTTTGAAGACCTATCTATTGATACCCCACACGTATGGCTTTGATGAAAAAAATAAAAATGTTTAGTTTCAGTTCTAAGAATGGGGAACCCCAAAATTTATTGTTGTTTTTTTTTTCTATTTTTGTGTGAAAATCTTAATGCGGTTCACAGAATACATCTACTTACCAAGTTTCATCAGCATAGCTCTAATAGTTTCGGAAAAAAGTGGCTGTGACATACGGACGGACAGACAGACATGACGAATCTATAAGGGTTCCGTTTTTGCCATTTGGCTACGGAACCCTAAAAACAACATCGGCTATTGCGCGTTGTGATTCAACTGTATAAAGCTCGGATTAAATATTTGTTCACACTTTATCTCCTTTTTTATTATTTAATTATTAAAAAAAATAGTTCTATTTGTATTGATTGCCTTTTGTAAGCGGGCAATTTGTACAAGCTACAATTTACCTTGCACATCGATAATACAATATTTAGGTGTTATAGCAAACCAATCACAATCGCGCCCGATGCGAGCGACCCGCGGTTGCTTACCGCCTCGGTACAGAGACGAATAGCAGTCTCCTGTCTCTTTCCCTCGCCGGACTATTGCATGCGACTAGCATGTCACTGCGCGTTAGTCCGCTGCCCGCACGCTACCTGCGTAGACGCGTATGTCGCCAGCGCCTACGTCGTGCCGCCCGCCATTGTTGTTACGCGAAAGACCATATTATTTAGGGTTTTCGTTCCCCAATGTTTATGTGTTTGTGACTTTGTGTAAACTATTGTGTTTCGTGTTATTTCCAATAAACATTAAAAACTAGAAGGTGGTTTCCGTTCTACGTGTTTCCCTGAGATAACCTCCATCATATGTGGCGCTCCAACGTTAGTTTTTCGTGTGACAATAGTGCATAGTTGTGACAGTTTTACAGTGACGAACTAAAATGCCAGTGACCAGGAGTAGAGCGGCTAGTTTGACTCGGAGGGAAGATGCAAATGACGCATTACCCGTCCCCTCGCGACCAAACACGCCGACCGCAGAGCCCGCCATTCAAGATGGCGACGACGCGTTTTCTTCCTCGCCGCGCATCGATGCTAACGCTACGTTCTCCAACGAAAACGTGGCAACTATTATCGCCTCTCTTCAACGCTCTCAAACAGAAGCATTAAGGGAGTTGCTCAACTCGATGTCGCGGGCGAGTGCATCGACTCCGGAATCACTCGCACTGCTAGGCCAAAACACCCTAGCCCGCTGCAAAGCCACGTTCTCCGGCCGACCGAAGGAATCGGTTGAAGCATTTATCGACGCAATAGAGGCCTATAGTGATTGCGCGCAGGTGGCGGATTCAAACGTTCTGCGCGGTTTGGCCTACCTATTCAAGGATGAAGCAGCCACGTGGTGGCAAGGAATAAAATACTCCGTGTCATCATGGCGCGAAGCCAAAGAAAACTTGATTAGTGCCTATGGTGATCGCCGGCCGCCTCATCGGATCTACTTAGAAATGTTTGCGACGCCGCAGGGCAATGAAAACACAGATATTTTCGTGGCGCGCATCCGCGCCCTTTTGGCACGTTTACCTCAAGGCGATGTAAAGGAGTCGGCTCAAATAGACATGACCTACGGCCTCCTCCACAGCAGAATAAGAAAGAGGTTACGAAGAGAGGATTGCCGCAGTTTCTATGAATTACTCCGCCTCGCACGGAATATCGAGGATTCATTCGACGAGGTAAATACGGCGAGTGAGCGTCGAACACAAACGCCGGCAACATTACCGACGTCCACGCAAACCGCCGCTCGTGATAACGCCCGCGCTCCCGCGCGCGGTCTCGTTCCCGTCCGGGCGCCGGCGCAGGCCGCGCCCACCGCCGCGACGCAGCATGCGCCCGCTCCGCCCGTGCTCCCCGTGCCTGTTCCAGCGGTGCCGCCCGCACCTCTCCCATCGAAGCACGACACGGCAAAGAGGCCACGGCCGTCCTGCACATACTGCAGACGGTTTGGCCACACCAAAGAACATTGTCGTAAGTTGCAGAATCAAGGTGAGAGTGAACAAAGTAAAAGTAGTGATCAAAGTTTTTATTCCGTAAAATCTCATTTAGTTGCTAAAAATTTCGCGTCAGACTATATTTGCGACAAAAACAATTTTATTCCACGAGAAAATGTGCGTAAATATTTTAGTAAAACACAAAGTGATGCTATTCCACAATGGGTAACTAATAATATGTGTAATTCTGATAATGTTGCGAATTCTCAGATTACGAAAAATGTGTGTAGTAGTTTTGATATAAAAAGGGGTAAAACCAATCCACATCAAAATGATTTTATGTGTAATAATATTAAAAATATAAAGGAGAATGTCCATTCATGTGAGAATGATGTTTTGTGTTACAATTTTAAAAATATAAAGGAGAATGTACATTTTAGTAATAATTATGTTTTGTGTAAGAATTGTAAAAATCAAAAGGAGAATGTCCAGTTTTGTGATAATGATGTTGTGTATAGCGATTTCATAAATGAAAAGGATAATGCCCATTTATGTTTAACCGACATATGTTTGAGTAACGACCGTATGGGACCCTCCGTGGCCGCGATTTACGACCTATTTTTAATATAAAAATTTTGGGTTTTTCCGGCACTGCGTTGATTGATACGGCTGCCAAACATTGTATTGCGGGTCATACGCTATATACTCTCCTTCAACGTCAAGGTCATCCCCTCAGCTCTTCGACACGCGAAGTTAAGCTTGCCGACGGTGTAATCCGTACGATGGATGTACTTACCACCACGTTAGAGGTGTGCTTAGAAACGGTAGTTATTACGATTCCATTCTAAATTTTTCCCGACTCGACTAATAACGAGACGTTATTAGGTATCGATTTTATAACTGCCGCGGGAGTAGTTATTGATTTTTGTAAAGAAGCTTGGTATTTTAGTAAATGCGAAAATGTAAAATATAACTTATGCTTCGAACCTACCTCGCGTGACGTGTCCTGCGCCGCTACAGATATACTTAGGGATGATGAAGGTACTCACCTTAAACCAGCTGAGCGTCAAGCGCTTGCTGGCGTCCTCACCAGGCACGCACGCGTCTTTAGAGCAGGGGGAGGTCCAACACCGTATGCGGAACACCGCATTGATACAGGTGAGCATCCTCCAATTGCTGTTCCTCCTTACCGTCTAAACCCTTCGAAGAAAAAGCTGATGAAGGCTGAAATAGGTAAGATGTTACAGGATGACATAATAGAAGAATGTGAATCAGCTTGGTGTTCACCGGCACTAATGGTGCCGAAGTCCAACGGTGGTATCCGCTTCTGCGTTGACTACAGGCGTTTGAATGCAGTCACCAAAGCTGACACATATCCGATGCCACGCATCGACGAGCTACTTCAGAGCACGAAATGGGACTGCTACATGAGTACGCTAGACCTTCGATCTTCATATTGGCAGGTTAAGGTAAGGGAAGCTGATAGAGACAAAACAGCTTTTGTCTGTCCTCTAGGTACTTACCGTTTTAAAAGAATGCCGTTTGGTCTCCGCAACGCGCCAGCTACCTTTCAGCGTCTCATCGATCGTCTCCGATCCTGCTCTGCGTTACAAGATGTAACTTTATTAGCTTATTTAGACGATCTGTTGGTAATATCACAGGGATACCAACAGCATCTGCAAGACCTCGAGGCAGTTTTTAAACGTCTGGCCGAGTTTAACCTCCATGTGAATAGGGAGAAGTGCGCTTTTGCTCGAGAAAGTGTTAAATATCTCGGCCACGTTATTACACAAAATGGTGTTTCCACCGACCCAGGGAAGGTGAGTGCTGTACTCGAGATGAAGGTACCAGGAAACCTAAAGCACCTGAGAACCTTCTTACAAACTTGTTCGTGGTTCAGAAAATTCATACCTAACTTCTCAAAAGTTGCTGAACCATTGACACGCCTGACTAGAAAAAGTCAAGTATGGTCTTGGGGCTCAGAACAGACCCAAGCATTTAATGAACTGAAAGGTCTACTGACCACAGCTCCAATACTGGTGCAAGCCGATTTCAGTCGTCCTTTCATTCTGCGTACTGACGCAAGTAACTACGCCTTGGGCGCAGTTTTATTGCAGGGCGATGGCAATCAGGAAAGGCCAATTGAGTATGCCAGCCGACTCCTCAATGCAGCAGAACGCAACTACTCCACCACGGAGCGCGAAGCACTCGCTGTAGTTTGGGCGGTGGAGCGTTTTCGGCCTTACCTAGACGGTCAACCAGTTGTGATTGGAAGTGATCATCAGCCTCTACGCTGGTTGCTATCACTTAAATCACCAGCAGGCAGATTAGTTCGTTGGGCTCTGAAGCTCCAATCATTTGATATTCAATTTGAATATACTCCAGGGAAGGCGAATGTCGTAGCAGACACGCTAAGTAGACCCATATGTTCCAGCGATACAAGCGATAGTTGCGGTATTTGCACCGTCATCTGTGATCTTCCCGCAAAGACACCTAGTCAGCTTCGCCTGGAACAGACTTCGGACCCTGAAGTTGACCAGATCATTAAGGAACTAGAAGGACCTGATTATGTTACATCTAAACGATGGTTAGAAAGGGGTTACCTCATGGATCAAGGAGTCCTGTACCGATTCAATCCGGACTCCGAGAGTGAATCCCCTCAGTTAGTCGTACCTGCTGATCAAGTTACCGCTATTTTGAAGGAGTTACATGACTCTCAAACAGCTGGCCACCCAGGTATCGATAGAACCTACCAGAAGGTAGCGCAGCTGTATTATTTTACAGGGATGCGGAGAATAATCACCGATTATGTCTTAGCCTGCATCCACTGCCAGCGATATAAGGCCAACAACGCCAAACCCCCAGGCCTACTCCAGACACCTGTCATGAGCCAGCGGAACGAGGTGTTGGCCATGGACCTGTTCGGCCCACTTCCGGAAGGAGACCAGGGGGAGCGGTGGGTCTTTCTCATTGAAGACACTGCTACCCGATGGACAGAGCTCTTTGCTCTAAAAGAAGCGACAGCGGAAGCCTGCGCTTATGTCCTCATCTAGGAATATTTCATGCGATTCGGTCTACCTCGCAGGATTATTTCGGACAACGGTGTCCAGTTCGTTTCCGCAGTGATGCGACAATGTATGTCAATCCTAGACATCAAACAAAATTTTGTTCCGCTATATCATCCACAATCTAATCCTGCAGAGCGAAAAAACCGCGACCTTAAAGCTATGCTGGCCCACCTCGTGGCTGATGACCACACCTCATGGCCCAAGAAGTTGCCAGTGATCCGTTTCGCCCTCAATAGCGCGAAATGTCGCACAACAGGTAAGTCACCGGCTTATTTGACTTTTGGCAGAGAGATGCGGTCACCCACAGAGGTCGTTCACGACCTTCGTGACATCAAGTTCAAAGAAAACTTTGTCCCACAAGTGACTCCTTACCTTGAAAACTTCTTGCATTCACTGTCAGCTGTTCGAGAACGCGTCGAGATCCAGCAGGACAAGACAAAGCAGTACGCCGACGCTTCACGCCGACCATCTGACGCCTTCAAGGTAGGTGATTTAGTCATGCTTAAATCTCATTTATTGAGCAAAGGGTCAAAAGACCTCACTTCTAAGTTCTTCCCACGCCGAGATGGCCCTTACCAGATCAGTAAGAAGGTAAGTCCAACAACGTACACCATCGCGAGGACAGAAGAACCTAATTTAGATCTAGGGAAATATCATTCCGAAGATCTTACACGTTACCGAGGTAGCTACGACTCCTTACCGAATCCCGTTATTCCAAAACGAAGTCGCGGACGTCCAGCTAATGCTGTTGTTAATGTACCAGTCCAGGACCGAGGGCGTTGTCCAGGACTGGAGGGGGAGTATATAGCAAACCAATCACAATCGCGCCCGATGCGAGCGACCCGCGGTTGCTTACCGCCTCGGTACAGAGACGAATAGCAGTCTCCTGTCTCTTTCCCTCGCCGGACTATTGCATGCGACTAGCATGTCACTGCGCGTTAGTCCGCTGCCCGCACGCTACCTGCGTAGACGCGTATGTCGCCAGCGCCTACGTCGTGCCGCCCACCATTGTTGTTACGCGAAAGACCATATTATTTAGGGTTTTCGTTCCCCAATGTTTATGTGTTTGTGACTTTGTGTAAACTATTGTGTTTCGTGTTATTTCCAATAAACATTAAAAACTAGAAGGTGGTTTCCGTTCTACGTGTTTCCCTGAGATAACCTCCCTCATAGTGTGTGTTAGGGCTTCATTGGTTTCTTCAAATAAAAATGACTAGACTTCTCAACAATCGTTTTTACTCCATCAACCAAGCTCACATTAATATTAATAATATTTTAAAAACACTCCGCGACCGAGGCGCGCGCGTCGCGCGATTTAGTTACCGCGCTGACCGTAGGTGGCGTCACCGTTGCCTATGTTGCGACGCTAGATGCGCGTAGCACAGCTAGATGGCGTTGTTGGTAGCAAACATGCCGGCCGCCTTGAAATCCTCAGGTTTCAAGAATGAAGAGCTGCTTTGCCGGTGGTGCCGGCTCCGCTGTCATCCTGGGTACCACCACTCGTCGCCGTTGGCACTGGGAGTGGGCAAATTTTGGTGAAGGCTCGCAGCACTGTGCCCGTCGCTGTTTTGAGCTCAGCTACACGGCTCACACCATCACGTCCTGTGAACACTTTTATAATTCTGCCCATGCGCCATTTAAGGGGCGGTAAGTGAACCTCCTTAATGACGGCAAGAGTATTCAGAGCTAAATCCTGGTTATGTGTCTTCCACTTGGTCCTTATTTGAAGCTCTGAGATGTAATCGGTCGACCAACGCTTCCAGAACTGTTGCCGCAGTTGCTCGACTCTCTGGAACCGCGTCAGGCGAGTAATCGGTTCTTCTGTCAGGTCCTTGCAGACTGGCGCGAGGAGCGGCCGTCCGATTAGGAAGTGTGCTGGACTAAGTGGGAGAAGGTCATGTGGGTCAGAGGACATAGGACACATTGGACGGGAATTCAGGACGGCTTCAATCTGTGACAACACCGCGCTGAATTCCTCGTAGGTAAGATTAGCGGTACCCATGACTCGCCGAAGATGATATTTACAGGATTTAACTCCTGCCTCCCATAATCCCCCAAAATGAGGAGCGTAAGGCGGTATAAATTTGAACTGTATGTCGTCGTTAGATAAGTGGTCAATAATTTGATGTGAATGCTCGTTGAACATTAACTTAACTTCGTTCATGGCTCCGACAAAATTTGTCCCGTTATCCGAGAAAATTTGAGCCGGTTTACCACGACGGGATATAAATCTTTTGAGTGCTAATAAGTACCCATGTGCAGAAAGGGTACTGACTAATTCGAGGTGGATGGCTCGAGTAATAAAACAAACAAATAGGCATATATACCCTTTTTCAACTTTAGCCCCCCTACCTTTGCGGTTTAGCACCGATACGGGTCCAGCATAGTCCACCCCACAACGAATGAAGGGAAAACCCGGTTCCAACCGTTCCGCAGGCAGGTTACCCATGATTGGGGAAACGGTCTTTCCCTTAAGTCGTGTGCAGCGGACACACTGGTGTACCACTTTTCTGGCCAAATTTCTCCCCCCTAATGGCCACCAACTCTCACGCATAGTAGCCAATAGAAGTTGGGGCCCAGCATGGAGAAGTTTATTATGTGAATGCTGGAACAATAAAAATGTTAATCGATGTTTACAGCATAATAAGCTCGGGTGCTTTTTGTCGTACTCAAAATTAGGAGCGTTAGTTAGGCGTCCGCCCACTCTGATTATATTATGACTGTCTAAGAATATATTCAGGCTAGAAATTGCACTTGTTGTGTGTAATGGCAGCTTATTTTTCAAACTAATATATTCATTAGGGAACGATTCTTGTTGTGCAAGACGTGTTAACATTTGTGTGGACGCACACAACTCACTCACCGATAACGGCCCAACTGTGCGATCGTGTCGTGGTGTGCGTAAATTATGAATGAAACGTACCACGTATGCGCCTGCACGTCTCAAGCGGTTGTACGATGAGAACCGTTCAAAATCAATGACAATGTTTTTGGTGTTTGTGATATCACAAACCAATGCAGTAGTTTGTGTTTTTAGTTCTGGTAGGTCGCCAGCGTAATCGGAATGCGATGTTGAGCCCTGCTGCGACCACATCAACTCATGACTCTGAAGGAATGGTGGACCGTACCACCACTGGCTACAGTCATTGAGCGTGTCCAGGCTGAGACCGCGTGAGACTAAGTCCGCTGGATTATTTTTAGTACCTACATGTGACCACACAGCATTACTGGTAATTTCATTTATTTCTACTACTCTATTTTGAACGAAGGTTTTTAACGAGTGAGGGGACATTCGAAGCCACCCCAGGACAATGGTTGAATCTGTCCAAAAAACAACTTTATAAAATGTCAATCGTAATGAATTAATTACCCTTTTATATAACCGTGTGCCGATCAACGCCCCGCATAATTCTAATCGCGGTATACTTGTCGGTTTTAATGGCGCAACTTTACTTTTGGAACAAAGTAACTTAACAGTAACAGGCGAATTATCCGAGTATGTACGCACATAGGCGCATGCGCCATATGCACGCTGTGATGCGTCAGTAAAAATATGCAATTCTATGTATTGTGTGTGAGAACTCATTACATATCGCGGTATTCGTAATGTGTGTAAACATTGTAACGAGGTAATAAATTTATCCCATGATAACACTACATCATTAGGAACCGGATCATCCCAATTTATTTTACACAACCATAACCTTTGCATGAGAATTTTTGCTATTATTATTGCCGGTGCTAACATACCCAACGGGTCATACACCTGCGCTATTAGTGATAACATTGTACGTTTAGTTAATGGGTTCGTATTATTAATTACTGCCCGTGATGTAAAATGTAATTCATCATTTTTATTGAACCAACCCATACCTAAAGTTTTATTTTGACACTGATCTCCTAATGCCAATCTTTTTGATATGTCATGAGCAGTAATGTCCAGATTAAATATCCATTTACGTAATGGAAGACACGCCGATTTTAAAGTATTAGTGACCTTATCGCACATATCTAATAAACTATTTAAGTCATCATCACCTATTAATACATCATCTACGTAAAAATCATCCCTAATCACAGTAGCTACCTGTTCATCCTCACATTCACGTGCGAGTTGATTCAGACACCTCATACTCAGATAAGGCGCTGACGCCGTACCGTACGTCACAGTGTTGAGACGGTATATACCTATTGGGTCCGATGAGTTTTTACGCCACAAAATTAATTGTAATTCACGTTGATCTGGTTGTATTAATATTTGACGGTACATTTTTTCCACATCGGCACATGCTACGTGTTTATACCGCCTAAAGCGTAACAACATGGAAAAAATGTCATTCTGCAGTGGCGGCCCAATAAACTGGATACTGTTTAAGGACTTTCCTGTAGATGTTGCTGCGTTAGCATCGAACACTGTGCGCAGTTTAGTTGTACTACTGTTTTCATTCATGACACCGTGATGTGGTAAGAAATAGTGAGGTGACCCGTATGTATCTATGCGAGTCATGTGGCCGAGATTTTCGTATTCAGTCATGAAATTAACATATTTTTCCTTAAATTCCGGCAAACGAGTAAACTTTCGTTCAAGCGAAAATAAACGTTTTTCAGCTACACTGTAACTTTCTCCGAGAACCGTAGGCGATTCCTTAAACGGGATACGCACTGAGAATTTACCTTGCCGAGTGCGTTTTGTCGTTTCAACGAAAATATTCTCGCATTTTTGCTCGTCGGAACTAAGTGTATTCTCAACGTTGGGAATCTCTTCCAGCTCCCAAAATTGTTTTAATTGAGCATCTAAAGTTTGCGAATAATTGCACTGAACCTGGTTAATGCGCAGGCCATTATTATTATTATACAGAGGTCCAGACATTATCCACCCTAGCTGAGTGTTTTGTAAATACGGTCCATTTTTTAACCTAAGTTTACCATCAATCAACAAATCCCAAAACTTATCCGCACCTATCAGAATATCAATATCCGACGGCGAATGAAAAGTCGGGTCAGCCAGTTGAATATTGTCTGGGATACTAATATTCGTTACATTAATATTACATGCCGGTAACCTATTCGTAATACACGACAACACTAAACATTCAATATTAGTATGATAATTCTTAACTTTCGAACGTAATAATATTTTACACGTGTGGGTAGACTCCGCGATCGAATGACCCACACCGGTAACTTGATAAGTGGACTGTAATAGAGGTGCATTTAGCTTATCGCATAAAGATTTCCTAATAAAACACTGCTGGCTACCGTTATCGAGAAGCACGCGTGCAGTGTGATATTTATTTTCATTATCTGCAATATCCACTAGCGCTGTGGACAGCAGGACCGTAGGTAACACGGAATGTGATGTTTGTTTACAAAGCGAATCGTTACTCTCAGCTGACGAATGCAACGAAGTTGAGACATTAGACGCGTTAGTGGTTACCGGCTGCGATTGGGTATTATTCGCACCTACCACGTTTACGTTGTCTCCGCTATCGACATGAATCAAACTATTATGCTTCTCAAGATGACACAGCCTACACGGGCCGAATTTGCAATCTTGTACGGCATGGCCTGAACGTAAACAATTCTTACAAATAGTTGTTGTGTTCACAAAGTTAATCCTCTCTTGAACAGGTAAATTAATAAACTTAGAACACGTATAAAGGGAATGATTACCTCTGCACATTACACACACGCGCGGACTACGCTTACTTGGTTTCGAATTATTATTATTATCACCAGCACTTGTAGCGACGTAACTATTAGTAGATTGTTTTTTGTTTTGTGTTTGTTCACTACTTTTGTTGTCGTGTGAATGCTTACTGTGATTTACCTTTATAATATCTAACATATCCGCCCTGTCCTTAAGAAACTTAAGTAAATCATCTAACTTCACGAATGGCGGCTTGGTGTTAGCCTTATAAAGTGTACCCTGAAACTGTTCCCATTCACGTTCTGTACTGGGATCTAACTTCGAAACAACCAAATAAATAACTAACGTGTCCCACGCATGCGTTTGTTCCCCCAGCGAGGAAAGCGCGCGTAGGTTTCTTAGCACAGTGTCTATAAGTTTCCTTAATTGTGAAGCTGATTCTTTATGTAAAGAAGGAATCGCATAAAGGGACTTGACGTGGTTGTGTTGCAATAGCCGTAGGTTGTTGTACCGATTCTCTAGCAGCTCCCATGCGTGAGAGTAGTTGCTGGCCGTAAATTCCAGTGCACTAATGACTTGCGACGCACTATTCGTTACTGACGATCGTAAATAATGGAATTTTTGTATGCAATCTAAATCCTCACGCTCATGGATCATACTACAATACGAATTCTTAAATTCCAACCAGCGATCGTATGAGCCGTCAAAGGTAGGTATTTTAATGTCCGGTAATTTTACACATATTTTGCTTTTAGTAATTACATTATTTTCAGGTACATCTTTCTGCAGCATGAGTTTGGCGGAAGCTACCGTCTTATAATACTGATCTTCAAAACGGTCTCGGTCTTCCAATTGTTTTGGAAGATCGAGCTCGTCTGCATTTTCCTCAATGAAACTTTGTAACTCGGTGTAACTATTTAACAAACTCGAACTGTTATCCACGCGTAACTGTAACTCTAATATCTGTTGTTCACTTAACGGGCATATACATCTTTTAACATAATTTTCAAATATAGTTAATCGACCTTTGACCACTGCTCTTTTCTTAACAAGTTCCGACATCTTAGCTTCACTCATTTTAAAGGAAAATAAGGACACAAGAGTACTCACTCCAATCCTCCCTGTACGATATGGGCGCGCGCCACGGGTCGCCGGCGCAGTCCCGCGAGACAACCACTCAGGCCGTTAGGGTTTCAGTACACCGGCTGGGCACCGCTGCTCAATAACTAGGAAGGAATACAGCACGAATTTTAACACAGACCGAGAGATAGGATGGGCAAATTGATAGGATACTCAGACCTGCCACTCCTCGAATCCACTCGAAGTCTTGATACTCGTACTCGCTAACACGTGTTCGTGCAATGGCGGGTGAATTTTCTTCTTGGATTCGTATATTTATGCGACGAATCCTTGAAGTTATAAATTCTCCATAGATAGAACTCCTCTAATTCTTCATAATTTGGCTCGGAAGGACCATTATGGTAGGGCTTCATTGGTTTCTTCAAATAAAAATGACTAGACTTCTCAACAATCGTTTTTACTCCATCAACCAAGCTCACATTAATATTAATAATATTTTAAAAACACTCCGCGACCGAGGCGCGCGCGTCGCGCGATTTAGTTACCGCGCTGACCGTAGGTGGCGTCACCGTTGCCTATGTTGCGACGCTAGATGCGCGTAGCACAGCTAGATGGCGTTGTTGGTAGCAAACAGTGTGCATTTATTTAACATATCATTTAAGTGTTATACTTTTGTAATGATATTCAGTAGCAATAAATAAATCAAGGGAAGCATTTTTGTCTAATCATTTACAAAACAGGCCACACCTTATAAGTTTATACAAGGTGCCGTTTTGGATCTGCAAAACATTTCAGGTAATTGTGTAATGTTAGTGATTCTCGACCCGAATCAACAATAAAATGGGCAGGTATTTTTTTTTTTCATTTTATTCTTATTTACGGAAATCGGTCAGTGTGAACTCCCTTTTTTAAAACGCGGCCAGTCTGTACGTGTCCTTAAACTGCGCTTTCACACACACAAACAAACGCAACCGACATTTCATTCATAGATCCAAAGCCGCGCTCCCCTCCGCACCCCCGCGGCCATCGATCGCAAGCACATAAATCGGGTCAATTTATTAGTGTGATTGATGACGCCGGCGTGTGCATACGCTTGTAAATTCCGCCCCTCAAGGGCGCCTTCGATTAACGGCCGCGATAGGTACCTGCTACCTAGTTGTAAAGATGCGGACCAATAGTGCAATGTAGAGTTGGAGATGGTCCGCTTGTATGCCATCAGTGGAGACAATGTATCTCGAGCCATCGAAATGTTCGCGGAGTTATTCCCCAATCGGCAACGTCCCTCTAACAGGGTAATGCTGGCTGCTACGCAGAGACTGCGCGATTATCGGCAGTTCGACGTTCCCCAGCATGGTAAAGGTCGCGGCAACGAAGGCCAGCCTGTCGCCTTGCAGGAAGATATCCTGGAATTCTTCCGGCGAGAGCCACGGACGGAGAAACTTTGAACAATACCTTCACGTAACATACTTATGTTAAGGTAGGCTTAGGTAATTTATTTATTAGTACATAGTAGGGTGGAGCACGAAAGTATGAAAAAAAATTTTTTGTGAGATTTTTTCTTGTAATAGAGGGGGATTGGTGCCTTATATTAAAGTTGAAATAAATACATTTTTTCAATCAATTTGATCACTATCTTCTGCCTCCGCACTGACCTCAAAATTTTAATTTTAAATGAAAATAGTCTAGTACAGATAGACCAAATATTAAACGTAATTTAACGGTAAATGGGTGAATAAATAATACAAAATATATAATTCACATGTTTATTTATCAGAAAAACACGAAATTTAAAAAAAAAACTATTATTAAAAAATACAATTAATTTGCACGAAAATCTCTTTTAGTCTCAAATTTTGGCATTACGTTCCGTGATTCCATTTTGGCTTTTATTGCACCCAGTCGTGACTTTTTGTACTTTGAGAAGTTGCAGCTTCCGTCGTTACTTTTATAGCCCGTTTAACAGTTTAAGTATGGCATGGAAGCCCCATGAACAACACTTCATCCTCATCACTTGATTGAACGATAGACTGAATTTCTTAGTCATACAAGTTTTTCGTAATCGGTGGTTCAGTTATTATTTCCTGCCAATTTATTAATCCAATATATGTCGAAGCATTGAAATTTATAGACGGCACTTCAAACATTACAGGTTGTGAAGGTTGAGGCATCTTGCGTGCCTTTAATATGCGCCGAGCTGCCAGTTCTCAAATGTGCTTCCTGTTATCTATTATCATTGCAAGGAGAATGCTCTCGGGATGTGCAAAATAGCTATTGCGTTGAATGATAGGATCAAAAACCTTTATGTCCTCTGAAGGCTTTAATCATGTTAAAAAGATGTTGCGTGCCACCTTTGCATGATGGTATATTTTTTATATAGAACCAAGATGGTGCGTAAACTTTTACTACAAATGTAGATAAAGTTGTCAAGTTTTTTGATGGTGTCTCTGTTGTAACATACAATCGTAGTATTCATTTGGCACGTGTGAGCCAACAGGCAAGTGACATTTTGCCTGGAGATCTGATTGCTAGATCTTCTGGGAAATCGCCTGAAACTACCGCTGAGACAATCTTGTGCAGGTTTTGTTGATTTGTAATCAAATCTTCCATCAATTATCCTTCAATGCGCAGATTATTTTTTAACAGGCAATTTTCACAAGTCCCAATTGCTTTCCCCAATGTTCCAGTGTAAGACTTAGGCCACAAAGTACCTCAGTCAAGATGAAAAAACAAGTCGCTGGTTTGCGAGAATAAGGATATAATTTAAAATTCTGCCAAATTGAATACTGTATGCCAAACGATCATTAATCTTTGATATTTTGTCGTGAACAGAGATGTAACGAACGATTTCGAAACGGCGAAATAACGAACGTTGATTCCAAATCGGCGTTGCATCTCTGTTTTTGATATTATCATAGATTTATCGTCGTTTGGCGTACATTATTCAATTTGACAGAATTGTGATATCGTCCTTATTCTGGCAAACCTTCGAAGTGTCTCAAATGAAGTTCACTCATGTGGAGTAAACAAATTACCCACTGGATACTTGCCAGTATTCACATTGGTACCATCCCAACCGATTACCATAAGATGATGTTGTGAAATTCCATCATGTGACAGGAACTCTATCATCGCAGTTTATATTCCTTTCGCTGAACCAAAGTTAGGTACTACGTACCCTCCCGCGCACCCTCACTTTCTTATTTTAAATTATAAACATAAGTTTATGCAGTCTTTTTTTTATGTTTCGAAAATAAACTGTAAATGCAATAATGTTTGGGAATAAAATCGGTCAGTTTATTAAAATTTCACACATTTACATGTCGTCAAACTGGAATCTAAAATCTTTCTTTTTTCAAAAATTCAATGACGTTGCGGAGGCTGTTACTGTTAATCAAATCAAATAATATTTTGCATGGATTAATTTAAGTCTAAAAGGCATACATTTTTCACTATTAGATCACTCACAACCAAAAATTTTTTTTTCGCTCCACCCTAGTACATAGACAATAATTTGTAAATACGATGTTAGCTAAATCAACTCGATTAGAGTAAATAAGTTGATTTAAAAATTTTAACTACGCCAAAACTACCTATCAGACAAAATAAATCACTTAACCAGTCAATTACCGTAATTACAGAAACAATTAAAAAACCATTATGTTTGTACCAAATGTGGTATCTCAGGGACTACTTAAAAACACAAATTATCTTGAGGTATTTTTATCGGTCCTCAGCCCGTTAAAAAGTAAGAAGGAAAATCTTAAATCAATAATTTGGTTGGTTTAAGATTTCTACAAATAAAAACGAAAACCGTCCTTGGGGCTGAATTTACCTATAGAGAGCGCCGACTGCGCCGGGTCAAAGAATCCAGACGTGTTCGTTGGCCGGGTACTTACATTATTATTATTAGCTGTGCCCACCTAAATTCCGCGCTTGCGCTCGCGATCAGTTTCACAGTTGTGCAACAAGAACTGCTTACGTGCTATGTAAGGTTTATTTATCTCCGCCTATCATTTTATTCATCAGATAGGTAACTAACGACATCAACGTGAACTTTTTTTGGCGCAGTAGTATCTACTACCTACTATTATTATTTATCGTAATAGCCCAGTGGTTAAGGCGTGCTCCTATCATGCATGAGATCACAGGTTCGTGACTGAGCAGGTACCACTGTGTTATTTTTTAAATTCATAATAATGTAAGTACAGCTTGGCAAAAAAGAGTCTGGAAAAAATGAGGGCGCCTGCTTAGCAGGTATGGCCACCCTGTATACTAGGACTAAAAGTGATAGGATACTTGTTGTTTTAATCCACAAACACGAGATCCCGGAAATTATCAACAGTCAAGATTTTAAGACTTGATAGGCACACAGTCTTTAACTTTCATTGTATTTAGTAGATTGCGCATTATTTCGCTGGAATAACCTTTTATCTAAGAATGCCATCATAATAACATAATGAAAACTAATTTAGTTTAAAAATTAATCAAATTACACTCAGGGATTGCCGATTGAACCCAATACACAAGACATAATGTTCAGCAATCGCATTTGCGGCCAACATCTATGGTATTCAAAACCATTCGATGGTTGGTATGCCTGTATCAAATTTGACATGAATGATACTGAACGAATCCTGTTAATGCTGACAGATTATAGTCGACAAAAAGGCGCTTACAGCTGCTTACTGTAGGAAACTAATCAGAAGTCAGAGAGTACCTTTAACATGTTGTATTCGAAAGGTACGGGTAATATCGAATAAACTTGAACAGTTGACTAAAGAAGGCGTCAGGTATGTCTATGTGGGGTACATAACATTATCACTATTCACATGACATTGAAAATGAAATAACACGCTAAAATTAAGGTTTTATTTAAAAAGAAAAACGTGACATAACATCATTCGTGTATTACTTTTCGGTGCTATGATAGATTTTTTCCATTAACACTGCTGTGTGAGTTTTACATTTCTTATTTATGAAATCTTAATAGTGTACAAAACTTTCTTAGACGTTTACGGCTCCCATTACAATCCGTCTCCTCAAACTATAGGTAATATATTACGTAGAATAGGCACCTGAAAAATAATAAATATAAATTATACTTTTTTTTTACTGTGGTATGCAATAATAGCATTAAAAAAAAAATACTTGCCTGTTTCTTTATAGTGTTGAACTTTTTTCTAATTGCACACAGATCGAAATCGTCTAATTCTTTCTTCCGCCAAGTGTTTTGGTGTTTCTCCAAGTGTAGAAAAAATCCTTATTTTTTTTCACCTTCATTAACAATTTCTCTAATTGTACTGTGAAATTTACCTTGAAAAAATATAAAGACAATCATATTAATTCCATGTAGGTACATTTTTCAATTTCAAGTATCAAACATCAAGAGTCAACGTACACGCGATTTGTCAAACTAGAAAACATAACCTCAATAATCTATTAGTAAATAAAACAATAAAATGGCTTGAAACTTATACTACCGATAAAACTTAGTATTAGAAAGGAAAAACAATGACGGGCATTGACTAAAAGATACATTTCTTGGATAAATACCTGTCGTGTCGGCAGTTCTTTCGAAAACATTGTCAATCGGAGACAAAATTTGTTCCGCTTCAGATTCCGCCAAATTTCTTACGAAAACTTGGTATATCACAGCTCACACCACTACTCTTTATTGTTTTATTCATTTTTTATATTTACAAAAGCTTTAATAATTGATAGTTAATTAGAAATAAGTAAAATACAACTGGGAACATAACACACTGACAGATTAGCTACTTTTTGATGATAAACAAAGCAGTGTTGCCACCAAAATAATATTTTAGTTCCAATGGTTACCACGACAGACTCTTTTTTGCCAACCTATACTTTGTAAATTTATCTAGGACATCATTGAAATCCCGTGTTCTGGTAAGCACTTAATTAAAGCCTTTGGTTCCGATTGATTTGTAGCTCTCAAAAAGTCGTTAGGTACCACACGGGTCGGTACGGTTCAACGACCTTACAGCCCTGCCGTATGGTCATTGGTACCTACGGATAGTCAAACGCCAGAAAGTCTGACAATTAGTCAAACAAATGAGTATTGTGTTATCAACTAACTGGTTTGGTGAGGTCTGATACGCAGTCGCCCTACGTGATTCATTGGCACTCCGTGTAATAACCTGCATACTGTTAGACTGAAAGCCGACCCTAATATAGTTGGTAACAGGCTCGGCAGATGATGAAGATTTTCGCATTGTAATGATGCTTAAAATTAGTTATTATTTAGCGTAGGTACATTGTAATTTTCAGATTCAAACTACATCTAAGGTTAAATTATTTGCTATAAGTTGCTGTAGCTACAACAACTTGTACAAATCGCGGGCCGCGGCACGTTGGTTTAACCTTGAATGCGCAGTAACAGATTTTCGCGTCTCAATCGAAGTGCGGTTGCTGCGCGTAACCATAGCAACGACCGCGCCTTTTTAGTTCAACTTAGTACCGCGTTCGTTTCATAGAAATGTGGGCGGAGCGTCGTACAGTGTCGTCACTGGTCATTGTATTCACGCACACAGCGACATGACGCGCGATAAATCGCAATGAATGATTCTGTATTTTTTGAAGAGGGTTATTAAGAGAATTATTCTGAAAAACAATAAAATTGAAAAATCTAAAATAAAAAGTATTTTTGATTATTGACTTGGTATCGTATTATTATATGACTAGCTTTTGCCAGCGGCTTCGCCCGCGTGGAGGTCGAAAAACATCCCACGGGTATCGTCACTGCTCAGCTCCTATGCGTCTTAGCGTTATGTTATATAGATTATAACCTGCCCAGGAGTATGGACTACAATCGTACCAAGTTTGGTTAAAATCCCTTCAGTAGTTTTGACCCATGCGTGCACATACAGATAGACGGACAGACAGACAGACAGACAAAAAATCTACTGATTGCATTTTTGGCATCAGTATCGATCAATATTAATTTTGAATATATTTTCAATGTACAGAATTGACCTCTCTACAGTTTTATTATAAGTATTTAAAGATGCATTTTTGGCATCAGTATCGATCACCATTCATCCTCCAATATTAATTTTAAATATATTTTCAAAGTACAGAATTGACCTCTCTAGAGTTTTATTATAAGTATAGATTATTAACGAGTCTCATAACAACCTCCTGAAATGTTTTGCAGGTTCAAAACTGCATCTTGTATAAAAAGAAAATAGCATTTCACGAGGAAAATAATAAAATGTTTATTTGTGTAAACAACTGAATCTATTGACACTCTCAACATTTTGTTGGTCAATATGTTTATTTATTTAAACTAAACGGCGCGGCGCTGGCATTTCTTAGCTGCTTGATTACTGAGCAGAAATGGCGAAACAAACCCAGAGATCATGGCCTCTTTTAAAGTCCCAACATAATATTATTAGGAATTTATGCGACATTTCGGAAATTCTTAAAAAATCTACTAAATAATAATTACTTAAAATATTAATTATGAACCTTTAGGACCCTCAAACTAACTGTGTATGTTTATATGGGTCTACCTACGAAGCCCCCTTGTTTGACTGACATTTCGCCTTAAGGGCTTCACACACAGCAGCTATAATGTAAAGATGTACATTATAGCACGATACATCTCATTACATCTTTCCATA
The DNA here is from genome assembly GCA_932294355.1 of Aporophyla lueneburgensis. NCBI lineage: Eukaryota > Metazoa > Arthropoda > Insecta > Lepidoptera > Noctuidae > Aporophyla > Aporophyla lueneburgensis. Next base: position 6,479,804 of record OW028735.1, read on the forward strand.
GAAATCGTCAGGAGACCACACAAGACAGCTATAATGTATATTTTTACATCTTCGAATCTTAAGATACAGAGCGATACGATAATATACATTTATATTTCGATACATCTTAATACATCTCAATACATTTCCGTATATCTCTCTTCGAAAAGGATGTTCAAAAAGTTTCTGTGATAGACATAATATCTTCTTTAATAAGATCATGAAGTTCGGAAAAGGTTGATCTTGACTCCCGGAAATAATCACAAAATTTTCCGTCAGATAATTCATCAAATATTTTAAACTCTCCGGAAATTTCCTTATACTTTATGTGATCTTCAATCCACATCGTTCTGTTTTTGGCACATGTGGTAATACGCGCGTCAAAATCACAATCCGAATCATCTTCTGATGAACTATCTAGTAGATCTAATAGTAAGTAACTCGACGGGTCCATAGTATTATAACATTAAAAATAAGAACATCCTTTATAACACTTTAGCAGCTGGAGAGTGTGTCAATCGGGATGTATGCCAATGAAATGACGGGAAAGATACATTACATTACCTGTTGTGTGTGTGATACATTAAGATAATTTAAAGCTATACATCCCGGGATGTAATGTACATTAATATACATTATAGCTGCTGTGTGTGAAGCCCTTTACACTCTTGTCTTGATATTTTGATCACAACAGGAGCTACCCATAATATTTGATAAATGACGAATGTGGATCTCATCTTCATCATTTCAGCCGTAATAAGTCCACTGCTGGGCATAGGCCTCCCCCAATTTGGGGGGCTTTGCCATAATCGCCACGCTTGGCAGGCGGATTGGCGATCACAGTATGGTGGTAAAATGCATAGAGAACGCTGCTGTCCATTTATCTAGTAAAGCCCGTAGTCGCCTCTTACGACACCCACGGGAAGAAATGTGGATCTAAATGATAAGAAATAGAATACTTGATGTAAAACTCTATTTATAAGAACATTTATTGCCTATTTATTCAAATCGTCATCATCGTCGTAAAATTAAATGTCAAAATTAGCTCCGATACTAACATTTCGAAAGCAATGTTGTTAAGAAATTATTAAATTTTCTCCCAAAAAATGTTTTATCCTCGAAAAGGTTAAGTTGTCTGTGATAATCGTAATTTTGTACCTGTACGTCGCTGATGGCAAAGTTTACTTCTATTGGTAAAGTTGCCAGGTTCGACGGTACCTGACGGAACTGTGCTAATTTTGCTATAAGTTTATTTAATAGTTAGTAAGTGATTGTTATTTACCAGATTATTATTGAAAGTGAATAAGCATTTATTTTACAACGGCACAGTACAGGCGATACGTGACAGATTGGACGGAGGTCCATGGTACACCAACATGTCGTATGGTTATGTGAACGTTCGAAGTAATAGAGGGTGAATCTATTGCCGTCACCCGGGCACTAATATAGACTTTTCATAATAAAGTAAGCAGTGACGTCCCAGCCCTTGAAATAATTTCCTACGGTCGCTCGAAAGCCAATCACCCAGTACAGTGGACCACAGACTGTGACCCTTGGATTAAATTGTAACTAATAGAGGGAACAAAAAAAAAATCAATTTAATGTAGGTATCATATATAATTCAGACAGCCCCATTCATTTACAGACAGAGGTTCTTGTATCAAAGCTGATAATTGTAGTTTATAAGAAAATCATAGTGTTACGAAAAAAAAGCAGAGTAGATTTAATCAGGTTTATAAAAGCGCGAACTGCAAAATAACGATTGTATAGTTAGTCACTAAAGCTAACATTTTTAATGGAAAAGCAGCATCAACGTAGAACATTTCACAGATATTCAATTTGTTGAATTTCGCTCGATGTAGGCGTTTAATATTGCTGCACATTTTTTTCTCAGCATCTGCAATAATAACATAAGCGACTAGAGTCCCGTATTCATTGGGAAATGAAGTTTTTTGAGTTGAAATCACCAAAAATTTACTCATGTTTTGTACAACACTAATTACTGAATAAGTTTCAGTAATTAGTGTTGTACAAAACATGTCTGGCCGCAAAATTGAACAAATAAACAATTAACCTTAGAAGCCCAATCATAAGACAAATTAACGTTCAACAATAAAAGTGCCTGGGTGTAGTGTTAAATGATAAATGATTTTATTTCTGCAAGTAGGTTTGTATAAACACTTTTACACGTCAATCAAATATTTTTTAAACTAGATGAGAACGGCGTTTCCTGACTACTCTGAGAAGAAACGCCGAAACAAACGCAGAGGTCACAGTCTCTTTTAAGGTCCAGACATAATCTTGGTCACAACATGTGGAGACCATGTAGATTGGTGACTGAAATGGTCATTTGAAGAATGAACCACACAGATCGAGTGGACCTATCCAGTCAGTGCAAGCGTTTGTCACTAATCGTTTGACTCAATTCTAAACTTAAGGAGCTCAACGCTTTAACGAACAATACCAAAGAATGGTCATTTGGGTAGGCCACATAAATTACTCAATCTGCCAGATCATGATTACTGAGAAAAAAGAAAAAAAAAATATTAATGATAGATATTACGGGCTGGGATGAACAATGATTCTTATAACTTTTTAACTACGAAAACGTTACGTAGGTTTGGCAACCTACTATACATGAAATGTTTTTAGCCAAAAAAAAAAGTTTATCTTCTTTATTCTTTATCTTTTCATCGTAATCTAGCTTCCATAACAAATAGAAGGGGGGAATAATTATTCTCTTTGATAGTACAGTATTTATGATCAGTAAACCAAAACCTTTTGAACGAGACACGTCTTTTTTTTTTTTCCGGATGGGAAATCATCAAATGACTTCTCCCGCTCTGGGCGGAGCGGGAGGGCGTGTCAGACTTTTACTGACTAAAACCCACCCGTGTTCCATCAGTTGCCCATGTGCCAGGATCACGGTATCTCTTTCGAACAATCACGCGACCCCGGCAGGCATCGGTCCTAGTAGACCCCTACACTGCTGCTGACATCTCTTTGAGGCACGCGTGGAACACTGCGCGCCGTCGACCCGAGCTTGGTCCTTACCGGGCGGCGAGCTACCCATTGCTCGCCACCCGCAAGCTCGCGCCTACGGTGGCCGGGAGTCCGCAATCGACTCCCGACGCCCGGGGCGTCTCCTCCTGCGGCGGCTAGGAGCGTGAGGGCGCAGAGACTGCCACTCCCTCACGCGCCCCGCCTCCTCCTTCGCGAGCATTACTGCTTCGCAGAAGGAGGTGACGGCTTCCCATTCTCTCTCGCTCCGTACCATGGCTCGCACCAGGGCCGGACGCGAGAGGTCGCAGCCGCCGATCGCCTCCACGAGGACACCGCGGTGCTCCGCCCAGGCTGGGCACACCTCCACCGTATGCTCCACCGTGTCCTCCAGACGATCCTCGCAATGGAAACACCCGGACGTATTCTCATATACAACATTAATTTTTGTTTATGCGAAACCCGAAACACGGGTCTAGTATTTTTATGTAAAGAATCTATAAAAAAAAAATTCAAAACTGTATCATTAATAATCACAAAGTTATAAGCTTGATATGTTACCTGGTTGTCCACGCAAAAACATATGCAGATCACCACAAACAGCTAGTGTACGTACCATTTCCGTGTAATGGACGTTTGAATACGAGAAAGACATGATAATTTTAAAATCGAAACAAAACACTAAGGCCCGCGACTTGGAAGCGTAATTAAATATTTTTGGTACAAAATATAACATGGTGTAAAAATTATTGGAATCGATTCAGTTACTGATTCTGAACAAACTATATTCAGGTTTCGCATATACTAAAAATTATAATTATGTTTTAATTATCTATGTTTAGGGTTCCGTACTAAACGGGTAAAACGGGACGCTATTACTAAGACTCCACTGTCCGTCCGTTCGTCCATCTGTCATCACGCTGTATCTTATGAACCGTGAAAATTAGACAGTTGAAATTTTGACAGATGATGTATCTGCCGCTATCACAACAAATACAAAAGAAAAACCAAATAAAATAAATATTTAAGGATATTTATGGATGGATTTTTATGTTATTATTGATATTTTTGCTCGTTTTTGCTTGATATTGATAACGTAAATTATTAAGTTAAAATAAAACAAATGTTTAAGGGCGGCTCCCTTACAACAAACGTGATTATTTTGCCGATTATGGTAGTGGCGAGTCCGACTCTCACTTGGTAGGTTTTTTATAAAAATAAACTTTCTATATGCAATTACCTGTACAACCAGATTTCAGAATAAATGCGCATGAGCTTAGGACGTTATTCATCGCTTTGTAGAAGTTTTCACAACACAAGCTCAATTTAATTTCATATATCAAAGTTTTTATAACCCAGACGTATAAAGCGATGATAGAAAAAACTGCATAAACCTGCAAAAAAGAGCTTAAAGACAATATTTAATATTACGGTCGTCCATATTACAGATAATTTCAAAAGATGTCATTTTTATTTGAAGCTAGCTTTTGCCCGCGGCTTCGCCCGCGTGGTTGTCGGTAATTAACGCAGGTGTTTTTCTAAAATAAAAGTAAGTTACTCCATATTACATCAGCTACCTGCCAATAAAAGTCCCGTCAAAATCGGTACAGCCATTTCAGAGATTAGCCGAAACAAACAGACAAACAGACAAAACTTTAAAAAAAATTTTTTTTGGTGTAAGTACCGTATTTACTTTCATATGCATTTAGTGAAAAGCTGTAAATTTGAAATTAAAATTATTTGTATGTATTTATAGATGAAATCCATTATAAGAATAACTATATACAAAATAAAAAGGTATAATTTAGAAATAAACAAATACTTACAAATGCCCTTTCGCTTCTATTTCCATTTGCAGAAGATTTTAACATTTCAATTGATAATTGTAATTTACACAAGGCATGACCTAAAAACTGCATGGCTTGAAACGCGATCTGGAAATAAAGTATTTGTAAGCAATAAAAATAACATTGATTTATAATATTTTAGTTATAATTTTATAGAGTAATTGGACGTACTGCATACTGAAAGGAATTCCTATATAATTCATAACAATCCAAAATATTAACGTAAGCTTGATACTTTCTTCTGCAATGAGTTTCATTGTCGCCATGGTCCGTTTTTGGTTTAATTTTAGCTTGAATGTTCCATAAGTCTACTTTATTGCTTAATAACTCTATAAGTCTAATTCCGTAAATAATGTTAAAGTCAAAACATAGAACACAATACCCAAACAATAAATAATAAATGGGAAAACTAAATTTCATCCACACTATGATGGCACCAATAATGAAAGAACCGTAGAATATGATAACACAGATCCAATTGTAAATGATGAAATGCTTGCAATGAGTCTTTTCTTTAATAAATCTGTGAATATCCTGAAATTTTAGGAAAAACGAAATATTTTTATCCGTTTCAAACACATTGATGACGTAATTGACGACGAATCCGATGGAAAATACAAAAAAATCTAAGTAAGCGCTGATGTATGCTACATTAGAATGACTGAATTTATTTTTGTTGGAATGTAGTTCGTAAATGGGAAGAATGTATAAAAATATAGATATTAACGAAACACATAATGAAAGCAACTTCGACGCATTGCTGTTTGGATAAATTAATTTATTTTTGATCCGATATTTGGGACATAAAAAAATGTTTTGCAAGAGGTTTAAAGGTAAAAACATAGATTGAACATCTTTGTCAACTATATTATCCAATGGATAAGTCACAAGATTACTTTGTATTTTGTTTAAATGTCTTTTTCCTCTTATCGACATCATTTCACTTTCGTTATAGGAACACAAATGAGCAATTAAGTACATAGCTTTTATTACAACAAGTAATAAACGTGTAACTGATGAATTAAATTTAATGTAAGTAATTGTCAATTTGACAATTGGTCTGTGTCGACCACTATTATAAAGAATCAACATCAAAGTTTTAATTTAAGAAAAGAAACCTCTTCACGGCTTTCTATTTCCATCGAGTGCGGATTATTTTAAATTGACCCTAATTCTTTCTTTCTTTTCATCATAATTTTATTTTGCAAACAATCAATGGTTTAAGCTGATATACAGCGCTTTGCAATTCGCTAGGCCTAAGGACCTAAAATCTGTCCTCGACAACCGGTTGAACTTCGTAGAGCATTGCCGACGTTTGGCTCCTAGGCTGGAGCGGGCCGGAGTTGCCTTAAAGCGGCTCCCGCCCAATCTAGGGGGTGCAAACCTGTCCAGCCGGAAGCTCTAGCTCAGTGTGGGCGTGCTCCTTAGAGTGGTGACCAGCCCACCGGATGATCGCGTCCCAGAGGGCCATGGCTGCACAGTATGAAGCCACTGCTCCATCGGATCGACACTACAGCTCATTCACGCTGTTTCTAAGTAGGTATTGGGGTGCTTTTCTTTTCAGTCTTGTGAAGAAGAAGATAACTAGGTTTGACATTAGTTCGACTGCTAATTGATTTGGATGGATTCCTAATCTGGCCAACGTACTCCGTTGTAAAATTGGCTTTGATTTCCTCTTTGACAGTTTTTATTCTTAGGTCCTTGTGGATTCCCCCGTATATCTCGTATCTGTCTCAGTGTTTTTGATTGAAGGATTTGATGTTGGACTTCGCTGCAGTTCCCCAAAGCTAGATAAAATAGCACCAGATAGGCTTGGCTTATTACTTCTATACAAATTCATTCTGCATTTATTTAATAGTTTGCTTTCCAGATACATTGGAGTTTTTGCCCTAGGGCTTTACGTTTGATTAATATGTGGTATCTCCATGTAAGTCGTTTGTCAAGGTATATTCCAAGGTATCGTGTGACCTCAGCTTGAAATACCTCTGTTATTTAAGGTCACGGGTGGGCATGTTTCTTGCGTGTGATTATGACTTGGACTGACTTTGTTTTGCTGGCTTTTATCTTTCAATCTTTAAACCATTCGGAGATCAGCTTGAAGCTATTTGCCGTATTGCAGAGATCTTTTTCGGGCAGACATTAGTAGCCAGTATAGCCGTATCCTCGGCAAAAGAGGCTGCAAGGATATTTCTATCTAGCGGCTAATCGGCAGTAAATAACAGGTACAAGGTAGGACCCAGAACTGAGGTAATATGGCCTGAATCGCACGTAGAGTTGTGAAATCATCTCCCTGCTTAACTAATTAGACTCTTGCCGAAGTAGGAGCGCAGGAATAGGTAGAAATTTGATGGAAGAGAAAATTTATTTTAGTCAGCAGACCCTGATGACATACATCATCAAAAGCCTGTGAAATGTCCAGAAAGATTGCAAAGTAGTACACTTTATAAAAAAAAAAAAACAAAGAACAGAGTATATGAAGCGAGGTCCAAAATCCGTAGACCTATGATATATCTGTAAATCCATAGGTCTGGTAATGTAGGGTGACGCTAGCTACAAATTATAAAACCTGTGGTAGTGATGTTACCACTTCGATATAATGTATCGATAATATTGAAAAGTGCCCATGATATTTTTTTCACATTATAATAGATTGAAACAAATACCACAAAATTTGGAAGGCAATAAAATCATAGCAAGTTATTTATTTATAAAAATCTTTTTACATAATAACTAAAAAAATATCAATATTATAGTCTTGTTATCCAAGTGTCAGATTGCTGATGACGACGACCGCGTGATCAGCAGTCTGACATTTGGATTACTAGACCGATTCTCACTGGACACATATGTATATGTGATTAATTAAAATAAAAGCTTAGGCCCCATTAAATAAAATCAGTTTTGTTAACTTTTGTCTTCTAGATATGTTCTGAAGTCCGGGGTCGAATTTTGTAAAAACAGAAGTTTAATATTATATCTCTATGATAGATATTCTCAAATAAAGTCTATGACTGAGCATCGCAGAGTTCTCAAAGTAGTGGAAAACAAGGCTTTCAAAAAACGTCGAATTCAGGAACACTTTGAATACTTTCACTTTAATAAAATCGATAGTGTGTTTTGTAAATACATCTATACCCTTATCCTTTTTTTTTAAGTGATCGGCCAGTCTTTCCGAAGTAGATGTCTTCGCTTTTAAAATGCTTCGAACATAATCTTAACGAAGCAGATAGAAGCCAATTTTCTTCTCTACGGTCTATTCCAGCAAACCGTATCCACTTTTCACGTTCTACTTTATTAAAATTCGGAGACTTAAAGTACCAGGAACCTATTTATTGTACCGTTTACGTACGCACATATATAAACAGACAAGAACACCAAAATAGGTACAACCGTAATGCTTATTTCTAAAGAAATCTCTTCCAGCATACCTCCGACAGGAGAGAAAAAGAAAACGAGAGAGAAGAAATGCAGAAGGCGTATGTAAAAGAATCAAAAACAATTCACTTAGTAAAATAAAACATATGAGAATACTTCGTAGTTATGTAGTACATACAAACAAACATATGTAAGGTGTATCTATTCATACACGAAATATTTTAAGAGGTACACCTGTAGAAGTTATAGCAACGACAAAAAAAAAATTCTAAGGGTTTTTTTTTTTAAATTTAATATTTATAAATTACTATAAGCTTTTGCCAGCAGCTTCGCCCACGTGGAAGTCGGAAATTATCCCGCGGGAACATACTACCGGGATAAAAAGTAGCCTATTTCCTTTCCCAGGCTCTGAACTATCTGTGTACCAAATTTCATTTAAATCGGTTCAGTAGTTTTAGCAGGAAAGCGAGACAAACAGACAGACAGATAGACAGACTGACAGACAGACCGACAGACAGACAGACAGACAGACAGAGTTACTTTTGCATTTATAATATTAGTATGGATATTTTTTTTTTTTTCAGGATGGGAAATCATCAAATGACTTCTCCCGCTCTGGGCGGAGCGGGAGGGCGTGTCAGACTTTTACTGACTAAAACCCACCCGTGTTCCATCAGTTGCCCATGTGCCAGGGTCACGGTATCTCTTTCAAACAATCACGCGACCCCGGCAGGCATCGGTCCTAGTAGACCCCTTCACTGCTGCTGACATCTCTTTGAGGCGCGCGTGGAACACTACGCGCCGTCGACCCGAGCCTGGTCCTTACCGGGCGGAGAGCTACCCATTGCTTGCCACCCGCAAGCTCGCGCCTACGGTGGCCGGGAGTCCGCAATCGACTCCCGACGCCCGGGGCGTCTCCTCCTGCGGCGGCTAGGGACGTGAGGGCGCAGAGACTGCCACTCCCTTACGCGCCCCGCCTCCTCCTTCGCGAGCATTACTGCTTCGCAGAAGGAGGTGACGGCTTCCCATTCCCTCTCGCTCCGCACCATGGCTCGCACCAGGGTCGGACGCGAGATGTCGCCGCCGCCGATCGCCTCCACGAGGACACGGCGGTGCTCCGCCCAGGCAGGGCACACCTCCACCGTATACTCCACCGTGTCCTCCAGACGTTCCTCGCAATGGAAGCACCCGGACGTATCCTCCCGCTTTATCCTGAACAGGAACCCACCGAAGCACCCGGTGAGAACCTGCGTCAGGCGGAAGGTGAGGACGCCGTGACGCCTCTCTATCCACTCCTCAAAGAGGGGACTTACCGCCGCAATTGTGGCGTGCCCAATATTAGTATGGATTAAGTGTGGATTTGACGCACATAAGAAATACTGGCTCCTTCTTATTTTTACGGCCTGAGACACCACGGCCATGCTCGTGCCGTCCGGTCGTCACCCTCGCAGCGTCAGGCGGGCCATTCATAGAATTTGGAGTAAAAGTTTTATGCAAAACGTCTCAAGTAATTTTAAAATTACAATAATTCAAAAACGCTGAGATAAAAAAAATCTTTTTGCTTCTATAGCTTCTTTACCACCTACAGATGTACCCCTTAAAGTATTTTGTGTATGAATAGATACACCTTATACACATATAGATTCCTAAAATAAATATCTACGTGAACGAATAGTACTATTTTTGCTAAAGTGATATTTAAATTAAATGACATGAATAAGTTCAAATATTTTTAAAGGAGATGTTTTATTTTCGGCCATCAAATGTGCATTAATCGAAAAAAAAACAGTATACAATCAAAACTAACTTTAATTTCGAAAGTCGATGTCTTAGGATCTGTATTTAAGGTTTTTTTGCCACTGACTTTCGAAATTAAAGTTATTTTTGACTTTATAGTGTTTTTTTTTAAGGAAGTTGGTTGTTTTTTTTTTTGTAAAAAGTTATTTATTTTTAACTTTTTAGTTATTGTAGATACTACGCACTAATCTAATCGCGTTATTCGTTCATTTGTCGCGCAAATACTTAATGCAAATTTAAGACTTATATGGTTTTCACATGGACCCCATTGTCCAAATGGAACCAAAGGGTATAGCAGGTTAAGTTTTGCGAATGTGCCCCCAGAGCCAAATGTAATGAATATGATATTGTTAACTACACTGCTCATTTGTATTACTACTATTTATGTAGTTTTTGACTGCCTAGCTCTAACTGTCATTGAGTAATCTTGGAAAATGACCTAATGACAGACAATTTTTTAAACTTTTTGTTCTCTAAAACGAATAGAGCTAGGAATGTGATTCTAAAGCCAAACTGTAGACATTTGGCTCTGGGGGCACATTTTAAATACTTAACCTGCTATACCCTTTAAATGGGACCATTCGGGAAGCACCAGCATTCAAATAAAAATAATCATCAAAATCGGTTCAGTCAGTTAGAAGTTGTGAGGTAAAAAACATAAAAAAATACAGTCGAATTGATAACCTTCTCCTTTTTTTGAAGTCGGTTAAAAAGAGCAAAAATACCACAAATTGGGGAAAAATGTTCTCAGGTGAATTTGAGCCTGATTCATTGTGTACAAAAAATAATCGTTTTTCAATTTGCCATGTTTTATTCAACATGGCGTCTCGTTGGTTTGCAGACTTCATTCGTTCTGAAATCGTGTCTCATCAAATCAATGTTAAGTAGAAAACAATTTAAAAAATGTGTGTATTCTTGTAGTGTTAAAAATTAATTACTATTATTCTCTTATAAATATTTTTGAGTAAACATAATTAAGTGTGACCATTTCATCGTTGCAAAAATCTTTAGTCTCCATTTTTGAAGTGTGTTTCTAAACGAATTCAAAATAACCGCTTCGGAAATTAGTCCGAAGCGGTTATTTTGAATTCGTTTTAACATTTTTATTTTGTTCATAAAAACCATATGATATCATGAAAAAAGTGTTACTTTATTCTATTCAGGCGTAAGTTTCCCAGCTTCACTAAACGGTACATGTTACGGCCGGAGCCCCATATAAAAGTGAAATATCTCCTTTCACTTACCTCATAAAATATTTTATCGATAACAAAATCGGTAAAAATCATGTGAAATACAAAAAAAAAAATACAGTGAGATAGTATAAATACTAGGAACAAACACAAATTTGTTGTACCTTCAACAAGGCTCAAGAAAATAGGTAGCTTATTCAGATGTCAATGTATACGCTTTTATAATAAACTTCCAAGCCATGTTCAAGATCTAAGTCTCAATAAATTTAAATCATTCATTAAACGTAAGTTGTGCCAGAAAGCCTTTTACACTGTTAAAGATTATATTGAGGACATAAAAGCTTGGGATTAAGCTGCTCCAATTTTTATTTTTAAATTATTATTGTACTGAATGATATTTTTTATTATTAATTACTTTCCTTTTTGTTTTGTTAATTATTTATTGGGAATATACACTTTGACATTTTGATTATTGCTTATACACTTTGACATTTTGTTTATTGCTTAGCGATGACATGAATATATATTCTGAGGAGTATACTATTATTATTATTTTAATAATTTTGAATGTGAGGACTATGTAGATGTTTGTTTTTTTTATATTTCCCTCTTACTCATTTCATTTTAATGATAATCTGGCAGTTTGAGTACTTAATGCGGCCTACCAAAATGTCCTTTCTTTGGTATTGTTCGTCAAATCGTTGTCCTCCTTATGTTCTGAGTTGAGCTGAAAGATTACTGACAAATGCGTGCATTGACTGGACAGGTCCACTCAATCTGTATGGTTCTTTCCTCAAAAGACCATTTCAGACACCCCCATGTACATGATCCTCAAATGATCAGACCGGGACTATTTCCTGATTTTATATACACATTGACATTGATGAATTTTACTTATACAATGATATGAATATTTACTTTTAGGGCCTGTTTCACAATCGCTAAGTAAAGTTTTAAATAAGCTACTTCGAACATAACTGCTCAGTAAACTACTTAATTGCGTTTCACAATCCTACAGTAAGGTTAATCACCACTTTATCTGATCAGTAAATTAATCATTGGATGGACTGCCAATTAGCCGTTTACTGGATAAGTTAATTTGACAAATGCGCTTCAGTAACCTCAAATGCGCTTCGAAACCCGCATTTTTAGTGCTTTCGCGCTACGAAATTGAACACTACTTATACTGTTAATTTTTTTTCTATTTTTTGCCAACATTATTCTTTTTTCGCCCATGTAGCGGCATCACTTTTTTGTTTTCTAGCACGTTTTTATATTTATGTACAAGTTCAATTAACGTGTCAGTTTCTTCGCGCGTAAAATGACTACCTCTTTACCGTTTTAAAACCATTTTAACAAATTTTCGGTACGAATCCAAACAAAATCACCACGAAACGCCAGTTAGACTTGACCATTAAAACTGACACTGACAATTAGTTGCGTTCCGTTCTTACAGAAACATTGATTTTAAAACATCGTTAAAAAGGTGAAATGAGTCTCATTACAATGTACTATTTTTTTTACATCAATGTACCTTAATATACTTGGTAATTAAACGAAAAATATTTCTAATGATTATTCTGTGTTTATTACACTTAAAAAAAATCACTTAAATTATGCGTGCCTTGAAACGAAACGTTAAACTCTAATGTTGCCAGCACACTCTTGAGTAAGTATTAATTAGTTACTCTTTACTTTAATTTACCGACTGGATGATTGTGAAACGCAAAAAAGTTAAAGAAAGGATTTAACCTCTAAGTAGTTTACTCGTTAATTAACTACTCAAAGCTTTACATATTGATTGTGAAACAAACCCTTAAAGTATTATATTGTTTTAATTATTGTAAATGTGAAGATTAAGTGGGTGTTATTTTTTTTTTCTAGGTTCCTTTTCTTCTCATTTATTTTTTATCACAGTCTGGCAGTTTGAGTAATTTATGCGACCTACACAAATGTCCTTTCTTTGGTATTGTTCGTCGAATCATTGACCTCCGAGTTGAGCTGCATGATTACTGACAAATGCGTGCACTGAGTGGACAGGTCCACTCAATCTGTGTGGTTCTTTCCTTAAAAGACCACTTCAGACACCAATCCACATGGTCTTCACATGATCTAACCAAATTATGTCTGGACTTTAAAAGAGACTGTGACCTCTGAGTTTGTTCGGCCTTTCTTCTCAGAGTAGTCAGATAGGAAACGCCGACCTCATCTAGTTTTAAAAAATATGATTGACGTGTAAAAGTGTTTGTACAAACCTACTTGCAAAAATAAAGTCATTTATCATTTATCATGACATATCTGCAAGGCAGTAGTAAAGTTACTCAGCAATAGAAGGCGTTTATTACGAAATTAGCATATGATCAAGAACTATTTACGAAAATGATTTAATTTTAATTATCGTACTAAGTAAATATAAATAAATACTAGCGAAAGTAAAATAAAGTTAGGTCTAGATTTTTTTCCATAGCGAGATTTGTAATAGCGTAATGCGCAATCCGGTAGAAAATGTTTTTTTCTTTTCGTGTCAAACGGACACAAATGCGTGTTGACATGCAGACATGCCATTCTAGACTAAACGCCATATGACCACTAGGACATAAGTATTGGATCACGAATTTGTGCGTTATGTCCCGTCTATTGTAAATATATAGTTTAATGTCTCTGGAGCACAACCACTACATTACGGCAATTATACGTCCTCCTCTTCTTCCTCATCTTGAGAAGCTTTTTTTTTTTTTTTTTTTTCATGATGGGAAATCATCAAATGACTTCTCCCGCTCTGGGCGGAGCGGGAGGGCGTGTCAGACTTTTACTGACTAAAACCCACCCGTGTTCCATCAGTTGCCCATGTGCCAGGGTCACGGTATCTCTCTCGAACAATCACGCGACCCCGGCAGGCATCGGTCCTAGTAGACCCCTACACTGCTGCTGACATCTCTTTGAGGCGCGCGTGGAACACTGCGCGCCGTCGACCCGAGCCTGGTCCTTACCGGGCGGCGAGCCACCCATTGCTCGCCACCCGCAAGCTCGCGCCTACGGTGGCCGGGAGTCCGCAATTGACTCCCGACGCCCGGGGCGTCTCCTCCTGCGGCGGCTAGGGGCGTGAGGGCGCAGAGACTGCCACTCCCTCACGCGCCCCGCCTCCTCCTTCGCGAGCATCACTGCTTCGCAGAAGGAGGTGACGGCTTCCCATTCCCTCTCGCTCCGCACCATGGCTCGCACCAGGGCCGGACGCGAGAGGTCGCCGCCGCCGATCGCCTCCACGAGGACACGGCGGTGCCCCGCCCAGGCAGGGCACACCTCCACCGTATGCTCCACCGTGTCCTCCAGACGATCCTCGCAATGGAAACACCCGATCTTGAGAAGCTTTGATGTTATTGACCACAATAAACCAATGATCTGTTTACTTAAAATATCATTGGCAGTCATTCTGTTTTATTTTTTATTTTGAGCAAATTTAACCGATGTAAACAAACAATAAAATGATGGCTTTAATAATTTGGCGTGACGAATACCGGTTGACATTGACAAAACGATAGCAGTGATGCATTCTGTTACAGCAAATACTAAGGTGAACTTATTTAAACGTTAATATTGAAAATAAAAATGGAGTTACGATACCAAGAATGATGATATGGATAAATGTTTATAAAATACGTATCAAATTCTGCTCTAACTTTTTTCTGACTTAAAAATCATTTTTAATGATGGTCGAAAGTAAAATAACGATTCCGGCATAAAAACAGCTTCGTTATGTAAAATGTACTACTTGGTGTGGCGCATAATGGCAACATTTTTGTCCCTAGACTCGTGATTTACGATTGAATTGTGCTGAGAATAGATGATTTCAGATAAACTCACCATTTTATAAGAGACTCAGAACACGAGCGAAAACAACGAAATTGACAGTTACGAGTGAAAACGCGAGAATTGCCGTCCAGCCCTCTTTTCTATCCAATTTATGCTATCATACCAAAAATGTTGGTGCACAACGGCGCGTGGCGGTCCGTAGAAATATAAGCATTCTCCTTTTATGCAACTCCGTTCAGTAATTGTTGCGTGAAAGAGTATCAAACATCCATACATCCTCACAAATTTTGACATTGTTAAGTAGGATGATGCAAGACATCTAGTGATCAGCAGATCAATTCTATAGTAATTGTTCATGTTAGTTTTAAAATTAACTTTGACGGAAACTATAACGTAGCTCTTGATATAACCCACCATACAACACACGAGCGGCATGTTGCCAACGGCAGAGTCGATGCAGCCGTCTACCTATAGCAAAAGCTCTGTCCGCTGTGCCGTGATTTCTCGCGGCAGCGGAGTTTCGCCTCCTCGCGCCACTTCCACATCTGCGCGAGAACCTTTGCCTCCAAATCCCATAGCGGCACTCCAGCATGGAGTCTCGCAAAAATTTAACGCACGCGAAGTCGCGGGCAAAAGCTACACAGATATAACTATTTGTGATCGTAATGATATAGAACAGTATTAACGGTTATTACCTAAATGAATAAAATCTAAAATGTTTCGTAAAGTAATTTTAATAAAGACTGGATTATAAATAAGCAAACTGTAACAGCACAATAATATAGTTGGTGAGGAGGCTAAGCAGACTTAATTGTAACGCAGCGTCTACGTAGAACAGGCCACACACACGAACCTTGCTGAATGATGCTCGATGGAAGCGTAGTATTTTCTTGCACATTTGTTTTTCATCATCTGTCGATTATAATATAAAAAACAACATAGTATACATCCTATCTGATCCGGATTGATTTTGGGAGACAGTAGACTTGGGATGTAAATAAATATATATTACTAGCTTCCGCAACTTCGTCCGCGTTAAATTTCTTGTTCCCCCGATCCCATCGCGTCGAATCGCCTACCCGTGCGATTTTCCCCGTTTTTGCAACATTTTTCATTACTGCTCCTCTCCTCTTCGTTGTAGCGTAGTGTTATACAGCCTTTCTTGATAATTAGGCTACCCAACCAAAAAACAGTGGCGGAGTGGTCCTGAAAACAGTGGCGGAGAGTCCTTACTCCCCTGTTCTGAGGCATTTTGTGGAGAGGATGGTCAACTAGGTAGCTGTTCTCTTGCTTGATCATTCTCTGCACAACCTGCCTCGAAAACTTAATTAATTATTTGTTGCTGATATTGTTTGTGTGTTGTATTAGTAACATTAGTTATAAGTTATTTTTTCACTAACAAGATGGATTTTATTGTTGTCCGAAATTGAATAAATGAATTA
This sequence comes from Aporophyla lueneburgensis, assembly GCA_932294355.1. Taxonomy (NCBI): domain Eukaryota; kingdom Metazoa; phylum Arthropoda; class Insecta; order Lepidoptera; family Noctuidae; genus Aporophyla; species Aporophyla lueneburgensis. The sequence goes on from OW028735.1 coordinate 6,496,244, forward strand.
AATTAAATTAAAAATATTTTTTCAATTCGGACCAGCAGTTCCTGAGATTAGCGCGTTCAATCAAACAAACAAACAAACAAACTCTTCAGCCTTATTAAATTAGTATAGATTAATATCGTAGTATTTTAAAAAGTTACCATAGAGAGTAGTCTTCAAAACCAGTGCACATGGATCTTGAACACTTTGTATAGCTTTGTAAAAAAATTCGCATCGTTGGCTCATCATTGTTTGCAACAGCAATTCTTTTGTCATCCAAATGTATATAGAAATCGACGCCATAGAAGCTGTATTCTGTAATAAAATGACATTAGGAAAATTACATTAGAAAACTGTATACCGATTAAAGTAGAAACAGCTAGAAAAAGCGACTATGTACCGAACTATATACCGATTAAAGTAGAAAGAGCTAGAAAGAGCGAGACCACAATGATTCTCCTATTAAAATTACTTACTTTCTTATTAAAGACTATTTCTGTTTGAAACACGTCAATTGCCACTTGAATGTATATTAAAGAGTGGATGAATACTTCTATAATGTAATAAAGCATCTGAAAAGTGTCCAAAATGAATACAAATTTTATTTAATTCCAAATATGTCATTTTTATATCAATAAGACTCACCTCATTCTTACAATATATTCCGTTCACGATACTATACAGAACTAGAAAGAGTAAATACTTACAAATTGTTGAACACAGACTTTATGGATTTCATAACATTCTGATAAATCAATGTAAGCCTGAAACAGTGTGTTGCTGTAACTTGGATCGCGCGTCATTTCCGTTTCTTGGAAACTTGTAACTTGAATATTCCATAAAATGAGTTTATCTTCCAGCAAATTAAAAATCCGTATGGCGCAAACTACATTTAAATCGAAAAAAACTAAAAAATAAGCATTAAACATATATTTGAAAGATAACTGTGTGTAAAAATATGTGAAAACAATGACGTAGCCACTGACTGTAACCACAACATACGTCCAATTTAATATAATGAAATTTCTAAAATTGGTTTCATTATTGAGAATTCTGTGCACTTTTTGAAAGGTCAAGACGAATTTTATACTTTTTTTGGTGTAAATTAACCCGACCACGAAATTCATGACGAATCCAAAACAATAATAGATGCAGTCAAAATAAGAGACGACATACATGAAAGTAGTCATTTTGACATAATTTTTAAACATAGAAACCAAATAGTTGCGATATACGAATAAAGATATAAATACTAATGTTGCAACTGTAGAAACAATGTTGGAGAAGAGGCTGTTTGGAATGATACAATTCTTCTTTATGCGATATTTAGGACAAAACATAATATTTTGCATCAAATTCAAAGGTAAAAGCATCGACTGCACATCTTTGTCCACCGTATTATTTGAAATATAATTTACAGATTTTTTTTTCGTAATAATACTGAAGTTCTCCATAATTTTATGATCTGTGGTCCATAAGAACACTAGTAACTATAATCGATGGTTAACGTATTAACTACTACAAATACATGAAAATATGAATGGAATTCATTTGATTACAAAATGAATATGTAGGGTATGAACTTAGATTCTTAAAGTATTTAATGATTATATCCACTTAATGGATCTGGTCCAAACTAGATCATCTAAAGCAAATAAGTATATTGTTACCGGGTACAGGGTACATTAATATTCATGTAAGCACCTAAGTACTGCCATCGTTAAGTTGTTTCATTTAAGTAATATTACAGTGACAGCCATTTGTTATGACACATTTGACAAACATAGTTGTTAATGACAATAAGTAATTGTTATAAACCTGTCCTAGGTTGATATTTCAAATTAATCATTTTAATATTGTTAACAGCGGGTACACTTTAATATCTATATATTAATACGTGAAGCGAAAACTTTGGATCCCTTTTTACGAAAATTGGGCGGACGGAGGAGTATGAAATTTCACACACTTATAGTTTATACAGAGAAGAAGTGACGAATGCTAATATTTTTTTTAATTATGCGTACAAAATACATTATTTTCAATAAATAACACGTTACACACACTACTATTCATTACCGTGTATTTAATACACACATGCACAAATCGAGTATATATTTGTTTTTGGTATTATTTGTCTATAGCCTTACTGAATGTCAAATATAATTATGGATTACGAAATTACGAAAGTTTATTGTCGAAATCTGTGATCCAATCGAGAATATCTGTCTTTAATATTTTGTGTCTATAGTCTTGCTGAATATGTCAAGTATAACCGTAAGTAATAAATATGACAACATGAAGTAAAAGCTGTTCTGTCACCTATCAAAACTGTAATCTTACGAAATACTTTGAAATAATCTATATTATAATGTATTAATACGTGAAGCAACAACTTTGCACATCGTTGTACGAACATTGTGCGAACGGCGGTGTATGAAATTTGGCACATTTAAAGTTTATTTGGAGAAATAGTGCTGAAAACTAATATTTGTATTTATTAACGAATAATGGTCGAGTTTCGACCTCTGGGCGACCACTAGTAAATATAAATATTTAAATATAATCTTACTCAGTTTATTACTACTCCATGACGACATTCTAATAATAAACAGTCCAGAAAATTACACTAACAACTATAAAAAAACATGCGGTCGTGGGACCCGGAGGTCCCACTTTTTTTTTTTTTTTTCAGGATGGGAAATCATCAAATGACTTCTCCCGCTCTGGGCAGAGTGGGAGGGCGTGTCAGACTTTTACTGACTAAAACCCACCCGTGTTCCATCAGTTGCCCATGTGCCAGGGTCACGGTATCTCTTTCGAACAATCACACGACCCCGGCAGGCATCGGTCCTAGTAGACCCCTACACTGCTGCTGACATCTCTTTGAGGCGCGCGTGGAACACTGCGCGCCGTCGACCCGAGCTTGGTCCTTACCGGGCGGCGAGCTACCCATTGCTCGCCACCCGCAAGCTCGCGCCTACGGTGGCCGGGAGTCCGCTATTGACTCCGACGCCCGGGGCGTCTCCTCCTGCGGCGGCTAGGGACGTGAGGGCGCAGAGACTGCCACTCCCTCACGCACCCCGCCTCCTCCTTTGCGAGCATTACTGCTTCGCAGAAGGAGGTGACGGCTTCCCATTCCCTCTCGCTCCGTACCATGGCTCGCACCAGGGCTGGACGCGAGAGGTCGCCGCCGCCGATCGCCTCCACGAGGACACGGCGGTGCTCCGCCCAGGCAGGGCACACCTCCACCGTATGCTCCACCGTGTCCTCCAGACGATCCTCGCAATGGAAACACCCGGACGTATCCTCCCGCTTTATCCTGAACAGGAAGCCACCGAAGCACCCATGCCCGGTGAGAACCTGCGTCAGGCGGAAGGTGAGGACGCCGTGACGCCTCTCTACCGCCGCAATTGTGGCGTGCCCACGGAGGTCCCTCTAACGAGGGAATAAAGTTTCTTACGTGTTACTTACAAAACCACATCAATAATGAAATATTTTAGTAGCTTCGTGAGATACAGCTGTCGGCTTCTTTCTCAAAGTTGTGTCTACCAAGCTGGATGACTTGCCCTAAGTAGAAATACCCCTTCACAACTTCGAGAACATCTACATTTTGCCAATTATGTTTAAGTCCCATGTCATGTAGAACGAACCTTTTTCTACAAAAAAAAAAACAACCGGCTTCCTTAAAAAAAACACCACAAAGTCAAAAATAACTTTAATTTTGGAAGTCGGTGGCAAAAACCTTAAATACAGATCCTATGTTAGTACTTATACACTATTACGGACAATGTTGTTTTGATGAGATGTCCCATTATGGGGCTCTCATCAGGCCTGTCAGCTATCACCTTCAGGAGGCTGTTGCCACTGCCACGCAATCTAGCGAGCAGAGACGCACTTTTCTTCCGTACGACAGCTGAGAAGCTGTCGACTCGGGCTTTTGCAAACATCTCTGATGCACTGCAGTAACGTGGCAGCCGCATCAGCGCCCTGAAGGCGTTATTATATTGGACGCGCAGTGCACTGACGGCACGTTTGGTACAGCTGATCCATAAGGCGCTAGCGTACAGAGATGTGCAGTATGCTTTAAAAAGCGTGTGTGTATTTGCCAGGGCCACGGTTATTCTTTCAACCAAATATCGAGACCCTGGCAGGTTTCGCGACCCTGGCAAGTCTCGCGACCCTGGCAGGTAGGTAAACATCTTGCCTGACCTGGGTATCACACCCAGGACCTCATGCTCAACATTAGCACTTGCAACCACTACACCACAGGAAAGCAGCTGTTAATTAACTCTCTAAAACATAAAACTTCAACAGCAATGGCTAATTATATTGAGGACTGCAAGACGGTGTCGACCTCAGGACTAGATACTTCTCACACGGACACCTATACGCCGCCACGTCTCTTGCTTCTGCGTCACACGTTCCGACTTGTTTCATATTTTGGGTGCTGAGATCTAACTACCAGGTCGGGCTAAATGGTATTGGGTGATTCCATCAGGAACATCGTAGTATCAGCCCGGATTCCGGATTTTTGTTCTGGGTTGACTATAAGTATATCTCTACCTAACCCTGCGGATATTGTAGGCGTGATGATATGTATGTTAATTTAATTAATTTAACAAAAAAAATAAGGGTATTTAAAATGATATAGTAGCGTCCTTAGCAATGATAAGATCAGTCCATACATATTCAAATGCAATTATATTTAGTTGTGGCGTCACTGTAATATTAACAAGCTATGATTTCACGACAGGAAAGAAATTTAGTCTGGGTAGCTGTCACGGGGTAAGGTGAAGAAGGTTATATACCTAGTCTTGCCATAAATATTGTCAGGAAGATTTTTTTTTTATTTCATATAATATTTATTACTTTTACAGTATGTTAGTTTAATACATAAATATAAATATAAAAAGCTTATTCGTTGTAGTCTCCATTGGCTGCAATACAGTCCTTTAAACGTCGAGGCCAGTTATCAATAGAAACACGCACTCTTTCCATGGTATACAAAATACTTTACTGCCAGTCGTATGGATTGTTTTAGGGACTCCAAATTATCATGGCGTTTAGAGCAAGCCATACTCTCTAAAACTGACCATAAATCATAATCCAGAGGATTAAGATCGGGACTAGACGACGGCCAGTCTTCAGCTCTGATGAAGTCCGAAACGTTCACTTCCAACCAAGACTGCGTGGACCGAGCTTTATGACCCGGCGCCGTGGCGCCTCTCTATCCACTCCTCAAAGAGGGGACTTACCGCCGCAATTGTGGCGTGCCCTGCACTAAGTTGCGACGATCGTACCCACCTTGTCGCCATGAGATCCTGCCGGAGCTCTGTCTGCCATGCCACGATTTGTCGCGGCAGCGGAGTATCGCCCCGGCGTTTCGCCTCCTCGCGCCACTCCCACATTTGGGTGAGGAACTTTGCCTCCAGATACCATGGCGGCACTCCGGCAAGGAAGCTCGCCGCCTCGCTGGAGACGGTGTGGTATCCCCGGATTACCCGGATGGTCATGACCCTTTGGGCCGCACTCAACCGGCTCGCTGGGCGCAGCCTCAATTAGGGCGCCCACACTGGTGCCCCCCGTATAGGTCCATGGACCGCAGGACCCCCGTGTAGAGCGTCCGGAGATTAGCGCGTTCAATCAAACAAACAAACTCTTTAACTTTATAATATTATTATAGATACTTCCATAAGTTATTATTTTTATAGATTTAATCATTTGATTGGATCACTACGATAAGTAATTATCGGCTGTACTGAGTCAGCTATTACTTAAGTATAGAGTGGCTTTGAGTCTATACTAACACAATGTCTCAAATACGAACATTATTTCCAGGGGATTTAATACAAACTTCATTGCCCAATAACAGACTAGATGAAGAAATAAAATCAATAGCTTACTCTCTTAATTTTCCACTTAATCTTTTTTTAAGCTCCAAATATTGTATACAAAATAGTCATATTTATGCAAGTGGACAAAAATATCGCGTATTCGCATTTTGTTTAATGTTATTTTTAAATGTTTTGTGTCTATTTAGGATTTTCATTGTACAAGATGTAAAAGTGAATAAGTCACAATTCAAATACGACATCTTCTCACTTTATTCTATTATCAGTTTCATCTTCTTCTCATTTGGGTTCACGATGATGTTTCTTTTGGACCTTGTACATAAAAACAACAACTTCTTACTTATCTTGAATATACAAACTATTCACAGGAGCATTGATTTCAGTAAGAGTATTCGGAGTTTTACTATTTGCAACTGGATCTCTACGACAACTATTATCTGTGTTCATATTTTTCTAAGTGTTTTCTATTATATTCCCTTGTTATTTTTTGACAACGGGTTTGTTATCGATGTTGTTTGCGACATAATGTGTATCCCATTGGATCTTAATATTGTAATAGCCATCCGAATTATAATGTTGTTGACAAAATGTCTAGAAAGCTGGATCAATGAAGTTAAGATGATGAATAACCAAAATGACAATGAATTTCAGTATCTTAAACTGTTCAGGATATATGAAAATATATTAAAAACTTACAATCTGTACAAAGAAATTTTTCAGGTATTGGTAAGTTTGAAATTTTATCATAGACAAACGTTGGTCTAACAAAATTATGGTGCCTTGACACCTAAATGAGTTCGAGATTACTGATATCTCAGACAAACACAAAGACAAGCCATGATTTTCGGAGACGAAAAAAATAAGCAATACTAATTTCTGCTAACATTAGAAGTATAAGTAAACAAATGAAATTTCCATAAAATGCCAAACAATTATTTAATGACAGTCTGGAAAGACTGTCATTAAATAATTGTTAATGACAGTCTTTCCAGATTGTTGCATTGAATATTTGCATGTGACTTCTGTTTAAACAAAGGCATTTATTGTATGCAAGTTTTGCCTCTTCTAAACCGAGTTGCATGTCCTAGCATAATTGATTTAAGCATTGTCCGTGTGTGAGCTAATGTGGTTTTATTGTCTGTACGATTTAATTGTACGTGCTGTTCAAACCTATACCAGTTTTGAACATCAACTGACTGATCCGTATTGAACAGCTATTGTACATATTGTTTAGATGGTGCCCAACAATTTTATTGTTGCTTCTATTTTATGGTATACAAGAGGTAATAAACTTATAATATGTAAACGAAACCTTAGGCACCGTCTCACTTAAGCGATCGACCTCCACTCTTTCTGTTTTGTGTCAAAGTTCACCTAAAATAAAAATGATCATTATTTGTATATTCGCAGGTATTATTTCGCATTTTTGTCGCATTTCAACGTACTTTGTGTGATGTCAACTTTGTGGTTTATGTGATGAACAAACCAGCTGAATTAGGAAATGTAGTAAGTACTAAATGTTTTTTCCGATTCATAAAATTCCTTTGTGTGTGATCATTTACTAGCTTCTGCCTCTTTGTTTTACTTTCAGGCTCTGATTCGCAGTGTTGGTCTGATTTTATTTTTCACAAAGGATATAGTATTAGTTATTATACATTGCATTTACTGTGAGAAGTTCTATATTACTGTAGAGGAAGCTGAGACGGCGTGTACACAGTTTATGAAGAACAGGAACTATTTAAGTATGCATTATTAAAACCAATATTTGATGTATTTACTCAGTGGATCCATGATATTAATATGAAATATTCGATTCAAATATCTAGACAGATGAAAGTACCTTAAAAATTGTTTCCAGAGTGTCAAGGCAGTCTTTACAAGAACGTGTTACGTGCTAATCGATCGTTCAGTAAGCTGTCAGCGTGTGGCCTGTTCTATGTAGACGCTATGCTACCAATGTATCTGATGGGCGTTATTTGTCATTATGTTATAATGCATGTGCAGTTCTATTTTCTTTGAATTAAATAATTTTGTTTAACTTTTACCTTTTTGTTTATCATTTAATTATCTCTCCATCGGCTATCATCGTCAACATAATAAGTGACAGCGTTGTTTTACCTACTGCTTAGTATATGCCTCTTTTGTTCCCTTAAGTTACTATCTGTATTTTACTGTACTCCTGTTTAATAGTAAAATATATTTGTTTTAAAATTGCCACACGGTCTCGGGTTTCTTAGAAAACATATTACATGTAAATTTTATGTTGTGACCACTCATCAGATTACCCTAATTAATAACAAATTTCTGTAAAAGTAGAATATTCGCGATCGATACTATTTACCCTACCGGCCTACCCAGCGCAAACAAAACATATCTTAGTTTTTTCATTATTTGACTTACATCCATGACTAGTATATTATGTTTTTTTATTTCAGTAGTTAACTTAGTTAAAATTATATTGCCTTCTTCAGACGAAAAATTTTGTTTCTGGAATTGAAACAAGATTATTTCTTTCGTTTTCTTTTTATTTTAAATGATACTATTCGTAACTTGGCGATGGTCCATAGCCCTTGTTATTCATATTTGATACTAACTTTCACCCGCGTGGATGTCGGAAGTTCTCAACGAGAACTTACTATCAGAATAAAAAATATCCTATGCCTAACCCTTTCATCCAAATTCGTTCAGCCATTTAACCCTCGACAGAAACAGAGGGGTGTTTTATACGTTTAACGTGTGTATGTGACATACCCAATTATTTAGCATACCTGACTTAGACATCTCCAGCGACAAGCTACCCGGAATTCAAAAGAAAATCACGCTATCCATGACAAATTTTATTTATTTTTAATATTTATTTTTGACTTCTTTTTTATAATTATATTTCTGAACTTTTTTTTGTGTTACCTGGCTTATTTGCACCAGTCTGTTTTAATTTAGTTTGTTTTCAGTCGAACCGATTTAGATTGTTTTTCTTTTGTCTGAAAAGTGACATAATCTAGAGTTCTTAGTTAAAATTCAAAGAAATCTGTTTAGACGTGTGGAGATTATCATGCTCTTTTGTAGTTGATGAAAAGATGCAAGTAGCTCCTCCAAGTCTGATTGAATCAGAATTTGATATTCTTTTACTTCATGATATTGGAAGAAAAAGTAACCTTGACCTAATGCTGCAGCATCATCAGGAATCATCAGCATCATCTTACAGGATCCCCGACTACCTCACCAAGAAATAATGGAAATATCGTGATTGGGCTCATTAGACCTTCCAATGAGCCCAAATGTGATACTTCCACATACAGCGCCAGTCCCTTTTAAATAGACATTAATATACTAGCTCAAATGATAAGCAAACAGATGCATGAATGAATGATTGTAACTAAGTAAAACTGAAGAAAATAAATATTTACATAATAAAATAACCTATTTTTCTACTAGCCTTCATGACCGTGAAGGCTAATGAAAATAGTAAGTAGGATATTATTGGGCATCCTACTCCACCTTCGTTCCTTCGGCTCACTCCGTTCGCCTCGTCACTCTCGGCGAAGTAGAATGCCCAATAATATAAATGAAATGTTATGGTTCAACGTCTTTTCCACTATTTTAGTTCTAAAACTCAATATTACTTTTTCCTTATTTTACCATAACACTCACTATTTTAATTTAAGGACGTCCATGGTCAGGTTGCTCGTACATTGATTCCAGTTAGCGATTATGAGTTATAAAGGTTAATGTAAAACAACAATTGACTCATTATTAATTTAACCGTTTCAAGCAGTCATCATGAAATTTGTAAAACAACCACAATCGTTACATGTAAACAAACTTTATGCTAATTCTCAGGAGACTGGTTTTCG